>OV277712.1:15098928-16371785 GCA_922987775.1 Agonopterix subpropinquella
AGAACGCAGCTGTGGTACACATTGGCCTCGATTCGGAGTGTACCACGACTAAACTAAACTAAATTTATTCCTGTCACTTTCTAAAATAAGATTAAGAAAAGAGACAGAAAACCAACAGCTGACTTTAGTGCTGTCAAAGTGACGTTAAATGCGCAAAATAAGATGCCATCATAATGTACGCCATCTTATTTAAGTCGTTTTTGGGCGTTTTAGAATACATTTAGTTTAGTTTAGTCGTGGTACACTCTGAATCGAGGCCATTGTTGGTTACTTATGGCGTAAAACAACATGTATCCTAACATTCTCAGTAATGCATTTGAAATTGTATAGAATATTTGTATTGTATATTTTGAGTTGTATTTGTGTTGTTGTATTTTATAATGTATGTATTGCATTCTTAAATGGTGAAGGAAAACATCGTGAGGAAACCTGCATGCGCTGAAGAAGAAATTCCAATGCATATGTGAAGTGGGTGGTCGACTAACGGATCTTACCACAGAGTTGCGACACTACCAATGAACGAATCAAGGAAGTTCGACGCCCTTACACTAGGGTTGCCAACTTTTTTTAGACCAAATATAGTATTTCGAGCCTTAGTGCCCGAAAAAATATAGTAGATCGGGGAAAAATAAGAAAAAATATAGTAGTTTTCGAATTTGTTAATGCAATTTTTTTCAAAAAGATATTTTTTTGCTAATTGTTTGGTTTGAATCCCAAATTCTTATTTTTAAGGAACATTCATTTCTTTATTTCGTATTCGTATAGAAAATAATGCATCCTGTAACCGCAGAAGTAGCTGGATTCGATACAGAAATAATATAATTTCTAAAAAAATAGATAAATCTGGCTTTAGGAAAACTTGTTGCCACTTTCCAGTAGTAGATTTAATAGATAATTGTTTATGGAACAAATAGAAAGAAAATTGTTAAAATTATGTTAAGTTATTGGTCATTTTTATTGGACCTAAATAGCAATATATTTAAATTCTCTATAAATTATTTGCTCATCAAAATATAGTAGTTTTGCCTACTATATATTTTTCTCAGAATTATAGTAGTCGGGCCCCTAATACAGTAGGATACTATATTATATAGTAGGGTTGGCAACCCTACCTTACACCCTCCCTGAGGGTAGGCCTGTGCCCTGCAATGGGACGTACATAATATAGGCTGATAATGATGATGCTGATTTACAAATTATAATCATCATGTAGGCCCCTTTATCCTATTGTACCTAAATCGTAGATCGAGAACTAAAGTAAGTAGGTACAGTCGGCCGCAATAAGTTATATATACTTACTTTAGTACTACGACTTAGAACAAAAGTGTATACAACTTATTGCTGCTGACTGTACATCGTAGGTATTATAATTTAGTAACCTGTTGGTGATGTCGTTGAACCTGGTCTGCATACGTTTGAATGTGTGCCGCTGTGACGTGAGATGCTCCCGCGCCTCCATCGCTATGTTTATCTGCTCGTCAACCAGCGTGTGAGAGCTGCAAATATAATACAACATAAATATTGATGCATTTTCCTTTCTTTTAGTTTTAATATAAACTAACTTCAATTATCCTAGCTACGGCTTAACATACGATTATCCCGAAGGACCCTGTATAATTATATCGAATCTCTGTGATTATTTCTCATGCGCGATTTATGTCTTGCATTTGATTGTGTACCTTATTTGTAGCAGGTTACGAGTTACGTATTCATGATGAAAGTGGTCTTTGTATGGAGCATATTTCCGAGGGCGACGGTATCGCCATCTGTTGGCTTCTTTGCTATAACTTGTGGGTGTTGACATCTGTGGCAAGGCAAGCCCCCACAGTCGTCGTGAGGTCACCTGTGCAAATGACTGGGCTCCTCCCGCTCCCGCCGACTCCCGCTCCCGCAGAGCGTTCACACGCGCCGAGGTCTTTGTGCTAGTAATGTGAGGTCACCTGTGCAAATGATTGGGCTCCTGCCCCCCGCAGCAATTCCTCCCGCTCCCGTCGAGCGTTCACACGCGCAGACGTCTTTGTTCTGGTAATGTGAGGTCACCTGTGCAAATGATTGGACTCCTTGGCGTACTGGTCTCTTCGGCTGAGCCCGGCGACCGCTGAGGGAGGCGGGCTGCCTCCTCGCAGCAGTTCCTCCCGCTCCCGTCGAGCGTTCACTCGCGCCGACGTCTTTGAGAACTCCTGTTGGTAATCCTGGAAGCGAAGCCACGTATGTACAAAGTGCTGTTCATGAAAGACCAATCTCAGATCCATTTGAGTATTGTTGTCTTAATAATGCATGTTGAACTATGTCATTATTATGACATAGTTCAACATGCCCTGATAGATAGAGTTTAACATTTTTTAAGGCTTCTTTCACCCTTAGTGATAATGCTAGCCACGAGGCTAGCAACAATAAAATTATGAAGGTTTTAACTGTTTTGATTATCTACGGACAGCCCTACAAACCGGTAAATGTACATTGCTCTGCTTGACAGAGAGTCAGCCAACCACTAATTGAGCTGCCAATTGTGACAGTTAACTGGTCCAATAAATCTAGATCTTAGATCTGCATTCCAGACATTCCAGCATACCATGTATGAGGTCTTCCGACCTTATTGTAGACTGTGCTACATAGCATAGAATTGACATAACATGGCAAAGTTGGAAATAAAAACGTGATGTTTTTGTTTCTGCTGCAGTACTATCGAAGCAAGGTGTATGTTGTACCAGTGTAGTAGGTAGATTAGATAGTATTTCCATAACTTACCATTAGAATTTCTCTATGCCTCTTGATTGTGTGCATGGTTGCCGTGCCATTGGGCGCAAACTCTCCCATTTTGTCATTCATTGCTGAAAGCTGAAATTATAATTGAGCTGTTATTTTTGCAGTTGTTGTGGACTAAAAGGAGCCTATCAGCACTTAATACCCTTTTCACCCTGAAACCGTAAATGTTTAGTAGCAGGCGAGTCACTACCTGTCACTCTGGACGTAGAGTCTAAACACTACTTGTGAAATGTGGATGTTTTGAAAATGATAGTCGCATTATAAGTTTGTTACCGGGAAGTTTCCTGCTCTCCAGCTTGATACCAGGCTCCATCATTTTTTGGCAGCTCACAGAACAAGGTCAAGCACTGTCACACACAATGTCAAGTGGTAATGGGCGAGGCACATTGCTCCCAGAACCGTTGGCGGAAAGCGCAGCATGGGTAGACTCTCCACAAGTTGGACCAATAACCTGGTGAGTGTGGCGGAAACATGTTTGATGATGGCAGCGCAGGACCGGTCGTTGTACAGTGATCCTTGGGGGAGGCCTATATCCAGCAGTGGACATTAATCGGATGAGATGATGATGATGATGTTTAGGATAAACCTGCCTACCCTGTCAGGAATATACATACCATAAATAGGCACGCACGCTCATTGGTCATCACTTCACCACAATGGCATGATAAACTTGATAACATGCTTTCTCAACCGAAAATGACATACCTTATTAAGTAAAGACTGTAGCTCCATAGACATAGTGTCGAACATGTCATCACTATTAATGAGAGGGACACTCTCGGAGCTGAGAGCGGAGCCCGAGCTCACTCCGAGCTTACTGAATGCCACCAATTTGACATCTATGTCGTTCTCCAGCAGCCGTGCCTGCTTCCTTAGCTCTGCAAAGATAATAAATAAAATAAAATAAATAAAAAAAGCCTTTATTCACTAGCTTCTTAGTCTTCTTACTAGCTAATTACAATACATCAGGAACATAAAAATTTTTTTTTCTTTACATTATTAATCATACTTTATTATTATCTCTGGAAGGTATTTCATGGGATTTTGGAGCTGTGCGAGGATCATGGTTTTGAGCTTAGCAGCGAAAGTGTTAGTATAGCAAGTGTTTCCGTGTTTCCTGCAGCCGTAGGATGGCAGCTTTATATAGCGCTAGGGTTGCCAACTTTTATCAGACCAAATATAGTATTTCGAGCCTAATGCCCGAAAAAATATAGTAGATGGGAGAAAAATAAGAAAATATATAGTATTTTTCGAAGGTCTTAATTAAAAAATTTAATAAGATATTTTGTTACTACTTTTTGGTTTGAATACCAAGTTTTTAATCTTAACCTCTAGTACGTGTTGTTCTGTATCCGTCCATACCCCGTCGTCTGGGTAGTCCCGGATCCGGCCAAAGCTGACTACTCAGATTTTACGCAATTATAATACATATCACCCGGAAATAATGTCTGTTATTGCTTGAAATCATTTCAATACATTTCAATCTACCATTCATTCAATATTCATTCATTCATAAAAGGATCATTCATTCACAAAACTCTTTTCAAATTTGAATTTTTATAGCTACGCGCCATCTTGCCACAGACGACGGGTGCAGATTGTGCGCGGCTTACATGTACCAGAGGTTAAGGAACAATCATCTCTCCATTTCGTATTTTTCATAGAAAATAATGCATCCTCTAAAGTGTAAACGCAGAAGTCACTGGATTCGATACAGAAATAACATAACTTTTTAAATCTAAACTATTATAAAACTGTAACAGAAATGTGTCTGTACATTGAAGATATTTACAAAAAAAAATTACAACATGGTTTTTACCTGTCCCTGATTCCAAATCACAAATTTTTTGATTTTTTGTCTGTCTATTTGTTTGTTTGTTTATTTGTTTGTTTGGGTGTTTGTTTGTTCGAGTATCACGCAAAAACTACTGAACCGATTTTGATGAAACTTTTTTAGTTTGATAGCTTATCATCTGACTTAAAATCTGGTATATTATTTATGCGGACAAAGTTGCGGGTAAAAGCTCGTCTTGACTATTATAAAACTGTAAATTTTTGAAAAAGGAATTTAGTTTGTTTGTTTGTTTGTTTGTTTGTTTGTTTGGGTGTTTGTTTGTTCGAGTATCACGCAAAAACTACTGAACCGATTTTGATGAAACTTTTTTGTTTGGTAGCGTAACATCTGACTTAAAATCTGGTATATAATTTATGCGGACGAAGTCGCGGGTAAAAGCTCGTATTATATAAACCTGGCTTAAGGATTTTTTTTGTCTATTTTCAGCAGTAGACTTAGTAGAAAATGGTTTAGGAAGTATCTAAATGGTCCAGTCCAGATCAAATGGAACAAATGTGATGAGAGAGAGAAATTTTTGGAAATAATGTTAAGTTATTGGGCATTTTTATTGGACCTAAGTACCAATATATTTAAATTCTGTATAAATTATTTGCTCATCAAAATATAGTAGTTTTGCCTACTATATATTTTTCTCAGAATTATAGTATATATAGTAGGGTTGGCAACCCTATATAGCGCTATCCTGCCTTTGTTTTCTTTCTAAGAGATAAAAGGTGTGATATTGCCCTATCGCGCGCAACATGCTACGGGGGCTGATAGACTAAAAAGAATCGAATGCTTCTTTCCAATTCCAATTTTGTTATTATGCATTGTGCATATTCATCAGGATTGTTCTTTGGTGCATATCAAGTTATCCTATAATGCAATAATACATATGTGAAATGTACAAATATCCAAACTTCTACTGTAGAATCGACACTTGATCATGGACAATCGTGTCGTGATGGTTTCCAAAGGCGCAAGAATAGAACAAGAACAAATAGCGCTTTGTTATTTATCTATAAGTAAATGCAACGTCACAAGTTAGAGTCAACCGGTAAATGATCAAGTTTCGTGTTACACAAACAAAATAAAACGTACCTTCCCAGGAAGAGCCTGTTGAAATAGACATCGTTCTTGAGTTTTGTCACACTCAATGGAACCAAAATGGAACTTTATATGGATTTGGACGCAACAAAATGGAAAATTAATCGAATTTGTTTACAAAAATTGCGAATAGCTGACACTTTTGACAGCTGAAGTGACAGCTAATTTTGATTCGGATACGTGCTGACAAAACAAGTACCTACCAAAGGATTTTTGAGAGTATTGTGTTCAAAACATAGACGAAGAATTTTTCGCTTACGCTGGTAGACGGAATGTCGGTGTAACCGGGTATGAGATAGCGATACTCATGAAATCCTATACAATTTATATGAAGTGACAGTTTTGAGTCAGGTGGCCGTAGTTTGCAAAAAAGTGGTTACGCCAATAAGGTTGCGATCTCCTTTTTTAACTAGAGCGAATTTGATATGTGCATCTCTTATTGAGTGAATATGAGAAGACATGTGCTTCCTTCTAGTACCTTCTCTTTCTACGGTTCAAAAACATTATTTTTAGAAATATTTAGATCGATTCCAATCCATCTTTTTTTTTATAAAAAGTTATAAGATCATCAATACACGGTTCAATAGGGGTTTTATAATAGCAATACGTAGACAGAGAAAGCTATAGACAAAGTGATAGCTTCCATCGCATTCACACAAGAAAAAGAACAACTTATGCCCACGTCCTGAAAAAAAACGAGACAACACGATTAGATCTTTTGTTTCGCGTCGCGTGCCGGTTTTTTCAAGGTCAGCATACTAGTGTTCTAAACAAATTTGACAGGTACTTCATTGCTCTTCTGTTTTTCATAATAAAATTAAAGTTTAATACTAATAGTGATTGCGGTTAAGAGGCTATAACCATTGGGAATTGTAAAAGACGAATTCCTATAAAGAATTTACACGAAAAAATGGTTCGGTGTAGCGTATTAGGGTGTAAAAGTGACAGTGAAATGAAGCTTCCCAATTTGTCTTTCCACTCGTAAGTACGATACATTTGATCAAGTATTAGCTTTAGTTATGATTATATAATTTAACTGCAATACGTAATAACATGGAAAATTTAACTTTGCGCCTCAAATAAGCATAAAAAGTCGATTATTTACCTTTACATAACCTAAAAATAATTCGGCTTAGTGTTGCCATCTTTTGGTACTAAATTTCCCCAAAACTCACAAGTAATTTTTTAAAATAAAGTTATTGAATACTATTTACGTACTGTTCTTACAGTTTACTCTATTTGTTACAGATTTCCCGTAAACGATGATTTACGAATGCGTCGGATTGAGGCTACGGGGCGACCAAATTGGACTCCAAATAAGTCTTCATGAATTTGTAGTAAACATTGTGCGGCAAACGTTATATTTAAAAAGAGGAAAGTGACTGTTCTACTTCCTAATGCTGTTCCAATGCTGGTAATTATTGTTTTATTTATGTACTCACCTATTCAACTTGTAGTAATTAATAATGGTTTAATGACCGCCCTTTGTATCCTTCTCATTCCTGTTTTAAATTGTATTTGTATTTTCTTAGTTTGCAAATAAAGAATATTTATCTTATCTTATCTTTAAACTAAAGCAACTAAAAGAGTACCTAGTTTTAAAATCCCTTTTAAATGACTACTACCTACTACCATCTACTACTAATTCGTAAACTTTGCTTTTCAGGAAACAGAAATGCTTATTCCTTCCTTCCTTCTACAAGTTCGGTAGTTGAAGAACCTATGGACATAACAGTAATCTAACACAATCTAGTTCAGATGTTGATTTTGTAAGTATACTTATAATTATCTTTAAAAAATACTATTTGCCATATCTTCTTTTCTATTCTATTCTGCTGTTACCCTAATGTTGTTTTTATTATTTTAGATCAAAGGACCAGATTCCCCAATGACTGCAGATGTAGATAAATTATTGCCTGGAACTAGTTTTAAAATTGGCGAATGGTACATAAACAGTAAGTTCAGATTTAACTCTGAGATCACTATTGCTATACCCATCAGAGTATTTTCCTATTAAAAAGCAGTTCCGTACGCCTGTATGCCTTGTAGGACATGCATATGAATACATATTATATACATCACATGCTAAGAAATATAAAATAAATATTACGTTACTTTTGTACTTTTTGTTTGATTATTTTGTTCTCAACAAAAACCTCTTTTATTTTGTCTGGTCGGACAAAACAACATATTTTTGACAATCCTGGACGAATCACTAAGTTAGTATTAAAATCTCTAGAAGCCTATCTTCGCCTGCTATCTTGAACTCTGAAAAATTATGATGATTTCAAATGTAGATCAAGGTCTTTATTGATAATTCATAAATTTTATATTGTGCAGTAATTTTTAACAAATTTCACCCGCCACTTTGGCCGCACAAAATATATACCGACCAGATTTTAAATCACATCAAAAGCTATCAAATAAAGGTTCATCAAAATCGGTTCAGTAGTTTTTGCGTGATGCTAGTACAAACAAACAAATAATTTTTTTTTTGTAAGTATCTTCAATCCATAGACACAGTTCTGTTAGTGTTTTATAATAGTTAAGATGTTATATATCACTTTCATCACGTTAGCTCAAACTCTTGAATAAACACGTAAAAGAACGCACGTTTTGTGCGATCTTTTGGTGGTGTCCCCCTCCCCCCCCCCCCCTCTCCTTGTCCTCATCCTATTACTCGGGAGTTGGTAAAATATTTTAATAACTCATCTTTGGTAGCTGTATGTCTACGCTTATCAATTAACCATTATCATCCTTTAGTTTATACAGTCATCTCATCTATCTTCTAGTAAGATAATCGTATAAGCGTGTGGTAAGACTGAAAATGAGTATTAAATATCTAAATTGGTGAAGATGTACTTTGAATCCTTAAATCGCTTAAAATCGGGTAATTATGTTAATATGGTAACACTGCTCCTTGATATCGCTCTATCTCATGTGGCCACGGCAACCAGAAGTGCGATTTTTGAAAATCATACGAGCGACTTGGCAGTAGAAAGATGCATAATCTCCATAGTAATTTTGACATTTTCTACTGCCAAGTCACTCGTATGATTTTCAAAAATCGCACTTCTGAAGTGCGATTTTTGAAAATCATACGAGTGACTTGGCACTAGAAAATGTCAAAATTACTATGGAGATTATGCATCTTTCTACTGCCAAGTCGCTCGTATGATTTTCAAAAATCGCACTTCTGGTGTCTATAGTATTCTCTGTCTACGTAGCAATACGACAACTGTCTGTTATGCAGTTTGGCATAAAATGTATCTGTATAATTTACTGTGTTTTGTGAGAAAGTAAATAATAATTAATTAATAAACATTAAATAAATAAATAATAATGAAAAATATTGTAATCCAAATGACATAGCGACATCTCACTTCCGCTGTTCTGATTTTCCGAAAGAGTGAAAAAGACAAACAATATACCTACTATTGCTTCACTTTATCCTACAACTTATAATACAGTGCTTATTTAAATAGAATGTGATTACTGATTAGTTTAGGTCGTTGTAAATAGCTATGAGCTAATAATAATTATAGTAGAATTTCATAGATTTTATTTGGATTTAGGTAAATATTTTCATAAAATTTTACCCGACCTTGCATGCTTTCGGTATTGAACAGTGGATTGCGTGCGTGAATTCCAATCAGCTATCTCTTTCACGCAAATGTATTTCAACGCTTTTAAAACTATGTCTGTTTCACTCCCTCTTACTAAAGTCAATTTTCTTCCCCCACCTTACGAGAAAGAACGCCCCGCGCCGCGTCGCACATTTTATTTCTTTTTCTGTCTCTCGCTAGTTCGGGTTTTATAAAAGACGAGCATACCCAGTGTTTAATTACCTAAATTGCTGAACTCGCAAAGTGCTTGTGAAAATCAGAAATGGAAATTGTGTAGTTTTAAGATTTTCGTGTGATTTGTCATCAATCAACAAAGACCAAAAGGCTGACTCGATAGCGGCCCAAAATGGCTGCTTCAAATAAAATGCAGAATCTAAAACTGGACAAAATATGTCGAGCCTGCTTGCAGATAAAAAAGGACATGAGACCATTATTCGAGCAACTCACGGCTACGATGTTGATGGGGATATCAAAAGTGCAGGTGAGAGTTGAGATGACGAATTGATTGGAACATTTTGGGGACGTATTGTTATCCCTTACGCACTCGTGTGACTTTGTATATTGTGCGTCGACGACCGAGTATCGCATCTTTGTTTGGAAGTCATTCAATTTCAAGATTCCTACGTGCGTATTCTCGAAATAAAATGAGAAATATATTGCTATCTCTGTCTGGCTTACGCAATGGTGATGAGAGTGGATGAGATGTACGATATTAAATTAAAATAACTGACTGAGATAGATATGGATAATTATTGTTTATTTTTGTAATGTTGTCCTTTATTGCATCGTCATTCAGGGTTGGGATAGCGCGGCGGGAATTTTGAAACTTTTTTTTGCTATATTGAAATAACAAATTCCTAAAATAATTTTTTTTTTTTTTTTTTTTATGTGTGATAGGTAAGCATGTAAAAATGTTACCTTTTATTTTATTCTTGACCATAACACCTGTCTAAGAGGACACCATGTAAAATTACGCTCGAGCTTCTCAAATAATGAACACTTCTTGAACAACAGAGTCGTCAAACCATGGAACAAACTACCCGAAGACGTAGTTTCTGCACAGTCCATAAACCAATTTAAGAACCGACTTGACCGACATATTTCCAACTCAAAGATGAAAAATTATAACTGATCAACAGGATACATGCATTATCAGTTGTATAAACTGCCTGCCTGATCTAATCTAAACTATTATAAAACTGTAACAGAAATTTGTCTGTACATTGAAGACATTTACAAAAAAAAATTACGATATGGTTTTTAGATGTCCCTGATTCCAAATCACCAATTTTTGGATTTTTTGTCTGTCTGTTTGTTTGTTTGTTTGTTCGTTTGTTTGTTTGGGTGTTTGTTTGTTCGAGTATCACGCAAAAACTACTGAACCGATTTTGATGAAACTTTTTTTGTTTGATAGCTTATCATCTGACTTAAAATCTGGTATATAATTTATGCGGACGAAGTCGCAGGTAAAAGCTCGTCTATTATAAAACTGCAACATAAGCGTGTCTGTACATTGAAGATATTTACAAAAAAAAAGTTACGATATGGTTTTTAGGTGTCCCTGATTCCATATCACCAATTTTTGGATTTTTTGTCTGTCTGTTTGTTTGAATGAGCATCACGCTAAAACTACTGAACCGATTTTGATGAAACTTTGTTTGTTTGATAGCTTATGATCTGTCTTAAAATCTGGTATATAATTTGTGCGGACGAAGTCGCGGGTTAAAGGAGCAAATTGGTAGCCGACCGCATGAGGCGTGCGGTCGCGACGTGTCGCCGCGACACGTCGCTGCGGTCGTGAATTGGAAGCCGACCGCACGCCGCAACCGCACGCCGCAGCTACAGACAGTATTGCCAACTTAGGGTATTTTTTGGGGTAATAATTTTCAGTAGGGTTTTAAGATTTAGGATGATGCTTTATATCTATTATGCCGGTACTTGAGCTCTAATAAAGGGTGAATAGAAAAGATTTTCGTAAAAACGAATAAGTAGAAAAAATTTCCGTAAAAAGTAAAAACATGTTTTTTTTATTTGTTTCCCAAAATTATCATCTCGTATTTATTATATCTAGTAATATTTAAACACTGTTTTACCAAATACCAAACGCCAGTATGATTTATTGTTGGAATTTAACGGAAAATGTGGTTGAAAATAGAAATTTCATTAAATTAAAGAAATATCGTGGAATTTGTATGAATTATCGTGTTATACCCGACTTTTATGGTCTATCGCATGCCACTCAAAAATATCGTGAATCTAAGATAATTATCGCATGCTGGCAGCACTCGGCAACACTACTGGTCTGCGGTCGAGCGTCAGTGAAGCTCGACCGCACCGCAGTGAAGTCGAGCAGCGTGTCGCCGGCTGCGCAGGGTATTTCATAGAATTACATACAAACCAGTAGTGTCGTCGCGACATGCGGTTGCGGCGTGCGGCGTGCGGTCGCCTGTCAACCGCCACCTTAACTCTAGTAGTACCTATGTAATTCTCAAAGACTTCTCGCCCCTATTCAGGTATCATTAGGTGATGGGCTCCCGTCTCAACTGTGCCTGCAGTGTGTCCACCAGATATCTCGCTGCCACGCCTTCAAGGATTTAATTGAGAGGAACGATATCACTCTACGGGAACATGTCAAATACTTGGCCGATGAAGCTATGAAAAATCAGGTACGTACTCTTTTAAACTTACGCTGATAAACCGTCAACAACATAAACACAACAACTGCCTCCGTGGTCTAATGGTTAAGAGCATTGGGCTCTCGACACAGAGGTCGTGGGTTCGATTCCCACGGGGGACACCTAGTGATATGTCACTTTGTGCGTTTTTCCCCAGTTGGCTAGGACATTGCAGGCTGAGTTACCTGATTGTCTGAAAAGAAAAACGATTCCGTGCTTCGGATGGCACGTTAAGCCGTTGGTCCCAGCTACTATCTCTGGTGGTAGTATTTGATACATAAAAACCACATCAGAGGCCGTAAGGCGGTCTGAAAAAACTCTGACACCAGGGCTCTGCCCACACAATAAGAAGAAGAAGAACTGACAAACGGTAGCAATGTAAAGAAAACCATATGGAAATCGGTCTAACCTTTTCAGAGCAAAAAAGGCACATCACATACATTGACCACCACCACATTACCACTGTCAACATTTTATTTTTACGCTTACAAAGAAGTTTACATACGTCTGTGTAGTCCACCACACCGCATTGGAACATGCCTTGGGACTCTATTGGGATTGTGACTTACGTCCGTACATCCTCTTCAAGGTAGGCATATGCCTTGGAACAAAGTCTGATCATACCCTTAAAAAACCGTCAGCACATTAAGTTGGACCCTGTATAAGCCAATGTAGAAGATAATCACATTTATGATGTCATCTACATTTCACTACTTTTTTCTACACTTTTTATAGGAACTGAGGAGATAAAAATAAAATATAATACATTAAAAAAAAAATTCAAATTCAAATTTCAAAAACATTATTTCTTGAATACACATACATAGGAAAGACCCACAAAACCTTTTCCACGGTTTGTCTGTGGGATCAAGAGTCTCAAATTCTCAATACAATATTTTATAAATTTTTTATAAATTTTATAACATAAAACAAAACTTAGGGTGACTTAGGTACATAATACTAAATATCTATTATTGAATGGAGTTGAGCAGATGAATTTTAAATAATATACCGAACCTTCGCTTATCTTCCTCAGTTCTTAAAGAGGGTGGCATTTCATTATACAATGATGGTAACTTACGTTTTAGTAACCTTCCTCCAAAGTAATTGTTGACTCTTTCGGTTTGATATTTACCTTGAACTTGTGCTCTGGTGCCAATGCTATGATCAATATACGATCTATGCTCATGGTTGCTGTGGTTGTTATATGCTAGTAAATATTTATGCTTAAGGCCCACAGGAAGTACTTTGCATATTTTGAATAACATCCGGTAATTTTCTTGTAAGTACATAACATATGTAAGTATCTTATGCAGTATTACTTAATCCTGCCATTGATAACTTTAACCCTTTTCCAGCAACTGGAAAAGCAGAAAGTGCTGAGCATCAACTGCACGGAGCCAAACTACATGCAGTACATAGAGCTTCCTCTCGCCAACGCGTCGGGACAACTGCTCGATGGTTTCTTCTCCCCGGAGCAGCCGCAGGAGATACAGGAGATTGTCATTAAGGACGATTTTGTTGAAGATAAGGTACATGCATACCACATATTCTTACGATCCTGACTACCTCTCTATCTAGCTTCCTCACATTCATTAGTCCTTTTATGCATGCTCGTCGGTTTCGGGTAGATTTGACCTGCCTTCGTAACATGACAGAGGTGAGAGCGACACAGGTCACTTCTTGGCAGGGTTCGAAATTATCAAGATAATAACGAGCCGTGATAATTATCACCATTATTAAAATATCATTTGTTAAATTGTTTCATAAGAAATATCGATGGTTTATTATATTTATTATTTATTTATTTTATTATTTATTTATAACCCAGTATTTTTTGTCTTAGTGCAACTAAAGTATGACCACACTGGATCTTTCTCGCGCGGCATTGTTGAAATTCAACACAATAAACAATATTTAACTTAGTAAAACAATAACATTTGAGTTCACTTGGCTTGTAACACCAACTGACATTTTTTGTGAATTGGGGGAATTCCCGTGTCGCGGCTAGACGTGCGTTCGGATACACGCAACAAGTGCGGAAATACACGTTTGGATACTTAGAATATAGTTCTATTTCACGGGCGCAATTTTTTGTTATTATCAATTGATAATTATCAACCTGTTATTATCATGATAATTATCGTGATAATTATCGTGATAATTATCATTGATAATTATCCTTTCGAACCCTGCTTCTTGGTCACTTCTTATACTATGGAGATAACCGCCAATTTGACGTTTAGAAGTGACCTGTACGCTCTCACCTCTGTCATGTTACGTAGGCAGGAGAGCTCTAAATAAATCGCAACTGAACCATGATTGGACCGCGTGCGAACCACAACTATTCACACATTCGGTATTGCGCTATTCATTTTCCGTTAGAGCAGTTTTGATTTTGACAGATCGCTCAGACAAGGTTGTCAGTCACATAGTAAAATAAGTCATGTTTAGCGCGATATGGAATTCAGCACAGTTGAATAGTAGTTGGGTTGCAATGTGATTAGAACTGAAATCGGGTAGAGAGGCCAGAATGGAGAAGATTGGAGGAGGCCTTTGCCACCTGGCAAACGGACACACAAAAGTGGAACAAAAGTACACTATATGAAAACTAAAGAAATAGCCAAGTCCGAATGAAGGCTATGATGATGATGATGATGAGAACTGAAATTGGAATATGATTGAACTTGGGCGTTTTAAATGAGCATAATCGCCCCATCCTTTTTAACCAAGTCGCCAATTTGGTCCGTATTTGTACCTACGTCTAGGCCGTCCCCTTCCATCATTACTGGCTAAATTCGAAGTGTCAATCGTCAAGATTTAGCTATGTAAACACTATGTAAACCAATAAATAACTTTTTATAAAGTACCTATTATATAAAATTATTTTGTTATATTGTGTAGGGTATGTATTTAATTATATTTTGTGTTAATTATAATATTATTTATCAACTAGTACACCACCATAGCATTTATCTCATGTAAGACTTCTTCCATCCACTGGTTGTCTGGAAGAAATCACTTTTAGTGATAAGACAGCCTCTTGCACCCTTGTTCGTGTATATTGTTGTTATTTTTTTGTTTATTTTGGTGTGCAAATAAAGGATATTTAAGTATCTTATCTTATCTTAAATAAGTTTCACCAACTTTCTTCCAGCCGGCAGTAGCCCCATCGTCATCAAAAGAAGACGAAGCTCTCAACTCGGATGAAGAGAGCTACCTCCAGCTGGTGGTCTTCCAAGCGACGTCCACGGTGTCCCCAGGGCGCCATGTGTGCAACCTCTGCCATAAGGAGTTCAAGCACGCGCGGTGGCTGAAGCAGCATATGAGGTCCCATACCAATTGGATCAAGGCGAACTGCAAGAAACCACCTATGTGCCATATTTGTGAGAGGACTTTTAAGGTTTGTTTGTTATTTCTATTCCATCTTTAAACCAAGTTTAATAAAGAGAGTAAGAGTTAAATTTCGAGATACTATTTCAAGTCAGTGAAAGTATTATGTTAAGATAATCAAATACTACCTATATTTTCGCACTCAAGTAGTTTATGGCGCTGTCGTTGGACAGAAATGACCGTAAGGTCTCAAACGGACTTTTTATCCGTCTGCATAAAACTTCCATAAAGCTGGACAAAAAAGTGGAAGCGTTGACTAGATGTTTTAGTAGATTATCTGGGACGGTCTTGCCAGGTTATGCACGATTTTGACGTTCTTATTAGGAAAGTGGCGCTCTCATTTTTTGTAAACTGTTATGTCGTACTACACTGTCTATTTTCACTGATTAAAGTGTCTGGCGGGCAAAGTTTTCTTCGTCTGCTCAGAATATATCGTGTATCATGATCCAATGTCAGGCCCGTGTTGCTTTAAGCTGTCAAGAGTTCTTAATTAACCTCGCCCTCAAAAACGAAACTTTCGCGGGTATGCTGAAAGAAATCCCTTCCGAGATAATCTCACATTTTGTTAATGTCTCCTTTATCTAAATTATTATAAAACTGTAACAGAAGCGTGTACAATGAAGATAATTACAAAAAAAAATTATGATATGGTTTTTAGGTGTCCCTGATTCCAAATCACAAATTTTTGGATTTTTTGTCTGTCTATTTGTTTGTTTGTTTGTTTGTGTGTTTGTTTGTTTGTTTGAACGAGTATCACGCAAAAACCACTGAACCGATTTTGATGAAACTTTTTTGTTTGATATCTGACTTAAAATCTGGTATATAATTTATGCGAACGAAGTCGCGGGTAAATGCTCGTTATCTATATTTCTTTACAGGGTCCAGGCATGCTCAAAATGCACATGCGTACCCACGAGCAACGACCCCCCAAACAGCCAACGTGCTCGGTCTGCCAGCGAACTTTCCCGACCAAGACACTGCTCTACCGCCACCGACAGACCCACTTCGAACAGAAAACACATCAGTGCACCGTCTGCGAGAAGAGGTTCTTCAGCGGATATGCCCTGAGGTCACATATGGCCAGGCATAGGGGAGAGAGGCCGTATATCTGCTCCATGTGCTCTAAGAGCTTTTATAATCCTACGGATTTGAAGGTGAGTTCCATTGAATATAATCTGTGAGAAGAGGTTCTTCAGCGGATACGCCCTAAGGTCACATATGGCCAGACATAGAGGAGAGAGGCCGTATATCTGCTCAATGTGCTAAGAGCTTTTATAATCCTACTGATTTAAGCCGTGGTGGTCCAGTGGCGAGTAACCTTGCCTGCCGTGCAGGAGGCGATGGTTCGATCCCCGACCAGGTCGACTCGTACCAATGAGTTTTTCGGAATTTATGTACGATTTGTAAAACCACTGGCTTTTCGGTGAAGGAAAACATCGTGAGGAAACCTGCATGCTTTGATTTCGAAGCATGTATTGTACCCACTGCCCAAAAAGTAGCGACGGGCTCACTCCCCGTCACACTGGACAGAGTTTTGGTACTACTAGTGAAACGTGGATATTCTGAGGTTTTTAGAATATCTCTGACTACCCCCTCGGGGAACATAGTCGTGAGCATATGCTTATGCTTAGATTTAAATAGATTATTATAATCAGTGTACCGTCTGAGAGCAGACATTCTTTAGTGGATACGTGATGTGTGGTAATAATGTAGTGTAGATAAAGCTTTATCTACATTATTAGGAAGTACATTGTTTCCACATAGAAACTTCTCCATAAGGCATATTTTAGTCCATAATTGTAGAATCAATGAAATCTATTAAAGATTATACTGTCAAAATTGGCTTCCTGTTAGCCATCCATATTTTGATCGTATCAACAGCTGTTGGTCTTCCCAAGAAAATAAAATAAAATAAAAGGTATTTAATATAAAAGACAAACCATCATTTTATTCAATGTTTCTGCAAATCAATTCGAAGTTAAAACTATATAAAATAATGTAAAAATAATAAATCTACATTTAAAAAAGGCCTGTTGTCGATAGGGTTCCGCATTTCAACTTCTCAAACTTTTCCTTTTCGTCATCCTTCACCCTGAATGCTTCTTCAAAAGCTTTTTTCGCTCTCTTAGTTAAATAATCAGGGAATTCTATTTGGAACCGTATTATCAAGTTGCCTTTAGCCTTGTTGGGGCAAGCCGGCACCGGAAGGCCTTCATCTTCTATTATCTTTTCGTACGTCGGAGTTATAACATCGTTGATTTGGGTTCTCAAAACTCGTTCGTCCAAAGTTACTAAAGTAATCATCAGGCCACACAAGGCTTCTTCGAGAGTGACTGTTTTTACTGTCAGAAGATCACTAAGTCCTGACCTGACGTAGGTCTCGTGCGGACGATCTTCCGTTATGAATATAACGTCAGCTGGTATCCTAGTAGGTCCCTGGTCGCCTTCCTCTCTAAACCTAACTTCTGTATTAGGATATATGCCGGGTTTAATAGGTATAGACAGAACTTTCTCCCTCAGTTTCAGTTCCGAACACGTTTCATCTGTAAACACCAGTCGTTGTATCTTCATTTTCTTTAAACCACCCTTGTATACCTCTTCTAGGCTTAAAGAAAGAGGTCTAACTATTGTGTGGTCCTTTTCTTTATAACCTTTGCCTAAAGGTGACTCGAACATAGGCGGAGGGTTCTCGTAGTAATCTAGGAGGTCGGCGTAAGGATTGTTAGTGCCGAAGAAGTCATGGTACGTCCTCAGAGGTTCCCCGTGGTAGACATATGGTTGTATGTATTCGATTGGGCCGGGAACTCCTCTTTTCAAGCCTTCTTCGCCGTATTGGTCGAATACAGCCCTTCTCTTATGGTCTACGAGGACCTCGTAAGCTTCGCCAATGAGGGCGAAGATCCGTTTCATATTTTCGTCGTTGTCGTGTCTTTCTGGGTTGTATTTTAGGGCTAAGCGACGGTACGCTCGCTTTATTTCCAGCTGGGAGCAGGAGCGCTTAACGCCTAGGATGCCGTAGTAATCGAAGCCCATTGTTTATTTTGTTTATTTTATTTGTGAGATGATTATAAAAAGTTTTTAGGTGTCAAGTTGACTGCTTTCGACAGTCATTTCAGACAGTTTTGTCAAAATAGAATGAAAAACATTTAGTGAATAGATGCTCTTTGGTTGAAAATCGTAGAAGAAAAAATCTTCTTGGTCAGTGTCCAACATACAATCAAAGACTACAGTTTAATATACATACAATCACGACCATAATCCCATTCGGGGTGGTCAGAAACATTAATTGCTACAACTACTCTTGTAAGTCTTGCATGCAGTTGCAACAAGGCTTACTTTAAGCATATTTATATATTAAAAAAAAATATTGGTTTCTTAATATGATGTCTTCTATATGATATGACGTCTTAAATAGAGACCAAAAAAAAAACTTGACACCGAATTGTGGAGGGGGAAAATCCATATGAAATCGTTACCCTGATTCGGAATTCCGATCTTCCGTATGTGTGTGGCAGTTAGATTCGTTAGAAACAAAAACTGTGCTCCATTGAGAAGCTTTTATTATACCAATCACTAATCCACACAAATTAAAACCACACACCCTTACCTTCAAGGTTCACTTCCGCCTCCACACCGGCGAAAAGCCGCTCAAGTGCTCTGAATGCAGCAAGACATTCCGCCGGCACTCGACGCTCTGCCAGCACATGAAGAAGCACCGCGGCATCAGGAACCACATCTGCAACATCTGTCATAAGGGATTCTACGAGGTTTCCAAACTGAACGCCCATATGAGGGTACATACAGGTACGGTCCTTAATTGTCTTCATGGTACAATAATATACTGCGCCTGGTATTCTCTTCCAATCACGTGACTGACACTAGCCTATACGTCATCATACTCTTTTACCATGTTTAGCGGCCATTTTTTTGTGACGTAGGCTTGTGTCACTCTGGGAATAGAAGACCTTGTTTTTGTAGACTATGGGTTGTCTATATATTTATTTCAACAGAACTTGTGCTGCTCATCATCTCGTAAAGGCGAAATTGGCTTCGGTAAAAGCTTTTTTTATGCATACGACATAATTAATGGTACCTATTTACAGCCGAGATATGAGACTTTTAATGTAAATCTAAAATTTTTTGTAGCAAGAAAAAATAATTACACACATGTTCAGGAGTTTTGATGTACCTTACCTACTATTATACTTCATTTAAAATAAAATATCTTTGATCCACATTATTAACACGCTGCTGGTGGGGTGCTATTTTGGAATTTCACACATTCTAATTTGTATACCAAAAATTAATATACATGGGTGAAATTGATATCATTAGCATAAGAGTCTACCCTAAAGTGCGATTTTTGAAAATCATACGAGCGACTTGGCAGTAGAAAATATCAAAATTACTATGGAGATTATGCATCTTTCTACTGCCAATTCGCTCGTATGATTTTCAAAAATCGCACTTCTAGTCTAAAACTTTTACTATGGGAGCAATCCGATCGGAGCAAAAAATAAATCCATACTGAACTGCAATGCCTACTCGACTCAAATGTATGCCACAGCAGATTTTTTTGTTGCTCCGATCAGTTTGCTCCCATAGTAAAAGTTGTTAGGTTTGATGGGTAGACCCATAGTTAAAGGATGCTAATGATATCAATTTCACATTGTAGTTATAATATCTTTACATACTAGAATAATAAAGAATAACACACATGGACAGAGTTTGGGCACTTCTTTGTAAATGTGAATATTTTGTAAATCTTTTTTTTTTTTTATTCAAAATGGGTCTGCGCTTGGCTTCAGCTCACCTGATGGAAAGTGTAGATGAAGCCGAGGATGTAGCGCGCTCGCCCAGAAAAAAGCCTATTTACTCTTCTTTTAAAAATATCCTGATTGTATTTGCTTGGGAAAACAGACGCAGAGAGAGAGTTCCAAACCTTACCGGTTCTCATTATAAAAGAGGATGCGAACCTATTTGTGCGGATTGTTGGAATATCGACAACGTATGGATGCAGTCTCGCACTACGTCTTGTCGTACGATGATGGAAGGGGGATGGTGGAATCAAGTCATGTAACTCCATGACACACATTCGCCGAAGTGTAGCCGATAGAATACCGACAGACAAGCGACCAATCGTCGGTGCTCCAGACTATGTGGCTTAGTCTCGACGAGTGCATCGTCTCTTGGCTCGACGCTCAACTGAGTCCAGTGCGTCAAGTTGGTATTTCGCAGAGCCGTCCCAGAGGTGACTGCAGTACTCCATGCAAGATTGCAAGATCGCACTTGGGCTTTGTAGAGAGTAAGAAGCTGTGCAGGCGTGAAGTACCGCTTAACCTTGTTCAGGATACCATGTAAATGTGGATATTTTGTAAATCTCTAACTATGTATCCCCTTTGGGATAACTATAAACCTTGATCATCTAAGCAAACGAACATAATTTTGCAACAGGAGAGCGACCATTCGAGTGTCAGTTCTGCGAGCGCAAGTTCGCGCAGCAGTCAGCACTCATCTACCACCGACGCACACACACAGGCGAGAAGCCCTACAGCTGCAAGCTCTGCGCCGCTCGCTTCACAACCTCCTCCGCCAGGAACAACCACATGGTCACACACACTGGCAACAAGAAGTAAGTTAATAATAGAGAAGCAATCAGAAGCCCTACAGCTGCAAGCTCTGCGCCGCTCGCTTCACAACCTCCTCCGCCAGGAACAACCACATGGTCACACACACTGGCAACAAGAAGTAAGTTAATAATAGAGAAGCAATCAGAAGCCCTACAGCTGCAAGCTCTGCGCCGCTCGCTTCACAACCTCCTCCGCCAGGAACAACCACATGGTCACACACACTGGCAACAAGAAGTAAGTTAATAATAGAGAAGCAATCAGAAGCCCTACAGCTGCAAGCTCTGCGCCGCTCGCTTCACAACCTCCTCCGCCAGGAACAACCACATGGTCACACACACTGGCAACAAGAAGTAAGTTAATAATAGAGAAGCAATCAGAAGCCCTACAGCTGCAAGCTCTGCGCCGCTCGCTTCACAACCTCCTCCGCCAGGAACAACCACATGGTCACACACACTGGCAACAAGAAGTAAGTTAATAATAGAGAAGCAATCAGAAGCCCTACAGCTGCAAGCTCTGCGCCGCTCGCTTCACAACCTCCTCCGCCAGGAACAACCACATGGTCACACACACTGGCAACAAGAAGTAAGTTAATAATAGAGAAGCAATCAGAAGCCCTACAGCTGCAAGCTCTGCGCCGCTCGCTTCACAACCTCCTCCGCCAGGAACAACCACATGGTCACACACACTGGCAACAAGAAGTAAGTTAATAATAGAGAAGCAATCAGAAGCCCTACAGCTGCAAGCTCTGCGCCGCTCGCTTCACAACCTCCTCCGCCAGGAACAACCACATGGTCACACACACTGGCAACAAGAAGTAAGTTAATAATAGAGAAGCAATCAGAAGCCCTACAGCTGCAAGCTCTGCGCCGCTCGCTTCACAACCTCCTCCGCCAGGAACAACCACATGGTCACACACACTGGCAACAAGAAGTAAGTTAATAATAGAGAAGCAATCAGAAGCCCTACAGCTGCAAGCTCTGCGCCGCTCGCTTCACAACCTCCTCCGCCAGGAACAACCACATGGTCACACACACTGGCAACAAGAAGTAAGTTAATAATAGAGAAGCAATCAGAAGCCCTACAGCTGCAAGCTCTGCGCCGCTCGCTTCACAACCTCCTCCGCCAGGAACAACCACATGGTCACACACACTGGCAACAAGAAGTAAGTTAATAATAGAGAAGCAATCAGAAGCCCTACAGCTGCAAGCTCTGCGCCGCTCGCTTCACAACCTCCTCCGCCAGGAACAACCACATGGTCACACACACTGGCAACAAGAAGTAAGTTAATAATAGAGAAGCAATCAGAAGCCCTACAGCTGCAAGCTCTGCGCCGCTCGCTTCACAACCTCCTCCGCCAGGAACAACCACATGGTCACACACACTGGCAACAAGAAGTAAGTTAATAATAGAGAAGCAATCAGAAGCCCTACAGCTGCAAGCTCTGCGCCGCTCGCTTCACAACCTCCTCCGCCAGGAACAACCACATGGTCACACACACTGGCAACAAGAAGTAAGTTAATAATAGAGAAGCAATCAGAAGCCCTACAGCTGCAAGCTCTGCGCCGCTCGCTTCACAACCTCCTCCGCCAGGAACAACCACATGGTCACACACACTGGCAACAAGAAGTAAGTTAATAATAGAGAAGCAATCAGAAGCCCTACAGCTGCAAGCTCTGCGCCGCTCGCTTCACAACCTCCTCCGCCAGGAACAACCACATGGTCACACACACTGGCAACAAGAAGTAAGTTAATAATAGAGAAGCAATCAGAAGCCCTACAGCTGCAAGCTCTGCGCCGCTCGCTTCACAACCTCCTCCGCCAGGAACAACCACATGGTCACACACACTGGCAACAAGAAGTAAGTTAATAATAGAGAAGCAATCAGAAGCCCTACAGCTGCAAGCTCTGCGCCGCTCGCTTCACAACCTCCTCCGCCAGGAACAACCACATGGTCACACACACTGGCAACAAGAAGTAAGTTAATAATAGAGAAGCAATCAGAAGCCCTACAGCTGCAAGCTCTGCGCCGCTCGCTTCACAACCTCCTCCGCCAGGAACAACCACATGGTCACACACACTGGCAACAAGAAGTAAGTTAATAATAGAGAAGCAATCAGAAGCCCTACAGCTGCAAGCTCTGCGCCGCTCGCTTCACAACCTCCTCCGCCAGGAACAACCACATGGTCACACACACTGGCAACAAGAAGTAAGTTAATAATAGAGAAGCAATCAGAAGCCCTACAGCTGCAAGCTCTGCGCCGCTCGCTTCACAACCTCCTCCGCCAGGAACAACCACATGGTCACACACACTGGCAACAAGAAGTAAGTTAATAATAGAGAAGCAATCAGAAGCCCTACAGCTGCAAGCTCTGCGCCGCTCGCTTCACAACCTCCTCCGCCAGGAACAACCACATGGTCACACACACTGGCAACAAGAAGTAAGTTAATAATAGAGAAGCAATCAGAAGCCCTACAGCTGCAAGCTCTGCGCCGCTCGCTTCACAACCTCCTCCGCCAGGAACAACCACATGGTCACACACACTGGCAACAAGAAGTAAGTTAATAATAGAGAAGCAATCAGAAGCCCTACAGCTGCAAGCTCTGCGCCGCTCGCTTCACAACCTCCTCCGCCAGGAACAACCACATGGTCACACACACTGGCAACAAGAAGTAAGTTAATAATAGAGAAGCAATCAGAAGCCCTACAGCTGCAAGCTCTGCGCCGCTCGCTTCACAACCTCCTCCGCCAGGAACAACCACATGGTCACACACACTGGCAACAAGAAGTAAGTTAATAATAGAGAAGCAATCAGAAGCCCTACAGCTGCAAGCTCTGCGCCGCTCGCTTCACAACCTCCTCCGCCAGGAACAACCACATGGTCACACACACTGGCAACAAGAAGTAAGTTAATAATAGAGAAGCAATCAGAAGCCCTACAGCTGCAAGCTCTGCGCCGCTCGCTTCACAACCTCCTCCGCCAGGAACAACCACATGGTCACACACACTGGCAACAAGAAGTAAGTTAATAATAGAGAAGCAATCAGAAGCCCTACAGCTGCAAGCTCTGCGCCGCTCGCTTCACAACCTCCTCCGCCAGGAACAACCACATGGTCACACACACTGGCAACAAGAAGTAAGTTAATAATAGAGAAGCAATCAGAAGCCCTACAGCTGCAAGCTCTGCGCCGCTCGCTTCACAACCTCCTCCGCCAGGAACAACCACATGGTCACACACACTGGCAACAAGAAGTAAGTTAATAATAGAGAAGCAATCAGAAGCCCTACAGCTGCAAGCTCTGCGCCGCTCGCTTCACAACCTCCGCCAGGAACAACCACATGGTCACACACACTGGCAACAAGAAGTAAGTTAATAATAGAGAAGCAATCAGAAGCCCTACAGCTGCAAGCTCTGCGCCGCTCGCTTCACAACCTCCTCCGCCAGGAACAACCACATGGTCACACACACTGGCAACAAGAAGTAAGTTATGATGATGATGATTTCGACACTACCTAGAAATAACTTTGTAACTCACTATTGCATTTTGCAGGACAGCACATTAAAGATTCGATTGCATTTAGAACGATCCTGGATGGACCAAATGTAAACCAAGTACATGATTGATTAAGATTATTATTGATTGATTCATTCTGATTCTAATTTGTGGTTTTATTTAAATCAACGTATTTCAACGTTGATTCGACACAGCTAGAAAGTGCTCGATTTTCTGTTTCAATTTTCTCAAACGCTGTCAGGAATTATTTTTAACCAATTATTGAAATAGAAATAGAAATATTCTTTATTGTGAATCATAGGTAATAACAATTGATGACACTGTTACTTATGGTATAGTTCAGCTATGTTCCGCAACATGGGCATACAATAGTGGGTAGCATTCATGCAATCATTAAAACATTAATTACAAATAATTTATTTATTATTATTATTGTATGTCTTACGTTCCGTAATCACGGGCAATTAAGTCCCGGACCTTTGGAAGGCGTGCATGGGGCCGAAGCCAACATGTAGAGGCCCGTTCAAAAGACAAGTTAATCTAAATGTAAGGGATATACAAATGGCGGATACCATCCCCGAGCGCACAACATGATACACACGGGGATGGTCCCCGCCATGTGTAAAGACTATTGGAGTACGGCGCTAGGGCCGCGATGGAAAAATAAGGTCTTGGGCTATGGAGGTGAAAGTTGGATGGATGGATACTGGGCTATGGGAGGAGACTAACGGACGCCTGCCATGACAACTAGTCTCAAAATTGTAAATAGGGCAGGCGGTGACTCGCCGACTCGTCGAGTGGGCCCCATAAAACGGCCGCACGCACAAAGTGCGACAATGGGGCAACATCTCATTGAGCGGCTGAAGGTTGTCGAGAGGTGCGGCTCCGGTTTCACCATCGCGGGGTTTACCCCCGTGAGCGGGTTTCCCCGTTATTACGCCATTACGTGCAATACACTTCCAACCTGGAGCATAGGTTCTGCTCTTGCGATTCCACTCTGGATGGCCAATGAAGGCAAGCCAGAGGTAGGGGGGTGTGTTACTGTGTGTGTGGGTGTGAGTGTGGGTGTGTGTGTGTGTGTGAGCGCATGTCTGTATGGTCCCCCTGGATAGGGGTCCGCGGTGTCGCCACTCACCGTCAGCTCGCCACAAGCTGCCCCCGCGGGGTTATTTTTATTATTTATTATAGTTATTACTATTGGTCTTTGCCCAGCAGTGGGATGAAACAGGCTCATCATCATTTTCATGCCCATTTCCCATTATTTGGGGTCGGCGCATTATGTCATCCTCTTCCATTCATCTCTCTTAGCCGTCGTTTGAGCACTCACTCCTTTCTGACACAGGATGAAACAGGCTATTAATATTTATGTAACGTTTGTCCGCAGATTCGTATGCCCAGTATGTTTCAAAGGCTGCACGTCCCGTACGGAGCTGCGCGTCCACTCGAGCAAGCACACGGGGGAGAAGCTGTTCGGCTGCGAGCTGTGCTCCCAGCGGTTCAGCTCACCTTCCTACCTCGCAGTACACAGGCGGCACCACACCGGCGAGAGGAAGTACCAGTGCGGCATCTGTGCCAAGAGTGAGTCTCAGTCGATTGGCGCAGCCGGTAGGATAAATTAGGAAATAGTTGTTGCATTGTGAGCTAACATCTTAAGAATAACTAATTAGTAATTAGGCTATCATCATCATCATCATATCAGCCGATAGACGTCCACTACCGGACATAGGCCTCCCCCAAAATGGGGGGATTTGCCATAATCGCCACGCTTGGCAGGCGGGTTGGCGATCGCAGTTGGATTGAATGTGTGTACTCAGAGGATGCTGCTGCCCATCCCCTCCCCTAGTCGCCTTTTACGACACCCACGGTAGGAAATGGGGTGGTACTATTCTTAGCCGACACCACACGGACAAATTAGGCTATGAAAATATATATTTACAAGCATTTACCCGCGACTTCGTCCGCATAAATTATATACCAGATTTTAAATCAGATTATAAGCTATCAAACTAAAAAAGTTTCATCAAAATCGGTTCAGTAGTTTTTGCGTGATGCTCAAACAAACAAACCCACAAACAAACAAACAGACAGACAAAAAATCCAATAATTGGTGATTTGGAATCAGGGACATCTAAAAACCATATCGTAATCTTTTTTTCGTAAATATCTTCAATGTACAGACACACTTCTGTTACAGTTTTATAATAGTTTAGATTTACCATCAACATTTCTACAGTAGCATTAATTATAATTCTTATTTGACGCAATTTGTAAACCGACTGGAGTTATGCCGGCAGACCTGGTCCATCCCCATCACAGAGAAGCTCTACACCCCATAAACACTGAATCAGCCTTGCTGCTGATGGTTGCAAAAAGTACACTTATCTCTTATAATATGAGTAATTCAATAATATCGCGCCCGTTACTTCAAGGGTTAAGGCCTACCTATGAGCTATAATTTTTTTTTTAAAGATAAGATTTTGCTAAATCAACTGTTCATCAAATTGCAGGTTACATAGAATCAAGCTCATACAAGAAGCATCTGAAGACGCACGAGGTGAAGCCGGAGAGCGAGTCGAACTCCGACAACAGCACGGAGGCGCAGAACATTGACCAACTCAAACGCGACGAGTGCCAATCAGAGCAGCAGCAGACTCAGAGCGACCCCCTGACCGAGGACAGTGAGGTCCAGATACAAGTGCAGGGACATGTGCAAGGTATTTATATTTTTAGTAGATTCTACTTCTCATCATTATAGTTTAAACAAATATACCTGTAATTAATAGAATCAGGCGTTACTTTGCGGAAATCCATGACTAATAGGTAGATGACACGATTGTATCAAGACCTCCGCCTCTAAATACCTAGTAGACAAAGTTGTATTACGTAATAAAATACAACCTGCTTACCAAATAATTTCTACTCTACACGTGTTTCGCTCCACCAAGGAGCATCCTCAGGAGTTAGACCGACGAACGTTCGATACAGAGTTGTTACTCCGCCGAGCGTCCGACACCGACGGCGTCGGGTTCGTCGGTCTAACTCCTGAGGATGCTCCTTGGTGGAGCGAAACACGTGTAGAGTAGAAATTATTTGGTAAGCAGGTTGTATTTTATTACGTAATACAACTTTGTCTACTAGGTATTTAGAGGCGGAGGTCTTGATACAATCGTGTCATCTACCTATTGAATATACCTGTTTCTAAGTCTATCATAAGTTTATAAACATAAAAAGTTTAATCAAAATCGGTCCGGAAGTTTTTGCGTGATGCTCGAAAAAACAAACAAATAAACAAAAAACAACCGGCAGAAGTGAGAACAGGAACAGGCATACATTTTCGCCGCGCGGTAGAAACAGACGGAACAGTGAGAGGGGGATATGTTTGACCAATTTTCGATCAGGTCACGTGACGTCACTGTCCTGGAGTGCGATTTTTGAATCGCATTCGCTGAGTTCAGCAGTTGAAAATGTCAAAATTACTGTGGAGATACGTATCTTTCTACTGTTGATTTGACTGTCAAAAATCATACTTCAGGAGTGCGATTTTTGAAAGTCAAATCAGCAGTAGAAAGATGCATATCTCCACAGTAATTTAGACATTTATAACTGCTGAGTTCAAAGAATGAGATTAAAAAATCGCACTCCTGACGCGAGTTTATAATTTTTTACCCATCCCAAAAACTGCACAACGCCGCTAAAGAAGTTTTCACTTCAAAAATCCAGAAATTTACTTTATGACCGACACCTAAATACTATGCTGTAACCTTTTTTGTACATAAATCTTCGATGTACAGAGACTTCGGTTACAGTTTTATAATAGTGCAGACTACCTATAACCCGCAGCTCCGTCTGCTTTAACTTTAAACTTCATCATGATACTTACAAAGAAAATTCGTTAAACCTTCCGGAAAAAAATCGTATCCAAATTCTCTGCGTGGTTTGGAAGAACTTAGCGGAGAAACAGGAATGATGAGCACAGACGCGGACAACGACTCGAATCGTTTTATACTGCTTATAGATATGGCATTGAATAAAGTGAATTTGTTTGTTTAAAGGGCAAATAGTGGTGCAGGAGGTGTCGGTAGAAGGTCCTAGCCAGGAGGCGGCACCCACGCAGCGCCGGTACAAGTGCGGGCTCTGCGTGAAGACATACATGTACCTGCACAGCCTGAAGAAACATATGATGACACATATGCAGGTCAGTGTTGATAGCAGATCCTGGTCACGGCACCCACGCAGCGCACGTGCGAGCCAGGTGCCAAGTTAATTCGCCCGTGTTGTATATCGTTTTTCACATGCGAGACCTACAGCAGTACCCGTAATAAGAACATAATTTTGTTAACAGCAACAGCAGCAGCCTCAAGTCCAGCAGCAAGTGCAAGTGCAGCAGCTGCAGCAGCAGGTGCAGCAAGTGCAGCAGGTGCAGCAGCAGCAGCAGATGCAGCAGCAGGTGCTGCAGGTGGGCAGCGTGCAGCAGCTCGCCGTGCCGCTGCAGCACGTGCAGCAGGGACTGGTGCAGGTACGTCATCCGTCAACAGCCTTGACATCAACAACAGCCTCAAGTCCAGCAGCAAGTGCTGCTGGTCGTCGAGTAACTAATATTTCATTCGCGTATACAGGGTGAAATTGATATCATCAGCATCCTTTTAAACTAAGAGTCTACCCATCAAACTGAACAACTTTTACTATGGGAGCAAACCGATCTGAGCACAAAATGGGTAGACTCTTCGTTTAAAAGGATGCCAATGATATCAATTTCACCCTGTAGTATACACAGCCGAGACGTGTAATTTTGTATGCGTGAGAGGAATACTACCTATCTCTAAGCTGCCGTGTGAGGTCGGCCACCTTTATTTAGTCTACTCGCAAAAGTTTCAAATTCGTTATAAACGGCCGCAATAATTATAATATGTTGTTGTACTCTCCTAATGCACGCAAGTTGCTAATCGCTTCCTCTCTCTCACACGCAGAAAAGAGACGTGCTTACGTAATTTTGCGTGCGTTGGAAGAGTACAACAATATATTATAGCTGCTGTATTAAAGCGAGTAGACTAAATAAAGGTGAGCGACCTCGCACGGCAGCTTTGAAATATCTTAAAGTCGCGGTAGTACTCCTCTAACGTACACAAAATTACACGTCTCGCCTGTGTAGAAGAGAGGACGCCATCAGCAATTTACGTGCGTAGAAGAGTAAAACCTCGACGTATAATTATCTTATAGCCGCCATGACCCAAGACCAAGACCTACCAGAAGTTAAAGACTTGTATAAAAATAATTAAACTTTTCGCTTACAGAGTGGGCAGCATACGTATCCAGTTATATCATCGGTGCAGTCACTGCAGTTACAACAGAGTCAACAAATTAATACGGTATGTAAATAATTTAGTACGTAGTAGTTACAAGTAGTTTGTGTCCGTTTGTGTTTCGTTTTATAAACAGAACAAGGGCCTCAATCGCCCTAAGTTTGAACGATACTACCAAAACAAAACCACAACCAAAAACGTTACGTTATGCACAATTCGTATCGCGCAAATTATATTAACGGTAACGATTTAGCTTTATTTCGAAAGATACGTTGGCGTAACGTTTGATGTCCGTTCGATCGAATTTTCTGTATTGTGCGATTAAACCGTTCAGAAAAAAATATCGCGATAGCTTTTTTACTTCAGCTAAACCAAAAACAAACCAAAACCGTATCAAATTGCGCAATTGAGGCCAAGATGGCGGAGCCCCGTGGCAAGCTTGAACGCGGACGGCACACAACAACCCGCGATCAAACTTGCAACGCGACTTGTAGTGATTATATTCTCTTTGCGCGACTCAATGGTTTTTAAATTCAAGCAAGCAAAAATGTTCTGGAGTGCGATTTTTGAAACTCATTCGTTGAACTCAGCAGTTGTAAATGTCAAAATTACTATGGAGATACGCATCTTTCCGTAGCATCTTTCATACTGTTGATTTGTCATTCAAAAAACATACTCCAGGGGTGCGATTTTTGAAAGTCAAATCAGCAGTAGAAATATGCGTATCTCCATACATTTTCAACTGTTGAGTTCAACGTATGAGATTCGAAAATCGCACTCCTGTTCTCAAAAGACCTTAATCGCAAAAAGGTTAAACATTTATTTGCCGATTTGAACTTTGTAAAAAAATGGGACTATGAATAAAGAAAATAAGATGGATTATTTTCGAACATGAATGACATTTTGAGAAATTGACTTATTTTGGGTTTAGTATGTGACCCCTAGGGAGTATATTACATACATCTTTCCAACAACGATCTGTGTCATTTTACTGAGTTTCTGTGTGCTACGTTATTGGAAGATATTCTTTTTCGTTTCACCCACCCGGCAAAAATATATATACTGTGTGCAGCGCACAGTACCTATTGCTACGTAAATAATGTCAACATCACAGATAATATGGGGATGTTGCTCAGAGGGTGGGCAGAGTGAAGCATTTGTTACCTGTAATACTTGCTTAAGAGCTTTTCACTTTGATTGCGTATCGCTCCCAGTGGAGAATTACGTAGTGGGAATGGTATGGTGTTGCCCAGGTTGCCTACCAAAGACTAAAAGGAATGACAACACACTAGCACAACCAGACCCATATGTCACTGTTAGACCGCGTAGGCGTCAAGCGTTTAACTCACCTGAACAAACTAGTGAGTCCATTATGAAACGCGATGAGGTCAAAAAAGTGGTACGTAACATAATCGAGACTGAATTTCATTCAAAATGCGGATCGGAAGCCATCACACGTACCGATGTGAAGGATATTGTGCAAGAGGTGATTAAGACCGAAATGCGAGGATTATTGGCAGTACTCTCCTCAAATATAACATCTGAGTTAAAGACTATTAAACAAGATATTTTTGAAGTCAAGCAATCCATGGATTTTATGAACTGTCAATACGAGGATTTTATGAACGAGACTAAGGCTACTAATGAAATTGTTAATAATCTGCAAAAGGAAAATCTTCATTTAAAGGAAGCTATCGACCAGTTGAATGGACGCGTAAATCAACTTGAACAACATGCACGTTCTAACAACATAGAATTACAATGTGTTCCTGAGAAGAATAGTGAGAATCTTGTAACCATTGTTACTCAAATAGGCGAAGCTATTGGTTACGCAATTTCGGAGGATAAAGTTTTGCATTGCACACGTATAGCAAAAATGAACCGCGAAAGTGCGAGACCACGATCTATTATCATTCAACTGAGTTCTCCACGGATTCGCGATAGCTACCTTGCTGCTGCTATTAATTTCAATAAGACAAAAAAGGATCCTACTGAGAAACTTAATACTACACATATCGGCTTTCGTGAAAAAACTCCTATCTTCGTAGCCGAGCATTTATCACCAACGAACAAAACTCTCCACGCTGCTGTAAGGCAAAAAGCGAAGGCAAAGGGTTACAAGTATGTTTGGATCAGGGGAGGGAGAATATACGCACGGAAAGGAGACAACGAAGAATTCATCCACATTAAGAACTTTAGTTGTTTGGATAAACTAGTTTAGTTTTTCCATTGTTACCTTAAGTTTTCAGTCAGTTTGCATGTATTTAATTAAAAAATCTCTTTAAAATGCTTTTATATGTTTACTATCAAAATGTTAGAGGTCTTCGAACCAAAACAAATATTTTTTATCGTAACCTTTGTAATAGTAATTACGACATTATTATGCTTACAGAGACTAATTTAAATAATACTGTAAAGTCTTCAGAGCTATTTGATCAGAGGTATGTTGTGTATAGAAGGGACAGAGAAACAACTGGTTTTGATAATGACTGTGACGGGGGTGGGGCTCTTATAGCGGTGTCCAAAAAATTTAACTCACAAAGAATGTCATCTTATGAATCAAACTGTGAAGATGTATGGGTAACTGTCGATGTTTTACATAATAATAATGTCTTAAGTAAAATTGTTTTTTGTTCTGTATATTTACGATCGCCAATTAAAACGCACGTTTTGAAGCACTTTGTGGCAAACTGTAATAATGTTTTCGAGAAACATGATTTCAAGTCGTGTATTGTTGGTGATTTTAATTTGAGCTGTATTGATTGGAAGGGGGTTAACAGTTCTTCAGCTGAATACCAAACATTATCTAAGGCACAGTTACTTATCGACTTTATACACATTAACAATCTTAGGCAGCGCAACTTTATTGAAAATCATGAAGCAAGGGTGTTGGACCTGGTTTTAACTGATCTGCAAGACTGTTCGGTAAATGACGCAATGGATGTCTTGAGCAAAATTGATCCCTATCATCCTCCCCTTGAGTTCCATATATCCGTAACGTCAAGTGAGAAATTGGCTTCAAACTCGAACAATCACAGACAAAATTTTTGGAAAGCAGATTATGTTGCTGTTAATGATCAGTTAGGAAAAGTTGAATGGAGCAATCGATTGGAATTGTATGACAATGTCGATGAAATGGTTACAGAGTTTTACAAATTGGTGAATAATGTAGTCGCTAGTTACGTTCCCAGCTTAAAAGTCAAAAATATAACTGTTTTGCATTACAACAAAACAGAACTTACTTACTTTTAAACTTACTTACTTACTTTTAAACTAGTGTCACATATTGGCATCCTTCTCTCCTGGTATTTAGCTAACAGGATATTTTGTAATTTTATAATGGTCCAGCTGCACGGCAGGTAAAACCTACTGACCTATGGCAGAGTATTGTCTGAGATGTCCATAAAATTCTGCCCACATATCCCATATGGAGCTCTAGAATCTAAACCAAACAAAGTTACTCAGTTACTCAGACCCTATTTTATAATGTAGTGTCTGGTAGATGTCTTATTGCAGGTTGTTAAGACCGATTCTCTTTAGTAGGAGTTCCTTTCGTTTAATGACCAGTCAGTGCACTGCCTGATTAGCCTCCCCCCCCCCCCCTCCTTTTTTAGGGCTAAGGATTTTAGTTTCTCCACCCGTGGTGGGCTCCTGCTCAAGTCCTTACCCCAAGAACTGAACAGAATGTAAATTGTCAGTTGGCAGCACTTGTGTGTCCAAGTTGTGGTACTATCAAAATGTATTGTGCCATGTGAAGTGAAGGTGGTACAGTTATTGTGGATCTATATTGAGTGGTGGGAGAGAGCGCCCATGCCAACCCGAAGATCCAATGTGAAATGAATGCCTCGCAATATTCGCAATAGATTGTTGGACAATCTCTGAAATCCCAACCTTCACAACTATCTATGATTGTCTTTTCCTAGAAGTGACCAAATCAACTAAATCAAAGTCAACGGTCTACGCGACCGGGGGGGTGATGAACTGATGAGTGATGAGTGCCCATCCAGCAATGGATTCTAGATAATCGGTTGGTATTACTAAGGCAGTCAGCAACGCTGATATGTATATGCCCCTGATCTATGTTCGACCTCCGTGGCCGGGGGCGGCGACGAGTGCCATTCCGGCCCTGCATCCTAGATAAGAGGTCGGTAATGCTACTCCATAAGCCCCATGTTCTGAATGCGACCTCCGAGGCCGGGGGCGACAAGTGCTATTCCAGCACTGGGTTCTAGATAAGAGGTCGTTAATGCCACTGGGTATGCCCCATGTACTAAATGCGACCTCCGAGGCCGGGGGCGACGAGTGCCATTCCGGCACTGGGTTATAGATAAGAGGTTGGTAATGCCACTGGGTATGCCCCATGTACTGAATGCGACCTCCGAGGCCGGGGGCGACAAGTGCTATTCCAGCACTGGGTTCTAGATAAGAGGTTGGTAATGCCACTGGGTATGCCCCATGTACTGAATGCGACCTCCGAGGCCGGGGGCGACGAGTGCCATTCCGGCACTGGGTTATAGATAAGAGGTTGGTAATGCCACTGGGTATGCCCCATGTACTGAATGCGACCTCCGAGGCCGGGGGCGACAAGTGCTATTCCAGCACTGGGTTCTAAATAAGAGGTTGGTAATGCCACTGGGTATGCCCCATGTACTGAATGCGACCTCCGAGGCCGGGGGCGACGAGTGCCATTCCGGCACTGGGTTCTATATAAGAGGTTGGTAATGCCAAGTATTGTATATGCCCTATTATCTATATTCGACCTCCGCGGTCGAGGGCAGCGACGAGCACCCTTCAGGCACTGCATCCTAGATAACTGGTCGGTAATGATAATGCCATTGCACATGCACCATGTTATGTACGACCTCCGCGGCCGGGTGCGACGAGTGCCATTCCGGCACTGGGTTCTAGATGGACAGTCAGTAAAGCTATTGTATATGCCCTATGATCTATATTCGACCTCCGAGGTCGTGGGCGTTGACGGGCGCAAAAGCACTGCGTTAGATAATCAGTCGGTAATGCCATGCATGAACCCCACGTTCTGTCTATGACCTCCGAGGTCGGGGGCAAAAAGTACCAGAACAAGATTTGATACATATTTGTACCTGAAGTGAGCACCCCAGACCACATCCGATGTGTCTGATTCAAATGTGCTTCACCTTATGTGCAGAACCACCGAACTGTGGTATAATGGCCTTCCACCATCAGGAAAATTCCTGCTGCACAGGGACAGAGAACTGATACTGTTGACATTGCAATAATCGCTATCTGGTTATATTGGCAAAGCCTAGGAGAGCTAACTAGCACTAGGTTCTATTATCTGTAGATAAACATAACATAACTAGCGCATGCTATTGTAGCTCATGGTATTGTTATACAATACAAAACGGTTCAAATACTACAGGTCCAGACTAAGTGCAAGCGCAGCCTAGTATTGATATGCCAGTATTGTTAACTTAAACTCAGTATGGTTGTGTGACCAGGAAGAAAATGTCTACATAAATCAAGACATCCAATCACTGTGGGCCAAAGGAACTCTTTGAGTCTAATACGATAAAACTGCAAAAGACCAGAGGGCCTAAAAGGAAGGCTGGCTGCAGTACCTGATCATAATTATAAGACAGCAATTAAAAAAGATTTTGTCCTTCCGTACTCCTTATCAAGAACATCTTGAAAAAAGGGAAACAAATTCGGTAGGCACATCTAGTTTTCTTCTTTAAGTTTTTAACCATCTTTGACACATAAAATTCTTGCAAAGGAAGGTGGCAATGGTAGCATAGGTTTGCGATCATATTTATACCTACATAAGTTGATCTGTTTTATGTCAAACTCCTTTTAATCTTTAATGTATATTTTCTACAGGTATGCCTAACATTGCAAATATGGGTGATATTTCACCCCCCATTCCGGGGAACTTTGGTAAACCTATTTGTTTCTAACTGTAAGTATGTATGTAATAAGACTTATAAGGTATAACGCACTTTAATTGACTAGAGACACTTAATGATTTAAAATGTAACAGGTAGAATGCCACTCGGCTGAAAAAGTGTTCAATGCTCAATGGGGTTGTCTAAGGGTTGTTTCACACATACCGCAACCACATCACGTGAGCGGGCACATATTTTGTATTGATAATGAACTGTAGAATTTACACGGTACCACATTCTGCTATCATTACTGACCACATGGGTTATATCGACCACATCACAACCACAACACCACCACCAGCGACACCGCACACTAGGTAGCGGCTGGCCAAATTGCAGACACAACGTTGCATTAACATAACGACAGTGCGCACACACCTGTGCCAGAGTCAATCTGTCTGTCTGCACACGAAGTAAACACCTCGCAATTACTGGTGACAACGCAACCACATCAATATTTTGTTGGTACGCAACACAACTGCAAAAACTGCAGCGACACTTTTCACAAAACCACTGCTTGACCACTTTCTCTTCTTTCAGGGGGTGGGTATAACATTCTTTTGATCAATATTAGAACGTAAATCACCTAGTATAGGTGAGCTTAAGATTATAGGTGTCACAGAGATTGACTAAATATTGGTTCAGATATCAAATCTGTTGTTTGTTCCTAGGAACAATAGTATACATGTTCTGAGTGTTCTGTTTAGCCATAAATAGCCGAAATACAAAGGATCATACCTACTAGATCCTGAAAAATAGGTAGTTAACTTGGCTAAGGTGTCAGCACAGATATGAATCATAAAATTGTTGGGAAGCAATTAAAGAAGCCATCCTCCACTTGATTGAAAGATGTAGAGGTAACTCACCCCTGTCCTGTAGGGTTATGAGCGTCAAAAGACCCTTCGAAGAGGCCGCTCTTTATCCAAAGCAGCGGCATTAAAGAGGTGACGTTCATTAGTGCTTCTACTTATTTTCTGCACACCGTGAGGGCACCGTGAGGAGGTCTTTGACAAAACACGCACAGATCACTCACAAAACAACCTTTCCGTGTAATTTACACAGTAAAACATTGCAATTTCACTGTTTTAAACAAGTTTTAAAGTTAAGAAAAAATTTTGCAAGCTTCGGCGGCAAAATCTATAAACGCTATGAAGTAAACGTCAAATGAGCGCGCCTTGTCAGATTCGAGGCGCCAATCTAGCAGAGTGAAAGAGACAGATATAGAGGAAAGTATAGAGAGTTGATGGTAAGTTCGTTTATTTAGCCAAATTTAAGGTAGAATCTATGGATGCTTCTTCAATCAATGCTGCATGTATTCGAATAACTTATAATAACAAATATCCCCCATGGTTTAATAGGAAGGTAATTAATCTATTACGTGAAAAAAATAACTATAGACGGCGTTTTAAAAAATATAAGAACCCTCTAGACGAAGTTTCTTTCAAACTTTTAAGTAAACGTGTGACCAGGTTGGTTACGGAATCTTACAATACATACATAAAGGATGCAGAGGAAAAAATTTCTAAGAACCCTAAGTATTTTTGGTCGTTCATCAAGGCAAAACGAGGAGGCAGCAGTACTTATCCAGCATCCGTATCTGATGGCACCACTGCGACCTCTGATGGTGTTCAGATTTGCAATTCTTTTGGTAAACAGTTTTTTTCCGTTTATAATCAATATATCACAGCCAGAGTTGATGATGTCGCTTTGTCAGAGGGTTTAAGGATAATCAATGCCAATAGTGATAATTTTTCGAGTTTGGACATCAGCAAGGAGATGATAGCAAAAAAACTACAATCACTTGATGTTTCTAAAGGCGGAGGATCCGATGGACTACCGCCAGTTTTCATAGTTGGCTGCGCTTCTAGTCTTGTCACTCCTCTTTTTCTCATTTATAATAAATCTTTACAAACAGGAATTTTCCCCATCCAATGGAAACGTGCTAAGGTTGTGCCTATTCATAAAACCGGGGATGAATCAATCGTTAGTAATTACAGACCAATCTCTATCTTACCGACATTGGCCAAAGTTTTGGAAGCTTTGATCTGTCCTTACATACAAAATTACTTCAAACGTTTTATGACTGACCACCAGCATGGTTTCGTAAGGAATCGTTCCACTTGCACCAATTTGGTAACATTTGTGGAGGAATTAGTTGAGACAGTAGATGCAAACAGCCAGAGTGACGTAATCTACACTGACTTTAGTAAAGCCTTTGATAGCGTTTCTCACAAAATACTTTTAAAAAAGCTTGCGTCCTATGGTTTTTCAGGTAACATGCTCGACTGGCTAGGGTCTTATTTGAGTGATCGATCGTTTTATGTTGTCGTTAATGGGTATCAGTCCAATTTATTCCAAATTAATTCAGGCGTTCCACAGGGTTCGCATTTAGGCCCCGTATTATTCAATATTTTTATCAATGATTTACCCGAATGTTTTAAATCGTCTACTCCCTATCTATTTGCAGATGACTTAAAAATTGTAAAGATTATTAGGACGGTTGATGATGTCGGATTGTTGCAAAGTGACTTAAATAGACTCGGTGATTGGTGCAGTTGGAATCTTATGGAATTAAATATCAAAAAATGTTTTCATATCAAATTTACAAGGAAATATAATGTAATTCATTCTACGTACAATATTTATAACACCACTCTTGATGAAGTCAAAGTAGTGAGAGACTTGGGTGTAATTTTGGATAGCCAGTTAACATTTCTGCCACATATGGAGAGTATAATTAACAGGGCATCAAAAATGATGGGATTTGTGTTGAGAACTGGGAAGGTATTTCGGGGTACTAAGGTAAAAATCTTGCTCTATAATTCTCTGGTTCGCAGTATTCTGGAATATTGCAGTCCTGTTTGGCGGCCTCACTATGCTGTTCACTGTCTAAGGTTGGAAAGGATTCAAAAAAGATTTTTGTGGCATCTTTCTTATTCAGTGGGTATAGCAAAAAGAGTAACCCAGTATAGCGACAGGTTGAGTAGGTTTAATATTTTATCACTCGAAAAGCGGAGAGATCAGTTGGATATGTGTTTTTTGCACAAAACATTAAGAGGAAATATTGATTGCGCTCGGCTACTGCAAAAATTTAGATTTCGAGTTCCAGCGAGATATCCTAGGAATCGAATAACACCCATGGCACCACCTCTGAGAAGGACGGTTCTCGGTTCTAACTCACCAGTGGCTCGGTTTTGCCGATTATACAATCATCACAGTACATCCTCAGATATATTTTTCGATTCACTCTACAAATTCCGGATAGTAGTTCATGAAACGTAGTATCTCAACCAATTTATTATTTCGCATCACACATAGTAAATAATTTTAATGTTAACAGTACCTACAGATCAAAATAAAAAATAAAACATGAATCTAGATAATGTTTGGCTGCAGTAAGCTGGTACTTAGTTTAAGTTTTCTTATCATGTTTTTTACTTCATGTCGTCACTTGATGCTACTTATTATGTGCATGTGGTATTTACCTGTAATTGGTTGTGCAATTAGACATTAAGCCCTTTAATCTATGATATATCATGTGTATGTATTATTGTAACAACTGTTGGTAAATCAATAAATAAAATAAAAATAAAAAATAAAATATTCCTTGGTGACCTGGGTCTCAATCAGACCTTGTGTCTATTGTCGGCATATGCTGAGAGCCATCCTATAGCCTAATTTTAATCGTAATGTACTTATAAGAAAATGTTAATTATTTGTTTAGCAGATTAAGCTGTTTTTGTATTGTAAAAAAATTTTTAAGTTTATACTGGCAATAAAATATTTTTCTATTCTATTCTACAGGGTGTAACAAAACACCCTAGTAATACTTAAGGGGGGGTGCTTCAGCCCATGAAACTGAACAACTTTCACTACGGGGCCAACTTCTAAATCCCGAAAAAAATATCAGCTGTCTCATACAAAACTGCTGTGCCGACTATGGTATCCGTATCCGTATGGGACAGCGGGTTTTTTTATTCGGGATTTCGAAGTTGGCTCCATAGTGAAAGTTGTTCAGTTTGATGGTCTGAAGCACCCCCTTAAGTATTACTAGGGTGTTTTGTTACACCCTGTATAATATTTGATAGACTATTCGCTAAACCTGTCTCTTTTCCGCAAGTGCGTCGAGTTCTCGATGTATACCTGCTCATAATGTGTCAATTTGCGTTGCAGCAACAACCTCAACAGCTGCAACTGCAGACGATACAGATCCACCCCCAGCATCAGCCCATACAAATACATGTAAGTACCATTATAACAGACCGTAGAAAACTGCATAATTTTCCTATTCAAATACTAATATGAAAATGTTGAGATGCAAACAAAAAGTTCATCTAGAATCTTAATGAATTCAAAACATGAACTATTTGTACAAAATTAACTATAAATGAATTTTTCGGCATTACCTACATACATATTCTTGAGAACTGAATTTGGGACCAACACGATTTCGGACGGCCGCACATTATCAGAAATTTCTAACAGAAAAATTCTGACGCTCGCCGGAAGCACCCCGCATACTATCAGAAATTTTGATCCGGCAACTTTTGAGCCCAGTCGTGTTTCATATTTCAATCAACGCACATCGACCCAGTGTTGCCACCTTAGCCCTTTTGGGGCTATACTTCAGTAAAATTGTGTTTTTACTAGGAAAGTTTTGTGGTTGTTCTGATTTCTTCCATTCTATATGTACTTTGGGGTGCTGAATCCAAATCGGAGGTTTGCTAACAAATTTTAATTGACAAAATCGCAAAAAAAGTTTAAAATTTCTGTTTGTTTTTTTCCGGAATTTTGCTTAAAACTCTGAAACTATTAACGTTTAGTAAATGGCCTGTTTACAGAAATTAAATATACCTGACTTTTATTTCTATCACTTGAACATGACACTCAAAAATATCGTATATCTAGGATAATTATCGCACGTCTGGCAATACCTGATCCGAATTTCTGATAGTGTGCGGGGCCTAATACAAAATGTATGGCTAACACGCCTTCTGTCAGAAAAATTCTGACGTCCGGCTGAGGTGCCGTCCGGCGTGCATCAGAAGCGGACGACCGGTCAGAATTTTTCTGACAGTGTGCGGGGTCTAAATTTTTCTGTCAGAAATTTCTGATAATGTGCGGCCGTCCTTCAAGTAACAAAAATATCTGCAGTTCCATAAATTTGGGTCGAGTAGAATTTCAGTTTTGTATGGAACAGCAGATTTTGTTGTTAAATATAACTATCCCCTTCTGTTACACCTTTTATACAGTCATTCGATATCCTGCGTACCTGGCTACTTGTCGTAAAAAGATTAGCAGTCCCTGTAGTAGAAATAGACTATTCGATGAATGCGTGTGTTGTAATTCTTGTTGATGTATGGCGATCGTCGTTATTGCAGGCCGTGGGTGTGCAGCAAGTGCAGCAACAGCACCAGCTGCACGTCGCCACGTCCAGCTGTCAGACCATGCTGCCCAACATTCTGCAGGTGAGCACATTGCTTATGCTAGTAACTTTAATACAGTTTGCTCAAATAATTTGCGGTCCGTAAACACGGTTTAATCATCGTGTTTATAAACATGTTTACCGTAAACACTGTTTCTGTAACATTGGCAGTCCACACTTGTCAGTTGTAGCTAGGATGTCGCCCGGGCAGGTAGTGATGCTCTGTGCTACTTACATAATTATATTCATACATATTAGCATCCTTCTTTGCCATATTTAACTCTGCAGCAATCTCTGCCCAAGCATAATTTTGTTTTTAATTATTTTTTGTAGTCTCTATTTGATGCATCCTAGAGAATGCTACGCTGTTGAAAGAGCTCTTTGAGCATAGAAATCTGGTTGTTCGGCCAAACTACTTCCATGTTTAAAACACGCGCAACACGCGCCCACACTTGTCAACTTCTGTTTCTAAACTAAATGTTTCGACTTGCGCTCCTCCACTCTGAGCGGGGAACACGGCAACATGTTTCTGAAACAATGTTTCATCATCTTTGTTTACGGAATGTTTATAAACATGCTTACAGAGATGATGAAACATCGTGAAACACTTCGATCAAAGTAAAAGTGAACCATGTATATAAACAGTGTTTATAAACTAAATAAATGTGGCCAACCCGGCGTTAAGTCCTACGAGTATTAAGTGCCAATTGTACCATTAATGGTACTACTGGCACCACCTATAGCCAACTGTACCATTGATGGTACTTCCCGATTGTACTTCTGGTCCGGCGGGAATTTTTCCTTGCCGTATGTACATACGGCGACAGATCAAGCTATACAAAACAAATACTGCTTAGGTAGGTAGGTATTTAAAGTCGCGAGGCCTGCTTACTTTGGTTTTGTGTAGTTTGATATGTCGCCGTGTGTACAAACAAAAGATATACACATCCACGCGCCTCAGTTTGAATACTAATGTAATATAATTGTTGTGATTCTCAGCTGCAACCAGCCACGGTCGCTGTATCAACTCTAAGCCAGCAGGACCTGAGCGGAGTCGCGCACCGCATCATACTACAGCCGCAACAGACACCGGGACACCCCGCCGTCTACACCATACACCACTCATAACTTGAACAACAACTACATGGAGTTCTAAGCACTACATTTTAAGAACCTAAATCTAAATCCTTAGGACTTAGATTAATGAATTGGTCTTCGCTGCGCTCCAGACACGGATGTCGATAGAATAGAGAGACGACTTGGATCGTTTTATCATTTATTTATTTAAATTTAATCATATTTGTACTACCACCACTACCACTACCACTACTAGTGACCAGGTCCTATAGACAAAGTAACATTTCTATTGTCGTAGACGCTAGTAGAAATGACAGAATGTATGGATTTGACATTGACGATCGAAACATTTTGACGTTTGCTTTCGTCACCATACGTCAAGTTCATCCATTTTTTATGTTTTTACGTCAAGTTCATCCATTTTTTATGTTTTTGAGTAACTTTGTAACCATTTTATACATTAACTATGGCACTTTTTAAGCAGAAAACAAAACTGAACAATCTACAGGATATGAGAAGTGATATGGTTTTTCTCGAAATCAATTTTAATTAATAAAACCGAAGAAACACGACTCCAGTCACCTCTTTTTTTCCAGTTGTAACCGTTTTACTCTTACATTGTTGATCAGAAGAATATGAAAATTTACAATATTCTTCACAATACAATATAAAATGATGTAGTTTTCTTATTTTTTGAAAATTCATATAAAATCATACAAGTTTTCAAAGAAAACGGAAAATTCTGACCGGAGCCGCGCAATTGAAGCGGGATGGCTAATTACAAAAGTTTGCTTGTAAGAAAGAGAGCCTTGCAGATGGGAGGAGTAGCCTTAACGCTAATCGAAAGTACTTTGTCTAGGGGCCCAGAAATGAGACGGTTTTTTCTTAAATTATGTTAGAGACCTATCACTACCACACAAGCTATTTTTGAGCGTAGGCGATGCCGCAACTTCTGCTAGATTCCGCCGCAATACTGATTGATCTCCGAAATATCGGTCCATCATCTAGGCTCAAAAATTGCTGGTGTGATATGGAGTTTATGCGGCAGTTGAAAATTGTGCAATGTACTTTGTGTAATACGAGGGCGACACTGAAAGTTTCAAGAATGGACCAGTTAGTGACAATGCCAATGAAAAATTTATTTTAATTACGAATAAGAAACTCTTTATCAACCTATAGCCGAAAATTTTATTCGATTGTCATTTGTTTTAACGATTTGGCGGCAATTTGAAAAGAGTGTGTCGCGAGGCAAAACGAATTTAGCAGGGAAAAATGTTTTCTCCCCAATTTATTACGATTTTCGTCGTGTTCCTAGTCCATAACAAAGTTAATGATAAACTTCGATTGGTATTTCACGATGAAGCCCTGTCCCTTGACACTTGTTTACAACTGGTTAAATGAGTTTAGGCATGATCGGAGTAATCTCAGTGATGATCTACCTGGGAGATGTCGTTCAACGGCGACAACTGAACAAAACGCCAATGCTGTGCAGCTCATGAGAGAGGCTTTTAAGAGAGTGACCTACCAGCAGATTCAGGCAAGCTTCAGCATTGATATGAGTCAAGTGCAAAAGATCCTACACGAATATTAAGGCGTAGGGAAGCTTTGTACTAGATGAATACCCCATTATTTAACCGATTTCAATAATTTCATAGTAAAGCAGAGGGGGTCCACTGCTTCTCAGAGAGGTTCCATTGAACGGGTCGATACTTAAAATGGAATGGAGGCCACTTCTAAAAATATTAAAAGTATTCCCAACCTCCTACTTCTATACACTTTTTATTGTCTTGAAACTTTCAGTGTGCCCCTCGTATAATGAAATAGATCTGTAAAACGCACAATCAATTTAACGTAGGAAATGCAATAATAATGAATTTATGAAAATGGAAATACAGACTTATCGCGCCACGGTCTTACTGGTAAAGGTAAACATTTCAAAATGTGTTTAAAATACAGGGTGTAATCTTAACTTATTTTTGCGGTTTCAATGTTGGGTCCTATATTGAAAGTGGTTCAGTATGATAGTATGAAACACCCCCTAAATTATGTAACGCCTTTAAGTTTACACCCTGTATATTACGTCAGTAATAACCGAAGTCTTGATTTTCAATGGTACAAGAATGTATTAATTGTGTTCTTATAAATGTTTATTTATTATGTTCTATTTATGTTGTACTATCAGTTTAAAATAACAATGTGCATGACCTTGAAGGGCCGTTCGATAACTTCACTCGGTTGAGAAAAGAATATAGACTCTATGCAAAGGAAACAATCATTTGAATGACTCAAGTGAAGTTTGTGTGATTAAGTGACGTCACATTTGCGAGCGAGGTCATGCACATTGTTATTTTAAACTGATAGTAAGTAGAAGCTAGCTTACTTTTGTTATTTAATTTAGAATATTTATAAAACAAATAAACTTTTATATAAAGTACAATATTCAATGTTTTTCTACCAACACAGTATAAGTTCTAAGTGTGTGTGTAACTGAGCAACTTCACATCAGACTAACATAGAAATAAATCAGCTGTCCCATACAAAACTGCAAACATAACAAATCTGAAATGACAGCTGTTTTTTTTTTCGCGATTTCGATGTTGCTCCCACAGTGAAAGTTGTTCAGTTTGATGGTCTGGTGCAGTATGTAGGTATAACCCGGCTTCCGTCATCAGGAGCGCGCGACAGACGGGAGCCGTAAGGGTCAGCGCACACCCAGCGTAGAACTGCTCGCGCATGCTCGAGCATGTTCTTTGCAGTCGCGCACACCTAGCGGCAAAATCCGCCGGCGGCAGCGGCGGAGCATGCTCGCGCGTGTTCGAACAGTCTTGGAACTGTCTCGCGGATGCTCCTGTGTTGCTACAGTTGACGTAGTGAATTTTGCGTTGTGTTTATGATACATGCAAACGACAGAACCTAAGAATATAAGGCTTTTATTAACTTTAAAATTGCGGATAGAAATAGACTGACATTATTATTTGACACAAGCAGTCATAGACAAGTATAGAACATATCATTCACCCCCTCCAAGTTGTTAACAGTAGTCGTCCAGGTACTGGGGGCGTCGACGCTCTCGATTTGGCCTTCGCGGAGCTTCAGGAGTCGTCTGCTGGTCAGGCACATCTGGCTGATCTACAGACGCATCTGGCTCATCAGACATGCTAGTTTCTTCTTCAAAGTCATCCTCATCTCGCGGCAACGGCGCCAGTTGTCTATTCGACACTGTCGCTTCACGGCCATCTTGCAATCTCACGAAAGAGTAAGAGGGATTGCTTTGAAGGAGTTCTGCTTCTTCTACGTAGGGATCGGTTTTATTTCGAACGTTCTTCTTTACTAATACTGGGCCTGGTATCAGCCACGTCGGTAAAGACTCTCCGTTCGCAGTTCGTCTTGGATGCTGAAATAATCTCTCATGTGGAGTGGCATTTATCGACGTACAGAGAAGAGAACGAACCGCATGTAGAGACACCGGCAGGACTTGCTCCCAATTTTCGACTAATAGTCCTTTAGAGCGTAAATTTAGCTGGACAGTTCTCCACAAGGTACCATTCAGGCGCTCCACTTGCCCGTTACCTTGAGGGTTATATGGTGTTGTGCGGCTACATGCTATGCCTAAGGATGCCAAAAATTTCTTTACTTCTTCTGACATAAACGATGTTCCTCTATCACTATGTAGATATAGTGGTGTACCGAAGGTATAAAACAATTCTTTCAAACAGCTAATCACCGTGGAAGAAGTCATATCCTTGCATGGGAATGCAAAAGGGAAACGGCTGTATTCATCAATAATCGTAAGAATATACTTATTCCGAGAATTTGATGGTAAAGGGCCTTTAAAATCTATGTTCAATCTCTCAAAGGGAGATGTAGCCTTAATTAAGTGGCCTTTAGTTTTCATAAATCGTGGTTTTATCTCGGCGCATACTCGGCATGTTGCTGTCATTGATTTGATATCATTTACAGAGTAAGGTAAATTTTTCATTCGTACCCAGTGCGCCATTCTAACGATTCCCGGGTGACTCAGAGATTCATGTAGTTCTCTTAATTTATCGTGATTAAGATAAGAGCATACTCGAGAAAGAGCGTCAGCAACCGTGTTCTCCTTGCCGGGTCGGTAAACAATATCGTATTTGTAGCAGGACATTTCTAAGCGCCAACGTTCAATTTTTTCATTTTTGATCTTGCTGGTGTGGTTCTTATTGTACATAAATCCCACCGATTGTTGATCGGTTATCAGTATAAAGTGTTTACCAATAAGATAATGTCGCCACTTGCGCAAACATTCGACAATTGCACAAGCTTCCTTTTCGATTGATGAATGCTTACGTTCAGATTCTGATAAGGTCCTTGAGAAAAAGGCGACAGGTCGTCCATTTTGCGAGAGAGTGGCGGCTAACGCGTATTCGGAAGCGTCAGTTTCGACCGTGAAGGTTTCATTAGGGTCAATGGCTATTAGACATGATCTACCGATATCAGACTTCAGTCGCTCGAAAGTTGTTTTTGCTGTATCATCCATAGGAAATGTCGTGACACCGATCAAGGGCTGTATTTTCTCTGAGAACTTATCTACCCATTTGGCATAGTGGGCGAACATACCCAAAGCTCTTTTTAGTTCACTCGCATTAGTCGGTGCCGGCAGATCGATTAAAGGTTTAAGTCTATCATGATCTGGGACTACAGTGTTATCTTTGATCGTGTAGCCTAAAAGACTGATTGAGTTGACCCCGAAAGTGCATTTCTTTTCGTTTAAAGTAAGTTTGTACTTCTTGACAGCGGTCATGAGAGTCTTTGTTTGTAAGTATGTTGTTCCAGCTTGATTGTTGCGAAGCACATTCCTTCTACGTAGGATACGTGACTAAAAGAAGCTAGCGTAATTGTTTGCTTACAAGGTTTTTGTCTGAGTTTCATAGTGTGAACAAGGTTTTTATCGATAAAGCTGACAGAACTGCCCGTATCTATTAGGGCATCTGCACGCATGTCATTAATAAAGATAGGGACAGTAGCCTTAAGAAGGCTTGATGGAGATGCGGCGGAAATACCGGAGACGCTTTCTTCAGGAGAATTCTGGTTGGTGTTTTCGGCCGTCACAGCGTTGACAACTTTTCCACTTCGGCATACATTGGCAAAATGACCTTTTTTACCACAAAGTTGACATTGAGCGTGGAACGCGGGACATTTTACTCTCTGATGTATCTCTCCACCGCAGAAAAAACATTTCTTTCGTTTTTGCGAGCTTGTTGCAGCTGCATTTGGACCTTGCATTTCGTTAAGATTTGTTTGAATTGTTTGTTCGATTTCAGATAATGCGTTTAATTGAGTGGTATTCGAATCGCTTGAAATTATTTTCGAGTTTTGCTCGGCCGTCTCGAGTGAAATAGCTTGGTTAAGCGCTTGCTCCAAAGTTAAGTTCAAGTTCTCTAGGAGGCGCTCTCGAATCTTTTGTGAAGAAATTCCTGCTATGAACGCACCTCGTATAGTCTGGCTCTCATGTTCTTGGGCGGATACCTCATCAAATTTACATTCGTGAGCTAAAAGTTTCAGCGCTCGAGCGTAGTCGGAAACGGATTCGTCACAGCGTTGCCTTCTAGTTGTGAGCATATGACGAGCTAGAATCACGTTTTTGGGTTTGTTATAAACATTTTCGAGCCTTTTCATAATAGCTTCGTCGTATGAGGTGCTGTCTCGTATAAATGCGTAGACGGTCGGCGAAAGATGATTGATAAGGATTTTAAGCTTCATCGTATCTTCCGTTGCATTTTCCTCTTGGAGGAAGTTAGTGAAAGTAGCATACCAATGAATCCATTTTGTGTCGGCAGCCATTGTGTTAGGTTCGACATCGAATCTGTCCGGGCGTAAGTACCGAGACATGGTGCTCACCGATATTTTATTTTCGTCGGGCATTTAATAAATTAAAGTTAATAAAATTGATACATGCAAACGACAGAACCTAAGAATATAAGGCTTTTATTAACTTTAAAATTGCGGATAGAAATAGACTGACATTATTATTTGACACAAGCAGTCATAGACAAGTATAGAACATATCAGTTTACAATATTTAATAGTAAAGACGTGCGATAACAACAATTTTAAAGTATGGTAGACTGGGATTTGGTAATTATTGGGTTACTAGCAAAGGAAGAGGAGCAAGAAGAGCACATCAATAAGATGAAAAGAGGCAAGAAAGATGTACTTATATTTGGGAAATACTACGCCCTGTGCTGTGTTACGGTTTAAAGTTCTAGGGACAGTTATTTTATGGCTAGGAACTATAAAATGGAATATGAACAATTTGAAAACTTACTAAATCTGCTTCAACCTTTCAGATTTTCTTTGTATTTTCAAAAAGAGTTCGATTATTATATAATATTATCTGTAGTAAATTGCCCTTTTCGGGCTAAAGTAGTTAAAAATTATGCTAGATTTAGTCCGAAACCGGCCGAGGCGGCAACACTTACGACGGATCGCAAGCATCGACACGGGCGTATGCTCGAACATGCTCGAGCATGCGCGAGCATCCGCGCGCATGCTCGCGACTGCTCCCGTCGCCGCGAGGAGCATACGCGAGCATACTCGAACAGACGCTGAAGGGATTTAATCACTTGCAAGCTATTTTCAACTTTATTTCAATGGAAATAGAGTTCATTATCAATTGAATCAATGAAACCTGCTCGCGCATGCTCGAACAGTTTTACGCTGGGTGTGCGCTGACCCTAATGCTTTAAGGCGTAATGAGTTTATAAACTCGTAAAAAATCGCTTTTTCGATTACGTTTTTTCCATTCAAAATGTAATAATTTTGATTTGAATGAAATATATATTATAGTTGGGGATATTTCCTAGGCAGGAAGGTTATTCAGTACACGATTGGAACAATTTGGCTAGATAGAAAAACATCCCGAAGTTACCCCTCTTTCTTACTTTTAATATCATTTTATATCTAGAAGAAACTGTATTTACGCAAATAAAATATACTATTATCTTGGCCATAACATAAGCTTGGCAGCTAGGTATATTTCGTTTACTTTACTTTATATACTTCAACACAATTCCAAAATATCTACGAAATTTCGAGCGTCTCGCCATTTTGCCGATGCAATACGCCATTTTAGAAGCGCGGCAGCGCTTGTAGAGGTAAGACCTATGTCAAACTTTTCTTCAAATTTCACGTCTTATTTTACAACATTTCCGGCTTTTTTCTGTATTAATATCTATATAAATATTTCTAATATTGCTCAAATTGTAAATAATAGCTGTGATTATTGTAGATATAACTAATTTGTAAATTTATTTTTGAATTGTAAATTATATAGGCAAAATGACAGTTCCATCATAGTGCCACAGTTCACGAATATAGCTTTCAGTAGGACAACACCAAAATGACTCGTGGTGCTACGAATTACTAAACTGATGTAGGTAAAGTTGTTTCTGTAGCGCATAGCGAGGCATCCTAAGAGGTAAGCGGTTCCCAAAGTGTATCTTAGGGTTTCGTGGAAAACAGTAGGGTTCCTTGAATCCAAGAGCGGATACTTACATTTTCTGAAAAGGGATCGTCTTGCGAGTTTAGCTTAGGTATTTTCTCATTTTATACTTTTATTTCCCACTGTACAAAGAAAGTACACTACAATTAAAAAAAAATACTGTAATAAAAATTGCTTTAATATTTACAATTTAGACTATTTTATTTAAAATATACCAACAGATTTTGTAATGAATAAAAATTTTTTGACAAAAAATTAAAACCGACTTCAAATTTCAAAAAGTACCTAAAAATAATAAATATTGCAGCCGATGAATTTTACGTTAGCATCTATAAGAATATCATATTTCATATTATTTCATATTTATTTATTCATATACAAATTACATTGTGTTTGAAATAAAAGCTAAAGAAAAACCTAATAAGTTACATATAAAACACAGAATAATATTGAGTATAAATTTACAACAACAAGTCAATATAAAATTCATAATTTACATATTTTTCCCGTATTTCATAAATATTCAATATTAAACAAGTATTCAATTTTAAATTAATCATAATTAGTAATGTCAGAATTGAATTCATCATTTTGTTTTATCGAAGTCGCTGTCAAGCCTGTACGATTCGAGACTGAGCTTGCAATAATTTTTTGGCCAGGCTTGACACCGACTACAATAAAACAAAATGATATTCTTAATAGATGCTAACGTAAAATTCATCCGCTGTAATATTTATTATTTTTTACTTTTTGAGTTTTGAAGTCAGTATTCATACTTTGTTAAAAAATTTTTTTTTTTAATTTTCAGCGTTGGTGTTATATTGGGTTAACATATCCGTTGGACATGTAAAGGGAACATGAACACGAATCTTTTATTTCAATCGTCGATGATATGCTATAGATCTTTGAGGAGTCTATTGTCTATCTCCGAAGCCCTTTACCAAATCTTCATCAAATTAAAATGGGACCACTTTTGAAGTATGACCTAAAAGAAAACTTGAACACGAATCATTTATTTCAATCGTCGATGATAGGCGATCTTTGAGGAGTTCTATTGTCTATCTCCGAAACCCTTTACCAGATCTTCACCAAATTAAAATGGAACCACCTCTGAAGTATGACCTACTAAACAAAAAAAAATATCAAAATCAGATTACTCCGTAAAAAGTTATGCGTACATACATAAAAAAAAAAATATATATATACAGGGTGTAACAAAACACCCTAGTAATACTTAAGGGGGTGCTTCAGACCATCAAACTGAACAACTTTCACTATGGAGCCAACATCAAGAAAAATAAAAAAATCTGCTGTCCCATACATTTTAGTCGAGTCGGTGCTGCACTTTTGTATGGGATAACAGATTTTTTTAATTTTTTTCTCGATGTTGCCCCCATAGTGAAAGTTGTTCAGTTTGATGGTCTGAAGCACCCAGTTAAGTATTACTAGGGTGTTTTGTTACACCCTGTATACGCGTCGACTTGAAAACCTCCACCGTTTTTTGTTTTGTTTTCGTCGGTTAAAAAAGCGAACAATTTTGGGCGGTGCCACAAATGGCAAAACAATCAAGATTGTTGATTTACAGGTGCGTACCGACTTCGCGTGGCAAACCATCGAGCATTATCTCGCGCGGCAGCCGCGCACTATCCCTTTACACCCGAGACGTATCGATCGTGCGAGTAACATTTGAAAAATTCTGATGACCGCGCAAATTAATTTTAGCGAACGCAACCGGCACTGATCGCTCGTGCGAGTGCTACTCCCGCCTTTCAAAGCGCCCTGCATTAGTTTTGATGCTTCAATAGCCGGTGATTAGACTGAAAAGGTGACTGCGTTTTTTGACCCTAGAAGGCGCTCACGTAAATATGAATTTTTCTCAAACATGCTTGGAAATGTGAGCATTATTTTGACAACCTTCTTCGAGATAAATCAAAATTGCTGTACTGGCCAAATACATGCGTGCAGCGGCCGGCAATGTTGTATGAAAATCCATATCTGTCGTGTTTTGCGGCCAAATAAATTACATAGTAAACTCATATCTGTAACTACCGCCCTATCGCCATTACTTCCATTCTCTGTAAAGTCATGGAAAGAGTACTTAACAGTAAGTTGCTGTCATACCTAGAAGACAATGATCTACTCAGTGATCGCCAATATGGCTTCCGCCGGGGGCGATCGACTGGGGATCTTCTTGTGTATGTCACGCACTGCTGGGGCGAGGCCATCGAGAAGCACGGTGAAGCACTGGCTGTATCACTTGACATCTCGAAGGCCTTTGACAGGATATGGCACGCTAGTTTGCTGAACAAGCTTCCCGCTTATGGCATCCCCGCTGATCTTTGCAGCTGGATATCTGATTTCTTGAGAGAACGGTCGATTAGAGTTGTCATTGACAGCTGCTCTTCTGACCTTATGGCAATTGATGCTGGAGTTCCTCAAGGGTCTGTTCTCTCCGCGACACTTTTCCTGCTGCACATCAATGACCTCCTTGTGTCAGGTATTGTTGGGTATGCAGATGACAGTACTGTCATGGAGAGATATGTATCTGGCGCAGGGGCCAGCGGGGATAAAATACGCTCGCAGGTGAGCGGTAAATGCGCAGGTAAATGGTTGAGCGGACAAACTTGACTTTAAGTCTTGTCTCCCAGTGGGGTGACAATAATTTAGTCAACTTCAACGCCACCAAAACACAGGCTTGTCTGTTCACCGCAAAAAGGAGTCCGTTTAATCTGACTCCTACTTTCCGGGGTACATCTGTCCCTGTTTCCGACAGTCTTGGGCTTCTGGGTATAAGCTTGACCACGAAACTCAACTTCGGCGCTGACATCGAGTCTAAGGCTCAAACTGCGGCCAAAAAGCTGGGCATCTTAAACAAGGTGAAGCGGTACTTCACTCCTGGACAGCTCTTAGTATTGTATAAAGCTCAGGTCCGATCATGTATGGAGTACTGCTGCCACCTGTGGGATGGCTCAGCCAAGTATCAACTTGCCGCACTCGACTCGGTTGAACGCAGAGCCAGGAGGCTCATTGGCGATAGTAAGCTGGTGGAGGCCAAGCTTCATAGCCTAGCCCACCGCCGCAGAGTGGCCTGCTTGTCGGTCTTCTACAGATTGTACTTCGGTGAGTGTGCCCTTGAGCTGCATGAGCTCATCCCACCTTCCCCTTTCTACTATCGGACTTCCAGACGCACCGCGGGATATCACCCCTTCTTGGTTGACATCCCACATATCCGCACCAAGCGCCTTTCTGAATCTTTTATAATGCGCACAGCCAAGGAGTGGAATGCCTTACCTGCGTCAGTATTTCCGAGTACTTACAACCCGAATTCCTTTAAAGTACGAGTGAATAGGCATATTCTGGGTAAGCTCGCTACATCTACGACCCCATCTTCGTCCTGAGGACTGGATTGAGGTCAAGAGCAAACCCATAGTTAATAAAAAAAAAAAGATGTCTTCCCGTATAATTTTATGAATATGCACCATAGCTGCGTAGTAAAAATTTAGGACGTGTATTATTGAAGGCTGTAGATTCCAAACATGGAATAAAAGTGAAAAGGGTGTTATGGCACTTTACACCTTTATTCGTTCGGGGGTGCGTTATATCTAGGGTTGCCAACCGTCCCGCGAGAGTCGGGACGTCCCGTTTCTAGACCCTATGATGATGCGTCCCGTCAAAGATGTGCGCGGGACGCCAATTGTCCCGTTTTCTGGCTCACCTTTCGGGTAGTAGGTGTGAACTCAGTTGACTCGGAAGAAGTGGTTTAAAATTTTAAGTTACTTTTCTAACCATGCCGTTTAAATGCAGAGTTCTAAAGACGTATTAATTTTCTGTTATTTTTGTAAACTCATCGAAAAAGTTTACTTAATTGTCTGATTTTCGTTTCCGATTCGAAAGCTAAAATGTACAAAAACTGTGACAATACAGCTACGAATGGGGAATTCAAGGGCTTTCTTAAATTTTATAAAGAGCTTTTACCTACCCGAAAAAATAAATAAGTATGCCGTTCTATAACTTTTTTTTTTTTTTCATTTCATCCTTACCAAATAATTTGACTAAGTGGCTAAGTGACAAAAGGGGCTGACTTGAAGATTCCACAATTATTACATTTTATTTTTATTTGCCTTATTGATTCTACTTTTGTTATTGATTTTTCGACTTCTTATTATTTGCCAGCTGGGTGGGTCCCGCTTTTTATAGCCACGTCCCGCATCTTGGTTGCAAATTTCCCGCTAATCCGTGCATTAAGGTTGGCAACCCTAGTTATATCCATTAAAGACTCTGCAGGTGCATGTGATTCTGATGACAATACAATAATATGGTATTATCCAGCTGATCTGGTGATGGAGCTGGAAGGTGGCTAGTGGAACTCTTGGATGGCTAATAGTATACTCATCGAATTTCAGCTTGTTAAAATCATCTCGATGAGTGCTTTTCTTTACAGTTTTGTAACAAGTACCTATTTAATGATGGAGCTGAATAACTGTTACAAAAACTGCTCACTGGTATTTTCATTTTGTGTTTCTCAACCGATTGCTTCCAAAATCAATATCTGAGGGTCCGCGTGGACCCTGAACACGAATCCGATGTCAGATTGAAGAAAAGTGTCCACTTTAGAGTCAGTATGACTCATCCTAAGCATCTGTAAAGCGTAGTTGTGGCAAGGCATGCCTTATTTTGCCGAGTCCAGCGCAGCACCAGTTGGTCGAGTGGTCTCGGTACTCGCCTCCAGAGCAGAGCGGCGGTTTGGTGCGGTTGGCGCGAGTTCGATTCCGGTCGCTAGCAAGGTGGCAAGGAGCTCGTTGCGAATCTTCCTAGGAGTTCGTTGGGACTTTATTATTTAATATATATATTTTTTTGGGTGGGTGGGTGGGTCCCGCTTTTTATAGCCACGTCCCGCATCTTGGTTGCAAATTTCCCGCTAATCCGTGCATTAAGGTTGGCAACCCTAGTTATATCCATTAAAGACTCTGCAGGTGCATGTGATTCTGATGACAATACAATAATATGGTATTATCCAGCTGATCTGGTGATGGAGCTGGAAGGTGGCTAGTGGAACTCTTGGATGGCTAATAGTATACTCATCGAATTTCAGCTTGTTAAAATCATCTCGATGAGTGCTTTTCTTTACAGTTTTGTAACAAGTACCTATTTAATGATGGAGCTGAATAACTGTTACAAAAACTGCTCACTGGTATTTTCAATTTGTGTTTCTCAACCGATTGCTTCCAAAATCAATATCTGAGGGTCCGCGTGGACCCTGAACACGAATCCGATGTCAGATTGAAGAAAAGTGTCCACTTTAGAGTCAGTATGACTCATCCTAAGCATCTGTAAAGCGTAGTTGTGGCAAGGCATGCCTTATTTTGCCGAGTCCAGCGCAGCACCAGTTGGTCGAGTGGTCTCGGTACTCGCCTCCAGAGCAGAGCGGCGGTTTGGTGCGGTTGGCGCGAGTTCGATTCAAGCTAGCAAGCTTCGGTCGCTAGCAAGGTGGCAAGGAGCTCGTTGCGAATCTTCCTAGGAGTTCGTTGGGACTTTATTATTTAATATATATATTTTTTTTGTTTTTTATTTTTTGCTAGCGAATTGTCACCTAACCCCAACTATTAACCATCTTTTGAAGCGTGTAGTTTTAGCAAGGCTCACTTATAGCATATAATTGATGATTTCAAACAACTTATTCAATTGCCAATGATTTGTTTTCAACTGTTGAGGAGTTCCATTTACCTGTTTCCAAAGCCATTCATCAGATCTTCATCAAAGAATTACTTATGCCAATAGCCTACAATAATACCTATAAATAACTTTAACTTTGTTATTGGTGTTGTTCAACTGGTATCAATTATATGACATGTTGGTATACTGTGGCATCTTGAAGAATTATTGAACACTCTAATATTTAAATTCAAAATTCGAACGAATTGCTCGCGATCTCCCCTCAGACCCCGCACCTCACCCCCTTTATCGGAGCTTAGCCCTGCCTTCACGTTGCCTTAAGGCCGTTGCAGAGGGGTCACACAAAACTGACGAACAATACGCGTAGACGGTATTACATAATACAACGTGTTAATTAATTAACGCAAAACTAGAAAGTAGTTTGTTTAGAATCGAGAGCAGAATCGAATTATCGTGGTTTCAACATAGGTAATTTTTTTCAAAATATTAAATAATTTGTTTGCAAAATTTAAAATTTTCTGAACCCGATGTCCACCCACCGCACGGGCACACTCACCCTATACTTACTACCAAAACAAGATTATAAAAATGTATCCATGAGTACGTTAGCGCTTTCTTTCAGTGCTGAAATGATAACAAATCATTTATGCCTCAAAACTTAAAATGCGAAATGCCTCAAAACTTAGAATGCAAAATAATGAAATTATTGTTTCAATCTAATTATTTTGTTATAAATCAGTTGGGGTGTATGAGGTTTTGCGCTAATTCATTAACACGTTGTATAAGGGTCAGCGCACACCCAGCGTAAAACTGTTCGAGCATGCGCGAGCAGATTTCATTGATTCAATTGATAATGAACTCTATTCCCATTGAAATAAAGTCGAAAATAGCTTGCAAGTGATTAAATCCCTTCAGCGTCTGTTCGAGTATGCTCGCGTATGCTCCTCGCGGCGACGCGAGCAGTCGCGAGCATGCTCGCGCATGCTCGCGCATGCTCGAGCATGTTCGAGCATACGCCCGTGTCGATGCTTGCGATCCGTCGTAAGTGTTGCCACCTCTGCCGGTTTCGGACTAAATCTAGCATATTTTTTAACTACTTTAGCATGAAAAGGGCAATTTAGTACAGAAAATATATAATAATCTAACTCTTTTTGAAAATACAATGAAAATCTCAAAGGTCGAAGCAGATTTAGTAGGTTTTCAAATTGTTCATATTCCATTTTATAGTAGTCATAAAATAACTGTCCCTTGAACTTTAAACCGTAGCACAGGGTGTGGTATTCCCCAAATGTACATCTTTCTTGCCAGGTTGCTTCAGCCCATATTCTTCTTTCAATTTTGTGTCGTCCTCTTTTCATTTTATTGATGTGCTCTTCTTGCTCCTCTTCCTCTGCTAGTAACCCAATAATTACCAAATCCCAGTCCACCATACTTTAAAATTACTCTTCGCACGTCTTTACTTTAAAATATTGTAAACACAACTGCAAAATTCACTGTCAACTGTAGCAACACGGGAGCATCCGCGAGACTGTTCGAACACGCGCGAGCATGCTCGCGCATGCTCGAGCATCCGCCGCTGCCGCCGGCGGATTTCGCCTCTGCCGCCGGCGGATTTTGCCGCTAGGTGTGCGCGACTGCAAAGAACATGCTCGAGCATGCGCGAGCAGATTTACGCTGGGTGTGCGCTGACCCTTAATTAAATACCTAACTTTGTATTCAGGGTGTAACAAAACACCCTAGTAATACTTAAGGGGGTGCTTCAGACCATCAAACTGAACAACTTTCACTATGGAGCCAACATCGAAATCATGAATAAAAAATCCGCTCTTTCATACAAAACTGCAGTACCGTCTCGACTCAAATCTATGGGAAGGCAGATTTTTTTTATTTTTTCTCGTTATTGGCCCCATAGTGAAAGTTGTTCAGATTGATGGTCTGAAGCACCCCCTTAAGTATTACTAGGGTGTTTTGTTACACCCTGTTGTATATGGAAAAATAGTTTAGAAAATATAGATGTCGCGCAAATAACATTTGCAATTTATTATATGTAATTACGAAAGATATAAAGCTTTGAAATTTTTCATACAACATTTTTAAAGCTTTATATTTTCGTAATTATATTATAAATTGCAAATGTTATTTGATACGCGACATCTAGATTTTCTAAACTATTTTTCCAGATATAAAATATTACTTTTAATAATTCCGTCAACGCGTGTTGTGCGTCAAACGTTTGTATGGACTGAAACCACCTTAAAGTATAACCAAACATCGGGATAATTCATAAAATAAAACTACAACAATTTTACTAAAATAGTCATAATTATATTGTTTTTTTTTTACAACTGAAACGAATATCTTATTGAAAAATTTAAATCTAAAATCAATCCTAATAGTTAAATGCAATTCATTTATTAATTAATTAAGAATACGATACAATTAAAACGCAAAAGTCAAACTAAGTCAAACTTATGCCTAACGACGGACGCAGGGGTGAACAACAGGACAGCACAAAAACATTTGGCACATGACAATTATTATTTACAAATAAGGCCCAGCGCAGAGCGACAGAGTCCGCGGCGGACTTTTAAGATAGTAAATAAATTAGTTTTAAGATACGATTTACGGTGTATGCTGCAAATCACCTGTGTTCCATGCGGTATATTCTCGTAAGGTGCTGTACAGAAGAGACGTGGCGATGGCGGATAGTCAAAGTAACATCAATATAAACCTAATAGTACTTAGCATAGCGTCGTTTTAGTCGTAAAGGAAAATCGCGCTCGCGCCACCAAGCGACGTCGCCTGGAGGCGCGGGCGTAATTCTCCAAACGACGCTATGCTACGTACTATAAGGTTACACAGTGCCTAGGGATGTCGTTGAAATAAATTAACACACCGTGACCCCTGACGCTTTTGCGCGTTTTTTTTGCGACGCATTGCGAAACGACTATTCAAAGTATTCCTGTAATTCGTCTGCGCAGGGCCTAATGGGAATGTTGCTGACCACTGCATGGCTTCACGTCACAAGAATCTGTCTCAAAGGCAGTAAATTTTGTCTTTTATTCTTTCTGCCTTTGCCGCAGATTGCCATTCAAATCTAAACTCTCGCGTGCCAGACACAAGATTCATTGGTATAGAAAACGTAGAAATAGAACTCAAATTATCAACCTATAAATACGATTATGAAAGCTACTGGCTAGGTCCGGAAACAATTTCTTGTGTTTTCAATTTTGTTTCAAGCGTTACTAGCCCCTCTACAATGATTAATTATCTAGCTCGCATAATTTGTTTTTACCTATGTTTCTATCAACTTAAGTTTTAGACAGGGTGGGACAACCACAACAAAACACGCACCCTAGTAATACTTAAGGGGGTGCTTCAGACCATCAAACTGAACAACTTTTACTATGGAGTCAACTTCGAAATCGCGAAATAAAAATAAGCTGTTTCATGCATAACTGCAATACCGGTTCGACTCAAATGTATGGGACAGCAGATTTTTTATTTTTTCTCGATATTGGCTCCATAGTGAAGGTTGTTCTGTTTGATAGTCTGAAGCACCTCCTTAAGTGTTACTATGGTGTTTTGTTACACCCTGTATAGAAGTTTGAATTGTGTACGTCGTAGTAAGTAAATATTTATTTTGTGGCGTTAAAAAGGACATCGGAACAAACTTACACAAAAACGAAAATACAAAATGTAGTTTTCCATAACCATAGCTCCTAAAATATAAATGAACTAAACGATTATATCTGCAAACCTATCGAATAAACTACAGCTATTATTAAAAGTCAATTCGTAGTATCACAGTAACAAGTGAGCAGACATAATGGTTGAAATACGCGCCATTCGTGAGGTATACACATAGTGGAATCGGCACATTCGCTTCTAAACAGTCTACCCGAAGAAAATAATATGCTTCTACTTCTAACTTACGTCATTTTGCCAATTATCTGATTGGATACCACATTTTATTAAACATTTATTTTATAGCCTGTAGAATCCCAACGCAGAGCAAAAGCCTTTCGCTAATAAGAGCGAGCGGGATAATAGACTAGACAATTCCTCAATTTCCTCTTTTATAATGTGAACCGGTAAGGTTTGGAACTCTCTCCCTGCGTTTGTTTTCCCAAGCAAATACAATCAGGATATTTTTAAAAGAAGAGTAAATAGGCTTTTTCTGGGCGAGAGCGCTACATCCTCGGCTTCGTCTACACTTTCCATCAGGTGAGCTGAAGCCAAGCGCAAACCCATTATGAATAAATAAAAATAAAAAAAAGAAGCCAATTTTATATAGGGGAGGGGTAAAAAGACAAACTAGAGGGATATACATTTTGAAGCTCTGTGCCGACCCCAATATGTGTAAAGCTCGCCTTACAACTCTCCTACAATTATTTGATTGATATTGTAAAGAGGATCGGTGTAGCGACACCTGCGGAACGTACGACGTTTAACGTTCGGTTGAATACGCGTGCAATCTGCACCGGTGACAAACCAGTACGCGCCATTTCACACGCGTATTCAACCGAACGTTCGGCGCCGTACTTTCCGCACTTGTCCTCACAGTTCTGTAAACATCATAGCTTTCGATCAAAGCGAGAAAACATGAGTAATTCAGGTAAACTCAAAAATGTTAGCTCACTTTATACGAAGTTATTTATTGCTATTAATTATAATTGCTTCCAATACTTCATGGCAAATCAAAGATCTGACTATTACAGAACGAAGGATAACGCAGATTCGCCGGAAGTGCATTTTTCCAATTAAATTTCGCCCTTGTCAAATTGAAATAGAGTTTTAAATGGTGATAATTTGGTCTCGGAGTTTTTTCACGCACGATTTTTATTACGATTCTATTTCAATTGAATAAGGACGAAATTTAATTATCTGCGCTGACTATATTAGCAATCCTAATGTTAATACAATTAGATATTATTAAATATTTACAATGCGAACAGTTCGAAAGGCCACAAGTTTCCTAAGCACTAGGTTTTCGTTAGACGCACATTTTTGACAAATATAAAAAGACAAATTACCTAACTAACATATTTCGAAGTCCTTTTGGCAGAAATGGGACTTACGTGAAAACTTACATTCAAAAATTGGCCGCTCTCCCAAAATTACGCAGCTAATAATTTTACATGAAAAAATGGCGCTGAAAATCGGCCGCATCATGGCAGCGCCATATAGCGATGTCGCGCCTTGACTCTGTTTCTATTTGCGGGCAAACGAATGTGAAAAATGGTGCGACTATCGCGCAACATGCTGCGGCCGCTTGTGTCGATGGTATTCAAAAAGGATTGCATTATTTCGTAAGCCTTTGCGGTCACATTCTTCTGCAGTAACCAGGATCTGAATAGTCCTAACAATAACCAACGCCCAAAGGTATAAATAGCGCCTAGAAATTTGGCGCGCCTTTGAGTTTAACTTTTGTAAATACAAATTATAAATACTAGACTGTCAGTCAGAGAAATGTCCTATATTTTGAGTTGTCGAATATTAAATTAAAGTCTTTTGGTCTTTTTTTATCTCCTCACTCTTCCGTTAGACTCTTCTAAACTTTCGACATTAAAACTAAAGAGTTTTTTGTAAGACAAGACAGCTACCGCCTCACTCCATTATTAAACTTCAATTTTATTCAAGCTTCTAAGGGTCTTTTTAGAGTCATGCGGGCGGTACGCATTTTACGTACACACGGCGACACATCAAGCTATACAAAACCAACGTAAGCTGGCCGCGCGTAGGTCGAGTAACGTATAACGTCGCGCGGCCAGCTTATGTTGGTTTTGTATAGCTTGATGTGTCGCCGTGCGTACATGGCTGTCTACATTAGATAAAATTACGAAGCATACAATGTAAGACAAGAAAATACCGCCGGGATGCGTATCCGAATGAATAGAAAAAGGCTCAAACAAGGCTTAGAAAATGGTATTTGGCATATTTGTTCCATTATCTTTCACTTCATACACATTGGCTCTGGCCTCTTTACACAACTCAAAATATAGGAGAGGCAATGCGTGCCAGTTTGCCTTAAGAGGGCTATTGCAAGCTCAGTGGCGCCCTCGTCACAATAAAAAAGATTTCTCAACAAAGAAAGCCTAAATTAAAAAAGTGCTCAACAGATAAACTACAAAAGCCTTCAAGCCATTGTTATACAATACTGTTATAGGCTCTAAATTCCACTTTTAGATAATTTCGAATAAAAACAAAAGCGGCCGTTTTTTTTCTTTTTTCAAAATTTGTATGAAAAACCTATAAAAGTATTCTATGAAAAATAGCTTGAAGGCTTTTGTAGTTTATCTGTTGAGCACTTTTTTAATTTAGGCTTTCTTTACTGAGAAATCTTTTTTATTGTGACGAGGTCGCCACTGAGCTTGTAATAGCCCTCTTAAACTCAAAAGCTCAAATACTCGACAACATCATAAATAGAGGCCTATACAGTAAACTGGCAGTGTGTCCTGTATTAAGTTACAAATAAGGTACAAACTAGCCTGCTAGACGCTCTGGGGGCTTGGTATGGTGTCTGGGGAAGAGTCGTCGGACGCCGTGTAGCGGATGTAGGCGGGCTGGACCGTCAGGCCGGCGGGCAGCTTCACGTCGCGGAAGTACCGGTGCCGGCGAGCGTCCTTGGCAGAGATGCGCTTTATCGGGTCGTAGACTAGCATTTTTTGTAGGAGGTCCATTCCGACTTCGTCTAGGTTTTGTACCTGTGGAAATGTTATGATGGATTAGTTTTTAAGTATACTGTCTTCTCTATTAATCTGCTGTGACAGCAGACTGTTTCGTACAAGTAAGTCGGGTAGGTACAGCAGTTTTGTATGAAACAGGAGATTTTTTTTCGCGTTTCCTGAGGTAGGCTCTACAGGGTGTAATAAAACACCCTAGTAATACTTAAGGAGGTGCTTCAGACCATCAAACTGAACAACTTTCACTATGGAGCCAACATCGAGAAAAAAAAAACAACTGCCCCATACATTTGAGTCGAGCCAGTATTGCAGTTTTGTATGAAACAGCTGATTTTTATTTCGCGATTTCGAAGTTTGCTCCATAATGAAAGTTGTTCAGTTTGATGGTCTGAAGCACCTCCTTAAGTATTACTAGGGTGTCTTGTTACACCCTATATAGTGAAAGTTGTTCAGTTTGATGGTCTGAAGCACCTCCTTAAGTATTACTAGGGTGTTTTGTTACACCCTATATAGTGAAAGTTGTTCAGTTTGATGGTCTGAAGCACCTCCTTAAGTATTACTAGGGTGTTTTGTTACACCCTATATAGTGAAAGTTGTTCAGTTTGATGGTCTGAAGCACCTCCTTAAGTATTACTAGGGTGTTTTGTTACACCCTGTATAGTGAAAGTTGTTCAGTTTGAGGGTCCGAGTTCCAGTTCCAGAGTTACACCCTGTATTTAAGACTATATTCTCAGAGGGAGTATTCTGAATATTTAGAACAGTTCACAACAACGTTTTTTGGGAATATTGTGTACTGTTTGCCCACAATTGATTGTAAGCAATAGTAGCAACAGTGTCGATACTATAGCATCTTAATACAATCGACCGTATTCAACACTAGTTAGTGGTATTCTTGGCCAAGCTCTAATGTATTTATAAGGCAACTTACATGGTTATGAAGGTTGAAAGTGTTCCAGTTGGGGAAGGTAGGTTTGTAATCGGGCAGTGACGACACGCCGGGCCAGATATCCTCCGTAGGTGTGCGTAGCATTCTGTATTTTAGGCAATTTTTAGGAAACAGTATGACAGTTATTTTTTTTTCCCTTAAAATAGGGAATCGAGAAAAACACGGAACACTATCTGGGACAGGTAAATTATAAGATTGTAATGCCATTCATCCAGTGTCATCAAACAAATTTAAAAATTAAATGAATACATTTCATTAGTATGCGCGAAAATAAAATGATAAAGTATGGTAGAGGCACAGAATAGGTAATAGTATATAGTTCTACATACAGAACGGCCACTCCCCGCCCCCCTCTGACTTCAGATACCTCACCTCCCCTCACACTCTCTGTGGTAACTTGAGGGAAGCCGAGCAAGGGAATGCAGTCAGGCGCGCGCACCCGTTGGATTTGACTACATAAAATATATTTTATTTTTCTCCACACAATAAAAATAAACTTTGGAAAATAACGCTAAATTCACATTTTCTGTGATTCTTTAGCTTAATAAAAACTATTTTTAATAACAGAATGAACTATAAAAAGTAATGAAATGTATAATGTAGTTCATACGATGCGTGTTAAGTCAACCCTACTCATATGTCATGCACAATTTTTTCAAAGTGCGCATGTGCAAACATCATCATGTCAAATCTAAAACGTTGTTTGAAGTGCCGGACCTGTGGTAGAGGATAAAATTGTTGTTCATGTAATTATTCTGAGAAAACTTAAAGAAAATTCTTACCTAATGAAACATCCAAACCACACCCATTTAATGAGACAGGTACTCTTTTAATCTGTTTTATGTAGTATACGTGTTTATAAATAAAGGAGTATGTGCAAACCTGAAGATACGGAAGAGCTGATCGATCTCCGAGTCTCCCTGGAATAGGGGCTTCTTGGAGGACATCTCAGAGAATATGCAGCCCACCGACCACACGTCGATGGGGCATGAGTACCTGCAATCCAATATTATAACATTCAATAGTTATACTTGTCAAAATAGAAATCGAGAAAAAAAAAATCCGCTCTTTCATACAAAACTGCAGTACCGTCTCGACTCAAATGTATGGGATGGCAGATTTTTTTATTTTTTCTCAACGTTGGCTCCATAGTGAAAGTTGTTCAGATTGATGGTCTGAAGCACCCCCTTAAGTATTACTAGGGTGTTTTGTTACACCCTGTATATGGTCTTTGAAAATTTGCTGAAACAAGGGGATGATCAGACCATCAAACTGAACAACTTTATCACAGAGAAACTTGAAATTGAAAAAGTTTTATCGTGCAAACAGAATGTACAGCAATTGTTATAATAATTACAATAATTAAGTATACTTTTAGAGTCTTGTTGTAGTAGTTTTGAGAGTTGTTCAGTTTGTTTCATGGTCTGATCGTCCCCATAAAATAGTTTCAGAAAATTTTGTTAGACCTTATACGTCTATCCTTAGAGCTCGTCCACAAGGATTCCGAAAAAAATGTCGCTCAATTTTGCGCAGGCTTGATAAGCACGGCAGCGCCGGTACGCCAACTAAATAAATTAAGTAAATGCAACAATATATTTAAGTTTTTTTTTCATTGGAAACCACGGCACCACTACGCCATCGCCATGAGTACAGATGTACTCATACCTCTAAGTCTAAGGTATGAGTACATAACTACATAGATATGTACTCATACCTTGAGTAGTGTTGAAAGAAGTAGAAATGCGAAGATACTCTTACCTCTGACAACCGAGCAGTACTTCAGGACTTCAGGAGCCCTGTTGGGTACAGGTGTGACCACACCTCTATGCTATGAGCCTACTCAAGGTAATTTTGAATGACGTAGAAAAAAGTAGATGATGTTACCTCTGACAACCGAGCAGTACTTCAGGAGCCCTGTACCAGAGTGTGACCACTTCGTGGGTGTACACACGCACCGGCACCCCGAACGCGCGCCCCAGACCGAAGTCTGCCACCTGCAATGTTTTAGTTTAATAAATAAATAAATAAATTTTTATTCGGGAAACCAACAGTCAAAATTACAATAAATGGTTACAAAAAATGAACACAGAACGGACCAATTATAGGAATTATAGGAATGAAAAGTGCTTGCCTATCAAAGGTAAGCTAAAATAATAGTAAATGATTAAGAAGAAAGTATATTACAAATTATGGACTCAGTTTAAAGTACCTTTCAAAGTTATATCTCTTATACTGTGCCAAAGATAAACAAAATGGATCCAAATCAAAGTATTTAAGGTTGTACAATACAGTAGTTCGATACAAATATTCGTTTTGCGTATAATTAGTGTATACAGCGGGTTGAGCGAAGAGAGCCTTTCGTCTCAGATTTCTGTTACATACAAAGTAATTTATACAATTTACTAAATCAGGACAGTCCAGATGGTTTCTTATTATCTTGTACAATAAGGATTGATCAGCTAGTTCACGTCTAAAAGTAAGTGAATGCATGTTACATTTATTTATTTCCTCTTTGGGGAACTTACAGCTAAATAACAGTTTGGTTTCTACAAAGACAAATTGATGGTCAGATGCTGACAACAAGTTCTCATTTTATGTAACTATGTTCTCTATAGTTGCGAATCTCGGGAGTCGAGCGGGGTGAGAGACTACTGGACATTTATTTCGCAGTCCAGCCCCTCTAGTGTGATTTTTCTACTTGGACGCGACTCTGCTTTTTTTCATACGACTTTCGCTCTCTGAAAAGCGCGGGAAGAGGTCATTTTCTATGCAGCCATGGCGTCTCGCGCGCGTGTAGAGAAATCGTACTAGATGGGTAACATAGCTAGGGCACAGGCCTAGTAGGTTGCAGGTTTCCTCACGATGTTTTCTTTGACCATTAGAGAGCAGTCGGTATTACGTATATAAGTTAGAAAAACTCAAGATTGAGTTTCCATAGCTATCCGCAACGCGCCACCGACGCTCTCACCGAGTACAGCTCATTGTCAAAATATTCAAAATTCATTGAATTCCAACTTCGAATTTGGTTCTGCTATATTCTGACGAAATTTAACCAAAAACAGCAAAAAGTGGAAGGGTTGGGTTTGGGCAAACAAAAACTCCATTTCTCAACAAGCTAATTTGGAACCGACAAGACTAACCAAACAGTTGTGAAGGATGGGGCACAACAATGAGACATAGTGAGCATACCTTTATGATGCCAGTTTTATCAATGAGCAGGTTCTGGGGCTTGAGGTCGCGGTGCAGGATGCGGCGCTGGTGGCAGTACAGGATGGCGTTGTTGATCTGGTACAGGTAGCTTTTCACTACTGCTGGGTCCATGAACTGAAACGTTTGTATTTACTGTATTAACTACCATGTTTATAAGTCTTATGGAGGTACTATCGGGGACTTTACCGCCTGACCACTTAAGAAAAAAAACGCATAATTTCGCCCAAAATTTATTGTTTGGAAACTATTATTAATTGGTCTATTCATCAATAGGGCGGGGTAAGACATCGCTTTTATTTTTTGGCCTTGACAGTTTTGCTAAGCCTGTGCCACGTACACCTTATTAGAGTTCCTTGCCAATCCCCACTGCGGCCAGAAATCGTAGTAGGTTCTTGATCGGGACAGTTTGTATCTCATCTGGTTTCAGCACCTGCCTACCTAGATGAGTACTGCGTTTGTACATCAGGGGGCCAAAATTTAGTAAACCAACACCCGTAGTATGGCAACGTGATCCAGTGCTATCACGCCTTTACTCTCTTTCATATTTCTATTTATATTTGCACGCAAATGAATGACATAAAAGGCGTGATGTAGCTGTATCACTCGCAAAATGCTACATCTTCTGTCGTTACACTTTACCTACAGAAAATTTGGGGCTTATATCGGGTCTGAATTTAGAGCAACATAGTTTTGTAAGTTTTGCATCCCATTTACTAGTCACACCTGAATTCCTCCATCACCAGTCAAAACTTACTTTCCCCGACCCAAGTGAGTCCATGTATTTCTTGAGGTCCATGGATAGAAACTCGAAAATGAGGTACAAGCGAGACTCTTCCATGAGAACATCTTCCAGTTTCACTATGTTGGGGTGGTTTAGCTCCTTCAGTAGCGAGATCTCTCTGAAAATTATACAATTTACTATTAATAATAAAAACAGTAGGCAGTGTGATGACATTTTATGTTGCACAGTTCAATATTATCAATCTTATCTTGTTGTGGGGGCTGGCAAGCCAGCAACACTTCGACCCAGTGGGATCTTTGGTGTTAGCCCCAATACTTTTTGCTTTCTTCACCCTTCAAATACATGATCAATGAAGGAGGCAATACCATTGAGGGGAAGAAACCTAAGATCTCCTGGATTTGGGTATCCATCGTCGAGGAGGCACATGAGTTTTGCAGCCAAGACATCACAGTCATAAAGAATATGCTCCATGGTCTCTTCATCTTTTCCGCATGCTCGGCAGCTGGGATCTAGGGTGTGTTTCATTTTGTGCATCATCGTGCCTGTGGCGTAGTGCCCGGTGAGGGCTCCAACGATGGCATGAGCCTTGCTCCTGAGTCCGAATCTAAACTACACAAATCTAAGTATGTAAACAAACTAAAAACATTGTATCTGCTGAAATTCTCTTACATCGCACTCCCGGCACGGGGCGCGCCGTGCGACCGCGTGAGCCTGTAGTCGGCCGATCAAACGAAGACTGCTGTGCAATTGGTTCCTTCTCTTTTTACATTTTGGTGCGGACACTTTTGAGCGCGGACCCTACGTCCAGTAGTTGGTAAGTCAATGTCAATGGTTGCAGGGCAACATATTTTTGTACTAACGTTTTGATGTTAGAATAGCAAAGCTGAATGGTTTCTTTTATTGAATTCATAGATAGCGATGGTCTTCACATAGCTGTAGGTAAGCAAGGAAACCGTTTTGCTTGACATAAAAAAATTATCTTCAAAAAGCAATAACGTTTTTTATCTGGAACGCACTGATTATAAGAGTGAATTAATTGGGTCATTTTATCTTCATACATTTCGAGTATTGCAGATTTCCGCAATGCATAACGACACTGGACTGGTCTTGAACAAATGGTTTTCAACACCAAGGAGGTTATAATGATGTAAATAGAATGAAATTCTACTGTTCTACAGAGAAATGATGAAGCATATGAATTAACATGTATTTTTGATAACGATTAGCATGCGAGGGCGGTAAATAAATGGAAAACAAACGCACCTGATAGCTGTGGACGGGATGCCTTCATCATCTGATTCCAACCTTATTTTCTTCATGGCGACGAACTGGCCGGTTATTTTATTCTTCCCCTTGTACACAACACCATAAGTACCTTCACCGATCTTCTCTATTTTGAGAAAATCATCCATTTTGAAGACCGGAATTTTGCTAGTTTTCACACGAAACGCGGCGAGGAAAGCTTGATCGTTTTACCGCGTGTATGACCCCGTTATTTTATATACGCATATGTAATCGACGTAAAACTCTTTATGTAAGGCAAATTGTCTACTCAAATGTTTACACAAATTCAAAATTATTGCTAAATTTACTAAAAACGTTAACAAGTCACAGCTTTCATCAACGACTTTTCAAACGAAAAGTTTTCAAATGTGGTGTTGCCATATTTGATTTTTATTTTCCATTTTTGCTATGTCACCAAAACGTTGAATTTAAAAAATACACTAAAGACTATTATTTCGATAATAGCTACTTTGTAACAACGTCAATATTCACGTGGTTTCAATAAAAATATACTTATTTTTGTGATTTTTTAGTGTATTTTCTCATATAACAAAAACCACTAGACTACCTGAAATCAACGCAAATATATAATTAATTATATGACAACATTTATTTCCCAGACCACAGATAAGAAACGGTTTCAATGTTGGATTTTTAGGCTTTGGGTTCATGGCTTATGCGGTCTGTTTTCCGCCTCGCCTTTATTGTAAAGGCCTCGTTCGGGGAGCGAAGCGACGACGCTCGGCGCGTTGGGCGACCGTAAAACCACCGTAAAACTTTTTCCTAAAGAGTTTTTCTAACTACACCGACTGTTCCCAAACGGTGAAGGATATAATATCGTATGGAAACTATACAACACGCTGAAGAACAAAATTCCGATGCGTATATATTGTGAAGTCTGCCAGTTCTCATTGGGCACGCGTGGTGGACTAACGTCCATACACTTTCCCTGAGGGTAGGCCTGTGCCTTGCAGTGGGATATAGGGTACCTACAAAGACTTTCAATATATTATGTTCAATATATTTGCCGAGGGTCGCGGGTTCGAATCCCGTAAGGGACAAATATTTGTATGATGAATATGAATATTTGTACCCGAGTCATGGATGTTTGTATTTATCAAAGACATATATATTACTAGCGTAAGGACATGGCCTATGAGCTTGACTATTGTCTCCAGTTTGTTGGCTCTAAAATGCAAGGAAAAATTACAATTTAGAGCACTACAAATATATGACACGATATAGTTCGTATACGAGTTATGACAGATGGCGCAAATTTTTGTTTCTATGAAGAAGGTTTTTGTAAAATATTCTGACGGGCCTATCCTTACGCTAGTAATATATAAATCTATGGTATTTATATATGTATTCTATATCGTTGTCTAGTCATCATAATACAAGTCCAGGCTAGATTCTGGTACTTTAAATGTGACTAGATAATTTGTGTGACATTGTCCAAGATATATATATTTATTATTTATTTATTTATGGGTGTGATGATAAAATAAATAATAGACATAGACATAGACATAGACACGGACACGGACACGGACACGGACACGGACACGGACACGGACACGGACACGGACACGGACACGGACACAGACATAAATTTATTAATAATTTTCATTACAATATCAGGCACATAAGGTCCTAAAAGAAAGCTACAAGGCTTTTAATATTGGTGCATGACTGAACAACAGTATTAACCCAGTAAAATTAAGCTGAAATATACCAATCAGGAGAAGTAATTTCCGGAGTTTTGAAACTTTTTTTAAACGTTCCGTTGGTACCTAATATTGAAGAAAAAATAAAGTCCTGGTGAGGGGGGGTAAGCTCGAGGAAGGGCTCGAAAGGTGACTTTTTTCAGTTTTTCTCTTTTTTCTCGAAATCTGCAAGTCATATCGAAATGTTGTGTATGGACAAATTAAATCTGACAAAATTCCCTACAAAATAAATAGTATGCATTTTTGTCATAGGACTTAACCTTTGAGGGCTAAGGGGCGGAGAAAGTTACAGCATTTCAAAAATTATGAAATTTGTATGACGACCCTCATGAAAGTTTAAGATAAAAACAAAATGATTTCATATTCTTAATCAGCAACTCCGAAAACCCCCAGATACAAATTTTCAGTCGGTTCGGGGAACCCTTAAAAGCTGCATTGGCGTTTGAAATTTCCATGGTAGCCATCTTGGATATCGTAATTTTGGATTTTTTTCACCGCCAACCAAATCTGACCAGGGTCCTCTATGATAATTGTTCAAGGACCATAACCCTATCTGTCATAGTTTCCGCGAGCCGTTGACCTCATCCGTCAGGAGTCGACCTTCTGAGGAAGTCGAAATATTATTTTTATCACCAGGGCATCTTTATGATGATCCCTGAAATCATTTTACTATACGTTTTATGGGGTAAACCCGGTGAACAATTATACGGGTATTTATCTAATATCTGTGGGGGGGGGGGGGGGGTCAACCAGATACCTCCAATTGATCTCCGGGTTCCCCTTACGGTACAAGGATGACATTTGGGGATCATCATATGGATGCCTTGGTGATACAGGGTTAACTTCGACTTCCTCGGAAGGTCGACTCCTGACGGATGAGGTCAACGGCCCGCGGAAACTATGACAGATAGAGTTATGGACCTCGAACAAATGTCATAGAGGACCCTGGTCAGATTTGGTTGCCGGTGAAAAAAATCCAAAATTGCGATATCCAAGCTGGCTGCCATGGAAATTTCAAACGCCAATGCAGCTTTTAAGGGTTCCCCGAACCGACTGAAAATTTGTATCTGGGGGTTTTCGGGGTTGCTGACTAAGAATATGAAATCATTTTGTTTTTATCTTCAACTTTCATGAGGGTCGCCATACAAATTTCATAATTTTTGAAATGCTGTTACTTTCTCGACCCCGTAGCCCTCAAAGGTTAAGTCCTATGACAAAAATGCATACTATTTATTTTGTAGGGAATTTTGTCAGGTTTAATTTGTCCATACACAACATTTCGATATGACTTGCAGATTTCGAGAAATAAAGGAAAAACTGAAAAAAGTCACCTTTACACCCTTCCTCGAGCTCACCCCCCCATCACCAGGACTTTTTTTTTTCTTCAATATTACGTACCAAAGAAACGTTTAAAAAAAGTTCCAAAACTCCGGAAATTATTTCTTCTGATTTATCTAATTTTACTGGGTTATATAAGAAAAGGTGAACTAGGATTTGAATCACATTAGAATCTAACTCAGAAGTGCGATTTTTGAAAATCATACGAGCGACTTGGCAGTAGAAAGATGCATAATCTCCATAGTAATTTTGACATTTTCTACTGCCAAGTCGCTCGTATGATTTTCAAAAATCGCACTTCAGGATTCTATTTTAGCAGTCCGATGTCCGATGTTTTATTTTTGAAAACATTGCATTTGCCATGCATTTTCATACCTTATTAATTCTCTGATTTGCTTACTCAGGAAGCTGGCATAGGTATTTTTTGGTTAACCTACTTTGTGTGTGCGGTGAAGGAACGTAACTTTTTAAATTAACTTACTGGCACTCCAACTCTATTCTTAAATCTTAGTACAAAGGTAACCAGTGTAAGCGAAAAATTCTTCGTCTATGGTAGGTAATGACAGAATTTATCAAACTCAAACTCAGGATCTATACTATGCTCTATACTATGCTGAAAACAGACTGAAAGCAATTGATCCGAAAACCACCTAAAAAGTCAATCCATTCTGTTTTTGTATACAAGGAAAACGACGTAAGGGGAAATATCAGTACAAGAAAATGGACGTACTAGGCAATGTCCGTTCGGGAAAATGTCCGTTCGGGGAAATGTCCATTCGGGGAAAAAGTCGTACAAGGAATTCGGGCGATGGACGTTCGGGGAAAAGGACGTAACTGACCTGATCCGTTTTTGTTTTCCGTTTCTGCGGAGATCAGCTAGGGGAAATGAGCAGACGATCGACGTACGTTTAGTGCTTACTTACCATTATGGGCCTCAGCAGGTAGTGTACCTCCGTATGGAATTTAAGATGGACTTTTTGACTGCCATGTGCGTTAATTAGGTACCTCCTAGAGTTAGATAATGTTTAATAGTTTAATAGTTTATTAGGTACACCAACGACACATTCACAAACGAGCATCAGGTCTTATGAATACATCACTTAAAGGTATACACAGCTTTGGTATGCATCAACAGTTAGGCAAATGAATTTAAGTGTACAGGTTAAGAAAGGTTTAAATAAGGTAAAATGTGTTTTATTGGAGTCAGTGTCAAGCCAAGCCCAAAAAATTACTCTAAGCCCAGTCGCCAATCATACCGGCTTGGCAGCGACAGCAAGTTGACCACCAACTTGCCTCCTTCCACACCTTTATTCGTTAGGGCTCTTACAGACGAGCGACACTTTGCGGTCGCCGTGGGTCGCGCGACCGTTCGGGCGACACTCTGCGACCGCAAAGTGTCGCTCGTCTGTAAGAGCACTAAGAGTGCGACGACCCTCTGCAACCCACGGCTACCGCAAAGTGTCGCTCGTCTGTACTTAGAGGAGGGCTTAGGTATAGCACTGGAGTAGGATCCAGGTTACATTTATTATTATTGGGAGTGGAAGGCCTTGCAAGACTTAGCAGACATAGAGGTCCCATACATGAATGAAACTTAGTAATACGTGTAGAGTGAAACAAAACTAACAAAAACGTAAATTGGTTGTAATCTGTAGAAGTTGGGGGAAAGGTATTTCTCCTTATGATACCTTTTGTATCAAGTGTGTGAAACTCATAATTATTAGATAGTCCACTCTATCTTCTACGCATTCATTGTGTTTATTTTAGTGAAAATTCACGTTAACCGTACCATATTATGATAATGGAAGAAAACGAAATCACACACACACATCAGTAACATCAGTTCAACCAAGCCGTAACGACCAAAAATACCTCAGTGATAATATAAGATGAAAAAAGCTGTCGTGGTTGCGTTTTGGTATACTGCTTTTTGGACGATTTGTCTATTTTACTAGTAATTTCTACTTTTGAATCCGGACTTCTGGAGATATGGAAGTTTTTTTTAAAAATGCCTTAATTTTTTCTGTTTATAATAATTATGACCGCCGTCCTGAATGGCTTTTAGTTTTCGTAAAAAATGGCTGGGTCCAAATCTGCCAATCTTCATTCGTTTGTGATTTTGGCGAAAATTATGACAGATTTAAAATCTAGTTTAAAATTCTCAACTTTTCTAATCTATCAAACAAAACATATCAATCTTCCTACATTTCTACGCAGATAACATATTCATAAAATCCGCAGCGGTCAGCATTTTACGGTCACGTTTATTCAGTGTGTAGCGCTGAGCGTGCGGATATGCGATCGCGTTATCTTTAACTTTGATTTAGATTAACAAGCTCTAGGTATTATTAGGGAGATGGTTTCCGAATGTGCCAGTCGGTCAAGAGAAAGCCAGGAAAATGTGGCGGTGTGTGTTATTGATTTTAGTGCTTTACGAAAACGTAAGTTCTTTTTTTCTTCTTTTTTTTTCTTTTTAACGTACTTCAAAGAGAGAGTACGACTTATGTTCGTCTGTATGTTTTTTTATGGTACTTCTTTTGGCACGTTAGAGTACTGTTATACCAATACCTTAGTCTGTGAGTCAGTTAACACGACAAACAAACGTCGTGCGCCACATGAGGGTTCGACATGCGCAGGCTAGGAGGTTGAAAGAGATACAAAGAGAAATAGCGTTTTGAATAGAAGGCTAGCTCTGTTTTTAGGAAAAACTTTTTTTGTCCGGGACCTTTAGCGCGAGACCGACTCACACTTGGCCGGTTTTTAGTATTTGTTGTTATTCTGTAGAGTTTGCTCTATAATCACACTAAGTTTGACGCTTGTATGTATTCCCGTTTTACGATAGAGCGTGAAGAAAAATCGTTGATAAAAATAGTTTCTTGTTGAGAACCCCCTTAATTTTTAACTTTTTGACATTTTTATTATTTGTTAACAAATCCGCCGTAATAACGCATAATCTGAGAAAATTTCAACTATCTAGCTATTACGGTTCAAAAGTTACAGCCCTAAATAGGTAGGACAGAAGGACGGACGGACGGACAACGTAGGCTTAGTAATAGGGGCCCGTTTCACCCTTTGGGTACGGAACCCTAAAAATGTACGAAAAATAATCATGCTATGACAGGCTAAGTTGCAAAATTTTGTAAGCAATTTCAACTTAGTCACCAAAAATCCCGCATATCCCGCAATCCTCTTCAAAGCGATTAGAGTATAAAAGCGGTCTCGTTTTCGCCACTTATTTATTACCTACTACCCGTTCACGCTCGTTCACGTCCAGTTGGCCGTCGATGACCGTTACAAAATTTCCTCACAGGCACATTAACTGGTCCCGTCGACAAAAAATAATATAACAGGCAAATAAAAATTTAAAATTACAACGATATTAGTGACCGGGACGGACGTGCCGTACGTGGTTGCGTTGCTAAAGGTTATAAAATTGCGTTTATTAGGGTCTCTTAGGGGTGCGGTGCGGGGAAGCGGGAAGGGAGGTAGCGGCCAACTCGAAGTGAACGCCTAGTACTACACTACTACTACCTAGTACTGCTAGAGATCGGATAATCGGATGCGTAGGTATTTACCTAAAGTTGAGGTGTTAGCTTTATGGAGTGCACTTTTGTAACGAAAACAAATGTTTTTTTGTTTAATTTTATAATTTTAAGACGTCACTTTCTTATTATGCATTCCTGGACTTCTGGCATTCCGGGATTTACTTTACCGAAAAATATTGTTTGTCTTTTCTAAATTAAATATCTTTAAGAAGTTGCTTCCATACTATGCATCCGATTAGTTATGCATTCCCGCATTTTTCTACAGGGTGTAAATTAAAATAGGACAGCTACTTAAAGAGGTGCTTCAGACCATCAAACTGAACAACTTTCTCTATGGGACCAATATCGAAATCGCGAAAAAAAAATCTGCTGTCCCATACATTTCAGTCGAGTTATGTTTGCAGTTTTGTATGGGAGAGCGGATTTTTTTTTCGCGATTTCGATATTGGTCCCATAGAGAAAGTTGTTCAGTTTGATGGTCTGAAGCACCCCTTTAAGTAGCTGTCCCATTTTATTGTACACCCTGTATTATGCATCCGAATATCCGATCTCTATTTTTCTTCGGCATTCTCTTTCTACGCTCTAGATTTTTTATTTTGTTTTGTCATCTCGATATGAGTAATTAAAAAACCGGTCAAGTGCGAGTCGAGCTTCTCGCGCATCGAGAGTTCCGTAACACACCACCACAGAACACAACATTGTTAACTCAGAAAAAAACCTTTTTGTCCGGGACCTAGCGCGAGACCGACTCACACTTGGTCGGTTTTTAGTATTTGTTGTTATTCTGTAGTAGAGTTTGCTCTATATCACACTAAGTTTGACGCTTGTATGTATTACCGTTTTTACCATAGAGCGTGAAGAAAAAACGTTGATTAAAACTAGTTTCTGGTGTGAACCCCCCTTAATTTTTAACTTTTTGACAATTTTATTATTTGTTAACAAATCCGCCGTAATAACGCATAATCTGAGAAAATTTCAACTATCTAGCTATTACGGTTCAAAAGTTACAGCCCTAAATAGGTAGGACAGACGGACGGACGGACGGACGGACGGACGGACGGACAGACGGACAACGTAGGCAATAGGGTCCCGTTTTCATCCTTTGGGTACGGAACCCTAAAAAGTTTACGGTAAATAGGTATTAGGAACCTACTGCATAGACTATAATTCCTGTAAAATAGTAGCTTATCTATGATAGATAAGCTACCTACTATGACCTACCCATAGACATTATTATACTATATGGACCTACCTGACTGGCTATTGGAAAAATAAAAAATTCTCGAAGCCATAAATAGATTTAAAAAACTCTTAAAAAGTTTTTTTTTTATTAAATGGCTTTCGCTGTAATTTTTTTGACTTAAAATTGCCAGATGTTTAATGATGGTTTAATGTTTATGAGATATACAATCTTTTTTGTTCGAAATTATAGAAAAACTAAATAAAAACAAGTGCAAGTAGGACTTGCGCCCTGAGGGTTCGTATAATGTACACACGGCTACAGATCAAGCTACCCAAAACCAAAATAAGCTGGCCGCGCGTCGGCATAGTAGTAATGTATAACGTCGCGCGTCCAGCTTATTTTGGTTTTGGTTAACTTGATGTGTCGCCGTGTGTACCTAGTACCAACTGTAATTCTACAAATGTAAAGTTTTTAATCGTAAAATAATATACAGGGTCCTTCTTACGCAATCAGCTGAAAGCTGACGTTTGTATGAAGAGTTGTTTGTTTTTGCGTATTTCCTGTAGTTTCTTAGGGAAAGTTGTTCATTATCATGGGTACAATCACCCCTTAAAATAATGAAACTGTTTACCCTCACACCCTGTATAGGCAATTAGGCACAGAATAAATACTAGTACCTACTATCCGTATACCTACAGGGTTAATTTTATATCACTGCGGATAACTTCAGCATGTATTCTACTAATCAAACTGAACAACTTTCACTATGGAGCCAACTTTAAGATCGATAAAAAAAATTCAGATGTCCCATACAAAACTGCAGTACCGACTCTACTCAAATGTATGGGACAGCTGTTTTTTTTTCGCGATTTCGATGTTGGCTCCATGTCCATACCATAGTAAAAGTTGTTCAGTATCATGGGTACAATCCCCCCTTAAAGTAGTGCAACTGTTTACCCTAACACCCTGTAGGTAGGTATGTTATAATTTAAAACTGTGATAACATTTCTGATTTTTTTCCTTGACTTGTGGGTACTGTGAGACCTTTGTTTCTTGCCAAACATGAGATGTTAGGTCAACCCTTTAGTTTATTTTGTTGAGTGAGTTTGCGAGTACCTAGATACCTACCTACCTACTATCACCTATTTCTGAGAAAAAGGGTCTTGACAGACGGACAGACGAGCGACAAAGTGATCCTACTTTCCCTATCTAATCAAGTATTTTTAAATGTTTTTAAGTACTTACCTATTATTACTTTTTTAAGTTACCTGACTCGATTTTGCCCGCGACTTTGTCTACACTGGCACCCATCATCATAGCGAAATAAATTATTTATGTAATACCCATTGACCTCTTTATAATACCAGTTTTTCAGTCTAGCCACTGAATAGGGTAATAGTATCAACTATTATAAAAGTGTAACAAAAGTGTGTCTGTACATTGAAGATATTTACAAAAAAAAGATTACGATATGGTTTTTAGGCTTCCCTGATTCCAAATCACAAATTTTTGGACTTTCTGTCTGTTTGTTTATTTGTTTGTGTGTTTGTTTGTTCGAGCATCACGCAAAAACTACTGAACCAATTTTGATGAAACTTTTTTTGTTTGATAGCTTATGATCTGACTTAAAATCTGGTATATAATTTATGCGGACGAAGTCGCGGGTAAAAGCTCGTATAATACAGGGTGTACAATAAAATGGGACAGCTACTTAAAGGGGTGCTTCAGACCATCAAACTGAACAACTTTCTCTATGGGACCAATATCGAAATCGCGAAAAAAAAAACTGCTGTCCCATACATTTCAGTCGAGTTATGTTTGCAGTTTTGTATGGGAGAGCGGATTTTTTTTTCGCGATTTCGATATTGGTCCCATAGAGAAAGTTGTTCAGTTTGATGGTCTGAAGCACCCCTTTGAGTAGCTGTCCCATTTTATTGTACACCCTGTATATAGTTCTACATAGTCTAGCTTTAGGTAAACAAAAGTCTAGTAACTTCTGCGTGATGCTCGAACCGGTAAATGTATAGTATCCTTCTTGTCACAGGTAATGAAGCAAAGATATTTTTGCATACTCTAAATAAAATATCTCTATGATTTTTCACAGGCATCATCACAACCAATCACAGATGACGCTGAAAATGTACGAGTTACGCGCCAATACGACTTCGTGGAATGCTGCCCGTGCCCAGGTTCCAAATTCAAATCAAAACCGTTAGGAGCCGATCTCGCCGGGTCAGCCAGCGACATCTCTCGAGCGGCTGACGACTGTCCCTGTCGACTTCGCGAGGCAGATTCTGATGGATCTCCGTCATTATTTCTGCCGAGGACTTTGACCCCTTTGAGGAATTTAGTTAGGTAAGTTTGCTTCTGGTGGAAAACCAGCCTTTCCACCAGAGCTGTGCGAGGTAGCGTGGCTGTGAGCGAGGAAAAAATCCACCACTCGCGCTCGCTCGATCGCGTCAGGAAATTGAAGCTATTCTATTGGTAAATTTTTTCTTGCTCACCACCTCGCAGCCCAGATCAGCTCTGGCTATTAATTTCATTATAGTGGAGGGAGCCCGCGACTTCATACGTGCAGACCACTGACTTTAAATACTCATAACTGTTGATTGCGATGGAATAAAGCTTAAATGTTAATCCAAACTAAACCCTATACTTTTGTGAAAACCCCATTCTAATCAGTTCAGTAGTTTTTACGTGGTGCGTGCACTAACAAACAGATAAGCAGGCACAATGAATGTTTTTGCAATATTTAAAATTTTCATGCACTGTTGACAGTTTCAAGTTCCCTTTGGAACCCATCATTTATGCTGATTACGCATATGTATATTATGCTCATGCATAGCGTTATTATGCTCACGACTATATTATTCCCCGAGGGGGTAGTCAGAGATATTCAGAAACTTCAGAACATCCACGTTTCACATGTATAAATTAGGTAATTAAAATCGCAATAACTTATTTTGCAGCTCCGTAGACTCTAAGGAAGACCCCAAGCCACTTCTCCATCCCGAAGTCGACCTCGCCTCATCATTCCTGGAGACACTCCGAGAAGCCACCGACGAGGAGTACCAGGACGCCCTGGCAAGAGACGCAGCTAGGAGCGCAGCCAGAGCATCGGAACCTGATGAACCAGTCGATGACATCACTGATGCAGCTAAGAATATTGTCACTATTATATTAAACCCTAAAACAGCAGAAGAAGACGGCATTTTGCCTGAAGCTTCCAATGTTCAAGAATCTTTAGTAAAGATTGATCCTCCAGGAGTAATTTTACCTAAGACTGATAAATCTTTACGTAGTAGCTTATTCGATATGAATAATGGTCCTAGTACTATAAAAGAGCGTATTGAAAATATTAATAAAGGTTTAGAAGCATTGAGACAAAGAGCCAAGCCTTCGTTCAAGAAGTTGCCTGGTAGAGTAAAGCCCCTAGAAAATACAAATCTTAATAAGTTTAAACTTCATAACTCGAAAATACCTGATTTAAGACTAAAGCCCATCGTCAGCAAACTAAAGCCTCTGGATATAACGAAACCGCTAGTAGATTTTAATGCTAATAAAATAAATAAATTTGCTGTACCGAAATTTAGATTAAACAACGCCCGAAATACAAACGACAATAATCCGTCACCCAGTAACGCACTAGAACAGTTTCTCGATAGTTCAGAAAACATCAAAGATTCAAAGTTCAAATTGAAGCCTTTATTACCTTTGCCAACGATCAAGCCCTTAGACTTAAAAAACTTACTTAATTTGAAAGATGTTGAACTTATCCCACCAAAGCCTAATAAAGCAAAATTGATTGATCTGAATAACAAGGATGATTGTGATGATAAAGATGTCACCAACATCCAAGTGATTACTAAAGACAAATCAGTGAACACCGAAATACTTGACGCACTACCAAGTCCATCAGAGAATCACCATGTTTTAGCTGTGATAGACGACAGTGTGGAAACAACTACAGTAAAACTGGAGAAAGATTTAAAAACAGCTGATCCATGCATTCCACAATTTCACAAAACAGGGGAAGATGCTAATGAAATATCAGGAATACCAAAAGAAGATTCACAAGATGAAGAAATTGAGACTTTAACTTCCGAAAAAGAAAGTTCAGAAACAGAAAACAGAGATATAGAGCATGCCAATCTAGAACCAACTGAAGGTGACATGAACATCGAACAACTAGCTAAAGAATATGGACAAAGTAATTATCAAGGTCAAGCAGCTAGCAATCCAGAAATTGATATCCAAGAGATAGGAGCTGTCGATTATATAGATGAAGACTCTGAAGGTAAAGAAACTGGAATTGAAGAACAGATAATTAATAATGATTTTGACAGAGAACACTGCTTAGAAAAAATAAACGGCGATCAAGATCCGATGACTGGAGCTAGCAGTAACGTAGTTCAGATTGTGCCTCAAGAACAATCAAAAGAGGTTATTGAAGATACATCGAACGAAGTAGAAACAAAACAACCTCAGATGCCTCTTAGAAATATCGAAAACAACAATGCCTCTGGTGAAGATCAAACTGAAATAATTGAAATTCAAGATGATGAAAAAAATCAAGCATGCAGCGAATCCCAAGTTAATACCGTCTTGAGTAACGATAAATCTGAAGAAGCCAATGCTAATTCTGAACAAGTGAATACTGAAGATTTACAACAATTGTCAGATTCTTTATTAGATCAGAGTAACAAAAATAAACAAAAAGATATAACTGATTCTAAAAAAATTGAATGCAAAACGGACGCAGTTGCGGTTAGCTTAAAAACGAATCAAAATATGGAACAAGACATGGACGCATTAAGCGTTGAAAATAGTGAGGAAGAAACAGAGAGCTCTGATTTAAATCCGTCCGCCTCATCATTAGACACAAAAATTTTAGAAACGATGACAGATGACGCTGTCCCTAGTAGTAATTCTGAAAGGCAAGTAACTGGGGCAGCAGGAATAGAAACATGCACGACTAATTTGGACTTATCCAAAAGTGCATCCACACTAGAAATTGACGAAAGTAACCTAGAAACAGAAAGCGAACAAGATGCAATGAATGCAGAAGCAACCATACCATTTGTCAGTATTGCACCTCAAATTACTCCGAAATCAAGCGAAGATAACACTCCTGGTTCTTCTCTTCAGCAGAACATCGTTCTGCAACCATTACCTTTGTTTGGCGGCAATGGTCTAGACTTATTTCGAAGACCGATCGCACCTTTACCAGACCTATTAAATTTGAATACAAACATACCAACTTTAGAAGAAATTCAATCCAGTATTTCAAATCTTTTTGGTACTCAGGTAAGAGATGCTGATGAAGATGAATTTTCATCTGAAATTGATTCCGATAACGATTGCTCAAACAGGAAATCTGTCATGTCCACTGACGCTAGCACACGAAGTGCTAAAACAATGTTTCCTCTCAAACCTCTAGAAGACATAAACATTGATATTTTTCAGTTAAACCCATTATCACTATCCAATCCCTTGAGGTCCAATCAGCCGGTCTTGAATTTAAATTCCTTCAAAACTAAATTGGCTATACCGAAGACATTACAATTAAAACCAATGAAGTTCGAATCCGCTTTAGGTAATAAAGGAGGATTACTTGGTGCTACTTTTAGCGTGGGGCCTAGAAAAACAGGATTTGCACGTAATTCAAAACCTAGAACAAATCCTGGTTCACTATTTAACAATAAACCTGTAATCTTAGGAAATCCTCTAGGAAAATTACCTACCTTAGATGATTTGAGACTTTCAATGAATACTCAATCTTCGATGAATACCAATAGAAAATTAAACCCACTTGGAGATCCTCTACGTGCCAGTCAAGCAATCAGTGATAATCTAAGAATTCACACTGAAAATACAGTGAAAAATCTCCATCAGTCATTAGCATCTACATTATCTGAGGCCAGAGTACGAAATTCTGATGTACTAGGCGTCAAATTGGCTACTCCTCAAGACTTATTGGAAAAAGTAGCGTTGGCACATGACGACATGAATGACAAGTTGAAAGCAATCCATTATGATTTGAATGATCGACTCACTTCGTTACATGAAGATATTGTTGATCAAACTAGATTACCTTCGCTAAGCATTCCAACTGTTAAGGACAGCCCATTAAAATTCACTTCTAAGCCTCAAAGTAAGATGAATGCTAGAAACGAAAAACTTATATCTCTTACGAGACCACAGCCGAAATCTTCAGGAAATACAGTGTCTTTAATAAAACCGTCTTTTCCAACCTCCAAAACCAAGCCTCAAAGTACCATGAGACTGAATTCACCACAGAGTAGAGAGCATAAATTTAAACCGTACAAAATGTCTACGGCAGCCAGTTCTCTTACACCGAAAAGCGTCGAAATTCCAACTCTAACTACGATTCCCAAAAAATCTCCATTTACTGGACTCCAAAGAGATCCCAATGTGAAGTTAAAAGAAAGCACATCATCTCTGTTTGCTCCCAAAGAACAGAAAAAGACAAAGAAATTTAACAGGCCTAATCTGATGAAGAACTTTAAACCTTTTGGAGAAACGCAAGTTAAAGTATCATTTGCCACGACCCCTCGTCCAACGCAATTTAAACCCAGTATTTCAGTAACACCTACAAGACCGAATTTCAAAGCTAAGCCAGTATTGAAAAGCGAAAAACTGGCAACGACGTCCAGAAGTAGCCCTGTAAGAAGCAGACCAGCTTCGTTGCAGAAGTTCAAGTCAGCTGATTCTAAAAGCCATGCAAGTGACATAACATCCAGAATAATAACTCCAGAAAAATCTATCGTTAAATCAAAGTCAGCCTTAACTAATATAGGAAAAGATGGATCGAAGGATTCCAAGCTAAGAGCAGCAAATCGATCTGTCATAAATAGTATCGGAACTCCAAAAGGAGGTGCAAAAAAAGTAATTGAAAATAAACCTTTCAAACTAGGCCCTAACGTTCAATCTTGGCCGACGACAACTGAAAGTGCCTTCCTGACTAAAGTGAGAGAAGCCTTAAAATCCAGATTTTCCACCTTAAGTCCTACCACGACGACTGAGATTGCTAAAACAAAGGTAACAGATGATATGGCTCGATCGGCTTCAGAAAATGACAAGGTAATTATAGTTAGAGATGAACCAATGAAAGAAAATATTGCTTATAAGTGTAAAATGGTTTGCGTTAAAGAGCCTTAATGGGTATGTGATTATTAGACTTTTAAAGAAAACACAAGAAGATTCAGGGGTAGGTTATACCTACACACATTAACTACAGCGCCATCTAGTTCCATTTAGTAGAACAAGGGAGGACATAATATAAACCTCATTACGATATACGATATTTTACGATATCACACTATATCACACAATATTATAAAAGCTAATATGATGAAACCATTATGAAACCGATGAATGATCAAATTTAAAGGCACAATATTTTGTTATAGGTAAATTGTATAAAGTATTTACTGTTTCAGAAAATGTGTAGTGTTAAAATATGTAATTGCATAGAAATATGAAATAGGTATCCATAGGTACCTACCGCCAAGTCGTCAGATTTTACTGTATAATAAAATTCATAAATAAGTCAGGTTTTTAAGTAAATAAGTATGTTAATAAGTTTTATATGTAAGTTTTTGTACTATGAGAATGTAAATAATACTTTTTTATGAAATTTTAATTTCGTTGTTTCTTTTTTCTCCACAAACCGGAAGATGCATATACTTATACAACGTGTTAATGAATTAACGCAAAACTAGAAAGTAGTTTGTTTAGAATCGAGAGCAGAGTCGAATTATCATGGTTTCAACATAGGTAATTTTTTTCAAAATATTAAATAATTTGTTTGCAAAATTTTAAATTTTCTAAACCCGATGTCAACCCACCGCACGGGCACACTCACCCTACTTGCAACCAAAACAAGATTACAAAAATGTATCCATGAATATGTTAGCGCTTTCTTTCAGTGCTGAAATGATAACAAATCATTTTTGCCTCAAAACTTAAAATGCGAATAACTTTAAATTTTAAGTATCAAAATAATCAAATTATTGTTTCAATATAATTATTTTGTTATAAATCAGTTGGGGTGTATGAGGTTTTGCGCTAATTCATTAACACGTTGTATACGGGGTAATATCCTGTAGGGCTAGCATGCACGATAAAGCGACAAATCGAGAAAACCGACATGCGCGCTCATTTTGGCATGCATAAGTAACAAAGATAGAATCTACATTTTTCTCGTTTTGTCGGTGATGGCATGCTAGGCCCGGTCTAGGTTAATCAGACCATCAAACTGAACAACTTTCTCTACGGGACCTACATCGAAATCGCGAATAAGAAATCAAATGTTCCATACAAAACTGTAAACTAACTCTATAAAAATGTATGGGACAACCGTTTGTTTATCGCGATTTCGTTGTTGATCCCGTAGAGAAAATCGACACTGCATACTAAAATTTGAAATTGACAAGATGACGCCAGCACATACAAAAACAAAACCAACGAAATTGAACCTTAAGTCTTCTTCGTAGGTAACAAGTAACCAGTGCGAGGTAACCAGAGGGCGATAGAGCGGGTGAGGTAAAAAGTTGCTGGGAGGAAGGGAGTGTCCGTACTGTATCTAGTAATAGATACTCTTTCTTATACTGTGCTATTACTAAGCTTACGCCGCCTGTCTGTCGGGCTTTATGTCTGTCTGTCCGTCCGTCTGTCCTAAAAATATTACGAAGAATTTAATAAGTTATGGCGCAGCTGTCTCGATTTTTGTCAAAATCCGACTCCAAAACAAGAGGTTGTTCCAAGTTGCTATCGAATGATAAACACGCTGTCATTGACATGGAAAAACAAAATCAAATCACACTGAGAAGCTTCCTTATTTTATTTTTGTTAAATTTACTCAATTGTTTCCTTGTATGTACACTGTAGAAATAATTTCTGAGGCATCTGAAGGATCTTACCTAATGCGCGCACGGTGTGCGAGGAACAGGAGTGCGATTTTTGAATCTCATTTGGTGAGTTCAGCAGTTGAAAATGTCAAAATTACTATGGAGATATGCATCTTTCTACGGCTGATTTGACTTTCAAAAAACGCACTCCTGAAGTATCATTTTTGAAAGTCAAATCAGCAGTAAGAAGATGCATATCTCCAGAGTAATTTAGACATTTCCAACTGCTGAACTCAGCGAATGAGATTCAAAAATCGCACTCCCTCATTCGCTGAGTTCAGCAGTTGAAAATGTCACAATTACTATGGAGAGAGAGAGAGAGACAAGAGAGAGAGAGAGATATGCATCCGGGAGATATGCATCTTCCTACAACTGATTCGACTTTCAAAAATCGCACTCCTGAAATATGATTTTTCGAAGTCAAATCAGCAGTAGAAAGATGCATATCTCCATAGTAATTGTGACATTTTCAACTGCTGAACTCAGCGAATGAGATTCAAAAATCGCACTCCAGGGCACTAGCCACTAGCCATGGACCTGTAAATATATAAGTTCATGGCACTAGCATTGAATTCGCAGAGTCGATTCTAAAGAGTTTCTGGCCGCATCTTCTCTACGGAACACTTTCCGAGGCGGCGGTAGAGTCGAAAAAAATTACGTCTGAAATAATAAGCTATTGTGGATAAAAAAATATTGAATTTGAGCTTTTTAGAGCAATGTTGTGAGCAGACTATTATCGTGCGCGAAATTAATTTATGATTATAAGTATCTCCAATCTAAAGCGGGGTCCTGTAACACCTACTTAGTCTCTACATGAAAGCGGTTATGTATGTATGATAGTTAATGTAACGGTTCAAAACATACATTCAGTCGAGGTCTGGCATCGCATGGACGTTCACTTATCGCGAAAATGATAACAAAGTAAAAAACAAGTACAATGGAGTATTTACAATCCGTAGCGCTAACAGCTTTGGTTTTGTCTTTGTGTGTCGGAAACGTATTGTGTGTTGGTAAGAATTTGATATTTAGTATTCTATTATCTTCTACCTGTTGCTTCGCCTTCGTAGAATTCATTTACAGGATATAAACAATAATAAGATAGAAGAAGAAAGAAGCTTAGCTTCTGCCCGCGATTTCGTTTGCATGGATTTTGGAAAGCTTAGGGTTGCGATACATTTACCGACGACGGCGGTGACCGACGAGACGGCGCCGGCGCGGGCCCATACAAAAATGACATTTAGTATGGAAACTGTCCGCCATTTATGGGCCGGCCGCCTCGGTCGCCGTCGCGTCGGTAAAATTGTGGCTCAACCCTTTGCATCCCTTTTATGGTGGATGATAGTCTGATAGCTCAGTCTTTTGTGAATCCGCCTGCTGTAACAGTCGCGGGTTCGAATCCCGTAAGGCAATTATTTACGTCATTGTTTCGGTCCGCACTTCATTGTAATAGAGTTGACATTGGAACGAAAACGTTCACGCAATTGCGTAGTTCGAATGTGCGGGTAGAGGCCCAGAGTCATGGATGTTAGTCAAACTGAACAACTTTGACTATTGGAGCAAACCGATCAGAGCAAAAAAATCTGCTGTCGAGTCGAGAAGGCATCGCAGTTTAGTATAGAACTGCAGATTTTTTAGTTGCTCCGATTGGTTTGCTCCCTTAGTAGAAGTTGTTTAGTAGGTATGATGGGTAGACTCTTAGTTTAAAAGGATGCTAATGAGATCAATTTCACCCTGTATAAAAAAATCATATTTCTTAAAATAAATATTACGATAAGCTAAGTAGGTAAGCGTTGCTCTGTAATAAATTATGCTTATCTTTTTCCTTCCTTCTGTAATGATCGTGAGAGAAACGAAAATGGAACGTGTTATGGCTGATGACAAGATATCGCCAGAATCATTTTTCAAGATGTACAAACATCTGTATCTAGTACAGGATGTAATAAACCACCCTAGTAATACTTAAGGGGATGCTTCAGACCATCAAACTGAACAACTTTGACTATGGAGCCAACACCAAGAAAAAATAAAAAAAATCATCTGTCCCATACAAAACTGCAATACAACGACTAGACACAAATGTATGGGACAGCTGATGTTTTGTTACACCCTGTATAGTATCATCATCATCAGCCTGTCAACGTCCACTGCTGAACATAGGACTCTCTCAAGGCGCGCCACTTAACTCTATCCTCCGTCATCCAGTCGCTCCCCGGCCATCTGTCTCTTCAACAGATCCACCAGGCTGGAGCTCGGAGGGCATCCCACACCAGTACGCCTAGAAATTTCACATACCTACTTACATTTTAATTAATATCAAATAAAACACAACCAGCAGAGCATTCTAAATACAATAGACATTCACATAATGTTTCACACTTCTAGTCTCAGATAAATTATTTATCTGAGCTTTATTAATATCAATTATACAGGGTGACATTGATATCATTAGCATCCTTTTAAACTAAGAGTCTACCCATCAAACTGAACAACTTGTACTATGAGAGCATAAAGAACGGAGCAAAAAAAATCTGCTGTTGCATATACATTTGAGTCGAGTAGGCACTACAGTTTAGTATGGAACAGCTTTTTTTTTGCTCGTGTCTGTTTGTTCCCACAGTCAAACGTTGTTCAGTTTGATGGGTAGACTCTTAGTTTAAAAGAATGCTTATGATATTAATGTCACCTTGTATAGTCACGTTACATTATTAACGCCCAACACTCATATAATCACGGTACCAAAAGAAACGGGGTGGTGGAATCATCGCTTCTAAAATGTTGCAATTTATTCAGACAAAGCATGTGCGGCGAGGACGATCAGTGGACGGTCAGTGGTGTGTGTGTGCAACGCGACATATTGCGACGAGATCACGAGGGAGGCGCCCCCTAATGGCAGCTATGTCGCCTACACGTCCTCCGAGGTAAGGCAAAGCGCGGCGAGAGTAATCAGTGTCCAGTCAGTGGTGTGTGTATGCAACGCGACATATTGAGACGAGATCATGAGGGAGGCGCCCCCTAATGGCAGCTATGTCATCTTCACATTCTCAGAGTTAAGGCAAAGCGCGGCGAGAGTAATCAGTGGCCAGTCGGTGGAGTGTGTGTGAAACGTGACATATTGCAACGAGCTCACGGCGCCCGCTCCCTAGTGGCAGCTATGTCACCTACACATCCTCCGAGATAAGGCGAAGCGCGGCGAGGGTGATCAGTGGTCAGTCGGTGGTGTGTATTCAATGCTACATACTGACAAGATCACAAGGGAGAAGCTCTCCAGTGGCAGCTACGTCGCCTACACGTCCTCCGAGGTATAAAGCAAGCTTTAGGATGGACTCGCGGATCAGAAGGCACGGTAGGGCACGGTTGAGCACGATTGGGCACGGATGTCTGGATCAAAGACTTCTATTAATAGAAGTTTTTGGTCTGGATGTACACTAGAGTGCGAGGGTACACTCACGTCCATGAGAAGCTACGTCCAGTTGTAGTAGTCGGTGGTATGTGTGAAACGCGACGAGATCAAGAGGGAGGCGCCCCCTAATGGCTGCTATGTCGCTTACATATCTTCCGAGATAAGGCAAGGGGCCGCGAGGTTAATCAGTGGCCAGTCGGTGGTGTGTGTGGAACGCGAAATATTGCGACGAGATCAAGAGGGAGGCGCCCCCTAATGGCTGCTATGTCGCCTACACATCTTCCGAGATAGGCAAGGCGCGGCGAGGCTAATCAATTGCCAGTGGTGTATGTGCAACGAGATTTCAAAGATTGTAAGACATTCAATGAATATTTCATCGCATCTTTTATTCACACAGCCACGAACCTACGTTTTAGTATCCTTTACGAGTAGGTGCTATTATCTATTCTGTAACACAGTTCCCTGTCAGCTTTGAACGATTTCTAATGTTACAGGGAGGACTAAGATTCTTCAAAACAAGAGAAACGTTGGAGGCGATTGATTCAAGTAAGTTACCAACGTCACGTCATAATAACCTAGGTACATTTTAATTTACATAGCCACGTATAACGACAAATTCAATTCAATAATTTGTCATATTTGAATGTCCTGAAACCGATGAAAATATTGCATGAAGACTTGAATCGTAGGCAGTGACGATAGCGATATACAGGGTGTACAATAAAATGGGACAGCTACTTAAAGGGGTGCTTCAGACCATCAAACTGAACGACTTTCTCTATGGGACCAACAACGAAATCGCGAAAAAAAAATCAGCTGTCCCATACATTTCAGTCGAGTTATGTTTGCAGTTTTGTATGGGAGAGCGGATTTTTTTTTCGCGATTTCGATATTGTCCCATAGAGAAAGTTGTTCAGTTTGATGGTCTGAAGCACTCCTTTGAGTAGCTGTCCCATTTTATTGTACACCCTGTATTAACTCTGCCTACCCCAACAGGACATTATGCCTGAGTATTACCTATACTTACCCATGTATGTTATCTCAACTCTAAGCACCAATTCAATAAGAATAATCAAATCAAGCCTCTAATACCGTCCAAGATGCTTATATCGAAGTGGCGCTTTTTTTAGCTTTAGTGGAAAGATGAGTCAGTCAGCAATTGTCGTATCGATGCTAAACTGCCCAGGGTGCGCCGGACGACTTCAATTCAATATTTCGTATTATAGCATCGTGTGAGCGATGATAATGCCAATGTCAAGGTACAAGAAAACATGTAGGTACTGTAGGTTCAAAACTAAGAGTGGATTTTCACCAGAGTTGTGCCTGGAAGCTAATAAGTTGTGAGCGAGATAAAATTCACCAATAGGATTGCTTCATGTCTCATGTCTTCATGTGCACAGCACAGCGCACCTGCTCTGGTGGAATAGTGGTTAGCAGATCTAGAGATGTGTGCAAGGGACGCGAGCGACGGACAGTGCGAGATAATATGCGTGCATTCGGTGCATTATTTATGTATCCGCATCTTCGCACAGCTCATCTTCGCAAAGCACAGCTTCCTCGCACAGCTGTTGTGGAAAGGGACTCTAAGTCTGGTAAAAACGACGTGCAGAAAACCTCAGGTTTCGTCCCTAATTTCACTGCTATAGACCTCACGTCTCTACATGTATTTAGGTACAGAAAAATGCTGCAAAACGAGTCTTCGATTGGATCCAAACACACAGTATCAGACTGTGGAGGGATTCGGCGGTGCGGTGACCGACGCGGCTGGCATCAACTGGAAGAGCTTGTCTAAACCTCTGCAGGACTATCTGATCAGGTAAATAGGAAATCATTAGAATTTTAAAATGTACCTCTCAAAACACATATCAGGGAACTCCATGTAGGTTAGGTACCCCATGGGTGGTATACCTTGCACAATATAGGGTTTTTTTATCAGTGCGGATAACTTCACCATGTATTCTTCTGAATAACTTTCAGTATGGAACTAACTTCGAAGTCTTATTACTCATCATCGTCATCAGAGCCTATACACGTCCCACTGCAGGGCACAGGCCTACCCTCAAGGAAGGCGTATGGGCGTTAGTCCACCTCGCGTGCCCAATGCGGATTGGTAGACTTCATATACGCATCGGAATTTCTTCTTCAGCGTATGCAGGTTTTCTTACAATGTTTTCTTCACCGTTTAGAGCAGTCGGTATTACGTATATAAGTTACAAAAACTCATTGGGTACATGGTATTCCGTCCGTGAGGATTCGAACCTGCGCCCCAAGATTGAGATTCCATACCTCTGCAACGCGCCACACCGACGCGACGCTCTCCTTATTACCACAGAGTACTATAATTACTACATTCTTATAAAAAAAAAATATTTTACTTTTTTTCTATACTAATGTTATCTACATCTACACTAATATTATAAAGAGGAAAGATTTGTACCTATTTTTGTATGTTTGTATGTTTGTAATGAATAGGCTCAAAAAGTACTGGGCCGATTTAAAAAATTCTTTCACCATTAGAAAGCTGCATTCACCCTGAGTAACATAGGCTATATTTATTGCTAGAAAAGATTAGACGTCCACCCGTGCGAAGCCAGGACGGGCCGCTAGTCTACACTAATATTATAAAGAGGAAAGATTTGTACCTATTTTTATATGTTTGTATGTTTGTAATGAATAGGCTCAAAAAGTACTGGGCCGATTTAAAAAATTCTTTCACCATTAGAAAGCTGCATTCACCCTGAGTAACATAGGCTATATTTATTGCTAGAAAAGATTAGACGTCCACCCGTGCGAAGCCGGGACGGGCCGCTAGTTATTTATAAAGAGGAAAGATTTGATTTTTTGTTTGTTTGATTGTTTGTATGTAATGAATAGGCTCCGAAACTACTGGACCGATCTGAATAATTCTTTCACCATTAGAATGCTACATTATTCGTAATGAACATAGGCTAAAAAACAGCCAAGTGTGTGTCGGGAAGATTCTAAGGCGGTACGAAGATCGCCGCGGTCATCTAGTATTTAATAATTTAATACTTACTACCTATGTCAAAGACCGTATCATATTAATTGGATGCTAATTGAACCGCAGTTCCTACTTCGGTGACAAGGGATTGGAGTACAATATGGTGAGAGTGCCGATCGGTGGATCAGACTTCTCTACGCATGCGTACGCGTACAATGATCTGCCTGTGAATGACACTAAGCTGACCAACTTTACTCTTAGTGAAGAGGATCATACGTATAAGGTTAGTCTAAGATACTTTCTGCAGTCAGAAAAATTATTATGTGATATCTACTACTTTCTTTATACTTAGGTACTGGGTGATTTTAATCACTAGCAAAATTTTCATAGGTGTCAGTATAGTTGATGCACAATATTCATATAACTACCTCACTATTCCTTTAGTACTTATGCATAAAATTGTAGCACACAAGTTACATAATTGGTGGTTCCGATGCAGCCTGGGATGAAAGCGTCTCCATGGAAGGCAAATAACAAATGAATTTTTTAAATACAATAATAAATACAATTCACAGATACCAATGATAAAAGCAATAAAACAAGCATCCAGCTCTCCAATCAAGATCGTAGCCACGACTTGGTCTCCACCTGTTTGGATGAAGAACAACAACGCCTTCTCAGGATCCAGTAGACTCAAGCCCGAATACTTTCAAACTTACGCTGACTACCATTACAAGTAAGTTTAATGTACCAATAGGTAATAGGTACCTATGTTCTTATGAACACTACATTGCTACTTGCAATAATGTGCATAAAGAGAGATACTGTGCAGCTTTTATCAATTTGCTGCCTGCTACTTTCATAAAGGTTCGTTAGTCTACTCGATATCTGAGTAAGAAGTATACAGATAAAACAATACCAGCCCAAGTAGCGATCCTTGCGGTACGTCAAGAGTTATATCAGTACCAGTAGTGATTCAAGATTTTATAAGACTGCATTTATCATGTAAATGAATGCATTAACATTATCTAATAGCTTGGGATTCTAAACATAGTCCCAAGGTATCAGATACAACCATTATTAGTGTTATATACGATCAAAAGCTTATATGAATTCAATTAAATATATTTCTGGCATTGTTTGATGTTGGTTGTAGATTTTTGGAGAAGTATGCGGCAGAAGGTATAACAGTCTGGGCGATCACCACTACAAACGAACCGATCAACGGTGTTGTACCACTAGCTCATTTTAACTCCCTTGGATGGACTCCACAAAATATGGTAAGATAAATAACTACGTGAATAAATTAAGATCTGGCATATACATTGTTATGATTTAAAACTTATATTAGGTATATGGACTATTATTATCCAGTTCCGATGAGACAAAATTTTAATTTATTACAGTGAACTCGGTCGTATTCTTTTCTATGTAATTCTATCTGTTGTTCGACAACGTCAGCATTTCTTTATTTGTTGATTAATTTCCTTAGCACCATCAAGTAGCCTCCAAGGAATATGAAGTGCTATTTTTTAGTTTTAAAACATTTCACTAAATTAATTTATTGAATTTATGCATCATGTAAAAAAAATTGCAATGCTGTGACAACAGGTACACTTTGTGAATAATGAATTTCAGGGTAAATGGATAGAGAACAACTTGGGTCCCACGATACGTAACTCAACCTTTAGAGATGTAAAGATATTAGCAGTCGACGACCAACGATACACCATACCATTTTGGTTCAATGTGGTAAGACCTCCATATTCAATAGTTATTGGCTCCTAGAAAACCTGGTAGATTTAGATCCCATTTTATTACAAGTTTTCTGTACCCAAAATGCCTATTCAACGATACAATCATATTATAAGAGTAGTCCAGTGGAAATATCCTAAGTTTAAAGACAACCTTGCAGCCCTATTTTGAGATTATTTTTATCAGACTAGTGAAGCTTTAACAATTATCCAACTTCCCTTAATTTCGAAAATGGCGATAGCAACTGCTTAGCCACACAAGGCTTATATTAAGCAGACTTCAGAAACTATCGTAGTATGATGCTCATGAAGTCATGACGCTGTTCCCTGAGCACACTACCCGTGTGAGATGAAAATCGACATTTCACTTACTAGTCTAGCAGCACGAAATGTGCCATTACTACGTAATGTTAGTTACTGATCCCTTCTAGATATCCCCTAAAACATTTGTTTGGACGCACGGTAATTATCCAAAGGTGCAATAATAACCCAGTCAAATTAGATAAATCAGAAGAAATAATTTCCGGAGTTTTGGAACTTTTTTTAAACGTTCCTTTGGTACGTAATATTGAAGAAAAAAAAAGTCCTGGTGAGAGGGGGGTGAGCTCGAGGAAGGGGGGGGGCTCTAAAGGTGACTTTTTTCAGTTTTTCGCTTATTTCTTGAAATCTGAAAGTCGTATCGAATTACTTTGTACGGACAAATTAAACCTAACAAAATTTCCTACAAAACAAGTGGTATGCATTTTTATCATAGGACTTAACCTTTGAGGGCTACGGGGCCGAGAAAGTAACGGCATTTCAAAAATTATGAAATTTGTATGGCGACCCTCATGAAACTTGACGATAAAAACAAAATGACTTTATATTCTTAATCAGCAGCCCCGAAAACCCCCAGATACAAATTTTCAGTCGGTTCGGGGAACCCTTAAAAGCTGCATTGGCGTTTGAAATTTCCATGGTAGCCATCTTGGATATCGAAATTTTGTATTTTTTTCACCGCCAACCAAATCTGACCAGGGTCCTCTATGACATTTGTTCGAGGTCCATAACCCTATCTGTCATAGTTTCCGCGGGCCGTTGACCTCATCCATCAGGAGTCGACCTTCCGAGGAAGTCAAAGTTTTCCCTGTATCACCAAGGCATCCATATGATGATCCCCAAATGTCATCCTTGTACCGTAAGGGGAACAATCAATCAATCCCGGAGATCAATTGGAGGTATCTGGTTGACCCCCCTCTCCCCCCCCCCCCCCCCCCACATAGATATTAGATAAATACCCGTATAATTGTTCACCGGGTTTCCCCCATTCAACGTATAGTAAAATGATTTTAGGGATCATCATAAGGATGCCCTGGCGATAAAAATAATATTTCGACTTCCTCAGAAGGTCGACTCCTGACGGATGAGGTCAACGGCCCGCGGAAACTATGACAGATAGGGTTATGGACCTTGAACAATTGTCAGAGAAGACCCTGGTCAGATTTGGTTGGCGGTGAAAAAAATACAAAATTTCGATATCCAAGATGGCTACCATGGAAATTTCAAACGCCAATGCAGCTTTTAAGGGTTCCCCGAACCGACTGAAAATTTGTATCTGGGGGTTTTCGGGGCTGCTGATTAAGAATATAAAATCATTTTGTTTTTATCGTCAAGTTTCATGAGGGTCGCCATACAAATTTCATAATTTTTGAAATGCCGTTACTTTCTCGGCCCCGTAGCCCTCAAAGGTTAAGTCCTATGACAAAAATGCATACCACTTGTTTTGTAGGAAATTTTGTTAGGTTTAATTTGTCCATACAAAGTAATTCGATACGACTTTCAGATTTCAAGAAATAAGCGAAAAACTTAAAAAAGTCACCTTTAGAGCCCCCCCCTTCCTCGAGCTCACCCCCCCCCCCCCTCACCAGGACTTTTTTTTTCTTCAATATTACGTACCAAAGGAACGTTTTAAAAAAGTTTCAGAACTCCGGAAATTACTTCTCCTGATTGGTATATTTCAGCTTAATTTTACTGGGTTATAAGATATGTACTACAGGGTGTAAGTGTAGTGCCCATGGTCCCATTAGAGCCCATATTGATTGTGATTTTACTCATGATACTGAACAACATTCCCCAAGGAACCTATGGGAAATTATCAAAAAAAAATGTGGGCTTGCAATACTAAATGCAATCAGCTGATCGAACGTATGTATTGCATGAAAAGTTGAAATACTTTTTTGCGAATTTCCCGTAGGTTCCTAGGGGAAAGTCATTCAGTATCATGTACAAATATTACCCTTTGAAGCCCTTACACCCTGTATAAAGAACTTCGATGCTTTAATTGCTTGCTCTCGTCTCGATAGGTTGTAAAAGAGCACCCCAAAGCCTTGGACTACATAGACGGCATAGCGGTGCATTACTACGGTGACTACATCTCCCCCGCGTCTATCCTGAGCGATGCCGTCAAGAACTACCCTGGGAAGTTCATCATTGCGACGGAGGCTTGCGAAGGTAGGTACGGACTACGGACCCAGAATGTTTTTATTCGACTGTGGCGAAGCTAAAAGGAGGAGATGGTCTATATTAAGTAGGTACGAAGGCTTTTATCCAGTAATCACGAAATCTCCAAAACAACAGTCTCTAGAAACTTGAAAGGCACGAATGTTTCTCTCGGCTTCTAGGTACTTGTTACTTGACTAAAATATAGGCACATAGGATAGGATACATATAGGCACTATTATTTGTTAGATATTATATGGCTAAACAGGCATAATAAATCTTCGATAAAGATGAAGCGAATCCTATTGCTCCCATTCCTACTAAAATTAGATATTTCTGGAAATTCGGTATTTGGACCAAAAATATTTTATGGTGTTCTGAAAAGGTAACATAAACATTTTATTAGTAAATCTACCTTATATATCATATCGGGCAGAAGGTCTCGAACCTACATAGCTACCTTTCGAGAGCTTCTGTCTGATTATATGATCACCGATTTTAATATTTCTTTAAACTTGCAGGAAGTTTTCCATGGGAATCGAAGAAAGTAGACTTGGGATCATGGCCAAGAGCCAAGAACTACATAGAAGATATTATGCAGGTGAGTGCTGTAGGTTAAGCATACCAGAAGAACCACCGTGTCCTTGTGTGTAAAAAATTTGCTGTAGTTACCTTGTACATCAGATTCCAGAAATTTTTGGAGACGGGAAATGATAAAAAATTCCGGTACAGACCTACAATTCAAAAAAAGAATCGGAAGTATAAACGATCATCAGAGTGTTCAGAAAGATTGCTACAACTACCAACTATAATTTTGAGTGTAGTTGTAGCAAGGTCACTTTTAGTATATCTATCTGACGTACGAATCTCACAGCAAAATTATGATTAATTCGCGGGAGCTACTAAAGAAGATGACAATAATTCGATATCACCTATTTCCAGGATCTCAACCACGGCGTAGTAGGCTGGATAGACTGGAACCTATGCCTCAACAAGAAGGGGGGCCCGAACTGGGCCGGAAACTTCGTCGACTCACCCATCATCGTGTCCTCGGGGGAATTCCTCAAACAGCCAATGTTCTACGCGATGGGACATTTCGCCAAATTCCTGCCAAGGGGCTCGCGGAGGATCAGAGTTGTTGAGGAGAAACCGATCTTCATGTCTTCGATTAGAAATGTTGCGTTCTTGACACCGAGGAATAGCGTTGTCGCGGTTCTTTATAACAGGTGAGTAGGATGCTGCACTGGTTTTAGAATCGCACTTATTGCAGCGCTGCTTGTTGGACTGCGCACGGGCATATTTTGACCTCACCCCTCTTGGAATTAAGGTGGAAGTGGAAGACGACGGTATTTACGAATACATACATTACATGGCCTCAAAAAATTTAATAGTTGATCTAATAATTCGATGAGAGTCGACGGCGCGTTGTGGAGAGGTTTGGAGACTCAATCAAAAGGGTCAGGATTAAAATCAATTTAAGTACCAATGAGATTTTCTAGAGTACCTGTAGCTTTAAAAAGTTCTATTGCTACGGAATCGGTCAAAACTACTCCGATTTTCATGTTTTTTTTTTTTTTAATTAAAATAACGTATCTAACAATACCCATTTGGCACGCCTGGTGGACTAACATCCATAGACACACCTCCCCTGCGGGTAGGAAGGCTGATGATGATACCTCATTGTAATTTTATTTCATTTCACAGCGGCAAGGCGAGGACCGTAGCGGTGCGATTGGGGACCGATCAAGCCCCTTTGAAGTTGGAAGCCAATTCAGTCACAACTATTGAATTTCCATACAAATCTACCAACTGAATAAAAATATTAAAAAGATCAACAACAAAAAACGCTGGTTTTTATTTTATTATACAGACCACATTGGCAGTCAATAATAAGCAACCGAAAAAAGTATGTAATACATTCGGAGACAGTGCGCATTTTTCTTCCATGCAATCAGTATCGTTAATAGAACACATTTTTTTTGTTTGTAATTTTTTTCAATTTATCCACCCGAAAATTAATGTAGCGTTGCTACACTACACTCCTGAGTCAAAAGGGTAGGTAGGTGCGAGGGTAGTGGGGGCGACCGGCGTACGCGCCCCGCAGTGTTGCCACTTTAGCCACTTCTTAGCTAGATCTAGCAACATTTTTGAACTTGTCAGCTACTAAAAAAATATTCGGTGGCTAAATGTTTTAGCCACTTATTCTAGCCACTTTTTTTGTTTATTTATTTATTAATAAATACCAATTTATTAAGCTGAAGTTAATCATTTTAAAGGGTTCTTAGAGCGTTTTTTACTGTTTTTGAGTTCCGATTACCTAAACGTATAAGTCAAAAGGCTATTTTCTACGATGAGCATTGTAAAACATCAACATAGTCATAGAATGGGTTACAATAACTCACTCAAATTCCATATTTCGATTTAAAAAATTATAAAAGAGCATAATTTTATAGAATATATGATTTTAAATCAGCATTATTGATCTAATTAAACTGCGTCTTAGCATATTTATGTATTTTTTTAAACTTTTCTTTGTGCAGCCACTTTTAGCCACTTTAGCGACGGTGAAATTTCCTGTATCTAGCCACTTTTTGGGTACGGTTTAGCTACTTGGTCCGGAGGCTAGGTGGCAACACTGGCGCCCCGTGGCCTCTCTCGACTTCTCGAGGGTGATCGCAACCCCTCCGCAGAGTGCGCACGCGTCTTGTTTACGCTCGACATTAAATATTTTTGTGTGAGAAATGGTAAAATAATAAAAAATACGGGTCTTTTTATTTTGAATGAGCTTCATATATACGTAAAATTTGCGCACTGTCTCCGAAGTAACCCTGTATATTAAAAGTTGTTTGATGGGTAGACCTCTTAGTTTAAAAGGATGCCTGATATCAATTTCACCCGTAGAGATTAGGAACCACTACAGACAGGACGAAGCCATTTACCGATGCGTAACATCGAGAATCGTGCTTCACGGCTTACGATATTATTGTTTTTAAGAGGGTGACCATCTGTTTGTACCTGTTTTGTACTTTGTAGCCTAGTTTGTAGCGTCTCAAATCATCACTAGCAGCATCTTTTGTCACTACTGGGTCACAGGCTCACAGGCCTGCAAGGGAGAATTCCTGTCGACTTCGGAATAATCCGATCCATCTCTCCGATTTCAGTTACCCGCGACTTGCGAAGAAAGGCGGAAGTTCGGGCGGAAGTTAACTAAACTCTTTACGATTAGAGGACTTTAAAACGCATCAGAACTTCTTCTTCATTGTATGCAGGTTGGGTTTCTGATTTCTCGACCTTTTTTATTTTTTATAAAAACACTGTAAAGTCACCTCTAAGTAAAATATAACGATTGGGATTGATAATCGTGAGGATAATTGTTAGCTTAGTAAATTCTTTGATCAATCAAGAGAGTTTAAAACAACATTTTGGGAATCCAAAAAGTTGTTATTTCACGTCTACATATTTTTGATACAACCAAAGAGTATTCATTACAATAAGAAATATAAAACTGGCAGCTATCTATCCGAAAAAAATTACGTCAAGCCCAATACTTTAATTAAAAAGATAAAACTTTTTCTTCCTTTTTAGTTTTTATGGCTTTTGATGGGTTTTTTCAAGGCATCTTGCCAGTTAACATAAAAAAAAATACAGTCATTAAAAAGTTTTTATTCCTAAGCCTGATAATGTCTCTTTGGTGCTTATTTAAAAAAATTAAAAAAACAACGAGTTTTTCCAGCAAATTTTCATGGATCGCTGGTGTATGCAGCCAGATGGGCAAAATAAAACGAATTAATCCAGATTATTTGGATTTTATTGGACTTTTTATCTTTTGCACTCGCTTTGCTCTCGATCGTCTTATGAATGAATAATAAACGAACAACGAGCCTAGGGATGCGCGTTTCAAATTTCGAATCCAAAACCAGCCAGTAGTTGCATAACCGACCTCCATGCTACAGTACCTAAATTATATGAATGTCTTCAAGAAATATTTATACATAGGAATTATCAGTCTGACAATTGAAAAAACCGCCCTAATTTAAACAAAAAACAGACGTGAGACGCGCGTTTTTTTAGTTATACTTAATTGAATTGATTTCTCGAGTTGTTGAGAATTTTTTTGGCGTCTCGACTAAGACCAGAAGTGCGATTTTTGAAAATCATACGAGTGACTTGGCAGTAGAAAGATGCATAATCTCCATAGTAATTTTGACATTTTCTACTGCCAAGTCGCTCGTATGATTTTCAAAAATCGCACTTCAGATTTCTCGAGCAACCCTACTCGCGATTCTATTCTCTTTGTCAGTGGTGTTACAGTAGCTTATCGAATGCCACGTATAATCATTATCATTATCGATAATATTATGAAAAAAAATGTGTTTTAATTGAAGCAGTAAAGACATTTTTGCAAAACCTGAAAACCAATTCCTGAAACCTGCTTATTCATTATTTGAAATGCGCAAAACTGCCTCCGGGGTCTAATAGTTAAGAGCATTGGGCTCTCGACACAGAGTTTGTGGGTTCGATTCCCACGGGGGACAATTGTGCGTTTTTCCCCAGTTGGTTAGGACATTGCAGGCTGAATCACCTGATTGTCTGAAAAGAAACATGATTCCGTGCTTCGGATGGCGCGCTAAGCCGTTGGTCCCGGCTACTATCTCTGGTGGTAGTAGTCGTTACATAAAAACCACGTCAGAGGCCGTAAGGCGGTCTGAAAAAACTCAGACACCAGGGTTCTGCCCACACGATACAAGTAAGAAGTAGAATGCGCAAAAAACTGTTGACATACAAATCGGCTGCTTCGGTTTTTTTTGCGTTCTTATACGATGCTAAAAGTTATACAGGGTGGCCGGGGAGTTGACGTTCAAACGTAAAATTTAGGTCCGGTATGTCGTGGGGTATCCGAATCACCCCCATGTATGTTCCGCGATTTTTTATAGTTTTCGAGTTATGATGATTTTTCCGATTTTTTGAGGAAACTCGACATGACCGGCTTAAACAACTACTAAAAAAAAAGTGTAAGACTTTTTAGAGATTCTTCTTTTGAAACTTAATCTTCATGAATTGTGCCTTTATTCATAACATCATCAGCATCGTAACTTTGATAAAAGTTATGAAAATATTGGTCTAAAGTTAAAAATTTGCGTTCCTTGAATTATGACTAAATTTTCAACTTTAAATTAAAACTCTAAACAGGTGACCTTATGATTTTTTTGCCAATCCCAAAAATGCGCCCAACTGTCAGCTTTCATAATCATAAATAAAAAGTAGTACTTAAGAGGGCTAATTTGGCTAGAATTGATCTTCAAAGACAACAAGGCGGAAAATTCTTAAAATTTTTTTTTTTTTTTTTTGCCTTAATTACCACGCCTAAGGCTAAATAATGATTAAAGAATGCTGAAAACCGAAACGGCGACGGGTTATGCCGGACTCTTACCGGCTAAAACCCCACCGTGTTCCACCTCATCGCATATTGCCGTAGAGCCTGAGGGCCCGTGAGAAATCTTCCACACTCTACGGCGCAGCGACCGACCTTACCAGGTCTCATCTCTGTTGGCCTTGACAAGCCTACAGGCCTTTAGGTGGTGCGTGGGAACACGCACACAACCACCTCGAGTCCCTATGATCGGACGCCGGACCCCCCAGCCCGACGCCCAGAGACTCAAAAATTACGGGGGAGGCAGACCGCGAGCAAACGCAGCCCGTCTGCGCCCCGTGCGTCTTTGACGGATCGGGAGTTCAGAAGTCGACTCCCTCTCCCTCTCCGCCGTCTCCTTCTGGAGCATTACTGCCTCACAGAGGAGAGAACCGCGCGCCAAGACGCCTCACTATGTCGCTCATAGCGCGAACCATGGCCAGTAGCAAGAGGTCTGAAACTACCTGGGAGAGCTCACTGCGCTCTCCCGCCCACGCAGGGCACTCCTGCAGCACGTGCTGCGCCGTCTCGTCGAGACAGCCGTCGCAGTGGTGGCACCCGGCTGTCGGCTCCCTCCTCCTAGGTTAGGTTAGGTTAGTTCATGTTAGGTTAGGTTTTTATTATTATTACAGCTTTATTTTCCACTTAACACTTTTCAATATATACATGCACTTATTATTATTGTTTCATTTCTGTTTCATTGTTAAGTGGCCCCCTATGGGTGAAAGCCTCCTCCATTCCTTTCCACCTTTCCCTATCTTTTGCCATATGCATCCAACTTTTTCCAGCTATGTTCATTATGTCATCCACCCATCTTTTCTTCTGTCTTCCCACATTCCTTTTGCCTTTTGGGCCTTGCCATTTAGTTGTTTGGTAAGTCCATCTCTTATCTTTGTATCTTGACAGGTGCCCTGCCCAGTTCCACTTCTGTTTTAAACTAAAAAGAAGTGCATCTGTCAATTTAGTTTTCATGCGGATGTCTGCGTTTCTCGTTTTCTGTATTTTCCTCAGTTTCAGTATACTTCGTTCCATTGCATGTTGGCATGATGAAATTTTGTTCTTTACTTTTTCAGTGAAGACCCATGTCTGGCTGGCGTAGGTTAAGCTTGGGAGAATGCAAGAATCCATTATAGTCTTTTTTATGTTAAGGCTATAGTTCCCTTTTAGAATTTCTTTTTGGGCCCAGTATTTTTTCCAAGTTGTACTTATTCTTCTGTCTATTTCGTTTTCGTTGCTAGTTGCATCAAAGGATACCAATTTACCTAGGTACACATATTCATTTACATAGTCCATAGGTTTTTCTTCTAATTTAATTAATTTCTTTTGACTGTTTGACATAATTTTAGTTTTGGATGCGTTCATGTGTAGGCCGATTTTTATGCTTTCAGAATTTAGTTTTTGTAGCATTGACTCTAACCCTGTTGCAGATTCACTAAAAAGAACAATGTCGTCTGCAAACCTTATGTGTGTTAATTTGTTATTAAGTACCCATATGCCATTATTTTCCCAATTAATGTTTTTGAAAATGTCTTCAAGTACAGCTATAAATAGCTTTGGAGACAGCGGGTCCCCCTGGCGCACTCCTCTTCCGATTGTGAACTCTTCCCCTTGTCTTTCCAGTTTTACTCTGCTTACACTTTTAGCATAGATGTCTTTTATTATATTCACATACGTTTTGTTTACATCATTATTTCTCAGAGCAGTCCATATAGATGGGTGTACTATGCTGTCGAACGCTTTGGAATAGTCCACAAAAGCGATGTAAAGTGGTCTGTTAAATTCTTTAAATTTCTCTATAATTTGTTCCATTGTGTGAATGTGGTCTATTGTTGAATAGTGCGGCCGGAAGCCCGCTTGTTCTATTGGCTGATTCTTGTCGATATCTGGTGCTATCCTTCTTAGGATGATTGACGAAAAGAGTTTATATATGGTTGATAGTAAGCTGATAGGCCTGTAGTTGCTGATGTCGAGCGGGTTCCCTTTTTTATACAGTAGTATTATATTTGATTTACTCCATTGCGATGGTATTTGCTCCTTTTCCAGTACTAAGTTAAATAATTCTGCCAGATATGCAACTAGGATTGGCGCTCCGATTTTCAGGGCTTCGTTTGTGATGTTATCTTCTCCTGGGCTCTTCTCGGGTTTTAGTTGTTTGATTTGGGTCATTATTTCTCCTTTTGTAATTGGGTCTAATGGTGTTTTTGCTATCTCTTCTCCAGTTATAATACTATTATCTATTCCATCATCTTGTGTCTTATCGTGTGGTGGTTTTTCATAAAGAGACGTATAGAAAGCCGTTGCACATTCTATTATACCTTCTCTATCCTTGGTTTCGCCCTTTTCACTGTTTAAACTTTGTATCCAATTTTTGTGAGTGGATAGTTCTTTAAAGGCTCTTTTCGAACTTCGGAAAGTATACATATTTTTTTCTATAATTGTTCTTCTATGGTTAGCATAATCTGTTCTGATTGCCCTGTTGGTTTGTTTGAACAATTTCTTCAGTTCTTCTCTCATTTCTTTGGACTTGTTTTTCGTGAACATAAGTTCAGTTCTTCTAGAGATTAAATTCTGTGTGTGTTCGCTAATGATCTTTTCTTTTTGTGTATTGTTTTTATCCATTTTAAGGCTTTTTGTGATTGCTTCTTCCAGTTTGTCGCTGAAGAATTGTACAGTCTTATTTTCCTTTAGAGATTCTTGCAGTATTGGTAAGTTCTTTTTTAGATTTTGTATGTAGTTGTTTTTCTCATGTGTAAACTTCAATTTGTTGGGCATGAATTTGAATGTTCCTCGGTTAATTTTAGGTTTTTGAGTCTTTAAAGAGCATCTCAGTATCCTGTGGTCCGACGGGAAGCTCATTTTGTTCAGGACTTCTACATTTGTTACAGATTTTGGGTTAGGGCTCAATATGAAGTCGATTTCATTTTTTGTTTTATGGTCTGGTGATAACCATGTCCATTTTCTGGAACTTTTCTTCTTGAAATATGTGTTCATCACTGCCAGCTTGTTCTCCTGTGCGTATTGTAGTAGACGTTCACCTCTGTCGTTCCGTAAGCCGTAACCATATTTGCCCATTATAGGATTTTCGTGAGGTTTGGGTTGTCCGATTTTAGCATTGAAATCTCCGATGATTAACCTGTTTTTATCAGCTAGATCTTGTGCTCTTGTTAAGTCGTTGTAGAATTTTGTGATTTCTTCTTCACTTGAACTCTCAGTGGGAGAATATACTTGGATCAGCGATAGTGGTCCTTCCTTGAAGTTCAGTTTGAGCAGAGCCACTCTCTCTGATATTCCCAAAAAACTCAATATGTTGCCCTTTAGCGATTTCTTTATTAGGAAGCCTACGCCATGAAGTCCTTGTGTTTCTCCTATATAACAAAATATGTATTCTTTATGTTCTTCAATGGAATATCCTACCTTTTTAACTTCTGCGAGTCCAATGATATCCCATTTTATTTTATCTATTGCATTATTTAGTTCTAAAGTTCTTTCTTTTGTTGCTAGGGATCTCACATTGAATGTGCATATCATAAGGCCTTGTTCTCTTCTTGACTTTAAACTGTTACTAAGGTTGTGTTTATTTAAATCATTCTGTTTATTTTTATTTGATGGAGGGTAGTGGTCATCTTGCCCCACGGTGACCAGCCGGCTTGGGGTGCTTTTTTTAGAGGTTGGTTTAAATAATGTTGTGGTATTTGTTTTGGTTGTGTTCCGGGTGCCGGTGGTCGTTGCTAGTTTTTTGAGATTTCAGATAGTGAGGCTGATCTTCCTCGTTCTACATAGTTAAGAATATTCGGTTTTATAATTTCTTTTGAGACACTCTTGGCATATGGTGTCATTAAGATTTCTTTCGTGTTTATTTTCTTTTGGGTTGCTGAATTGGGTGAGCCTGAATCTTGTCTCTTTCTTTTATCCCTGGTTTTTTCAGTTGGTTTCTTCACTATCAGTTTGTCATGTTTGAGAAAAGCAATATTTCCTTTCCCCCTTTCCTCTTCTAGTTGTGGTTGTAGCTGCTTTCGCTTTTCGAGTACTTCTTTAGTGTAATCCTCTTTGACGTATATGCCTGTTGGAAGATTGGCCTTATTTTTCAATATGATATGTTTTTTCCATATAGATGCTATGGTAGCTACAACGGGGCGGCATTTGTTATAATTGTATTTGCCGATTCTGTATATGTTTTTGATTTCATGACTATCAATGTGTGTTCCTGTTTCTATTATTATGTCCTTTATGTAGTCTACCATCTCTGCTTCAGGTTTTCCATACTCCTCAATTCCAAAAAAGATCAGGTTGTATTTTCTTTTTTCTAGTTCTATTACGTTTAGTTTTTGCTCCAGTGTAGAAATTTTGGCTTTGAGTTTAGTATTCTCTTCCGTTATTGTTTTAAATCTCTCATCTATTGCCTCCATTACATTTGTTGTTACTGTCGTAGTTATAATTTTAGTTTGTTGGTTCAGCTTTTCGTCCAGTTTTGACAGCAACAACTCCATGCTTTTATCCATTTTTGGTATATTTTGTATATTTATTCTGGCAATACTAGTTCAATGGTATTTAATTTATTGACGTTGGTCACTCTGCAACTGTCAATGTCAGGTGACGTTGATTGATTGACACTTAACAAATCGATGCGTTTGTTGTTTTGGTAGCACTGGAATGCGTTCACGACCTTTGGGTGCGGTTGTTTTTTCAACTCGTTCTATGGTAGAACGTTTTTCACGAGGCTTTCTGAACGGGCGGCGCGGCGTTTAGTGCGATAAGTTGCACTCGGGGTGCACCTGGGGCGTAGGTTCGGAACGCGGCCCTGTTGTATGATTTGCAATTTGTTAGGTTATGTTCGATTTCAATTGCAATTTTTTCTGTTAGCTTTTTGTTTTGCACTGTGATTATTGTCCAATATTGTCTTTTACGGTCACACTTAATGGATTTTGCGTCCCGACGCCACAATTTCGCACTATTTGCACTGTTATTGGATTTTATTTGCGGAGCACTTTGACGTACGTGTTTACTGTGAGACCACCGGAAACCACTTCCTAGGTTAGGTTATCTACTTTTTACTTAAAACTTTCCTTATTCCACCAACACGATAGGTTTCCAGCATTCTTTAATCATTATTTAGCCTTAGGCGTGGTAGTTATGGCAAAAAAAAAATATTTTTAAATTTAAGAATTTTTCGCCTTGTTGTCTTTGAAGATCAATTCTAGCCAAATTAGCCCTTTTAAGTACTACTTTTTATTTATGATTATGAAAGCTGAGAGTTGGGCGCATTTTTGGGATTGGCTAAAAAATCATAAGGTCACCTGTTTAGAGTTTTAATTTAAAGTTGAAAATTTAGTCATAATTCACGGATCGCAAATTTTTAACTTTAAACCAATATTTTCGTAACTTTTATCAAAGTTACGATGCTGATGATGTTATGAATAAAGGCACCATTCATGAAGATTAAGTTGCAAAAAAAGAATCTCTAAAAAGTCTTACACTTTTTTTTTTAGAAGTTGTTTAAGCCGGTCATGTCGAGTTTCCTCTAAAAATCGGAAAAATCATCATAACTCGAAAACTATAAAAAATCGCGGAACATACATGGGGGTAATTCGGATACCCCACGACATACCGGACCTAAATTTTACGTTTGAACGTCAACTCCCCGGCCACCCTGTATATGTAGTACTCTGTGCTAAAAGTAAGACTAACTACTAAACATTATGCTAGCATTGCTTTAAACTTCTAACAAAATGCTAGACGTGTAAAAATTTTGCTTCTTTCGTCAATCAGACCGTGACAAGATAAGCCTCGTTCAATGAGTCATCGATCCATTCATAATCTCTAAAGATGTGGTTGCCCTACAAAATGATACGGCTTCCTCTGACTCATAGTAAACGGACGTACTTACGTCTTTTACGAATGTTGTAGATGTAGAGCCGGTTTGAATTGAATGCGACTGCAAAGTGACGAATGTGTTTACTACAAATAGGATTATATTTTTAACCGACTTCAAAAAAGGAGGAGGTTTCTCAGTTCGACCGTATATATTTTTTTTTTTTTTTATGTGTGTTCGCGGATAACATCGTCGTTTATGAACCGATTTTGATGATTCTATTTTTGTTGGAAAGGAGATGTCCCGAGGGTGGTACCATGATAAGGAAACCAGGATCTGATGATGGCATCCCAGAGAAATCGAGGGGAACCTTCGAAAATCGTACTGCCGACTAGTGCGTTTTTTAATTTAAAGCACTCCTATTAAATCGAACTAATGAATTCACCACTGAAAATTGTGAAATAAACTAAATTTTAACAAAAAATTAAAACCGCCTTCAAAAAAACTAAAAAGTTAAAAAATAATATTGCAGCCTATGACTTTTTCGTTCGCATCATAAGAACATTAATTTGTTTTATAGAAGTCGGTGTCAAGCCAAGCCAAAAAATGCAAGCCATGTCGCGAATCGTACCGGCTTGACAGCGACTTCAATAAAACAAATTAATGTTCTTATGATGCGAACGAAAAAGTCATAGGCTGCAATATTATTTTTTAACTTTTTAGTTTTATGTTTAAATAGCAGGGCTGGACTGGACTGACTGTAGGTGGCCCCTTTTTTAGAGGGGATCAGTCATGATAGTTACTGTTTGCAATCTTACTGGGGGATATCGAAACTGGGGATACGGTGAATGAATATGAAATGAAACTGGATGTTTTGGAAAATGCTGACTGAACTGATCAGCATTTGATGCGACACTTTCGTATCGTCTTTCACGTTTCGAGTTTATTATGTCCTATTTTATAAAGGTTATTCAGGTTGTTCAGGTTGGGCTCTATTTTTAATAAACATAGCATAAGCATATGCTCACGACTATATTCCCCGAGGGGGTAGTCAGAGATATTCTGAAACTTCAGAACATCCACGTTTCACTAGTAGTACCGAAACTCTGTCCAGTGTGACGGGGAGTGAGCCCGTCGTGTTTAATAAACGTGACTTTATTAATTAGTTAAAATCGAACATAATTATTTAATTTTCTATGGACTATACTGACAATTTGCCTAACTTGACTTTTGCCTAATTATTATTATATAATCGATTTATTTACAAAATTTTTATTTCAATATTGCGTCAATGGATATATTTCTGCTATTTGATTTTAATTAATGTATTATTAAATTTATAGTGCTAAATTTTCATTGTACAATTATTGCTGTATACCTACGTTGATTTCTCTATTAACCATTTTATTATTGTATGATTAGTTGATGTTTTTAGGTGTTTACATAAAATTATTATTTTTCTATATGTGATAATGATATTGTACTTCTGCTGTGCCCACAATGGGTATCATGTGCTGGTTTACCATGATGTTACTACTTAAGACCATATGATTCTGCATGAATAAATGAAATGAAATGAAATGAATTATGTCGTTTTTTTTACAATTTGGCGAGTTGTATCGTTAATTAAAAAAAGGGCCTGGAGTGCGATTTTTGAATCTCATACGTTGAACTCAGCAGTTGAAAATGTATGGAGATACCTACGCATCTTTCTACTGCTGATTTGACTTTCAAAAATCGCACTCCTGAAGTATTTTTGAAAGTAAAATCAGCAGTAGAAAGATGCATATCTCCACAGTAATTTTGACATTTTCAACTGCTGAACTCAGCGAATGAGATTCAAAAATCGCACTCCTGGGTGGTGATAGTAATGAATTATAATCATAATGTTGAGAATGGTGCCCCAGGCCTTTGACCGTGCCCCAGCGGGCCCTGTGATATCACAATGTTCAGACTACTACCCTTTGTTGTTGCCCCGTGGTCTCCATCCCTCAGCCGGCCCTGTCAACAAATCTTGGAAGGAGGAAGGAATGTTATGCTTATGACAAATAATGACTACAGTCATTCAGATTATTTAAAGAGTTCAATGTCTACCTTTTGTTCTTGATGACTCAACTTCATTCATGACAGTTCAGAAGTGCCATTTTTGAAAATCATACGAGCGACTTGGCATCTTTCTAGATGCATAATCTCCATAGTAATTTTGACATTTTCTACTGCCAAGTCGCTCGTATGATTTTCAAAAATCGCACTTCAGGTAAATTTAATGGAAGTGTGACCAATTAATTGAGGAAACTGGTGGTTTTTTTACAGGTTTTCTATGATTGTACCTCTTTAATCATAAAATGTTATCTATGTTTGGTTATATATGCTCTATATTTATAAATCTTGATGGTCTAGTGGTCAGCAGCTTAGCTTTTCATCCAGGTGACAGCGGTTCAATCTTAGTTTTTTAATTAATTATACCAAATCGATTTGTTTTTAGGAAGTTAAGTAGGTAATATGATTTGTGTTCCAATCTCTGCCTTTTTTTTGTGAAAGAAGACATCGATCGTGAGGCAACTGACATACTTAGGTATGCTGATGCTTTAATATTTCCAGTGCCGATTTTGTTAGTGATTAGTGGCGATAATCTGCCTGTTACATTCGATGGAATTGAGTCACGGTTAGTGTTAGTGAAATTGGGATTTCTAAATACTATTAGTAACTTAGGGTAGGGTAACAAAATATCCTAGAACTATATTATTTAGAACTACAGTTTGAAAACTACCTTTAGGGGTGGTGATTTTCGAAAAATCTTTTCTTAGTGAACCCGACTGCACCTCTAGGTACATCCTCTATCTATCTATCTATCTATCTATAGTATATTTTCTCAAACATGCTTGGAAATGTGAGCATTATTTTGACAACCTTCTTCGAGATAAATCGAAATTGCTGTACTGGCTAAATACATGCGCGCAGCGGCCGGCAATGTTGTATGAAAATCCATATCTGTCGTGTTTTGCGGCCAAATAAATTACATAGTAAACTCATATCTGTCATGTAATTTAAAAATGGAACGATCTTTTTCTCCGAAACATGGCGACCAAAGAGGTAACTCATCAAAGGTTTTATTTAAATTTCGAACTGGCTTGCAAATAGAAAGCTGTTTATTGAAAAAAAAAAAACAAATTGTTGTTCGTTGTTCGTCATTGATTTTGAAAAGAGTTTTAATTTCCGCGAATTATTTGAGAAAATTTACTGTTTTAATTTCCGCGCATTATTTGAGAAAAGTACTATACAAGCCTTGGCCACAACTAGGCATTGATGGACTTACGTATGCTGGCCGCTGCAGTAATGTACTATTTCCATAGAAATATTAATATATTATATCTATGACTATTTCATGTTTCTATCTTAGTAGTTTAGGCTGTGCATTGTCTGTCAGTCAGACACGGAACTGTTTTTATAGATTAGAATAACTCTGACAACATACAACTCCTCGGGAAAAATTCGTGTTATATTCAAATTACACCAAAATTTTTAACAACAATTTAAACCAAGTAAGAAAAACCAGGAAACCACTGTCATCGACAATAGAATAGTGGACACAACGGACAAACAAACAGATGAAACTGTTTTGTATATTTGCACGATGTTACACAATAGAGTCGTAAATGTGATGTCAACGAGACGTTTTTGTTTGAAAACTGACTGATTCACATTATGTACCTAGGCCATAAAGTTATTATACCTGTCGGAATAGAGTAACTGACATGAGTTGTCAAATGAAACCGTTTTTTGTGCATTTGTCGGCACTTATCGGCACCCTAAAACTTCGAGTTCTGTGTATAATTGTGAATCTAACGTGAAATCGTAGGTAATTTAATGAAATAGTGTTAGTATATTTCACAAAATAATCTTCGACTTCACTTTAGATTCACTAATTAATCTAATTATTCACAGAGCACGAATATTTACGCAGTCGATTGTGCTGACAAGTTCCCAAAAACGGTTCTATTGCCTCGCGTCACGTATCTCTTTCTATTATACAGTGGTGCCGCTAGGTACATCTCGCTCTCTTAGCTGTCAGTTCCTCTATATGATACCTTTATGACCTAGGCATACACACACTGACATGTAAGTGGTATACACACGACTGTGTTCCCTTTCGGAGTGGTCAGAAACTTTGCTGTAACTAACCAACTAACTTTTCAGGCTGTTAGCTGTAGCATGGTTACATTTTAGCATTTTTTGAGGTCATTATCATATCGTATGGCATTTTTTGTCTTCCCGCCTGGATCCGGAACCGGGGAGGTCTTAAATGAGAGCAGCGCCGTTTCCCCGGTGGACTATGAGAACTCCATACGTTAACCCTGGCAGCGGAAGATAGGCTAAAACACCTTGACCTCGACATTTTTGAGGTTTCAGGGTGGCATGACGTGCCGTGTGGTGATAAGATGGCTAGCTTCCCCCGATTAAAACACTGTGTAGGTTTCAGAAACCTTTATTTTATGTTAAACTTTTTGATTTGTGAATTTCCTGATTACATGTTCCGGGATGGTTCGGGATTATTTATTTAAGGGGTTTCCCTGACCGAATGACCTTGACTCTTTCAGAGCCACCTCACCTCTACTAAACTACGTCATTTTAGTAGGTATACCTATTTTCGACTGGCTTGTCCTTTATTATTTCACAGTGGAGCCTTCTAATCCAAGGAAATCACATTCTAAAATCATAAGAATTCGCCCCAAATATAACAATTATCTAATTAACTCATTAAAATTATTAAATTTAAATTTATAAGGATTTAATTTTTTTTTTTGCTAAATAGCAATTTTAGATCTTAATATTGTGTACACAAAGGTGTGTGTCTCAAGTAAATGTGACTTCAACTTAAAAAGTAGATGCACGTAATACAGATTTTTTCCAATTTTTAGGCTTTTCTTTGAACACAGGTTTCATATGTATTTTATAGAAAAGTAAGAAATAGGTATGATCTATAGCAAATAAAGCCGAGATGTTGAAGAACATTGCTACACTTTTCAATTATTTGTATGTCTTTCAAATAACGAGAAGATAGCTTCTAAAAACCAGTAAAATATGGCCCGAGCTAGCGTTTACCTATGGGGAGCCTCTTAAATCTTAAGACTAGGTACCTATAGGTATTGAAAATAAATTTAGAACTACTATTCTATATACCTATATTACCTATCTATACTTACCTATCCCTTCTATTGTTATCGTTAGTTTTGTAACGAGGTGATGAAATGTTCATACCTTTATAGGTACTTAAAAAAACTACAAATTCTTTAAATATAAAACATACCTACTTTTATGAAGGAATTGCGGTCGTATGAATTTATAGGTAGGTAGTATCACATCACTACATAGCATAAAACAAAGTAGCTTCCCTCTGTCTGTCCCTATGTATGCTTAGATCTTTGAAACTACGCAACGGATTTTGATGCGGTTTTTTTTTATAGATAGGTAGATTCGATAGTTAGATAGTTTAGATAGATTCAAGAGGAAGGTTTTTTATGTTTATAATACATGCATAGTATCAGCATTGCACCCGTGCGAAGCCGGGGCGGTTCGCTAGTAAATTCTTACGACTATAGGTACCTCATTATGTGCAAAATATTTATGTCTTTGAAGATACAGTACCTAAATAGGTAGGTTCATTAGCAATGGGGATGCATAGAGTATGCATATAAGGGCAATGATGTGATTTTTATTGCAGATGATGAGGTAGCTCAAATCTTCTAAAGAGGATAGAACGTTTATCCCAAAACATGTCAGGAATTCAACGCGAAGAAGCAACGCACAACGACCAAAGACTTCTATTCTCAGTTTTAATAGAAGTCTTTGACAACGACATGTATTTTATTTAACTAACGGTTTTCCTTTTAGCACGCGATAAGTTCAATAGCTCGAATTTCGATAGGTATTCTACTTTTATGAGTATAAACAACAAAATCACAGTTCTCAGAAAACGACACATTCGTGAAGTTGAAAGTTCAATTGAGTTCGTTTAAAAACTAATCTGAGTAGCCCTTTGGAGTCAGTTTATTGTTGACCGCCGAAGCGAACGGACGTGTGTTGCAAAATGTTTCTACTATTGTTAGGGGTGCTGGCTGTGACCGGTGGGGCATTGTCCCATTCGTATCATTTGGGAGCCTGTCCCATTACGGAGCCGATGCCTGGATTTGAGATGAATAAGGTTAGTAGAAAGATTTAACCATTTTAGGTCGTCAGGCCGAGGATAGAGTTTTGTGGCGCGCCTTGGGAGAGGCATATGTCCAGCAGTGGACGATGATGGGCTGATGATGTAGGGGTCTTTATACTTCATAGCAGGCAGAAGTCTGTTTATGTTTGTCAGGTGTCTGTGATTTCAGGGATAATCTCGGCCAAGAAGGTACCTAATTTGTCTCGCTAAAATAGAATAGATTTCCGGGCAACCTAAAAAGGTTGTCCGGAAATTCAAGGAATTGATGTTTCTTTTGTTCAACCGCTAACTCATGTAAACCTGGATTAATATCGGTGGTCGGTGGCCATTCACGACAATAGACAAAGAAATCCAGTAAGCCAAGGGGATGACTCTCCAAGACAGATCTTGGAACTCGAAAAAGAAATAATTCAAGAAAGGAATTTGAGAAACAAGTACTCGGCTTCCCTTCATTACAAACGCGACTGACTGTCTGTCACACTGCTCTGTCACACCCATGTCACACCAGTGTGACGGGCAGGAATTTTGTTTCTTGACCGTCAGACTAGTGTTACGGATGGGAAGTCATATTCTTGACCGTCACACCACAGTGATGACGTTAGAGGGAGGTTACACGGTCCGTATTTCATCAGTCTGGTCCGTCAGTCTGGTCATGTATATTTGATTTGAAGGGAAACTGACTGGAGATTGACCCGACTAACATGGTGCTTCAGTATATCAGTTTCCCTTCAAATCAAATAAACATGACCAGACTGATGGACCAGAAAGACGAAATACTGAACGTGTAACCAGGCTCTTACATTCATTACTGTTCGTCACACTCACGTCGGGACTGACCGACCGTCACACCATGCAGTCTGATGTATTAACGGGAGACAGTTTAGACATAATACCTTTATGGTTTAGACTTAGACCGTTTCCCAGTTTCAGAGATCCATTCGTTTTCGACCCTATTTAAACTCGCTCGACTCACGCGCATAAGATCTCCTAATCTTCGGCACGGCATTACAGGAAAAGCAAGGGCTTCTACAACTGATCGTTGCGAAATATGTGTTGTTTGTGATTTCAATGTTGCACTAGTAGTAAAACCTATTCAGTTTGATTACTTTCGTTTCATAACTTGCATAACACCCGTGTATTCTCGTAAATCTAGAGAGGCATTCGTCCAATAGCTTTTGGCACGTGAATAGGTTGGAGTTTGTGCTAGTAAAATATGGATAAATATTCTAAATATGCTGGTATATTCAGAAAAATGTATCGGGAATAGTTATAGCCGTAAGCCTGGTAGTTGTAGCTTACTTTTTCACCACCCCGAATAGGACTGTGGTCATGATGAAGTTTATGTTTGTTAGTACCTAGGTATTTTATTTAACGTCAGTATGTTTACTAGTGAAGTTGAGACCCCTGTAGAACGAGTGTTATTCTATCAATTGATTACATTGGCTTAAATGGCTTTGTTATCAAAAGGGAGAGGTCAAAATAGAATAACATTATTATATAGCCGGTATCTGAAGGTCAACACTCACACATGTTTAAGAGGATACAACTGTGCGGACGCACGAACGCGCTGCGTACGAACAAAGTCGCGTCCTATTTTCAAATAAATATTGTCTCAGAAATAATAATTCTATGAGTATTACTTCCTATTTCTATGAGTACCTATTGTACATACCCTTAGAGAATGAACATACCTAATACCATAAGAATAATTAATACCTATGTACTGTTATTCTATGCCAATACCTATTCTGCTATTGAATAATCTATGTTTCCTTGGTCTATGAATCCACCTTGCAGGTCAAGTGCAGCTTAGAGCCTCGAACCGAAGAGTACATTAGGTATTATTATTATCGGAAACCTCAAAAACTTAAGAATTGCAGCACAAGAAGAAATTAAATAAAGACAAAATATTAAAGAAACCAGGGTCAAAGAGAAAGGGGGCTATAACTTGTATCTCTTTTAAGGCTGCACCAAGCCTATTGTGCTGCCCTCAACCATATTTTATTTATTTATAAACAGTTATTGAATTTCTTATAGGATTTGTAAGTTAAATTTCCAAAAAAGAAGAATATCACAGCTGATTTTCAATTTATTGGGCCACTGCAGATTTGTTTCTATAATGTTTGTATTTATCATCTTTATTAACCTCCAAAAGTGGATTTTCTATGTGGAGGTCTAAAATTTTTTTTCGTTTTTCGTTCCATGTTTCATAAGAACAGTTGTTTAGTTTCATTGTCTGAATACACCCTTAAAATTTTGTTAGTAGGTAATTAATAACTGGCCAAGTGCGTGTCGGACCACCCGCAGGATAGGGTTCCGTAGTTGCCCGACATAATATAATATGGACTTAGAAAGAGGCTTTTTTTGCTTTATACTACGGTTTAACGGCTAATAAAGTCTAACAACTACATTTTATAAGTTGATCGACTATTACTCGTAAACTTGTAAAGCCTACTTAGCGGTGATAGTTTTCCTTTTAATTTCGTTATATACAGGGTGTCCCAGAAATGGTGAATCAAACTGCTATGGGAGTCAGCTTCACTAATGTCCTATCCATAAAAAATATAAAAAAAAAATAAAACGCACATGACCATTAAAAAAAAAGTGCTCGAAGTGCAGATTTTTTTTTTTGTAAAATGTTAACAATCAGTCGAAGCAACCTCTAACAATTAATGGGCAGAAAAAAATTACAAATTATCCCAAAACGCGATAATTAGAGCTGGAAACTTAGAAAAATTTGATGATTTTCCCGTTTTTTTGGATATTATTTTTTTTATGGTCATGTGCGTTTTATTTTTTTTTATATTTTTTATGGATAGGACATTAGTCAAGCTGTCTCCCATAGCAGTTTGATTCACCATTTCTGGGACACCCTGTATACTACTGCCATGAATTTTTTCAGATATCCAGAAACAACCGTTTAGTTGGTAGGGGGGAGGACACTTGACTCTAACAAAAATTTTCACTTTAAAGCTTAATATTTTTCTGATGGATCTCTAAATCGAAAAATAGTTTTCCCACACCCATAATATTTTTAAACGATGACCTATCCAACGATACCCCACACCATGGGGTGCAAAAGAAAAAAAAAAGTCATCCCATTTTATTTTGCCACTTTGTCGTCGGCGTGATTAATATGTATATCCATGCCAAATTACAGCTTTCTAGTACTAAGCGTCTCTGAGCTAACAGACGGACAGACAGACGGACGGACATGGCGAAACTATAAGGGTTCCTTTTGACTTTGGAACCCTAAAAACTAGGGGTGTATTTTTCCGCAGGTTACCTAATGCGGATTATAATTGAATAATAAGTATTTTTTCTCAAACATGTGTGGGGAACTAGTGAACTACTACAGATCTCCAGCACCCACAAGTTATAGCAAAGATGCCAACAGATGGCGATACCGTCGCTCACGGAAATATGCTCCATACAAAGACAACGTTCATCGTAAATAAATACGTAACTCGTAACCTACTACAAATAAGGTTCACAATCGAATGCAAGACATAAATCGCGCAAGAGAAATAATCACAGAGATTCGATATATATACAAGGTCCAACTAAGAACTGTTGGACCACGGCCGGTCCCCAGGCATCACACCTAGCCTGGCGGAAGTACTTCCCTTTTCAATGGAGGAACATTCCCAAGTAGCACCTCCATATTGGTGACCCTCGACAAAGAACATCGCAACCTGAACACCGCAGAGCAGCACCAGCAGCACAGAGCAGCAACCAGCTTCAACCAACTCTTCACACCCCTCGACCAGGTCAAAACAAGCAGCAGTCACACCATCAACCCGAAGCCGCACCAGGTTCATCGCAGCTGTCTTCACACCGCTTCCTGGGCCTGCAGCTTCCTCAACGACAGTCAGCGTCTGCATAGAAGGATCTCCCGCAGCCCACGTGTCTGAGCTCACCTCCACGTGGCAGTTCTGCTCGCCTTCTCCACGCCTGTCACTCGCCCGCATCACTTCAGGACTGGTCTCCCTGACAGATGCACACACCGCAGCTCATCGCTCGTCAGACTCACTTGACTGGAGCCCTGCACCTACACTACATGGATACAGGACTGCACACTTCGAACTACTCAACGACCTCCGGTCTGAGGGGGGAGTCCTGTGGGGAACTAGTGAACTACTACAGATCTCCAGCACCCACAAGTTATAGCAAAGATGCCAACAGATGGCGATACCGTCGCTCACGGAAATATGCTCCATACAAAGACAACGTTCATCGTAAATACGTAACTCGTAACCTACTACAAATAAGGTTCACAATCGAATGCAAGACATAAATCGCGCAAGAGAAATAATCACAGAGATTCGATATATATACAAGGTCCAACTAAGAACTGTTGGACCACGGCCGGTCCCCAGGCATCACACCTAGCCTGGCGGAAGTACTTCCCTTTTCAATGGAGGAACATTCCCAAGTAGCACCTACATACATGCTTGGAAATGTGAGCATTATTTTGACAACCTTCTTCGAGATAAATCGAAATTGCTGTACTGGCCAAATACATGCGCGCAGCGGCCGGCAATGTTTGTATGAAAATCCATGTCTGTCGTGTTTAGCGGCCAAATAAATTACATATTAAACTCATATCTGTCGTGTATTTTAAAAATGGAACGATCGTTTATTCCGAAACATGGCGACCAAGGAGGTAACTCATCAAAGGTTTTATTTAAATTTCGAACTGGATTGCAAAATTTTGAATGTTTTTTTTTTAAAGCTGTTTATTGAAAAAAAAAACAAATTGTTGTTCGTTGTTCGTCATTGATTTTGAAAAGAGTTTTAATTTCCGCGAATTATTTGAGAAAATTTACTGTTTTAATTTCCGCGCATTGTTTAAGAAAAGTACTATACAAGCCTTGGCTACAACTAGGCATTGATGGACTTACGTATGTGTGCCTCGGCTTCGCCTCGGCCCACATTTACACGTTCGTCCATCAATGCCTCTGTTGCTGGCCTCTGCAGTAATGTACTATAATGGAGCTGTCCAATGAAACGTACAATACATCTATAATCATAAAAGAGTAGGCAAGTTTTTTATTAATATACCTACTAACTTGAACTCAATAACATTTCACAATGGCTAATACACATTTAAATTAACCACAAAGCAATAAAATAAGTTTGCATCACTGTACTGTACCTATAAACACTATACCTACCTATACACCATTTGATTCCCAATCTTCATCAGGGGTCACTCCCGTCAGTCTCTTAGATTCTTCCCAAAGCCTACTCGTCAAAGCAGTGTCATTCGCAGACCAGTGACTATAGAACTCATAACAATCTCTAAAATGCTTCCCACTATAACCTTCCACTCTAGGATCAACTGCTAAATTCACTGACATCAGCGCAACTCTGTCTAAACGTCTCCCAAACTTCAACAAAGCACCATTGAGGAACGTCTTCCAAAAACCGTCTTCGTAATTCTTGAAGAATTGGGACTTCCCCAAACCAGGGTCCATGCTGTACACATTAACTCCTGAACCTCTAATCCTCTTATCCATTTCAACTGTGAATAGTATATCAGCTAATTTCGCGTTGCAGTAAAACCCGAAATTGGAATACCTTCCAACTTCGTTCAGTTGTTCAAAGTTTATGTCTCCTAAAAGTAGCGCTGAGGACGATACGGTGACGATTCGACTTGGTGCTGACAGCTTCATGAAAGGGAATAGAAGGTATGTTAGAAGAAATGTTCCAAAGTAGTTCACTTGCATCATCAGTTGGAGGTTATCTTCTGTCAGCCTGTCCTCCAATCCAATAGCACCAATGTTGTTGATCAGTATATCCAATCTGGGTTCGTACGTAACAGTTTCATGAACGAAATTCCGCACTGACTTAAGAGATTCCAGATCAACCTGTCGTGCAACCACGTTGTCATTTCCAGCTGATTGTATGATTGTTTTTCTTGCAGCGTCCAACTTTGCAGGGTTGCGACTTGCAATAATGACCTTGGCCCCGTGTTTTGCCAAATTCTTGGCTATCTCGAGACCAGTGCCTGATGTTGCTCCTGTTACTAATGCCACTTTCCCGTCTAATCGGACTTCCGTTTCACAGTTGGTAAAATCGTCTCGGATCATGTCGTTAGATGTGATCTGATCGGGTGTACTACAAAGACTGATTGGATAACATTTTAAAGAAGGCCTATAATAGTAGGTAACGCTGTGACCTTGTCCGAGGTCGTAACCGTGGAATATAGAGATGGAAGAACGTTGTTTATTTTCCCAATCTAATTTACTTTTTCGAATAGGGTGTCCAGTTAGTTATCATTATGCAGGATATCAGTGTGGTTAATTTCAATGGACCATCTATCTATAACGTCACGCCTCTTTCCCAGTGGGGTAGGCAGAGACCAGGGCGCGCCACTTACTACGATCCTTACTTACATACCTCTTTTGCCTCATGCACATCCATACATCTCTTCATACATGCCCGTCGGTTTCGAGTACTCCGCACCTCCCCTTTTTGTAGGACGCAATTGATTTGATCAGCATACGTCCTACGAGGGCGCCCTCTGCCGACACTTCCACTCACATCAGCAACATATATCACTTTCGTACATCTGCTGTCACTCATCCTCTCCATATGACCAAACCAACGAAGCATACCTTTCTCTATTCTTATCACAATATCTTCTTTCAATTTACATCGATCTCTCATTACACTTCAATGGACTACTCCTTTTCATAGCGGGAGTGTTGTAGGTATCGTATAGTCGATTGAGGGCTAATGGGTAAAAATCACTATCAAGGTCAATTCACACTGAAAGAACAGCGGCGAGTAGCGGCGCGCATTCAATCTAGCATTTTGAATCATACTACTAGTTACGGTAGTAATTAGAGTAGGAACCCTGTGCTACTAGTAAATTAAAGTTCGAATTGATTTGAAGCGACAGGACGGGTAGCGCGGCGGAAAATATTACGACCGAAAATTCTCCTCCGGTCACTGCACGCCGCTGCTCTTTTAGTATAAAATGACCCTAAGGTGTTTTTGGATGCGAATGGCTAGCCAGTAGAGATTTTATTCCATCCGATAAAGAGTTGCTGCAACTACACACGCTGCTGCAGTTGGTAGCCGTAGAAAAAATAGAGGAATGTCCGAGCGCAATAAAGTGTGGTCAATAATATGCGTGTAGGTCATAAAATGATGTGTGTTGCAACATGAATTATATAAAACTGGTTTTATTTTAGGTAGTAGGCTTTTATGCGTGTTCATTTTGAAACAGCCGCTAGTTTTAAGGCAGCCCCTATACTATTCGGCTCGCTGGTTCAAATCCCGCAAGGCGCAAATACCTATTTAATGTTATACGAGCTTTTCTATTATAAGTAGAGATCGGATATTCGGGTGCATATTTATCTAAACTTCAGTTTTAGTGTTTTAGTGTTCCGTACCAAAATTGGCAAAACGAAACACTTATGAAATCAGCTCGGTGTCCGTCTGTCACAGGCATTTTTCTCAGAGACCGTAAGACATAGGAAGTTTAAACTCGGTACAGATATAGTAATTGCTAGTCCAATATCATGGAAAAGTAAAAAAAAGCATAATTTTTAAATTGGGGGGCAATTTGGGGAGTTAGAAAGGGTAAATAAAAACATTTTTTTCTACCCTATGGTGTGGGGTATCAATTGAAATCTTATAAAAAAGAACAGTCTAAAATATATTTTTCATTTATTAATCGGTAGGTACTTTGTTTAACAAAATTTTAAATTAAATCGGAGAAATTGCTGTCCCCACCTCTATTTAAAAAAATATAGCCGGATAAGATCTGTAAAAAATTATGAATATCAGAAATAACGTTTAGATGGCGGGAAAATTATCAGGTTAGCGCTAACTAGGGTAGTTTTTTTTTCTGTGCCTAAAAAACTATCACCATTGTAAAATAATCATCAGTTAGGTACTATTTGACACTAAGTAAGTGTCAATTGATAGTGGATGTAATCAATAACCCATGTTAAACAACTGGTAGTACGGAACACTATTGCACAAGTCCCGACTAGCACTTGGTCAGTTTTATTTGGTATAAAATTATAAAAGCTGCTCCTTAAAATTATCTTTTTTCCGAATAAATAATCTGTGGTAGTTAAAATATGATAAACAAACATTTCATTTCATCAAACAATTTATTTTAAGTAGATAATAAATTTACATTAATTTGAGTTATAAATACATAAATCTGATGTTTATAACGTTTTTAATATTAGGTTGTTTGTAACAAAATGTCGTTGGTTAAATGTTGGCCAAATCTTTGCCTCTTCGACCGCCTGCGCGCGCATCAGCAGCTATCTCGAAAAAAAACCCAGCCATAGCCCAGCGCCATTTTCCAAAAATATTTGTCTAAAATAGTTGTGTTTTAGGAAATTTTATTACTTTCTCCTTTCTCGTGGCAAGTTTGTTGATTTCGTATGAAACGCGTGAGAGTTGGTCATTACAGCCTCTGCTAGTTTGTGCAGCACTCGCTTGCTGCAAACCCGCCTCGGCTACGGCTGTAATTACCAACTTTGCTCACTTGTATCGTAATGTACTATTTATCAATTCTTACCTAAATCCGGCGTCCCCCTTGATCATTTTTAGGGTTCCGTACCCAAAGGGTGAAAACGGGACCCTATTACTAAGCCTACGTTGTCCGTCCGTCCGTCCGTCCGTCCGTCTGCCCGTCTGTCCGTCCGTCTATCCTACCTATTTAGGGCTGTAACTTTTGAACCGTCATAGCTAGATGATTACAATTGTCTCAGATTATGCGTTATTACGGCGGATTTGTTAACAAGTAATAAAAATGTCAAAAAGTTAAAAATAAAGGGGAATCTCCACCAGAAACTAGTTTTTATCAACGTTTATTCTTCACGCTCTATGGTAAAAACGGTAATACAAGCGTCAAACTTAGTGTGATTATATGTAGAACAAACTCTACAGAATAAGAACAAATACTAAAAACCGGCCAAGTGTGAGTCGGTCTTGCGCTAAAGGTCCCGGACAAAAAAGTTTTTTTTCTATTTTAATAATGTCGTGTTCTGTGGTGGTGTGGTACGGAACCCTCGGTGCGCGAGAAGCCCGACTCGCACTTGACCGGTTTTATTAGTTTTTACCTATGCAGCGTGCTCGGGGTGCCCTCGCTCTGTATATCCTCAAAACCGCGGCACTCTGAAGCGTGACTACACCGCACCGGCACCCTTTTTGCATAAAAGCCGCAGTCTTCGTCTTGACCTTATAATTATACCACTAGGGTGTAATTCAGACAATAACACTAAACAATTTTCCCCGAAAAACGAGAAAAATTATCGGACCTCCCATTGGATACAAAAATGCGGATCATCCGACCGATTTTCTATGTGGAGGTCCAACATTTTTTTTCGTTTTTCGTTCCATGTTTCATAAGAACAGTTGTTTAGTTTCATTGTCCGAATACACCCTTAAAATGTTGTTAGTAGGTAATTAATAACTGGCCAAGTGCGTGTTGGACCACGCACAGGATAGGGTTCCGTAGTTGCCCGTCACAATACCTATAATATGAACTTAGAAGGAGGCTTTTTGTTTTATACTACGGTTTATCGGCTAATAAAGTCTAAAAAGTACATTTAATGCTTAATATTTCGCTAACGGATCCCTAAATCGAAAAATGGCTTTCCCACACCCATAATATTTTTAAACGACGTATCCAAAGATACCGGGGCATTATGGGGTAGACGAGAAAAAAAATCCATTAACATTTCGCGTGTAGGGCAGGTATCCTAAAGAAATATTTTTCACGATATTATTTTACCACTTTATTGGCGTGATGAATATATAATGATGAGTATATCCATTCGAAATTACAGCTTTCTAGTACTAAGCGTCTTTGGGGTTTAACGGTTAATAAAGCCTAAAACGTACATTTTATAAGTTGATCGACTATTAATCGTATCTCGTATACTTGTAAAGCCTACTCAGCGGTGATAGTTTTCCTTTTAAATTCGTTATATCTATTGCCGTAAATTTTTTTACATCTCCAACTACAACCGTTTAGCTGGGAGGGGGGGGGGGGGGGACACTTGACTCTAACCAAAATTTTCGCTTTAAAGCTTAATATTTCGCTAACGGATCCCTAAATCGAAAAATGGTTTCCCAAACCTACAATATTTTTAAAAGACCTATCCAACGATACCCCACACCATGGAGTAAACGAGAGAAAAAAATGTCATCCCCACTCCACGCGTAGGGGAGGAACCCTAAAAAAATATTTTTCAGATTTTATTTTACCACTTTGTCGTCGTGATTAGGGTGTAACAAAACACCCTAGTAATACTTAAGGGGGTGCTTCAGACCATCAATCTGAACAACTTTCACTATGGAGCCAACGTCGAAAAAAAATAAAAAATATCTGTCGTCCCATACATTTGAGTTGAGACGGTACTGCAGTTTTGTATGAAAGAGCGGATTTTTTTTCGCGATTTCGATGATGGCTCCATAGTGAAAGTTGTTCAGTTTCATGGTCGGAAGCATCCCCTTAAGTATTACTAGGGTGTTTTGTTACACCCTGTATATCTATGCCAAATTACAGCTTTCTAGTACTAAGCGTCTCTGAGCTAAGCCGCGGACAGACGGACAGACGGACAGACGGACAGACGGACAGACAGACAGACGGACAGACGGACAGACGGACAGACGGACGGACATGGCGAAACTATAAGGGTTCCTTGTTGACTTCGGAACCCTAAAAAACTAGTGGTGTATTTTTCCGCAGGTTACCTACTGCGGATTATAATTTAATACAGGGTGTTAGGGTAAACAGTTACTCTACTTTAAGGGGTGATTGTACCCAAGATACTGAATTTTTTTCCAAAGAAACCAATAGGAAATTAATTGAATCAGGCGTTACTTTGCGGAAATCCATGACTAATAGGTAGATGACACGATTGTATCAAGACCTCCGCCTCTAAATACCTAGTAGACAAAGTTGTATTACGTAATAAAATACAACCTGCTTACCAAATAATTTCTACTCTACACGTGTTTCGCTCCACCAAGGAGCATCCTCAGGAGTTAGACCGACGAACGTTCGATACAGAGTTGTTACTCCGCCGAGCGTCCGACACCGAGTGACCTGTGCAAGTGTGGATTTTCTTCTCGCGGCCCCCCGAAGGGGGGTCGCGGGGAGACAGTACCGAGGCGTTGGCCTCTTGCCTGTGGTTTCTGTCGCCGGCTGCTAAAGCAGCCAGGTCCTTGGGATGGCGCCTTGACGCCTGTAGCTTCAGGTAGTGGTGTGGCTGCCGGCGAGGTCGAGCCCACCGGGTGAGACCCCGTTGGGGGAGGCCCAGTGAGCGACCTACGAGCCGGAAGCGAGGACAATCTGTGGGGGGGTGTTTTCGGCTGGGGGAGGGGCCCACAGTCCTAACGAAACGACTGTGCCGGTCCAGCACATGAGTATGTCATCAACATATCTATAATAATATAGGATGTTACACAGAACAGGAACTTCAAACTTTTGTAGAATACCTAAACAACTGCCATCCAAAGATACGGTTTAAAATTGAGCTGGAACAGAATCATTCCATCAACTTTTTAGATTTAACCATCAAACGGGAACATAGTCGACACGTATTCGAAATATATCGTAAACCTACCCACACGGACACAGTAATACCAGCTTCCTCCTGTCACCCATGGCAACACAAACTAGCGGCTTTTCACGCATATGTAAATAGATTAATGACTGTTCCCCTAAGCGAACATGCATACACAAAGGAGCTTCACACCATCTACTCCATCGCTCTAGCAAACGGCTATGCGACTAAAATGGTAGATAATATAATAGCCAAGAAGGATCGTCAAAACACGACCTTGCTTTTATATGCTGTGCCCGCTGAAAGGATAGTACACCACTATCGGTCAAGTATTACATATGTAGGAACAATATCAGAAAAGATCGCAAAAATATTGAGAAACAACGGTGTGCACGTAGCATTCCGTACAAACAACACCATTCGTAGGGTAGTATGCAATGGCAAGGGAAAAACGGAGGTAGGTAGGAGGTCTGGTGTGTACCAATTAAACTGCAATGAATGCGATTGTGTTTACGTCGGCCAAACGGGACGTAGCTTTAACATACGATACAGAGAGCACATGGCGGCATATAGGAACAATCGCCCAGAAAGATCTCATTTTGCAAAACATCTCTTAGATACCGGACACCAAGTGGGTAACGGACATTCGTATGACGTCATACATACGTCGAATAAAGGGCTGCGACTTGATGTGTTGGAACAGTTGGAAATTATTAGGCAAAATAGGGTCGGAAATATTCTTAACGAGCAGATAAATGTATCCTCATCACCGTTATTAAGAATTTTCCAACCAAACGCCCGAGGTCAGTCACAACAAACGGCCATTACAAACTTTCACCAACCGATAGGTGGGGGGCGCAGTCAAACGGGTATAAATAGGCGACAGACGGCGCGCACAGGTCACTCGGTGTCGGACGCTCGGCGGAGTAACAACTCTGTATCGAACGTTCGTCGGTCTAACTCCTGAGGATGCTCCTTGGTGGAGCGAAACACGTGTAGAGTAGAAATTATTTGGTAAGCAGGTTGTATTTTATTACGTAATACAACTTTGTCTACTAGGTATTTAGAGGCGGAGGTCTTGATACAATCGTGTCATCTACCTATTTCAATAGGAAATTCTCAAAAAAAATTGCTCATTCCATACTAAATGCAATCAGCTGATCAAACGGTTGTATGAAAAGTCGTTTTTTTTTGCGAATTTCCTATAGGTTTCTTAGGGAAAGTTGATCAGTGTCATAGGTACAATCAGCTCTTAAAGTAATTGAACTATTTAGCCTAACACCCTGTATAGATATGGAGCTTGAACCACCTCCAATCAAGGGCGGATCCAGGGGGGGGGCCCAGGGGGCCATGGCCCCCCCCACGGACCTCTGCGGATTGCATTGAATTTCGAGGCTGAGTAATGACGGCACTTTACTAGGGCATAGATTGATTGAGCTCTGTCCATAACCAATAAGTAGAGCGGAGAAAATTAGAGCTCGCTTCGCTCGCTCTATGTTTCTGTTTCAATTATTGTGCCTGTGTAGGTACAATAATTAAAACAGCGGGGGCGCCAAAATCAAGATGGAAAAAAAATATTGCATCGACTTGAGAATTTTGCAAAAAAATCTCGTGCTCACTTCGCTAGCTCCTGATTTCAGACATCTCAGTATATTGCAGTGACGAAATCTCGAGTTTGTTTCGCTCGCTTTTGGTCTTATTCTTCTTATCGCGTGGGCAGAGCCCTGGTGTCAGAGTTTTTTCAGACCGCCTTACGGGATCTGACGTGGTTTCGCTCTTGGTTTAAGATCGTATTGCAGTCATCCCGTTATATTGCAGTGAAATCTCGAGCTCGCTGCGCTCGCTCTTGGTTTTAGATCTTATTGCAGTCATCTCATTATATTTCAGTGAAATATCGAGCTCGCTTCGCTCGCTCTTGGTTTTTTGTTGTATTGAAATTACCTATCGCAGAATTCGATCATATTGCGAATTTCTGACTCGACCTAATCATATTGCAGTAAAATCTCGAGCTCGCTTCGCTCGCTCTCGGTTTTAGATCTCAATGCAGTCATCTCATTATATTGCAGTGACGAAATCTGAGCTTGTTTCGCTCGCTCTTGGTTTAAGATCGTATTGCAGTCATCTCATTATATTGCAGTGAAATCTCGAGCTCGCTTCGCTCGCTCTTGCTTTTAGATCTTATTGCAGTCATCTCATTATATTTCAGTGAAATATCGAGCTCGCTTCGCTCGCTCTTGGTTTTTTGTTGTATTGAAATTACCTATCGCAGAATTCGATCGTATTGCGAATTTCTGACTCGACCGCAGTAAAATCTCTTTTGTTTTTAGATCTCACTGCAGTCATCTCATTATATTGCAGTGACGAAATCTGAGCTTGCTTCGCTCGCTCTCGGTTTAAGATCGTATTGCAGTCGTCTCATTATATTGCAGTGAAATCTCGAGCTCGCTTCGCTCGCTCTTGCTTTTAGATCTTATTGCAGTCATCTCATTATATTTCAGTGAAATATTGAGCTTGCTTCGCTCGTTCTTGGTTTTTTTGTTGTATTGAAATTACCTATCGCAGATTTCGATCACATTGCGAATTTCTGTCTCGACCTAATCATATTGCAGTAAAATCTGAAGCTCGCTTCGCTCGCTCTATGTTAAACGTTTTATTGCAACCACTCAACCTGCACCTGGCCTCCCTAAGAAAAAATTATTGCTACACTCTTGTAGAGAGAGGAGGCCCGGGCCAGGTGCCAATCTCATGTTTTTGCCCCGCCTCGGAAAAATCGTAGATCCGGGGCTGATTGTTTTAGTTTTCTATGTATGTATACAAGACGTCTCGGGTCTGTGTCTCTAACTTAATTTTTTTATATCTTAATACGTGGCCTAAGTCGGCCGAGGGCCCCCCCCAACATGAAATCCTGGATCCGCCCTTGCCTCCAATAAAACGTACAATATATCTATAATAATAAAACAGTAGGCAAGAAGCGCCTTTCTGAATCTTTTATAATGCGCACAGCCAAGGAGTGGAATGCCTTACCTGCGTCAGTATTTCCGAGTACTTACAACCCGGATTCCTTTAAAGTACGAGTGAATAGGCATCTTCTGGGTAAGCTCGCTACATCTACGACCCCATCTTCGTCCTGAGGACTGGATTGAGGTCAAGAGCAAACCCATAGTTAATAAAAAAAAAAGAAAAGAAAGTTTTTTATTAATATACCTACCAATTTAATGTCAATCAAAATAAGTTTGGCGGAAGGCCATATAATTTGAGACCCAGACATAGAGGTACATGAATGAAACTTACGTAATACGTTTAGAGTGAAACAAAACTAACAAAAATGAAAATTGGTTGTAATTTGTAGAAGTTGGGGGAAAGGTATTTCTCCTTATGATACCTTTTGTATCAAGTGTGTGAAACTCATAATCTTTCTTATTAGATAGTCCACTCAATCTTCTACGCATTCATTGTGTTTATTTTAATGAAATAAAGTGATTCCGTGTTTCGGATGCCACGTTAAGCCGTTGGTCCCGGCTACTATCTCTGGTGGTAGTAGTCGTTACATAAAAACCACGTCAGAGGCCGAAAGGCGGTCTAAAAAAACTTTGACACCAGGAGTGCGATTTTTGAATATCAGACATTCAAAACGAGTAGTAGAAAATGACGTAAAATCGATGATTTGCCATTTTTGAATTCAACTTTCTATCACTCGCAACGAGTGCTCCGAACCACTCGTAACCAATTCTACCACTCGAATGTTTGACGTTTGTAATTTTCTCAGACGTCAACAGATTTAACTTTTTTTCTACGTTCCGTTAACCCATAATTTTGGCGGTACAGTCCGATTTTAAATGTTACTATGAAACCATTCATTCGTTCGTTCGTTCAATTGAAACATTTTCTGTGAGAATCGAAACGGTTTTGGCACATCCGAACGATTTCAAAAATAGAGAAAAACGTAACCACTCGGAATGAAAATCTCAATTCGTATGCGAATGTCAAGTCGCTCGTATGATTTTCAAAAATCGCGCTCCAGGGCTCTGCCCACAAGAAAAAGAATGAAAATTCACGATAACCGAACCATATTATGATAATGGAAGAAAGCGAAATCACACACACTATCAGTTCTACCAAGACAAATACGTTCCGTAACGTAACGACAAAAATACCTTCAGTGACAATATTAGATGAAAATAGCTATCGTGCTCGTGGTTGCGTTTTGCTTCTGATTTTTTGACGATTTGTCTATTTTACTAGTAATTTCTACTTTTGAATCCGGACTTCTGGAGATGTGGAAGTTTTTTTAAAAAATGCCTTAATTTTTTCTGTTTATAATAATTATGACCGCCGTTCTGAATGGTTTTAGTTTTCGTAAAAAATGGCTGGGTACAAATCTGCCAATCTTCTTTATAATGGCAAAAACACATTTCAATTAAAAGCAGTAAAATAAGTTTGCATCCACCACCACCACCACCTATAAACACTATAAACACCTACACACCATTTGTTTCCCAATCTTCATCAGGGGTCACTCCCGTCAGTCTTTTAGATTCCTCCCAAAGCCTGCTCGTCAAAGCAGTGTCATTCGCAGACCAGTGACTATAGAACTCATAACAATCTCTAAAATGCTTCCCACTATAACCTTCCACTCTAGGATCAACTGCTAAATTCACTGACATCAACGCAACTCTGTCTAAACGTCTCCCAAACTTCAACAAAAAACCATTGAGGAAAGTCTTCCAAAATCCGTCTTCGTAATTCTTGAAGAATTGGGACTTCCCCAAACCAGGGTCCATGCTGTACACATTAACTCCTGAACCTCTAATCCTCTTATCCATTTCAACTGTGAATAGTATATCAGCTAATTTCGCGTTGCAGTAAAACCCGAAATTGGAATACCTTCCAACTTCGTTCAGTTGTTCAAAGTTTATGTCTCCTAAAATTAGCGCCAAGGAAGATACGGTGACGATTCGACTTGGCGCTGACAGCTTCATGAAAGGGAATAGAAGGTATGTTAGAAGAAATGTTCCAAAATAGTTCACTTGCATCATCAGTTGGAGGTTATCTTCTGTCAGCCTGTCCTCCAATCCAATAGCACCAATGTTGTTGATCAGTATATCCAATCTGGGTTCGTACGTAACAGTTTCATGAACGAAATTCCGCACTGACTTAAGAGATTCCAGATCAACCTGTCGTGCAACCACGTTGTCATTTCCAGCTGATTGTATGATTGTTTTTCTTGCAGCGTCCAACTTTGCAGGGTTGCGACTTGCAATAATGACCTTGGCCCCGCGTTTTGCCAAATTTTTGGCTATCTCGAGACCAGTGCCTGATGTTGCTCCTGTTACTAATGCCACTTTCCCGTCTAATCGGACTTCCGTTTCACAGTTGGTAAAATCGTCTCGGATCATGTCGTTAGATGTGATCTGATCGGGTGTACTACGAAGACTGATTGGATAACATTTTAAAGAAGGCCTATAATAGTAGGTAACGCTGTGACCTTATCCGAGGTCGTAACCGTGGAATATAGAGATGGAAGAACGTTGTTTATTTTCCCAATCTAATTTACTTTTTCGAATAGGGTGTCCAGTTAGTTATCATTATGCAGGATAACAGTGTGGTTCATTTCAATGGACCACTCCTTTTCATAGCGGGAGCCGTGCCGGGAGTGTTGTACGTATCGTATAAGTAGTCGATTGAGGGCTAATTTAGGGCTAATGGGTAAAAATCACAATCAGGGTCAATTCACACTGAAAGAACAGCGGCGAGTAGCGGCGCGCATTTAATCTAGCATTTTGAATCATACATACATTACGGTAGCAATTATAGTAGGTACTTTGTGCTATTATAGGTCGACCAGAATCTCATGAAATGAAAAAAAGTACAAAATATAGATTTTCACATGGTAGTGTCAAAATGTCATTTGTCTTGTCAAACTAGGCCCTGTACAGACTGAGCCTTTTTGCACCGATAAAAACGTGTGTTTGTTTTTGTCCTTCGCGTGACTTAATCGCTTCTCTAGCAATAAATAGGCGTTTGTATCGATTCAAACGCGTGATTGTAGCGATGCACATACATGTTTGTATTGATGCACACTCGCGTGTGCATTGTGGCAAAGGCTGTCGACGAAATAACTGATCAAATTTTACGAAAGTTTTGCATCGTGGCTGTTCCGCATTTGCATCTATGCTTTATCGCGTTTGCATCGCAACTCAATCGATGCTTTTTGCTGAACGTCTGCGCTGCAAAAATTCGCAGAGTGTAAAGGGCCCTAATCTAATTACTAGGGCATGCTCCAGGGACATCCCGGTACCGAAAATACCGGGAATTCCCGGGATTTCTGAGGCTATCTAGCACCGGTACTTCGGGAAATAAATCCCGGTTTTTTCGGTACTTTCGGTACTCAAAAATTTAATTAATTTATAATTAAAATACTAGCCAAAATCGTCCTTTAAGTAGATTTAGTTATACTTTAAATGGAAATTTTAAAATAATCGAACGAAATTATGATTCTGTCTTCTAACTTTTAGAATTTTCATATTAATCATCATCATAAAATTCTAAAAATGTCGAGCTGGACATAGGGCTCCCCTGACAACCGCCACAACGACCGGTCCTTGCCCTTATCCAATGGGTTCCCACCAAACTTCACCAGGTCGTGGATCGATCTTGTAAGGAATTGCACCTTCCGGTATGCGGTCGCCACTCAAGAACTTTTTGCCCCATCGGTCACCTGTTTTGCTAGCCCAGCCCCTCGCCTCAGCCTCTTGAGTTTAGCAATTCTTCTTTTCGGGTTTTATCGGCTACCTTGGGTCTTCTGCGAAGCTCATTTCTGATTGGTCTCGCAGGGAAGTTCCGAGAATAGAACTCATAATTGGCCTTAGAGTGACTTTTAGTCTTTTCATGAGGCCTTTAATGAGCGATCACGTCTCCTGTATGTCATCACTGGTAAAAGATTTTAGTTTTGAGACAGAGAATGCGGTACTAAATTTTATACCTTTTACGTTGTACATTAGGCATGATTTTCGTCTTGTCCATATTCATTTTTCAATCAACTATTTCGGTCGCTCTGCTCAGGTCATCGAGCATTCTACTGAGGTCCTCCATAGTCTAAGCATTGGGCCTTGACAACTATATCTACGGTAAGTCGCAGGTTAGTGTTATGTTCTCGCCGTTTATTTTGATGCCTAGCGTTTTCCAGACAAACATCTTGAACAAGCCTCTCAGTGCAACGGTGAGTGAGAAATAACATCTTCCTGTCTCACATCTCTCTGGAACAGGATAGCTTTCGAGTTCTGGTTCTATATTTGAACTGATATAGTGGCGTTTTTTTACATGCATTTCAGCACTTCGATGTACCGGTCAACTGGGCGTCACTGGAGAGCCTAGAGTACAGCTCAAGTTTCTTCTACGAGATAGCTTTCGATTCGATCCACGCAAGTTATTCTCTTCGGTCTTTTGTATAATCTGTCAGAGTGTGTGTATGTGTTTGTTCTACGGTGCTGAAACCTTTTCGGAACTTGTCTTGATAGAAAGTCGTCGAACCTGTTCGTAATTACTCTCAACAGCTCAGGGCTAAAATGCGAGATGAGCCTCAACAGCTTAGTATTTCAGCAGGGCATTCTCGCCCTGTTTAAGACGCGGAACAGGCACGGATCAGAAGTCTGAAGCGACACGCTTCAGACTCCTCTGTTCCGTGTCTGCGGCGTTTTCTCTTCGTTTATGACGGAACTTAACAACTATCGTCCGGTATAGCTTCGGTATAGAGCCGGCTCAATCGAGCTCTTGGGTCGTTAGCCAGATTTGTGTTGTGTGGTCTCCCTGTTGATACAATACAGTATAATTTATCGACCTCTCTCAAAATCTCTGGCCTGGACGACACGATCCTGCCTTATTCTCAAAGTATCGGGGCTAGACGACAAGATTCTGCCTTATTCTCAAAGTCTCCGGCCTGGACGACACGATCCTGTCTTATTCGGTCTTTAGTTTTGTTAGTTGGCTTTGCCTAATAGACATATCCCTTGCAAAGACTTTAGAGTCTTTGGTCCGCTCTATAGCATCTTTAATATGCTCGGAAACGACTTTCAGGTCAGCCTATGGTACTTATTTACATCATGCAGAATCATTTTGCGCTTTTCTTCCATGAGCTTATGTGGGTCTCAATGAACTAGAACCTGACCACAAACCCGTTGCTATAATCATCCATGCTACTCCCTTATCGTGAGCGATATTCGGCTGTATTTATTATGTAATAAAATAATACAGAAATCTAATGAATAGTACTACTTTAATTAATTAATCGATTTTTCTATCACTCCATTGATCACTAATAATTTTTTTGACATAATTTTAAGTCTTTTTCTTCAACCAAATCCCGATTTTTAAATATTATCTTCGAGTACCGTTAGTACCGAAATTCCCGGGAAATCCCGGTTCCAAGTCCAGTACCGGAAACCCAGTCCCGGTTCTTGAGATGAAACCGGTACTGCACCCCCTACTAATTACCCCAGTGTTGCTTACTCTAAAATTTGATTTCCCTATTTTTCATCAGTTTCTGGTCCACCTATAAGTATTAGTAAATTAAAGTTCGAATTGATTTGAAGTGATACGACTGGTAGCGCGGCGTAAAATATTACGGCCGAAAATGCTCCTCCGGTCACTGCGCGCCGCTGCTCTTTTAGTATAAAATGACCCTAAGGTGTTTTGGATGCAAATAGCTAGCCAGTAGAGATTTTATTCCATCCGGTAAAGAGTTGCTGCAACTACACACGCTGCTGCAGTTGGTAGCCGTAGAAAAGATAGAGGAATGTCCGAGCGCAATAAAGTGTGGTCACAATAAAATTCGTGTAGGTCATTGCGTGTAGGTCATAAAATGATGTGTGTTGCAACATGAATTATATAAAACTGGTTTTATTTTAGGTAGTAGGCTTTTATGCGTGTTCATTTTGATACAGCCGGCTCGCTGCTGGTGCAAATCCCGCAAGGCGCAAATACCTATTTAATATTATACGAGCTTTTCTATTATAAGTAGAGATCGGATATTCGGGTGCATATTTACCTAAACTTCATTTTTAGTGTTCCGTACCAAAATTGGCAAAACTAAACACTTGGAATCAGCTCGGTGTCCGTCTGTCACAGGCATTTTTCTCAGAGACCGTAAGACATAGGAAGTTTAAACTCGGTACAGATATAGCAATTGCTAGTCCAATATCATAAATGAAGTAAAAAAAGCATAATTTTTAAATTTTGGGGCAATTTGGGGAGTTAGAAAGGGTAAATAAAAACATTTTTTTCTACCCTATGGTGTGGGGTATCAATTGAAAGCTTATAAAAAAGAACAGTCTAAAATATATTTTTCATTTATTAATCGGTAGGTACTTTGTTTAACAAAATTTTAAATTAAATCGGAGAAATTGCTGTCCCCACCTCTATTTAAAAAAATATAGCCGGATAAGATCTGTAAAAAATTATGAATATCAGAAATAACGTTTAGATGGCGGGAAAATTATCAGGTTAGCGCTAACTAGGGTAGTTTTTTTTTCTGTGCCTAAAAAACTATCACCATTGTAAAATAATCATCAGTTAGGTACTATTTGACACTAAGTAAGTGTCAATTGATAGTGGATGTAATCAATAACCCATGTTAAACAACTGGTAGTACGGAACACTATTGCACAAGTCCCGACTAGCACTTGGTCAGTTTTATTTGGTATAAAATTATAAAAGCTGCTCCTTAAAATTATCTTTTTTCCGAATAAATAATCTGTGGTAGTTAAAATATGATAAACAAACATTTCATTTCATCAAACAATTTATTTTAAGTAGATAATAAATTTACATTAATTTGAATTATACTTAAATACATAAATCTGATGTTTATAACGTTTTTAATATAAGGTTGTTTGTAACAAAATGTCGTTGGTTGAATGTTGGCCAAATCTTTGCCTCTTCGACCGCCTGCGCGCGCATAGCTATCTCGAAAAAAAAAAAGCCCAGCCATAGCCCAGCGCCATTTTCCAAAAATATTTGTCTAAAATAGTTGTGTTTTAGGAAATTTTATTACTTTTTCGTCGCAAGTTTGTTGATTTCGTATGAAACGCGTGAGAGTTGGTCATTACAGCCTCTGCTAGTTTGTGCAGCACTCGCTTGCTGCAAACCCGCCTCGGCTACGGCTGTAATTACCAACTTTGCTCACTTGTATCGTAATGTACTATTTATCAATTCTTACTTAATCTAATTTGATGTTCACTCCTCTGGGCCTAAATCCGACGTCCCCCTTTGATCATTTTTAGGGTTCCCTACCCAAAGGGTGAAAACGGGACCCTATTACTAAGCCTACGTTGTCCGTCCTTCCGTCCGTCCGTCCATCCGTCTGTCCGTCCGTCCGTCTGTCCTACCTATTTAGGGTTGTAACTTTTGAACCGTCATAGCTAGATGATTACAATTGTCTCAGATTATGCGTTATTACGGCGGATTTGTTAACAAGTAATAAAAATGTCAAAAAGTTAAAAATAAAGGGGAATCTCCACCAGAAACTAGTTTTTATCAACGTTTATTCTTCACGCTCTATGGTAAAAACGGTAATACAAGCGTCAAACTTAGTGTGATTATATGTAGAACAAACTCTACAGAATAACAAAAAATACTAAAAATCGGCCAAGTGTGAGTCGGTCGCGCGCTAAAGGTCCCGGACAAAAAAAGTTTATTTTCTATTTTAATAATGTCGTGGTCTGTGGTGGTGTGGTACGGAACCCTCGGTGCGCGAGAAGCCCGACTCGCACTTGATCGGTTTTATTAGTTTTTACCTATGCAGCGTGCTCGGGGTGCCCTCGCTCTGTATATCCTCAAAACCGCGGCACTCTGAAGCGTGACTACACCGCACCGGCACCCTTTTTGCATAAAAGCCGCAGTCTTCGTCTTGACCTTATAATTATACCACTAGGGTGTAATTCAGACAATAAAACAAAACAATTTTCCCCGAAAAACGAGAAAAATTATCGGACCTCCCATGGATACAAAAATGCGGATCATCCGACCGATTTTCTATATACTGTATTTTTTTTCCAAAGAAACCAATAGGAAATTCTCAAAAAAAATTGATTGCTCATTCCATACTATCAGCTGATCAAACGGTTGTATGAAAAGTCGTTTTTTTTTGCGAATTTCCTATAGGTTTCTCAGGGAAAGTTGATCAGTGTCATAGGTACAATGACCTCTTAAAGTAATTGAACTAATTCCCAGCGCCATCTATGAAGTACATGAGTACATTAACACTGTATTACCGACGAAAGAGCGCTGTACAAATTATTAAAGAAATATTAGTTTCTTTACATTCATATACCTACCAATTTAATGTCAATCAAAAGAAGTTTGGCGGAAGGCCATATAATTTGAGACCCAGACATAGAGGTCCCATTCATGAATGAAAATTAGTAATACGTTTAGAGTGAAACAAAACTAACAAAAATGAAAATTGGCTGTAATTTCATGGTCTAAAAAAAAAGGTCTTCTATTCCCAGAGTGACACAAGCCTACGTCACAAAAAAATGGCCGCTAAACATGGTAAAAGGGTATGATGACGTAGGCTTGTGTCAGTCACGTGGTCAGTCACGTGGTCGGAAGAGAATACCAGGCGCAGTAATTTTATTGTACCATGTTGTAATTTGTAGAAGTTGGGGGAAAGGTATTTCTCCTTATACCTTTTGTATGAAGTGTGTGAAACTCATAATCTTTCTTATTAGATAGTCCACTCAATCTTCTACGCATTCATTGTGTTTATTTTAATGAAAATTCACGATAACCGTACCATATTATGATAATGGAAGAAAGCGAAATCACACGCACTATCAGTTCTACCAAGACAAATACGTTCCGTAACGTAACGACAAAAATACCTTCAGTGACAATATTAGATGAAAATAGCTGTCGTGCGTGGTTGCGTTTTGCTACAAATTTTTTGACGATTTGTCAATTTTACTAGTAATTTCTACTTTTGAATCCGGACTTCTGGAGATATGGAAGTTTTTTTTAAAAATGCCAAAATTTTTTTTGTTTATAATATTTATGACCGCCGCCGTCCTGAATGGCTTTTAGTTTTCGTAAAAAATGGCTGGGTACTAATCTGCCAATCTTCTTTATAATGGCAAATACACATTTCAATTAAAAGCAGTAAAATAAGTTTGCATCCACCATCACCACCACCTATAAACACTATAAACACCTACACACCATTTCTTTCCCAATCTTCATCAGGGGTCACTCTCGTCAGTCTCTTAGATTCCTCCCAAAGCCTACTCGTCAAAGCAGTGTCATTCGCAGACCAGTGACTATAGAACTCATAACAATCTCTAAAATGCTTCCCACTATAACCTTCCACTCTAGGATCAACTGCTAAATTCACTGACATCAACGCAACTCTGTCTAATCGTCTCCCAAACTTCAACAAAAAACCATTGAGGAAAGTCTTCCAAAATCCGTCTTCTAAGTTCCTGTAGAATTGAGACTTCGCCATACCAGGGTCCATGCTGTACACATTAACTCCTGAACCTCTAATCCTTTTATCCATTTCAACTGTGAATAGTATACCAGCTAATTTCGCGTTGCAGTAAAACCCGAAATTGGAATACCTTTCAACTTCGTTCAGTTGTTCAAAGTTTATGTCTCCTAAAAGTAGCGCTGAGGACGATACGGTGACGATTCGACTTGGTGCTGACAGCTTCATGAAAGGGAATAGAAGGTATGTTAGAAGAAATGTTCCAAAGTAGTTCACTTGCATCATCAGTTGGAGGTTATCTTCTGTCAGCCTGTCCTCCAATCCAATAGCACCAATGTTGTTGATCAGTATATCCAATCTGGGTTCGTACGTAACAGTTTCATGAACGAAATTCCGCACTGACTTAAGAGATTCCAGATCAACCTGTCGTGCAACCACGTTGTCATTTCCAGCTGATTGTATGATTGTTTTTCTTGCAGCGTCCAACTTTGCAGGGTTGCGACTTGCAATAATGACCTTGGCCCCGCGTTTTGCCAAATTCTTGGCTATCTCGAGACCAGTGCCTGAAGTTGCTCCTGTTACTAATGCCACTTTCCCGTCTAATCGGACTTCCGTTTCACAGTTGGTAAAATCGTCTTGGATCATGTCGTCAGGTGTGATCTGAACGGGTGTACTACGAAGACTAATTTATAATTTTCTTTGGACTGATTCAAATAATTAGTTTGTGGATTGATTGGATAACATATACGCATAGATAAAAAAAGCCCAAGGTAACTCTGTGACCTTATCCAACCAAGGTCATATCCGTGAAATACAGAGATGGAAGAACGTATTTTTAAAGGGTGTCCAATTAGCTATCATTATTAAGGATAGCAGTGTGGTTCATTTAGAATGGACCACTCCATTTCTTAGCGGGACTGTCGTATCTACCTATAAGTCGATTGAGGGCTGAGGGGTATAAATTCTAATAAGGGTCAATTCACACTGAAATAGCAGCGGCGAGTAGCGGTGCGCATTTTATCTAGCATTTGGAATCTTGCTACTAGTAACTAAATAAAGTTCAAATTGTTTCGAAGTGACAGGACTTAACAGGACGGACAGCGCGGCGCAGCGATTTTCCGGTGTAAAATATAAGGACCGAAAATGTTGGCTGCACGCTGCGCTGCTGCTCTTTTAGTGTGAATTGACCCTAAGGTTATTTTTGGGTACGAGCGAAGTGTCCATCATGCACCTTTCACCATTAGACACTTAATTCCATCCAGAAACCTTCATAATTTTAAAAGGTATAGAGTTGCTGCAATTTCACGCGCTGCTGCAGTTGATAGCCGTAGCGTAGCAAAGATAGAAATGTCTTGTGATCGCAATAAAGTGTGAACACAATTCATTTTGAAACAGCCGCTACTTTCAAGGCAGCCGCCATACTATTCGGCTCGCTTGTAAGGGACGATTTTCGAAAATTCCTTTCTTAGTGCACCTACCTACTTACATCCTCTGCAAAATATATTATAATATTCAAAATTTCAGATCTAGATTCCGAGAGATTATTTTAGTTTTCAAATTTTCGCAACACAAATTCGTACCGTATTATTAGAGAAATAGAGATGAATTTAGAACGGTTGAAAAACGTGACGCTTCACGCCGCGACGCGACGCTTCGACTCTGCACCAGTGGGAATTGAGCCTTACAAAAATCCGTTCTAAACATTATAGAAATGATACTATGGGTATTAATAGCTCTAGTATTAAGAAGCTTATCGAATAACCGAACGATATCATGTTGATATCGTTTATTGTTTACTTAGCCTCTGTCTGAGCACTATTTGTCGAAGATAATGTCGTTTCTCGAATTGTTTGGACAAAGACAAACAAACATTACCGCAAACAAGAGAAACTTGACCTATCCGGCGATAACCGTGACTCCTTGGTGACTAAGACCTATGCGGAGATACTTACTATCGGAGATAAAAATAATCACGCCTTCTACTTGGTTACTTTATCAAGTAACCGTTCGTGGATACTTATAAAAAATTCACGAGAGCTCATTGGAAATTAATCTACGGAATTCGAAAAAATAAATTCGAAATTGTCTTAAAAAGGTTAGGCTACAAGTGTGCTACAGGCAAAGACATTCAATTGTATCTAATATTAAATCTCTTTGGCTACAGGACAAACCCTTAACCCAATCGTCTTCGTTTTAGGCTCAAATTGTAGCTAACTAAATTGTCCAAAAGAGTTTTGCTAAAATTTTTGATATTCATTCTTCGTTTCCAAAATATCGAGCGCCAAAATCAAAAATTCGTTTTTTTTTCACTATTTCGGCCATAACTTTTTTCGTTTTTGACTTTTGCGAATAATTCTTTTTGCACCTTACAGTTCTTGTGAATACGCGTTTTTTGAGCCTTTTTTCAATATCATAAATGTCAAAAGATATCCCACTTCAGGGAAAATGCTCTCATGGATAAAGGAGCGGGAGTTGACCATACTCCGCCACGTGTGTATCACCCAGTGTGACTTGGTGAAGGCATTGAACCTCATCTGTCAGCACCGCATCGCATTTTTCTGTCGCTCCATCCTTTTCTGCCACTCAGGAACGCCATTTGCTAGGGCGAGAAAGATAGCGAGAATGCGATCGCACACGGCACCACCGGCAGTACTACAACCTTTCTCGCTCTAGCCAATGCCTTTCCTGAGAGACAGAAAAGGACAGATCGAGAAATTTGGAATAGGTACCTCTACCACATTTTTTCGTTTGTTTTAGGTTTTCATAAATTATGGAGAAATCTAAAATATTGTGTTGAGGGCGCCACTGAAATGTAAAAAGACTCTTAAAACAAAGAAGAGAAGCTTGACCTATCCGATAACCGTGACTCCGACTTACGGAGAAGATAATAACAAATTATGCCTTCTTACTTGATAGTTGGAATTAATGAGCAACGTATTAAAATGGGGATGATGACTGATCAGGGTCATCATCCCTATTTTACCCCCCCCCCCCCCCCTTTATTTTATTTTATTGGCCTTTGACCCTTGACGAAGTGTAGGGTTGACAGTCCGCGCTTTTATAAAAACGTCATCTACATTTCGTAACTTTTTATATTATTAAAAATTTTACTATAGAATTACCGAAAATATGAATTTAACATTTACTATAGAATTACCGAAAATATGAATTTGACGGCCCGGTAGCACAGTTGGTAGTGAACCTGCCTGCTGTGCCGAGGGTCGCGGGTTCGAATCCCGTAAGGGAAAAATATTTGTATGATGAATGTGAATATTTGTACCCGAGTCATGGATGTTTGTATCTATATATGCATCCTATATCGTTGACCGTTGTCTAGTCATCATAATACAAGTCCAGGCTAGATTCTGGTACTTTAAATGTGACTAGATAATTTGTGTGACATTGTCCAAGATATTTATAACATTATTTTGTATCTTTTTTTTAAAGATACAAACATAATATACATATTTTATATCAGTCAAATACTACGGGTGCGCGCGCCTGACTGCTTTCTCTCGGCTCCCCTCAAGTGTGAGGTGAAGTGGGGTATCTGAAGTCTGAGAGGAGCGGGGGGAGTGGCCGTTCTGTATGTAGAACTACAGGGTGAAATTGATATCATTGGCATCCTTTTCAACTAAAAGTCTGCCCGTCAAACTGAACAACTTTTACTATGGGAGCAAACCGATCGGAGCAAAAAAAAATCTGCTGTTGCATACATTCAAGTCGAGTAGGCACTGCAGTTGGGACAGCTGATTTTTTAGTTGCTCCGATCGGTTTGCTCCCATAGTAAAAGTTGTTCAGTTTGATGGGTAGACTCTTAATGATATCAATTTCACACTGTATATTGTACAAGGTGTTACAAAAATACAAATAAACATTTAATTGTAGGTAGTTTGGTTTAGTTTAGACTATCAAACTAAACAACTTTCACTAACAATAACCAAACTGTTATTTAGCTGTAAGTTCTCCAAAAAGGAAATAAGTAAATAGCATAACACCATAATGAATAGCTATGTACTAAAAGGATATATTCCTACTTAATTGATTGTATGGTCACCCTATATTTTATTTGTATATTACGTCATTATCAATTTTATTTGTCTGCATTAGAAGCAATTTATAAAATGTCATTGATTCTATTAGAAAATATATTTTTAACCGACGAAAAACAAAAGACGGAGGAGGTTCTCAAGTCGACGCGTATATTTTTTTGTTTTTTTTTGTTTTATGTATGAACACGCATAACTTTTTACAGAGTAGTCCGATTTTGATAATTTTTTTGTTGTTTTGTAGGTCATACTTCAGAAGTGGTCCCATTTTAATTTGGTGAAGATCTGGTAAAGGGCTTCGGAGATAGACAATAGAACTCCTCAAAGATCTATAGCATATCATCGGTCATACTTCAGAGGAGGTCCCATCCCATTTTAATTTGGTGAAGATCTGGTAAAGGGTTTCGGAGATAGATAATAGAACTCCTCAAAGATCTATAGCATATCATCGACGATTGAAATAAATGATTCGTGTTCCTGTTTATGTTCCCTTTACATGTACAACGGATATGTTAACCCAATCTAAAATCAACACTGAAAATTTTGAAAAAAAAAATGAAATAAAAAATGAAAACCGACTTCAAAACTCAAAAAGTAAAAAATAATAAATATTGCAGCCAATGAATTTTAAGTTAGCATCTTTGAAGTCGGTTTTCATTTTTTATTTTATTTTTTGGCTAGGCTTGACACCGACTACAATAAGACCTAGCCAAAAAATTACTGCAAGCTCAGTCTCGAATCGTACAGGCTTGACAGCGACTTCGATAAAACAAATTGATATTCTTATAGATGCTAACGTAAAATTCATTGGCTGCAATATTTATTATTTTTTACTTTTTGAGTTTTGAAGTCGGTTTTAAATTTTTGTTAAAAAAAATTTTTGTTGGGTGTGTACGGAACAAATTCCATTCTATATTGAATTGCATTTGAGCGACAAAATGTAAACAACGGTTAGTAATTAGTTTTGACGACCCGGTTGGTGTAATGGTTACCACGCCGGACTGCCAAACCAGGGTCCTGGGTTCGAATCCCGGTTCGATCATGGATGTTTATATGTTTGTGCCGTTGTTGTATGGTTTCCATAATAAACAGCCTATAAATAGTGCTTTCTTGGGATCATTACAATATATGTGCCTGTGAGCGTTATTTATTTTATTTTTATTTTTTTATACCAGTGTAGAAAATAAAATACCATCTCGAGACGGAAGAAAACTTATCTCCGAAATGAATAACAGTAAATTATCGATTCTACTCGCAAAGGATTACGACAAATGATATGTTAATTTTGTATGGAAAATAATTTAAAAAACGAAAGTTATAATTTATTTTAGATTTAAAGAAAGCGTGACTGTAAATATTTTATTTCGTGGTCTGGCAACAATCAGATATTTTAGACCTTTGGTTCGTTTTAACAAAGTACTAAAATGCTAAAGCGCAGGTACACGTGCAACGGTAACTGAAATGCTATGCTACGGCCTCGCACGGCGACGGCGGGGTCTCGGGGGGGGGGGGGGGAGGGGGGGGGGGGTTGCAGGAGGGGTGTCAAATTCCGAGCCACGTGCGAGCCAGGTGCCAAGTTAATTCGCCCGGGTTGAACGAGGCCTACGTGAACCACGGAAAGCCCCTACAGGGTGTTAGCGTCGACGACTCAGTGGCGTAGCATGTGTTTCTGCCGCCCGGGGCACAGACCGATTTTGCCGCCCCCTTATCTTTATAAGAAGACCTAGATCGAAAAATAACGGAGCGAGCGAAGCCAGCTTGAATTTTTTTAGCACAACTATTCGAGTTGTGGTCAGACATCTTTTCATTTATAAATGAAAAAATAAAGAGCGAGCGAAGCGAGCTCGACTTTTCTCCTAAATACGAATCAGTCTGAGCCAGAGGTTTTTAGGTATAATATGTGCAAAGTAACCTAAGTAAACGCTATGGCTCGAACGAAGCAAACTCGAAATTTTTAGCACCAATTCATAGTCAGAATTCTTCAGGATTAAGGCACAATAATTAAATGAGAAACTTGAGCGAGCTCGACTTTTCTCTGTTCCACGAATTGGTTATAGACAGAGCTCAATCAAGCTATATTTTTCTCGAATTTGCCGCCCCTAGTAAAGTGCCGCCCGGGGCATTTGCCCCCCCTGCCCCCCCCCCCTCGCTACGCTACTGCAACGACTATCGAAATAGATTTGAAAATAGCGTGCAAGAAATAATGCGATAACTTCACAGGGACTGGGATCTGTTGCACGCTATTTTCAACTCTATTTCAATTACTTAAAATTACTCAAACAGTTCTCCGCTAGGTGTGCGCCGGCCCTAAGAGTAGGATGCAAGGCTGCAAAGAGCCTCCCATCCTCCTTCAGGGTATACAGGGTGTTAGGGTAAACAGTTGCATTACTTTAAGGGGCTATGTGAAAAAAATGGATTCTTCAAAGCTTCATATATCATGAAGTACTAACAGTAGGAGTATGATTTTCGGATATGTGTAAATTGAACATATAATTGAAGTTTTGATTAGAGCCAAAACACGATTAAGACACATTTTCTCGATAGAAAAACAAGCCAAGGTAGCCTCCGTTTTTATCTATAAACGCTTGGAACTGCTAAACGCTGAATAATAAAAACACGAGACTTGATTTAAAAAAAAAGAAATTGATATTTTCTAAATTTTGATTAGAGCAGAATTGAAATAACATATATAGTACAATCACAATTAAATAAAGTTTGATTTGGCGCTCGATTCGTTCCAGGCGCGCGCGGCGCCCCATCTCTTTCTCTCGCATCAGGCCGTAATATAAGCTAGCCCACGCCTGTTTCGCTTAAATTATTTTTCGACATAGGCCCTTAAGGGTGATGGTACAACAACTTTCCCAAAGAAAACTATAGGAAATTCGAAAATTCTTTTTTTAATCGACTTTTTATACAAAAGTTCGTTTCATACGGGAGTCAAAAATGTTTTTTACGAATTACCTATAGGCTTCTCAGGGAAAGTTGTTCAGTATCATAGGTACAATTACCCCTTAAAGTAATGCAACTGTTTTCCCAAACACCCTGAATAGGCCTGTGCCCTAGCACTGCAGGGTTTTCACTACAGGAGTACGATTTTTGAATCTCATTCGCTGAGTTTAGTTAGCAGTTGAAAATGTCTATATTACTATGGAGACGTGCATCTTTCTACTGCTGATTAGCAAATCAGCAGTAGAAAGATGCGTATCTCCGCAGTAATTTTGACATTTTCAACTGCTGAACTCAGCGAATGAGATTCAAAAATCGCACTCCAGGGGGTGTTACAAAAGTAAAATTAAACATTTAAACTCATGGGGGTTGTTGAGACCATCAAACTGAACAACTTCCACTATGGGACCAACATCGAAATCGCGAGAAAAAAAATTTGTCCCATACATTTAGCTCGAGTAGATCTGTAGTTTAGTATGGAACATCGCAAACGCATCGCATCTTGGCGATTATGGAAAATCTCCCCATTTTGGGTGAGGCCTATGTCCAGCAGTGGACGTCTATCGGCTGATATGATGATGATGGAACATCCGATTTTTTTTCACGATTTCGATCTTGGTCCCATAGTGATGGTCAGGATAGGCTTGGTTCAGTTTGATGGTCTTAACTGTTAAATAAAAGATGTGTTACTTCTCGACTGTTCTCAACTCAAGAGTACTTTATTCTGCCACTACCTTCAATATATAACACCTCCACCCTTATTAACTAACCCTCTTAAGCTAGGACTACAATTACACAAATTTCACAGGTGCTTAAGACTACAGCAACTACAACATTATGTTTTTCTCATAATGGTTAAATGTAACAGGAACTGATATTGTGGCATAATTGAATCGCCTTATTTTAACCCAGTAGAATACAACATTATATTATAATAAATACAGCTTTACTTTATGAGTAGGTACATTATACATTATACCTACATTAATGTTTATGCTACGCAACAAGTAGGTACATCTTGTGTACTTAACACTATAAGGACCGCATGTTAGATACGACTATTTTAACAAATTTCCATGAATATCATCAAACAATGTTAACAAACAAATTCATCAAACCCAAACCGAACAGGTTGTCTACGGCTTCTCGTTTGACCTGAACGTGGTGAAGTACTAACTCCGTTTTCTGACACACCGGGCACGGGCGACGACGAGGCTGTCGCCGGCGCCTCGGCCCCGCGGACCGACTCCACTGGACCTGCCTCCTCCTCTAACGGCAACGGAAATGAACTACGCCTTCGAACGGTTTCGCCTACCGGTGGTGTACGTACGCTTGCGGTTACGATGGGTATTCTATTTCTGAGTTGATCAATATGTCTATGTACCTCGGTTCCAAATTCAGACCTAACGTTATAATCGGTGCTACCTAACCTTTCAGTCACGTTCCCCGCGAGCCACTTATCCTGGCCGCGGTAGTCGCGGTACCACACGGCGTCCCCCGGCTGCACCTGCCGGTGCGCGCCGCCCGCCGCCGCCTCGGCGCGCGCCTGCTGCTCGCTCACTCGGGCCGACCGCTCCGGCTTTAGCAAATCTAAGCGCATCCGCAAACTCCGACCCTGTAGAATTTTGGCTGGACTCTCACCGGTCGTGTGGTGCTCCGTATTTCTATACGCTAATAGGAACCTATTTAACGCCGTGTCGATGTCAACTTTTTGCTTTACCGCCTTTTTAATGGTACGCTTACAAATTTTTACCGCGCTCTCTGCCGCACCATTCGACGCCGGGTGGTATGGCGCTGAAAAAACGTGCTGCACCCCATTATTATTCAAAAACGTTTCGAACTCTGTACTCGAAAAAGGAGGCCCGTTATCGCTGACTATCTGACGCGGTATACCGAACCGTGACCACAAATCCCTTAGAATCTTTATTACCGCCGGGGCAGTGGTACCTTTCATTTTAATCGCCTCGATCCATTTGGAGCACGCATCCACTACGATGAGGTAGGTATCGCCTGCCGTGTGACTTAGGAAATCGAGATTCAAGCGCGCCCACGGACGATCAGGCCAAGGCCAAGCCCGCGGCACATGAGCATCTGGCGCGTCAGCCACGGCGGCACACACCTCGCAGACGCGGCACGCCGCGTCCAGCGATTCGTCCACGCCAGGCCACCAGACGTAGCTCCTCGCTAGAGCTTTCGTCTTTACCATACCCATGTGGGAATCGTGCAATTCGCTCAGAACCCTGTCTCTGCATGCGGCTGGTATGACTACCCTATGTCCCCATAAGATACATCCTAACTCTGAATACAGTTCTTTTCTGCGATTGAAATAAGGTTTTAACTCCTTTATCTCGACGTCCGATGGCCATCCGTCCTCTATATAACTGTGAACTCGGCTCAATATCGGATCGGACCTAGTTTCTCTTTTAAGTACCTTATAATCCATCAATAACGCCTCGGTAGCAAAATGTAGGTAAGTTTGTTCTGGTAAATCGACCTCCGCCGCGATAGACTCCTCCTTGTGCGTTTTAATTAAACGAGAAAGGACATCCGCCGTATTGTCATTTGTTTTTACGTATTCTATGTCAAAGTTGTACGCCGACAGTTTTATCGCCCACCGCTGAAGGCGACTGGCCGCGGTGGTAGGTATTTCCGCATTCGGGCCGAAAATACTCACCAACGGCTTGTGGTCCGTGCGGAGCGTGAACCGTCTCCCATACAAATATTGATGGAACTTGTCTATTGCGAAAATAATAGCTAGTGCTTCTTTATGAACCTGGCTGTAATGCATCTCAGCCTGCGACAGGGTGCGCGACGCGTACGCGACGACGCGCTCGCGGCCATCAGGCCCGCGCTGCGCCAGCACGGCGCCCAGCCCGCGCGCTGATGCGTCGCACGTCACCACCGTGTGCTGGCGCATGTCGTAGTGCGCCAGTACTGCAGCACTACAAAGTAGCTTTTTCACCTGAAGAAACGCATCGTTCTGACTCTTACACCACTGGTAATGCCTGCCCTTCTTAAGTAGTTCGTACAACGGCGTTAGATACGAAGATAAATTTTTTATAAATTTACCATAGAAATTCGTCATACCTAGGAACGATTTTAGTTCGGTCGTATTCGTCGGGTGCGGCATCTCAACGATCGATTTAATCTTTTCCGCGTTCACTCTTACCCCGTCTCTGTCTATTATAAAACCTAAGTATTCTACCTGTTTCGCCATGAACATACATTTTTTCTTTTTAATTCTTAGCCCACTACTTTCCAATACTTCAAATACCCGTTCAATAGTTTTTAAGTGACTATCTAAATCTTTATTTTTTATTAAAATATCATCAAAGAAAACTATCACGTTTGGTATATCTTTCAGAAGGTCCACCATAAACTTTTGAAATATGCCCGGACTGGAGGCCAGACCATACACTAAACGTTTGTATTTAAATAAACCACGGTGTGTGTTTATCACGGTGTAAGCTCTGGACTCCTCGTCGAGTTCCAGTTGGTTATACGCTTGTGAAAGGTCAAGTTTCGTGAAATATTCATTTCCTCCGAGGTCACTAAACAAGTCATCAATTTTTGGAACCGGGTATCTATCGACTAACAAAACACGATTAAGGGTTACCTTATAGTCCGCGCAAATACGTATACCACCGTCGGCTTTGGTCGCGATCACCAGAGGGGAGGCCCAGTCGGAGCGCTCCACAGGCTCGACGACGCCGGCACGCAGCATCGCGTCCAGCTCGGCGTCCACTCTCGCTCGCAGCGCATACGGCATGGGCCGCGCGCGGTGGAACACCGGCTCCGCACCCGCTCGCACATGCAGCTTTACTTGCCCGCCCGTGTACCGGCCCAGTGTGTCATCAAACAACGATTCATGCCTGCAAATAATTTCATTCAACAATTTATTTCCATTTAGATTTCCATTATTTATGTTATGGACAGACATTTTTGGCACCTGTATGTTAAGCTCAGAGAGCCATTGCCTCCCTAGCAGAGAGGTAGTACCGTTATCTATGACATACAAATCTAGGATTTTTTTATTACGTTCGTACTCCACCTCAACTTCTAAATAACCCAATGGACGCACTACAGTGCCATCATAAAATGTTAATTTAAGTTGACATTGGTTTAAAACCAGATCACTGAATCGTTTTTGATACGTTTTTACTAGAATAGATATACACACCGGTTTGTACTTAGCTAAAGACATCTGATATATAGGTTCTTCGTCTTCGTCGTCGTCCGTCGACCCTTGCCCGCCCTGATCGTCCTGCAGCGACCCGCTCCGGTCGTCAGCTGACGTCGATGGCCCCTGCAGCCAGTAGGTCCCGGCGCCGGCGCGCGCGCCTCTCGAGCGCGCCCCGCGCCCCATGCCCCGGCTGCTCCCGCCGTACCCGCGCCTTCCGCGTGATCCACCTCCACCTCCGCCGCCGGCTACTCCCGCCGGTGCCGGTGCCGGTGGTTCGAACCGTCTCGTTTGTTTATAACCCGTAACACTATTACTTTTTGTTGGACACATTCTCCTTAGGTGGCCTATTTGTTGACAGAAACTGCACTCAAATGTATTGTATCTGCAATCGTTAGTTCGGTGTCTATTGTCGCCGCAAGCCATGCACTTCGAGATAATATGCATCTGATGAACGGTTTTTGTAACGTCACCGCTTACCGCGCTAGAATCCCGCTCCGCTGCCTCAAGCGTCGTTGCTAGACTCACCGCTTTATTGTAGCTAATTTTGTTTTCCGCGAATAATCGTTGCCGTGTGTTTTCACTTTTTATACCACACACTAATTGGTCGCGTAAATTATCCTCTAGCACTTGTTCAAATTCACAATACCGCGATAATTTTTTTAATTCCGCCACATAATCTGAGATTGACTCGCCATCTTGTTGGCGTCGCTGACGAAATCTGTAACGTTCAGCTAGAATAGATGGCAGCGGCTGTAAATGCTTCTGCATCAACTCAACTACCTCTTTGTAGGTCTTCTCTGCAGGTTTTTTCGGGCTTGCTAGTGTAGATAGAAGATCATAAGCTTCATCCCCCATTACCGATACCAACGTTGCTAATTTTACCGCTTCGTCGATCTTGTTCGCAAGAAAATACATTTCGAGCCGCTCACAATACTCTGACCAGTTCCCATTTTTGACGTCGAACTCGTGAATCTGTCCAACAACCATTTTAACCGCACTATTTTGTCCTTTATCCAAGATTTACCTCTTACGCCACTGTTAAATAAAAGATGTGTTACTTCTCGACTGTTCTCAACTCAAGAGTACTTTATTCTGCCACTACCTTCAATATATAACATTAACCACCCCCTAAAATGTTTATTTGTATTTTTGTAACACCCTGATGCATGTGGACCATAGACCCATAGAGATTCGAAGATCAAACTAATGCGAATCGTTGACACATTCCAGATGCTGGGAGTATGGTACGTGATCCAGAAGACGTCGACGGCGTCCCACTGCATCACTTACAACTTCACGACGACTGACGAGCCTGGGAAGTACCAGCTGGAGCAGTTATCACAGCATTTCATTCTTGGTCTCACGCCGCTGAAGCACGATTACAGGTAATGATAATTATGATACTTAATACAACCATTTTAATGTTTTGATTAAATGTACAATAAAGCGGTCAGCACAAGCGTCGTCAAAAACAAATGTACAAAAACAGACATAAATCAGCAACATGCTTCGTCAAAACAATGAAAACAAAACAGACATAAATCAGCAACATGCTTCGTCAAATAACCCGCCCCTGGACGATCCCGGCGCAAAGGAGCCCATAATACAAGCAGCTTTGCCTCGTTGAATAGCTATAGCTAGCCTCTGCACCAGAAACGACCCGGAACGGGGGTCACAATTTCGCTCCCTCAGTCGACGGCCAACCTCCGCAATGAAGGTCTTAGCCTCGGCACCCCAAACCCCCGTGGTCTCAACAGCGACAGGTACAAAAAGATAATAGGTTACCAGGGCCGAGTACGTGTCCCACTTCCTGACGGCAGCCAGATCCGCGGCCGCTCCAGGCGTCCGTGACGTGCGACTCAGGTAGCTGGCGGCGAAAGTGCTGACGCACGTTGCCTCCCATAAAAGGCACTTGCCTTTCTGCCAGGGCACCAATGTCAAGCCATCCGGCTTCTTGCCGTCGGCACGGCTGAGACCACGAGGCTCAAGAACGCACGGGACGTTGGCAGATACGAGAGCCCTCCTGACGATATCGTTGAGGGCATGGTGGCGAGGAAACCTCCCTGAGCAGCGACGGCAACTCAAAGCGTGGTGCCCAGTGGCCTCCACCATGGAACCGCAGATGCATGTATGCGGTTCACACACCTTGACCACCTTGCACCATTTTAATCGTTTTCTGGTGTACATGGATCTTGCTTGTTGCAACTAGGGATAACTTCCGTGCGTTCAGATGTTTTTGCCATACTTATTACTGGAATAAAAATAGGTCATAGTTTTCAGTTTAATGTTAGGTCCCCATTGTAATATTTTTTTTTTTGTGCTTTTGCGGTAGTCTTTAAGACTGCCATAAATTATCTCTGGAATTGGCTCTGTAATAGCCATGCTTTTTTTCTTATTGCTGTCTCCCGTTTGCAATGGAGGGAAGTCGGATATTTCTTTTTCCTACTCCTCCTATCTTCTGTGATTAATTCATTGCGGGTTCCAAGACAGATTAGTGTCATCCCCCGGGCTCGCTGGACTTCATTGTCCAGTGTTGTGAATGGTCGCCGCTGTTGATCCTGGTTTACAGGAGTTACAGCGGTGGGAATGTGTGGTGGGCCTAACCATTTTATTCGATCTTCTTCTTCATGTCATGACATGAGCGATATCGAATGACAATCACTCATTCTGTGTAGGAAATGGGAACCTCTAGTTTACACTACTTACATACTTAATTAAGAGTCCTTTTACCGTTCAGTGGCGCCCTATCAACACAATATTAAAGATTTCTCAAAAAAAAAAAAAAAAAATTTGTTAAAATTAATTTTAAAAAAAAATCTTTTTTTTTTCATTCTTTTTTTTTCAAAATTTACAAAGTGCTTCTCCAACTCAGTGGCGTAGCGTGGGTTTCTTTCGCCCGGGGCATAAACCGATTTTGCCGCCCCCTTATGAATACCTACACAAAAAATAACAGAGCGAGCGAAGCGAGCCCGAAATTTTTGAAATGAAAACTTCTTTAGCGGCGTTGTGCACTTTTTGGAATGGGTAAAAAATTTTAAACTCGCGTCAGGACCGTGACGTTACGTAACCTGATCGAAAATTCCTAAGCATAGATATAGTCAGACCGTGACGTCACGTGACGTATGACATAAGATCTCTTAGTTTTCACTTCTGCCGGCACTCCCGGAGTGCAACCCGTTGTTTTTTTTTTTGCACATTAATGTTGTGGCCAGACATCTTTTAGTTTATCCATGCATAAATAACACCCTGTATACTAATCCTAGAATCCTGAGCGTAGCGAGGGTTTCAAATAGTTTCAATGCAAGTACTCTCGCCAAAAAACAACTTTGCAACCTTGGAAACAACAAATAACTACCTATTTTATGCAATTCTTTTATCAGTAACTTTATTTCATATTTTATTGCAGCTGCTTTCGGTAGGTGTTCCTTTTTTCTATCTTTTATATAAAGTAAAATTTAGATGTTGCACGAATTTACTAAAATTACGAGAAAGCACTGCCGTGTCTTTATGGTGTTTAGACGTGTCCAAACAACTTCGAAATCGCGAAAAAAATCTACCGTTTCATACATTATATTATTTGAGTATTTGGCTGCTACTATTTTGAATAAAAATTATTTGAGTTATTAATATTAAGAAGCTATGGCTTTTTCTAAGTACATATGTATTTTCATGTGCGAGATTTCTAATTGAATTCTTATCAATTTCCAGGTACAAGGGCATTTTAACTGTTCCAGACCCGGCCGTGCCTGCTAGGATGAAGGTTAAATTCCCGTTAAGTAAGTACTTACCATTCTTAACTAAAGTGGTCGACATAGCACAGAAAATTAGCAAGCTGAAGTGGCAATGGGCTGGTCATATCTGCCGAAGAACTGACAACCGGCGGGGTGTCAGAGTTCTAGAGTGGAGACCATGAACTGGGCCTCAATTGCGCAATTTTATACGGTTTTGGTTTGTTTTTGTTTTGTTTAGATTTGGTTTAGCTGAAGGAAAAAAGCTATCGCGATATTTTTTTCTGAACGGTTAAATCGCACAATACAGAAAATTCGATCGAACGGACATCAAACGTTACGCCAACGTATCTTCCGAAATAAAGCTAAATTAAATCGTTACCGTTAATATAATTTGCGCGATACGAATTGTGCATAACGTAACGTTTTTGGTTGTAGTTTTGTTTTGGTAGTATCGTTCAAACTTAGAGCGATTGAGGGCCTGGTATATGTAGTGTGGGACGCCCTGCTGCCCGCTGGATAGACGACCTAAAAAAAGTAGCGGGGAGCGACTGGATGAGGAAGGCCGAGGACAGGGGTTTGTGGCGCGCCTTGGGGGAGGCCTATGTTCAGCAGTGGACGATGATAGGCTGATGATGAAGTACCATTTTACTAAAGATTGTTTGTTATAAAACATAGGTACAATGAGCGTTTTTCTTTTCTTTTTTAATTTTAGTTCCTAAAAAACTCGACAGATGACATGATTATCGCTCCATAGAGACGTAGGCCTGATCCTGTCAAAATCATGTCAAGACTGTGCCTGACTTTTTTTTAAAGGCCAAGGTATCGAGCCCATACAACAATGTCAGACGTAAAAAGTTTCATATTTTCGATTAAAATGATTCGTAAATAATAAAATATTAAATCAAAAGATGAGTTGGCCGCTTTTTGATCATCTTCTCCCTCTTTATTATTTTAAAGAAACACATTTTGAAATTTTGACTTTTATTCGCACAGACCGTAACGTCATCTATCGATCCACTAGAAAACCAAAAGAAAAACGCTCATTGCTACGAATATTATCATTATCATACACACAGGGTGTAACAAAACACCCTAGTAATACTTAAGGGGGTGCTTCATACCATCAATCTGAACAACTTTCAGTATGGAGCCAACGTCGAGAAAAAATTAAAAAAAAATGTGCCGTCCCATACATTTGAGTCGAGACAGTACTGCAGTTTTCTATGAAAGAGCGTTTTTTTTTTTTCGCGATTTCGATGTTGGCTCCATAGCGAAAGTTGTTCAGTTTGATGGTCTGAAGCACCCCCTTAAGTATAACTAGGGTGTTTTGTTACACCCTGTATACCTGAATCCACCCACTGCATGGGAAAACAGAACAATTCACAACATAAACTAATGGAGGACTAGGTGACCTAGTCCTCCATTTGTTTATGTTCTGAATTGTTCTGTTTTCCTTCATCCGTCCTAAGCATCTCGTATCCACGGGGTGTAGCCTCCACCAACGAATTACGAAAATATCGATCAGCTAACTGGAACCAAGGTCTGCAGTTTTGTGTGAAGCTGCATTGTTAGTGTTCCGTACCCATATTGGAAAAACGGAACACTTATGGAATCAGCTCGGTGTCTGTCCGTCCGTCTGTCACAGGCATTTTTCTCAGAGACCGTAAGACATAGGAAGTTGAAACTCGGTACAGATATAGCAATTGCTGGTCCAATATCGTAAATGAAGTAAAAAATGTTTTTTTTTTTTTTGGGACAATTTGGGGAGTAGGAAAGGGTAAATAAAAAAAAAAATCTACCCTATGGTGTGCGGTATCAATTGAAAGCTTATGAAAATGCGATTCTAAAAATATAGTTTTCAAATTTTTTATAAAAACGTTTAAAAAATTTTCAATTCAATCCGAGAAATTGCTGTCCCCACCTCTATTTAAAAAAATATAGCCTTGTAAGATCTAAAAAAAAATCATGAACATCATCAAATAACGTGTAGATAGCAGGAAAATTATCAGGGTGGCTCTAAGATATAGATAGTTTTTTTTCTATACTCAAAAAACTAACACCAGTGAGACCAGTGTAAAATGATCTTCAGTTACTATGTGAACACATACTAAGTAAGTGTCAATTTATAGTGGTATTTTCAATGACCCATGTTTAAACAACTGGTAGTACGGGACACTCATCGTACTTGGCCGGTTTTTTCTCGATATTTCGGCTCCATCATTTAAATATTACAATTACAAGGGTGTTTTGTTGTTGTGCCATCTCCTGTCGGAGGTTGGCTATCATTATTGCTATTCGCACCCTGGAGACTGCAGCCCTAAATAACACCCTGCATACTATTATCACCGAGTACTATAAGATATTTTATCTACTCTGTGCTGTGCTCCTTGTTTATATTTATGACTAAAACATATTGCTATAGTCTGCTATAGTATTTTAATCAGGAGTAAAAATCTAGCATAAAAATGCTAATGCTATTTCTTTTCCGCAGGCGTTGCCGGGTCAGCAAGCTACACTATAATTGCTACTGATTACTCTACATACGCAGCCATATTCACCTGCCAGAGGCTTGCGTTTGCGCACAGGAGATCCGCAACCATTCTGTCGAGGACTAAGGAGCTGGATAAGATGTATGTCGATAAGGTGAGTTGGTTTTTTATTATTTTCGATATTTTAATGGTGAATTCGTGACTAGTTTCATGAAAGTAATAAGCCCTTTCGGGGCGGTCGGAATCTTTTCTACAACTAATACTAACTATATTTTTATGTATGCAGTCGTGACAAGTGGGAATTATTACAATGTATGTCACTACCTCTACACATGGTGAATTTGAAGTCATTTAGCATCCTTTTAAACTAAGACTCTACATGGACTCTACCAAAATTGAACAACTTTTGCGGGAGCAAATGTGAAATCGCAAAAAACTGCTGTTCCATACTAAACGCAGCACAGCCCGGACACTGCATACAAAAAATTAAATTTGACTAGATGACGTCAGCACAATATGCGAAACCAAAGAAATTGAACCTTATGTCTTCTTCTTGGAACCAGTGCGTGGTAACCAGAGGGCGATAGAGGGGGTGAGGTAAAAAGTTGGTGGGAGGAAGGGAGTGTTAGTACTGTATAGTAATACATACTCTTTCTTATACTGTGACGCCAGTCTCAAATGTACCTATGCCTTTTTTATAGCATATAGGAAGTTGTTCACTTTGATTGGTAGAGTCTGATTGGTGGAGTTTTTACAAGGATATTTGTTCAAATTCACCCTGTATATAATTTAAGGTCCCCCACCGCGTTTGTCTGTTGCATGTCGTCCTGTCTGTCTGTAAAGGCTAATTTCAAAAATTGCTATATAGGGATTTTGATACGGTTTTCACTAAATAGACTAATTTACGAGGAAGATTTTTGTAGCCGTGCGAAGCTAATTTAAGTTAAAAATCCCTAATATTATAAATGTGAATGTAAGTTTGTTTGTTACGCTTTCACGCGAAGACTACTTAACCGATCATCATGAAACTTTGTACACATATTCTTGGAGGTATTAGAAGTAACATAGGATACTTTAGACCCAGAGCCCCCAACGGTCTAGGGCCTAAACGTATAGGAAAGCTGGATTCAGTCTAGCTCGAAAATAGACGCCAAAGTACATCATTTAGCTTCGGTCTTACGACTCAAAGCGGTCACTGAAATTTTTTACAACGGTCAGACAATCGCGAAAAAATGGGGTCTGGGCCTAAACATATAGGAAACGAACTGGATGCATTTAAAGAAAGAGCCCTCTTAGGACAATACCACAGCATATTTAGTTTTTCTCAAATCGGTCACTGTTCAAAATCAGACCGGGGTTGAAAAAAGAAAAAAATTGGTCTTGGGCCTAAACATATAGGAAATGTGAAACCAACTTGGATCGACAGAACACACTTTACCCATCACGAAAAATCCGGTCTTACATGGCGGATCGGTCACCTTTCCAGAATCAGACCACTTTTATAAGATACCAAAAATGACATATATCTCGACAATGGTTAGTGATAGAAAAAAAATTGTTACGAACAAAATTGTTGGAAATTTAATGTTCTTTAAGTTTGCAGTAGCTTTGTTTACAATTTGATGCATAGGAGACGAGATATTTGTAAAAACTGAATAATTAAAATAGTAATAGACAGATATCTCGACAACGGTTGATGATAGGAAAAGTTTGTTCAGGACACAATTGTAGACAATATTATGTTCTACAAGTTTTGTTATAACTTTGTTCACGATTTGATGCATACGAAACGAGATATTTGCAAAAACGAATTAATTACAATAGTAATAGACAGATATCTCGAAAACTGTTGATGATAGGAAAAGTTTTTTAACATAAAATTGTGGATAATGTTATGTTCTACAGTCTTTTTAATAACTTTGTTCACAATTTGATGCATACGAAACGAGATATTTCCAAAAAATAATTAATTAAAATAGTAATAGACGATATCTCCACAACGGTTGATGATAGAAAAAGTTTGTCTAGGATACAATTGTAGATAATGTTAAGTTCTACAAGTTTTTAGTAACTTTGTTCACGATTTGATGCAAAAGAAACGAAATATTTGTAAAACTAAATAAATAAAAAGGTAGTAGACAGATATATCGACAACTGTTCATAACAGAAAAAGTTTGTCTAATAAAATTGTAGATAATGCTGTTCTACAAATTTGGCTATAACTTTGTTTACAATAAATTCTATTTATAGAATAACGAGATCTGCGCAAAAACTAATTATTAAAAATAATAACAAACAGATATCCCGACAACGATTGATGATAGAAAAAAATTGGTCAAGATAAAATTGTAGATAATTATATGTTCTACAAGTTTAGTTATAACTTTGTTAATAATTTGATGCATACAAAACGAGATGTTTCCAAAAATTAATTAATTAAAATAATAACAAATATATCTCCACACCGGTTAATGATATAATAAATTTGTACAAAATAAATTGTAGGAAACTGTATGTTTAACAAGTTTTGTAATAACTTTGTTCACGATTTCATTCATAGGAATGGAATGCAATTAATGTTAGATTAGACTAATGAGTAAATGATTTTTTTATCTTAAACTGGATAATTTTGTTGAAATAAAAATTGTGACCGAGTTAGTTTTTTGCAAATATCTCGTTTTTTATGCATACAATTTAAAAAGTTAATACAAAACTTGTAGAACAAACAATTATCAACAATTTTATTCTGACAAATTTTTTTCTACCGCTTTCGGGATATCTGTTTGTTATTATTTGTAATAATTAGTTTTTGCACATATCTCGTTTTCTATACGTTAACATTAAATAAATAAATAACGCTCACAGACACATACATTGTAATGATTAAGCCTTAGGCTTTTTGTTATGGGAACCACATACAGCAACGGCACAAACATATAACATTCATGACCGAACCGAGATTCAAACCCAGGACCCTGGCTTGGCAGTCCAGCGTGCAAAGAAAGCATTGTAAAGAAAGTTATAACCAAATTTGTAGAACAGCATTATCAACAATTTTATTAGACAAACTTTGTCTGTCATCAACCGTTGTTGAAATGTCTGTCTATTACTATTTTAATTATTTAGTTTTACAAATATCTCGTTTCTTTTGCATCATATCGTAAACAAAGTTATTACAAAACTTGTAAAACATAACATTATCTACAATTGTATCCTAGACAAACTTTTCTATCATCAACCGTTGTGGAGATATCGTCTATTACTATTTTAATTAATTATTTTTTGCAAATATCTCGTTTCGTATGGATCAAATTGTGAACAAAGTTATTAAAAAACCTGTAGAACATAGGATTATCTACAATTGTATGTTAAAAAACTTTTCCTATCATCAACAGTTTTCGAGATATCTGTCTATTACTATTTTAATTAATTAACTTTTGCAAATATCTCGTTTCGTATGCATCAAATTGTGAACAAAGTTATAACAAAACTTGTAGAACATAATATTGTCTACAATTGTGTCCTGAACAAACTTTTCCTATCATCAACCGTTGTCGAGATATCTGTCTATTACTATTTTAATTATTAAGTTTTTACAAATATTTCGTCTCCTATGCATCAAATTGTGAACAAAGCTACTACAAACTTAAAAAACATTAAATTTCCAACAATTTTGTTCGTAACAAATTTTTTCTATCATTAACCATTGTCGAGATATCTGTCATTTTTGCTATATTATAAAAGTGGTCTGATTCTGGAAAGGTGACCGATCCGCCATGTAAGACCGGGTTTTTCGTGATGGGTAAAGTGTGTTCTTTCGATCCAAGTTGGTTGGAAATTTCCTATATGTTTAGGCCCAAGACCCATTTTTTTCGATTTTCAACCCCGGTCTGATTTTGAACAGTGACCAATTTGAGAAAAACTTAATATGCTGTGGTATTTTCCTAAGAGGGCTCTTTCTTTAAATGCATCCAGTTCGTTTCCTATATGTTTAGGCCCAGACCCAATTTTTTCGCGATTGTCTGACCGCTGTAAAAAATTTCAGTGACCGCTTTGAGTCATAAGACCGAGGCTAAATGATGTACTTTGGCGTCTATTTTCGAGCTAGACTGAATCCAGCTTTCCTATACGTTTAGGCCCTAGACCGTTGGGGGCTCTGGATCTACTTGGGGTTTTCCAAACTCCACGCGGATGAAGTCGCGATTTTGTGTCAATGGTTCTTCAGCGGTGTTTTTATATTTTAACTTTTTTCCAGATGCGAACAAAACTGTCGTCGTTCGGCGTGGACCCATTCGGCCTATCGATAATATCACAGAAGGAGTGCCCGAAGCATCTCAACGGCACCACGGAGGGGGTCAACATCAACATAGACCCCGACACATTCTCGTCCCACAACATCGGCCAGGCGGTCAGGAAGGCTGGGGGCGCTGTCGGTAAGTACAAATTATATCCATAATTGTCGAATGTCAAGTTTTTTTTGGGATGGGAGTTCGAAAACCATTTCGAGATAATTGTCTCAATAACAATGTTATGCTTTCACGCGAAAACTACTTAACCGATCATCATGAAACTTTGTACACAATATTCTTGGAGTTATTAGAAGAAACATAGGATACTTGGGTTTTTACTAACTCCACGCGGACGAAGTCGCGGGCAAAAGCTAGTATGTCCGCTGCGCCATGTTATCGTGTTTGCTAACATCGTTTTCTAACTTTCCCCTCCCCTCCCCCGCAGGCGAACGCGGCTGATGTAATCCGATGCAAATGGATAACATCACCCGCGTTCGCCTGCGGGGGAGGGGAAAAGGTTTGCTAAAGCGGGGTCCGCTGCGCCATGTTATCGTGTTTGCTAACATTGTTTTCTAACTTTCCCCTCCCCCGCACGCGAACGCGGGTGATGTTTTCCGATGCAAATGGATAACATCACCCGCGTTCGCCTGCGGGGGAGGGGAAACGGTTTGCTAACGTGTTTTGCTAACATCTAACATGGCGCAGCGGACCCGGCTTTAGAAACATGGCGCAGCGGACCCCGCTTAAGAAGAAGATTTATAATTTATGTCAGAGATATTAAAATGAATGGATTACAGATATTTTTAATAAAATAACGTCGTTTTTCGGTCCGACGAGTGACGTCACTCGTAGCACCCTGTAAACTCCTTGGTAAACTAAAAATCAACATAAAATAAAAACTGGTAGGATTAAGAAAAAAAATGCTATACTTATGTCAGAATTACACATTTGATGTTCCTTCCCGTTTCTTTTTCCAGCATAGAGTTAGAAAGAGAAGGCAGGTAATTTTTATTTTTAACCAAAGTTTTTTTTCCATTGAGTTCGAATGATTTTTTCGCGACGCACTTTTGCCATTTACTGATTACAGTTAAAATTTTTGTATTGATAATCTCAATGAATTGCAAAAGAAAAAAAATAAGTTTCTTAAAAAAAATTGTGTTTTCCATCCGTGAAAAATATTAAAATAAAGACCAAAAAAAAACATCACATACCAAATTAGCTGAATACATAGATATAGTAACTAGATGAAACCATACCGTGGCCGCACATGAAACAGCAATAGTGTGACTTTTGCATACAAAAAATACGGTTTGTTTGGCAAGATGTCATCAACATTCCATAGGTTTGACAATGGTTTGACATCTTGCCAAAAAAAAAAACCGGCCACGGTGACCGAAACAAAAAATAATATTTCTGTCTTTTTTGTTTACATAAGTTTTCATAACTGGCTATCTCGCTCTCTCATTTCTTGGCTCCATCTTTCAGCGTAAGCGAAAAGTTTTTAATCTAAGACCGCTAAACACTTAAAAACTTTTCGATGGCTTAACACTGGCTTAACATGTTAAAAGGGTATGATGACGTAGACTTGTGTCATCACGTGGTCAGTCACGTGATCGGAAGAGAATACCAGGCGCAGTATATTATTGTACCATGCTGAATACCTATTGTTTGGAAGCCGTGGTGTTCTAGTAGAGACATTTCTGTATGTGGAACTATAAAGGATGTAAACTTTAAAGTGTTACATAGTTTAGAGGGTGCTTCAGAGTTCAGAGCCTCTACCCGCACATTCGAACTTCGCAATTGCGTGAATGTTTTCGTTCGAATGTCAACTCTATTACAATGAAGTGCGGACCGAAACAGTGGTGATATATTGAACATCGAAAGACCGGGGACATGGCCAGATGATTAAACGAAACAATTTTTACTAGGGGACCAACACAGAAATCGCGAAAAAAATCTGCTATTCCATACACTTTGAGTCGAGTCGTTAACTGACGTCTTCTATGGAACAGCTGTTTTTTACTTGCGATTTCAATGTTGGTCTCATAGGTTTAGTTTGAGTGCATGAGTCGGATATATTCTAAATAGAGTAGGTATCTAATTTTAAATATTATTGATTTTAAACATGTTACATCCATGTTGTGCTATTTCGAATCAAATGAAAGATTGAAAAATTCAGTCTCGGGCGGGACTTGAACCCGCACCCTTCCAAACCGGGGAAGTGCGTTATCCAATTTCGCTACCGAGAACGCCAGAGAACGAAATTTTCAATCTGTTGCGTCTTGAGGCGACGTGAGCGACATCTACTGGAAGTTATTACAAACTAGGCAACCCGTAAGTCCAGCAGGAATTCATACGGTATAGATGACACAGCCTGTCGATTTGGAAGGGTGCGGGTTCAAGTCCCGCCCGAGACTGAATTTTTCAATCTTTAATTTGATTAGAGGTATCTATACCTCAATTATCATTTATCACAGAATAGATAAAGATATAATATTTGATCGATGATAAAACTACATATTATTATTTAAATTAATGCGATACATTCTTTAGGGTGCCCTGGATAATGAAGGTACAGATACACTAAAAAAAAATAGTTTACTTTACTTCAACCAACATCATGAATCCATATGAGCCTGTCAACATCATGACTTCTCCGACTAAGAGAACTTTGTTAAACGAATTCGGCTTGTTGTTACAACTAACCATCTTTTGTTTTTAGTAAACAATAATAACGTCATTTCAATTATTTTGGTGCTAATTAAGAGAAATTATACTTCCTAGTTGGCTCGCATTTTTTTCAGTGTACCTTTATCACAGAATAGGTAATAGTATATAGTTCTACATAGGTACCTCTATTTAGAATATCTCTGACTCTTCCCAAATACTGGGGCAATAATATTTAAAATCCAAAAAAATGTACTACACTAAAATCTTTTCCACAGCTGATGGGGTAGAATACGTGGTGGAGACCGGCAAGAAAGTGTACCACAAAGTAGCCAGCAGCAAGGAGGACCTGACAGAATCACCTGCCGGCAGCAGCGCAGATGGCCCCGCCGCCAGGAATCTGGACGCTGATGCTGAGTGGCTGCCTTAGGAAAGCCTTAGGTTAAAGCTAAGTTTAGCAGATTAGAATCAGTGAAGAAAGACTATACCAAGTGAAAGCAAAACCTCAAAACTGGTCGTCCAGAATCTACAGGGTGAAATTGATATCATTAGCATCCTTTTAAACTAAGAGTCTACCCATTTAACTGAACAACTTTCACAATGGGAGCATAAAGATCGGAGCAAAAAAAAATCTGCTGTTGCATACATTTAAGTCGAGCAGGCATACTCCGATCGGTTTGCTCCCCCATATTAAAAGTTGTTCAGTTTGATGGGTAGACTCTTAGTTTAAAAGGGTGGGTAGGTTATGCATCAAAACATACAAAATTTGTTCGTTGCCTTTTATCCAAAGATCACGTTTAAGGTGTCATAATTATTTTAATTTAAAAATGTACAAATAGAAATTTGGTACCTTCCTAGTTTACACAATACCTATGCCAGCTTCCTGTAGTTTACTAAGTGTTAGTAAACTTTTTTGAATAAACTTCTATTTCTTGTTAGCGATAAACTGCCAGCTTAGTCTGTATAACAGGACACTCGTATTCTGTTAAGCAGCTGATATAATGCTTTGTGGCCCATTATAATTCCAATATAATGCTACTATAATGCCTTTATGGAAAAATGTGAACTAAATTAGAACCTTAGGCTGTATAACTTGTGCCCAAATAAGAGTTATATCGGTGTTAACAGCGCTGTTAACACCATTGTAACACCATCTTATACAGCCTGTAGTTTCCGTTTATACCAAAAGTGGTCTCTTGTAATGCTACATGTGCCATTTGGGGGTGGTAGGTAAACCATCATGAACGCCGAGTTCTTTTGAGCGTTAGTTGAAATTACGTAGTAGTAGGATCAAAAATGTATGGATTTTGACATACTGGAGTTTGAACCGATGATGTCCACCTTACTGGACCGCTAATAAATGAGTTATTGTCAAACATAATTTTTGCAAATGATCTATCTATATCAAGTAATTTGTCGATCTTAATCCTAAGGATTAATTTTATGTAGGTACAAATAAAAGTACATTTGAGCTAACAAAATGGGGGAGCCACACGGCCAACCAAACCGCGCAGCGCACGAATACATCTGACCGTGAAGCGACTCGCGACTCCACTGCGTTCCTACGTATTATTCGTTCTTTTTTAAATACTCAGTGTCAGTGAAAAATACATAAAATTCCTTTCAGCGCTTTTAGTAGTACCATAGCATAATGATTGTTATACAGGGTGAAATTGATATCATTAGCATCCTTTTAAACTAAGAGTCTACCCATCAAACTGAACAACTTTTACTATGGCAGCAAACCGATCGGAGCAAAAAAAATCTGCTCTTCCATACTAAACTGCAACTCGACTGAAATGTATGCAACAACAGGAGTGCGATTTTTGAAACTCATTCGTTGAACTCAGCGGTTTTAAATGTCAATATATCTATGGAGATTGCGATGCGATTTTTGAATCTCATTAGCTGAGTTCAGCAGTTGAAAATTTCAAAATTACTGTGGAGATATGCATCTTTCTACTGCTGATTTGACTTTCAAAAATCGCACTCCTGAAGTATGATTTTAGAAAGTCAAATCAGCAGTAGAAAGATGCATATCTCCACAGTAATTTTGACATTTTCAACTGCTGAACTCAGCTAATGAGATTCAAAAATCGCACTCCAGGTTTTTTTTTTGCTCCGATCGGTTTGCTCCCATAGTAAAAGTTGTTCAGTTTGATGGGTAGACTCTTAGTTTAAGAGGATGCTAATAATATCAATTTCACTCTGTGTAAGTACTTTGGTAGTACACCTAGTTTTAAATTTTTATGTGGTGCCTATAGCAAAAAAATTTTATGGACTCCATGTCTGAAATAAACTATTTTATTATTATTATTATAGCTAGATAACAAGAAATAATTAAACATTATAACTTTAATCATAAAATACGTGCATTTGTGTATTTTATGAATCCATTGTATTGTTGAGTGTTTGAACGCCATAAACATTTTAATGTAGTTTTTATTGTAAGTAGGTTTTTATTAAAATCATGTTGTAAAGATATAAATGCAATTTGATCTAGCAATATTTATGTAATAGAATGAAATAACAACTACTCAGTAATTATTTGTTTTTTTTATACAAACAACCAACTAAACTAACATAAATTATACAGGGTGAAATTGATATCATTAGCATCCTTTTAAACTAAGAGTCTACCCATCAAACTGAACAACTTTTACTATGGGAGCAAACCGATCGGAGCAAAAAACAAATCAGCTGTTGTATACATTTGAGTCGAGTATGCATTGCAGTATGGAACAGCTGATAATTTTTTAGCTCCGATCGGTTTGCTCCCATAGTGAAAGTTGTTCAGTTTGATGGGAAGACTCTTAGTTTCAAAGGATGCTAATATGATATCAATTTCACCCTGTATATTGCAGGAATATTTTATATGATTCTATTGGGCGTTTCCATCATATCCATGATTCATTAATTAATTAATTTTAATACATCATCGAAATAGCAAAAAACGGATCAGCTGTCCCATTTGGGTCAAGTATTGTTTGCAGTTTTGTATGGAACAGCTGATACTTGTTTCGCGCTTTCGTTGTTGGTCTCATAGAGAAAGTTGTTTAGTTTGGATGTTAGCATATTATTAATCTGTGCTTGATTGCGTTGGATTTATTTAAAAAAAATAGTTTTTTTTATGCTAGCATTTAAGACTGGTACTAAGAACATGTTTTACTTAATTTTATAGATTTCGTGCAATTTTTCAGTTTTTTGCGGAAAAAGGTTACGTGATATTTGCCGAGAACCTCTCTCCCGAGGCTGGGAGCCATGGGAACAAATATACGGATTTAAGTTCTATAAATTTTGTGAATTCATTTAACATCTCAACCCATCTTCCGGAATAGATGCTACGTTAGCACAGAAATATTATAATAGCCTTCAGATAGACATTATTGTTCAAATCTCACCCGATCTCACGTGGGCGAGATTGGGTGAGATTCGGCTCTACCGCCTCCCTCCCCTAAACGCCTCATATAATTAATGGAGACATTAATCTGCGCATAACTTACAGAACATACTTCCGATATTTCTAAACTATAACCTTGGAAATTAACCTTCCGAATGTATCGGTAGCCGATTAAAACCACAATCTGTTTTATATTATTTATACTTACATATTTTATACACACCTACCTATTTCATACCTAGGTACCTAAGTTAAGCCGAATGGCACCAACCGTTGCACTAAGAAGCAACTAATTCCTTCAGGCCTCTTCAACAATGTACTTAGACGGGATGGGGAAACAGGGGAGAGCTTGGGGAGAGCCATATAAAAGATTTTTTCTAACTTTACGTAATACCTACTGCTCTCAAACGGTAAAGGAAAGCATCGTGAAGACACCTGCATACGCTGAAGAATAAATTCTGATGCGTATGTGAAGCAGTGTTGCCAATGCAAATTTTTAGGCGGCCGTGTACATTAGGTAAAAAAGCCGTATTTATATGGAAAAAGACCAACGGTGGGCCGTGTCACTGCTTAAAAAAGGAAATATTTTTCAATATTAGCCAAATGGTACTGTTTTAAGGTTGTTAACGTTAATTAAACGTTTGCAAATCTTATCTATTTGTGTGGAAAACAATTTCATCTCATCTGTTTTTTGCTCACAGAGCAATAAAGAGGAACAAAACCCAGCCAACATACAGTAGACAACTTAGTAGAAATGTTGGCATTCGGATTCGGAATTGGATACAGTACACAGTCGAACCATTACACTTATATTTTATAACAGTCTAAAAGTGATTTTTTATAAATAAATTAGTCAATTACCGTAGAATTTGCGAAAAGCCGTAGAATCTGCTACGGCCACAGGGTTACAGCCGTAGGCCGTGGATTTTGTAATTTGTTGGCCTGAAAGCCGTAGAACACGATAATTGCCGTAGCATTGGCAACACTGATGTGAAGTCTACCAATCCGCATTGGGCACGCGCTGTGGACTGATGCCCATACACCCTCCCTGAGGGTAGGCCTATGCCCTGCAGTGGGACATAGTATGTATAGCAGATGATGATATAAAATAATGACAATTAGGTGTGAAAATAGAATTCATTCATGTTTAGTCAGATTTTAAATTACGGGAAACAATTCGTAAAAGACACCTAAGATTTTCATCAATCATCATCATCATAGTCCTGTCGAATACTGTAGGTATCTGTCGAATATTGTATATTTATAAAATACAGAATCTTTCTCAATAATTATGTTGACGGTTGTTCAGTTTGATGGTCTGATCATCCCTTTAAAAACAGTCAGCATATTTTTATTTCTTTTATTTTTTTTTATTCTTTATGGGTTTGCGCTTGGCTTCAGCTCACCTGATGGAAAGTGTAGATGAAGCCGAGGATGTAGCGCGCTCGCCCAGAAAAAGCCTATTTACTCTTCTTTTAAAAATATCCTGATTGTATTTGCTTGGGAAAACAGACACAGGGAGACAGTTCCAAACCTTACCGGTTCTCATTATTAAAAAGGACTCTACATTATAAGAGTACAAGTTGTATTATTACATTGTTATTGTTCACTGATGGACATAGGCCCTGGGACCACCACAAAAACCGGTCGATCTTTAGGGGACTCCTATGTCCAGCAGTGGACATCTATCGGCTGAGATGATGCTAGTTATTTTCAATTGTCAACAAAGGTACTAAATAAAAAATTGGACTAAAACAAAGTTAACCTACATGAAAGACTATAAAATGTACAATTAATGTCCGTACATGGCAACTCTATTACGTCCACTTAGACAGGGCTACCTCTCGATCTATATGCACTATTATTTTGTAATTACTGTTTCAAATTCGAAAGTTATTCTTTCAAGTGGTCCATGTGGGCTGGTCCACCCAGGCAATATTTTTTTTCCCGTGGAACATCCGTGTCCACTTGGACCGATCAACTTTTACAATACTCATAGGAACTTATAACAGTACTTATGATACTGAGTTTATAAAAGGTGTAAGGAAAAGTATTATTTTATTAACCTTTAAACCACATACTCTACTCATCAAACAGAACAACTTTTACTATGGGAGCAAACCGATCGGAGCAACAAAAACGGTTGGTTTAGTAAAACTACAAAACCTACTCGACTCAAATGTATGCAACAGCAGGTTTTTTTTGCTCTGATCGGTTTGCTCCCATAGTAAAAGTTGTTCACTTTGATGGTCGGAGTTCAGCGTTTCAGTGTTAGTCAGGCTGTCGCTTACAAGTACATATAAGCCCAGGGCTGCGTTCAGAACCTACACACTATGTGCACCCAGAGTGCACCCCAAGCGCAACTTTTCGCACTAAACGCCGTTATGAAGTGCGATTTTTTTAAATCATACGACTTGGCAGTAGAAAATGTCAAAATTACTATGGAGATTATGCATCTTTCCACTGCCAAGTCGCTCGTATGATTTTCAAAAATCGCACTTCAGAGCCTCGGTGAAAGACGTTTTACTATAGAGCGAGTTAAAAAAACAACCGCACAAAAAGGTCGTGAACGCAGCCCAGTATAAGTAGTTTTCTTACTTTTTGAAGGCTCCGTTTGAACTTAACTTTTAATTTCATAATTATAACTTAGTAGGCATTTTGCCAACCCTGCGTCTAACAACAGCCTCCAATCATGTCCAGTTGTCACCAACAAGTCAAATTAAATTACCCCACTGTATCACAATGGCCTCGATTCGGAGTGTACCACGACTAAACTAAACTAAATGTATTCCTGTCACTTTCTAAAATAAGATTAAGAAAAGAGACAGAAAACCAACAGCTGACTTTAGTGCTGTCAAAGTGACGTTAAATGCGCAAAATAAGTTGCCATCATAATGTACGCCATCTTATTTAAGTCGTTTTTGGGCGTTTAACGTCACTTTGACAGCACTAAAGTCAGCTGTTGGTTTTCTGTCTCTTTTCTTAATCTTATTTTAGAAAGTGACAGGAATACATTTAGTTTAGTTTAGTCGTCGTACACTCCGAATCGAGGCCATTAAGTGCCTGACTTGACTAGTTCGAGGTTGCCTTTACTAATACGGAAACGGAAGCCCGCGAAACAGAACATGCCTGACCCATTTACAAACAATACTGGTATAAATTTATTAAAACTTATTGTTTTGTTGGGTATAATGTTTTTAGAGCTCCGTACTTGTAGATGTTATCCATAAGATCAAAGAAATTTAACATAAAGTACTTAAGGTTACCATAGAGAAATTAACGCGCTCCCCCTGGGCCTAGGATCCTTCTTAATACGCTGACGGTTTTTAAGGGAATGATCAACCCATCAAATAGAACAAACTTTCTCTTTCTTTCTCTAAGAGGCATGTTGGCATTGAAAGAACGAAAAATAAATTCTGCTGCTAAAAAAGGTATGGGACTTTTTTTTTGCTATTTTTTGTCGGTCCAATAAAGAAAATAGTTCAGTTTGATGGACTGAGCATCCTCTTAAAAAACCTCCAGCATTTTAAGAATGACCCTGTAATGATTGAAATTTCTAGGTCCAAGTGGGTCGGTGGGGAGGTTGACCATCAATGCTTCCCATGTCCTTCTGGATAGCAACCAAGATCATTTTCATTTCTGATTCGGTCTCGTAAGGAAACTCCGAGCATAGCAAATAAGCAATGGAGAGGCCATTGCCCTTTTAGTGACTTTTAGCCATTTTATTACGAGTACTAGGCTGAGACGTAGTCGCTAAAGGCCGACCTAGGCGTATCTTTAGCGACTGCGTCTCAGCCTAGTTCCGTATATCATCTCTGGCAGCATGACAATGCACAATGGTCAAAGACTTTCGTCTTCAGACACTGTGCTATTTGGGTCGAGAAGATATCATTAGCATCCTTTTAAACTAAGAGTTTACCCATCAAACTGAACAACTTTCACTATGGGAGCAAACTGATCGGAGCAAAAAAAAATCTGCTGTACCATCCATACCAAACTGCAATGCCTAATCGACTCAAATGTATGCAACAGCTGCTTTTTTTTTGCTCCGATCTGTTTGCTCCCTAGTAAAAGTTGTTCAGTTTGATGGGTAGACTCTTAGTTGATAATGATATCAATTTCACCCTGTATACACCTGACGACGATGATGCCGTGTGTGATCTTGACATACCGTCGATTTCGGCTACTTTTAACCTCGCATTTTTAATGACGTTTCTGATCCGGTGTAGGTATGTCCTCCTAGATGGTGAACCAATGCCACGAGTGCCGTAAGACGCGATAGAAAATTGTGGGCATAGTATTGTTATCTAGTAATAGATACCTACTCTTTCTTATACTGTGCTTCCACAAACGCCTTATACAGGGTAAAATTGATATCATTAGCATCCTTTTAATCTAAGAGTCTACCCATCAAACTGAACTACTTTTCCTATGGGAGCAAACAGATAGGAGTAATAAAAAATCTGCTGTTCCATACTAAACTAGTGAAACGTGGATGTTCTGAAGTTTCAGAATATCTCTGACTACCCCCTCGGGGAATATCGTCGTGAGCATATGCTTATGCTTATGCCATACTAAACTGCACCCGCCGCAGCGTGACCACTTTTTTTTCAGAGAATCTACCAAAATGACTGCTGAAATCTACCAAAATCTACCAAGTCAAGTTTCAAATTCTACTTAAAATCTACCAACTAATATTTATGTCGTTCCAGATGGTTAAAATTCAATAAAAAACATGTTTTTAAACAAAATATTATCATTTTCATACTAACGCTCAACAATCCTCACGTTATAGTCGCATTTTTGTAAAAAAATATAGGTTTTTATCACCTTGTAACATGAATGCTTCATTTTCTAAATAAATCTAAATAAAAAAGTCGTCCGTATTTAGGCTTAAAGTTGGTACAGTTTTCTGTGTATAAAAAGCCCCCTTTTGTAAAAAACAACATCAAGCGATAAGATTAATAATTTTGCTGTACACCTTAGTGGTTTTTTAGACTTTAGCTTTAATAGAAGTTCCAGTCTCATCTATATTTATTTCCAGCTTTGATTTTTTTTTTCTTGAATCCTTCCAATTTTGATCATATTTTCGAATACCGAAATTCTACCAAAATCTACTAAACGATTTCCCACTACTAAATTATCGTTCTCTTTGCCCTAAATCTACCAAAAAAGTAGAAATCTACTAAAAGTGGTCACACTGACCCGCCGCCGCTGCCTACGCGACTCAAATGTATGCAACAGCAGATTTTTTTTTTTACTCCGGTCGGATTGCTCCTGTTTGCTCCCATAGTAAAAGTTGTTCAGTGTGATGGATAGACTCTAAGTTAAAAAGGATGCCAATGATATCAATTTCACCCTGTATATCTGTTTCGTAATCATTTCGATATATCCAAACCATCGAAGCATTACCTTCTTGTAAATATAATAAATCTATTATTACAATAAATCATTGCTAATACTAACTATCATAACATAAGTTATATTACATTAATTATTCCTTATAGAACATTGCTAACTTCCTTTTATATAAATCAATTAGATCTGCATATCGGCATATTGATTTCAATATCGATTAGCTATGAGGCCGATCTCAAGTTCAAGAATAACACAGAAGTGTTTCGCGAATTTTATGCTTTTTTACCATGAGATAAAGGCCAATAAATTACGTAACTTAATATACCTGCTGGGTGTTAAAGTATATAAACATTTAGAGGGGTAAATCAAAGTATACAAGACTGAACATCAAACTAAACAAGTTTATACAGGGTGAAATTGATATCATTAGCATCCTTTTAAACTAAGAGTCTACCCATCAAACTAAACAACTTTTACTATGGGGGCAAACCGATAGGAGCAAATCTGCTGTTCCATACTAAACTGCAGTGCCTAGTCGACTCAAATGTATGCAACAGTAGATACTTTTTTTGTCCGATTTGTTTGCTCCCATAGTAAAAGTTGTTCAGTTTGATAGGTAGACTCTTCTCTTCTCTTTTCTAGTTTAAAAGGATGCTAAATGATATCAATTTTACCCTGTACAGGGTGTAACAAACAGGGTGTTTAGGGTAGTGATGGGGTCAACGTCGAGAAAAAATTAAAAAAATCTGCCGTCCCATACATTTGAGTCGAGACGGTACTGCAGTTTTGTATGAAAGAGAGGATTCTTTTTTCTCGATTTCGATGTTGGCTCCATAGTGAAAGTTGTTCAGTTTGATGGTCTGCAGCACCCCCTTAAGTATTACTAGGGTGTTGTGTTACACCCTGTATAAAATATTACTTTTATTAATACCGTCTACGCGTATTGTGCGTCGAACGTTTGTATGGACTGAAACCACCTTAAGAGGACGGAAAATAATTTGTGGCTATACATAGAGTAGATAGAATGCCTACAGTTTTCAATGTTGGAAGATGTTGTGTCGATTTTGAACAAATGTAAGGAGAGGGACCCGATATCTCGGACCCTCTGAGGGGCTCGCAGTGAGTGACTGTGGACCTCAGGGGATCCGAATGGATAAATTCAACTCTTCAGCAGTACAATTCACTAAGCGCAACGGCGAGCTTACAATTTCATGTGTCAAAATCATAATATACAACATGTTAATGAATTAGCGCTAAACCTCATACACCCCAACTGATTTATAACAAAATAATGAGATTGAAACAATAATTTCATTATTTTGATAATTAAAAATTAAAGTTATTCGCATTTTAAGTTTTGAGGCATAAATGATTTGTTATCATTTCAGCACTGAAAGAAAGCGCTGTCGTACTCATTGATACATTTTTATAATCTTGTTTTGGTAGTAAGTAGGGTGAGTGTGCCCGTGCGGTTGGTTGACATCGGGTTCAGAAAATTTTAAATCTTGCAAAAAAATTATTTAATATTTTGAAAAAAATTACCTCTTTTGAAACCATGATAATTCGATTCTGCTCTCGATTCTAAACAAACTAGTTTCTAGTTTTGCGTTAATTCATTAACACGTATAAAACCTCCGACAATCTTAAGGATGCGAGCTCGTCGATGTTTTCGACAGCGATATGTGACGCTTAGTGAATTGCACTCCAGGGTTTTTCTTTCCAATATAAGTGTTTAAGAGGCTATCAATAGATATCTCTCTACGAATTGTTATAGTATTTCAATGCTAAATCAATTTAATGACAAACAAAGAGACAAAAAACGTTTATAAGGAAGTGGTAAAGTGAAAGCTGAACGGCCTTCAGATTATGTTAGGATTCTGTTTAAAAGTGACCAGTCATTTTGTTTTTTAATTAACTATTTTGATTAGGTTGAGTGACCAAATACGACATTGATTATTATTATTACAGTGTTTTCCATAGATTAGGTTCCGCCTCGCCTCGAAGTTCATGGGGATCAGGGGGTCTTTTTTGCAGTGTTCTAGTTCGATAGGCTAGCCAATAGACCGCTTGATACAGTAGTACCAGATTTATAAGTTCCACCGATGATGTAGGTACACACGGCGACAGGTCAGGTTACCCTGTTTGGACTTTGAAAGTTGAACGCTGCGAATCGTGCGAGAGGGTGCGGTATGTTGTTGTTGTTTCGTCTCACAGCACGCTGCGCCCGCGCCGGCGCGGCAGCCGCGTCTATGCAGGCTCTCTACCGCACTATTTTCTGTTTTGTACGTAGTGTAGTTATAGGTATGGTGCGTAACCTGATGAGTCGCCGTGTGTACCTGCAGGTAATGACATTTTACAAATAGCCGCGTGACTATGTGAAAGCCGGGCAATTACCTTGCATTTTTGCTGCCATTTTGGGGCGCGGGCAACGCATCTACATACAAAAACATCTTAGCCTGCAGGTAGGTAGGTTTACAAATTTTAATAGCGCGCGAAATAACATTGACTAATCAGGATGTGCCACCTTCAATCCCTTGACACGATTCGCTAATTGTTTTCGCTGCTATCCGACTTTGCACCGTTTGATTACTAAACGACTTCGGGTTTTGTCGGTGACTCTGCGCAAACGAAGATTAAAGAGGGTAATTATTTTCCTAGTCGTACTGTAACTCTATAATGACGTCACTGGAGGCGCTTGCGCCGTAGGTACAGTGAATATTTCGCATGTGTTAACAAGGTCGTTCTTATAATACTAACTGTTTTAAGGACATCAAACAGAACAACTTTCTCTATGGCATTAACATCGAAAACAGTTTTTTACAAAACTGAAAACCTACTCGAGCCAAGTGTATGAAACAGCAGAATTTTCTTTTCGCGATTTCGATGTTTGTCCCATAGAGAAAGATTCAGTTTGACGTTCTGGAGACCGATTGCGCTAAGTTAAAACATCGAAGTTCTATTTTCAGTTCTAATCACATTGCAATCCAATTAATATCCAACTGTGCTGAATTCCGCATCGCGCTAAACTCTATGTAACTGACAGTCTTTAACAAATACAAATATTTTTATTGTGACACACAGGTAAAGTATGATATTACAGTAGGAAAATGTATCTCTGTGGCCTACCAAAAGGCATACAAAATATACAGGGCCTCAATCGCCCTAAGTTTGAACGTTACTACCAAAACAAAACCACAACCAAAAACGTTACGTTATGCACAATTCGTATCGCGCAAATTATATTAACGGTAACATACATACATACATAAGCTCACGCCATTGTCCCAAGGGGGTAGGCAGAGACCACAGATCGCCACACGCTACGACTCTGACACACTTCTCTAGCCTCATTGACATTCATACATCTTTTCATGCACTTCCGTCGATTGAGGGTGCTACGCACTTGTCCTTTTCGGAAAAGATCATTGATTTGATCGTGGTATGTTTTCCTCGGACGGCCTCTCCCAACACTTCCACTCACCTGTGCTCGATAAATTTCATTCGTAAGTCTTCTTTCATTCATTCTCTCTACGTGACCGTAACGGTAATGATTTAGCTTTATTTCGGAAGATACGTTGGCGCAACGTTTGATGTCCGTTCGATCGAATTTTCTGTATTGTGCGATTTAACCGTTCAGAAAAAAATATCGCGATAGCTTTTTTACTTCAGCTAAACCAAATCTAAACCAAAACTAAACCTAAACCAAAACCAAACCAAAACCGTATAAAATTGCGCAATTGAGGCCCAGGTATTATTATACCTAACGTCTGAGCGATCTGTCAAAACGGCTCTAACGGCTGTCATGAGCTGTACCGCGATTAGCGCAATACCAAATGTGTAAAAAGCTAAGCTTCGCACGCGGTCGAATCATGGTTCAGTTGCGATTTATTTACCACAATCGGGGCCCTGATCATCCCCTTAAAATACCGTCAGCATAATTAAGAAGGACGACACGGTTGATGCAATAACGCCGGATTGCTAAACAAGAGGTCCTAGGTTGGAATCCCAGTTTGGTCATGGGAATATAATAGTTTGTCTTAGGTTTAAATCCCAGTTCGGTCGTGGATATTATAATTATGTTTGTGTTTTTGTTGTATGGTTTAAACAATAAAAAGCCTAGTAGCTTACGTAAGACATTATCCCGCGGGGGTAGTCAGACACTACAGCTTGCTATACGCGATCCTGAAAACGCTTTCGCCTTGAGGTACCATACAATTCACACATGCCGTAATAGGAAAAAGAAAGGTTTTTCAAACTATGGCGAAGACGCAGATATATGCGATACATTTACCTAACCCTGCTATTTCAAATATTATTGAAGTGTTTTTTTTTAATCTACATCTACATCTACACTATAATATTATAAAGAGGAAAGATTTGTACCTATTTTTGTATGTTTGTATGTTTGTAATGAATAGGCTCAAAAAGTACTGGGCCGATTTAAAAAATTCTTTCACCATTAGAAAGCTGCATTCACCCTGAGTAACATAGGCTATATTTATTGCTAGAAAAGATTAGACGTCCACCCGTGCGAAGCCGGGATGGGCCGCTAGTGTATTATATTTAAGTAGCTTAAAGAATTTCGTTCTCTGAAGTAGGTAGTAGGCGGTAGTTTAATTGAACAAAAACATATAAATCCCGTGTTTAGAAGGTTCGAGCTTCAAGTCCCGTCCGAGAATCAAGAAGTTTCTATCTTCAATTTGATACAAACCTTGCTAGTTGGTAGGTACATAGTTATAAGAAACCCTGACAAGGATTAGGGTCTTGAAGTTTATACTGATTGTTACAAATAGGAAACAAAACGCGGTGAGCCAGTCACGAGCGGCACGGAACCGGAAACACTGCTATCTGTTCTGTTGATCTAAATTCAATATTACTATGAACATTATGTTGACATATTTTAGTTAATTAATTTAATTGAGATTAGAGGATGGAAATTAATGAGGTGCGACCGAAATGTAGGAGGCTTCAGGGTCACATTTAAATTACATAACCTTTGTTTCTTAATTACAGCTGAACGCCCTTGGAAATACGCATATTTCTACTGCTGATTTACGCATAGCATATGCTCACGACTATATTCCCCTGGAGGGGGGGGAGACTGCTGATTTGACTTTCAAAAATCGCACTCCTGAAGTATGATTTTTGAAAGTCAAATCAGCAGTAGAAAGATGCATATATCTCCACAATAATTTTGACATTTTCAACTGCTGAACTCAGCGAATGAGATTCAAAAATCGCACTCCTGCTTGTGCTACAAAGGGTGCCGGGACACTCAGACATAGAAGGGAACGAGAATGCAGACGAACGGCCACTGAAAACCACTTCCGTTACTTCGGAATTCCTAAAAGTCTAACGCGTGATTCTTTTAATAGGGCCAGCCAGCTTTGGAGAGGCAATGAAGCTTTGCTGCAACACCCCAGGCAAGAGCCAATCTAAAGCACTTATCAAAGGCTACAATCGCAAGCACGGAATATAATAAGAGTACAACCACAAGCTTGAACGGTCTCCTTGCCCTCAGTAAGGATCAAATTTGTACAATAGCAAGGTCACTCACAGCTGTGAGTTGTACAAATTTGATCCTTACTGAGGGCAAGGAGACCGTTCAAGGTTGTGGTGACCACTCTGCAAACTAAACAAGCACATGCACACACTGAAATTAAGTTATGCGGCTGCAGATTTTGCAAGGACGCGATGGTGTCGTGTCTAAATATATAAGATTAACTTCCAAGGCCTCGGCAAATAAAACACGAAGATAATTTAATACAAACAAACTTTATGTAAGATAGGACACTGAATTTAGGTTCGTAAAAAAAGACTTTATTTAAGAAGGTAAGATAGGACACTGAATTTATGGCCGCGTCGGTAGGACCTCGCGCATTCGTTTAGTGTCGCTAGAGAAAAAAGAATTTGTTTAAGAAGGTAAGGTAGGACACTGAATTTATGGCCGCGTCGGTAGGACCTCGCGGATTCGAGCCTAATTAATCGGTTCCAGTTAATCATGCCGTATCTAGATTTAGGTACTTGTTGGTAAGGTACTCCCCTGGGGGGTGGACGAGCGCGCTGAGTAGGGGCGTGCTAGGGTCGACCCTCGTCGCAGGTTCAGCACCGAAGAGATGAGTAGGAAATTCCAGGACGACGCGTTGAGACGACAGATCGTGTCGCTGGTGCTTCCGGTACAATGGAAAGTTTTTATGTGATTGTGGCCCGCCCTGATGTACAAACCATCCCGACCTAATACGATTTCCGGCCGCAGGCAATAGGGATTAGTATAAGGATAAGACTAACTGATCGGGTTAGAAACACGGAACTGCGCTCCAGAACTCGCATAGAGGACGTAGGGCGCAGGACAGCTTGTGGGGACTTGCTACAGATTTCACCACCCACAAGTTATAGCAAAGATGCCAACAGATGGCGATACTGTCGCACTCGGAAATATGCTCCATACAAAGACAACGTTCATCGTAAATACGTAACTCGTAACCTACTACACATAAGGTTCGCAATCGAATGCGAGACATAAATCGCGCAAGAGAAATAATCACAGAGATTCGATATATACACAAGGTCCAACTAAGAACTGTTGGACCACGGCCGGTCCCCAGGCTTCACACATAGCCTGGTGGAAGATCTTCCCTTTTCAATGGAGGAACATTCCCAGTAGCACCTCCATATTGGTGACCCCGACGTGATCCCAGCCCCTCCATATCGGTGACCCCGACGTGATGAACCAACCGAAGTGGTACTGTGTCAGACATATCTGCCGCATGGATTCGGAAAGATGGGCCAAAATCACCACAGACTGGGTTCCCCAGGATGGTCGCCGGCGTCGAGGTAGACCCAGAAAAAGGTGGAGGGACAACTTGGATGCCTTCTTAGAGAGTTGGCCAGTAGTTGCACACAATATAGAGGATTGGAGAGTAAAAGGGGAGGCCTTTACCCAGCAGTGGGACCCTGATCAGACTACGTTAAAAAAATAGACTTATATTCTAGCTAATATGGAGGCGGTATGAGCAGGTTTTGCGAATGCGACTTTTCAATAACGTGATTTTTTGAGAATGTGTCTATACAGGGTGAAATTGATATCATTAGCATCCTTTAAAACTAAGAGTCCACCCATCAAACTGAACAACTTTCAATATGAGAACAAACTGATCGGAGCAACAAAAAAATCAGCTGTTGCATACATTTTAGTCGAGTAGGCATTACAGTTTAGTATCGAACAGCTGTTTATTTTTTGCTCTGATCGGTTTGCTCCCATAGTGAAAGTTGTTCAGGTTGATGGGTAGACTCTTAGTTTCAAAGGATGCTAATGATATCAATTTCACCCTGTATATGTGCAATAATGACCCAGTAATTGAGGCGGGTATGAGCAGAGTGTGAGATTTTGCGAATGCGGCTTTTCGAGAACATGGCTTTTTGAGAATAAAACGCTATGTGAATGTGATATTTTGCGAAAAAAAATTTACACTTTGCGAATGTGACATTGTGCGCATAATCCGAATAGAAACTCTAAACTTAGATGTAGCTATTTAGATAAGCCTATAAATGTAGAGATATATTATAGATAATATTCTGTATTGCTTAGGTAAGTACCTATTATTTTACATTGAAAAGTAGGTTAGCAAAGACATTAAAGGGTAGTTCAATATAAATAGCTCAAATATTTTCCACGTTCATTCCATTCCTCAATTATGTTATGATCAAGGTGCCTTTTATCAACGATATCATTCTTCTATAGGGTTGTATTTAATTTAGATTTAAAATAAAACAAAGGGAAAATTTAAAAAATAAAAATTTACAATCTTAAACGGTTCATCATAATATGAGTTTATTTTAGTAGTAACTGTGTAAGTACCTCTTAAAACTTTGTCATCATCACCATCTCAGCCGATAGACGTACACTGCTGGACATAGGCCTCCCCCAAGGATCGCAACAACGTTCGACTGTTCCTGCCCTGCCCTCATCCAACGAGTTCCTGCCGCTTTCACCAAGTCGTCGGTCCACCGTGTGAGAAGCCTACCCACGCTGCGCTTTCCGGTACGCGGTCGCCACTCGAAAACTCTTCGGCCCCTTCCGCGCCATCGCCATCGGCCATCGGTTTTCTGAGCAATGTGCCCCGCCCATTTCCACTTTAGTTTTGCAATTCTTTGGGCTATGTCAGCTACTCTAGGGTCTCTTCATTTCTGATTCTCGCAAAACTTTGTCAATGGATAATAATTACGTCACATTAATACCAAATACCTATGTACCTTCGGTACGGGCACTCCCACCCCCCACCAAATTTGACCTCTACTCTTCGCGATGGTAAGCGAGATGGACGACTGGTGTAGTCCTTTCTCTCGCACTCACTCAGCCAGCATCAACAGCGAACAATCATATTTTCTATAGCCTCTTCAGAAGGCCTACCATGAGTTTGCTTATACTTTTACTACAGTAGTTACGGTGCAAATTTTTTATGGCAGATTTTGTTCTAAACGTAACCACTATGGGGCTATGTAAAAAAAATAGGATTCTTCAAAGCTCCATATATCATGAAGTACTAACAGTAGGAGTATGATTTGCGGATATGTGTAAATTGAACATATAATTGAAGTTTTGATTAGAGCCAAAACACGATTAAGACAAATTTTCTCGATAGAAAAACAAGCCAAAGTAGCCTCCGTTTTCGTCTATAAACGCTTGTAACTGCTAAACTGTGAATAATAGAAACAAGAGACTTGATTTAAAAAAAAGAGATTGCTATTATCTAAGTTTTGATTAGAGCAGAATTGAAGTTACATAAATAGTACAATCACAATTAAATAAAGTTTGTTTTTTCGCTTGATTCGTTCCAGGCGCGCGCGCCGCCCCATCTCTTTCTCTCGCATCTGGCAGTAATATAAGCTATCACACGCCCGTTTCGCTTAAATTATTTAATAAGTAAAGTAAAATACTGTATTTACAGGGTCCTTATTAATATGCTGAACAACTCTATGTCTATGGCACCAACATCAAGCATCAGCTTTTTTATACAAAACTGCAAACCTATTCGAGCCAAATGTATGGGACAGCAGATTTTTTTTCGCAATTTCGATGTTAGTGCTATGGCACTAACGAGAAAGTTGCTCAGTTTGACGGTCTGATCATCCCCTTAAAAGAAATTTCAACATATTAAGAAGGACCCTATAAATAAACTACAGTGTAAAATCATGGTAGGCCGAATTAGGGTGTGCATGTCTTGGCTCTTGGAGCGTAATGAAAATAAATACCTAAGGTCAATCCTGGTTCGCAAAGCCTAATTAAAGCCTAATTTGCAATAGGCCTACCGTGAGTTTTCACTGAACGTTACTACTATAGTTGCGGCGCCAATTTTGTATGACAGAATTAGTTCTCAACGTAACCACTAGGAGCGTTGTACAAAATTCAATACAAAAATGTAGTTTACTACAGTAGTTTTACTGTAGTTTACTACAGTGCAAACTCATGGTAGGCCTACAGAAGGTTCACTTTTATTGTGTCCTTGCCACAATAAACTGTTCACTTTTATTGTGGCAAGGAGTCTAATGGTGAAAAGATCTGTGAGTGGTGTGTAAATGGTGAAAAATTCTGCAGTATTGGCTAAGTGCGAAGTGGATGTTGGGAACTGTCAAGTCGATCGCAGCGCACGCTGTGGCAGAAATTTGTACTACTGACGGCGAAGCTGTGAAAATATGCTTGAATCTATGCAAAACAACACACTTACTAAACACGAAATCTCCAAAACTGTCAAGACTACAAACTTTAAATTAGGCATGGAAGTTTCTATTGGCAACTAGATGCTCACTTAAAAAAGGTTTGTCGTATTTCAACCCCTAAAGTTGTTAAAACTGAGGTAAAAGTTTGTATGGGGATTCCGATACAATTTAAATTTTGCCCGTGGCTTCGTCCGCATCCGCTCCCGTCATCGTACCGGGATAAAATATAAGCTAGTTTTTAGGACTAATAATAAGCTTTTAAATATTAAAAGTTTTATCAAAATCGGTCCAGTAGTTTTGGCAGAATCCTCGAACAAACACAGAGTCTTTACAGTACTATAATAGTGTAGATAATTCACGGCTGTCCGACATAGTTCGTGCGCTACGCCGCGCTAGTGTGGCGCTAGTGTCGTGCACATAGCCAATACCACCTTCGGAAATAACAGTGGTTTATTCCTAGCGAATGGGACCACATAGTGGTTCAGCTTACTGAATGTCGAACAACTTGAAACACGTGTCTGCACCAGCCCTACCCAATTCTCATAAATCGGAAATGCCCCCATTTCCTCTGTTACCCTGAACAACAAGGAATTCGTTTATATACCCTTTTAGTAACAATATTGTGCTATTTTATTGACATCAATTAATAAATAATAACATCCGTACGTAACTGCCTTTTATGTTTTATATTTATAAGATTATAAGTCATTAGGACCTTAGAAATAATTCTTTGAAATTGTAGTAAAAGATAACAAATCCATGGAGACGAAAATGTAAATAATTATTGAGAACGCGCTCCACTCCACCTGGAGTGCGATTTTTGAATCTCATTCGCTGAGTTCAGCAGTTGAAAATATCAAAATTACTGTGGAGATATGCATCTTTCTACTGCTGATTTGACTTTCAAAAATCATACTTCAGGTGTGCGATTTTTGAATGTCAAATCAGCAGTAGAAAGATGCGTATCTTGGTGTGATTATATGTAGAGCAAACTCTACGTAACAACAAATAATCAAAACTGGCTTAATGTTGTATAGTGGTATGGTCCCTTGCTGCGAGTGTAGTTCGACTCGCGCTTGGCCGGTGTCCGATAACATTTATTTTACACGAGCTTTTACCCGCGACTTCGTCCGCATAAATCAGATTTTAAGTCAGATAATAAGCTATCAAACAAAAAAAGTGTCATCAAAATCAGTTCAGTAGTTTTTGCGTGATACTCGAACAAACAAACACCCCCAAACAAACAAACAAACATACAAACAAACAAACAAACAAACAGACAGACAAAAAATCCAAAAAATGGTGATTTGGAATCAGGGACAGGTAAAAACCATGTCGTAATTTTTTTTTGTAAATATCTTCAATGTACAGACACATTTCTGTTACAGTTTTATAAAGTTAGAAGTTAGAAGTTAGTTTAGATAAAGCCTATCTTTAAAAAAAAAGGAAATGAACTAGATCCAAATAATTATCGTCCAATAGCACTCCTACAAGTTGTATCAAAAATTTTTGAAAAGGCCATGTGCTCACACCTTTATAATTTCTTGGAAAAACAAAACTTCTTTTACGAACATCAATACGGTTTTAGAAAAAAAAAGTCAACAATATCAGCTGTTTACAAATATATGCAGGAGGCGCTAAATTATATTAATAACGAGCTTTTACCCGCGACTTCGTCCGCATAAATTATATACCAGATTTTAAGTCAGATGATAAGCTATCAAACAAAAAAAGTTTCATCAAAATCGGTTCAGTAGTTTTTGCGTGATACTCGAACAAACAAACACCCAAACAAACAAACATACAAACAAACAAACAAACAAACAGACAGACAAAAAATCCAAAAATTGGTGATTTGGAATCAGAGACAGGTAAAAACCATGTCGTAATTTTTTTTTTTTGTAAATATCTTCAATGTACAGACACACCTTCTGTTACAGTTTTATAATAGTTAAGATATAAAAAATTTACTTGGAGTTTTAGAGAGAGACTCAACAGTTTTTTTGTTCTACAAGGCGGAGTCGACTGCGGTAGTAACAATCAAACAGTAGTAATACACTATTCTAAGAATGCGTAATTACATATCTAAACTATTATAAAACTGTAACAGAAGTGTCTGTACATTGATGATGTATTTACAAGAAAAAGATTACGATTTGCTTTTTAGGTGTCTCTGACTCCAAATAAACCTATTTTAGAATTTTTGTCTGTTTGTTTGTTGTTTGTTCGACCACCACATAAAAACTACTTTAAACTACTGTACCCATTTTGATGATTTTTTTTAAATAGCTTATCGTTTTATGATTTACTTAAAATCTGGTATAACTATAATTTGAATTAATTTGTGCGGACGAAATCGCAGGTAAACTCTAGTTAGGTACACACTGCGACACATCAGGTTACGCACCCTATATACCCATAACTACACTACGTACAAAACACAAAATAGTGCGGTAGAGAGACTAGAGAGCCTGCATACTATGCGCGGCTGCCGGCGCGGGCGCAGCGTGCTGTGAGACGAAACAACAACAACATACCGCACCCTCTCGCACGATTCGCAGCGTTCAACTTCTAATAGTTCAAAGTCCAAACAGGGTAACTTGACCTGTCGCCGTGTGTACATTATATTTATGTTGACATAGACATTTGCTTCATGCTATTATAGAAACATGTATTGTTTAAGTAGTTTATTTAATATGTGTTGCACTCTTATATCCTTCATTTTAGTTCTTCTTTATACCACCTTTTTAATTTCATATTTTAAATAATTTTTTTTTCATAAAGATAAAATGAGAATGACAAATATTATTCATTAAATACTCTTATAGTTCAGGAAATCTGTTTGGAAAATGATACCCTACCTTACAAAAGGTCGGGTATCCGGGATTTTTGGATATGTTATACAAGTAGAGGTCCTTAATAAAAATACAAGTTTTCGACCTTGGGGTCCTGCCGCGGGCTCTGGTGTGACCATAAAACAACGAAAATTTTGAGACTTTTTCAGTAAAACTTAAACGTTGGGTTTTAGAGCAAACTTGTTTACTAAAGCTTTAAAGAAGACCAAATCCGCTACAATTTGATAGTTGAATCATCTTTATATACTGAATAGTTCCCAAGATACAACACCTCAAAGTATGGAGAGGTATGACTAATTCCTTAAAATTTCGTTTTTTTTTAATTAAATATGTTATTAACTTTAGGTTTCACTGTGAAGGTGTTCAGAAGAAGTATAAATAATGCGCTACAATATGTTTTTTGAACCATAAGATGCGACACTTGTAAATTTTCAGCAAATGTCAATTGGTAAACAAATACTTAGATATCGAACAGTTTTTTTTTTTTTTTACAAAATAAAATGTAGCCTATGGTAATCAGGGATAGTGTAGCTTTCTATCAGTGAAAGAATTTTACGAATCGGTTTGGTACTCCCAGAGATTACCTACATACAAAAAACCCTCTTGAGCCCAGCTTTTCTGCACCCACAGGTATAGGGCAGTTAGGAATTAGTCCTAACTGCCCTTATTTTGAAGTGCTGTATCTCGGTAACTATACAGTATAAAAAGATGATTCAAAAACCAAACTGTAGCGCATTTAGTGCTCTTAATTCCTCTAAAACATAATTTGACTCTAAAACCTAAGCTTTAGATTTTAAATAATGAAAACTGAAAAATCTTCGAAATTTTCGTTCTTTTATGCACATGGCAGAGCCCGCGGCAGCACCTCAAGGTCGAAAACTTGGATTTTTAATAAGGACCTATACCCGTATAACATATAAAAAAATCGTGGATACCGGACCTTTTGCAAGGTAAAATGTTTACATTTACTAGGCTATTATTACTTATTATTTTTAGTAAGTAACCATCCCGTCCCATTAATTTAGGATAAGTAGTTAAAAATAAAATGGTTGATACATTTTGTTTTATTTCTGTTGGTACCTACTAAATAAAGTAAAGGGTTTTAATAAACACCTTGTAATATAGGTACAATTCGAGAATCACTGAACCGATTTTGATACAATTTCCAATGTTACCTTATTACCTTGATATGTCATTTTGTTGGAAGGTTCTCATGAATCGTTGCGTTTAGACAATAGGTGCCGAGCAGCAACTCAAGGTAACAAGGGAACCGCATCGAAATCGATTCAGCTGTTTAACCTACGAGTACCTATTCATGTTTTAGTTTTTTTAATCTATTTAAACTATTATAAAACTGTAACAGAAGCGTGTCTGTACATTGAAGATATTTACAAAAAAAAGATTACGATATGGTTTTTAGGTGTCCCTGATTCCAAATTACCAATTTTTGGATTTTTTGTCTGTCTGTTTGTTTGCGTGTTTGTTTGATCGAGCATCACGCGAAAACTACTAAATTTTGATGAAACTTTTTTGTTTGGTAGCTTATGATCTAACTTAAAATCTGGTATATAATTTGTGCGGACGAAGTCGCGGGTTGTCGCTAGTATTAGCTAAAAACAAAACCTAAAATTAATTTGTTCATAATCGATAACTCGAAGATCGATAACTGAAAAAAACATTTCATTTATTTTCACAAAATACTTACGACTCTTCACATGAATTCGAAAACCTAAACTTTCATTTTTTTAAATATAAAACGAGAGAAAATGGAAATAAAGCCTACATAATAAAAATAGAGTGTAAAAGAATATGCCTAAAAATGGCGCCATGAATCTTTTTTAGCGCGGCCATCAATCAAACTTTAATATTATAGCTCAGAATAAAGTTAAAAACAAAAATTGCTATCATAAAATATCTCGGAACTCAGTCCGAACTAGGGGGTGCAGTACCGGGTTCATCTCAAGAACCGGGACTGGGTTTCCGGTACTGGACGTGGAACCGGGATTTCCCGGGAATTTCGGTACTACCGGTACTCGAAAATAATATTTAAAAATCGCGATTTGGTTAAAGAAAAAGACTTAAAATTATGTCCAAAAAATTATTAGTGATCAATGGAGTGATAGAAAAATCGATTAATTAGTTAAAGTAGTACTATTCATTAGATTTCTGTATTATTTTATTTATTAATAAATACATAGCGTACTCGTACTCGTAGCATGGATAGCAACGGGTTTGTGGTCAGTTTCTAGTTCATTGAGACCCACATAAGCTCATGGAAGAAAAGCACAAAATGATTCTGCAGTCTTCATGATGTAAATAAGTACCATAGGCTGAAAAACTTTTAATATGGAGCCAACATCGAAGTCAAAAAATTGAATTTTTCGCTTGAGTACAGAGTGTGCTCTCGGGTAGGATATCCTCTTAATTAAAATTTGAATATGCAATTTATGGAAATGTCAATGATGTTTGTTGACCTCTAATTCCGTGACCACCTATGTAGAGTCACTGAATTTAATTACGTGTGATCATAGAAGGTCATTACCATGACGATGACGTTTCTATAAAACGATTAACTTGAGAACTTCAAGGGAATTCGTCAGAGAAACAAACACACGACGGATGGAGCAATGGGAAGGGGAACAAGTCAAATTATATTTGAGCGTACCTACTAGGTACAGTCGGCCGCAATAAGTTATACAGGGTGTAACAAAACACCCTAGTAATACTTAAGGGGGTGCTTCAGACCATCAAACTGAACAACTTTCACTATGGAGCCAAAATCGAAATCGCGAAAAAAAAACCGCTCTTTCATACAAAACTGCAGTACCATCTCGACTCAAATGTATGGGAATTTTTCTCGACGTTGGTTCCATAGTGAAAGTTGTTCAGATTGATGGTCTGAAGCACCTCCTTAAGTATTACTAGGGTGTTTTGTTACACCCTGTGTACACTTTAGTACTACGAAGTAGAACAAAAGTGTATACAACTTATTGCGGCCGATTGTACTACACGGCGAAAAACATAATATACAGTGTGAACCCAGAATTAAACATTTTAACGGGTTCAAAAACTGTAATACAGTGTGAAATTGATATCATTAGCATCCTTTTAAACTAAGAGTCTACCCATCAAACTAAACAACTTTCACTATGGGAGTAATTCAATCGGAGCAAAAAAAAATCAGCTGTTGCATACATTTGAGTCTAGTAGCCGTTGTTGCAGTTTAGTATGAAACAGTAGATTATTTTTTTGATCCGATCGGTTTGCTCCCATAGTAAAAGTTGTTCAGTTTGATGGGTAAACTCTTAGTTTAAAAGGATGCTAATGATATCAATTTCACCCTGTAGTAGTATGCGACAGCCAAGTATTTGCGTCCAGACAAGATAATATAAATAAATAACGCTCTCAGGCACATACATTGTAATGATCCCAAGTTAAGCACTATAGGCTTTTAATATGGAAACCATACAACAATTACAGCACGAACATATACAATCCATGTCCGAACCGGGATTCGAACCTAGGACTCAGGCTCAGGTATGGCAGTCCGGCGTGGTAACCGTTACACGAACCGGATCGTCGATGGATATGATATTTAAATCAGCAATCTAAAAATGATAATTATGCCTACTGTATACATTTTTAGATTGCTAACTTGGAGACTTACCCTACCCGCCAGGAAAAAAAAAAGAAAAATACTTTTTATTATTTACATTAATTTAAAATTTTGTGACCATAAAATCAACTAATCTGTCACCAATCTAACCGTTTTTTCGTTGTTGTTGAGAGAGTAAAGTTAATAATAAGCGTTAAAAAAAGTCATTGAAATAAAATACAATAATTTTCCTCAAGATAGAGATACACAAAAAATCTAGTAGTATATATGCGACCACTAAGAATTTATACAGGGTGCCAGACTTGATGAATAGGCTGACTTTTTATCTAAAAATGATATACCTACCAAAATTTTTAGATTGCTAACTTGGGGACCTAACCTACGTTACCCGCCAGGAAAAATATCAAAAAAAATACTTTTTGTTCATACAACGTGTTAATGAATTAACGCAAAACTAGAAAGTGGTTTGTTTAGAATCAAGAGCTGAGTCGAATTATCATGGTTGCAACATAGGTAATTTTTTTCAAAATATTAAATAATTTGTTTGCAAAATTTAAAATTTTCTGAACCCGATGTCAACCCACCGCACGGGCACACTCACCCTACTTACTACCAAAACAAGATTATTAAAATGTATCCATGAGAACGTTAGCGCTTTCTTTTCGTGCTGAAATGATAACAAATCATTTTTGCCTCAAAACTTAAAATGCGAATAACTTTAAATTTTAACTATCAAAATAATGAAATTATTGTTTCAATCTAATTATTTTGTTATAAATCAGTTAGGGTGTATGAGGTTTTGCGCTAATTCATTAACACGTTGTATTAATTTAAAAGTTTATATTTAAAAATATTTTCCTTCTTATCCCGATTTTTTTTCTGGCTGATCCTGGTAGTGGTAGGTCCCCGTAGGTACGTGAGCAATCTAAAAGAAGTCAGGACCACCGTGTTTAGCAGACTTTACCACACTTTACTTAAAAATTTGTTATAGTGTTTGAATTAATATTCACACATTCAAATCATCACACAGTCCATACGCGGGCTCTACGCAGATTGGTGAAGGCAAATTAAACTTGTTGCCAGAGTATTTGGGCTCCGATCTATACAACGTGTTAATGAATTAACGCAAAACTAGAAAGTAGTTTGTTTAGAATCGAGAGCAGAATCGAATTATCATGGTTTCACAATAGGTAATTTTTTTCGAAATATTAAATAATTTGTTTGCAAAATTTAAAATTTTCTGAACCCGATGTCAACCCACCGCACGTACACACTCACCCTACTTACTACCAAAACAAGATTATAAAAATGTATCCATGAGTACGTTTGCGCTTTCTTTTAGTGCTAAAATGATAACAAATCATTTTTGCCTCAAAACTTAAAATGCGAATAAATTTAAATTTTAACTATCAAAATAATTAAATTATTGATTCAATATAATTATTTTGTTATAAATCAGTTAGGGTGTATGAGGTTTTGCGCTAATTCATTACCACGTTGTATAGGTCCACACTAATTACTATATTTTAACAATACTTTAATATTGAATAAAGTAATCAAATTAGGATTAGATAGTGTAATATAATGTTCAAGATATTTATTTATCTACGAGCTTTTACCCGCGACTTCGTCCGAATAAATTATATACCAGATTTTAAGTCAGATGATAAGCTATCAAACAAAAAAAAAACATCAAAATATGTTCAGTAGTTTTTGCGTGATACTCGAACAAACAAACACCCAAACAAACAAACAAACAAACAGACAGAAAAAAAATCCAAAAATTGGTGATTTGGAATCAGGGACAGGTAAAAACCATGTCGTAATTTTTTTTTGTACAATCTTCAATGTACAGACACACTTCTGGTACATTTTTATAATAGTTTAGATTAGATACTTTATAAGACGGAACCCTCCTCTTCTTGTCTCACTTGACAGGTTTTAAGTGATTTTTTATTTTTCCAACAATATTATCTCCTCCATTTTTTTTCCTTATGTACCTGCGTAGGTACGTAAATCAATAGCTGTGTTTTTCCTGAATAAGCTGTAGTAAATATTCCGCTATTAGCCTGACAATTTTAACCGCAATCCTATTGTTATTGGTCTTGGATCTGTAGGCAGGGTAGACCTTGTAAGAGTTGATTTTTATTTACATACTCGTACGTATAGGTACCTATATTATGTGGATGTCACCAACATGGATTGGTTACCAATGTGTTAATAAAAGTTCATCTTATCTCATAACTTCTATTCCTCTACCATACCTACTGCGGAACTCAGGAAGCTGGCATAGGTATTGTTGGTTTTAAATCCATGGCGTAACTTGATGGTGATATCATGGGGGTTTTAGTGAACTACACATGTCCTGTTGTGTTTTGAAGTCTACCAACCCGCATTGGGCACGCGTGGTGGACTAATGCCCATACACCCTCCTTGAGGGTAGGCCTGTGCCCTGCAGTGGGACGTTTATAGGCTGATGATGATGATGATATTGACACATGTCCTGTGCTGTGCCCTAGCTGTGCCCAATAAATAAATAAATCATAATTATTTCTGTGTCTTTTACATAAACAGAAGTAAATAAATAAATAAATATCTTGGACAATGTCACACAAATTATCTAGTCACATATTTAAAGTACCAGAATCTAGCCTGGACTTGTATTATGATGACTAGACAACGATATAGCATACATATATAAATACAAACATCCATGACTCGGGTACAAATATTCATATTCATCATATAAATATTTGTCCCTTACGGGATTCGAACCCGCGACCCTCGGCACAGCAGGCAGGTTCACTACTCACTGTGCTACCGGGCCGTCACAGAAGTAGGTACCTAAATATACAAAACAATAACAAAGAAAAGAAATTAATTGTTTTCTGTGCACCAATGCTGATTGGTGGATTTTTCATAGGTTACGTCTATGCTTCAGAACTTGTTCAGCATATGCTAGAATACAAACTCAACAATATGCAAGTTCTTTCCAGGAATTTTGAGGCTAATCCTCTTGCTGGTATCGCAAATACCAGTATTCCTTTTCCAGCGGAGATCTCTGACTAGAAGACAGGCTTAGACGGGAGTCATCCATAATACGGACTAGGTTTCCACATCATCTCGCAATTGGCCCTTCATCAAGAGGCAGTCCATGCCAGACGAATTGGTGCGTCGGAGTACGTCAGGGTTTGGAACCCGAAAGCTGTCAGAAAAAGGGCAGCACTGCGTACTGCTAGGTTGGCAGCATTTGAAGCCAAACGCCAAGACCGCAAGACCCGTCCCAGAACAACATATATGGTTATTTCAAATTAGTTGGCGAAAATGAACCAGCCTGAGTTGAGAACCGCAGTGAGAGCGACACAAGTCACTTCTAAACGTCATTGAGTGAGATACTATGGAGATAACTGCCAATTTGACGTTTAGAAGTGACCTGTGTCGCTCTCACCTCTGTCACAGGCAGGGCACTTGTTAATGATAACAGATTGCATTATCAATGTTTATAATTGGTATTGATGATTAACACAATTACTATTATCGTAAATAAGCCAGAACGATTTATTACGTAACGTAAGGCTGCAGTGTGCGGGGCGCGGGCGGACATTGACCTGTAAATCATATGATCGGGCGGCGGGTCATTATCACGCCACTGTACTTAGTAACAGATACCAAATGCGTTTGTTAAGTTTCGCCAACTAATTAGATTTAACCTTACATAACTACACGAACAATTCGACTAGCCAACTGTATTGTATCGGATTCTCCAGCCACATCCGAATTCACGACAGTTAAACCAATGAGGGTCGCCGTCTCGTATAAGTCGTGGAGGATATCATCATCATAGAATACCGACTACTTTTTACCTAATGAACGATTGCATCAATTAAATCGATTAGCTAATATTGAATTTGGAGTTTATGAATTCCTAGTAGTAATCACAGTAGGTACCTAATCGAAGTTTAATTAAATGATTGTAGGGGAAACCCACTAGGTACTTTCCGTGGTATTTAGGAAAATTTACACAATGTTTGAGATTAAAACTAATTGGTATCATTATCATCATCTTCAGGTAAAACATAAAGATAGACTCATCTAAGAGGTAAAATATGTCCCACGGCATCGACATGACGCAGTAGGCTCCTTTCACAAAAATGGAATGAAAAAACATGAAAAAAAAAATTATACTATTTCAGTGTTGGTCCTATACAGGATGTAAGTGACAGCCTAGCAAATACTGAAACGGTGAACTCAGACCATCAAACTGAACAACTTTCACTATGGAGCCCACATCAGGAAACGCCAAAAAACAAATCAGCTGTCCCATACAAAAATGCTGTACCCGACTAATATGTACGGGACAGCTGTTTTTTTTTCGCGTTTCGTGAGGTAGGCTCCATAGTGAAAGTTGTTCAATTTGATGGTCTGAGTTCACCTTTTCTGTATTTACTAGGCTGTCACTTAACACCCTGTATACAGGGTGTAAAATAAAATGGGACAGCTACTCAAAGGGGTGCTTCAGACCATCAAACTGAACAACTTTCTCTATGGGACCAATATCGAAAACGCGAAAAAAAAATCCGCTCTCCCATACAAAACTGCAAACATAACTCGACTGAAATGTATGGGACAGCAGATTTTTTTTTCGCGATTTCGATATTGGTCCCATAGAGAAAGTTGTTCAGTTTGATGGTCTGAAGCACCCCTTTAAGTAGCTGTCCCATTTTAATGTACACCCTGTATAATCACATCACAGAAAAATAAACGTTGAAAAAAACAGTTTCTTGTCAGGAGACCTCTTTATTTTTTGTATTCAAATCCGCCATAATAACGAATATTCGCTGAAAATTTTAGCCGTCTAGCATCTAGCTAAATTACGGTTCAAAACAAAAGAAACAACCCTTTTTTTGGCTACCCAGACCTACGAGTGATGGACGGACGGACAACGCGTTGCAACGCAACGTAGGCTTAGTATTGGTCCATTTGTGACGTTGAATTCTACCTATCTCTACATTTGTATTGATGTCTTGCGTAATCATAATTATATTAGCGCAGCTGGTAATAAAGTAAGTAATTATTATATTAACATAATATTGACATTCCTAAGATGACGGATAGTGACTTTGTGCTAACCTTTGAAATATTATTAATGCATTAGTTGCTCTTGCTTCTCTAATCTCTACGCAGCAAGTGTTAGACAAATGAAAATGCAAGTAAGTATTATTACGCTGGCTACTGATATTAATCCTAGAGCTATCAGGCGCCCTAAGGCACTAGTATTACGTCACTGTCCGTCTACAACTGTCTACCAGAAAAACTGTTACAGTATGTGTGTTAAGATCTACAATAAGATACCTGACGTGTTTAAATACGGTTCTCCGGACATAATGTCTAAAAAGCTGAGAAATCTATTAATTGACTATTGTATTTATAATTTAAATGAATTTCTCAATACACAATTATAATTTTGCATGCTAATCTAATTTAGTTGAATGGTGATACCTTTATAATAGTTTGATATTATTGTATTAATTGTATGACCCTAAGATCTGTACTGTACCTATTCAGAGCAAATAAAGATATTCTATTCTATTCTATTCTATTGTCAGAAAAAAAATATTTCATACAGGGTGTCAAACTTAAATGTTTTGTTTTTAATTCTTTTATTTTTCTTTAGGTTTAGGGTTATATTTGTATATGTATATATTCTGTTGTAAATAAAAACTCCCATTCAAAAAAAAAATTACATACTAAGGGGATGCTTCAGACCATAAAACTGCACAACTTTCATAATGGGACCAAAATTGAAATCACGAAAAAATATTATGTATAATACCACCATTGATAGTTTTGTATACATAATAATGTATTAAACAAGTTTCATAAGGGACATGGGTCGAAAAACGTTATAAATTTTTTTGGACTTCTTAGTAAAGTGCGGATTAGCCGATCGATTTAAAAAAAAAACACATTTTTCGACCCATGTTCCTTAGGGAAAATTGTTTAGTTTCATAGTCCACATCAGTTTGGTAACGTCGGATTGACGAAAATTATTAAAATATATTTTAATAATCCTTCAGTCTGGGGCAACAGTCCATAAGGCAGTGGGTTAGACCAGACTGACGCGAGACTGAGCGTGTAACACCCGTTCTAAGATCGAACAAGTAATTCGAAATTTTTACAACTTTTTTTGCTACCTATTTAAAATTCAGTCACCGAATAATAAACCTGATAGCGATAAAGATAAATAATAAATGTTGACACCTAATCACCGAATTAAAATAACTGACTATAATTTTCCCAAAAACAAAACAACATGACAAGAATATGAAAGGAGGAAAAATCAATCGAACAACTGACTTTTGCGGTCGAGGGTTTTGCCTTTTGCCCATTCCGTATCTGTCACTAACTTACTATAAAGGGTGGACAATGTCGTCTAAATGACGCCCGTTTCTCTCAATGCACTTTGCAACCGAACCCTCACATTTGCAATTACGCGAGAGCAAAGCGCTGGTGAAATTCCTGCAATTTCACGGCGGATATTTTCTTGTAGAGCCTGAATCGTTTGAGGATTGTTGTTATCATTTTCTTGACATATTTGACATTTTTTTTTTATTTGTTATAAATCTTTGACTTGAGGTATCCCCACAAGAAAATGTCCAAGTTGTTCGTGTTGTCCAATTAAGTACTTTCGACAACAAAACATCTCGGACAACATAAAAAACAACAACTCGGATAACTCTTTCAACTTAGGCAACATTGTATAAAAGTTGACCAAATTTGCAGAGTTGTTCATGTTGTCCGAGTTGTTCATGTTGTCCGATTTGTTCAAATGTCCAAGTCCTACGATATTTTAGCAATCCTGGGACTTAAGAACGATCCTGGGATTGTTTCATAAAATAAATGAAATAAGACGTGTCCAGATTATTCTTGTGAAAAACGAAGTTTAGGTAAATATGCATCCGAAATTCCGAATATCCGATCTCTAATGATAACGCTCATATGGCTCATATGATACGCTCTTCTTCTGTTTCACATCTGCCGGGCATCCCGCGACTGGCTTTTTCTCGGGTTTACAGTTTTCTTCACGATGTTTTTCCTTCACCACCGAACTAGTGATAATGATAAATACAACCGTACATAAATTCCGTAGAAAATAGTTGAACCACAGGAAGAACTGGCTAGAATAATGGTTAAAACTTAGATCTTATTCGAAGTATGCGAAGGCGGGCGGGGCTTTCAGTAGCTTTCAAGGTTGGTAACAAATCCTGGCAACTTAGTTACCGCTGCGCGCCAAACAAACGCGCACGCGCCCATGTTCCTGCTTACAACCTAATAAATACTCTTTAGAGGTTGTTAACAGAACATTGAATTAAAAAGTTAATTAAAAGTCGAGTTCGAATTTTAAATTGAAATCGTAGCGAGTTTGTAACTTTTTAAATTTCGCGCGCGAGTTTTGGCGGGAACGTTATAATTCACTGTGCTGCATGTTTTTAAAAAAATTATACGTTAGTGTACTTTTTCCATTATTATTTTGGTAAGTAAATTATTTATTTAAGTTTATTTTTTGAAGTGAACCTTTTTATGTTGAAGTGAAACTTTTTATGGGAGGGCTTTGAAATTTGGATCCGCAACCTTCTCGTGTGACGGATGTTCGAAATTTAAATTTGACAGCTGCGGAGTTTCAATGGGGGATTTTCCAGAGAAAAAAAAAAGCTAGTTCATAATTTCTCGATAGATGGCGTTGAACAGAGAGGGGTCGATTAGGTACCTATGGTATATTTATGAATATTATTAATAAAAAGACGCAGTATAAGCCCTTTGATATTATTGTCGGTTTATTATTAACAATCTCGGTGTTATTGTCTGTCAACAATGAATCAAGTATCGGATGTGGCTGTATGGGCTTTGTATCCATTTTGAATATAACGACAATAACAAACTACAAAAACCTAAAGCCGGGTCCGCTGCGCCATGTTTTCGTGTTTGCTAACATCGTAACACGAAAACATGGCGCAGCGGACCCGGCTTAACAGAAAAACACAAATAAACCGGGAAACTTGTAATCGCTACTTCATCAACAGCGGGGCTAGTACGCACGCCAACCCGCGATTGCGATATTTAACACATCCATCTGTCAAATCTTTTATCTTGTTCGTTCGTGTCGTGCGAAAATAGAAAGAGAGTGGAAGCGTGATAGCGATATATCATGCTATAGTGGGTTGGCATACTAGCCCCGCAGATAGTTTATAATAAACCAACAACAATAAGAATTGTTTGTACACACGGCGACACATCAAGCTAAGCAAAACCAAAATAAGGTGGTCGCGCGACGTTATACGTTATTCACCCTGCGCGCGGTCAGCTTATATTGGTCATACTCAAAGATAAAATATAGGGGTAGATAAATAATATAAAGCAAGACATAGAAACGCTACTTGACATCCATTCACACTTATGACAACCGCCCAGTGAAATGTCAATAGTCAAAGATAAAATATAGGGAAGATCAAGGGAAGATTAATATTATAAAGCGCAGCATAAAAACGCAATTTTTCTTCTAGTCACACTTATTACATACGTCCATTTGAGAAAACGAGATGTCAATAGTGAACACATGCCATCTTGAACGGGCGCGCGCCACTTTAGGTACCTACGCTCTTCCAGCTGGAAGACTTTGCATTGGATTGTTATCTCGCTGTTATTTCGAAAAAATTAAAAATCCGATTCAAAACTACGTACCAAAACGACAGTATTGTGTCCTGCAGTGGATTGTTCTAGCCAAATATGGGCATTAGCGGAACATAACCTACAAATTTCGTTCAACCGGTAAATCAATTTCAACAAATCACTTCATAAATCACACACTATCATTCTTATACACTTGTAATTCACAAAAACAATTCACTTGTATTCGTTTATCAGATCCAACAATAACATTTGTGTAAAATATTTTGGGTTGATAAGAAAGCCGAAATATTGTTTACAAAAAATGGTGATTTGACAACTCACCTAACAAATAATGTTGGACCACATTCTCCATAGGTTTGTCGATAGAATGAAATCATCGATACACAGAGATGTGTGTCAAATTATTTCAAAATCATGTCAAGACCATGCCTTCCTTTTTTAAAGGCCCAGGGATCGAGCCCGATACAGCCACAGTCAGGCGCAATAGTTTAATATTCCTTTAAAAGATACTTTTGCATCTTTTTGATCATCTTTTTCCTCCTTATTACTTTAAAAGAAATTCATTTTCAAATTTTGAATTTTCCTCGTGAACACAATGGAACAATCTAGCAATCTCCTAGAAAAAAACTTTGCAACGACGCCCATTGGTAAGATGTCTCAAATCTTAAATTTTGTGATGAGGCCGCCACAATAGTTACCACGTTCAGTATACTGCCCCGCAATTTATAAACGCAGTGGGTACATTTTTTTCAAAATTGAGTTTATTACATATTTGGCATCCTCGCGATGAGATCTTTCGGAAAAAAAGACCCGTTTTTCGGTAATAGTATAAGAGATAAGTGTACTTTTTGCAACCATAAGCAGCAAGGCTGATTCAGTGTTTATAGGGTGTAGAGCATCTCTGTGATGGGGTTGACGTCGGTCTGCCTGCATATCGTCAGTCGGTTTAGGAGATACAGCTGTTCAAAGGTGAGTTATGGGTGCAAAAAATGGCCGATCAGCAGCAAGGCTGATCGTATGATACTATTGTAATATGCACTGAGGCTATGTGAACAGTACAAAAACTGACGTGGTTCATCAGTCGGTTTAGGAGATACAGCCGTTCAAAGGTCGGTTATGGGTGCAAAAAACGGCCGATCAGCAGCAAGGCTGATCACAGGATACTATTGTAATATGAACTGTAGCTAAGTGAACAGCACAAAAACTGACATGATCCGTCAGTCGGTTTGGTAGGTACAGCCGTTCAAAGTTTCAAAAATTAATGGTAATAAAAAAAATAATCATCTCCCGAAAGGATGATCATAGGATATTATTTTAATATGCACTGTAGTTATATGAACAGTAAAAAAACTGACATGATCCGTCACTCGGTTTAGTAGGTACAGACGTTCAAAGTTGCAAAAATTAATGGTTACAAAAAAATAATGATGTTCCGAAAGGATGATTGTAGGATATTATTGTAATATGCACTGTAGTTATGTGAACACTAAAAAAACTGACATGAACCGTCACTCGGTTCAGTAGGTACAGCAGTTCAAAGTTGCAAAAATTAATGGTTACAAAAAAATAATGATGTTCCGAAAGGATGATTGTAGGATATTATTGTAATATGCACTGTAGTTATGTGAACACTAAAAAAACTGACATGATCCGTCACTCGGTTTAGTAGGTACAGCAGTTCAAAGTTGCAAAAATTAATGGTTACAAAAAAATAATGATCTCCCGAAAGGATGATTATAGGATATTATTGTAATATGCACTGTAGTTATGTGAACACGATAAAAACTGAGATAATCCGTCACTTGGTTTAGTAGGTACAGCAGTTCAAAGTTGCAAAAATTAATGGTTACAAAAAAATAATGATCTCCCGAAAGGATGATTATAGGATATTATTGTAATATGCACTGTAGTTATGTGAACACGATAAAAACTGAGATAATCCGTCACTTGGTTTAGTAGGTACAGTCAGCAGCAATAAGTTGCATACACTTTTGTTCTACGCCGTAGTACTAAAGTGTATAATAACTTATTGTTGCTGACTGTACAGCCGTTCAAAGTTGAACAAATTAATGTTTATAAAGATTTTATGACTACCGGAAAGCCTGATCATATGAAAGTATTGTCATATACGCACTATACGCAGTAGATATGTAAACACTATTAAAACTGACATCATTGTCTAACAATTCACCGGTTATAAACGCTAAAATGAAAAAAAAAACAACGGGTTGCACTCCGGGAGTGCCGGTAGAAGTGAAAAATTGAACACTAACGTTGTGCATTTTTGATATTTTGCAAAGGTTAGGGAATAATTTCGCGCAAATTGCTTTAATTATCAGTATGAAAGTATTTATGAGGTAAAATAAAATATTCTTTTATTTGCGCTACCGAACATAAACATGACAATTTATGCCGCTTAAACGAAACAGCAGAAATAGGTATACATTTTCGAGTTCGGTGACAACTCGCCAGTAAAAATCTCGCCTTGCGGCGAGTTGCCACTCTTTAGAAATAGGAAGGGGACATGTCGCCTTCAACACAGGGCGAGTTCGGCATTCAGAAAAAAGGTAGACCCGCCCGGATTTGTGAAAAGGGCAAATTATAAAGGGGGAGGGGTAGGTAGGTTTGTAGGTATGTATGCAGGTAGCTAGGTTTGTAAGTATGTTTGTTATGTAGGTAGGTATGTAGGTAAGTATGCAGGAAGATATGTAGGTAGGTATGTAGGTATATAATGGAGGTAGGTATGTATGTAGGTAGTAGTGTGGGTGTGCGTATTCGTTAATTTAAGTAACGATTTAAAAGTTTACCATGTCATTCTAAATTAATCCAAGAATCCACCGAAAACCTGGGCTGAAAACACACCTCCACATACAACCCCCCCCCCCCCCTCCTTCCCTCCCGCATACACTCATGAACGAACGCACATGTCTGAATTAGACATGAACGCCGCGCCGGCGCGCCGCTGCCGCCGCGATTTTCTCCGCGCCGCCGCCACCGACCAGCACGGTCGGCGCGCCGATCTTGAGCTTAGCGAGTTAATTTCCCCAAAAACGTCAGTTCTCGGAAGTCGTATTCGCAATTATTCAGACATAGCCGTTATTGAGAAACAACTTAGAGAAATAAATAGCAATGTTTCAGGCTAAATTATCATTTTATTACTATAAACATACTTTGTTTTTATCGAACCTACTTTGAGCGTTTGGCAGATATTGATGACCCTTATAGAAAGATAATAAAAATAGACTTTGCTCGCTTACAATTTATCTGCATTCTGCTTGTCATGCAATGCTACAATAAAATAATAAACTAGTGCGTGTTAAAAAAAAAACAGAACTATCCTATCTGAGCCAGGGACCTATAGAATTCAGTGTGCAATACAAAATCCTAAACAAAACGTGAACTTGACATTTTATAGAACGTAGATAAAAATCCTTTGATTCGATCGAGACGGGCTGTCTGCAGTACAGACAGCCCAAGTCTCTTCAGCGATGCCAAGTAGACTAACGGTACATAGAGATGCTGAAATACTTTAAAAAAAACGCGAATATGGCAGAACTCAAAACCTATCCTACCCAGCGAGGTGTGAGGCAAGGAGACGTTATATCTCCGAAACTATTCACCGAAGATGATGAGGTGAAGATGGTTTCAAGGTTCTGGACTGGAAAGGGCTAGGCATCAACATAAACGGCGAGTATATTAGTCACCTTCGGTTTTCCGATGAAATAGTCAGCATGTCGGAGACCATGGAGAAGCTCAGTAGAATGCTCGATGATCTTAGCAGCGAACTAGTTGGTCTGAAAATGAGTATGAGAAAACGTAGTATCTTCACGTACCAAATACCGCAGAGACTTAAGACGAAAGTCACCAGTGACCAGTGTGTATTGCCAGTGATGACATGGAACAGAGACGTGGCCGCTCACTCAAGGCCTCATAAAAAGGCTGGAAGTCACCCAATGGGCAATGGGCAATGAAGAGGGCTATGCTCGCAGTCTCCCTGCGAGATTGGACCAGAATTGAAGACATCCGCAGAAGTACCAGAGTAGCTGACATAGCCCAAAGAATTGCTAAACTATATGGGCAATAGGCGGGAAATATTGCTAGCAGAACAGGTGACCGGTAGGGCCGAAGAGTTCTCGAGTGGCGTTCGCGTACCGGGAAGCGCAGCGTGGGTAGGCCCCCAAGGTGGAACGACGACCTGGTGAAGGCGGCAGGAACCCGTTGGATGTGGTGATCCTTGGAGGCGACCTTTGTCCAGCAGTATTCTATCGGCTGAGATAATGATGACATGAAAAACCTGGAGCGAGCGAAACGCGCACGGATATTTGTTAATTCACGGCTAATGTATGGTACAATACTGCACAGCGGCCGATAAATCTAGCCTTTGTTTACTATGATAAAATATTATCATCTCCATTGTGATGCAGTCATCACAATATAGTCAACATAGCACAGTTGCTATGGAATCCTGGCAGCGATGACAGATTGTCTGATGCATTGACATACTGAGATAGGTATGACTGTATGATGCTCCTACTACGACCGACTGTTCAATTACCCACTAGATTAGCAGACTAGGCCAAATTGACTGCAAAAGAGTGAAATAGTGTAAAATATATCGAAAAATTAATCTGTTTACTAAAGGCAAAACTCCTCACCTCGCACACGGAGTTTGCAAGAGCATGTAAAAAACAAAGAAAGACATTTGTCGCAGAATATTTTCGGCTGCAACCCAATGTTTGAAATCGAAGGTAAAGGAACTCAATCAGCTTTTGGTATCTGCCAACGGAAAAGATATTTTAAAGTAGGAAGTTGAAATAGCTCTTAAAATTAGTAAGCTATGAGCTGGTCAATTAGGTATCGAAGTAGTTAGAGTAGTGTGTAGACTTAGACAATTTAATAGTATGGACGCGTAACGCGTGTCATTCTCCTATCAAAATTTTCTGCCACTTTTTGCGGGGGGGCGAGGTAACATGAAATCCGCTACTTTGGATTTTATTCCCTATAACTTTAGATTCTAATTTTGAATGTTAAAAATCATGAAAAGTAGTCTCGTGTGAACCCCAAACGTTCTAAGTTCAAAATTATTGTTTCGCTATTATAGGCTGTCTCGTTTAGTGATAAGGTATAAAATTGAGTGTAAATGCGCAAGATTAATTGATCTAATACCGTGGCAGAGGGGAAATGCTACCGCAAGGCTAGTCCTTACTATTAAATTGTCTAAGTATGTAGACCACTGAATCCTCCAAGAACTGGAACGTCCCTTTACCACTTGGCCGACAACGACGGGCAGCGACAGGATGAAGTCAGGTTGATAATGAAGTAAAAACTGGCGTGTGGAATGATTAAGGTCCTACTCGACCTTCATATTAAAGTTCTATAGAATTAATATGTTCGAAATGTTCGATTTCACCATCTAAAAATATAAATGATTTTATTCTTACAAAAAACTCGCTACCGCTCGCTATTTAAAGTATTTTCCCTTCATGTACAGTTTGTTTTTACTATCCTGGACAACATAAGATACTAAAAACCATGGTTTTTAATTTTTCTTTAAATAAGGTAGATTTTTCAAGGCCACGCCGCCGACGCCGCCGCCGCCGACCCCTAAAAGTCGGCGCGCCGCCGCCGACTGAGTTATAATCGGCGCTCATGTCTAGTCTGAATCACAAGGTTGCTTTCTTTAACTCTTTAGTTACTAAATCGTTTGCTCCTAAATTCGATATAATGAAGGTACGCGTGGACTCCGAACATCCCAACTAGGGTTGCCAACTTTTTTTAGACCAAATATAGTATTTCGAGCCTTAGTGCCCGAAAAAATATAGTAGATCGGGGAAAAATAAGAAAAAATATAGTATTTTTCGAATTCGTTAATTTAAATTTTTTCAAAAAGATTTTGTTTGCTACTTTTTGGTTTGAATTTTTAATTTATTGGTTTTTATTTTTAAGGAACAATCATTTCTCTATTTAATATTCGTTATAGAAAATAAAGCATCCTGTAAACGCAGAAGTCGCTGGATTCGATACAGAAATAATATAATTAAAAAAAATATATGTATAAACCTGACTTAAGGAAAACTTGTTGTCACTTTTCAGTAGTATATTTAGTAGAAAATTGTTTATGGAACAAATTGTGTTGAAGAGAAAGAAAATTGTTAAAATAATGTTAAGTAATTGGTCATTTTTATTGGACCTAAGTACCAATATATTTAAATTCTCTATAAATTATTTGCTCATCAAAATATAGTAGTTTTGCCTACTATATATTTTTCTCAGAATTATAGTAGTGACGTCAGATATAAGAATAATCATATTATATTATATTATTGTAGTATACGCTCTAGCTATGAGAACAGTATAAAAACTGACATGATTCGTCAGTCGGTTTAGTAGGTACAGCCGTTCAAAGGTCATGGCTGCAAAAAATTTTTACCGCCATTAAGGCTGGTTATAAGACGGTATTGTTATTAATTATTAACAATCCCAGGATCGTTTCGAAGACCCGGGATGGCTGAAATATCGCTATTAGAACTTGGTCATGGTCGAGGTGTTCAAATGAACAACTCGATCAACATTAACAACTCGAACAACATGAAAAACTCGGGCAACATAAACAGCTCTGACGATTTGGTCAACTTATACAATGTTGTCAGAGTTGTCCAAGTTGACCAAGTTTTTCATGTTGTCCGAGATGTTTTGTTGTCGAAAGTACTTAATTGGACAACATGAACAACTTGAACAAGTCAAATCATTTGACCGAGTTGTCCAAGTCGACCGAGTTGTTCATGTTGTGCAAGTTATTCTACCTACTGTTGACTACCTACGAGGTATGCTCGGATCATATCTAACTCCAAAAAGGATAGACTAAGTTTTCAATCCAAAATTTCCTTCGGCACAGTCCTCGGTTGTGTTGTGCCCCTTGATTTTTTCAACGTAATCGTAACTCACCTCTCTCTGCTAGCAGTGATTAAGACTACGGTTTACGTTAGTATATGTATATAATTAGTCTTTGACTACGAGTAGTATGTTCCTTGATAAACTACTCGTAGTCAAAGACTAACTAACTAACTAACTACTGACGGACTGACATAATTAGCATGTCAGTTTAACAGTACTTACATAGCTACCCCACATAATCAGCCTTTTATTGGAGATCGTTATTCTTTTGCAACCATGAGCTTTGAACGACTGTATGTAATCTGATTGACGAATCATGTTCATTACAAGCACAACATAGCATAGTGCTTTTGACTATATTCCCCGAGGGGATAGTCAGAGATACAAATCAGGAAGATATCAAAGAGATAAAACTCTGAACATTCACTTTTCAATACTAGTACCTAACGAAACTCATAACCACTAAACTACTTCTAATAATTTTTAGTAGCAAGTTTCTTTTTAACTAGGGGTAATAACTGTTAAACTGACCGACATTATCATGTCAGTAAAAAAAGTGTCAGTGTGTGTGTGTGTCAGTTAAATAGTGTTAACTGCGTATAGTAACTACAGTGCATATTACAATAATATCCTATGATCGTCATCCTTTCGGGAGATCATTACTTTTTATTGTAAAAATTAATTTTTGCAACTTTGAACGGCTGTACCTACTAAACCGACTGACAGATCATGTCAGTTTTTATACTGTTCACATAACTATAGTGCATATTACAATAATATCCTATAGTCATCCTTTCGGGAGATCATTATTTTTTTTAACCATTAATTTTTGCAACTTTGAATGGCTGTACCTACTAAACCGAGTGACGGATCATGTCAGTTTTTTTACTGTTCACATAACTACAGTGCATATTACAATAATATCCTATGATCATCCTTTCGGGAAATCATTATTTTTTTATTACCATAAATTTTTGAAACTTTGAACGGCTGTACCTACCAAACCGACTGACGGATCATGTCAGTTTTTGTACTGTTCACTTAGCTACAGTGCATATTACAATAGTATCCTATGATCAGCCTTGCTGCTGATCGGCCATTTTTTGCACACATAACTGACCTTTGAACGGCTGTATCTCCTAAACCGACTGATGAACCACGTCAGTTTTTGTACTGTTCACATAGCCTCAGTGCATATTACAATAGTATCATACGATCAGCCTTGCTGCTGATCGGCCATTTTTTGCACCCATAACTCACCTTTGAACGGCTGTATCTCCTAAACCGACTGACGATATGCAGGCAGACCGACGTCAACCCCATCACAGAGGTGCTCTACACCCTATAAACACTGAATCAGCCTTGCTGCTTATGGTTGCAAAAAGTACACTTATCTCTCGTAATATAAGTACCTTAGAAGGAGGTAAAGCAAAAACCATAAATGCAGTAAAGGCACCCTCGACATTGCGAACCCTATAAATGTGTGCAGTAAGTAATCTTACTGCTTATAAATAATGACAAATAATATTTTTTTCCAAACATACCATAGCATAAATGCAGTAGTTACGGTAAGGATTCTTCATACGTAACTATATTCATAAATGACTAGAGCACATCCTTAGTATAAATGCAGTGCGAACTCTTGCCGCGTTTATTTTTTATATGTTTTATACATTTTGTAATTCGACGTATTGCTTTCGCCGAAATGCAATTATGTAAACCCCCATATGTGGGGTCGGAAATTAATAGTTTTCGAGATATTTGGAATTTAAGGTTTTTTACCAAAAACCCAATTTTTTCACACTTTTTCTTAAATAAAAAAAAATGCTTATTCTATGGCGTCGATTTGAATTTTAATTCATAGCTAACACTTTTTCCGAGATTTTTTCATAAATAAATGTCTGATCATACTGAGCAATTCAAAATAAATCGATAACAATGACGGTTAATTTTTGAAAAAAAAAAATACAAAATCTTGAAATCATGCGGTTTTTCTTTTGTATGAAAAGAAGTGTGCGTTTTACTGAAATAACTTCTTCGTTTTGTTAGCGTTCTAAAAAGGTATATTGTTTTAGAAAAAAATGGAATTACTATGTCAAAAAAGGTTTTTTACTTAGTACGTGATACTTAGAGGCAACATTCTCTTGGAGCAAATTTTACGATTTATTTTTAGATAACATTATTTATTAATTTAAGTCATTTAAGTCATCTTACTCAGAGTGAGCCCCTCGGTTCCTTGAATCATGTCAATCGTCGAAATCTTGAAATCATGCGTTTTTCTCAAAAAATTGTATGAATAAAAGTGTGCGTTTTACTGAAATAACTTCTTCGTTTAGTTAGCTTTCTAAAAAGGTATAAAATGTTTTAGAAAATGTCAAAAAGCTTTTTTACTTAGTACGTGATAATTTTTTTTTAGATAACATAATTTATTAATTTAAATCTACACATCTTACTCAGAGTGAGCCCCTCTGTTCCGAACACATACACGCAAGCACTTTCTTAGTTCATTTTTAGTTACTCTTGAAGTAAAAGTAAAATCTCATTACCTCCGCTGCATTTATTATGCGCTGCCTTAAGTCTTTTACGTCGTTTACTGAGGTTTGATAAACAAGGTCTTTCATGTTACCTCAGACACGAAAATTACATGGAGTCAAGTCGGCTTCTTGCAGACCATGAATTGGCCGTCCTCTACCAATCCATCTATTCGAATAAGTTGCAAGTCGGGCCAGCAACGTACAATAACCATTTTAGGGATTGGTAGAGGAAGGCCACTCCATGGCTTGCAAGAAGTCCCGACTTGATCTCATGTAATTTTTATGTCTGGGGACACAATAAAAGACCTTATTTATCAAACCCCAGTAAGCGACGTAGAAGACTTAAGGCAGCGCATAATAAACGCAGCGGAGGTAATGAGATTTTACCTTTACTTCAAGAGTAACCGAAAATGAACTAAGAAAGTGTTTGCGTGTATATGTATGGAACCGAGGGGCTCACTCTGAGTAAGATGTGTAGATTTAAATTAATAAATAATGTTATCTAAAAAAAAATCGTAAAATTTTTCTCCAGGAGAATGTTGCCTCTACGTGTCACGTACTAAGTAAAAAACCTTTTTTGACATTGTAATTACATTTTTTCTAAAACATTTATACCTTTTTAGAAAGCTAACAAAACGAGGAAGTTATTTCAGTAGAACGCACACTTCTTTTCATACAAAAGAAAAACCGCATGATTTCAAAACTTTGTAATTTTTTTTTCAAAAATTAACCATCATTGTTATCAATTTATTTAAATTGCTCAGTATGATCAGACATTGATTTAGGAAAAAATCTCGGTTAAAGTGTTAGCTATGAATTAAAATTCAAATCGACGCCATAGAATAAGCATATTTTTTTTTTATTTAAGAAAGATAGTGGTCCAGAATTTTTTAATTTTACTTTAATTTCACTTTAAAAAAATTATACTATCGACTTGCTTGATATAGTTTTGACACTTCCTTCTTATGAACGCAGTACAATACTTTACTGCATAGCTCAAATGCATTTTATGTGAAATTGCTACGCATAAGCGCAGTAAGCAACAAATTCACTGCATTCATGCGTTGTTTAATCCTGCCTTTAAACTAATGTGATTCTAGGTATAAAGTAATTTTGGATTACTTTAATGCTTAATTACTACAATTAAGTACATTTAATGCAAAATTTAAAATCTACACTGTTTTTTCTATATAAAAAGTGACTTCAAATAGACTAAAGGTTACTGTAGAATTCGTGGCACCACAAAACACGGTCGAATCTTTGAGCGCGTTTTACTCGAAACTATCAAACTGTTGGTTACTGCGTTTATAAATTGCACGGCAGTATAGTACGGGAACTACTTTTTTTGCAAGAAATAAACTGATACTCAAAAACTAAAAAACAAACTTGGAAAAAACATAGCAGATTTCGATACTTTGCATCGATAAAGGCATCGATAGTAAAAGTCAATCCCTAGCTTAAAAGGTGGGTCGCTTCAAGAAAGTGGTGACATTGGTTTAACAGACGTAACAGATGAACGTATTTCGAGCTCTTTCACTCTTATGGCAATCGGTGTGCGATTGTAAGGAATGACTATACATGTTTTCGTTCAGTTTGATATTGGGTAGACCTGTCAATAGTAAACAGATACCGTCTTGAACCATTTTGTCACCAGACCTCCAGCTGGAAGACTCCGCTATGTCCTTACGTTAAGAATGAATTTTGCTTGAATTTGCTTAAAAAGTGGTGACATTTGTTTAACAGATTTACGTCTAATCTAGCTCTGTCACTCTTATGGCAATCTGTGTGCGACTGTAAGGAATGACTATACATGTTATTGTACAGTTTGATATTGGGTAGACCAGCACTGGTAGCATGCCAACCCGCGATAGCCGTGTTACGGCTTTATCACGTCTTTTATCTCGTTCTTTTGCGCGCGAAAGAACGAGATAAAAGACGTGATAAAGCCGTATCACGGCTATAGCGGGTGTGCATGCTACCAGTGCTGGTCATACCTAATCGACCCCTCTCTTGTCAACGCCATCTATCGAGAAATTTGGAACTAACTTTTTACTTTTTTTTGCTTTTGGAAAATCCCTCATTCTGCTGGGCGTCCCATCCCGTTACGGCCCACTTTTTCTTATACCCCGGTACAAATAAACGTGGTATAAAATGTTATACCTAGAATAAACTAAGAATAAGAAAAATGTCTAAATAAACCCGGAATAACTTAAAACGCCTCCAACTTAGTTACGAGTTTATGAGTAAGAAATTATGATCTCCTAGCTTATTCTAATCATAACTATTCCTAATACCTTAAAGTAAGTTTTTATTTGTACCACAGATAGAGTTTGTGTGTGCCATAAGACAGTTACATAAATTGAAGTATTTTAATACCTTTACCTACTAGGTTGCCTACTAGGAGTGCGATTTTTGAATCTCATTCGCTGAGTTCAGCAGTTGAAAATGACAAAATTACTGTGGAAATATGCATCTTTCTACTGCTGATTTGACTTTCAAAAATCGCACTCCTGAAGTATGATTTTTGAAAGTCAAATCAGAAGTAGAAATATGGGTATCTCCACAGTAATTTTGAGATTCAAAAATCGCACTCCTGGTAATGAAATGAATAGAGCTTTCCAGGAAAAATTTTGATTATTGAATCAACGATTTTTTCGTCTTCACAATTTTTTTTAAATCTAATTTCACGTTAATTTTGGATACAGTTAGATACCTGTTTATTAATTTATTCGTCTATAACAGGCAAAAGTCATCGACTTCAGTGCCTAAGCACTTCATTTTTATTTATTATACCTACTTTACCATAAATCAAGTTTACGATCTAGCAAACTTTTATACTTAAATAATGAAATTGATATCATTAGTCATCCTTTTAGACTAAAAATTTGGATCGAAAAAGAGCTATATATGTTATAAGAATTGGTTAACATCATAGAAATTAGAATTAAAATAAGCACAAGATTGGATAATATGAATCTTTTTTCTATGGTCTAAGCTTTTTAGGGTTCCGTACCCAATGGGTGAAAACGGGACCCAATTACTAAGCCTACGTTGTCCGTCCGTCCGTCCGTCCGTCTGTCCGTCCGTCTGTCCGTCTGTCCGTCTGTCCGTCCGTCCGTCCGTCTGTCTCTGTCTGTCCTACCTATTTATTTAGGGCTGTAACTTTTGAACCGTAATAGCTAGATAGTTGAAATTTTCTCAGATTATGCGTTATTACGGGGGATTTGTTGACAAATAATAAAAATGTCAAAAAGTTAAAAATTAAGGGGGGTTCTCAACAAGAAACTAGTTTTTATCAACGTTTTTTCTTCACGCTCTATCGTAAAAACGGTAATACATACAAGCGTCAAACTTAGTGTGATTATAGAAAGAACTCTACAGAATAACAACAAATACTAAAAACCGGCCAAGTGTGAGTCGGTCTCGCGCTAAAGATCCCGGACAAAAAAGATTTTTTTCTTAGTTAATACTGTGTTCTGTAGTGGTGTGGTACGGAACCCTCGGTGCGCGAGTAGCCCGACTCGCACTTGACCGGTTTTATTTCTTATCTTAAACAGAGGTATCTATAGGTCACAGATATTATAGGTTATGTTAATAGTTTAAGTAAAGCTTATATCGTACGTAATTTTGTGTTCTATTTTATCATGTATTATGTGATGTACGCTCGCATACATATGTTAGAACGTAGAATAATAATGTCTATGGTTAGAACATAATAAAGGTTATGTAATACTTTCTCCAAAGGCCATCGCACTCAATAGACACGTGAATACCGAAAGTAGCCCTAACTTCAGCCTTGTAGCCTTCGTTTTTAAGTTGAAAATAGCTTCTACATGTGAACTCTACCATTTGGCCGACTTTTTTATTAGTGATGAAATTGAATACGATGGAATACGTGTTAATGAATTAACGTAAAACTAGAAAGTAGTTTGTTTAGAATCGAGAGCAGAGTCGAATTATCATGGTTTCAACATAGGTAATTAATTTTTTTCAAAATATTAAATAATTTGTTTGCAAAATTTAAAATTTTCTGAATCCGATGTCAACCCTCCGCACGGGCACACTCACCCTACTTACTACCAAAACAAGATTATAAAAATGTATCCATGAGTACGTTAGCGCTTTCTTTCAGTGCTGAAATGATAAAAAATCATTATTGCCTCCAAACATAAAATGCGAATAACTTTAAATTTTAATTATCAAAATAATATATAAATTATTGTTTCAATCTAATTTTTTTTTTCTCGTCTGCCTTGACCTACTGAAGGATACTTTTATTTACACAACAACATAGGTATAATACACGGCAATAATATTAGTCTAAATAGGTACTTAATATCTAGCCTAAACTAACTTGTGGAAAAAGAAAAGCCAACCAAAATACAAAAGAAATTAAAACGAAAACTAATTATTTTCTTTTAAATCAGTTGGGGTGTATGAGGTTTTGCGCTAATTCATTAACACGTTGTATAAGTAGGTATAGATAGGTACGTACCTGTATGGATTTATATTCTATTTCGATCACAAAGTCTGAAGGTAGAGATACCTATATCTTTTTTTTATTAGTTACCTAATAAAGACTAGAAATCAGAATACAGTAAGCTATTTTCCTTTTACCGTTCAGTGACGCCCTCAACACAACATATTTTATGATTTCTCAATCATGAAATTCTTTACTAAAAAAAGTGCTACTAGAATGTACTACAAAGGCCTTAAATGTTTATAGAATTCTAAACCTACTACGGGAGTAATAGATACCCTTTCTTATACTGTGACTCAGGTCATAATCATTAATCATCATGGTCTAAAAAAACAAGGTCTTCTATTCCCAGAGTGAACAAGCCTACGTCACAAAAAAATGGCCGCTAAACATGTTAAAAGGGTATGATGACGTAGGCTTGTGTCAATCACGTGGTCAGTCACGTGATCGGAAGAGAATACCAGGCGCAGTATATTATTGTACCATGATAATCATAATCTCTGCTCTGGAGCGCGATTTTTGAATCTCATTCGCTGAGTTCAGCAGTTGTAAAAGCTTTCTACTGTTGATTTGACATTCAAAAAACATACTCCAGGAGTGCGATTTTTGAATCTCATTCGCTGAGTTCAGCAGTTGAAAATGTCAAAATTACTGTGGAGATACGCATCTTTCTACTGCTGATTTGACTTTCAGCAGTAGAAAGATGCGTATCTCCATAGTAATATTGACATTTTCAACTGTTGAGCTCAGCGAATGAGATTCAAAAATCGCACTCCTGAGGCCTGTTTAATAAACGCGACAATTGACAATGACAATTGCGAGTACATTGCTGACGCTAAACTTGCAGTAGGTAACCTTCAATAGGGCCCAGGAGTGCGATTTTTGAATCTCATCCGCTGAGTTCAGTAGTTGAAAATGTCAAAATTACTATGGAGATATGCATCTCTGATTTGACTTTCAAAAATCATACTTCAGGAGTGCGATTTTTGAAAGTCAAATCAGCAGTTAGAAAGATGCGTATCTCCACAGTAATTTTGACATTTTCAATTGCTGAATCTCATACGTTGAACTCAGCAGTTGAAAATGTATGGAGACACGCATCTTTCTACTGCTGACCTGACTTTCAAAAATCGCACTCCTCTAGTATGATTTTCGAATGTCAAATCAGCAGAAGATAGATGCATAGTTCCACAGTAATTTTGACATTTTCAACTGCTGAGTTCAACGAATGAGTTTCAAAAATCGCACTCCTGGTGGTACTGTAAATAAGTTTATTATCATTAAAAGTGGAATGTTTAGAACTATAAAAGTATACAGGGTGAAATTGATATCGTTGGCATCCTTTGAAACTAAGAGCACAGAATAGGTAATAGTATATAGTTCTACATACAGAACGGCCACTCCCCGCCCCCCTCTGACTTCAGATACCTCACCTCCCCTCACACTCTCTGTGGTAACTTGAGGGAAGCCGAGCAAGGGCATGCAGTCAGGCGCGCGCACCCGATGGATTTGACTACATAAAATATATTTTATTTTTCTCCACACAATAAAAATAAACGTTGGAAAATAACGCTAAATTCACATTTTCTGTGATTCTTTAGCTTAAAAACTATTTTTAATAACAGAATGAACTATAAAAAGTAACGAAATGTATAATGTAGTTCATACGATGCGTGTTAAGTCAACCCTACACATATGTCATGCACAATTTTTGCAAAGTGCGCATGTGCAAACGTCATCATGTCAAATCTAAAACGTTGTTTGAAGTGCCGGACCTGTGCTAAGAGTCTACCCATCAAACTAAACAACTTTCACTATGGGAGCAAACAGATTGGAGCAACAAAAAAATCAGCTGTTCTATACTAAACTGCAATGCCTACGCGACACAATTAATGTATGCAACAGCTGATTTTTTTTTGGTCCGATGGGTTTGCTCCCATAGTAACAGTTGTTCAGTTTGATGGGTAGACTCTTAGTTTAAAAGGATGCTAACGATATCAATTTCACCCTGTAGTGAAAGATTACAACAAAATAGCTTTCAGGCTTTTCTAGAAAGTTGGAGTAGCACTGTTTCATTATTCATCAACACTGAATTGTAAAAGGAGTCCTAAAGATTCTTCATCTTTTACGGTGGACGCAAATTGATCCCTCAAGCACAGATTATTTAAATACATATTATAATTCGTTTTGCATGCGCCGTGCGCCCTGCTTGTAGAAGCAGAAAAAATGCAATTAACTAGACAACAATACAAATTAGAACCAATTAACCAGGGCCCTATTTAATAAACGTTACAATTGTAATTTACAATTACAATTCAGGGTACATTGCTGATAATGTTAGTGACACATTACCTAACTACATGTTTAGCGTCAATAGTAACCAGCAATGTACCCTGAATTGTAATTGTAAATTACAATTGTAACGTTTATTAAACAGGGTGCTGATCGGTGCAGTGTTACACAAATTATCTTATTTAAAAAAGCATTATAAATGCAAGAGTGAGTTTGTTCAACCTCTCGTTGTGAAACGTGTCACCCCCTATTGGCCTCGATTCGGACTGTGCCACGACTTAACTTAACTAAATTTATTCCTGTCACTTTCTAAAATAAGATTAAGTAAAGAGACAGAAAACCAACAGCTGACTTTAGTGCTGTCAAAGTGACGTTAAACGCCCACAAACGCTTTAAATAAGATGGCGTACATTATGATGGCATCTTATTTTGGGCGTGTCACACTTTCGCATCTCACTTTGACAGCACTAAAGTCAGCTGTTGGTTTTCTGTCTCTTTTCTTATTCTTATTTTAGAAAGTGACAGGAATACATTTAGTTAAGTTAAGTCGTGGCACAGTCCGAATCGATACCGGTGTACCTATTAATATAAACGCAAATAAACAATTTCATTTCATTATTTTATGGCGTGAAGGAGACCAACGACATAACAAAGCCGTGGTTTTTGTGTAAGTATATTAATGTTTTCGTGTCACAATTTGTCGAGTATAACACCTCCTCCTTTTTTGAAGTCGGTTAAAAATAAAGTCAATGACATTCTATAAGAAATACATCTTTAACTGTATTATCGTTAAATGTATTTTGTTGAGGCTACATTCAATTATTCATGTTGCAGATACCATTTTTGTCTTTCTCTTCAATAAATATACATATTTTCTTTTATTAAGTCAATGACATTCTTTATACAGGGTGTAACAAAACACCCTAGTAATACTTAAGGGAGTGCTTTAGACCATCAAACTGAACAACTTTCACTATGGAGCCAACGTCGAGAACAAATAAAAAAAATCTGCTGTCCCATACATTTTAGTCGAGTCTGTACTGCAGTTTTGTATGGGACAGCAGATTTTTTTTTTTTTCTCGATGTTGGCCCCATAGTGAAAGTTGTTCAGTTTGATGGTCTGAAGCACCCCCTTAAGTATTACTAGCGTGTTTTGTTACACCCTGTAGAATGTCTTGCTCTGTAAGTAGCTATGAGAACAGTACAAAAAATGGCATGTTCTGTCAGTCGGATTAGGAGATATAGCCGTTCCATCAGGAATAATAACTTTATGAGCCGGTCAAAGGTCCGTCCTTTGAACGGCACAGAGATGCTCTTCACCCTATGAATACTGAATCAGCCTTACAGCTAATGACATCAAAAAGTACATCTATCTCTCATACTGTGGCCTCTGCGTGACAAGCTTTAAAACAGTCAAGTGCAATATGCGTCCACTAGAAGTGCGTCAATCCAGTTTAATTCCAAGAAAAATAAAAGACGTAGGTAGCGTATCATGGAATGTCTTCATATATAAATAAGATCAGTATTTTTTCCTGAGCGTCATATCCGCCAGCCTAGCTTGACCACCTGGCGCTGACGGGTCAATATCCGAAACAATGCAGTAAATTACCACCTATACGCATTGGATGGGGCTATGTGAGAGAAAGCCAGTAAAAAGTTTGGTTCGAAAAGTATGGCAAACATACAGTACATTGATATCGTTGATGGCAAAACTGTTTACGAATGACCGCTTTCAAAATATTTACCACCGCATTGGAACGTGTTGTCGCTGTAGAAAAGATGAGCCATACCTATTTTATACAGACTACCATATCCGAAGTATTTTTGTATTTACCTACATTAATGTGGCAGTATATCGTCACCGGAAATATCAATTACTGTAAGGGACAAATGGACGAAAATGAGCTAATACAGTTGGACTGTAAAGCGCCTTATCTGATGGTATATTTTGAATTTTGATATCTTTAAAAGGATGTCCCTTACGGCAACTGATGAAGTACAAAATTCATTTAAAATTGTACGCTGATTATAAAAAAATGTATAGTGTTTTTTTTGGCTCCCCTGAAAAGTTTTCATATGTCCCTTACAGTAATTGATATTTCCGGATACGATATTACGGTAAATGTATTTACCTACATTAAAGTGGCAGTATATTACGGTAAAAAGCGCGTAGGGTCCTATACTGCGACATGAAATATATAAAATAATTCTACCTTTTCAATCACAATTAACAAAGTTTCTCATATTATACTATTATAGCTAAACATGAATTTAAAACAAAAACCTAGATACATTTGCAATTCAACACGCTTAGATTTAATGACCCATAATATTTCGCAGAATGATAAAAACTTTATTATTTTATTTAAGACTTTGTTTTGTATTCTCTACAGCTCTATTATAATTGCTCTGTATCTATGAATATTTAATTGGCTCCAAAATATATTGAATTCGTGGAAGGAATCGTAAAAATCTTACCAATCATTAAGTTGAGGCCCGCAAAAATTCAAATTCAACTTTATCACTGGTTTTTGCCCAGTAGTAGGATACAGAACAGGGAAATTTAGGATACAAACCCTTTTAAATCGTCATAAAGGAACATATACAGGGTCCTCTTAATATGCTGAAACTTTTTTAAGAGGATGATCAGACCATCAAACTGAACAACTTTCTCTATAGGACCAACATCGAAATCGCGGAAAAAAAATCAGCTGTCCCATACATTTAGTTTACAGTTTTATATAGACGAGCAGATTTTTTTTTTCGCCATTTTGATCTTGGTCCCATAGAGAAAGTTGTTCAGTTTGACGGTCTAATTATCCCCTTAAAAAAGTGTCAGCATATTAAGAAGGACCCTGTATATGCCTTTATGCTCCTTGGCAGAGAATGATTGTGCTGTATTCACACAGACTGGGTGAAAAGTTAAGTTAGATAAGGCATGACAAAATCTCAACCATTTAAAATAATTAAATCTAATTTTTTACTTAGTTAATTTGCCGGGTCTAGGTTAAAAACGTTAATTAGAAGACTTAACGATGATGAAATGATGACAAATGGAAATTATACTTCGAATGGGTATTGTAACTGTAATTACCTTGTTTAGGAATGTTTAAATTGTATACCTACTTATTCTTGTTAGCACTAAGACAGTTATTAGAAGCTGGGAATAATGTGGAAACACGCTACAACAACGTCACTTTGAAAATTACCTACTAAGAAGAAAATGACGATCCTGGTTTCTCTAAATTACGTTAGCTAAGTATTTTATTGTTTCATATAAATTATTAGAGTCGAAACAAATAAAATGTGTATTTATTTCTAAATATTACTGGTTAAATAACATGTTATGCCATAATTGTTCAGTTTTAAATAAAATCAAAGATTGAAAAATATTGTATCGGACTGGACTTGAACCCGCTGCACTACGGGGAAACAACATGACCAAAGAGGAGGGGGCGAGGGATTCTTTTTTTTTAATAGCGCTTTTTTCCCTACAAAATTTTGTTTTCCGCAGTCAATCCGCAGTCAATGTTTTGCCAAGTTGTTTGCTGGATTTATAGATTTATAGAGTCTTTTCCCACGCAGCACTTCATTGGAACACGCTCATAAGTAATGTCTGCGACCTAATCAGCTGACTAGGCTTATAATTCTGTAAAGTAGGTAACTATTTAATCGATCCATGTAATGAAATGTCTATAAATTTTTATTAACAACGAAAAAGATACAATTATAGGTACAGGGTGTAAGGAAAAGTATGATTAACCTTTAAACAACATACTCTACCCATCAAACTGAACAACTTTTACTATGGAAGCAAAGCTTTCAGAACAACAAAAAAATCTGCTGTCCCATACGTTTGATTGAATCGAGAAGGTTTTTTGATATCGAGAAGGAAGGCAGTTTGGGACAACAGATTCTTTTTTTGTTCTGACAGTTCGCTCCCATAGTAAAAGTTGTTCAGTTTGATGGGTAGAGTATTTGGTTTAAAGGTTAATATACACCCAGTATACCGAAAGTAATGAAACCAAATCACGATTATGTCCCCTTCAAATTTTTTAGGCCCAAGCGGAAACGAAAAAACTAATTCTTGTCGCATTAATGCATGACACTCTCTGAACCCTCTCACTTCGGACCAGTTCTCTGGAAGTTCAGGGACGTTCGCGGTCCGATAGTCATAGTTACTCTTACTTGTCTTGTTTTATCATGCAAATCACCCTATACTTCGTTCCATATTATACAGGGTCCTTCTTAATATGCTGACACCTTTTTAAGGGGATGATCAGACCATCAAACTGAACAACTTTCTCTATGGGACCAATATCGAAATCGCGAAACAAAATCAGCTGTAAATAAAATGTCAGCTCGAGTTGGTTTGCAGATTTGTATATGGAAGAGCTGTTTTTTTTTTCGCGATTTCGATATTGGTGCCATACAGAATGTTTTTCAGTTTGATGGTCTGATCATCCCCTTAAAAGTGTCAGCATATTAAGAAGGACCTATTATACATATAAGAATAGAAAGATATTTAGAATAGCCAATTTTTCTAATCAATATGAAAATTTATTTTTCAAGATTACAAAAATTTTTCCTAACAAGTACATATAAGTAAAAAAAATTAAGGGCCATAGTCACGAATTTGTTGAACTGAATTAAAGAAAACACAATTTATTTGCATACATAACACAATATTGTATATTGTGTGGTAATACGGAACCCTCTGTGCGCGATATTCTGACTCGCACTTGTCCTGTTTTTATTAGGTGAGAATAGAATCAAAACTGGAAACTTTACACTTAGCAAAAATTATGACACTACACTTGCAACTTTTATTTCCTGTGACATATTTTTACGTTTATCTTTTCGAAATCAAAACATATCCAGTTTTATTCGGAAATTCTCATGAATCGGCAGTCATAAAATCCTATAACTACTTCCTACGAAATATGTAACTGTTATAATTCTGTTTGCAAGACGAGGCCTGTCGAGGTCGACAGTCGATCTTGACCAATTAGCTATAGCGAAATTATTGAATAAGTGCGAAGGTTACAAGGTTCCATGTGAAGTAAACAATAGCCGAGTGTTCCTGAACCTCGTTTCAATCGACAGCATTAAATTTTTTTAACCACCTGTTTTTATTAAAAAATATAAAAATAAGAGATACGTATTTTTCCGATTTAATTTTTGAACAATATTTCGATATTTAATTTACTTTTGAATTTTCTGAAAAATTTATGGCTACGATGTCCGCAATAAAATTAAAAATAAAAACTGTCAAATACAATAGAAAAGCCAAGCAGGCAAAAGAATAAAATCTCACTCAACCTCTATTTAATTTTTCAGTATTTTTCAAATAACTCGAGAAATAATGGATAGAAAAATCTGATAATTTTCATATAAGCTTTGAATCACATAATCTCCAAATGGTTTTCTCGTTTTATCTTTCTTAAAATGAAAATATGTTGTCAATTGTATCAATGTCGGATAAGTACTATCATCATCATCATCTCTAGACGTTTACTGCTAGATATACCTCCCCAAGGATCGCCACACGCATGCGGGACAGGGAACTGATCGCGCTGAATAGATCTCACTTGAAACATCAGCGAACCACATGCGAATCACAACTTTTCACACATTCGGTATCGTGCTAATCAATTAACGGTTCATGACAGCCGTTTGACAGATCTCTCCGACTATCAATCACATAGCAAATAAGTCAAGTCTAGCATGATACCAATGATATTAATGTTAGCATGGTTTGGCCGTAAGGCGATCTGAAAAAACTCTGACACTAGGGCTCTGCCCACACGACAAGAAGAAGAAGAATGTTAGCGTGATACGGACAGTTTAATAGTAACTGGATTGCAATGTGATTAAAACTGAAATTGAATAATGAATGAATTTCGATGTTTTAAATTAGCGCGATCCCCAGGAGAAGACACTATGAAAAATTAGAATGCGGGCGGCACAGCTTGCATGCGAGTGCAAATTCCTTAAGAGGATTGGCGGGTTGAAATGCTAATTTGGAGAATATTACACTTTTCCGACTGTTATACGTATTTATCAGACCCGCCCCACCCATACTCCCCGCCGACTAGAGTGCGAAAGAGACAACTGCAGCTCGGACCGATTTTATATACAAAAAATCTACGAAATCAGCATTTCGTATTCCCCTGTTTCCTCCTCCGCAACTAAACCGATTTTAATAATTCTTTTAAAAATAATATGAAAAAGACTTTGGCTATGTCCGTATGTTTTGCATTCTTTGTTTACTGGATGTCTGAAAACGGACGGTAAAATTTGTCATTTTCGAAGATCCTTAGTTCTTACAGTAATTAATTATTTCAAAAAAGCAAAACATAGGGACATGGCAGAGGATTGTGGGTATGGTAAAAAAATATTTGCTCTAGTGTTATTACTTATTATCCAGGGAGAAAACAGGGGAATTCATTTGTATGGAGTAAACCGTACTGTAGGGCTACCATGAGTTGCTATAGTAAATTCATTAAACGCAACTAAATTCGTTTTCGTAAATTATTTGTATTGAATTCAGTACAGCGCCTCTGGCGGATAGTTATGTAACTAAAATTTGACTAAAATCCGCACCATGAGTTGCTGTAGTTGACTATCGCCGTTAATGTAACTAAAATGACACTACACTTATTGTAGTTCCCATACAATTTCGGCACCATGAGTTACATATTTGACAGATGTCATAGTAATTTACTATAACGAAAGTAGTTGCGGCTGTCACCTAAATTTTTCTCCGTGAAATCGTTTTATTTGTTGAGTTTTTTTTTCAAATATGTCTACAAGAGTATATTTTGCTTGGAGAATGTTAGCAGAAGCTGAATCTGAGGACGAATGGAATATGCAAAGGTGCTACAGTGTTCATATGCGCGCACAAAGTCAAACGGACCCTTTTCGCCCCCTCACCTCGTGAAATTCATTAAATGTGCAGTATAACAACTGAGGGTACTGATGGGGCTGCCAATGTTCCGTAGTGCTTCCAATATGTTTACGGAGGCGCACAGTGATGGGTTCCACGCGATAATGCAAAAGCTGTGCATCTCTGCTGGGCCGTTTGCGCTGCAGCCCTAATAGCCACAACCTGCGCGCGTTGGCAGACATATGGTACTCCCCAATGCTGCAACAATGGGTGCGCTTGCATGCCACCTTGTAACTACCCACATCATTGTTTGATAGGGAATCTTTGGTTATTATTGTTTTTCAGGGATCCGTTTTTATTATTTTATTACCTATTACTAAGCCTACATTGTCCGTCCGTGCGTCCGTCCGTCCCTTTGTCCTACCTATTTCGGGCTGTAACTTATGAACCGTAAAAGCTAGTTAGTTGAAATTTTCACGGAATATGCGTTATTGCGGCGGATTTGCTAACAAATAATAAAAATTACAATAAATTTAAAATTAAGGGGGGTCCTCATACAAGAGACTAGTTTTTATCAACGTTTCGCTCAATCGTAAAAACGGTAATAGGTGCAAGTATCAAACTTGGTGTGATTATAGAGCAAACTCTACAATTTATAACAACTAATAATAAAAACCGGCCAAGTGTGAGTCGGTCTCGTGCTAAAGGTTCCGGAGAAAAAAATGTTTTTGTATGTTGGTGGTGTGGTACGGAACCCGCGGTGCGCGAGTAGCCTTACTGGTACTTGACCGGATTTATTTATTAATAACTAAAATAGTTTGTAAGATCATTGTTACTAACATTACTTATATGCATCTGGGTTATCTGAATAATAATTTAATTTTTTATTTAATTAAGACTTTCCTATTAAATAAATGACTTATTATTATAGATAAAAGTTTTATTATTTTACATACAATAAAAAGAGCATTATATGCGTTTCCACCAAATCACTCAAAATGCAAATGGTGCTAAGTCTCACAAAGTCACGCCATAGATCAAACTGTGATTCACTGCACCTTATTTTCTTTTTGTCTTTTTGATTGCAAGTCCAGCTAGATTCTGCTACAGCTACTTTAAATCTTCTTCTCTTCCTGTCACTGTGGGGTATAATAGCTCTCCACCGGTTGCGATCTTGGACAGCACTGTAGATATCCCCTCAGGTCATATTAAGGCTTTTGGCTTCAACTTTCACCGAGCGGCGGCGCCAGGTTATTTTAGGACAGCCTCTATTTCGTTTGCCTGGTGGGGGTGGGTGTCATGGATGGGTGATCGTCTCCTTAATACATGGCCTAGCTACTGCCACCTTCAGGCAAGGATCACTTTCTCTATACACTGCTCACTCGTCCGTCTCCATAACTCCTCGTTTGAGATGGTGTTTGTTAAGAAGATCTTCAAGATTTGCCTGATGCATTTATTTTGTTGATGAAAACTGTCTGACTGAGTCTGTCATAATATTCTTGCGAAATAAATTGAAATTGAACTATAAATCCGATTTCAATCAAAACACATAACACTCACAGATCACTATATAATTGTACTTAAAACGTAGTGATTATATTCTCTTTGATTGTACTGACATAACACTGTTAGAATGAAAACGTAAAAAACTCCATGCAATGCTTACAGTAACAAACCTTTTTAAGGCCTATGGGTAATTTTTGTATGGAAGGTGGAGTCTTTTTTTTTTGAAGCGGCCAGTTACCAAATATTGCGGATATTTTAGGGCTATTATTACCTTACATTATTATCCAAAAAAAATTGTCCTACGGTGTAACGTTTCGGAGATATTTAATGTTAAAGTTTTAAAAAAATCACTCTAAAAAGCTAATTAATTGTTACCCATTTAGGTTTCTTTACTACTTTATTTGTTTTTATAGCCCAGAATTATTAGTTTTACCCACTTAAGTGTGGTACCCACAATATTTAGTTCGTGACCGTATCAGTGTAGAAACTTATACTAATTTAAACGAGCGACCGCAAATTAGCGAGGATTGCGATGCGTTCCTGCACAAAATATGCGTGATGATGTCACAAATAATTAGAACTAATAATTCTGGGCTATAAAAACAAATAAAGTAAAAAAACCTAAATTAGTAACTTTTAATGATCTTATTAGAGTGATTTTTTAAAACTTTAATATTAAATATCTCCGAAACGTTACACCGTAGGACCATTTTTTTTTAAATAATAATGTAAGCAAAATGTAAGGTAATAATAGCCCTAAAATACCCACAACATTTGGTAACTGGCTGCATGAAAAAAAGACGCCAATATTACCCATACCCCTTTTAATCGTATTACTTTATGGTATTAACACAATACTTTTTAAATTGACTTTTTTTGGCTTTGATCTAAGAGGAAGGAGCAAGAAGGTTGAAATTTGGGAAAAAATTTCAACCTTCTTGGAAAGGAGTCTCTTTATTCCAAACCAAAGAGACTCCTTCCTGTTAGACTTTGATGCAATAAGTCGTAATAGTGAAGACGTTGAGCGAATAGATAACATATAATTCGCACCATGAGTTTCATCGCACGCAACGAAAATCGTTACGTATAGACGACAGGCACTATAGCTCATGGCGTTCCATGACTCACTTCACACTTATCGATGTGTCTCTTTCTAATTGCCTATTAGAAACAAGGATAGCAAAACTGGCCAAAATCTTTTGAACCCAAGCCAAAAAAAGTAAATTTAACCCTAGAGTGCTCGCGCTATGAGCATTTTACAATGTATGTGCCTGTGAGCGTTATTTATTTATTTATTTATTTATTTATTTTGCCGCCCGCGTCAAAAAATTAATGGTATTTTGTAAACGATGCATTTTTAAAAGTCAAGCGTCCCAGTAGCTGCCCCTACATATCTCACCTCCCCATTTTAGAAATTAGAAGAAATTGAGTGCGCGGGTTACCTCACGAAGAAAGGGTTGTTGTAGGTGTGTCGCGTTTGGCGGCAAATTACTCACTGCGCGACTACGCTCGTAAGTAAAATTCATTTATGGTTTTTTACAGTACGTTTAATTATTATTAGTTTCATCGTGTTTGTTGTTTTTTTTATGTAAATATAATAATAATATATTTATTTACGTTATTTTGTCTAATTATTGGGTGTTTTTGTTTTAATTAGTTGATTTAAAAAAATAGGTGAATGACGTGTGAGGTATAAAAAGTCGATACTAATACTTAAGCATGTTACAGAAACCAATGAGAAATTGATTTTTACCATCGGAACATCTGAAAATACCCTCAGAAAGAGAAGGTATAATATGAGCAGTGGTCCATCCAAGACAAATAGATGGACCAAAAAAGAGTGCAATAGATGCGCAAAGTTACTGTGCAACGAACACTTTATGTACACACGGCGACACATCAGGTTACGCACCCCATATACCCATAACTACACTACGTACAAAACACAAAATAGTGCGGTAGAGAGCCACGCGGCTGCCGTCGCGGGCGCAGCGTGCTGTGAGACGAAACAACAACAACATACCGCACCCTTTCGCACGATTCGCAGCGTTCAACTTCTAATAGTTCAAAGTCCAAACAGGGTAACCTGACCTGTTGCCGTGTGTACATGTGTCAGGACTATTTTACTGAAACACATGCCGTAGATGAAGAAAACGTTTAATTTTCTTATTAGGCTTAAATATATTTTATTTTATGCGGATTGAGATAAAGATGTTACTAAAATTCAAGAAAGGACATCATCGGCATTTTATACATTTTTGGTCCAAATGTGAAAGTGCCTGCCAACAAAAAATAATGCTATATTCTGTTAGAACTTGTCCGTCTAAGCATTTATTATTCCAAAAACCAAAAGGCACGTTAAAAATGTTAAATTTTATTTTATTTAAGTAGGTAGGTAGGTTGTAACATAAAAATCATTTTCTATATGAGCGGCAAAATGCTCCCCACGCGATCACTCGCGTTTCACGGCAGGGTGCGACTACTCTAGGGTTAAAACGTATTGTGTCAGCACCATACATAACATATAGTACCTACGATTAAATTAAAGAGGTTCGTTACTATGTAAGCATGGCATGGAGTTGTTTACGTTTTTAGGGTTCCGTACCCAAAGGGTAAAAACGGGACCCTATTAGGTACTAACGGTACTAAGCCTACGTTGTCCGTCCGTCCGTGCGTCCGTCCGTCCGTCCGTCCGTCCGTCTGTCCGACCTATTTAGGGCTGTAACTTTTAAACCAAAAGAGCTAGATACCAAGTTGAAATTTTCACAGAATGTGCGTTTGCGGATTTGCTAACAAATAATAAAAATGTCACAAAGTTTAAAATTAAGGGGGGTTCTCAACAAGAAACTATTTGTTATCAAAGTTTTTTCTTCTCGCTCTATGGTAAAAACGGTAATATACAGGGTGTCCCGTAAACCGACGTCAACTCGGCGCATGCTGGTAGGTTAGGTCATGACTAAGCGGAATATCAAAATTTGGCTTTGGTAAAAGTGGCTTAGTTTTCGAGATATTGACAGTTTTAACACAGATACTGCATAGACAATTTGTAGCGGGGTGGCACTCAAAATAGTGAATAAGGTAAAGAGTTTCACGAATTTCATAAAACTGTCCTTATCTCGAAAACTAAGGACCATTTCCTAAAGTAAAATGTTGACAGACTGATTGATTGATTGACAGTTTATTTTTTATTTTAGTGTATTCTGGTTAGGCATGAACTAACCTATCAGCATCCACCTGGTTGACGTCGGTTTACGGGACACCCTGTATGCAAGCGTCAAACTTTGTGTGATTATAGAGCAAACTCTACAGTATAACAAAAAAATAATAAAAACCGGCCAAGTGAGAGTCGGTCTCGCGATAAAGGTCACGGAGTAAAAAAAAATTTTTTTAGGTTAATATGTTGTAGTGGTGTGGTACAGAATCCTCGGCCTCGATGCGCGTATAGCCCGACTCGCACTTGACCGATTTCCGACAAATAGTTACCATGTCACGGAGAAAAATTAAGGTGACAGCCGCAACTACTTTCGTTGTAGTAAATTACTATGACATCCGTCAAATATGTAACTCATGGTGCCGAAATTGTATGGGAACTACAATAAGTGTAGTGTCGTTTTAGTTACATTAACGGCGATAGTCAACTACAGGAACTTTACTCATGGTGCAGATTTTAGTTACATAACTATCCGCCAGAGGCGCTGTATGGAATTCAATAGAAATAATTTACAAAAACGAATAAAGTTGACGTACTGCTATCCTTGTTTCTAATAGACAATAAGAAAGAGACACATCGATAAACGGAACCCTATTACTAAGCCTACGTCTGTCCGTCCGTCCGTCAGTGCTACCTATTTAGGGCTGAAACTTTTGAACCGTAATAGCTAGATAGTGGAAATTTTCACAGAATATACTTTATTGCGGCGAATTTGCTAACAAATAATAAAAATGAAAAAATAAAATTAAGGGGGATACTATGGGGGCGGCAAAACTGGACCCCCGGGCGGCAGAAACACACTCTACGCCACTGTGTCCTCTCCTCATACAAGAGACTAGTTTTTATCAACGTTTATTCTTCTCGCTCTATCGTAAAAACGGAAATACATGCAAGTATCAAACTTGGTGTGATTATAGAACAAACTCTACAGTATGGCAACAAATAATGAAAACCGGCCAAGTGTTACTCAGTCTCGTGCTAAAGGCCCCGGAGAAAAAAACATTTTTGTAAGTTATTGTTGTGTGTTACGGAACCCTCCTCGGTGCGCGAGTAGCCCGACTCGCACTTGACAGGTTTTTATTTATAACTAACATAGTTTGTAATATCATTGTTACTAACATTATTATGCATCTGAGTTATTTCAATAATAAATGATGTGATTTAATTTAATTTTTAATTTTATTAAGATTTACCTATTTAATAAACGGCTCTATTATAGATAAAAGCTTTATTATTTACATACAATAATAAAATAGAACATTAAATATGCGTTTCCACCAAATCACTCAAAATATGGAAGCATCGCCATCGGTACAATTTCGCGATTTGTACAATTCCATGAATGGTTCTAGAAGCATGTTACTGTTCTAACTATCACACAGTCACGCCATAGATCAAACTGTGATTCACTAGACCTCATCTTCTTTTTGTCTTTTTGATTGTGAGTCCGGCTAGATTCTGCTACTTTAAATCTTCTCTTCCTGTCACCCCCACGTGGGGTACATTTAGGGCTCTCCACCGGTTGCGATCTTGGACAGCACTGTAGATATCCCCTCAGGTCATGTTAAGGCTTTTGGCCTCAACTTCCACAGAGCGGCGGCGCCAGGTTATTTTAGGACGGCCTCTATTTCGTTTGCCAGGTGGGTGTCATGGATGGGTGATCATCAGGCCTCCTTAATGCATGGCCTAGCTACTGCCACTTTCGATTAAGGATCACTTTCTCTATACACTGCCATAGTGTAATCAAACTAGTGAGCGCGCTCGGCGGCCGCGACAGGCCAATCGTGCGCGGTGAGCGGAGGCTCGGGGGAAGCGTGTCCCGGTACCAATTTACCTACGCGCGGTACCAATACTGCCGGTGCTTCATCCCCAGCACACCGCGCAAGCATAGATCCACCGCGACCGCTAAGCGCACCTACTATTGTTATAATTACGCTATGACACTGCTCACCCGTCCGTCTCCATAGCTCCTCGTTTGAGATGGTCTTTGGTCAGAAGATCTTCAAGATTTGCCAGAGGCCAGTTGATGAAAACTTGGAGCCTGTCTGTGACCGCTTTACGGATGAACCTAATGTAATGATACTATAAATGCGACTAGATAATCTGTGTGACAATGTCCGAGATTAATAAATATCTTATTTTCTTAATATTCTTGCGAAAGAAATTTAAATTAATCTATAAAACCCGCTTCAATCAAAAACACATAACACTGTAAGAATGAAAACGTAAAGAACTCCAGTGCAATGCTTACAGTAACAAACCTTTTTATTTTAAACGTATTACTTTACGGTATTGACACTATACTTTTTAAATTAGCTTTTTTTGGCTTGGACTCAAATTTTTTTTAGCTAATTCTGCTATCCTTGTTTCTAATAGGCAATAAGAAAGAGACACATCGATTAAGTGTGAAGTGAGTCATGGAACGCCATGAGCTACAGTGCCTGTCGTCTATACGTTAACGATTTTCGTTGCGTGCGATGAAACTCATTATGCGAATTTAATGTTATCTATTCGCTCAACGTCTTCACTCTTACGAATGTAGCCACGTCAGTTGATTTTACTATCACAACTCATGGTAGACGTACTGGTCTATCCTCTTAAATGTTTCAAAATACATAAAAATATTGTGTTATTTAATATAGACATAACTTTTAGTATAAGTATATATACGTTTAGTATATGTTTCCATAACACACTACAAAGTACAAACGCGATTATTTTAATTAAAAAAATGCAAATTTATACGTTCAGTGTAGTTTAATTGTCACGTTTGAATATGAAACCGGATTGATTGTAAACTTCCGCATTTATCATTCATATCGACAACTGGATGGCTATGGTATGTAGTTAATTAAAGTATGGTTATTCTTACCAATTTTACAGAATTAATCTTTGAAATTAGCGATGTTTTGTTTGGGAAATTTATATGAAAAATATGGATGGAGGGATGTCGTTGTCGTGTCGGTGCGACTATTACATCGAGTACAGTCAAGAGCACGTCAAGCTTGACACTTTCGACTTTGTGCCCTCCTTATTTAGTGCGCTATAAGCGTTACAATCGAACTGCAAGTGTAAAGCTTGATGTGCTCTTGACTATACTATTACAAGGAGTTGTATGAAACGGAGCGTAGAAGCACACACGGGTGTCGCATTGATGCGCGTCAATGCAGCGAGGTGGGTTGACGACATCTGGAAAAGTATCGATAAGACAGAAGGATGGCAAAATGGGGAGGAGAATGCCTTGCAGTCATTGCTTGCAGTGGATAAATGTGGGCTGAAAATGATGATGATGATGATGGTGATTGCAGCAAGTATGCGGCATCCGGGCTGTCGTTCGTCAGTACGGCAACGTTGCATGGTATGGCACACGAGTGTTGCAGTCGCGGCTTTTTGTTAGGGAAGTACGCAATCCCCAACAGCACAAATGTCTACAAGATGTCTAATAGATATCTACAAAATATCTAATAGATATCTAGTAGATATTCTGTGCTGTGTGGGATACGGTCGTTCAAGTCGACAACCATCGAACAGCATCACGTCGTTCTGACGGACGGCAGGTACCTACTACGACAGCCGCATGTCGCTCCGACATGCATCATCGTGTGACAACTAGTTTACTCAAAGAAGATAGGTATACAGGGTGAAATTGATATCATTGGCATCATTTTAAACTAAGAGTCTAACCATCAAACTGAACAACTTTTACTATGGGAGCAAACCGATCGGAGCAACTAAAAACTCTGTTGTTGCATACATTTGAGTTGAATAGGCATTGCAGTTTAGTATGGAACAGCAGATTTTTTAGTTGCTCCGATCGGTTTGCTCCCATAGTAAAAGTTGTTCAGTTTGATGGGTAGACTCTTAGTTTAAAAGGATGCTAATGATATCAATTTCACCCTGTATAAAACAAAAAAATAATTGTTAACACCTTGTAGAACGTACCTTCTCACCTTGTAGGTCAATAAATATTAAAATACTTAACCCGCCCACTGCCTGACCAGACGTCACGAACAACACGATTATCATCTACCTTAACATAATATGACATAGTCAAGCACGTAATGTTATTAAAAATAACTTTAAATCACTCTAAGAACCCTGGCTTGAGATGTACAGTTAGCAGCAATAAGTTGTACACACTTTTGTTCTACGTTGTAGTACTAAAGTGTATATAACTTATTGCTGCTGACTGTACACTACAATACAAGAGCGTTACGGGAAATTTTACTACAACTCCCTAATTAAGAGGACAGGCGGGTACAATTTTTTCCACAGAAAGGTTTTTCCCTGTTTCCTGCCTGGATAATGACACTAGATGACTAGAGCAAACATTTTTTTTACCATCCACCTATGTTATCTCTGCTTTGTCCCTATGTTTCGCTTCTTTGCATTAATTAATTATAAGAACTAGGGACCTTCGAAAATTACCAATTTTACAGCCCGTTTTCAGACATCCAGCAAACAAAGACGAATATAAACAAAAAAAGCAAAACATACTAATATAGCCAAAGTATTTATCATATTATTCTTGAAATAATTGTTAAAATCAGTTTTGTTTTCGAGGAGGAAACCGGGGAATACGAAATGCTGATTTCGTCGATTTTATTTAGATAAAATCGGTCCGAGCTACAGTTGTCTCTTTCGCAATTTAGTCGTAGGTGGGGCGAATCAGACAAATACGTATACAGTCAGAAAAGTGACCTATTCTCCAAATTTTCATTACATCCCGCCTATCCTCTAAAGAGTGAAGAAGTAAGCTTCATATATATTTTATAATGCGCACAGCCAAGGAGTGGAATGCCTTACCTGCGTCAGTATTTCCGAGTACTTACAACCCGAATTCCTTTAAAGTACGAGTGAATAGGCATCTTCTGGGTAAGCTCGCTATATCTACGACCCCATCTTCGTCCTGAGGACTGGATTGAGGTCAAGAGCAAACCCATAGTCAATGAAAAAAAAAAAACGTAGAACGACGACGCCTAGAAAATGGCTGAATAGGCCACTATTCACAACATACTACAAAAGAAAATAACTAATATTAATCGCGTTCATCTATTAGCCGTAGGTACATAATACGGAAGAAATGGGGTTGTCTATTTTTATTAGCTACACGGAAATAATATGATTATTTAACAATAGGGGATCGATCGGGTCTACCATGTGGGCACCAATTAAAATGATTTCAGAATATCGTACATTGACGTAAAATACTGTGGACGCCAGGTCTAGTACAAAAGTCTCGAAAAATGTGTCCAGCCCCGGATCTACGATTTTTCCGACCCGGGGCAAAAATTTGACATTGGCACCCCTCCCCTCCAAAGGGAGTAGCAATAATTTTTTTGGGGGTGGTCTGGTCCAGTTTTGGTTGTTGCAAAAATATCTCAACCTTGGAGCAAGCGAAGCGAGCTCTAGATTTTACGGCAATAAGATTAGCTTGTCGTAATATGATCTAAAATCTAGATCGAATTCTGCAATAGGCATGACTGGATACTTCCAATACAATACAAAAAAAATAAGAGCGAGCGAAACGAGCTCGATATTTTACCGCAATATAATTAGATCATTGCAATATGATCAGTAGCGAGCTCGAGATTTTTTTTACAATATTTTTAAGTCGTTGCAATATTTTATTTTTCAAACTCTTTATTTTGGCGCCCCCTAGATCCGGGGTTGAAAGTGTCAGAGACTTAAACTATACAAACCTAAGTACGTGTGTAGTCGTGTAGTAATATTGGGTGAAACGTAACGAGGGACCCGCTTCAAGGGTGCATTCAGACAACGAAACCAAACAACTTTCCCTAAGGAACATGGGTCGAAAAAGGAAAAAAAAAATTTGGACCTCCCATAGAAAATAGATCGGCTGATCCGTACTTTTGTATGGGAGGTCCAACATTTTTTTTTTTCATTTTTCCTTAAGGAACATTGTTTGGTTTTAGTGTCTGAATGCAAAGGGATGGTCCCTCGTTACGTTAAACCCCGTTAAAAATCTTCAAAATGCTGAAATTCCATCTTACTTCCCCATCGGGGCACAGTGCGCGCCGCGTACTAGTAGCGTCCAGTAGTTGGTAAGTCAATGATATTGTACGAAACACCACATTATAAGAAAGTAGATAGAAGAAGATACTCTTTCTTAATTTTTCTTTCTTTCGTAATTAGAATTACTATTAACCATGCGCGTTGAAATCTTATACTCTAGTATGAGGGATTTCATATAAAAGACTTCAACGGGTTAAGTAATTTTTATAATTTTTTTTCTTATTTAAAAGCTTTGTAGGTAGCTAGCTGTTTCGACTATTTAACTTTCGGTGTGACGTGACGTACTAAACCCGTTCCCAGCAACATAGTTTGTATGGAATTTTGTGTGTACTTTCTCAGGGTTCAAGCTTTCTCTCAAAAATCGGTTCAGCGTTTTTATTTAAACCGATAAAAAAAACGTACAGTACTGATATTCGTACATTGTCTTCAATACTGGATTAGATGGATATCTAAGGATGAATTCAAGCATCATGAGAACATACCAAGTATCTGTACTAAGGTACAGTTGTTGATCAGATCTCGAGTGCCTATGTACTTCGGAAGCCACGTTAATCAATGGATTAAGCATAGGAAGAGGCTTGTTCAGTAGTTTTTAAAGTATTTCTACTTTAATAAGTTTATCAGTAGCTTGCCTCCACCAAAACGTGGGGACCCCACGTGGGGATATTATTACCCTCTCACCTTTAGACTAGCGCGCTCCATACAAACGAAGTTTGATTATATTTTGGGTACTAATTAAAGTCAATGATTAAAATGATCTAAAAACTAATCTGTTTCTATGGTTTGTCAGTGCATAGATTTCGGTTTTCCATTAAAATGTATATTTTCAAAGAAACAGTTGCTCAACGATTTCCATATAAATCTTAAATTAATCCTAGCATTGAAACTGTATATTTTATCGGAACTCTAACAAAATATAGACACAGAGATTAGTTTCTAGATCGTGTTTTTAATTGGCTTGATATTGAAATAGGATTAAACTTCGTTTCGTTTGTCATGCACCCATAGGGGTATCCCTTTAGGGGTTAATTTTAGAAAAATATTTATATTTAGCTGAAACTATTTTAAGGGGATGATCAGACCATAAACTGAAAAACTTTCTATATGAAACCAATGGACATCGCGAAAAAATATCTGCTGTGCCATAGATTTCGGTCGAGATATATTTGCAGTTTTGTATGGGACATCTGTTTTTTTTTTCGCGATTTCGATATTGGTCCCATATGAAAGTTTTTCAGTTTATGGTCTGATCATCTCCTTAAGTTTCAGCTAATTTTGCTAGACCTTATATTCGTAGTTCATCCTCCATTATTATATCACGTTTCGGTCTTCAGAAGTTTAGGCTGTTAGTTGTCAATCAGTCAGTCAGTCACAGAACTGTTTTATACAGGGTGTAAGTGACAGCCTAGCAAACAGTGAAACGGTGAACTCATGCCATCAAACCGAACAACTTTCACTATGGAGCCTACCTCAGGAAACGCGAAAAAATACACATATCTGCTGTCCCTTATACATTTAAGTGGGGTTGTTACAGCAGTTTTGTATGGGACAGCTGATTTTTTTTTCGGGTTTCCTGAGGTAGGCTCCATAGTGAAAGTTGTTCAGTTTGAAGGTCTGAGTTCACCGTTTCAGTATTTGCTAGGCTGTCACTTACACCCTGTAAGAGGTATAAATGATGATGGTGAAATTAACAGACCCAAAACAGCGTCACAAATGTTCAAACAAGCAAGCTGGCTCATTAAAACTTTAACGATAATTATCTACTTGTATACTGATCATGCTATAGCAGATAAGGTTATGCTAATATTTCAGTATTAATCGAGCAATTTAGATTCTCTGATTCTGAATATTTTATTATAATAATTATTTAAGAAACAACCTTGGCCTACTTTAACAGGTGGTCTATATTTCGAAGCTAACTTGACGAAAAGTAAATAAAGTAATTTCTAATTTCTATGTTATTCAAAATTAATTACTTATACTTTATTGCACTATGCATATGCATATACTCACGACTATATCCCCGAGGGAGTAGTCAGAGATATTCTGAAAACTCAGAATTTCCCCGTTTCACTAGTAGAACCGAAACTGTCCAGGAGTGCGATTTTTGAATCTCATTCGCTGAGTTCAGCAGTTCAAAATGTCATTTCTACTGCTAATTTGACTTCCAAAAATCGCATTTCTGAAGTATGATTTTTGAAAGTCAAATCAGCAGTAGAAAGATGCATATCTCCACAGTAATTTTGTCATTTTCAACTGCTGAACTCAGCGAATGAGATTCAAAAATCGCACTCCAGTTGTGACGGAGAGTGATCTCGTCGCCACTTATAATGGACTGTGGGGAAATTGAAGCATGCCGGTTTCCTGACGATGTTTTCCTTCACCAAAAAGTCAGTGGTGCTACAAATCGTACATAAATTCCGAAAACTCTTTGGTACCTACGTACGAGTCGGCCTGGAGCGCGATTTTTGAAACTCATACTTTGAACTCAGCATATTTTGTCTTTCAAAAATAGCACTCCTCAAGTATTGTCAGTGTGTAAGTGATTTTTGAAAGTCAAATCAGCAGTATATATGTATATCCACAGTAATTTTGACATTTTCATCTGCTGAACTCAGCGAGTGAGATTCAAGAATCGACTCATGGGCGGTGATCGAACCATCATTAACGCTTCAAATACTGAAATAATTAGGTGGTGTATTGCTAAAATGATATTTCCGCCTGACCAACTTAGCTGAGAGATAGAAATCAAATATAAAGAAAAATAAAATTACCAATAACGCTTACCAAGTGGTCAAGGGAGATTAAAAAAAAATTACTTCAATTAATTTGTCTGTGGTTTATTTTATTTTATTTTATTTTATCTCATTCATTATTCCAAAGGGCACATCTAAGGATATCAATAATTGATAATTATTAATGCCATCTATACCTAGAACCAATAATTATGAAAATACCTCAACCTTCTCCAACAATAGAGTTTATTTTTTCACATTATTTATGAGTAAATCAATAGTTATAAGAATACAAGAAGAAATAAGCCGAGCGCATCATTTCTAAACTGTGTCAAGGGTAGCTTGGTAATGACCTGACCGCGGGACTGACGCGCATGCGCTGAAAACATTCATTGTTGTAATTTATAGGTATTGTTATAACGTACTATTTGTGCATTAGACACAGTATAGAGTGCATGAATTGAATTTACTCTCGTATCGCGCTATCGCCACTATACAAGGTGTTACAAAAATACAAATAAACATTTTTGGTGTTGGTTTAGACCATCAAACTGAACAAATTTCACTATGGGACCAACCAATATCGAAATCGCGAGAAAGAAAACTGATTTACCTGCCATACCATACTAAACTACAAATCTACTCGAGCTAAATGTATGGGACAGCTGATTTTTTTTTCGCGATTACGATGTTGGTCCCATAATGATAGTTGTTCAGTTTAATGGTCTTAACCTTAAAAGTTTTAAATGTTTACCTATTTTTACTTTTGTAATACCTTGTATAGGTTCAGGGTAAAACACCCTAGTAATACTTAAGGGCGTAAATGGGGTGCTACAGATCATCAAACTGAACAACGTTCACTATGAAGACAACATCAAGAATAAATAAAAATAACTAGCTGTCCCATACAAAATTGCAGTACCGACTCGACTAAAATATATGGGACAGCAGATTTTTTATTTTTTCACTATGCTCCATAGTAAAAGTTGTTCAGTTTGATGGGTAGAGTATGTGGTTTAAAAGCTGATGATACGTTTCTTTACACTAGAATTAAACATTTTAACGGGTTCTTACCGCGTTTTGGTGTTTGTGAGTTCCCGATATTTCGGCAGTGTTACAACTGACATGATCACGCGATGACTGAGGAACTGCAGGTAGATTTATTTCTTTACACCTGTATATTCAGCCCCACATCATCTCTTCATTATCATCCCAGGCTATCGTTTGTTACTTTGGGGAAATTCTGTCGAAATAAATAGGGCGTTCAAACTCCAGAAGAATTGCATTCGTTCCATCATACGCATGGTTCCTAGAGAGTTGTAAACCTCTTTTCCAAAAAAGTTGTATGTTCTTTCTCTGCCCTGTATGTACATAAGATATGTTTGCTACTTTATTAAACAACATCCCGAATATTATAAAGAGCGTTCGGAAGTCTACACTAAGCAACCTAGATCACAATACCAAAAATGTTGTATAGTAACTAGATTGTACACTACGGTGCTGGCACCGGTGCAAGTGAGATTACCTAATTCCTCGTGTGTCCCTTTCTAACTAGGGAGTCCATTCATTCTCAAATTTGACGGGATACCTAATATGCATTTATTCAAGCCTGTTTCTTACCATCTCGTTGAGGATTAAATATTATCTTTTTATTCTGAAAATGTTTTAGGGGTAAACTCAGACTAAAAAAATATACAACGTGTTAATAAATTAACGCAAAACCTCATACACCCCAACTGATTTATAACAAAATAATTAGATTGAAAAAATAATTTTATTATTTTTATATTTAAAATATAAAGTTATTCGCATTTAAAGTTTTGAGGCAAAAATGAATTGTTATCATTTCAGCACTGAAAGAAAGCGCTAACGTACTCATGGATACATTTTTATAATCTTGTTTTGGTAGTAAGTAGGGAGAGTGTGCCCGTGCGGTGGGTTGACATTGGGTTCAGAAAATTTTAAATTTTGCAAACAAATTATTTAATATTTTGAAAAAAATTACCTATGTTGAAACCATGATAATTCGACTCTGCTCTCGATTCTAAACAAACTACTTTCTAGTTTTGCGTTAATTCATTAACACGTTGTATATATAAAATTAATTTTGAGTTTACCCGCGACTGTTCTCGTTCATCCAAAAAATATTACAACGTGTTAATGAATTATCGCAAAACTAGAAAGTAATTTGTTTAGAATCGAAAATTGAATTATCTTGGTTTCGACATATGATTCTTTCTTCAAAATAAAATTTACTGAACCCGATGTCAACCCACCGCACGGACACACATACCCTACTTACTAAAATGTATGCATGAGTAGGTTAGCGCTTTCATTCATTGCTGAAATGATAACATTTTTGCCTCAAAATTTAAAATGCGAATAACTTTAAATTTTAATTATCAAAAAATAATGAAATTATTGTTTCAATCAATATTTTGCTATAAATCAGTTGGGGTGCATGCGGTTTTGCGCTTATTCATTAACACGTCAGTACCAATACGTACTTACCAGATTTTATGTCAAATCATAAGCTATCAAACAAGAAAAGTTTCATCAAAATCGGTTCCTTAGTTTTTGCGTGCTGCTGTTACAAACAAACAGACAGGCGAATATTCTAAAAAAAAGTTGATTTGCAGTCAGGGAAACCTAAAAACCATATCGTAATCCTACTCATGTAAAGATCTTCAATACGTACAGACACACTTCTTTTTCAGTTTAATAAGCAACACACATTTTGTGTTTAATACATAGGTCGCCAAAATGGTCAATGGTCACCCTAGTTAAGAAAAGTTTAGCGAAACAATAAAATATCTAACCTGTGGAAAGAAAACCCACAGCCAGGGTAAATTTCATTTTTGCATCCAGTAACACAACAAAAATTGACCATTTCGAAGGTTTACAATGTTATTATCAGTTATCACAACAATTTAATTTGTTATTTTATGACTTTTCAAATTTCAAATATGTCCGCCATAATAATATTTTTTCATAACACCAAAGAGTTGCCATTAAAAAGTTTTGAAATAATACACTAAAGTATTGTACTTACCTTATTTGTTTTGTCATAAATTGAACAAAATTAGTGTAAAACAAATAAAAATTATCAATACCTAATATACTTTAAATTATGAATTTTCTAAACAAAAATATTTTTTAATTTACATACATCTTTTGTTACATTAAATTCTAAAGTGGTAGCTTAATAAGTTGGCAACACGTTAGAAAGAGACACACGAGTATTCTGGTTATCTCACATTTGCTTGGTTGTCAGCCTACAACAACATTGAAGGAAATTAATACTTATTACGTAAAATTAGAGTTTATTTTGCATTCTCCACGAAATTCGAGAGTTTGGTCCACCTATAGGATACTATATACAATGTTCTTGCACAATACTTACACTTCTTATACCAGCCTTCTTGTCATAAATATACCTATATACAAACATAACGTGTATAATATGAGCATACTGATATATAATAAACTACATGATTGTATAAAACTGTTACAGGGAAAGTTTTTCAAAACTAAATTAACAAAATGGCTGTGTGAATTGTGTTTTTATAGCGTAGATGAATATATTCGAATTATGACATTAAAAGTAGAAGATAAGTAGGTACCTAGATAACTATATTAGCTTTAATAAGGTTTATCGAATCAAACTAAATTTGCACGCCTGCAATCAGGCTAAATACAGCTACTGAACAAATTTGTAACACCTTTTTATAACAAAGTATTTTAGCAAATAAATATCTAAACTATTATATAACGGTAACAGAAATGTGTGAACATCATAGATATATTATACCTACGTGAACATTGAAGATATTAACAAAAAACAAATTACGACATGGTTTTTACCTGTCCCTGATTCTAAATCACCAATTTTTTGATTTTTTGTCGGTCTGTTTGTTTGTTTGCTTGTATGTTTGTTTGTTTGTTCGTTTGTTTGGGTGTTTGTTTGTTCGAGTATCACGCAAAAACTACTGAACCGATTTTGATGAAACTTCTTTTGTTTGATAGCTTATCATCTGACTTAAAATCTGGTATATAATTTATACGGACGAAGTCGCGGGTAAAAGCTCGTATTTCTATATTTCTATTTCATGTGAGCATTGCTTCAGTTTTATTGTTGGTAATTGTAGCAATGTGTCTGACCACCCCGAACGGTATTACGGTCGTGAGTTTGTATATGTGCATGTACGAGTATGTATAATCTCTTGTGATTACACAAAAATGTTAATATGGGCTTGGCTCATTAATAATTGTAATTTCAATGTTAAAGTTAACATAGCTCGCATACCGGCCAAAATATACGGAAACTAATGAATTATGCATATACAGGGTCCTTTTTAATATGCTGACACTTTTTTAAAGGGATGATCAGACCATCAAACTGAATAACTTTCTCGATGGGACCAACATCAAAAACGCAAAAAAAAAAAAACTGTCCCATACATTTGGCTCGAATAGGTTTGCAGTTTTATATGGAAGAGCTGATTTTTTTTTCGCGATTTCGATGTTGGTCCCATACAGAAAGTTATTCAGTTTGATGGTCTGATCATCTCCTTAAAAAAGTGTCAGCATATTAAGAAGGACCCTGTATTCGTGATTTGAGCATGATTGATTTACAGTAACATATTTAATTTTATTTTATTCTGTATCAGCAATATTTCATTATAATACGAATACGAAGTAACAAATAGTATAGAGGGTGTAAGGAAAAGTGTCATTAACCTTTAAACCATAATACTCTACCCATCAAACTGAACAACTTTGACTATGGGAGGACTTATACTTGGACTTTCACTCAACATCAGGTGAGATTGGGGTCAAATGCTTACCTATCACACATAAAAAAAAAAAAAAAAAAAAAAAATGGGAACAAACTTGTCAGAGAAAAAAGATTTTGCTGTTCAATACTAAAGTTCTATACTAATTTGCTCCCATAGTAAAAGTTGTTCATTTTGATGGGTAGAGTAGTGGTTTCAAGGTTAATGATACGATACTTGTAAGGTTAGAATTTCATTTTCAGCGTATGTAGGTTCACCGCATGATGTTTTCTAGTGGGTTTACAAATCTTTAGGTACTTAGATGTTTAAGTTTCTACAGGGTGTAACAAAAGACCCTAGTAATACTTAAGGGGGTCCTGCAGACCATCAAACTGAACAATTTTCACTATGGAGCCAACATCGAAATAGAGAAAAAATAATCCGCTCTTTCATACAAAACTGCAGTACCGTCTCGACTCAAAAAATGTATAAGACGGCAGATTTTATTTATTTTTTCTCGTCCTTTGGCTCCATAGTGAAAGTTGTTCAGATTGATGGTCTGATGGTTTTGGTACACCCTGTATGTCTTACTGATACGAGTCTGGTAGGATCGAACCTTGGAGTTCATTCGTCCAAGCTGGGCACCCACCCACTGCACTAAAGGTTATACAGAGTGTATCAAAACACCCTGGTAATATTTAAAGGTGTGATTTAGACCGTCAAACTGAACAACTTTCACTACAGAGCCAACATCGAAATAACATAAAATACATCACATCAAAACTGTCGTACCGACTCGACTCAAATGGACAGCAGATTTTTTTTATTTTTTCGACATGGCAGCCTGGTAGCTGTGGTGGCACAAGCGGCCCCCGATGGTCACGTCCGTCCATCCCTAAGCCTAAGGGCCCTTGTTAACGAGCCGGTTTGTACCCGGTCCGGCGCCGGGTAAACTTGTTCTCGAGCACAGTTTGTACCCGGCGTGTAGCCGGCTGAAGTGCGGCCTCATTCGGACGTTTTTCGTTGTAACGTGTCCACGCTTAAATCCCAATCATGCTCACAAAAAAATGATTGCTTTAGTACACAAAATTTCAATTAGGAAAAGAAAATCTAGTTTTACAAATTTTTTATTGATTTCAGCTAAAGACAAAAAATTCTTGCGTTTCATGCTCTTGCTAAGAGGAACTGATGAAATGTGACCGATTTGCTAAATATTTTATACAATTATTACCATTTTGCGTAGGTAGCCGGGACCGCGCCGTGCTTACACCCGGCCTCGTCAACAAGCTCTCATAGAATGCCATACACGACTGCGCGCCGGACGTAGTAGACACGGCGCGCGCCTTGGCCGGACCATCGCATAGTGTCCCATACATAACTGACGACCGGACGTAGGTCCGGTTTAAAACCGGGTGTAGCCCCGGTGGAAAACCGGCTTAAAAATTAAAATTAAGGGAAACAAGAAACTATTTTTTCTGTCTTTTATAATGTACCTACTTAAAATTCACACTTTATAAAAGTCAGCCCGACAAGTCACCTACTGAGTAAGTAATTGAATTCATTTATGCAAAGAACTAATAATAAATTCATACAATCACGCCTCCGCTCTTGTTAATTAATCGTGATTAATCATACTAGTTATAGTAAACATAAAGACATTAACCAAACAACCTTTTTTTTCAACACCAAGTTAAAATGGAATTTTGTAAAAAATCTTCCGGGTTTAATAAAAATAATCATTTTAGAAAATATCAAATACCTATTATGGGTATGTGTCTGAGCAATTCTTTGATTAAATTATTTTAATGTAATCACAGGGGCAATTACAACTTTATGACTGAAAAATAAGTAGTTAGGTAGTGGTAGGTATACCTAATGTAACTATAAGTGGGGCGCGGGGCAAGCCCGTGGCATACATTTATAACTTTTATAAGAACCGTAGTAGTTTTTATACCTTAACTTTAGTGCAAGGTATTACAAAAAAAAAGTGGACCGTCACGGGACGCCAGGCAGATGTGAAACTTCTCCCGATTCGAACTTCCGGCACACGAGGTTGCGGATCAGAATTTCAAAGCTCTCCTATAAGAAGTTTGTCTTCAAAAGACTACCTATCGAATTTGGTGGAAAAAGCGTGCACCAGTATTCTCTGTATAATTTATTAACCGGGCCTAATTCACACGCATTTTTATTAAAATTTGATAGGTAGGCAGGCACATGTCGGCACATATCTCTTTTGGGATAAACCTAAGTATAAGGACCTTTTTTTTTAATTGTAAACAATGTTTGACGTCATAAAAAACAACAGACAACATTTTTCTGATTTACTTAAACCGCAAGTGCAAATGAGTCATTAAAATAGGTGTCATAAAATACAGTGTCATTTGACTGGGAAACCCTGTACGATATGCAGTGGATTTATATCGAATTAAAAAACGATTTGTAGTTAAATAATCTCTATTACAAATGCATAAGGTAGGAAATGGTGTAAATATTTACAAAGAAACTTGATGCATATTTGCGGCTATGAATGGAAATCATTTAAATAGTAACAAATATTATGAAATGTTTAATTATGGGGGAAATCGGGGAAATACATGATATTAAATAATCGATTGATAATATGGTCAATGACTATTAAAAGCATGATTATTAATATTATAGGTCCACTCACAAAACGGCCGTGTAACCCGCAGGTCATAATTTAAAATAATACCCTGTTATTTGAAATAATTTAGTTCTAAAGTGACTTATCAGGTAAGATTAGAACATTATAATATTACCTACATACTTACTGTTCTTTGAAGTAGTTAAACTTTTCTGTTACTATTAGTAACAGAAAAGTTCAACAGAAGAAAATAGAAGGAAAGAAAATTTTCATGAGGAATATAAAAAAACTATTTAAATTATGGTAGATTTTATTATTACCTATGTACAGGGTGTTTGGGTAAATAGTTGCATTATTTTAAGGGACAATTTTACCCATGATACTGAACAACTTTCTTAAAAAAATCTATAGGAGATTCGCAAAAAAATAGACTTTCTATACTAAATTCAATCAGCTGATCGAATTTTTTCAATCAATAGAATTTTTTTTTTTTTGCGAATTTCCAATGTGTTTCTTTGGGAAAATAGGTCAGTATCATGGGTACAATCACCCCTTAAAGCAATGCAACTATTTACCCCAACACCGTGTACACAGGGTGAAATTGATATCATTAGAATCCTTTTAAACTAAGAGTCTACCCATCAAACTGAACAACTTTTACTATGGGCGCAAACCGATCGGAGCAACTAAAAAATCAGCTGTCCCATACTAAACTGCAATGTCTACTCGACTCAAATGTATGCAACAGCAGATTTTTTTTTGCTCCGATTGGTTCGCTCCCATAGTAAAAGTTGTTCAGTTTGATGGGTAGACTCATAGTTTAAAAGGATGCCAATGATATCAATTCTGCCATCTGCCATCTTTGGGACGGGTCTGCCCAATACCAGCTGGCCGCGTTGGACTCAATCGACAGGCGTGCCAGGAAGCTCATAGGTGATCCAACCTCTGTGGCGAAGCTACAAAGTCTTGAGCATCGTCGCAAGGTAGCCTGTCTATCTGTTTTTTATAGGATACATTTCGGAGAGTGTGCGACGGAATTACACGATTTAATACCTCCGTCTCCCTTTCATCTGCGGGGGACGAGACGCAGGCTGGGTTTCCACCCTTATGTCGTTGACCTACCAGCAATTCGCACGAAGAAGTTTGCTTCTTCTTTCATAGTGCGCACGGCTAAGGAGTGGAACGCACTGCCTGCGGACCTGTTCCCTGAGCAATACAACCTGGGCCTCTTCAAGGCAAGAGTGAATAGGCATCTTTCTAGGTAAGCATGCTATATCTTCGGCCTCATCATCACTCAACATCAGGTGAGATTGGGGTCAAATGTTTACCTATCGAACATAAAAAAAAAAAAAATAAAAAAAATAAAAAAATTTCACCCTGTTGATGATGAAATGGAACTAGGTATATAGACAGTGACACAGTATGATAGGTTTAAGTAAGTACGTAAGAGCACCCATAAAATACTACAACATAAACCGATTTTAACCTTCCAATAGGATAGCAAAGTATTAACTTATTAACAGCTATTGCGCAACTCAACAGTTAAAAGGTATTGACCTACCAATTTATAAACAACTGAATACAATGCAAATTCCCACAATTATAGAGAACAGATTGCCATTAATGCAGTCTTCCATAAATAAGATTCTATATATATCTACCCAACAATAACAATGAAAACTATAGTAAAATGATTTTCAAGAAACATTCTACAATTGTTCGTTTCAAAGATATTTCCTACACAACTCTATAATCACTCCTAGTTATTTCTTTAAAACTATTATACAACTAATTGGCATTTATAATGCATTATGAATTTCATAGATAAGTATTACATTTTAAAAAGGGAGCAAATACGTCAGATAAAGAAAATGGTTCGATAGTAAGCTTAGGCGCCTATACCTATTCTTCTTCTTTTCGTGTCAATTGTTCTACTATTTCTTTACAGGGTGTAACAAATCACCCTAGTAATACTTAAGGGGGTGCTTCAGACCATTAAACTGAACAAATTTCGCTATTGGGCCAACATCGAAAACGCGAAAAAAAATCCGGTCTTTCATACAAAACTGCAGTGGCCTCGATTCGGAGTGTACCACGACTAAACTAAACTAAATGTATTCCTGTCACTTTCTAAAATAAGATTAAGAAAAGAGACAGAAAACCAACAGCTGACTTTAGTGCTGTCAAAGTGACGTTAAATGCGCAAAATAAGATGCCATCATAATGTACGCCATCTTATTTAAGTCGTTTTTGGGCGTTTAACGTCACTTTGACAGCACTAAAGTCAGCTGTTGGTTTTCTGTCTCTTTTCTTAATCTTATTTTAGAAAGTGACAGGAATACATTTAGTTTAGTTTAGTCGTGGTACACTCCGAATCGAGGCCAGTACCTATTCGACTCAAATGTATGGGACAGCAGATTTTTTTTTTTCACGATTTCGTAGTTGGCTCCATTGTGAAAGTTTTTCAGTTTGATGGTCTGAAGCACCCCCTTAAGTAGGTATTACTAGGGTGTTTAGTTACACCCTGTATTTTATTGGCCAGATATTCGGCGCCTATATTATGTTTGTTTCATTGCTCCTTTTTTGATCATGTAATGTTGATCAAAAGCTGCGTCCCTATCAAATTAAAGAGGGACGTTGTTCTTAAAAAAATCATAGCCAATTATGACCTTACAAACAACACAAAAATTACCGCACGATCATGTCATGTCGCATTCTTCTAAAAATAGCCAGCAATTTTAACTGTCAAAAACAGCAACTCATAGCAAATTGTCATGTCAATCCAGAAGCCGTTTTAATGACAGATCTGAATGCCATCACGGTTCATAATTTTTGGCTAAATCGCTCTATTGAATTGAATTAAAAGCTATTTTTAACAAAAACTGCGAGGTTGCACTGCTATAAGTGACAACACAATAGAACACGCGACGTCACATGCATTTAAACAGTTATTACGTTATTAAAGATGGCATTTAGGTCATTGTTACATAATAATTATGATGATAAAATGTCACTTTTGACTGATGGAATTCGGTGTATTTTAAAGTTTTTAATTAAGTTTAATTTTAATTTGATTCGATTAATTCTATGAAATACTACAATTCTGATGAATAACTTTCTATAGCTTTCGTAATTCAGTGATAGACAGAACAAACATAGAATATAATAAGTAAATAAAACTGGTAAAGTGCGAGTCGGGCTACTCGCGCACCGTGCCACACCACCACACAACATATTTACTTCCAAAAAGATTTGTTTTCTCCGCGACGTTTAGCACGCAACCAACTCACACTTGGCCGGTTTTTATTATTTGTTGTTATACTGTAGAATTTGCTCTATAATCTCAACAAGTTTGACGCTTGTTTTACGATAGAACGAGAAGAAAAAACTTTGAAAATATTAGCTTCTTATATGAGGACAATTTTAAACAGTTTGACATTTGTATTGTTAGCAAATATATTAGCCATAATAAAGCACATTCTGTGAAAATTTCAACGATCTAGCTATCATAAGGTTCAAAAGTTACAGCCCTAAATAGATAGGACAGACAGACGGACGGACTAGCGAACGGACGTACGGATAGCGTAGGCTTAAGAATAGGGTCCAGTTTTCACCTTATGGGTACCCATAAAAAAAGAAAGAGCATTTGAGGAATTAAAAAAAAAGCATTAGAAGAAGCGAGGAAAGTCAGGATTATACCTTCGTAGCGATCGATTGTCGATCTGCCTACCCCAATTTGCCGGTTTTTTCGTTTTTTCAGGAAACGATTAGACCATTAAACTAAACAGTAAACAACTTTCTTTACGGGACCAATAACAAAAATAGCTATAAAATCTCTAAATGTAGGATTCAGATTTTTTTCCCGATTTCGATGTTGGTCCCATAGAGAAAGTTGTTCAGTTTGATGGTCCGATTGGGCTTCTGTCACCCGGGCACAGACATCTTTTGGTTTAGGAAAAATAGAAACTTAAGTAGAGTGTTTTCTCCCAAAAAGAGAGACTTTTTAAGTACTTTTTAAGTACCACAAAACCTGTTCAAAGTAACCTAAGTTAAAGCTATGGATCGAGTGAAACAAATTCGAATTTTTTAGTACCACGTCTTAGCTGTGGCCAGAAGTCTAGACTATGTGTAGGTATAGTAAAAAGGAAACTTAGAGCGAGCGAAGCGAAGCGAAGCGAAGCGAGCCTGACTTTTCTCTGCTCTACGAATTGTTTATACATAGACCTCAATCAACTTATATGTATGTATGTAACTTTACATCTTACATAACCATACGAGTAATGTAATACATACGAGTAATAAGTATAATAGGCTCGTAACACTAACGATGTCATGACCAATGTTATAAAGCTATTTAAGGCTCTGTTGATCTAATAATTGGGTTTATAACCAATCCATAATCAATTGAATGATAATCACTCCAATTATCTTCTTTTTATCTGTCAAGTTAGATGTTTATCCGCCTTTATCAAGATTTAAAATGGAGCACGGACGAGTTCATAGCTCATTAGGTATTCGTTATTCTTAGCCGACCGACGTGTCGTTAGAAGTAGCTAGTCCTTTCGGGCATCGTCAATATCGATGCCCAGCGTGTGGAAGAGTAGAAAGAAGATACAGCACTTCCTTAGACAACGATAAATTCTCACGCTTTAGTTACTCTTTCTCGCTGCGAAATTTTGTTCGGCGCTCTCGCTTGCGCTCGTGGCAATCGAATAGCGAAGGAGTGCCTACCCGAAAGTGTAGGAACTTATCGCGGTACGTTCGGTCGAGTAAAGGAGGCCTGACACTACATCCAACATTCGTAGCAGCCAACCTCTAATGGTTTCCCGATCTATTAGATTCAAGCGGGGAGGATGAAGAGACTGCGTCTGTATTTACCGTGAATTATAGTCCAAGAATGTAAGATTCTTTTAAATTAAAATAATACTGAATTAATATACTTTAAAATAAATTTAAGAAACAATACATAGGTGCTAACAATTTGATGTGTAAGAAAGTAAGACCGTTGAATGAAGCGTCGATGCTCTTATGGTCTTCTTATGGTAGAGTCAGCATATTCTTACCTGGTAGAGGGATGTTTTAATCCAACACGCTCACATTTTTGCATCCTTCGTTGTCTTATTTTATAATCAAGCATTCGCTGCGCTGTAGTTGAAAACAATTTATGTCCTTCACGATGTACTCGTCGACTCTCATTGATTCCTAGCGTGAGTTCATAGCCTCGGATGTGTCTGAAGAATTCCAGTTTTATCTTGAATAATCTGTTAAACGTAGCAGAATAGGTACAATACAGTTGGACAGTATAGAATTAAAATTGTACGTGAAGTTATAATGTTGCTTTGGAACGGGTCTTGCGGTCTTATGGCGTTTGGCGTCAAGGGCTGCCAGCCTAGCAGTCTCGATGTGCTCATCCGTATCAGCGTAAACATATCACCTGTGTACAATTTAAAATACAAAAAAAAAATATATATATATAATAATATATAATAATATTTATTTAATTCTGGCTATTTAGCGACTTTGTTGTGTTGAAGTCGACACGATAAGCAAGCATTTAAAATAGAGAAATTCGTTGTCAATGCATCCTTCGTATATAAAATAGTTGAACTGGACTTTACTACTGACTGACTGACTTTACGCATTGACAACTTTCTCGCACCTGTCAAGACTGCTTCAGGATTCTTCTCGTCTGAATTTATGATACCAAGAATTAATGTCTAACTTAAAATAATTCTTATTGTCCACAGAATAAGACACAATGTTTCAAGGAGGCATCTGGTCAAAGTTGGGGGCGTACTACAAATGGTACGTCCTAGGGCTGGTGTCCGTCGGTTACATCCTCGGTGAACTTGGACATTATCTCATCGGTAAGTTTACCTTGCATATATAAATAAAACCGGTCAAGTGCGAGTCGGGCTACTCGCGCACCGAGGGTTCCGTGCCACACCACCACAGAACACAAAATTATTAACTTCGAAAAAAAAACTTTTTTTGTCCAGGACCTTTAGTGCAAGACCGACTCACACTTGGCCGGTTTTTAGTATTTGTTGTTATAATTATGTATGTATATTGTATGTATTACCGTTTTTACGATAGAGCGTGAAGAAAAAACGTTGATAAAAACTAGTTTCTTGTTGAGAACCCCCCTTAATTTTTAACTTTTTGTCATTTTTATTATTTTTTAACAAATCCGCCGTAATAACGCATAATCTGAGATTTCAACTATCTAGCTATTACGGTTCAAAAGTTATAGCCCTAAATAGGTAGGACAGACGGACGAACGGACGGACGGACGGACAAAGTAGGCTTAGCAATAGGGTCCCGTTTTCACCCTTTGGGTACGGAAACCTAAAAAGCATATAATAATTAAGAGAGCGTTGGTAGAGCGTTGCGGAGAAGTATGTCACTCAATCATGAAAGTTCGGATTCGAATCCACACGGATGACATGCACGTACCAATGAGTTTTTCTAACTTACTTTATACGTAAGGAAACCTGCATACACTGAAGAAGAAATTCTGATGACCTTCTGTTTTTGTTTACATCTAAAGATAGTCCTATAGGAATGGGAAATACGAGAATTTATACTGTTTGCACAAATAAACTAATGCATAATCTATTTTATGATACACTTTGTGGTTGTTGCCAAGCTAACCAGGCACAACAATGTTAAGTTTACACTTATATTTGTGACCTTTTGTGTGAGACCACAAGCTCAGTCATGCTTCTACTCTACATAACATTACAAGTTTGCCAGCGAAGCGTGTCAAGTCTGGCAAACTGCTCATAGAGTAACATGTTAACCTACATACTATATAAGATAAAGCGTAAACTCGAAATCCGTCATGACTGTTTCGTATGAAAACTAGATGACTCTGGAGTGCGATTTTTGAAAGTCATTCGTTGAACTCAACAGTAGAAAATGTATATGTATACTCCAACTTGCGTAACATGATAGAGGTGAGAGCGACACAGGTCACTTTTAAACGTCAAATTGGCGGTCATCACTCCAACTTGCGTAACATGATAGAGGTGAGAGCGACACAGGTCACTTTTAAACGTCAAATTGGCGGTCATCTCCAAGAAGAAACGTCAAATTGGCGGTCATCACTCCAACTTGCGTAACATGATAGAGGTGAGAGCGACACAGGTCACTTTTAAAGGTCAAATTGGCGGTCATCTCCAAGAAGAAACGTCAAATTGGCGGTCATCACTCCAACTTGCGTAACATGATAGATGTGAGAGCGACACAGGTCACTTTTAAAGGTCAAATTGGCGGTCATCTCCAAGAAGAAACGTCAAATTGGCGGTCATCTCCAAGAAGCTTGAAATTTTCTTGGTCATCTCCATAGCATCTCATTCAAATTTGACGTTTAGAAGTGACCTGTGTCGCTCTCACCTCTGTCAATGTTACGCAGGCAGGGGTGCGATTTTTGAAAATCAAATCAAACAGTAGAAAGGTGCGTATCTCCATAGTAATTTTGACATTTACAACTGCTGAGTTCAACGAATGATTTTCAAAAATCGCACTCCTGGAGTCATTTTGCAATCTTAATGTCCTATTTTCTCAATAACATGCCACGTTATAAAATTAAAGATTGAAAAAGTCGGGCGGCGAGCGTGATTCGAACCCACGAAATGCCTTTCCGGGGCATGCTCCTCTCCAACAGAGCTGTCGGCGCCCCGTAGGCCACGACGAAATTTTCAATCTATCTTTTTCAATTTCGTCGTTGCCTGCGGGGCGCCGACAGCTCTGTTGGAGAGGAGCATGCCCCGGAAAGGCATTTCGTGGGTTCGAATCCCGCTCGCCGCCCGACTTTTTCAATCTTTAATTTGATTAAGCTAACATGGCATACATGTAAAATCAATAAATTCGATGCCACATTATGTTATCTATATGTCATTTTTTCTACGGTCTATCGAAATATTTAAGTTTCATTGTGGGAATCATCCGCCAGCCCAAAACTTTACGAACCCCTTTAGCAAGACCTACTTATAAAAAATGTTCTGCTCTATATCAAATTTTTATGTTCGAATGGTTCAAAACTACACAGTATGTCACCAGTTACATGTCGACCTTCGCAACATCAAAACTTATATAGGTATGTAGTACATATAGGTAGGTACTTAACTTATTTACATACCTACCTATCTACAAGATTTAACATCCGTATCCTTCTAAAAGTTTCAATGTGACATTGCTTATGCTATTATACGTGCAAAAATGTAGTTAGAATAAAATTACTTCATTATATCATCATCAGCCTTCTTTCATACGTGGCACTGCAGGGCTATATTATACAACGTGTTAATGAATTAACGCAAAACTAGAAAGTAGTTTGTTAAGAATCGAGACAAGAATCGAATTATCATGGTTTCAACATAGGTTATTTTTTTTTAAATATTAAATAATTTGTTTGCAAAATTGAAAATTTTCTGAACCCTATGGCGCTGTCCTATTGCCATCGCTCGCGCGATCATGCGTTCGTCCGACGAAAATCATTGTGCCACTGTGCGTTTAAACATACTTATATCTGCGGAATATCCTATAGAAGGTCGTGCTATCATGAGATGCGATCGAATTGTTCTATTTAGATATAAGTATGTTTAAACGCACAGTGGCACAATAATTTTCGTCGGACGAACGCATGATCGCGCGAGCGATGGCAATAGGACAGCGCCTATGACAACCCACCGATCGGGCACACTCACGCTACTTAGTACCCAAACAAGATTCTTAAAATGTATCTATGAGTACGTTAGCGCTTTCTTTCAGTGCTGAAATGATAAAAAATCATTTTTGCCTCAAAAGTTAAAATGCGAATAACTTTAAATTTTAACTATCAAAATAATCAAATTATTGTTTCAATCTAATTATTTTGTTATAAATCAGTTGGGGTGTATGAGGTTTTGCGCTAATTCATTAACACGTTGTATACATATATGCCTCGAGTAAACAGGGCATACGCCTAGAAGAAGCAGGCCATAAGGGTTACGATATATTGATCGACGGCGATCGACGGTTTGTCCATACGAAAAGTACGATTAGTAGGATCAGACCATCAAACTGAATATAACTTTCTGTAAGGGACCATTTATATCGCGAAAAGATAATCTGTCCCATTAGGATAATTGGTGTGCAGTTTTGTATGCAAGCGCAGTTTTTTTTCGCGATTTTGGGGTTGGTTTCTTGGAGAAAGTTCATCCCCTTAAAAATCTTCAGCATATATACCTACTTATTTAGGAGCCATAAGCCAGAATATATACATAGCCATAATAACTAGCCATAGCAACATCTAAAAAAGCTTTCTAAATTACCACATAGCTACAAAACAAAGCAACAAAAAGCGAGAATGGTTAAACAGTTTTTATAACAAATCTTTAACTTTAATTAACCGATTTCCAAGGCAGTTCAAAGTCAAGGTTAATTTTGTAACGTGCCAGAATTACATAAAAACTATTACAATGTTACGCAATTTGAACTCTTGTTCGTTCGGTGAGGCAATGAGGTATAAATAAATGTGTTCAAGTAGCGTTCTGTAATTTATTTAAGAGCCATATCACACGAGCGATTTTTGAGCGTAGGCGATGTCACAACTGCATGGCAACTGCATATCAACAATGCAATTCACTAATAACCCCGTCATTTTACGGAGTTTTGTTAGGATATTCTGCGTATCAGACTGGCTTTCTGGTTAAGCGGTCGCTGCACCTAGTCGAAATCATCTTTGAGCATTTTATTCATTCTTTATTATTATTACGATCAGCAAAGTGTCAAGCAAGTTTCTTTTTGTGATCCTAGATGATGCTAAAATGACGACATTCAATACAACAAAGAAGTCATTAGGTACCTAGCTATCATTAATGAAATGACCCATGACCATGACTTCGATCCTCTTTCTGATATTAAAAATCACTACAATAAAAATATTATATCAATTTCATTGTAATAATCCTTAAATATAAACAACATACGATCTAAAGGATGCAAGTAGGATGTTACATTTGTGAGCTCATCGGTTTTTGAAAGCAATATAGCTTATATTGCACTACTGCGTAAGTGCCATTTTTGAAAATCATACGAGTGAATTGGCAGTAGAAAGATGCATAATCTCCATAGTAATTTTGACATTTTCTACTGCGACTTGGCGCTCATATGATTTTCAAAAATCGCACTTATGGTTCAGTAGTGCAATATAAGCTATATGTACTGAACTTCCAAAATATCTCTGACTCGAGGAATAAGGGTTTCTTTTGCAGGCTCAGACCTGAAATATCCGTTTTCCTAAAATGTAAAATTTTCAAAACGTCTGCGTTTATGTGGGAACTTGTTGTCAGCATCTGACTATCAATTTGTCTTTGTGAAACCAAACTGTTATTTAGCAGTAAATTCTCCCAAAAGGATATTTAAAAAAAATTGTGAGCGAATTAATTTTGGCTTTCTATCAATATGCGCGCCATTTTATCTTAACTGGTTACATTTGAATGAAAGATGCTAGTCGTAGCAATGTATCTGATCATCCCGAATTGGATTATGGTCGTGAGTTTATGGATATTTGTATGTGTTTTTATAAAGAATCTTTAGGTAAGATAAAGAAATGCCAGCCGTACCAATACCAAAGTCAAAGTCAACAAAAAATCAATATACAGGGTGTAACAAAACACCCTAGCAATACTTAATGGGGTGCTTCACACCATCAATCTGGACAACTTTCACTTTGGAGCCAACGTCGAGAAAAAGAAATCAGCTGTCCCATACATTTTAGTCGAGTCGGTGCTGCAGTTTTGTATGGGACAGCAGATTTTTTTTATTTTTTCTCGATGTTGGCCCCATAGAAAGTTGTTCAGTTTGATGGTCTGAAGCACCCCCTTAAGTATTACAAGGGTGTTTTGTTACACCCTGTATGAGCTCGAAGCACACTTTATTAAACGTCCAATCTTTTTTTGAAGCTACCACCGCGTTGGAACGTGTTCTCGCTGCAGATATTATTTTTACAAATTCCTTTTGTCCACAGGCACAACATCTAAAGTGACAGCGGAAGTGCTCCACTATGGTGACATAGCTTGCATGCTAAACGCGACACATCTCACCCTCAGCCAACTGCCCGTGGTCTGCGAGAAGGTCAACTCTTCGGAAATGTGAGTAACTACACCACAGAATAGGTAATAGTACCTATTATAGTTCTACATACAGAACGGACACTCCCTGCCCTCACCCCACTTTCGGGGGAGACTTGAGGGGAGCCGAGCAAGAAGCACATACAGGAGGTGCAAGCGGGACGGCACGTATAGTAACGTCATCTTGTGTAGTAGGTAGTCTTCGCGATTTCCAACACGCTACGTGCGATTTTTTAAAGTGAAGAACGCTATCATCAGTTTTAAACTAAAATGTACAGTTTGGGTGATTTCTAGGCTAAATTGCTATATTATTGTACATTTTAGAACATACAGCTAAAATGTGTACATTAAAAGATAAAATGTGTAAGTATAGCATACCTACATTTTATAGAACATAATATTTTTTGTTTGAAACATTTTTGACCTGATGAATAGGGAAAAATATGATTTAACAATAAGTTTTACGTTTTACATTGCAGATAATGGTTTTAAATTCTTTTTTTAAATACTGTGGCGCTATTTGGTTATTGGTCCAAATTGAACAATTCATATATTATAAAGCAAAAATTCAATTAACTAAGTACCTAAGTATAATTATATAGTTCTTAAGTAAGTACTCAACAACAAAATTATGTTTTATGTACAAAAACAACAAAAGATACATTATACATTGTAAAATAGGTAATAAACTAATAAAACACAAAAAAATAGCCTTATCTTTAAAATAAAAATCTATACGGTTGTTTAAAACGCAATTGTGGACAATAATAATGGGTACATAATAAAAAATTAATTACAAAATTAAATTAAGTAGAAATAAAATTTGAAACCAGAACACTTACTAAAATTATATTTAATTAACTATGTCATAAAAGTTATTGTTTTTTTTATTACTATAGTTTATATTGTTAGCAATAAACATTTAGATGAGTACCTAAGCCAATTTGAGAAATTTTGTTCTGTTTACAAGTTTTTATACGTCAGAGAACTAAACTGCTTGACATAGCTTAGAAAATTAGCAAGCTGAAGTGGCAATGGGCTGGTCATATCTGCCGAAGAACTGACAACCGGTGGGGTGTCAGAGTTCTAGAGTGGAGACCGCAAACGGTAGGCGTAGTGTGGGACGCCCTGCTGCCCGCTGGAGAGACGACCTAAAGAAAGTAGCGGGGGGCGACTGGATGAGGAAGGCCGAGGACAGAGTTTTGTGGCGCGCCTTGGGAGAGGCCTATTTTCAGAAGAGAACGATGATAGGCTGATGATGATGACAAGTGATCAGAATTAGGATCCTTTATTATAAACATTTGGGAAGTATATTAAAAAAACGGCCAAAAATGATCACGTAATTGTTGAACGATCCCTAATCGATATTTGGGTGATCTCAAGGATTGTTTATGAATAAAAACACATACTTGAACCACCACAAATAAAATGGCGGTACCACGTGGCCACCTAACCCGCTCACAAAACACGCCTGCTCGTGAATCCTCTAGTCACGCGATTCATAGCAAACTCCAGTCAAATCGTTGTTTTTCATTGTCTTTCAAGCCATTTAATAAGTTTTCATAGTGTTTACATAACTAATAGAAACTATAGCACGGTAAATTGATCATTTATAATAATATAATGGTCAATTAGATCAAAGAAGCGGCCCATTCATTTAATTGGTCTCAATGGATGGAAGACATTATTTATTGCCAGATCGCGAATTACATTAATGATTGTAGTCACTTTAAACTAGTCACTGTATTTTGTTTGATGATCATGAATTATGATTGAAATTGTGATTAGACTGATTAATCATTATTAAAGTTAATTCTTAATTAACGATGTAATTAATTAGTTAATTAGGTAGATACACCATGGGAATTTTTTTGCCGTATTTTAGAATCACAATGAAATAAGTCGTTTATTTTAACACATTCGCGGACACGAATACCATAGCATCTGTCATCGACGTCATCGACAGCAACCGAAATCTAAAATCCAATAGAATAGACAATGGGTAGAAGATGCACATGTGCATCATCAGGATTCTAGACGTAAATCAATTCTAATTCAGTTAGTTATTCGGTTTAGGTATTGCATTTATCTGTCAGCACGTAAGTTACTTACAATGAAAACATTCGAAAAAAACACTTTGTTATTGCAAGTTACGATAGTCGCCGTATCAAATAAAACCTAAACGCGTCACAATAAGCTAACACGCGGAAAATTAGGTCTATTTTTTTGCCTGTATCTATAAAATAGTTAAGTAATATGTTAGTCACAGTAATGACTAAGCAGTAATAGACCTTGATTAGTGAAGGTTACAATGTTGATTCAAGGTTACTGAAGACTCAAGGTCGCCAAGTGGTTTCAAGATCTTGATTGGCCCTTCATCATTTATCCAATCAGGGACAATTAATTTGTATGAATAATGAGAAACTACGCGCTAAGTTTGTTTTAACTATAGGTAAATATTGACATAAATCATAAAGTATCGTAGCATAGGTAATATTTACCATAGTTTTATTATAGTAGGTACCTAATAAAGACATGGGAATAACAAATCGATAAATTAAATATGATCATTACTGTGGGCCATCTGGAGTGCGATTTTTGAATCTCATTCGCTGAGTTCAGCAGTTGAAAATGTAAAAATTACTGTGGAGGCATCTTTCTACTGCTGATTTGACTTTCAAAAATCGCACTCCTGACGCCAAATTGAATTGAACCATAAATGAACCCACTAAAACCCTACAACTAAATCCCTAAACATTGTTGTATACTTATACTATGGGGGTTACTATTTTAGCTGTAATTGTGTATAATGTCTTGTTTATCCGTTTCAAGAAAAATACTTTTAGTTTCTGAAAACCATGAAAGGAAAAAAGACCGGTATGTGTCAAACATAGGTCTGTCTGACAAAAATGTATTGATTTGTGTGATTTATATTTGTATTTGTAAAAGTTTAAGTTTGTGTTAAGAAATCCAAGATTAAAGTATTGTGTAAAGTTTAAACTTATTATAAACTTAATGTTTTATACAAAGTGTTAATGAATAAATGCAAAACTAGAAAATAGTTTGTTAATAATAATATGGAGTTATTACCAATTTCTGTCCAGATGCGAGAGCCTGGAGCTGAACGGGACGCGGTACTGCGAGTGGGGCTACAACGGGCTAGGGATAGACTACCAGGTCCTGGCCGGCCCGGCCTACATGGCAGTCTTCACTGTCGTCGGCGTCGTGCTAGGCGTCGTGGCTGACAAGTATGTATCTGCATAAATAATTTAAAAAAAACTGCTGTTCCATTATACAGGATACAGGGTGTAACAAAACACCGTAGTAATACTTAAGGGGGAGCTTCAGACCATCAATCTGAACAACTTTCACTATGGAGCCAATATCGAGAAAAAAAAAAGTGCCGTCCCATACATTTGAGTCGAGACAATAGTGTAGTTTTGTATGAAAGAGTGGATTTTTTTTATCGCGATTTCGATGTTGGCTCCATAGTGAAAGTTGTTCAGTTTGATGGTCTGAAGCATCCCCTTAAGTATTACTAGGGTATTTTGTTACACCCTGTATTTGCGAATAGCTGATATTTTTTACGTGATTCCAATGTTGGCCCATAGTGAAAGTTCTTTAATTTGATGGTCTGAAGCAAAAGCTCTAAAGTACCGTAAGCACCGTAAGCTTGCCGAGAATTTCTCGCTCGAGAGCTATTCCAAGAGATAGTTATACTTTTATCGTTCACTGGGATAAAAATATTCTAGATGTTGTCTCATGAAAATCCATCAGTGACTTTCTGCATGATAAATAGCGAGGGGACAGACTGATAGCCAAAAACAGTTTTAGCCTCCGAATCGATCACTTTAATAAGTGGCACTCGACAATCTATATCTTTTCCCAAAGAACATAACACACACAGAATTTAAGTTAGTTATTTTATTACTCACTTGCGACTCACTCCAGTATCGTCCGGGTGGGATCTGTAATTTAAGTAAATACATTACATTTAAACCTTTCGGAAAAAAATCGCTAAATAGGAGTGAAAAACGCATCAAAACAAAATCTTTTGCGTGGTTTAGAAGAAGTAAGCGGGCTGTGAAACAGAAATAATGAGGACAGACGCGTATACTTTGTTTTATTTATACTATTTAGAGATTAGAGATAATATGTCTACATCAGCTTCCCTCTCCCACCAGATACAACAGGGCCAGAGTCCTGTCTATCTGCACCCTGGTCTTCGTAGTAGCAATACTTCTAATGGGCCTCGTCACGGAGTACTGGCACCTGGTACTCCTCAGAATGATCATGGCGGCCGGGGAGTCCGGCTGCAATCCGCTCGCTACTGGAATATTGACAGATCTATTCCCTGAGCATCAGAGGGCCTTGGTGCTATCGATCTTCAATTGGGGCATCTATGGGGGGTATGGTATCGCGTTCCCGGTCGGGAGGTATATCCCGGAGTTGAATGCTTGGGGTTTGGTGAGTTTGGAATTTGTTTTATTATTTCTACATGATAAGAATTATCTACCTCTGTTGATAAAATAGCAGCTTTAGGTATTTGCAATTTTCAACACTGTGGAAATGTGTGGTGGGCGGGCATAGGCCCGCAAAGACACCATAGCCAATCGTTCTTGCCAATAGTGTAAAACCTATACATTACCTAATAGACAATATATTCCTTCTGTATAGTGGATAATTGCTTTTGACTTTGAATCTCGGTCAAGAGATTTGACTATCAGCGTTAGAGACTTCAATTAAAGCCACTAATTAGTTTACGTTAAACGTATAATTCAATAGTAATAATTGTTAACAGAGTTGGCGGGTATGTTACTACGGTGCCGGTATCGTCGGTGTGGTCATCGTGATCCTCACATTCCTCACACTCAGGGAGCCCGCGAGGACCAATATAGGAGAAGAAGGTATGGACGGAGTCCAATACAAAATCATAAAAGTCCATCACGTCACGCAACATTGGTTCACACTTCACATACACACACACTCAGCCTCACACATACACCCTCTCACAAAACCCTCTCTCACACACTTCCTTTCACACACACACAAACACATACACCGAAACCCACACACACGGCCAATGTTTAGGCGCTACTTTTTGCTAGATTTGTCTCTATCTTATATTATCTTCCTTCTTCGAAACGTTGTAGTAAGTAAATTCATTCAGAAGATCGTAAAAATGTTCACCATTTATTGTATTTTCATCGCAGGTGCTGGTAACGCGAAGAGCAGAGACGCAGCTTTAGAAGCAGGCAAGAAGATGCCCCAGGTCAACATCTGGCGAGTGATAACCCAACCCAGGATCCTGCTGCTGTGCATAGCTGCCTCCATCAGACATTGCGGTAAGTAACTGCTTCCATCCAAGCTTACCAAAACGTGGTGCCCAAAAAGATTATTTACCCTGCCCAATATTATATTTTTACAATGTACAGAGTAACTGACATAGCCCAAAGAATTGCTAAACTTAAGTGGCAGTGGGCGGGGCACATTGCTCGCAGAACCGATGGCCGGTGGGGCCGAAAAGTTCTCGACTGGCGACCGCGTACCGGAAAGCGCAGCGTGGGTAGGCCCCTCACACGGTGGACCGACGACCTGGTGAAGGCGGCGGGAAAACGTTGGATGAGGGCAGCGCAGGACCGGTCGTTATGGCGATCCTTGGGGAGGCCTATGTCCAGCAGTGGACGTCCATCGGCTGAGATGATGATGATGATGAATGTTTAAACAAGTAGATATTTAGTATGTTGTCTGATCTCTGGCTGAGAATAGCACCTACAGGGTCAGGAGCATTGTCACATTCGTAAAATGACACGTTTTTTTCGCATAGTGTTTCGCACCTTCTCAAATCACGTTCACCAAATTTCACACTCACTGTGTGTTTGTGTGTGAGTGTATGTGCGAGAGTGTAAGTGTCTCGTAATAGAGGCGATTTTAATCCTTAATGTTGTCAATAGATGCCCACCCGTGTGGCTGTCGATTATAGTGTCACCACATCAGAAACTTGTTCTGATAGTAGCGTAGATGTCTCCCATTCCATCAGATTCTGAAAGGTTGATATATCAGATTCCACGTAGGTACCTAGTACCTACCTATTAACTGCTTTCTTTCTTGTTTTCTCGGGAACTAATGGAAAAAAATGCCTACTTAAGATCATTTTAACACTGGCTCTGGCGTCGATATCGTCTAGACGACTTTTTGCCAGTATCTATAGGTAGGTTGGTATTTAGTAGTTCGATTAATAATGGAATGTTGGCCAAAAAACTGAATGTCCTTTTCTATTACGCATTAAACCAGTCTAGTGAACTTTTTGTGAGATGCCAAAAAAGACCCTGATCTTGTCCTGTCACTCAAAGACTATTCAGTTTGTATTCAGTGATTTAATAAAAACGTGGAAGTCGTAGTGTTCCGTAGCAAATCGCAAAATCATCTAACTTTATTTAGCAAATTCAACGATATCCTAAGTACCTACAGTCAGCTTCAGAGAAACCTTAACTTTATACAGGGGTTTAGATTCCTCGAGGGGTTTAGATTTCTCTGATGCTGATCGTACTTGTACTTATAATATTAAATGAGCAAAATCGGACGTTTGTGACAACCCCGAATGGGCTTATATACGCTTTTATAATAAATAAGATACCAGAGGATATTCTAAACTTACCAGACAAAAAGTTTAAGTCCCATGTTAAACAAGTCCTCTGTAAAAAAGGTTACTATAAACTCGATGATTATTTGAATGACCAAAATGTCTGGTCTTGACAATTTTACACTATGTAATGCAATATTGTATTTTAATTGTACTTTGTACATTTTGTTTTGTTTAAAAGATGTGTGTTGTAGAGTTTCTGGCCGCATCTTCTCTCAACGGAACACCTTCCGACGCGGTGGTAGAGTCAAAAAATGACGTCAAAAAGCTATCTATAATTATGATATTATTTTGAATAAAAAATTTTGAATTTTGGCTCACGGTCGTGAGTTTATGTACTTGTGTATTGTATCAAATGGTTTTAGTTAAACTTTGCAAATTGCCTAAGACGAATAAACTCTTAACATAACCAATACGCGGCATCGTCATGCGCTGCAAAAAACGGTTATGATAGATGTCCCTACTTGTTACAAATTGTCTCATGTTCTATGTTCATTGACCAAGAATTTTCGCGTAAACACTCATGCTATACCTAAGCGAACATTCTTTCACATTCAAGGCGTAGCACGTTGCACGTGAAACGGCTGTATCACGCCTTTTATCTCGTTCGTTCACGCGCAAATAGAAAGAGATTGAAGGCGTGACAGCGCTACATCACACTGCCATGCTAGCCATACTAGGTCTTCGAAACGTTTCTTCTTGGTTCTTGGCCACCAGATCATAACTGGGGTTAGAAGTGAAAAGTAGGCGTGGAACGTGTCGCCGCAGGTTATGCAATGATTTGCATAACACCATAAGGCGCGCGACGTGGTGCGAGCGAGAGGGCATTAGTAGTTGTAGCAGCGTGAGCGGGAAGACAAGTCGTCTTCGAGGCAAAAGCGCTACTTTGCATTTCTTATAATGTTCTTTTCTTGTCCATGTTGAGTTGAGTCCATGACTCATCATGAGTCATGACTCATGGATAACGTCAAGTTATCACTGTCTGTCGTGTCGCCAAATTGAAGGATAATTACTTATATTTTGTCTGTCCGATCTGTCCACATGCACGCCAAGGCCTTTGTCTACGGGATATTATTTTTTTCTATGCTTACTTTTTGATATTCTTCCGCTTATACAAATTACCTAACTTAGTACGAGAAGTTATCCCAAGATTTTGTATGTTAGTCTAAACTACCAAAGGCACAGATTATTTATTTACTCAACCCTTAAGAACATGTGTCTTAACTTAATTATTATGGACCTTTAAATAGGATTGTAGAAAATCAATGGAGTTAGTAGGTATAGCCTTAACCGTGAGTGCGTTTCTTCATACTTTTCTTTCTTCCGGCAACAAAAGAACCTACTTAAGAGTTAAAAATACCTAGTTAGAATTCGTGGAAAGGATACGCTTGACTTACGCTAGTAATTATAGTACTCTGTGGCTGCTGGCTGGATGTCGCGTCGTCGCAAAAAACACCAATTTAATTTGTTCTTTCGATTGGAACGTATCGATGGAAATCGTGAAAGGATTTATTACTTCGTATAATTTTTGTAGAAAGATGCATGGATGCGTAAAGGACACAAAGAATTAAGGCCTAAATATTCTTCCTACTTATCTGCTATAGTAAGAAGTAGGTACGGTCCGCAATTAAACTTGACTTTACAAAAACTTTGCCCATCGAATCCGCCGACAGCCGTTTGGCCACTCTAATTTCTACCTACCTACGAGTATCTTCGGGCTGTTTAAATGTGTGTAAACACCATATTATCACTATCACTACAAATAGTATAGTATAGTATCACTATCACTACATAGTATAAAACAAAGTCGCTTCCCGCTGTCTGTCTGTCCCTATGTATGCTTAGATCTTTAAAACTACGCAACGGATTTTGTTGCGGTTTTTGTAAATAGATAGAGTGATTCAAGAGGAAGGTTTATATCAACATTGCACCCGTGCAAAGCCGGGGCGGGTCGCTAGTAAAATATAAATGTACCTCTGGGTATAATATAATAAAGTGTTTAATGAGTTAAATTCGGTCTACAGGCGGTATGTGCTTCGCGTACAACGCTGACCTCTACTACCGGGACTACTTCCCCGACGTGGACCTCGGCTGGTGGCTGTTCGCTGTCACCGTCGGCATCGGCTCCATCGGCGTCGTCGTTGGCGGCGTCATCTCCGATAAGTTAGTACATACACAACACACACACAAACACACCCCCACAAATTAAAACACTCACAAACTCACCCCCACACACTCTCAAAAACCAACACTCACAAACTCACACACACCAACACACTCACAAACACATATTCGGCTGGTAGCTGTTAGCCATTATCACGACTGCCTCCGTGGTCTAATGGTTGAGGGCATTGACTTTCGACACGGAGGTCGTGGGTTCGATTCCCACGGGGGACACCTAGTGATATGTCACTTTGTGCGTTTTTCCGCAGTTGGTTAGGACATTGCAGGCTGAATCACCTGATTGTCTGAAAAGAAAAATGATTCCGTGCTTCGGATGGCACGTTAAGCCGTTGGTCCCGGCTACTATCTCTGGTGGTAGTCGTTACTTATAAACCACGTCAGAGGCGTAAGGCGGTCTGGAAAAACTCTGACACCAGGGCTCTGCCCACACGATAAGAAGAAGAATTATCAGGCGGTTCCGTAGCCGAAAACTACTGAACCGATTTTGATACGATTTTCGTAATCGAAAACCTATCGTGGCAGCGGAAAATAAAAAAAATTTGAGACTTTTTATTACTTTCCTTATTCCATTCGCATCCTTCTAACTGCCATTAGCACATTGCCCTATGAAATTTGTCAGGCGTTATTTTTTTTATATTAAATTACCTACATTATCTTCCACAGATTCGTAGCTAAAATGGGAATAAGATCTCGAGTGCTCGTGCTGGCTCTCTCCCAGGTGGTAGCTACCCTGCCTGCCTTCGGTTCCGTCGTGTTTGGACCTCTGTGGGCCATGATCACCCTCGCTATATCATACTTCTTTGGTAAGTTTCAACCAAAAAAAGATTTGTCAATAAATAATTTTATTTTAATTCTACCAAAAAGATTTTATATTTTTATTGATTGAATACTGGCTGCTAAAGGTCGAAAAAAATTGAGAAATGACATAAGTAGATTAAAAATATATATATATTTCTTTTTAAATTTCTTATGGCGATATAATTTTTTATTTCACATTTTTAACCAGTCTTGTTTAATGAAACAAAAAGTTTTTAATCGTTGTTAGGGCTTAAAATGTCTCGACACAAAAATCTGACCAAAAAAATATTCAAATCGAAACGAGTGGGCTAATTCTACAAACTTTTAAGTGGGCATGAAAAACGTGTATGTACAGTCCAAGGTACAGTCATGTCTACCTACTCATTATTTAAATATTTCATCAAAATATTTGTATTAAGTACAACGTAATTGATCTCGCCTACATCAGTTACTATGCGCGATGTTTTTGCCGGCAAAGAAACAGGCCCTTGGCAAGTTAAACTGGTTTCCTTTCCCAGACAAGAACTTTGTTTTGCACTATTTGCATCAAGCTTTGTATTTTAAATCCATTAGGTACCTACTTATAGGTAGGTTACCCTTAAGAATTTGGACTGGGGCACAGAGAAATAATACGCTCGACTGGAGTCAGTCAACCGAACGAGTCTGTTTAAAACTATGTCTTGGGCATTCTTGACTTTAGTAGGTATACTGTTTTGTGCTCGGAATAAAGTTTGTGGCAATCTAGATCTTTTATAACGTCATGGGTATAATCACCCCCTAAAGTAATGCAACTGTTTACCCTAGGTAGGTACTGTGATTACAGCAATATCTTTTTCCAATGATAGTCCCCTCCCATATCACACTCAAACGTGGTCTCTATTCATTAACTAAAACTGTCATAACACAACATGTTTTGTCCACAGCGGAGATGTGGTTCGGCATTGTATTCGCAATCGTGGTCGAGATCGTGCCGCTGTCAGTCAGGTCGACCACCGTAGGGATATTCCTCTTCGTGATGAACAACATCGGTGGGAACCTGCCCATTCTCGTGGACCCCGTGTCAAAGGCCATCGGGTACAGGGAGGCCATCATGATCTTCTACGCCGGATTTTACGGGATCAGTAAGTTTTATGAATATTTGTTCTTAGATAAGGTACCTACACGTCTCGTGGTACCAAGATTTTGGACAAATGGAGTGCGATTTTTTAAACTAATACATTGAACTCAGCAGTTGAAAATGTAAATATTACTATGGAGACGTGCATCTTTGTACTGCTGATTTGACATTAAAAAATCATACTCCATATCCATAAATCATATTCCTTTAAAGTACGAGTGAATAGGCATCTTCTGGGTAAGCTCGCTACATCTACGACCCCATCTTCGTCCTGAGGACTGGATTGAGGTCAAGAGCAAACACATAGTTAAAAAAATAAAATAAAATACTCCAGGAATGCGACTTTTGAAAGTCAAATCAGCAGTAGAAAGATGCCTATCTCCATAGTAATTTTGACATTTTCAACTGCTGAGCTCAGCGAATGAGTTTCAAAAATCGCACTCCTGGATTAAGCATAATGTTAATATCTTTGACTTGGGAGAGATCCCAAGTTAAAGATATTACTTATGTTTACCCTATTTAGAACATCCACACTTCACTACCTAGCAGTAGGTACCTGAAACTGTTTTCAGTATAGCAGGTGGGTGAGCAAGCACATCATCATCATCATATATTTTTTAACAGCCTTCAAAAAAAGAGGTTCTAAATTCGTCTGGTATGCTTTTTTAAGCGATGTTTTGGACGCTAATGGGAAAATGTGGAGATTTTATAGGTTCTTGATCCCATAGACTCCCTATTAAATTCGACTCAGTATAAATGGATTTAAGCTATTACTAAGAATGTATAGAAATGTAAATCAAGCTCAAAAAGTGGCTCCGAAAAAACTGTACTGTGTTCTAAAACTCTACCTTGCCGCCAAAACTCATACAAAATGTAATTTTTCGTTAGATGCCAAAAATTGTGTAGATTTTTTTTTTTGAGTTATTCTTCTATAGTTATTCTTATTCTTAGGCTTTAAGTATTTTCAGCCACCTACTCTAGTTATAAAAAACGCTATCCGTACTTAGGTAACTTACCAAAAATCCTTAACTTCCAGGCAGTATCCTGTTCTTCCTCACAATGTTCCTCATGGATGGACCAGTTGAACAGCCCGAGCCAGAACCGGAGCTGAAGCCCACCGGCCTTGACAACCGCGCCTTCAGCCACGACGAACATCCAGCGATCAGGAACGGCAGGAGCATAGCAATTGACAATAGTAGACTGTAGATATTAGATGGGATACTAATGGCTTGGGAACGATTTTTTACAATGAGATTACAAAGAAAATATGTTACAATATGAAAGGGCCCTATTAATTTACTGAGTACATCTCTGTTCTTTGAAGAAAAAATGACGAAACAAACAAGCTCAGTGTTGTAGAAGCAAAACGATTTTTTAGTTTTCATTTTTTTAATTGATATTTTTACAGTTCATATACAATAAAAACTGTAAAAATATCAACGTCACACAGATCCATTTTACTGAAATTTTGAGTACTAGAAGCCTTTTTAATCTAGCTCAGATACGCGATAAGTGAAATAGATCTTTTAGGCTAATTCATATAAGAACAGAAAGCAGAACAACAGTAATCTGTTGTCACACAGTCATGCTAAATACGGTATAATTAAATTAGCTATATGGACTTATTTTCAAAGAAAATCTATCATTGAATTAAAAATGGCAACCCAAAGTCAAATTAGTGATGGTATTTAAGAAAATAATCAGCTTTAAACTGCTGATGGCAGCCAAGTTTCACGCTGAACGCTTGGTTTATGCTACGGTCCAAAATGCGCAAATATGAGCTATCGGTAGAGATACCATGCACACAATCGGTTCATAATGCGTGAATGTGCGGATACGTTTGCTGTCTGACGTCATCAGTGACGTCATTAATTTGCGCTTACGCCGCACACGAAAAATAGGTAGTGCAGCATTGCATGTCAAATTGACAGCTGGCTTAAATTGTACAAATTGTTTAGCAGTGTATTCGTACTTACTAATTTGGACCGACCGGTAAAGCGTGTGCATAGCGTTTGCACTATTGGCATAATTCGAACCGTAGCATTAGCACAGAATAGGTAATAGTATATAGTTCTACATACAGAACGGCCACTCCCCGCCCCCCTCTGACTTCAGATACCTCACCTCCCCTCACACTATCTGTGGTAACTTGAGGGAAGCCGAGCAAGGGAAGGCAGTCAGGCGCGCGCACCCGTTGGATTTGACTACATAATAGTAGATTATGTACCAAGGGGATAAAGCAGTGTCTTTCATCACGGGCGCGATATTGAATCCCGAGCGCAACGAGGGATTCTAGGGTTAACTCCCGAGCGTAGCGAGGGAGTTTAGAGTTAACTCCCGAGCGAAGCGAGGGAGTTAAGACTAGAATCCTGAGTGAAGCAAGGGGTTCAAGCTCGCCCAAGATGAAAACACGTTTATCCCCGAGGACCATACTCTACTTTTCACACCCTCCGCGAGAAAATAAAAAGCAATACTGTTAGAAACCCAGGGGAGCGTGTAAATTCTCTATGGTTAGAAACCAATTCTTTTATTAGAGTTTATAACAAAGTATTAGAGTTCAATAGTATAATAGTATTTAGAAAACACTATTTTATTAAATTCAAAGTGAAAGTAGATATTTGAAAAATTAGACAAGGAGACCGATTTTTGAAACTCATTCGCTGAGTTCAGCAGTTGAAAATTTCAAAATTACTATGGAGATATGCAACTTTCTACTGCTGATTTGAATTTCAAAAATCATACTTCAGGAGTGCCATTTTTTTAAGTCAAATCAGCAGCAGAAAGATGCGTATCTCCATAGTAATTTTGACATTTTCAACTGCTGAACTCAGCCAATGAGATTCAAAAATCGCACTCCAGTTGTGGAAAGAAAAAATATATACGGTCGAATTGAGAAACCTCCTCCTTTTTTGAACTCGGTTAAAAATGTAATATTTTTTTTTACTTTGTTCGTAGCACTGGTAGCAATAGGTAAACAGAGATTTGCAGTATTCGCGCCTTTTTTTCTTTTTTTGTGTTCAATACTCGTGGTGGCCAGTTCGAATTTCGAATTAAGTTCTTTTTGGTGCCTGTCTCCATGATAAGTTTCCATACGAATTTTAAGTAAAGATCGTAGTAACCATTAAATAATCTGTGGATGCGGTTCCATATTCAAATCTCATTATTGACCAGCGGGTTATAATGAAATTCAGTACAATATTATTGCCCGGCTAGTCCCAGGGCTATAATGACTTGCTTTAGGTTCGAGTTACATGACATATAATGTTCCATTTTCGAGCGGGTGGTGTGAAAAACGTTGTTTGAAGTGCCGGACCTGTGGCATTAGTCTAGTGGAACGAACTTGCCTTATAGCTACGATTGTTTATGAATATACTACGGGGTAACGTAGCTATTAGATGTAAGTGAAACGTAAATAAAAGTACAATATTTCAACCAGTTGAAGCTTTTATAAATAGACTATTATCCTAAGGAAATCTAACTTTTCGTTAATTAGTTTTAGGGCCTCTTTCACCGCTTCTGGATAAGTTCTGTAGCTTATCTTACAGCTCATTTGACATATCTTTCATACGAAATATGTCAAGCGATGAGTAAAAAAATCTATTAAGAACTAGGTGAAACAGGTCCTTAATATTTCAATCTACCTATGCCTGATTTGTATTTTTTTAATCAACTCAGGCCCTGTACCCGAACTTTCGTTGTTCGATATATCGCCACTGTTTCGGTCCGCACTTAATTGTAATAGAGTTACACTTACAAAGAAGGAATGGGTCATTCTCCACCAAAATGCAGTAGGCCAGTTAGTGGATAACTTGCTCTAAAGAATTATTTGCTAGTTGATGATGATGATGATGAAAATTCTTGAATATGGTACTTAATTTTAATGTAAAAGAAGCAGTTACAGATGTGATAATTATATTTTGAACATATTTATTTTTAAATTAAGTGATAATTGTAAATAAATGTTTAATGTTTTATCAAGGTTTTTTATTAACTGGTACAAGTGACGATATCTATTGTAGAATAGTGGGAACCATAGAAAGGATAAATAAAAGCGGTCAAGTGCAAGTCAGGCTACTCGTGCACCGAGGGTTCCATACCACACCACCACAGAACACAACATTATTAACTTAGAAAAAAAACTTTTTTTTCCGGGACCTTTAGCGCGAGACCGACTCGCACTTGGCCGGTTTTTAGTATTTGTTGTTATTCTGTGGAGTTTGCTCTATAATCACACTAAGTTTGACGCTTGTATGTATTACCGTTTTAACGATAGAGCGCGAAGAAACAACGTTGATAAAAACTAGTTTCTTATTGAGAACCCCCCTTTATTTTTAACTTTTTGATATTTTTATGATTTTTTAACAAATCCGCCATAATAACGCATAATCTGAGAAAATTTCAACTATCTAGCTATTACGGTTCAAAAGTTAGAGCCCTAAATAGGTAGGACAGACGGACAGACGGACAGACGGACAGACGGACGGACGGACGGACGGACAATGTAGGCTTAGTAATAGTGTCCCGTTTTCACCCTTTGGGTACGGAACCCTAAAAAGGAAGTTAAGGTAAAATCGGTAGGATCCCACTGCAGGGCAAAGACCTCTTAATACGAATAATGGTGAGAGGGAGAGGGTCATACTCCACTTCGCGGGCCTTATTCGGTTTGGTGGAGGCAAGAGCAGAGGAATGCGCAAGGAGGAACAAAGACAGTGGCTCATTCATCTCGTAGTTTCCTCAGAGTTGGCATTCTAGACCGAGACCCGAGATCACATCTAAACTATTATAAAACTGTAACAGAAGTGTGTCTGTACATTTAAGATATTTACAAACAAAAGATTACGATATGATTTTTAGATGTCTCTGATACCAAATCACCAATTTTTGGATTTTTTGTCTGTCTGTTTGTTTGTTTGTTTGTTTGTTTGTTCGTTCGTTTGTTTGTTTGTTTGTTTGTTTGGGTGTTTGTTTGTTCGAGTATCACGCAAAAACTACTGAACCGATTTTGATGAAACTTTTTTTGTTTGATAGCTTATCATCTGACTTAAAATCTGGTATATAATTTATGCGGACGAAGTCGCGGGTAAAAGCTCGTGATTAAATATTCCTACAGATCGGAAGCTTCATACTAAGCGGAAACTATAGGTATACCCATACATAGCGCGGCGATGTGTGCGTGACCTGTCACCGACAAGTGTTATCAAAATGGCGTGTATACGGGGCTAGCGGCTAACACTCGTCGGTGCACTGGCGGACTAAGGGGGGGGGGGGGGGCGGAGGGGCGGTCCGCCCCGGGCCCCCAGTCCTGGGGGGCCTCCGAATTTCGAGAAGAGAATCCCTTGGTTTTTAATCAAAACCAAAATAATGACGTTTATATAGCAAGTAAAGACACAGTTTAGAGTTGGAGGCCCGGGCCTCAGTAGGCCAGAAGCAGAACAGGTTCTGAGACTGCAGTTTGAAGTTGGAGGCCCCGTACGTTAGTCATTGAAAGTCAAGAAAAGAAATAGTGTCAAAAATACTGCGAATTTGCGAGCTCGCTTCGCTCGCTAAATCTTTTTCAAGTTGTTATGCAGTTAGCATAATTATGAGTTCGCTTCGCTCGCTCCGGAGGCCCTGGCCTCCGGAGCGAGCGAAGCGAACTGTAGTTTGAACGGTACTGGGACTGCAGTTTGAAGTTGGAGGCCCCGTAAGTTAGTCATTGAAAGTCAAAGAAGGAAATAGAGTCCAAAATATTGCGAATTTGAAAGCTCGCTTTACTCGCACAATCTTTTTCAAGTTGTTATGCAGTTAGCATAATTATGAGCTCGCTTCTTGAAAGGCCAATGTGGTTGGAATTAGAATGTGTTTCGAAAATTTGAGTTTGCTTCGCTCGCTTGGTTTTTTTGATAGCTTTCTGTGCTTTGAGACTGAGTTCATGCTACAACCCAGTCATAATTATAGAATCGTTCGCTCCGGTTTTAATTTTATACGCCAATATACTCACCTACTCTATTTCAAGATGAGCTCTACAATCGAGTTATTATAAGCATTATATTATAAGCTCAGTTCAGCTATTTGTTTAATACATCAATAGCCTCGATTTCGGCATGAGCTGAAAAAGTCGAGTTATAATGAAGCAAAATCTCGAGCTCGCTTCGCTCGGTCCTGGCTAGACACATTACACTAAAATCTTGAGCTCACTTTGCTTGCTCCAGAATTCAGTGAAGTCTCGAGCTTGCTTCGCTCGCTCTTGGTTTTGGATGGTAACTACCTATGTCTTTTCATAGTATACCTACAGTTGCAGTTGCACTGTTGGTGTGCAGTTAAATCTTGAGCTTAATTTGTTCGTTCCAGATTTTAAGTCGTAAAAAAATACGAGCTCGCTTCGCTCGCTCAATGATTTAAATCTTATTACACTGATCTCATTATATTGCAGTAAAATTTCACTTAGCTTTGCCCGCTCCAGAATTCAGTGAAATCTCGAGCTCGCTTCGCTCGCTCTAGGTTTTACGTTGTACGAATGTCAGGCTCGCTTCGCTCGCTCCGTGTTGTAGGACCTGGATCTCCCTGGGACAAAATACTTGCTACCTATGCCTATGGAAGGAAGGGGCTCCGATGTTAAGTTTTTGCCACGGCTTGAAAGAATTGTAGATATCAATTTCTGGAAAGACCGGGGGCCTCATTTAGTTTTGCCGCCCCGGGCCTCCGGCGGGCTTAGTCCGCCGCTGCGTCGGTGACAGGCATAGACGAAGAATTTTTCGCTTGCGCTGTGACAGGTCACGCACACATCGCCGCACTATGTATGGGTTGGGTATACTTATAATTTCCGCTTAGTATGAAGTCTGTGGTATGAAGCTTCCGATCTGTAGGGATCGCGAAAAATTCTTCGTCTATGGTAGGGATATTTAATCATGTGCCGAGATTCAGGGAAGTCATTGACCACCATTGGCACCAATGGATGCCTATCCTCCTTACAAGCATGGAAACACGCAAGCATGGAAACACGAAAAATGGCTATGGCGGTCGTTAATGTTCAACCTTCTTTCGTACGTCTCCGTAGTCGATATTTCCAACGTTTTTGTGTCCCTTTCTATCAGAACAAAAATTTAATAAAAACATTTTATTTTTGTCATTGGATTGAAGGGACAAAGTAACGTCGAAAACATATGTTCCCACATTTTACATTTTACTCGGCGGTTCACCAGCAAATATGGAACCGCCGATCTGTATAAAATAGGGAGCAATTCCCACAATAAACTTGTATGCACTGATACTCTTCACTTCTGCTGCCCTAGCCACCAAAGCATCCCTAACACACACCGCACAAGCGATCTACAAAGTGGTGACCCCGACGTGATAGACGGGAATTTACGAAAGAGCGATCATTACCGACCACCAAGGAGTATTATCATGTTTCACCGCTTGTTAGGAAGTATGCCCTCCAAAGTATAGACAACATATCTATGCCAGGTTCCTGCTTGTAAGGCAGTCTGTACTCTACAATAACTATGCCACCTTCTTGAGTTCACCTTCACTCAGACTTTAAAGACTTCGGTTTTTTCAGAGTGAGCCAAGTCTAAGCGGGGTCACAGAATAGGGCCACTCCCCGCCCCCCTCTGACTTCAGATACCTCACCCCACCTCACACTCTCTGTGGTAACTTGAGGGAAGCCGAGCAAGGGAATGCAGTCAGGCGCGCGCACCCGTTGGATTTGACTTCATAAAATATATTTTATTTTTCTCCTCACAGTAAAAATAAACGCTGGAAAATAACGCTAAATTCACATTTTCTATGATTCTTTAGCTTAAAAACTATTTTTAATAACAGAATGAACCATAAAAAGTAACAAAATGTATAATGTAGTTCATACGATGCGTGTTAAGTCAACCCTACACATATGTCATGCACAATTTTCGCAAAGTGCGCATGTGCGAACGTCATCATGTCAAATCTAAAACGTTATTTGAAGTGCCGGACCTGTGGCGGGGTCGAAAATGTATGGATTCCGACATACGGAAGTTCGAGTACTAAGACTTAAAAAACCGCCTCTGAATCTCGACCAAGCTTAGTAAGTATTATTATTATTCAACAGCAGTCAAAACTTTACTCTTTCCATGTGATTTATATTTAAAAAGCTTCTCTTTTCTCCTCGACTTCCAACATTTGGTATCTTCCTTTGATACAACATATTCTCCGCTGACAGTCACGGCGTTTAGTTTTTCTGCAAAATGAAATATTTTTGTTAGTTTTTCTAATGGTGACTTTAATTTGAAACTGCCACTAAGCTACTAACCGTCAGTTGCAGAAACGCTCATTAGAGTTAATCCTCCATGAAATCTCTTGCTAGCTTTTACTACGTCAACAAGACAAAAAGTGACAGCGAGAGATTTAATGGAGGATTAACTGTAATGAGCGTTTCTGCAACTGAGTGTAAAAGAATGTAAGTAATGTAAGTGTCGCAGGCAAATTGTTGAATCCGGAAAATTATAATATGCCTAGGCAAATTATAAATAGACGAAAAAATGAAAGTGTAAAATAAATATCAGAAGCGTCGTGTACCAATTTTTCATCGCAATCAGACAAATGTTATAGGAAGGCAAAAGAAATAATCAGACAGACAAACATAGATGTTTATAAAGGGTCCTACCATAGGGTAAATACAATAAAGTGGGTGCGCTTAGTGGCCGCGTTGGGTCTATGCTTGCGCAGAGTGCGGGGGGGCTCGCGCGGTGTGCGGAGGGGTGAGGCACCGGCCGCTGGGGTACAGCGCGCTGGTGGATCGGTACTGGAACCGCGCCCCGCGCCACCAGCACCCCCCGCACGATTGGCATGTCGCGACCCGAGAGCGCCCTCACTAGTAGTATTATATTCACTTTGGTCCTACTTAATATGCTGAAGGTTTTTAAAGTGGATGATCAGACCAACAAAAAAGAAATCAGCTGTCCAATGTAGAATTGCAGTTTTGTATAGATACATTTTTTTCGCGATTTCGACATTGGTCCCACAGAGAAAGTTGTTCAGTTTGGACAGATCATCCCCTTAAAAACCGTCAACAAGGACCTGTGCATAGAAGATTATTCTCACCATCTTCATCAAGATCATCACATTCTACTTCTCTTCTCTTCTTCTTCATTTTCTTAGATTCTCTGTTGTGTGATTCAGTGTATGTGTCCTGAGCTTCTTCACAAGACAGAAAGTTTTCTGAATTCGTAAACAATTTCACTCCACCTTTGACTTTAGGTTTCCTGAAAGAGAGATTGGAAGCATTCAGTATGTTTTAGATTTAGACTAAGGCACAGAATAGGTAATGTATATAGTTCTACATAACTAAGGTTTAATTCACACCGAGATTGCAGTGGTAGTTTGATAGGACAGTAAAGTGTATAGTATAATAGCTAGACGGCTTAGGGCGATGTTTTTGAACCCTTTAAATGATATAAATTTTAGCAATTTAATCTATTTTAAAATGCTGTAAAACTAAGACTGCTCGCTGCTCACTTCCGACTGCTGCCATCTCTGTGCGAATTGGGCCTAAATCCATTTCCTGAGAGTATTGACAGTTCCACAGACAGAACCAATAATTTGCAATGTGCATGCCCCAAATAAACATGAGCTATGATGGACGGGCAATAGAGAAAGTGAGCTTTAGCTTGTGACAGTGGCAGGGCTAAGCCATAATTATTAATCGCCTGATGAACCATCCGAGATAGCCTTAGAATGGCACCAATCAGGCAAACGAAGGACCATCCTAAAATAACCTGGAGTGTGATTTCTGAAACACATTCTTTGAACTCAGCAGTTGAAAATGTCAATATTAATATGGAGATGTACATACTTCTACTGCGGATTTGACATTAAAAAATCATACTCCAGGAGTGCGATTTTTGAAAGCATCAGCAGTAGAAAGATGCGTATCTCCATACATTTTCAACTGCCGAGTTCAACGTACGAGATTCAAAAATCACACTACTGTACTGAGCCCTGGTGCTGTGGAAGTAGAGGCATAGTCTTAACATGAACTGGGAGGATAATTATTACAGTGCTGCAGTACGATAAGATCAGTGATCAGTAGAGTTATTATCTGAACCCTATACCCCACAAAGGGGACAGAGAGAGAAGAGAATGTGTTGCATGTGTGAGGCTGAGACATACTAAATTCTATCTATAACGTCACGCCTCTTTCCCAGTGGGGTAGGCAGAGACCAGGGCGCGCCACTTACTACGATCCTTACATACCTCTTTTGCCTCATGCACATCCATACATCTCTTCATACATGCCCGTCGTTTTCGAGTACTCCACACCTCCCCTTTTTGTAGGACGCAACTGATTTGATCAGCATACGTCCTATGAGGACATACTACATTATCTATTTTAATTTTGTTAAAAAGAGTTCTAAAACATACTTAATTTTTTGTTCAACATCAACAAATTCTACGTTCTTTCGTATAACAGCTGATACTTTCGCTCCAATTTGATGTTGCATCTCCTTGGGTACTTTCACATCATTGTAGTGGCTGGATGTTTCCAAATATCTTTCTGATTTTGGTTTCTTTTCATCTGAAAAAATTAACATTGATCACTGTACATAAATTGTACAAAACTTTGCTCAAAAAATTAATCCCCATCAAACTGAACAACTTTTACTATAGGAGAAAACATGCAGGAACCAAAAAAATCTGCTGTTCCATACATTTGAAAAATTTGAATCTAGTAGGCATTGCAGTTTAGTATGGAACAGCCGATATGTTTTTGTGCTGACACGTTTGCTCCTAAGAATTGTTCAGCTTGATGGGTAGAGTAGCGTAAATATACAATAAAGTGGGTGCGCTTAGTGGCCGCGTTGGGTCTATGCTTGCGCGGAGTGCGGGGGGGCTCGCGCGGTGTGCGGAGTGGTGTGGGGTACAGCACGCAGGTGAATCGGTACTGGGACCGCGCCCCCGGCACCCCCCGCACAGATAGGCCTGTCGCGACCTGAGAGTGCCCTCACTATTATTATATTTACTTTGGTAGAGTTGTGGTTTAAAGGTTAATTATACTTTTCCTTACACCCTGTATAATACAGGGTGAAATTGATATCACTGGCATCCTTTTAGACTAAGAGTCTACCCATCAAACTGAACAACTTTTACTATGAGAGCAAACCGATCGGAGCAACTAAAAAATCAGCTGTTCCATACTAAACTGCAATGCCTACTCGACTCAAATGTATGCCACAGCCGATTTTTTAGTCGCTCCGATTGGTTTGCTTCCATAGTGAAAGTTGTTCAGTTTGATAGGTAGACTCTTAGTTTAAAAGGATGCCAATGATATCAATTTCACCCTGTATATGGGTCCTTCTTAATATGCTAACACTTTTTAAAGGGGATGATCAGACCATCAAACTGAACAACTTTCTCTATGGGACCAACATTGAAATCGCGAAATAAAAAATTTATCCCATACATTTGGCTCAAGTAGATTTGCAGTTTTGAATGGAACAGCTGATTTGTTTTTCGCGATTTCGATGTTGGTGCCATAGAGAAAGTTGTTCAGTTTAATGGTCTGATCATCCCCAGGGTAAGAACGAGAATGGGCACACCTTGGACACTTAGCTGTCATTTCATACAAATGGAAAATTTTTAAAGAGGAGGTTTTCATGTGTGATACTGAGCGAGTGCAAACAAGAAAGGAATACGCATTTGCTTAACATTGGTAACTGCCGAGGTAATCAGAGGGCAATAAATGGGGTGAGGTAAAAAGTTGGTGGGAGGCAGGGAGTGTCCGTACCGTAGTAATAGATACTCTTTCTTATACTGTGGCATGGGCATAGTGTAAATAAAACAAGTGATGAAGTTCAGCGGTCGCGGCGGGTCTATGCCCGCGCCGCGTGCGGGGTACGGGCGTACCCTAACTCAATTCGCTGTTAGGGCTCTTACAGACCAGCGACAGTACTCTGCAGACCGTGAAGACGTTGAAGACCGTGACGTAGTTAATTAATAATTAATTAATAACGCTCACAGGCACATATATTGTAATGATCCCAAGAAAGCACTATTTATAGGCTGTTTATTATGGAAACCATACAACAACGGCACAAACATATAAACATCCATGACCGAACCGGGATTCGAACCCAGGACCCTGGTTTGGCAGTCCGGCGTGGTAACCATTACACCAACCCGGTCGTCGTAGTGTTGTATAGTCTGAGAGATAGACCTCCATATCCAATATATAGTTTGTAACATTCTATATAATACAGGATGTAACAAAACACCCTAGTAATACTTAAGGGGGTGCTTCAGACCATCAATCTGAACAACTTTCACTATGGAGCCAATGTCGAGAAAAAATAAAAAAAAACTGCCGTCCCATACATTTGAGTCGAGACGGTACTGCAGTTTTGTATGAAAGAGCTGATTTTTTCTCGCGCGACGGTCGCGTGACCCTGTCGCGAGCTGTCGCAGACAACTGTCGCTTGTCTGTTAGAGCCCTTAGGGTACGCGCGCAGGCAGAGTGGGCCGGGACGCACTCCTCCTGGCCCCCGCACGATTGGCCTGCCGCGACCGCCGAGCTTCACCACTATTAGTTCTTTACACTATGGGCGCATGGGCCTAACACTACCATGCAAGAAAAGTTTTACCTTATTCAGCATTATTTTGGATCTAATTTCCCGTGGTACATGCAAGGTCACTCTTAACTACAAGCTTATATAAAATAAAGCTAAACAAACCTTTGGTTGGTTTGCTCTCAGCACCAAGAGATTCTGTGATCAGTTTAGTGAATGAATTGTCTACAGCTTCTCGGAATCGAGACATATCCTCATCTTCCGATGAATCCGACATTTTCTGGGAATCTTCGGAGTCTTTCTCGGTTTGAAATTGAAAACTTTCTTATTTCTTTTTAATCTTTGATTTGCAAATCCTGTGCAAATCGCACATCGCACCCACGCCACGTGAGTTTGTTTTGGTATTTTTGACATTGACATTTGATGATGAAAACAGTGACATGGATGATGATGATTATTATACCTCAAATATTAGCGAAAGAAGAACCTAAGTAGAGTTGGAGACCATGAAGCACCGAGTTGGAGAAGATTTTCGAAGATTGGAGAAGATGGAATCTCAATGAGACCATGGAAAATAGCTGGAAAAGATGCTTTAGATCTTAATAAATTCTATCGCGCATGGAACGCCGAACTATTTGTTGTTTGGTTTTCGTCTTGATGTGTCGCCGTATGTAAAGCATACCTCATAAACATTTCGGTTATGTCAAATAATATGACACTGACAGCCAGCTGATCAGTGTTCCCGAACCTCCCGATTTTACGGGAGATCTACCGATTTTCGACCTCATCTCCCGATCTACCGTAACATGGTCAATTTCTCCCGATTTTTATGATTCTCTGAATAATTCATAATAAAAACCAACTTTCTACTAAAAATTATAATAATTGATGCATCCATTGATTTTTAAATAAGTTTTCATTATTGCATTTAGTTGTTTTCTATCAGTAAGAAAGTTTAAGGCATTTTTCTGGTAATGATAAATTAAAATTCAATATTATGTTATTGTATACTATCAGTTTAAAAGAACAATGTGCTTCTAACTTCACTCGGTTGTAAAAGAATATAGACTCTAGTAAAGGAAATAATCATTTGAATGACTCGAGTGAAGTTCGTGTGATTGAGTGACGTCACATTTGCAGGCGAGGTCATGCACATTGTTATTTTAAACTGATAGTATATGGTTACTTATCAACCTACTAATAAAATTATGGATTTTTTTGGTCTGAAATAAATGAGATCTGATATCAAACAAATAAATTTAGAATTTAGTTAAGGATTTAGTTACGGATGAAGTTTCAAGTTTTTAAAGAAAGAATACAAAACACTTCAAATTTTTGGAAAATGCCTCTTGCTCTATGAAAAAATTAATTACTATGTTTAAATTAAGTTTTAAAGTTGTTTTTAATTAATTTTTAATTACATCTAATAATACGTTTGACAAGAATCTGTACAAAAAACCTTAAATTAGCTTTATTTACAACAAATTTCAAAATCTCCCGATTTCTCCCGATTTTTTGACCACACTTCTACCGAATTTTAATTTTTTGTTTCGGGAACACTGCAGCTGATCGATCGATTTTTGAGGTTATGTCATTACCGAATCCAGTATTTTTTTTTCTCGAAAAAACACTTGTGTTCGTCAACAATAAAATAATAAAAACTAAAAAAATTACCAGTAAGACATGGCAGAATACACTAAACCACCCAGTGACCCAGATTTAAACCGATTTGCACAGGATAGCGACTACGATGCGCTCGCGAAATATCTTGTTGGAAACTTTTATCGTTACCGAGAAAACATCATAATACCGAAGTTGTTGGGGCCTGTCATGATCCCAACGAACGAAGAGAAGATGATTGAAGCTACAATCGAAAGTTGCCCATTCAAATCACTGACTAGTTGTGTTATCGGTAAGGTACAATTTTAATTTCAGTAACGTTCACAATAATTGTTTCTTTTTTTTATTAGGGTGTCGCACCCAAAGGGGGAAAATGAGACCCTATTTATAAGCCTACGCTGTCGGACGCACATCAGTTCGTCCTAGCTTCAGAGGTCTGTATCTTACAGAACTGTAATAGGTAGCCAGTTGAAATTTTCACAAAATTTTACTCCTACTGTTTTCTTAATAGGCCAGTCATTTTACGGAGTTTTGTTAGGCGGGGTAGGGAGTAATTACTAATTGGACTTTTAAACTGTAACCGGCACCATTTAGTGACAAAAATTTGTATTCTAAACCATATTAAAAAAAAATTGGTACGCGACATAGAAATCGAAATTGTGTCCCAAAAAAATTAATAAAAATTAAAAATTATTTTTGAGCAATAAAATAGGCATTGAAATTTTAAAAATGAGGTGTTTATTAGATAATACGAATGTATTTTTAAAAACCTTCTAAGTAGTCAACAATATTTACACCATGTTTGAAGTACCTATGTATAATGATAAAGACTTAAATATGTGGAAAAAAAATTTAATGACAGGTTTTTTAGAACGAGATAATATCTAAATTTTAAAATTGGAACTGTTGCTGATGTGTTTTTTTTTTTTTTGGTACATTTTTAAGCTCAAATTGGCTCTTCAATATTATAGCGGAAAAAAAAATCAATTATTAATTAGTTCCGGCTCAAACCGTAAAATGACTGGGTTATAATATATTCTTAAAAACTTGCACCTTGCCGCCAAAATTAATACAACATGTAATTTTTCATTACGTGCAAAAATTGTGTGGAATTTTTTAGAGTTACTCTTCTATAGCTATTCTTATTCATAGACTTGGGATCATTACAATGTATGTGCCTGAGAGCATTTACTTATCTATTAAAAAATGTTTTTTTCAGGGTATGGTCTCGGTGCAGCTGTAGGTCTCTTCACATCGTCTCTAATGCCAAACGTTACGGACACAACCGCACAACAGACACAGACAGCCAGACAAATACTCAATGAAATGAGAGTATCCATGTTGAGTTACGCAAAGAACTTCGCTATGCTCGGCCTGGTGTTCTCCGGGGTAGAATGCTGTATAGAAACGGCTAGAGGGAAGACGGATTGGAAGAATGGAACGTACGCTGGCGGAGTTACTGGTGGATTGATCGGCTTGAGAGGTATTTATGTTCATTTTGTATTTGTCTTCTTAGTAGTATTAGCATGGCACGCACGGCAAAGCGAGATAACCGTCATGCGCACTCCCTTCGTACACGCAAAGTAACAAAGACAGAGGCGTCTAGATTTATGTTGTTTTCTCGGGTACCCCTGGTAAATCCCGTTTCATTGAGGGTCAGCCTTTTTCGTACAGATTTTTAGGGTTCTGTACCCAAAAGGTGAAAACGGGACCCTATTACCATAGCGTAAATACCTTAAAGTGCTTAGTGGCCGCGTTGGGTCTATGCCTGCGTGGCGTGTGGGGTGTGGCAGGGGACGGGCGTACTCTAACTCAATTCGATGTTACGATACGCGCGCAGGCAGCGTGGGCCGGGACGCACTCCTCCTGGCCCCCGCACGATTGGCCTGCCGCGACCGCTGAGCTTCACCACTATCAGTAGTTCTTTACACTATGCTATTACTAAGCCTTCGTTGTCCATCCGTCCGCTGTAGTATACTATACTACAGTAATTTTACTATTTTTACTCTTATTTCATTTGCGTATTGAATTTGGTAAAGCGCTCCCAGTGGTTACGTTTAGAACCTTTTTAGAACTAATTCTTCTGCCATACGAAATTGGCGCTGTAACTACAGTAGTAGTAGTTACGTACAGTGCAAACATACCGGATAGGCGTACCTACTGAAGTTGCCAAGCTTGCGAAGTCATTTTGTTATCTAGTCATGCATGGATTTTCGCAAAGTAACGCCTGATTCAAGAAATTACTTATTTTATTTAAATAATTCTTCTCATAAAATACAATCTTCTTTTTTCAGGTGGACTAAGAGCCGGAATATTTGGGGCTGCAGGTTTTGCTGCCTTTTCAACGGCAATCGATTATTACATGCATCAACGAGGATAGTAATTTAAATAAAATGAATGTTAGTTTATGAGTTTCTTATTATTTTATTAACATCCTCCTCTTCCTCTCCTCCACAAATTAATGTTCAATAAACCGAATAAGACAAGAGATAAACTCAGATAAAGTTTACTTGATGGACGGCGGCGGGTCAGTAGCTGCTCAGCGGCCGTAGCATGATGCGCGAAAGGCTATATCACACTCACACCTTTTTTATTACCTACTATCTCGTTCGTTCGCTCGCAAATAGAAAGAGAGCTAAGGGCGATAGCGCTTCATCACGCTGCCATGCTACGTCTGCGTTTTCTCACACCATGTCGGTCGCGCGCTTGTAGGTAGTACTCCTTATATCTTTGTAGTACTCCTAGAATCTTTCTACTTGCGTGACTCGGTTTTTTTAAAGATTATGGCTCCATCGGTTTGTCGGTTAGCAGAATCATCGGATTCTGCTTGAAAAAGCGGAGGAATGCGTATGAGGAATGCCAAAAACGTAAAATACTATTTCAAGAAACGAGTGTGGGCTCAGCTTAAGTTTTTAAAATGGCAGCACCAATGCCGCTCGCCAAAGTGCTGCCGGTAGTGATTCCATTCTCTTTGGTGCTGCCAGCTAAGGGTATTTTACCCCAGAAAAAAAAATCACCCAAGTGCTGCCAGCTTAGGGTATTTTACCCTAGATTTAGGGTAAAAACGAAGTCCTAGGGTAATACATTATTTGGAGTAATAAATAATTTTACTTACGGTATTTTTTAGTGTTAACTCACGGACGACCGTATAACACTTTATTCATACTTTGGGGTAGTTAGAATACTACTTTATTTATACTACCTATGCCGTGTCAAGTGTTGATAGTGACCACCATTCCGCCCACAAAATCACAGCATAAGGAACTTTATGCCGTAGTAGAAATGTGAAAAAGATAATTATTAATTATTGCAATACAGACAAAAAACAGAAAAAGAAAGGATTGTGGCCGAAGTTATTTTTTTTGAGTTTGTTTCGATTGGATACCGACAGATTTTAGGGGATTTTTTTTTTATTTTGCAAAATCTAGGGTAAACTGAGACCAAGACTAGGGAAAAGTGAAAATAAGACTTGGCAACACTGGCGCGCCTTTTAAAAAAATAAACAAAAACCAACGGCCAACGGACAATACCGTTTCTGCGCGATCGATTTTTATTAAATTTTGAGAAAACATGTGTTGAATACAGAATTCTAGACTTTCCATTTAGTAGAAGGCTAGATTAGGAGCTAGGTTTAGTGCTAATTTGCGTAGTGCGCCGCAGAAATAACACAAAATGAAGGATCCTTTTGCGTCTGACTCTGGTATCGATTCCCCAGCTCGGGAAAGCCTGAAAAACGTCGAAGGTTGTTACAATAAAAACATATTCACGACCAAATCCTTTGCTAATTCACGACGTGCCTTGCAGTCCGGCGCAGAGAAGATATCAAGAACGTTTCGGAGCGTTAGAAATACTTTTGGAAACTTGTCACAGGTGAGCAAATTCAGTCCTTTGTTTGATCGAAAAAAGTCATAAAATCACACTAATTTGCTGATTCTCGATACCTCTGAAAGGTCTGATGTGTTGTCTACGTTTTTACACTACTACAATAACTTACTTTGTACGTATTATCGACTGCATAGAAAAGAAATTCAGATGCGTATTATATACCGATCAGTCTACCGATCCGCATTTGGCACTTGATATAATTTCGAACCCTGAAAAACCACCCCTAAGACACATTATAAGGGGCTGTTTAAACAGAAGTGACGTGGCGCGGACATTTCGCGGGCGGGGTGCGGCAATATAAACCTTATAGTACGTAGCATAGAGTGGTTTGGAGAATTACGCCCGCGCCTCCAGGCGACGTCGCCTGGTGGCGGGGGCGCGATTTATCTTTACGTCAAAAAACGACGCTATGCTACGTAATATAAGGTTTATAATGGTGTTACTTTGACTACCCGCCACCGCCACGCGTCTCTTCTGTATAAACCATAAAGTTATTATAACTGTCGGAATAGAGTAACTGACATGAGTTGTCAAATGAAACCGTTTTTTGTGCATTTGTCGGCACTTATCGGCACCCTAAAACTTCGAGTTCTGTGTATAATTGTGAATCTAACGTTAAATCGTAGGTAATTTAATGAAATAGTGTTAGTATATTTCACAAAATAATCTACGACTTCACTTTAGATTCACTAATTATTCACAGAGCACGAATATTTACCGAGTCGATTGTGCTGAAAAGTTCCTAAAAACGGTTCTATTGCCTCGCGTCACGTATCTCTTTCCATTATACAGTTGCGCCGCTAGGTGCATCTTGCTCTCTCAGCTGTCAGTTCCTCTATATGATACCTTTATGGTATAAACCTTACCTAAGACAGTTATCCATCTTCATACAATGGTACCAAACGCGGCATACGCCTCGTAGCACGCACACACTGACAATATCTCCACGTAGCCCCGTCTGGCACTGCCTTGGCTGCCTTAGATATTGTTGTACGCACTGGCGAGTCTGGCGAGCACACATATAAGCCACGTTTGGTACCATTGTATGAAAATGGATTACTGTCTTATACTGTGGTATTATTGACTGCTGCTCTTAAACAGCGAAGGAAAAAATCTTGAGGAAACTACATACGCTGAAGAAGAAATTCAGATGCGTACATGAAGTCTACCGATCCGCATTGTGCGCTTGACATAATTCCAAAAAAACAATCCTTGTGATCAACCAAATATCCCATTACCAAACAATGTCAAACACATAAAGACTGTAGATTGGCAAAATTATTGACACAACAATGGAGCCACAGTTTTAATATTGAATTAGGAGTCACATTGCAGGTTCTGACCCGAGCACTCGTCTCGCGTGGTTTTCGCGCGTCGCATTTTTGCCTGCCACGAAGCTCCGCAATCCTCAATCTCTTCTTGTTCTTGTCCAAAAACAATCCGTGAGATTGGGATAGATTCTCCCATAAACTACTTGACACTGGCGGAAATGCAATGCTAATGCACAAACAAGCAAGAGTACATTAATTATAAATTAAAAAAAATATATGTGTATGAATTAGAAGTGGGAAATAAGGTCAGAATGTCATCGTAAGGGTGGTTAAATAAAACTGAATATTTCTATACATTTATACAAGTAGGAATTTTGCTATAGCATTTCAGGTTGGGAGGAAGGCGCAGGCATCGGCTCACGGAGACTGGTTCTCCTTGTCGGACGCCTTCTACTCCTGTCACCAAAAAGAAACAGGCAAGTAAATAAAAGACTCTAAGAAATTTATCAGCAATGCGACAACTCGTGTCTAAAAGTTCAAACTGAACAACAGCAGGAGGCAAGGCTCGTGCCATCGTCGTGCCCTCACTGGGCACTACGCCACAGGCACGATGATGCACAAGATGAAACTCACCCTGGATCCCAGCTGCCGAGCGTGCGGAGAGGATGAGGAGACCATGGAGCACATTCTTTGTGATTCTTTGTGACTGTGATGTCTTGGCGGCAAAACGCATGTGCCTCCTCGGTGATGGATATCCAAAACCGGGAATCTTAGGCTTCTTCCCCTCAATGGTATTGCCTCCTTCATTGACCATGTATTTGAAGGGTGAAGAAAGCAAAAAGTATTGGGGCTAACACAAAAGATTATAATAATTATAATAATTATAATAATTATAAAGTCACTAGAATCTGGAATCAGGAGAAAGTGTACATTGTCCCCATAGTTCTATCAACTACCGGCGTAATACCAAAACACCTCCACCACAGTTTAAAGCTCATTGATTTGAAACCTAGCACTTATATACAACTCCAAAAAGCTGCCATACTGAATACATGTCGAATCGTAAGAAAGTTTTTACAAGTAGAAGAAGATGCCACGGATCTAACAATATAGAAGTATTTCCTAATGTCATTTACTTGGCTTTGTCCCGTAAATGGCATAACAAAAATACCAGCGCAAGCTGAGAAATTTCAAAGACAAAATAATAATAATAATAATAACCCCGCGGGGGCAGCTTGTGGCGAGCTGACGGTGAGTGGCGACACCGCGGACCCCTATCCAGGGGGACCATACAGACATGCGCTCACACACACACACACCCACACACACACCCCCACACCCACACACACAGTAACACACCCCCCTACCTCTGGCTTGCCTTCATTGGCCGTCCAGAGTGGAATCGCAAGAGCAGAACCTATGCTCCAGGTTGGAAGTGTATTGCACGTAATGGCGTAATAACGGGGAAACCCGCTCACGGGGGTAAACCCCGCGATGGTGAAACCGGAGCCGCACCTCTCGACAACCTTCAGCCGCTCAATGAGATGTTGCCCCATTGTCGCACTTTGTGCGTGCGGCCGTTTTATGGGGCCCACTCGACGAGTCGGCGAGTCACCGCCTGCCCTATTTACAATTTTGAGACTAGTTGTCATGGCAGGCGTCCGTTAGTCTCCTCCCATAGCCCAGTATCCATCCATCCAACTTTCACCTCCATAGCCCAAGACCTTATTTTCCCATCGCGGCCATAGCGCCGTACTCCAATAGTCTTTACACAAATGGCGGGGACCATCCCCGTGGGTATCATGTTGTACGCTCGGAGATGGTATCCGCCATTTGTGTATCCCTTACATTTAGATTAACTTGTCTTTTGAACGGGCCTCTACATGTTGGCTTCGGCCCCATGCACGCCTTCCAAAGGTCCGGGACTTAATTGCCCGTGATTACGGAAGGATAATAATAAATAAAAGACATTGCCCACATGCTGAAATGTATTCGTTTCAAATCGTTTCACAACTAGTGAATGAGTATGATCAAAGAACATATAAATAGTATGATAGCTAAAATTATACACAAAATAGGAGGAATATCATACTTCCCAAGGAAATGGAAATTATCCTTTTCTATTGTAGCATCACTACACATACATATAAAACAAAGTCGCTTCCCGCTGTCTGTCCCTATGTATGCTTAGATCTTTAAAACTACACAACATATTTTAATGCGGATTTTTTTTATAGATAGAGCAATTTAGGAGGAAGGTTTATATGTATATAATACATGCATAGTATCAGTATTGCACCCGTGCGAAGCCGGGGTGGGTCGCTAGTTTCTTATAAAATTCAAATTTACCAGTTTTGAGGCGAAACGAGATTGGGCGTTTTCCTTTCCCCTCATCCCACTCCCCATAGGGGGGAGTGAGGTAACCCCGATTTTAAGAAGAGGAGGGGGAGAGCCTGTGTGTGGGCTTGGTGTAATTAAACACAGTGAAGCCCTTTGGGTTGCAATATACTAAAAATCCAACTTTTTTGTAAGATAACCATATGTACACTTAATTTTTTTAATCAAAAACTAGGGGGTTCCTCACTCCCCACTTTGGGGAAGGGGTAAGGGAGACTGCCTGGCTAGAGTATGGCCCATTCTCTGAACCTTATACATATGTAAGAAGATTGAGGCCTTGGTCCTGCAGTGGGATCCCCCAAGCTATTTAACTTTTTTGAGTGTATATCCTAAACTAAACCACTGAAGACAAAAATATGAAATTTGGAATTTATATATGAAGGACGTAGGGCTGCGCTAGAAATGGATTTCTGTTGAAGTTTTACGAAATCCACGCGGGAAAAACCTAAATGATTATTTACTATGGTAGGATTAGACGATGACAATTTCGCGGCGCCTATTTTTTAGCACGAAAAAAAAGCACGGCACGCTTTCGTTTACACGCTGCTAATTTCCAGCGCCAATTTGTTCGCATGCCAATGGATTTGCGAGAGAAAACCGTGCTAACGATTAGCACGACGCGTTTACACGAGTCGAAAAATTTGCAAGGGGGATGCGAGAGACGCGGGCGGAGGTCACTAGCGACGCGTGCTTTTTTCCGTGCCGTAAAATAGTCGTGCGAAAAGTGTTTATAAGTACGTTGTTTTTGAGGCGCCGCAGAATTGGCGCCGCTTAATTTTCATCGTCTAAACCTACCACTAAACTAAATTGTTTGCTTTACAGGTACTAGGCAGAAGCCCTGCCAAGCTGTACAGTCCGTTCGGCATAGAGACACCTCACAGCAGAGACTTTAGAATGTCTCCGTACATGCCGGATACACCAGACCACGGGTAAGTCATCAATTAAGCCACAGCAAGCTTTGTGAAAATATGCTTGCAATATGTACATCTATGATGCATTCATTTCAGCCAATAATTATAACTGCTAAACAATCTAGCAATGGGCTGGGTACATTGCTTGCAGCACAGATGGTTGATGATGGCGACGACCATGTACCGGAAAGCGCAGCAAAGGTAGGGCACCCATTGGATGAGGGCAGTGACCCGAGTGTCAGGTCTATTTGGCAGGGAGAAATAGGAGGTTTCCATCCCGCAAGACCTGGCCAAAGCCAAGTTATACCTACACTTATAATGACAGCAGAGAACTTTACTGTTTGACGTGCGATCGGACCTTTAGCATACTATATACTATTACCTATTCTGTGCCTTTAGGTGAAAAATTTGGGTTCAGTACTCACATGCGAGCCCACTCCACTAAGCGAAGCCCAGGGCACAGATTATTTAATAGTTACTACCGTCCCAGGGTGCTTAGGATAGGGCGTAAGCTTAGTTTGGATTAACATTTACACTTTCTTTCATCGCAATCGGTTCATTCAGTCAAAAGTTATGAGTATTTAAAGTGTGTGGTCTGCGCGTACGATGTATCGTTTTTTTTACCCGACTGCGCCAGAAGGAGGGTTATGTTTTTCGAGCGTATGGATGAATGTTTGTATGTCTATTTCTTTGGCACACCTTACAGCCTAAACGGCTTGATGGATTTTCACGTCATGAGGTGTCGTTAGATTCGTAAAAATCGTGAGAGTGACATAGGCCATATTATTTTATTATGGCGCGTGCGAATTAAAAACAGAGGGGAAATATTTTTTTTTTGTGGAAAATTATTTCTTAAAGTATTTTAATATATTTGTCTTCCAGATGTTCACCAAAGAGACGTAAAGGCGTCCAGTCCTGGCACATCCTCGCGAAGAAGAGACCCCGGGCTCTGTTCCACTGAGGCTTTAACTTTAAACAAGACACACAAGTAATGTACCCCACCGCTTAGTAACTAGCTTACCTCAATAATGAGGTGTCGATATTTTATATGCAATGGTGCTATATTTAATAGTATTGTATGTGTATGTTTATACATTATATTGTTTGGGACTGGTATATGTAAAAACAAGTTAGTTGTTTACGTTCATAATGTTCTCATAGAGGCAGGGTGCGAAGTTATCAAGATGATAATTTTTTTTTATAATTATCCAAGCTGATTCTTAGTTTTTAAAGACATTTGTAACTAAAAGTTCTAAAAATGCTGTTTTTCCCGACCAAAGAGGTCCTAATCTTCTGCATTATAGTTTCGTATCTCAATGAATAACAAATAATTGAGAAAAACAAAAACTGAGAGAAAAATGATTTCGTGTTTTATATAGTTTTTTTTTTCGCTAATCGTAATCGACTACACAATGGCGTGACATTGCTAGCGTAAGCTTTTTGTTTTTCCAATTAATTTTATAATAATCAATGTATATTTATCAAGTTAATTATCCTTTCGAACCCTGCATTACGGACTTTTTGGGAAAGAGACATTATGAACCTAAATAGCCATTGTAAGGAATAACAAAAATCATCTTGACCACCTCGTCCGCACTAATAAATATTCTGCCTTTGTGGTGTATTAAAGGGTCGCCTCTCACAGAATCACGATCACAGATTACTGATATGTAGCAAGCTACAGATGCGACAGTGAAATTTGCACTTAGTTCCATCGTTTCCGTTGTGGCGTTCTGTCGTCAAACTAATGTGTATAGAACTTGTAGTTATAGGTATGTATACACTGATTCCAGGATGCAAAAATAGGGATATTTGACCAAGGAACAAACTATTCAACGATATTAGTATGTCATACGACGGAGAAGAATTGAGGCTTCTCAAGGATTCTCAACTCAAGCTAAAATACCAGGAAAATCCACAAGTTATTAGCTTCTGACGCAACAACACGGCATGAGGCTGCGCTGTTGTTGTAAGTTTAATATGGCGTTGTATCTCGTCGTCCAATGAGGAAGGACGATGGGAAAATGTGACTTCAGCGCCACAACGGCTACACTAGAACTAAAGCTGTCATAGGCCTAATCACGATATAGCAAGCATCAGGGCGCGCGCTCTAGTGCCTTGCTATAATTTGTTGGGGCGCTTGTTATGCGGCAAAGCGGCGCGCCCTGTGGGGCTACATTGACGGCGCTATATAGCAAAGACGATTCCTTCTTTCATTTAACGCGCATCATGTTAGGCCCTCTGTATGCTTAGGGTCAGGTCACATCTATCGGGGAAATGCTCGAGCAGTTTTTATTGATTGAGTTCGTTAGAACTCAATGGAAATATAGTTGAGAATAACATACAAGAGATGAATCCCTGTGACGTGTGTTCGCGTTATCTCTTGCACGCTATTTTCATCTCTATTTCAATTGTCATTCGAGTTCATTATCAATTGAAATGCTCGTATATTTTTCCGCTAGCTGACCCTTATTCGTGAGTGTACCAGTGCCTGCTGAAGAACTTATAGGCTGATGTAGATGTGAGAAGTTCCTGTACAGGAATGTATAGGCAGATATAGGGATGAAGACGATTACGAAACCCAATTTACAAATATTATTTGGCTAAAAGTGTGATAAAAGTGCATTGTATTAACCAGTATTAAATATGCCAAATTGTATCTATTCTAATTGTCACAAGGTTCGCTTTGCACGTACTTGGTGCGGGCAAGCATAACACTAGCTAGCCTCTCTAGTATGATTTCTCTGCTTGCGCAAGACTTGGCTTCTTTTCATACTACTTGTCGCGATAAGCCCTACTTTCGTTCTCTGAAAAGTGCGAAGAGTGCATTTTTTCTATGCAGCGAAGGCTCGTTGCGCGCGTGTTGAGATATCATACTAGACGTGTTAGGGCTCTTACAGACGAGCAACACTTTGCGGTCGCAGAGAGTCGCGCTCTTAGACTTTTACGGTCGCTGAGTCGCGCGACCCTCTGAGACCGCAAAGTGTCGCTCGTCTGTAAGAGCGCTAAGACTGCGTTTGTTTACCGCGTATTGATTAGCAGAAAAACATCGCTCCTAGAATAATGTGCGGCCCGATTGTGTGTTGGTATGGATTGAACCTTATGTGACATATACATATTTTTATGGTTAAAGGTTGGTGCAAACAAATGCGATTATTAATATTATTATAAAACAGGAATAATGTTTATCAATGCACGAATTTCAGGGGGTAGTTCAGATCATCAAACTGAACAACATTATGAAAATTTACAAAATTACCTTACGAGGTAACAGAATTTTCGCAATTTCATGTTTTTAAATATAATGATCTTAAATTTCTATTCCGAGAGATAAGTGTACTTTTTGCAACCATCAGCAGCAAGGCTGATTCAGTGTTCATGGGGTGTAGAGCTTTTCTGTGATGGGGATGGACCAGGTCTGCCTGCATTACTCCAGTCGGTTTAGGAGTTACTGATGATTAAAGGTCTGTAAATTTTTTTCGATCAGCTGCAAGGCTGATCGTGTGTTATTGTTGTAGTATGTACTGTAGCTATGTGAACAGTACAAAAACTGACATGGTTCATCAGTCGGTTTAGGAGATACAGCCGTTCAAAGGTCGGAACTTTGATTGGCTGTATCTCCTAAACCGACCGACAGAACTTAACAGTTTTTGTACTGTTCACATAGCTACAGTGCATACTACAACAATATCATACGATCAGCTGTGCAGCTGATCCTTAATTTTTTACAGACCTTTAATCATCAGTAACTCCTAAACCGACTGGAGTTATGCAGGCAGACCTGGTCCATCCCCATCACAGAGATGCTCTACACCATATAAACACTGAATCAGCCTTGCTGCTGATGGTTGCAAAAAGTACACTTATCTCTTATACTATTCGTGCTGTGATAAAATATACCAAGTTATTAATGTGTGAAAATTCCATCCAATATTTATCTGAAAGATGCACCTTGCTAGTGCAACCAACCTTATATTAAAAGTGGTAAGGTTTAAAACGCTTCGCTGTGACAATATTATTGCTAAATTGCGTAGGTTACGATTATACAAACTTATTCTAAGATGTCTTTAGTTTATTAAAATAATTATATTTATTATTACGAAAATTCAATTTGTGTAATAATTTTTTAATGTCTTTTATGTGAAAAAATCTGTCGTTTCTCGTTTTAAAGTTAAACTAAATGCATTTTTGCGAATTAACCTGAATCTTTAATCACTAGACCTAGTGATACATAGATATTCTGAGTTTTCAGAATATCTCTGACTTCCGTCGGGGAATATGCTTATGCTTTATTAATCGAACAGATGGCGACACAATCTGACGTAATATTGAAAAAGGGTAACGTAACAATATTTTTGTATTATGGCTCGGTCGGCACATGTGCCCATGCAATAAGCCCAAATTGTATATCACCCAACTCCATATCGCTATCTCATACGCGGTTACGCTGACGTTGCGTTTTGTCTACTAGGGTAAGCGAAACTTCTGGATGGAGATGCACAGATTTTTTCACATACCTAATAATTGACTAACCAGAGTGTCCAGTAAGGTTTGAACCTTATCTGGCAGCATCGCATTGCCTTTTTCTGTCGCTACATCCTTTTCTGTCAGTCTGGAACGTCATTTGCTAGAGCAAATAAGATAGACGGAACGCCACAGCACGCCGCAGCACCGCCGCGCGCGATCGCGTTCCGTCTATCTTATTTGCTCTAGCAAATGACGTTCCTGAGTGACAGAAAAGGATGGAGTGATAGAAAAAGGCGATGCGATACATAAACTGTAGTTTACTACTGTAGTTTTACTGTTGTTTACTACAGCGTAAACTCATGGTAGGTCTACAGAGTCGAATAATTTGATAAGCCATGGTTTACGTTTTTTGCTAAGAACAAGAACCTACAGGGTTTTTGTGCTAAGGACTCTGTTTTATGTTTTCGACATTAATCAAAGTATTTTAGTCTAAATACTAAAAGACTGATCGTCTATTTTTTACCTATTAGGTATTATTTTTATAATTATAGCATTAGCATTATTCTTTCAATTAATTCGAGGCTCATTGTGTATGCTATGTAATTATTTGTATGATCGTGTATGTAAGAAATTTGATGAAATTGGTATATATGTTAAATAGCGCCGATTTGTAACCGCCTAGCTGGCCAATTAACTAGCTAATTCAATGAGACGGCTGAGACTTGGTTTTTTTTTAATTAGATGTTTTTTATTCGAAATACATGAATATTTTGAGTAAGACAATTATATTTTTTATAAAACTAATCTCATCAAGTTTCCTACTAAAATTCTATGCAAAGATCTATACTAGGCTATTTTGCAGTATTCTATTAATTGTATATTGGTATCGAATACATTTTTTTTTACAAAGAATTTTTGTTTTTATGAACGCTGTTGGAGTATGCCCGATATTCTAGAGTTCTAGATATATTATTTATGGTTTAAGACATTTATTTCTCAAAAAAGAATACAATTCGCTTGGAATTGAGAAATACAGGTTATAAAAATATTATGTAGAATAACTAGTGTAGTAGCGTACAGAATGAAAGCATAATGCCATAAGGTTTACTAACAATAACAATTCGCTTCACTATTAAAATAGGTATATAAACATAAGCCGCTTCCATAATTTTATAGCTAAAAAAGAAGTTTAGGTAGGTAAATATGCATCCGAATATCCGATCTCTAAACATAACTCACAAAAACCCAGCACAACATCCACCAAACACACTCAATACCAAAATATTGAGGGTAGACGAATACAGCGAGCGAAGACACGGCCGAAATAAAACAAACCGACCCTGCCTCCGATAGGTATAGTCATCCAACCTGTCTAGTTTATAAAAGAGTGAAGGAACTTACTACGTGTTATAATGACCTCCGTGACCATAGCAATTACGGTTATTTATTTGTTATTATTAAAAGTATTTTTATTTATTTTCTTTATTTATTGACTGTTAGGTATTATTTTCCCGATAAAACTATTACTCAAGTCTACATAGGACCATTCTAGTATGAAATCTGAATCGACAAATATAAAAATTAAAAATTAAAAATTAACCAACCACAATAACTAGCTTTCAAATTCTGAGAAATCCTTCAAAAAATGGCTCTTTAGTACTTTTTTGTATAAAAGAAAAGACTGAATTTCTTTTATATCATTAGGTAGTTTGTTGTACAGTTGAGCTCCATCGTATAGTATATTTTGCTTTCCGTAGTTAGTTCGCGGTGTACGAAGACAGAGGTGATTTGCTTGCCTCGTTAGGCGTTTCTGGACTTGGCTCTTTTTTGTGAAAGTTATTTGAGTATGAATTTGTTTGTTAAGTATTTTTCTAATCAGGATACATGTATTATACTTATATATTTGTGACACCGTCATCAATTTTGCTTCTTTATAAACAACATTTGAAGGGGTCAGGTAATGAAAATGGAAAAGTAACTTAATAATTTTGTTTTGAGTAATTTGTATAGTTTTAATATTGGTTTTAGCTGCTGTGCCCCAAATTTCAATAAGATAGTCTAAATGCGGCTTAACCATAGTGTTATATATTAGATAGCGTACCGATTTGGGAAAACATCGAACAATGCCTCGAAGCGACCCTATAAGTGACGACAGCTTAGAACGAAGCTTATCTAGATGTGGTTTCCACGTCAATTGACTGTCGAAAATGAGACCAAGATACCTTTCCGAATCGACTTTAGTTATTGGTTCGTTACTAATTGTTAGTGGTTGATAAGTTCCGATTTTTTTGTTTTTTGCACAGAAAATCATATAGTTGGTTTTAGCTACATTAATTGTTAGTAAATTGTACTGGAACCAAGTGTTCAAAGAGTTAATGTCTTCTTGGGCCTCATTAACAACAGATTCAATTTTATCTCCGAAATAAAACAAGCTCGTGTCGTCTGCATATAACGAAATATCTCCTTTTAAGCCTATTTCATTAATATTATTGATATAAACCAAAAATAGCAATGGTCCAAGAATCGATCCTTGGGGGACACCATAGGTTATCAATTTCGGGGTACTTTGGGAATCTTCGATTCTAACGATTTGGTATCGACCAGCCAGGTACGAACGAAAAATATTAAGTGCAGTTTCCTTGACACCGATATGTGATAACTTTTGCAATAGTAGTTTGTGACTAATCGTATCAAAAGCCTTCCTTAAATCAATGAAAATACCGAGTGCTATATTCTTTTTGTCTATGTTATTCTTTACGTTTGTTACGAGATCTATAGTTGCTGAGAGTGTGTTGGACTTTGGACGGAAACCATATTGCTTTTCGTATAGGAAATTAATTGATTTCAGATATGAGTTGAGACGATTGTGCAAAATTTTTTCGAATATTTTTGAGAGTACCGGTAGCACCGATATTGGACGATAGTTTCCGGGATCGGTTTTTTTGCCAGACTTGAATATCGGGCTTACTTTCGCCGTTTTTAAAGTCTCCGGAAATATACCGTTTTCCAAACAAATATTGATAGAGGAGGTTAACTTGTCACTAATCAGATCTTTTACACATTTGACTGATTTACAGCTGATTCCGTCTAGACCAGTGCTCGTATTTGCGTTTAGGTTATCAATTATTTTTTTGACTTCGGTTACTGTGGCAGGCTTTAAATTTGTTAGGTTCACTCGGTCACTATTGTGGGTTGTGCTGTGTATGTGTGGATATTCAGAACCATTGTGGTAAATAGAATTGATTTTACCTGCTAATACAGAGCCAATGTCTGCGAAGAATGAGTTAAAGCACTCGCATATTTCCTGATTGTTGGAAGTTGTACCCGTTTCTATTTCTAGTGTCGAAGGAGCAGAGCTACCTTTGCTTTTGTTGTTCGCCAAAGTACTTATTAATGACCACATCTTGAAGGGTCTTTTCTCACAATTTTTGAAAGCTTTCAGGTAATATTGGTTTTTTTCTTTTTGGATCTTTTCTTGGACTTCTTTTCTTAGAGCTATATATTTATTCTTCGATTCGACGTCATCAACACGTGATACTTTCTTGTAAAGCTGATTTCTTTCATGTATTGCTGAGATTATTTCTTTGTTGATCCAGTCGGTTCTTGGTGGGTTCTGTATCTTAGTTTTTAGGATTTTGCTCTTGTCATTTGCTTCTTTTAATTTTCTTTCTAGGTTGTCATATGTGGCATCGGGACTGTGAGACAGTATCTTTTCGGTTGTTTTGTATAGCTTTTCATAGTCTAGTGCTTGGTATTGAATCTTCTTTCTGATTTCTGGCTTGTATTTAAGAACTTCTAGATATGCCTGTTTGTGATCTGACATTGCCGAGTTGATGATTTCGAGGTGAAACCGAATATTTTTAATATTGGTACAGACATGGTCGAGAATAGTTTTCGTCTTCGGTGTCTCCCGCGTGCAGTAATCTTCATGTATTTTATTTAGTATAGTAAAGCTGTTCTCTCGAAGTGTTGTTTTGTAGTCCTTTGTTGGTTGGTCATATTTAAGAAGGTTGTAGTTGAAGTCACCAAATACTATAGCTCTCTTTGCGTTTACGTAGCTGTTCGGTGTAAGTTTCCAGAAAGTCGCTGTCGTTTGTTCTTTCAGGTTTATAGATGGCACCGATGTCCAAGGAGAATCTGTTCAGGTGTATCCACAGAAAATGGTTATCATTTTCGCAGATTTCTTCTATAATACTGTGTTTCAGATCATTGTGTACATATATGGATACGCCGCCACCCCTGATGTGCCTTCTAAAGTTGTAATAGTGCGTATAGTTAGGTAATGCCTGCCGTTCCGCTTCTGGTTCAGATTTGATCCATGTCTCGGTCAGGATTATTACGTGTATCAAATTTGGTATTGATTTTAGAATACATTTTAGTTCGTCTAATTTACCTTTCTTTACGATACTCCGAACGTTCGCATATAAAAATTTTAGAGCTCTAGTGTCTTGGCCAATAGTAAGGTAGCTGGTTGTTACTTCGTGTGTTACGTTGTTTTTTGATGACTGATTTCCTAAGGAGTTTTTTGATTGTTGGGATTTTTTGGTTGGTTTTTTGATATTCTAGGAGTGCCTTTAACGTACTTGATAGTAAGGTCTTTTTCTCCCTCATCAGTTCGACGCTTTAATTCGGCACGCAAGTCTTGTATAAATTTCTTCTGATATGGAGTTTCGTCAGGATATATTTTAACCCCATCACACTTTATGGCCGTTTTTTGGCGTAAGATTGATTTAGCTGACTGAGCTGAACTAAAACACACTTTTATCGGGCGACTCTTCTCAGCGACGTATTTACCCAACCTAATGGTTTTTACGGGGTCAATACAATTAGGGACAGCCGTTTCTATTATTTTCTTTACTTCAGCATTATCATGATTGCGTCTCTCCTGAAAATTGGTAGTGTGGATTTCGGTAATGCCACATATAATAACATTTCTCTCCCTTTCAAAGCGTTCGTTTACTTCGGATATGAACTGTTCCTGAGAGATGGCAGACTGAGTATTAGGAAGGGCTGATTTTATCAAATTAACATCCTTCCCGATCGAGATGACCTTGCTTTCTATGTCAGATTTGAAATAAGCAAGGTTTGCTACTTCTATTTTCAGTTGATTCTGTTCTGATGCAAGTTTATTCTGTTCTAGTGAAAGTTGATCTGTGGTGGATTTCATTAGTTTGACTTGATCATTAATTAGCGAAACGTCGTTGGATATCTTTCTCAGAGTTTCTGCTTGCGTTTTCGCCATATCCCCAAGTATGACCATTATGTTGTTTTGGAAGCTATCAAACTTAGCAGAAAGATCGTCATCCGGCTGTTTCCTTTTGTTTCGCGGAGGAAAAACTACATTAGACTTGCTTAGGTCTGGGTTTGAGCTAAAGTGCATGGTCTTCGAAAGGGTATTGCTATCGTCGTACGTATTTGATCCCTTCGGTGGCGGTGTTCTTATATATTATTTTACACCCTTATTCAGACATATATATAATTTTTATTCCAGCAGTTGTGCTTTGTTCGTTTTTTGTGGGTCTGTTTGCCAATCGGCAAACGTCTCTTTCATTCATATCTTCTGTCGCCTGCTGCGCCATGTGTTTCCGGCAACCTAGTAATTTTTCTTGAAAGTTCTCGCGAGAGTGATGTGCCTGCTTGAGGAAGGATCTCTTTATTCTAATGTGGGCACTACATTCTCACCGAGAACGAGTGTGGATGCCCTTCATTGTTCTCGCAGCGTCGTGATCCGTAGAAACTGTGGGGAACTACTACAGTTACAAAGTTTAAAAAGTTTAAAGTTGACTTTAAGATTTTTTTTTAATAGAACAACCCTAGCTATACTAACTTTCTCATGCACGTCTGATAGCACCACTCTTCGAAAATATTATGCAAAAAGTGGACTGTAAAAATCTTTTCTTTTGTGGCCATGGTGTTCAAAAGAGTAACAAAGGTACCAAATTTCAGAAAAAATGTTTAAGTCCAAATATCTCGAAAACCGTGGCACTTTTACTGGACATGAAAGTTCAGTTTCTGGACTGTTTTGAGGTCCTCTATCAGCCGGTGCAAGGTTATCCATTACTTACCGGACACCCTGTATCTAAACTATTATAAAACTGTAACAGAAGTGTGTCTGTACATTGAAGATATTTACAAAAAAAAGATTACGATATGGTTTTTAGACTTCCCTGATTCCAAATCACAAATTTTTGGACTTTTTGTCTGTTTGTTTGTTCGTTTGGGTGTTTGTTTGTTCGAGTATCACGCAAAAACTACTGAACCGATTTTGATGAAACTTTTTTGTTTGATAGCTTATCATCTGACTTAAAATCTGGTATATAATTTATGCGGACGAAGTCGCGGGTAAAAGCTCGTATATACAGGGTGAAATTGATATCATATTGGCATCCTTTTAAACTAAGAGTCTACCCATCAAACTGAACAACTTTTACTATGGGAGCAAACCGATCGGAGCAACCAAAAAATCTGCTCTCCCATACTAAACTGCAATGCCTACTTGACTCAAAATGTATGCAACAGCTGATTTTTTTTTGCTCCGATCGGTTTGCTCCCATAGTAAAAGTTGTTGAGTTTGATGGGTAGACTCTTAGTTTGAAAGGATGCTAATGATATCAATTTCACCCTGTATATTACGAATTATGAAAACTTACAAAGCGACGGGTTCGTCACAAAAATGTCTAGTTGTAAAATAAAAACATAGTTCTTCATTTGGCACTTTTTATTTTCAAAAATTATAATGAGAAACTTAATAAATGTATTAATTTGATAACAAAGTCCTTATTATACTAAGTTACAATTACAACTTAACGAATCAATTTTATTTACATTAGGGGGCTTGCCCCTAGATCTTGTAGAGATTTTAAAAGTAAAAGATAACACTGAAATTTTACCCTCCAGTGGCGTGGCGCCATCATCACAATAGGTATTTAAGATTTTTCAATCGAGAAAACCTAAAATAAAATAGTGCAACACTAATTTAGTACAAAAGCCTAAAAGCATTTTTTTTTGGTTGGTTTTTTGGTTCAAAGAACTAAATAAATAGATAGTATATAGATAGGTAGGTGATAGTAGTGGTCGTTTTTAGGTGTCCTTAGGTTTTTAGGAACCCTAAGGGTTGAACCTCATCTGGCAGCACCGCATCGCCTTTTTCTGTCGCTCCATCCTTTTCTGTCACTCAGGAACGTCATTTGCTAGAGCAAATAAGATAGATGGATGGAACGCGATCGCGCGCGGCGGTGCTGCGGCGTGCTGTCGCGTTCCGTCTACCTTATTTGCTCTAGCCAATGGCGTTCCTGAGTGACAGAAAAGGATGCGGTGCTGCCAGATGACGTTCAACCTTTATACTTTCGCCCAGTGGTGTATTGTGAATATGGTATCGTTAGAATGTAGTATTTTGTGAATGTGGTGTTTTGTGAATATGATATGCAGAGAAGGATCAATAAGTAAACCAAAAACAGGAATGTTGTTAGGAAGAAACAATTTTTTTCTACCCCCTCCGATATAACGAAATGGGGGTTGGGAAAAATTTGTTTTAATAAATCGAGTGAGGTGTTGGATAGGTCTTGTCCAATGGAACTAAACTACCATAGAAACTAAATCGCTATACCGCTTCTGTCCCGAGATATCTGCGCCCAAAATCAAAATTAGCGTATCTCTACAGGGTGAAATTGATACCATTAGCATCCTTTTAAACTAAGAGTCTACCCATCAAACTGAACAACTTTTATTATGGGAGCAAACCGATCGGAGCAACTAAAAAATCAGCTGTTGCATACATTTGAGTCGAGTAGGTACTGCAGTTTAGTATAGAACAGCTGATTATTTAGTTGCTCCGATCGGTTTGCTGCCATAGTAAAAGTTGTTCAGTTTGATGGGTAGACTCTTAGTTTAAAAGGATGCTAATGATATCAATTTCACCCTGTATAACAAAATACCTACTGGAGTAAAAAAATCTGAAAATGTGCTACAAATATAGCTTACGGTATGTACTTTCAAGAAACCTTTCATGGGCGAGCCCGACACGCTCTTGGCTAGTTTTTCTCATCGAATGTGTATGTTTACCTACAACTGTATAGTATACAAATTGCTTTTAGATTTCTAGTAAGTTGGAGTCACACTTTAAGGTTTTCTTGATTGAAAAATCTGTAAATATTGTGAAGGCTCCACTGAACGGCAAAAGGACTCTTAAGAGGCCTTAGTAGCAGTGACATTAACCGTACCGCCAGCGGTTTTAATATACCTAAGGCTGCGTCCACTGTCATGCGACCAGCATGCTAGTCTGGAAGATTGGAAACGCAGGGATGGGAATATTGGAGAACTTCTGACTAAAACATATCAACGTAAAATGATCGTTCTTTACATTCTCGAATACTTTGGTCACTTACATTATCACACCAATAAAATATTTAACCAGAAGCGACAATACCCGTTCGAATCTAATTCGACACCTAATATCGCTACTGATTAATTAGTATATTGGGTTATGATTATCACCACGATAGACTTTTCTAGTAACTTATTCCTAAAATCTCAGACAATGGCCTCGATTCGGAGTGTACCACGACTAAACTAAACTAAATGTATTCCTGTCACTTTCTAAAATAAGATTAAGAAAAGAGACAGAAAACCAACAGCTGACTTTAGTGCTGTCAAAGTGACGTTAAATGCGCAAAATAAGATGCCATCATAATGTACGCCATCTTATTTAAGTCGTTTTTGGGCGTTTAACGTCACTTTGACAGCACTAAAGTCAGCTATTGGTTTTCTGTCTCTTTTCTTAGTCTTATTTTAGAAAGTGACAGGAATACATTTAGTTTAGTTTAGTCGTAGTACACTCCGAATCTCAGACAATAGGCACAAAATATTCGCTTCCCGAATTCTGATAGGTCTTCATAAATCTTCATTTCAACAGGTGACTTTTCAAACTGTAAAATGCAAAAAAATAGAACTCTAAGAGTGTTATGGCCTAGTTACGGTGCATCTAAACTATTATAAAACTGTAACAGAAATGTGTCTGTACATTGAAGATATTTACAAAAAAAAAAATTACGACATGGTTTTTACCTGTCCCTGATTCCAAATCACCAATTTTTGGATTTTTTGTCTGTCTGCTTGTTTGTTTGTTCGAGTATCACGCAAAAACTACTGAACCGATTTTGATGAAACTTTTTTTGTTTGATAGCTTATCATCTGACTTAAAATCTGGTATATAATTTATGCGGACGAAGTCGCGGGTACAAGCTCGTACATACATATTAACAACTTTACAACAACAAAGGTACGTACGTACCTAATTCTATTTTCATTGCCAGCGGCGACTTCGTACCTACACCAACTTTAAATACTCATAACTTTTGAATGAACCGATTATGATGAAATAACGCCAAAATGTTAATCCAACCTAAGCTTTGGAAAACCGCTTTTGTGAAACCCCGTCCAAATCGGTTCAGTACTTTTTAACAATTTAACTGCTGACGACCTACGTCGTAGGTCAGCGACATATGGGCCGCAGTGCGCACGACTCAAACCTTGAGTCAGAATTGTATAGCATTCCACAGTGTTCCAAAAATTCTGTGATTTGGAGTTAGGAACGCCAAAACACCATACGCCACCTTTTTTGTCAATATCTTCAATTTACAGTTACAACTCTGTTACAGTTTTATAATAGTGTAAAAAGAGACCTATTCAAATGAAGAGGCAAGCGAAAAGAACAGGTAAGCCAATTCTTTAACTGAAAAGTCACTGTAATCACAGTTGCCGGCAAACTTCTTGAACGAAGCCTTGGCTGAGCAGAGTAAAATTTGTACGTAAAACCGCTACTGCGCATACCCTTCACCCCCGCCCGTATTTCAAGATTTTTGCCGGGTATATACCTACTATCTAAACATTTTTATCACAAAGGAATCGGCGCAAATATACTGATTGGTGGAAAAACGACACTCTGTGCAGTTTGTGGAAGTCATTGGTGTCGATTCGAACTGTGCCACGACTTTCACTTTCTAAAATAAGATTAAGAAAAGAGACAGAAAACCAACAACTGACTTTAGTGCTGTCAAAGTGACATTACACGCCCAAAAACGCCTTAAATAAGATGGCGTACATTATGATGGCATCATATTTTGGGCGTGTAACGTCACTTTGACAGCACTAAAGTCAGTTGTTGGTTTTCTGTCTCTTTTCTTAATCTTATTTTAGAAGGTGACAGGAATAAATTTAGTTAAGTCGTGGCACAGTTCGAATCGACACCATTGTAGTCATAATCATAAGTAATTTTGGAACAATCGCCTTTTCAGAGATGGTTCAAATGGTCAAACTTATATGAGTAGACTTACACTAGAAATTTTTTTATTTTGGTCGGTTTGTGTGCAACATAGGTAATGCAGCAATAAAATAGAATGTATATTTTAACTTTCAATGGAAATTACAACAGATGCTGTAGCGCAAGTAGTGTCAGAAAATAAAATAAAATAAAACCGGTCAAGTGCGAGTCGGGCTACTCGCGCACCGAGGGTTCCGTACCACACCACCACAGAACACAACATTATTAACTTAGAAAAAAAAAACTTTTTTTGTCCGGGACCTTTAGCGCGAGACCGACTCACACTTGGCCAGTTTTTAGTATTTGTTGTTATTCTGTAGAGTTTGCTCTATAATCACACTAAGTTTGACGCTTGTATGTATTACCATTTTTACTATAGAGCGTGAAGAAAAAACGTTGATAAAAACTAGTTTCTTGTTCTTCTTCTTATCGTGTGGGCAGAGCCCTGGTGTCAGAGTTTCTTGTTGAAAACCCCCCTTAATTTTTAACTTTCTGCCATGTTTATTATTTGTTAACAAATCCGCCGCAATAACGCATAATCTGAGAAAATTTCAACTATCTAGCTATTACGGTTCAAAAGTTACAGCTCTAAATAGGTAGGACAGACGGACGGACGGACGGACGGACAGACAACGTAGGCTTAGTAATAGGGTCCCGTTTTCACCCTTTGGGTACGGAACCCTAAAAATCCTCTTCGCCTCTTATGTAAGTCTCATGATTTGCCCGAAAATATTTAAACAATGGCTACGAAACCCTATCACAGAGTTGCCCGATACGCTCATGGTAGGTTTAACTTTTTAACAGCTATAAGATCGTTAATGAATATTATTTGTGCTGCAACATAAACAAAATGTCAAGAAACATAAAGTCGTATCTACTTTTAGGCCGTTTTTCTGCCAGAACCAGATAGTGCGCCGACTTCGATCAACTTAAAATATAAACATGAATCACTTATTCAACAAAACATTAAGGGGCGTCCGCCCGGTTTTTGAGTAACTTTGTAACCATTTTATACATTAACTATGGTACTTTTTAAGCAGAAAACAAAACTGAACAATCTACAGGATATGAGAAGTGATGTGGTTTTTCTTGAAATCTATTTTAATGAATAAAACTGAAGAAAAACGACTCCAAAGTCACCTCTTTTTTTCCAGTTATAACCGTTTTACTCTTACATTGTTGATAAGAAGAATATGAAAATTTACAATATTCTTCACAATACAATATAAAATGATGCGGTTTTCTTATTTTTTGAAAATTCATATAAAATCATACAGGTTTTCAAAGAAAACTGAAAATTCTGACCGGAGCCGCGCAATTGAAGCGGGATGGCTAATTGCAAAAGTTTGCTTGTAAGAAAGAGAGCCTTGCAGATGGGAGGAGTAGCCTTAATTAATTACATTGGCTACTCTGATATAGCTACCAAATAATTTTTTTAGCGTAGATTCATTTTTTAAACACCTACTCAGGGTTTTAAGGTGGAATGCCGCGTCAAATGGTGCATACGCCCAAGGACACTGTAAAAGAAGCCTTATTCCATGCTAATTAATATTTATTTTCATTTTAGCAGCGATATCAAATGAAAATAAACCCATATCAAACAATGACGTTTTACAAATAGATGCGTCATACATAAGCAGACATCACTGCACTTTAAAATGGCGCGGTATAGTGACGTGTAGCCCGTAAACTAGACGGCGCGTGACTATGTGAAAGCCGGGCAATTACCTTGCTTTTTTTATTGCCATTTTGGAGCGCGGAAAAGCATCTACATATAAAAACATCTTAGATTTCAAAAGTCACTCTTCATTCCACATAAGAGTTCCCCTGAATAAACTTTTATTTACATAAAAATTTTATTAAGACTAAAACGGCTTAACTCAGAAGAATTTGTACATGAAATACGAAACTTAAAAACATAATATTTCACGTAATATGTACATTTGTACACCTTTATGTTATTATGAATAAAATAATCACATAATAATGTCATGGAGGATCTAATTATTAACTTTAAACGTTATATTTTATGGTTTTTAGCTTCAAACTGGTATATTACCTACATGGTTCACAACAATATATTATATTTTATAGTTTCGTAACAAAATAATGCGCCCTTTTAATGCACAATCAGTTTTTGTGTCACTTTAAATGAGAATTAAATAGGGGAGCGGACTGCATACAATATATTTAAGTTTTATCTTCTTTGTAAAAAAAAATTTAAAATAACACTAGGTATACTTACATTTTTAGTTTTTTTAGCTAGAATACTATCTAAACTATTATAAAACTGTAACAGAAGTGTGTCTGTACATTGAAGATATTTACAAAAAAAAAATTACGACATGGTTTTTACCTGTCCCTGATTCCAAATCACCAATTTTTTTATTTTTTGTCTGTCTGTTTGTTTGTTTACTTATTTGTTTGTTTGGATGTTTGTTTGTTCGAGTATCACGCAAAAACTACTGAACCGATTTTGATGAAACTTTTTTTGTTTGATAGCTTATCATCTGACTTAAAATCTGGTATACAGTTTATGCGGACGAAGTCGCGGGTAAAAGCTCGTTTTTAATAACATGATGAATAATAAAAAGTAATGAAATGTTTATGACGTCACTTGACGTTTTGACGTTCGATTAAAAGTTGCTAATTTGACTAATTGTCCGACCCCCTATTGTACTTAATGTCATGTTATTATAATAATTATTTTGTGTCTGTCTTGCGTTAAAAGCTCAGCTTCCATCTTCGATGAAACCATAAGACAACTTATAAGTACTATAAGATGTCTTAGGTGCTGTTTATACAGAAGAGACGCGTGGCGGTGGTGGACAGGGTTCGAAATTATCAAGATAATAACGAGCCGTGATAGTTATCGGATAATTATCCGATAATATCACCATTATTAAAATATCATTTGTTAAATTGTTTCATAAGAAATATCGATGGTTTATTGTCTCAAAACAAACAAAAAATATGTGTTTAATTTTTTTTATATAACATAATACAATACAAATCAACATTAATGTCATTAATTAAAGGTGAAATCGGTGTTCGTCAGATTTGACAGATTTGCAACTAAACTACTTGACCAAAGAAAATGAAGCCAAAGGAATATCTTCATCAGATGATGATTCTATTTCCATTGGCATTGTTGCTGCTATAGCTTCAGTAGAACTAGAACTTTTTGCACCGAGCCCATAACCCAGTATTTTTTGTCTTAGTGCAACTAAAGTATGACCACACGCCACACTGGATCTTTCTCGCGCGGCATTGTTGAAATTCAACACAATAAACAATATTTAACTTAGTAAAACAATAACATTCGAGTTCACTTGGCCTTACGTCACACCAACTGACATTTTTTGTGAATTGGGGGAATTCCCGTGTCGCGGGTAGACGTGCGTTCGGAACAAGTGCGGAAATACACGTTTGGATACTTAGAATATAGTTCTATTTCACGGGCGCAATTTTTTGTTATTATCAATTGATAATTATCAACCTGTTATTATCATGATAATTATCATGATAATTATCGTGATAATTATCATTGATAATTATCCTTTCGAACCCTGGTGGTGGATAGGTAAATTAACATAATATTCAACTTTATAGTACGCAGCATAGCGTCGTTTTTGTCGTAAAGGAAAATCGCGCCCGCGCCATCAGGCGACGTCGCTTGGAGGCGCGGGCGTAATTCTCCAAACGACGCTATGCTGCGTACTATAAGGTTTATTATTGCCGCACCCCGCCCGCGTCACGTCCGCGCCACGTCACTTCTGTTTAAACAGCACTTTAGGTGAAACCAAAAGAGAACTTATACTATAAGATGTCTTAGAGGTATATTTTCAAAAATATCTATGGTATTACCACAAAATAACAGGCTTCACGCAACGAGCGTACTACGGCAATCTCGTGTCAAGTCAGTCGAACGCCCCATACTATATATATTTATTTTGTGGTCGTAAGTACGTGCATGATTGTGTGCGTTTGCCTATTTCGCTCGTTGCGTGAAATTGTCATTCTGTTTGATTATTTTATTACGTACAAAAATAGTTTTATTACTATTATTTACAACACTTGAATACTACAAAAATAAACATATTTTCAAAACCAATTAGAACTTGGCTCTGAAGTCTTAACATATTTACATAATAGTTTCAGCCACTGCATTGAATATAAAACGTTAAACAAAAGGATATAAAGTCGTTTTTTACAGGGCCGAGTGTCGTCAAACTAAAACATTTTAACAGAAGTTTAGAAGTTTTAAGAGCATAGTAGAAAGTACAGTACCAATAATACAGTTCTGTCGAATGTCAAAGAAAATGTACTTAACTTACCATGTATCACAAGTCTATATAGTATAAGAGATAAGTGTACTTTTTGCAACCATCAGCAGCAAGGCTGATTCAATGTTTATGGGGTGTAGAGCATCTCTGTGATGGGGATGGACCAGGTCTGCCTGCATAACTCCAGTCGGTTTAGGAGTTATTGATGATTAAAGGTCTGTAAAAATTAACGATCAGCTGCAAGGTTGGCTGATCGTATGTTATTGTTGTAGTATGCACTGTAGCTATGTGAACAGTACAAAAACTGTCAAGTTCTGTTAGTTGGTTTAGGAGATACAGCCAGTCAAAGTTCCGACCTTTGAACGGCTGTATCTCCTAAACCGACTGATGAACCATGTCAGTTTTTGTACTTCTCATAGCTACAGTGCATACTACAATAATATCATACGATCAGCCTTGCAGCTGATCGTTAATTTTTTACAGACATTTAAACATCAGTAACTCCTAAACCGACTGGAGTTATGCAGGCAGACCTGGTCCATCCCCATCACAGAGAAGCTCTACACCCCATAAACACTGAATCAGCCTTGCTGCTGATGGTTGCAAAAAGTACACTTATCCCTCGGAATAATAGGATAAGTAGTCTATGACTTTGATATGATGTTTATAGTTATAGACGTAAAAAATATAACTATCTTACATATGTAGGTAGATCTTAAAAGTTCGGCGCGGGGCCCGGCCGGCGAGGCAAATTCTGAAACAAAGTTCTTCTTTTAAAAAACATGGAAAATATGGGTTGAACCTCATCTCGCAGCACGGAATCGCATTTTTCGCGAAGGACAGACAATTTAGGCTTAGTAACACAGCATAACTATACAGGGTGACATTGATATCATTAGCATCCTTTTAAACTAAGAGTCTACCCATCAAACTGAACAACTTTTACTATGGGAGCAAACCGATCGGAGCAACTAAAAAATCAGCTGTTCCATACTAAACTGCAACGCCTACTCGACTCAAATGTATGCAACAGCTGATTTTTTAGTTGCTCCGATCGGTTTGCTCCCATAGTAAAAGTTGTTCAGTTTGATGGGTAGACTCTTAGTTTAAAAGGAAGCTAATGATATCAATTTCACCCTGTATAGTCCTTACAGTACGGCAACGGATGTACTTGCGCAGAGCAACGGAGGGGGCCTTGCGGGGAAGCGGGCGGCGGGAGTCTCAACATGAGATCTGTATGAAGGTGTCAGTATTGTCTTGCATATCTACGCATGACAGCTAAGTACACGGGCGAGGCTCCAGAGGGCGGTGACATCGCCCGCCATCAAGAGCGTTGCCATACTGTGAGGCTTATTGGCTATGTGCGAAGTGGGCGTTGGGAACTGTCAAGTCGATCGCAGCGCCCGGGGTGGCAGAAATTTGTACTTTTGCCGGACAAGCTGTGAAAATATGCTTGAATCTATGCAAATCCGCACACTAACTTAACACGAAATCTCCAAAACTGTCAAGACTACAAACTAAAAATTTGGCATGGAAGTTTCTATTGGCATGTAGATGCTCACTTAAAAAAGGCTTGTCGCATTTTAACCCCCCAAAGGTGTTAAAACTGAGGTTAAAGTTTGTATGGGAATTCCCATACAAATTAGATTTTGTCCGTGGCTTCGTCCGCATCCGCTCCCGTCATCGTACCGGTATAAAATATAAGCTAGCTTTTAAGACTAATAATAAGCTTTTAAATATAAAAAGTTTTATCAAAATAGGTCCAGTAGTTTTGGCAGAATCCTAGAACAAACACAGACTTTTACAGTACTATAATAGTGTAAATAATGCTCGGCTGTCCGAAAAAGTTCTGTCAGTACCCCGCGCTAGTGTGGCGCTAGTGTTGTGCACATAGCCAATAGTAATACTGTGGTAATAGGGTCCCATTGGCCTCCTTTGGGTACGAAGCCCTAAAATCTATAATATACATACAGGAAAATGTCCGTAAGCCACGTGACGTTGGTCTGATTGACGCTTGTTCATCGGTGGTCTCATCATGGGCCCATGCGGGCGCACGGTCGGCCTCGGTGGCCTCAGTTGAAATCTATTCATAAACTTATGTGTTATGCTTCCATATTCGTTGAACTTTTGTTTCTTAGGCGACGGCCTGTAGTCTTCCTGTCTGCTTGTATTTTGGTGCATATTGATGAATGAACGATTCCGAAGGATTTCTAAGTTTTTTGTTACGATCGGCTCTTCTACCGGTTTGGTCTGTGGGAAATAGTAAAAAGATTAAGTGCTGGAAGTTTAGTAAAACATTGATACCGATTCGGACTGTGTTACGACTTAACTAAATTTATTCCTGTCACTTTCTAAAATAAGATTAAGAAAAGAGACAGAAAACCAACAGCTGACTTTAGTGCTGTCAAAGTGACGTTACACGCCCAAAATAAGATGCCATCATAATGTACGCCATCTTATTTTTACAATATCGTAGAATGAAAGACTGGTTGACTATTCAAAACTATATTTTAATATTTTACTTTCACTGCACTTTTATAATTTTACTAAACTATTTTAATTTTAAATATATCACAATCACTTTACAAAATACTAGTTATCACTTCGAGTGCCAGCCGAGAACTGCCTGTTTAATCCGTTTTGCGCCATTTCCAACGGACTCCCCACTTTTTCCCGTCCACTGTACCAACCAAACGCACCTCGCGTTTCATTGGTCCAGCTCGCAAAAGTCTGTGCTACCAACCGAACGAATCAAACCGTTAAAAATATATTTCACGGCTCTGGATACAAGTCCTTTTTAAACCATTCATTAGTTATGTTTCAGTTAATTTGAAAGAATATTAAACGTGTTGCTAGCACAAAATAAAGATTTAGTAACAAAATATCATGAATCACGACATTCGGCCATCCGATTCTGTGCAACCTCCTGGTGCACAGTTATTAAACCGTCAGTTCTCATTACCATTTAGTCAAAATTATTCAAAATAATCTACATCAATGAAAGTGCACTAATAAACTAAGTTAAAAAAAATCTCAACATTGAAACATAAGGATAACTAAAGTTTCTCTTATATAAACTAATTTACATGTTTTTCAAAATCACTCATTAATAGAAATAATTCTTTTGTATTTTCATTTTAAATCTACCACCACTTTGTACTGTATTATGGCTGCAGAGAAGATGCAGCTAGAAACTCTACAGCAACAAATTTTTAGCAGTTATGCATTCAGTTATACAATATCAGGACCACAAATTTTAGTATTCAGTGTTTTAACTTTTTATTTAATTAAGTAAAAATTATTTAAAAATGAAAGCAGGTACACAAAAGTAGGTACTTGCGAGTTTGATTTCCTGCATCTTCTTACTAGCACTTACATTATTTTATCTGTTATCTTATTTAAATTTATATTAACCTTAAGTAATAATTATACGAACAAATCACGACATTTGGCAGTTTACACTAATATCAATATTTATCTAAAACGGTAGTGATTCCATTCTCTTTGTATTTATCAACTTGAATGTTTGTGAACGTTGCTGCAGTTCTAACGGAGGCAGCTCTAACGGATCTTCCTTGTCCAGTGATTGGAACTTGGAATTTGTTTATTTAGTACATTCTAAAAATAAACATTTTAGACAAAGAAATATTCAAAAGTTTTAATATATAAACGGTAACACTCCTTGATTTTAATCTCTTTGCTGCTGCAACGTTCCCAATTTTATTTTATTTTGATGCTTATGTTTATACAATACAATATACAATACTCTTTATTTGTACATCAAAACATACCATTCCTGTTTATACTGCTTTTAAATATTTACTACATTAGAGAAAAACAGTATTATAAATATATCCATCGATTAAATCTGGTAGTCGCTCAATAAGATAGCTGATAATAAATCTTGTCTTGAGCTCAGTGTAATCACGAGTGTAATATAATGTCATCGCCATCAGGTAGTTAAACTGTCAGTAGGTTTATCATGAGCCCACACTGCAGTATACTACAGTAGTTTCACTGTAGTTTACTACAGTTTTGGTATTAAATTTCATACAGCGCTTCTAGAAGTTACGCTGAGAACTAATTGTGTCATGCAAAATTGGCGCCGCGACTACTACAGTAGCAACGTACAGTGAAAACTCATGGCAGGCCCTCTGCAATATTTTACGCCTTTCGCACAGCCCAGCCCAGTAAGGGGTTAAATATGAAACAGTTGCTGTATACATTTGCAAAATATTGTGTAATTTGTGAAAAATATACCAGTAATAAAGATAATGAAATAAAATCTATTACAACTTGGATCTATCATAATATCTACAATAGCAGCATAGTTTTGAAATGTTTGTTTATTTTAATTGTTTTTGTATTATAATTTACAGATCTTTGATCTTAGTTTCATAACAAATACGTCCAATTAAATTAAAATTTTTAAATTAAACAAATCTTCGGCACTCACTAGAGGGCGTTTTCAAACTCATCAAGTAAGCATTTGCAACGATTACCCATAATTTTGTGAGATTATCGTTAGTGAATTAATAAAATTATGATTACGATGGTAAAATTTTGAAGATTTTTATAAAAATAATTATTATGACTACTACAACCAACCCCATCTAGCGACTTTGCTCAAAACAATCATGGAAATAGACTAGTCTCATAGTTAAAACAACATCTATAACGAACAAATGGAATATCTTTCCATTGTGAAATGGAACGAAGTATAACAATTGATTTCATGAGTATCTACTTATAACACTTACTCAATTGTCATACAAACGTTCATAAAATTTACCTATTTTCCTTCGGAAAATAACAGTAGTTACCTTAGCCAATATGTTTTTAAAGTGAACACTCTTTAGCGAAATAAGTCGAAATTAACCTTTGGCCGGAACGCGGATCCGCGTGACGAAAACAATTGATTATTTTTTGTTGTGTCTGTAATTCCCGGCATACGAGAGGTTAAGCGATCCTAGATAACACTAAATTAATTAATGATTCTTTGAATGTAGGTACCTCAACTTATTTGACTAGAAGAATAATAAAAAAAATACGGCATATAGAAGCAAATATGTTTCTGCTCTTTATTTTGGTTCAACATCGAGAGTATTTGATTCTTGTCATAATGGAAAACATACTTTGAACGCTTGTACTACTTGATCGTTAAAGTTAAGGCTTAGGGTGCCCGTAACTATCAGTTTTGTAAGCTAAGCAGCATTTGCGATAAGGAGCGTTATTTAGTTTACAAAATCTGGGTCTAATATTGTCAAACATCTAAAGACAAACGAAAAGGCGCCGTCTTGTCTTCTAAAAGCTACTTATAACTGTACACTGGTGTTCCGATTTTATTCAATTATTCTACAAAAAAAAAAAACAATCTACAGCTATTAAGTAAACAACAAATATATGAAATTTACCCATAGTCGGGGAGATCTACGGATTTTTGTATGGAGTATGTTGCATGAATTGCACTTTAGGTGATAATTTGGAATAAAGTGCAAGACACATGCCTGAAAAACATAAATTTTTAATAATCCCCGGTTAATATCGTAAATTTGAGTAGATATTTAATATTTTGTAAGTACTCAAAAATTATAACATTAAAACTAAATTATTTACTGTTTGTTTGTACACATTAAATTTGCCTTGTGATAGTAAACTGTCCCTGTGCTGGTATGCTGCATGGAATATCTTTAGAAATAAGCTTGCCCTTACTAAATTTATATAGATTTTAAGGTATTTCTCAGGGTCCTGAGCCTAAAACAACCTCGAAATCTCGACATAAGTCTTATTAAACTAACAGTAATATTAGTTCAAACACAATTTACTAAAGTGTCTTTAATGCAACCTCAAACCGTATTTTTCCTACACTACCAGCGGTTTCCTGGAGGAAATTTTGTATTAGATTTAAGCTCGCTTCCGTTCACATAATTATGCCAAAATGATGTGTAAAATAAAGAGTTTATTATAATTCATTAAAACAATATCAATATGTGAGTCCTAGGTAATAATTTATTTTACTATCGAACAATTGCTTATTACGTAACTAGAAAAACTAATGAGTATTAAATTTTATTGCCTGTGTGAGAGAACGAATAAAGTATTTTGCGTATATAATAAAAGATCTTAAAATGAAGACACTAATTTAGTGGTTGTCAGAATTTGCAGTTCTGCTGTGAACATTTCAGCATAAACATGTCGGACCTCAAGACTCCCATGATGGAAAGTAGTAGCATCTCTGTCAGTGAAGGCGACCTCCTTCATATTCACCAATACCTCGGAATAAAAATTTGCATTGAGAAAAGTAATAAAAATAACTATAACTTGGGAGATTAAGCAGATTTTACACGGATCAATTTCGGTTCAATATTGCTTTCAATTCCATTGCTTCAATGGCATTGAGACATCTAAATACATTTAAATTTGATTATTGAAAGCTAAGTATAGGAAATGCGTGCAATGTTTAATGTTTTTCAATGGAATTGATGCAATTTGGTTGATCCGTGTAATATCCGCTTTAGATCGCTAAAATGTGCGACAGTAAATTCTCAACATCTCACAACATCTCTCAACATCTCTCAACATCTCGCAACATCTCGCAACATCCCTCAACATCTCTCAACATCTCTCAACATATCTCAACATCTCTCAACATCTCTAAAATAATTATTATGGCTCAGAATATTAGCTCGCTAGGTGTGCGAGAATAAATGTGAGCTCTCGGAATTCTTAAAACTTTAAATATTTGTTCGCTAAATGTGCGATAGGAAATTTAGTTTCAGAATATTTGAAGATATCTTTTTTTTTAATGTTCGCGTTTAAAGACAATGAAACAAATACGGCCTCTTTGTATGTTGCAATTTCAAACTTGACTATAGGACACCTATAATTTATAAGGCAGAGGCTTATACACTTTTAAAAAAATCCTGCGTACCAGAGTTCTTTTCTCATAAAACATTAGTCAAAATTGGGTTTAATCATCCAGTATCAAGCCTTTTAAGCAGTTTCATAACTTTTAACAACACAACAAATAATAATATCTCACTTGTTCACTGTCAATTTTATTTGATATACATGTCATTTATAAACTGATAAATTATTCTTAGTACCAGGCCCTGTACCCGGACTTCCGATGTTTCGATGATCGCCCCTGTTTCGGTCCGCACTTCATTGTAATAGAGTTGACATTGGAACGAAAACATTCACGCAATTGCGAAGTTCGAATGTGCGGGTAGACCCACAGATCAGAACATCACGAGCCAGAATTTGGCACAGATAAGGTAATTTTTAATGAAATATTTCGAATAGTGGCATGTTATCAGTGTGCTGCCTGGATTTCATTGGGAATACTATCTTTAATTTTTTTAGTTTGTAATAAAGTAAACATAAAATTAACTGCACATGACTAATAAAATTGAAAGCTGCACGGACCATGCTGATGATGACACAATGTATCAATCATTTGACACAATAAAGTGTATTTGACCATAGTGAAAGCTATTTCTGGGTACAACATTAGTTGTACCAAGTTGGCATTAGCCAATAATGAGAAAAACTTACTCCTATACAATCTATACATAAAGGTATTGCAGCACTAAACAATTTTAATAAATGCTACTATAGGTATTGTGCTGCATAGACATAAGCATTATATTGTAGGCCAACTGTGTCGCAATACGGCACGTGCATACGAACTGATGTAAGAAAGAAGGTTTTACAATAATATTCATTCACTATCTAACGCTGTTTCAATAACCATCCCTTATCACCGTGCTTCCCCTAGTCGCCACAATTGGTGACCCCGACGTGATAAGGGATGGTTATTGAAACAGCGTTAGATAGTGAATGAATATTATTGTAAAACCTTCTAATTATAAAAACGAACGAAGAACACAAAACTATCGTCAATCCAGATCAAATAACTAACAACTCAGCAAGAACACAAACGAATTCGACGCCAATAAGAACGCTATCGGGCCGACTCATACGTCCGGTGGTACGATTCGCTTTTCCGTAGATTCAGCAACTGCGACATGTATTATATATTTTTTTTTAAGGAATTGAATTATTATCTTTCTAATGTTTTTATTAACTATAACGGTTGTTATTTTTTATTATTGCACTTTACATAATACTAACTAATTACGCACTTTATTTTTCAAAAAAGGGGGAAATAATATAGGTATTGTGCTGCATAGACATAAGCATTATATTGTAGGCCAACTGTGTCGCAATACGGCACGTGCATACGAACTGATGTAAGAAAGAAGGTTTTACAATAATATTCATTCACTATCTAACGCTGTTTCAATAACCATCCCTTATCACCGTGCTTCCCCTAGTCGCCACACTACTTTAATCTTTTAAACCATGTTTTTAGTTGGTTTATATTACTACACGTCCTTAGGTTTGTGTAGTTTAGTCTCGGACACATTTTTCGAGAATTCTGTACTAGACCCGGCGTCCATAGTATTCTACGTCAATGTTTTAAAACATGAAGAAAAAAAAACTACTAAAACCAATAGAATTTTGATTTATGGATACACATGGCCCAAATTATGTGACACACCTGGTCATTATCTCACATGACCCAAATAATGTGAGTCGAGTGGCCACTATACGTAAAGTGATGAACTCGCCTGGTCCAAATCATGTTTGACACGTAGCCCCACCATACATATAAAACGTTGGACATACTTATCCCGAACTACGTGACACCCAAATCATATGAGACACGTGGCCACCATACATATAAAACGTTGGACATACTTAGCCCAAACTACGTGACATGCAAATCATGTGAAACACGTGGCCACCATACATAAATAAAACGTAGGACATACTTAGCCCAAACTACGTGACACACTTGGCCACCATGCATAATATAAAAAAATTGAATTCGATTTGTCCACATGACTGACTTTGCTAGTGATTTCACAAATTCTGTCATTATTAATATTAATAGTATTCTGAGTCTATTTTCTTTAATCACCGATCAATGTAGGTAGAGAAATAATATTGAATAAACAAAATAATAAAATAATTGTAAGCAATTTAGCTCGAATACTGTTTTATCGCACAATAGCATTATCAAGGAGTAGCCTTGACCAAATGGTCATATACGATCACACAGCATCGTTATAATACCAGAAAATGCTGTCAAGGAGTAGCCCCGACCCTACATTAGTCTGGCAACTGATCAAAATGCTTACAATTTTAAATTCGGTTGTTAACGGTTTATGAATATTTCGGAGCACAATGCCAGGGAGTCGCCCTGACCGAATGGTATCCGAAATAAAATCAGATTTAACATTGTCATGGGGTAGCCTGACCATGATTAATCCAATGTAACTATCAACCATCACGATTTTTTTTTATAAAATCCATAAGAAATAATTAATTTATAACTCAGTAGGTACTTAAAGAAAACAATAATGTTTCAATAGCCAAAGAATATCAGTGGACTTTGACCGAATTCACATACCTTGAGGGCTGAAGGTCTTGTTCCCGCTTCGGAAGTTTTACAATATCGTAGAATGAAAGACTGGTTGACTATTCAAAACTATATTTTAATATTTTACTTTCACTGCACTTTTATAATTTTACTAAACTATTTTAATTTTAAATATATCACAATCACTTTACAAAATACTAGTTATCACTTCGAGTGCCAGCCGAGAACTGCCTGTTTAATCCGTTTTGCGCGTAGAGGGAGTAGAACTATGGAGTAAATGATACGCACACATCTTTAATGTTCGATAGAGGTGAACCTATACACTAGTCTGTAGAAAGAGTGTGAAAGACTATAATGAACGCCGTGTAACCACTTTTTTGGTGACCGCAACTTGTCATTTTGACGTATTGCGGTCCAAATTGACTAGTATTGTTGTTAGGCTTATCAAAAGTTATGAATTACGGAATTGTAACAGCCTGAATTACCTGCTGTGTGAGGTGTTCTGATAATATAATAATTTATAATCATTATCGAAGTGAAAATGGTGGTCTGCAGTGTCCTAGGATGCAAAAACAGATCGAAAAGTGCTGCTGGGAATGTTTCGTTTCACAGGTACGTTTCACTGCAATTAAATGCTACAAATACTTTGTTTGTGATTAGATTAATGTCTATTGTACACATAAAAATGATATTACAATACAAATTAAATCATAAAACCAAGTTATAGGTCAACATTGATTCCATAACCTCTAGATCAGCAGTCATTCAGTGTTACCAGTTTATGGCCTTTGAAACACCCGTAAATACGGGAAAACTGACATGGAAAATACATAGGTACCTAGTAATGGTTTGGTTTCATCACTGTTTTGTTCATTTTCAGGATTCAGCTACCAGACAACCTGTCATAATAGAAAAAATTACAGAAACACTGAGGAAGAAACATCTTAGAATTCAATTGAAGAGTGAGTTAGCTGAAAAGCGCCTAAAGAAGTTGCGTACTACTCGTTAAGCGCAAAGACGATTAATAAAGAAGAATGCTGAGTTACTCAATATAATCATGGAATTAAAAGTTAAAGCTATGATTTCAGCACTGGTAGCATGCCAACCCGCGATAGCAGTGATACGGCTTTATCACGGCTTTTATCTCGTTCTTTCGCGCGCAAAAGAACGAGATAAAAGACGTGATAAAGCCGTATCACGGCTATCGCGGGTTTGCATGCTACCAGTGCAGATGTTTTAAATTAAATTTTTTTTCACGTTTTTTTTAACGGTAGAAAAAAAACTGTTTTTTACAACACTATTCCTGATCAAAGCCATTTGGTTAGATTAAGAAACATTAAAATTTATTTTCCAAATTGTAATTTATTTACCATAACCCTTCATCATGCTTCAGTCAAATAAAGAAATTGATCAAATTCGAAAAAATAACCTCTTTGACCTCATTGCTTGACAAATAACTACACAGTTTTTCAAGGCTCCAATTCTGGCTAATTTTATTACATATTAAGGTGGTTGCAGAGGGGTCAATTTTATACAAAAACAATTTTATTGACGCACAATACGCATAGACGTTATAAGTATAAGTAACTTAGAATAAATAAATTTTTATTTTTTATATATGTAAAAATAGTTTAAAAAATCTTGATGCCGCGTTACAAATAACATTTGCAATTTATAATATAATTACGAAGATTTATAAAGCTTTTAAAATGTAGTATGAAAAATTACAAAGCTTATATAATTACAAAGCTAATATCTTCGTAATTATATTATAAATTGCAAATGTTATTTGTGACGCGGCATCTAGATTTTATAAACTATTTTTCCATATATAAAATATTACTTTTATTAATTCCGTCTACGCGTATTCTGTGTCAAACTTTTGTATGGACTGAAACCACCGTAACATTAAATTTTAATGTTATTTGTGAATATTTCTGCGATTTGTGTTAGGAAAGTAGTATTAACAAAATGTATTACTTAGACTAGCCGACTGTGAAAAGTTGGTGGTATTGATAAATTTGTGGGAAAATTGAGTTCAATCGGGTAACATTTACACACACATGTACAAATCAGACACCGATAGAAAACCGGTTACACTGTCACTTGCTCTATAGTTTTACTCCCTCTACGGTTTTGCGCCATTTCCAACGGACTCCCCACTTTTTCCCGTCCACTGTACCAACCAAACGCACCTCGCGTTTCATTGATCCAGCTCGCAAAAGTCTGTGCTACCAACCGAACGAATCAAACCGTTAAAAATATATTTCACGGCTCAGGATACAAGTCCTTTTTAAACCATTCATTAGTTATGTTTCAGTTAATTTGAAAGAATATTAAACGTGTTGCTAGCACAAAATAAAGATTTAGTAACAAAATATCATGAATCACGACATTATTTAGGGCGTTTTTGGGCGTGTAACGTCACTTTGATAGCACTAAAGTCAGTTGTTGGTTTTCTGTCTCTTTTCTTAATCTTATTTTAGAAAGTGACAGGAATAAATTTAGTTAAGTCGTGGCACAGTCCGAATCGGTACCATTGTAAATTGTCAATGCCTGTAGATATTACGAGGTATAAAGGCTCATTTTCATTGGTCGATAACTCTGTCGATATACAGCATGCGGGGACTCCCCGCAGGCGGGCTAACGACCAATGAAAATCAACAAGTCGATACAGTGGTCGTTACGCCACCTATGGGTATTCCCCGCATGCTGTATATCGACCAATGAAAGTAGTCGGTCTTTTTAAAGAGTGCGGGTACTCGCCGGTTTCCAATCACAGCAACAACCAACCAGGTTCTTTTGCACCCTGCGGTCGTCCCCTATAGACCAGTGAAAACGGTTCCCCGCATGTGTGCTTTATGGTTATGCGTTACGGAAATCTCTCGCATCCCGAATGCGGGCTATATCGACCAGTGAAAATAGTTCCCCTAATGCGGGGTCTATGAGGGTCTATGGCATGCGTTACAGAAATCTCTCGCACCCCGAATGCGAGCCAGAACGACCAATGAAAATGAGCCCTAAAGGTAAATTTAGATTCACATTTTACATAATTAATACTAAACAAACTCAAAAAAATAAAATGGGGGTTACAAATTATTTGTACATAGGTACATACACATACACATACAAATACATAAACTCACGAGCGAAATCAGTTTCAAGGTGGTCAGAAACATAGCTACAACTACCAACTTTCTGTTTAAGAATGTAGTTGTAGCAATTTGCACATTTAGCAATTTGTGTTGCATGGAATGACGTGTCAAGTGGTGAGAGGTGGCTAGCCTTTTGCCCACATAAACAATGCGTAAGAAACTTTTAAATCCCTTTATGGGGTGGTCCATTTTAAGTATTATTAGGTCATATTTTTGAATTATTTTAATAAAAACATAATGGCAGGTTTAGACGATGACAATTTTGCGGCGCCAATTTTTCCGCACGAAAAAAAAGCACGGCACGCGTTGTTTACACGGTGCTAATTTCGAGCGCTAATTTGTTAGCATGCGAATGGTTTTGCTTGAGAAAACCGTGCCAGCGATTAGCACCACGTGTTTACACGAGTCGAAAAATAGGCGCGGGGGTTGCTGGGACGCGGGCGGAGGTCACTAGCACCACATCGCTTTTTTGAGGCGCCGGCGCCGCAGAATTCGCACCGCAAAATTGTCATCGTATAAACCTGCCTTAATGGATAAAATAAATAAATAACGGTAAAGTTAAATAAATAAAAAAAACCACACGTTTTACAAGATGGATTTTCCTGAACAGACTAATACACAAAATAGGCGTCCGAGACTTCGATTTGCTTTAAACAAACCCGCGAACCCAATACCAGGATCAATAGAATCATCATCTGATTCATTTCCCATGCAAAACATGTAGGATTAACAATGAACGAAGGGCGTGTGTTTCTAGCTCGAATGTTTGATGTGTCCATATTTCGGAATTCAAAAGTTTATTTCGATTTATCGATCGACGATCTTAGGACAGTCCACTACTGAATGGAATAGAAAATAGGTCTTTTGGACTCAGTTTACTCGGTACTGAAATATAATACAACGTGTTAATGAATTAACGCAAAACTAGAAAGTAGTTTGTTTAGAATAGAGAGCACAATCGAATTATCATGGTTTCAACATATATATTAAATAATTTGTTTGCAAAATTTTAAATTTTCTGAACCCGATGTCAATCCACCGCACGGGCACACTCACCCTACTTACTACCGAAACAAGATTATAAAAATGTATCCATGAGTATGTTAGCGCTTTCTTTCAGTGCTGAAATGATAACAAATCATTTTTGCCTCAAAACCTAAAATGCGAATAACTTTAAATTTTAATTATCAAAATAATTAAATTATTGTTGAAATCTAATTATTTTGTTATAATTCAGTTGGGGTGTATGAGGTTTTGCGCTAATTCATTAACACGTTGTATAGGTTCATAGGACTTAGTTCAGAACGTACAGCAAAGAGTTCCTTACGGTTTCAACTAAAATATTTCTACAACCGATTTCAAGGTCTATTCAACTGTGATAAGGAGAAAAAAATATGTTCAATTGTAATTAAAATTTTCTAAGAACTCACCATATTGTCCAGTTTTGTGGTGTCAGGAGATGTATAGCGATCTCCGTCCGATTGCGCGACACTCGTCTTATCTTGTTCCTGATTCGTATTGTCAAGATGGGGCATATTTACAACGGCTTGCTTTTTCAAAGACAGAAACTTTTGATACAAATCACTGTCCAGAGGCGATAACTGTTTCTCAAACTGTTTCGTCATAGCATTATTGAATATAGTCTTGTCTGTGTTCTCCATTATTGTCATTAAAGCTTTAGCTAAAGGCATTTCACAAGGTAGTATACAAACTCTCTCTAGAATCTGATTAGCAACGTCTAAACTAAATGATCCACCGTTCTGCACGATGAAGTTAGTCAAATTAATAAAGACTTGTTTGAAACGAGAAAAGTTTTGAGTCTCTGCTATTGTTTGCATGAAGACATCACACAACGTTTTGTTTTGCTCAACGGTGCATTGAAGTAAATCCGCACACGTATTCAAATCAACTTTGTTAAGATGCATCAGAACATGTTCGTTGACATCTACTTTCAGTATACCGTCTTCAAACGAGTTCACTTTCGCTTTTTGAATGAAGTCACTAGCCATTTCTATGAGTATCCTGGTCAAGTCTCTGTGAATGCATTCTTCTACGAAGCACATGCCGTACTGACGTCTAAGACATGGCCAGTTCCGCATCAGCAAATACTCTCCAATGAAGTAATCTTCGCTTAACCGCACCAACCTGTTCCTAACTTCATTCAAATCCAACGATATATGCGGGAAAGTGCATCTAGCTTTTTTGCAGTTTGAAATAAGGTTGAAAAAGCAGACGCCCCTGAATACTATGCTTTTGACAGCATTTATGGGTTTACGTAAAGTGGACATTAGACAGGGTGTGTTTTCCTTCGATGTCAATGTGTGAACAGGAGGGTTACACGCAGCAGTCTGATCAGGAGTCACGGTATCGTATGAATGTTCATTCAAGGTGGTGCTAGCATTTCCAGGCTGATCATTGTTTAACTCTGATTCCGTGTAGGTGGAATCAGCAAATTGTTTCTTACAAATGATCTTAGTTTTATTCGTAACACCTATATCGTTAGTAATCTTTGTAGGGTGGTAGATGATGCTTTCGGTGAATTGGTCTTTGGAGAGAGGCTGTGGGATGTATTCTTCAAAATCAGTTCCGACACACATGGAAGCTGCGGAACTATATATTGATGAATCTAAGCCTGTTATACTTTCAGCAAACAGGGATAATGCGTCGTCATCGTCATTGCTCTGATCAAAATCAGTGTATTTGACTTTGTTTGATGTGAAATCTTCTTCAGACGTTTCGGAGCTTGGTTTCTCTTGGGGAGAGTCATCGGATCTCTGATTTAGCATCGCATGCTCACTCGCTCTAGACGTGAAACAATTATCTTCTGATATATCTGATAAATTAGCCGCGTAGTCGTCATTGGTTTGTTTGGTGAAGTCATTATTAGATTCTTTGTTGGGACGGTCTTCATTGTTTTTGACTTCTGTGTCTTCAGCAAAAATTGCTTTTAATTTACGGCACTGAGTAATAACTTTGCTTTCTTCTTTGAGTACTTTGAATATCTTGTCTTGAAATTCGATGGTAGGTTTCGGTAAGTCCTCATTGCCATATCCGATCCAGTTTATTATTTCTACATCAAGTTGGTTTAGTTTAGATGATAGTTTATCCATAACATACTCCATTTTATTATTAAAATTGTTCCTTCTTTCACTGCTTAGAGAAGCGTTGACGTTATTTACAGATGTGTTGTGAGATTTTGTTGAATTGGATGGTGAACTGAGATTAACGCTAGTAGCGGAATTGTCATCGGAAGACCAACTACTTTCAGAGGTGCATTTAGTAGTTTTTTCATTGTTATCGGAGTCTGATAATGAAAGATCATCTTTGTTATTCACTGTTACAGTTTTCTTCAATTCGTTGTTGATGTTTGATAGTTTGACCATGGGTATTTTGTTATCAATGCGCACGAAGTCAGTGGAGCATACGGTAACGCAGGTAGTTGTGCTTGAACTGGATATGTCCTTAGTCCAAGACGGGCATTCGGAATTTGTTGAGGTTTTCCGAGAATTGACAAGTTCAGATTTATCATTTGACGTAATCTCCTTCGATGATTCAGGGTTGCCGTTTTCTTTTTTGTTTAAATCATTTTTTGGTTCAAGATCCAGCAAAGATGGTGATTTTGGATCATCATTTGTTGGTACACTTTCTGAAACTGTCTTACCTTTTCTTAAAGAAAATCTTTTCTGTTTCGTTGGAGCGCAACATTTACTTGGTGTTTCTGGTTCTTTATTTCTCCTTAATACTGGTTTTCTTGGGCTCGGAGCTGTAACTGTAAGCAATGAAATTATTTAAGACATTGAAACTTAATAATAACTTTTAATTGTTGTATAATGTATCAACCCCAGGTGCACGGATAATGTGCCCAGGTAGTACATGCATCAAGTATCTTATCTTATCTTGTCGTGGGGGCTGGCAAGCCAGTAACACTTTGACCCAGTGGGATCTTTTGTATTAGCCCCAGTCCTTTTTACTTTCTTCACCCTTCAAACACATGGTCAATGAAGGAGGCAATACCATTGAGGGGAAGAAGCCTAAGATCTCCCGGTTTTGGATATCCATCACTGAAGAAGCACATGCGTTTTGCCGCCAAGACATCAGTCACAGAGAATGTGCTCCATGGTCTCCTCATCCTCTCCGCACGCTCGACAGCTGGGATCCAGGGTGAGTTTCATGCATCAAGTATAACAGACTATGCTCATGAGATACATTGATAATATACATGATACATGAAAGAGCCGTGGTGGTCCAGTGGCAAGTAAGCTTGCCTGCCGTGCAGGAGGATGGTTCGATCCCCGTCCAGGCAGACTCATACCAAAGAGTTTTTTGGAATTTATGTACGATTTGTTACACCTCTGCCTTTTCGGTGAAGGAAAAACATCATGAGGAAACCTGCATGCTTCAAATTCGAGGCATGTATTGTACCCACTGTTCATTACAAGTGGCGACTGGCTCACTCCCCGTCACACTGGACAGTTTCGGTACTACTAGTGAAACATGGATGTTCTGTGGTATCCAAATATCTCTGACTACCCCCTCGGGGAATATAGTCTTGAGCATATGCACATTGATAAACGTAAGTGCATCTATTGTAATGGGTATTATACCCTCCTTACTATGCACAGTGTGCAATAAGGTGGAGAACCTTATGCATGTTATGCTGCAATATGTCCCGAATGCAAATCTAAAGGGGCTGTTTAAACAGAAATGACGTGGCGCGGACATTTCGCGGGCGGGGTGCGGCAATATAAACCTCGCCCGCGCCTCCAGGCGACGTCACCTGGCGGCGTCGGTGGCGCGGACGCGATTTTTCTTTACGTCAAAAAACGACGCTATGCTACGTAATATAAGGTTTATATTTGTGTAACTTTGACTACCCGCCACCGCCACACGTCTCTTCTGTATAAACCCTACCTTAGAGTTAAGTTTATAGCAACAAACAACTGTTATAAGCACAGCAATAAGATAAGATAAGATGGGTAGCTCAATTGCTGCATGGCTGACCCACTGTCAAGCAGGCTATCAGTTTATTGGGCTGTCCATTGCCAAAGATCAGTTAAAAAATGTACAAACCTGAGGCTGACATTATCACCACGGGTGACAAGCTTTGGAAAAAAATATTAGAGAAAAAAAAAGTTTTACAAACCATTAGTTTTGCTAACATCCTCTACTTCTTTTTTCACTGAATTTTTTGTCGACTTTTGGCTTACTTTCCTTTTAGGTGTGACTGCAACCTCTGAAATTGCATATATTTTTCGTTGTTTAATTAAAATTAACATATCTTTCAGAAAGAAAAAGAGAAAAATATGTCATAGCTAGAGATCGGATAACCTAAACATCATTTTTCACAAGAATAATGTGGACACGTCTTAATTCATTTATTTTATTCTTCGATAAAGTATTGGGTAGATTTTGAAACGCCGCTCGGAAAATGGCACCATCAAAACAAAGCACAATCTGGCAGTTTGCCTTGTTTCGCTCTCAGTCGCTAATCGACCGTGCCTGCAAAAACAACTCACGAAAAGTGCAAAAAACAATATGGAGTGTCATATTTTCAGTAAGTATCGCTTTGTAATCACATTATCTTCAATATTTGTCATATATCATGGCATTTAATCGCATTTTTTCAATATTTTTGTTCATTTACAACCACGCGGCAAGCACGCAACTATCCCTTTCACTCTCGCCTACGCGAGTATAAACGAAAAAGAACCGAGGATTATGTCGCCGTACTATTCTAACGCACACCAAATTAAATGAGCACGTCTCGCTCCGCGTGTGCTGTTCTCGGCGATGACCTTGGTTCCGCAGTTCCAAAATGACGTTACACGCATATCCTTTGAGACGATTTTGTGCTTTATTGCTATAGCAGTAAAGGTAATTTCAAAATGAATATTTTTAATAAGTAAAAACTAAAACAAATGGCTTACGACGTTATTACTGAGCATTAAGGTCTATGTTAAAATAAAAGGCTGAGGAGGTATATGCCGTAGTTATATCTGTGTAAGTATGAATTGACGCGGCGCCGCAGATTGGATGTGATTTTGTCTATCCTATATTTGGTCGCAGATTTTATTAATCAATCCCAGGATCGTTCTGAAGTCCCAGTATTGCTAAAAGATTTATCTACATAAAAAATATTGTAGAACAACAACGACATTTGAACAACGTTGTCAGAGTTTTTCATGCTGTCAGAGTTGTTTATGTTGTTCATGTTGTCGGAAGTAGGTTATAATATCATAATGGTGTGACTACCTACGAGGATCAGTATGACAAAACGGTGCGGGTGGCCCGATTTTTTAAATAACTTTATTCAGAAAGGCATATCCATAGCATGTTTTCATGGGGAAAAAAGTGAAGTTTAGGTAAATATGCATCCGAATATCCGATCTCTAGTCTTAGCACATTGACATTATACAGGCTGTAACAAAACACCCTAGAAATTAAGAGGGTGCTTCAGAGCATTAAACTCAACAACTTTCACTATGGAGCCAACATTGAGAAAAAATTTAAAAGTCAGCTGACCCTCCCATACAAAACTGCAGTACCGACTACTAAAATGTATGGGAAGCTGATTTTTTTATTTTTTCTCGATGCCAATGTTGTCTCCATAGTCACATCTTCCATGTTCAGTTTGATGGTATGAAGGACCCCCTTAAGTATTACTATAGGGTGTTTTGTTACAAATCTAGAAAATGTTTGTCCAAATTGACACTATTGATAGGTATTGTAGGGACACCATTGTTTATATTTCGTGGTGCCTTTATAATGTGTTTAATTATAGCGCTAAAAAAAAAGCTATAAAATAGTTATTTATAAGCAGCTAAAAAAAATCTAAAAAAAAATACACAAATTCTTCTTCTTATCGTGTGGACAGAGCCCTGGTGTCAGAGTTTTTTCAGACCGCCTTACGGCTTCTGACGTGGTTTTTATGTAACAACTTCTACCACCAGAGACAGTAGCCGGGACCAACGGCTTAACGTGCCATCCGAAGCACGGAATCATCTTTCTTTTCAGACAATCAGGTCATTCAGCCTGCAATGTCCTAAACAACTGGGGAAAAACGCACAAAGTGACATATCACTAGACGTCCCCCATGGGAATCGAACCCACGACCTCCGTGTCGAGAGCCCAATGTTCTTAACCATTAGACTACAAAGGCAGGCCACGCAGAGCAATACACAAATAATCCTCAAGGACTGTTATTCATAAGCATGTGGACACTCAATCATGAGGCCCTGTAGTATACAGGGTGTAACAAAACACCCTAGTAATACTTAAGGGGGTGCTTCAGACCATCAATCTGAACAACTTTCACTATGGAGCCAACGTCGAGAAAAAATAAAATAAATCTGCTGTCCCATACATTTGAGTCGAGATGGTACTGCAGTTTTGTATGAAAGAGCGGATTTTTTTTTCGCTATTTCGATGTTGGCTCCATAGTGAAAGTTGTTCAGTTTGATGGTCTGAAGCACCCCCTTGAGTATTACTAGGGTGTTTTGTTACACCCTGTATAGGGCCTATACCAATGATTTTTCCTAACTTATTGTATGTAATACTTGACCCAGACTGGCCAAACGGGCATACTGTAATGTAAATAAACATACCTTCAGTGGTCGAATTCTCCAGGTCCTTTACCTTTTTAGATCTACCTTTCTTACGAACAGGTACGGGTACTTTAGCTGCCCTCTGAGTCGCCTTTACTTGTTTGACTTTAGCTAGTGGAGTCACTTCTGGGGTTTTTGGTACAGGTGACTTCACCAACTGAGCTCGGGCAACTGAAATTTGATGAAGTTTTTAGAGGATAAGCTGGATGGGATTGTTGTTGTGTAAGGCGGTGTCCTATTGCCATCGCACGCGCGATGGTGCGATGCGATGTGATCGTACTGATGGGTAATTCTCCGAAATTTTACAAATCGTTGAAATTTTTCCATAGAAAAATTTGAAAATTTGAAAAATTTCGGAGAATTACCCATCAGTACGATCACATCGCATCGCACCATCGCGCGTGCGATGGCAATAGGACACCGCCTAAAGGTCTATCCATATTATAGTATAAGAGATAGGTGTACTTTTTGCAACCATCAGCAGCAAGGCTGATTCAGTGTTTATGGGGTGTAGAGCATCTCTGTGATGGGGATGAATCAGGTCTGCCTGCATAACTCCAGTCGGTTTAGGAGTTACTGATGATTAAAGGTCTGTAAAAAATTAACGATCAGCTGCACGGCTGATTGTATGATATTGTTGTAGTATGCACTGTAGAACAGTACAAAAGCCGTCAAGTTCTGTCAGTCTGTTTAGGAGATAGAGCCAGTCATAGTTCCGACCTTTGAACGGCTGTATCTCCTAAACCGACTGATGAACCATGTCACAAGGGCGGATCCAGGGGGGGGGCCCAGGGGGCCATGGCCCCCCCCACGGACCTCTGCGGATTGCATTGAATTTCGAGGCTGAGTAATGACGGCACTTTACTAGGGCATAGATTGATTGAGCTCTGTCCATAACCTATTCGTAGAGCGGAGAAAACAAGAGCTCGCTTCGCTCGCTCTATGTTTCTATTTTAATTATTTTACCTGTGTAGGTACAATAATTAAAACAAGGCTGTGGTCAGAAATCTTAAGGATTATACACATAATATAATCCTAAAGATTTAACAGCAAACCGGGGAACACGGCCCCGGGCGGCAGGTTTAAAATATTGCATCGACTTGAGAATTTTGCAAAAAAATCTCGTGCTCGCTTCGCTAGCTCCTGATTTCATATATTGCAGTGACGAAATCTCGAGCTTGTTTCGCTCGCTCTTGGTTTAAGATCGTATTGCAGTCATCCCATTATATTGCAGTAAAATCTCGAGCTCGCTTCGCTCGCTCTTGGTTTTAGATCTTATTGCAGTCATCTCATTATATTTCAGTGAAATATCGAGTTCGCTCCGCTCGCTCTTGGTTTTTTTGTTGTATTGAAATGACCTATCGCAGAATTCGATCATATTGCGAATTTCTGACTCGACCTAATCATATTGCAGTAAAATCTTGAGCTCGCTTCGCTCGCTCTTGGTTTTAGATCTCATTGCAGTCATCTCATTATATTGCAGTGACGAAATCTGAGCTTGCTTCGCTCGCTCTCGGTTTAAGATCGTATTGCAGTCTTCTCATTATATTGCAGTGAAATCTCGAGCTCGCTTCGCTCGCTCTTGGTTTTAGATCTTATTGCAGTCATCTCATTATATTTCAGTGAAATATCGAGCTCGCTTCGCTCGCTCTTGGTTTTTTTGTTGTATTGAAATTACCTATCGCAGAATTCGATCATATTGCGAATTTCTGACTCGACCTAATCATATTGCAGTAAAATCTCGAGCTCGCTTCGCTCGCTCTTGGTTTTAGATCTCATTGCAGTCATCTCATTATATTGCAGTAACGAAATCTGAGCTTGCTTCGCTCGCTCTCGGTTTAAGATCGTATTGCAGTCGTCTCATTATATTGCAGTGAAATCTCGAGCTCGCTTCGCTCGCTCTTGGTTTTAGATCTTATTGCAGTCATCTCATTATATTTCAGTGAAATATCGAGCTCGCTTCGCTCGCTCTTGGTTTTTTTGTTGTATTGAAATCACCTATCGCAGAATTCGAACATATTGCGAATTTCTGACTCGAACTAATCATATTGCAGTAAAATCTCGAGCTCGCTTCGCTCGCTCTTATTTTTAGATCTCATTGCAGTCATCTCATTATATTGCTGTGAAGAAATCTGAGCTTGCTTCGCTCGCTCTCGGTTTAAGATCGTATTGCAGTCGTCTCATTATACTGCAGTGAAATCTCGAGCTCGCTTCGCTCGCTCTTGCTTTAAGATTTTATTGCAGTCATCTCGTTATATTTCAGTGAAATATTGATCATATTGCTAATTTCTGACTCAACCTAATCATATTGCAGTAAAATCTCGAGCTCGCTTCGCTCGCTCTATGTTAAACGTTTTATCGCAACCACTCAACCTGGACCTGGCCTCCCTAAGAAAAAATTATTGCTACACTCTTGTAGAGGAGGCCCGGGCCCGGCGCCTCAATCTCATTGTTTTTGCCCTGCCTCGGAAAAATCGTAGATCCGGGGCTGATTGTTTTAGTTTTCTATGTATGTATACAAGACGTTTTGGGTCTGATCTCTAACTTAATTTTTTTATATCTTAATACGTGGCCTGAGTCGGCCGAGGGCCCCCCCCACTATGAAATCCTGGATCCGCCCTTGCATGTCAGTTTTTGTATGGTTCATATAGCTTCAGTGAATACTACAACAGTAACATACGATCAGCCTTGCAGCCGATCGTAAATTTTCCTAAACCGACTGGAGTTATGCAGGAAGACCTGGTCCATCCCCATCACATAAAAGCTCTACACCCCATAAACACTTAATCAGCCTTGCTGCTGATGGTTGCAAAAAGTACACTTATCTCTCGGAATATTAGGGCAGGCGGACATGGGCGCGCGCAGCACCAGCAGCTACAATGCGAAATAATACCTATTACAATCGAATTGAAGAGAACTGGATGGTCCATCCGTGTCAGTTGCAATTTGAACAAAGCTTTTTCTGTCAAGATATTTTATTCTCTATTTGTATTAATATACAACGTCAACAAAAATGTCAGTATACACATTTTTAACTGTAATTTGTAAATGGCAAAAAATAATTCGAACTCCATGGAAAAACCTTTATTTTATTTATTGATTTCTTAACGATAAATAAAAAAAAAATATAATAAAGGTTTTTCCATGGAGTTTGAATTATTTATAAAAACAAAAATCTTTATAAATACTTAATTCCTTACTTTTGCTTAATTTATAAAAATAAAAATCTTCCCTCTTAATATGCTGACACTTTTTTCAGGTGATGATCAGACCATCAAACTGAACAACTTTCTCTATGGGACCAACATCGAAATTACGAAAAAACAATCGACGGTCCCATACATTTGGCTCGGGTTGGGTTTAGTATCGTGCGGCTCGAATTTGGGGGGGAGGGGGGAAGGGGGGGGGGGTCCCTACATGCCCCCCCTAAAGGGAAAAAGTGAGGAAACCCACCCTTATTTTTATAAAATAATTGACGTTTGAGGTTATAATTAGCAAAAAAATTGTATTGGAGGGTGAGCAAGGTGAGCAAGGGGGTGTGGGGGGGGTGAGCGAGGTGGAGGGGAGGGGGATGGGGAGGGGAGGGCAATCGAGGGGCGCGCGAGAACCGACACAGAGCATCTTTTCAGTGCATAAAAAACATTGAAAAATAATGCTAAATTCACATTTTCAGTAAATCTTTAGCTCAGATACTATTTTTAATAATAGAAAGAAAAATAAAAAGAATCAAAATGTAGAGTACAAAGCACGGCTTTCAACCCTACACACAATGTCATGGGCAGTTTACACAAAGTGTGAATGTGAAGACAACATTTCAAAATTAAAAAACGTTCTCTAGCAGGAGTGGCCAAACTTCATACGTTGCGCGGTCTACATTAAAATTTTAGATATACCTGCCTGCGTAAAATGACAGAGGTGAGAGCGACACAGGTCACTTCTAAACGTCAAATTGGTGGTTATCTCCATAGTTATTTTATTATATTATTATAATAGTCTTTATTCAGACAATTACATTATGATATAATATTTGGTTTGTTAGCGATAGTTCATTACTATTATTACATTCATTTATATTTATAATTTGATTTATGTTTTGTGATTTAATATGTTGCATTGAGAATAATATTAATATTTTAACTATCTTCTATTTGACTTGTCTGTGTGCCTTTGTTGGCAAAGGCCTCCAACCTTCTCCAGCTCTCTCTGTTTGTAGCTATCCTAGACCCGGTAGCACCTGCTACAGCCTTTATGTCATCGACCCATCTTCTGAGTGGCCTGCCTCGTTTCCTTTTATTATGCCTTGTGAACCAGTGCATTATTGTTATGGACCATTTTTCCCTTCATGCATGGAAACAAATATCTCCATAGTATCTCACTGAAATTTGACGTTTAGAAGTGACCTGTGTCACTCTCACCTCTGTCATGTTACGCAGGCAGGCAGTCTACCTTCAACCGTAACTGGTTAAGCAACGAATGTATATGAATAGCTTGATTTTGATAGACATACTGTAATATTTTTTCATCTTTAATTTAGTTATTAACACTTTAACTGCTGACGACCTACACCGTAGGTCGGCGACAAATGGGCCGCAGTGCTGAAGAACCCAAGTAACGAGCCGGTTCAATTGCATTTCGCCTATGCTCATGACCTACCGCGCGAGGCACCAAAAACATTACACCTGTGCAGGTGACCCACGATGCGCGCCACATTATCGTATCAACGTTACGGCTGTGCGCATGACCTACGAAGGGGGTCAAGTGCTATTGAATTTTGCCTGTGCTCATGACCTATAGCGTGAGTCACCCAAACCTTACACCAGTGCGGGTGACCCACGAGGTGAGCCGCATTGGTCTTTTTACGCTACAAATGTGCACATGACCCACGAGGGGCGTCAGTTTCAGCACTGCGCGAGGATCATGTTTTTGAGCTTAGCAGCAAAAGTGTTAATCTGTTTGCGAGACTACCATAAAAGTTGACCGCGGACGACGTCTTGGCCACCACTGTTCTATAGAGTGCCGGACCTGTGTCATTGGTCAAGTTGTTTGCCTGGTACGTAGTAAACTTGTAATAAAACCTGCATACCTTCATTTGCGAGCTCAACTTTCCTTTCGTTTGCCAAAAGCATTTTTCGTTGAGCTGTGGTCAACGGTTTAGTAGGGCTCTCAGCTTCATGTTGATTTACTGCAACTAAACAGAAATGTGAGCATACGTTTCCCAGAACACTGTGACAAAACCAGGCCTTGAAATGGTCAAGGTATCAATTTCTGCATGCTTGCAAATTTTTCATACTTACGTAAACTTTTAACGGACGGAATTTTAACTTTCACGATGGAAGGTGTGTTCCGTTTTGGCTTTTCCTTCTTAACTCTAATCTTAGGTACCTTCGCTTGTTTGGCTTTTGCCGGCGAAGAGGTTTTTTCAACACTTTTTTTTGGTGCCATGTTTTTGTTTTCAAAATTCACTGTTGTGCTTTAGAGATGCAGGAAGATAAGTCAAAATCTTGATACATTATTTCGTAGACTTCTGTATGGTTCTTCTTATTCAAAAAATATCGACGACACGTCGAAAATAATTAACAAGTTGAAATTTTTGAAGAAATATCTAGGAGATTGATTTGATGAAAATTTTTCATCAAGGAATATAACTACTCTCTACCGAGATTTTTCATTGTCAACTTTTTTCATTCACTCACTCTCGTTCAAAATAAAGTCTGTTCTACACGGTCAAACCCGTCAAACCAACCGGGTCAAACCAGTCAATCAAAGGATGGGATCTTGTGAATGGGAGGCACGCCAGCTTTTTATGGTTCCGTAGATAGAAAAAAGTGTTTCGATAAAAAGAGAAAGCAATAATAAACTTATAGAGCGGTTTTTCGCTCACACACATGTTATTTGCATACAGAGACAGAGAAGTAAAAAAAAATTCTCCTGAAGGATAGACAAAGGTCAAAGAAGACATTTCCGTCAAAAAAAGATCCGAAAGAAAATAGAAATTGCCGGCTGATTATTTAATCTAAACTACATCTCAAAATGCCCGGAAAATACAAGATTGTTATGATTCGCCATGGCGAAAGCGAATGGAACCAGAAAAACTTGTTCTGTGGATGGTTTGACGCTGACCTCAGTGACAAAGGTGAGTCCAGTCGACCTTTACGAATCACTCCCAAAATAACACATACATACATAAACTCACGACCATTATAATTCCGGGGTGGTCAGAAGCCTTGCTACAACTACCGAGTAAATTTTTAAGCATGCAGATGTAGCAAGTCTCACACCTTATTGTGTCGGCAGTAAGCCCTGGTGTCAGTTTTTCAAACCGCCTTACTGCCTCTGACGTGGCTTTTATGTAACGACTACTACCACCAGAGATAGTACCCGGGACAGACGGCTTAACGTGTCACCCGAAGCACGGAATTGCCTTTTCCGACAATCTGGTGATTCAGCCTGCAATGTCCTAACCAAATGGGGAAACGCGCTCAAAGTGATATATCACTAGGTGTCCCCTGTGGGAATCGAACCCACGACCACCGTGCGAGCCCAATGCTCTTACCACTTTCGCTGCTTAGCTCAAAACAATGATACCCGTACAATGCTAACACTGTGGCATGTGATACAATCCATACTCACCGAGCAAGTTGTGCGCACTGCGGCCTACTACGTAGGTCATCAGCACGTAAAGTGTAAACCATAAGACCACACAAGAACCTTTACAAATACAAATAATACAAAATAATTGATTGAATATTTATACAATTCTGCATTTATAGGCCGTAACGAAGCATTAGCAGCTGGCAAAGCGCTCAAGGCAGAGGGATACCAGTTCGACATCGCCCACACTTCGGTCCTGAAACGTGCCCAGATAACTTTGAACAGCATACTGCAGGAAATAGGTCAGCCCGATTTACCCGTGAGCAAGACTTGGCGGCTCAATGAGAGGCACTATGGTGGCTTAACTGGCTTGAACAAGGCCGAGACAGCTGCCAAGTATGGAGAGGCCCAGGTAATTTAAAAAAATACCAGTCAAGTGCAATTCGGGCTTCTCGCGCATTGAGGTTTCCACGCCACACCACCACACAACATATTAACTTACAAAAAAGTTTTGTTTTCTCTGGGACCTTTAGTGCGAGACTGACTCACACTTTGCTGGTTTTTATTATTTATTGTCATACTGTAGAGTTTGCTCTATAATCATGCTAAGTCTTAGTGTGACACTTATATGTAAGTATTACAATTTTAACGATAGTGTGATTTGAAAAAAATGTTGATAAAAACTAGTTTCTTGTATGGTTCCCCCTTAATTTTAAACTTTTTAACATTTTTATTATTTGTTAGCAAATCCGCCATGATTATATTACGGTTCAAAAGTCACAGCTCTAAAAATAGGTATGACAGATGGACGGACAGCGTAGGCTTGTGAATAGGGTCCCGTTTTCACCCTTTGGAACACTAACAACAGTGTACCGATTGTGTACACAAGCAGATGTTCGCATTTGAGTATGCCATAAGGCTCTTCTATCTCTTATAATAATAATAAAGCTCTATTTATTCCGTAATTTAAAAGTACATTTCAAATGTTTTTTAGTTTTTATTAGTAGTTTACTTATGTTATGTTAGTATAGTTAGTTAAGTATATATGTATTTACTTTTCTATTATATATCTATTACGGATCCCTTCTTTGGGTAAAAGCCTCCTCCATCTCGTTCCATGTTATTCTATTTTGTGCCTTCGTTTTCCAGTCGTCCTCTGTCACCTCTATGATGTCATCAGACCATCTTTTCTTAGGTCTTCCTACCCTTCTCTTTCCTACCGGACCTTGCCACTGAGTGACTATATAGTATATAGTTCTATCTCTTATCTCAAATATATTATTGGTCAAAAAATTATCCTTGAGATGTATAAAATAAGTTAGTTTCACTAAGTTATTTCAAATTTACTTGATGAGACACTGATGAGTTTGCAACGGCAAATACTTTTCTAGCAGCATCAGATCTTGGTGATGCTAGGATCTCATGAAATATGCCCACTAAGTATCAAGTCTATTCACTCTAAGCTCCCTCGTCAGTTTCATTTGAGCCTGCTTATACCAAACACACTTCACTAACAGGTGATGAACGCAAATATGGTACGCAAAAGGTATTTTTACATTTCTCACCACAAAATCTTCATTCTTTTTACGGTACAATTATAATGTAAATGTGATTACTGTGAATATCCTATTTCAATCTCCATGACCATTACACAGGTGCAAATCTGGCGACGCAGTTTCGACGTGCCACCGCCACCGATGGAGAAGGAGCACCCGTACTACGAGACCATCGTCAACGATCCCCGGTACGCCGGTGACCCAAAACCTGAAGAGTTCCCCATGTTTGAGAGCTTGAAGCTTACAATTGAAAGGACACTTCCTTACTGGAATGATGTCATTGTTCCTCAGGTATTTCCTTAGATTTTGAGAGTTATGAGGTTATTTATTATTTAATCTAGAATTAAACATTTTAACGGGTTCTTACCGCGTTTTGGTATTTGTGAGTTGCCCGTGATCATGGCAGTTGTAACACTGCCGAAATATCGGGAACTCACAAATACCAAAACGCGGTAAGAACCCGTTAAAATGTTTAATTCTAGATTACCTTAGATATTGATAATTTTTAACTAATAATAATTCTTAAGTCAATAACATTTAAATAAGTAATGTTAAGCTCAATTCACATTGGGAAGGTGCAATGTCAAATAATACCTATTTCAATAGGGGAGCGGACCGCATAAAATATATTTTGGTTTTATCTTCTTAGAAAAAAAAAAACATTTGAAAATTACGCTATACTAGCATTTTTAGTTTTTTTTAAGCTAGAATACTATTTTTAATAACATGATGAACTATAAAAAGTAATGAAATGTTGATGACGTCACTTGTGAGTATTTAGTATAATTTTTCATACATCGCGCCCGTTTTGACGTTCGATTTTAAAGTTGCTAATTTGACTAATTGTCTGATCCATATAACACCACAGAGAAAGATCTGGAGTGCTATTTTTGAATCTCATTCGCTGAGCTCAGCAGTTGAAAATGTTAAAATTACTATGAAGATATGCATCTTTCTACTGCTGATTTGACTTTCAAAAATCATACTTCAGGAGTGCGATTTTTGAAAGTAAAATCAGCAGTAGAAAGATGCATATCTTCATAGTAATATTGACATTTTCAACTGCTGAGTTCTAAGTATGAGTTTCAAAAATCGCACTCCTGTCCTCATCCGTGGGTCTCGTAGGGTCTCGTTCTGTCTGGCAACTTTATTGGTATTGAAATAGGTATTATTTTACTTTGCACCCTCCGCGTCCATCCATCGTAATGTGAATAGAGCTTTAAGATTACATGGGGAACTGTAGAAGGGACGATCACAAAAGATTAGCGATGGTTGCCCCATTCATACAATAATAATAATGATAGATGTGAAATCAGATGACATTGTGAAGGTGATCGGATCAGATTAGCACAGAACCGTGAGAAATGGTGTATGCAATAAAAAGAGGCTTTTTTTTTATTTGATTCATGCAACAGTACAATATAAAATTATCACGGGCCCATATTATAAATACCTTAACCTAAAATACATATACTAATAATAATCTGGAGAGCTGTGGTGGCACAAGCGACCCACGATGGTCACGTCCCTCAGCCATGAGGTTACGACCAAGAAGAAGAAGAAAATACATAAAAATATAAAATAATAATTAAACACTTAACACTCCCTAGGGATTATTGTCCTCGCTTCCCTAAAGCGTCTAAACACGACTCTGGTAGGCCATACTTCAGGGAGCAGGAACGTCTTCAGGTGAGCGACTGGGACCCAGAGCTTGAAGGCCTTGAAGTCTGTAGACCTGCTCTCCAGTTCCCGTACCCTCACCGGGAGAGGCCCGCCATCCTTAGTAGAGAACCTGGTATGCCCAGCAGTGGGTGTATATGGGCTGATTGCAAGCTAGTTGGATTGATTGATATTGTGAACTATACAAACACATTCAAACAAATGTACCAATCAGTTTTATACATACTTAAATATGTTTTCCCCTTAAAACGTGAGAAACAGTTTCAAGATGTATTTTGGGCATAACATATATATAATACTACTAATATAATACTTAGTATGACAGTAATATTATGTTTAAAATAATGTTTATTTACAGATCAAAGAAGGCAAAAGCATTATTATCGCTGCCCACGGCAACAGCCTTCGAGGCATTGTCAAGCATTTAGATGGTAAGTCAAACATATAGGGAAAATATACAATACAAACACGCCCATGTCTCTGGGGTTTGGATAGGCGGATACTCTCTCTAGGTGGTAGAATGGTGTAAGTGGTTATTCACTTTAGTAGCGTAGCGAGGGGGGGGGGGGGCAATGCCCTGGACGGCACTTAACTGGGGGCGGAAAATTCGGGAAAAATATAGATTGATTAAGCTCTGTCTATCAATTCGTAGGACAGAGAAAAGTCGAGCTCGTTTCGCTCGCTCTAAGTATCTTTTTTTAATTAGGGTTCCGTACCCAAAGGGTGAAAACGGGACCCTATTACTACTAAGCCTACGTTGTCCGTCCGTCCGTCAGTCTGTCCTACCTATTTAGGGCTGTAACTTTTGAACTGTAATAGCTAGATAGTTGAAAATTTCTCAGATTATGCGTTATAACGGCGGATTTGTTGACAAATAATAAAAAAGTCAAAAGGTTAAAAATTAAGGGGGGTTCTCAACAAGAAACTAGTTTTTATCGACGTTTTTTCTTCACTCTCTATCGTAAAAACGGTAATACATACAAGCGTCAAACTTAGTGTGATTATAGAGCAAACTACAGAATAACAACAAATACTAAAAACCGGCCAAGTGTGAGTCGGTCTTGCGCTAAAGGTCCTGGACAAAAAACGTTTTTTTTCTATGTTAATAATGTCGTGTTCTGTGGTGGTGTGGTACGGAACCCTCGGTGCGCGAGTAGCCCGACTCGCACTTGACCGGTTTTTACTGTAATTACACATAAGCCTAGAGTTCTGACTTGTGACAGCTAAGAAGTGGCTAAAAATGTCGCGCTTGCTTCCCTGCATTCATAGCTTTTACTCAGTTTACTACATGATTTGTATGTAAAAAGCTTTGGCTCCAACCGTTTCGTATGGAGAGAAGTCGAAGTCGCTTCTATCTAAACTATTATAAAACTGTAACCGAAGTGTGTCTGTACACACGGCGACAGGTCAGGTTACCCTGTTTGGACTTTGAACTGTTAGAAGTTGAACGCTGCGAATCGTGCGAAAGGGTGCGGTATGTTGTTGTTGTTTCGTCTCACAGCACGCTGCGCCCGCGCAGGCAGCCGCGTCTATGCAGACTCGCTACCGCACTATTTTGTGTTTGGTACGTAGTGTAGTTATGGGTATATATGGTGCGTAACCTGATGTGTCGCCGTGTGTACATTGAAGATATTTACAAAAAAAGATTACGATATGGTTTTTAGATGTCCCTGATTCCAAATCACCAAATTTTGGATTTTTTGTCTGTCTGTTTGTTTGTTTGGGTGTTTGTTTATTCGAGTATCACGCAAAAACTACTGAACCGATTTTGATGAAACTTTTTTTGTTTGATAGCTTATGATCTGACTTAAAATCTGGTAAGTATATAATTTATGCGGACGAAGTCGCGGGTAAATGCTCGTTATATTATAAAACTGTAAATTAAAAAAAAAGAATTTTTGTGCTTTGTGTGTTTGATCGAGCATCACGCAAAAACTACTGAACCGATTTTGATGAAACTTTTTTGTTTGATAGCTTATGATCTGACTTAAAATCTGGTATATAATTTGTGCGGACAAAGTCGCGGGTTAACGCTAGTAATATGATAAACTAAAAGATGTCTGGCCACAACATAGATGTGCAAAAAAAAAAAAAATTTAAATTGTACTTTAACTTAGGTTTTTTCTTCCGATATTTACAGAGGATTCAAAAACTTGATAATCTTATTTTCCAGGCCTCAGCGATGCAGCCATCATGGAGCTGAATCTGCCAACTGGAATCCCCTTCGTCTACGAACTAGACGAGGACATGAAACCAGTCGACTCGATGGTCTTCCTCGGAGACGAGGCCACCGTCAAGAGTGCAATGGAAGCCGTAGCTGCCCAGGGCAAGGCTAAGTAACGTCACTAGCTAGTCATAAGAATAATGATTGAAATCGTATTTATTTTTAAAGCGTTCTATACTGTTGTATGAAAATTAGCAACTGTATTCTCGAGTTTGCAAGTCCAATTGGAATTCAAACTCAAAATTGAAATTCTTAATGGAAAATAAAAATAATAGTGGTAATTGTAATGTGTAATGGAAATAGCAAATTTTTATTAAATATCTTTAGCACTGGAGAAACTAAAGTCTTGGCTCAAATGCTTGAATTGAAAGTGGTAAAATTGTTTTTATTGGTTGAACTTCATCTGCCAGCACGGAATCGCATTTCTTCACGCTCCATCCTTTTCTGTCGTTCTAGATCCTCATTTACTAGAGCGAGAAAAATAGCGGGAATTTGACCGCACGCGGCAGTGCTGCAACCTTTCTTGCTCTAGCAAGTGACGTTCCTGGGCGATAGAAAAGGATAGAACGTGAAAAAATGCGATTCCGTGCTGCCAGATGACGCTCAATCAACCTCAACCCTTAATGTCTGTTTGGTAGAAAGCAGCGGATCTTTGTCAGGATTGGTATTTATAACTAAGATAGGTTGTTTAAAATAAATAGGAGTGTTTGCTTTATTTTATGAAGTCAATCTCGATTCGCGGTAGGTAAATAATTTTGTAATAAAATAAAAAGAGATTACTGGATGTATGCCAAGACATTAGACATACTAAACTGTTATCGTAATGTTAGCAAAATATTTATTGATATAGGTTGTAAAAATGTAATGTGCTTGTGAAATAAAAAAGAAATGGAAAAAAGGACACAAGTTTTTTTTTATTTATGGTAAAAATGATGGCAACCTTATCCATGCCTTCAGTAAATTAAAAAGATTAGAGCTCAATTTACATTACGACGGGCGCGGAGGGTGCTATGTAATGCCCGCACTTCACTCTCGCCGAGAACTCTCAGCGAGAACTTTCAAGGAAAATTACTACGGCTTACGACGCCACGAGAACAATGAAGGGCATCCACACTCTCGTTCTCGGCCTGTCTCGCCCGTTCTCGGCGAGAATGATGCCTATTTCAATACTGATAGAGTTCACAGAGAGAACGCTCATACGTGCCTCACGGGCGGACGGAGCTTTCTCTGTCAACTCTATCGGTATTGAAATAGGTATTCTTTTACTTTGCACCCTCCGCGCCCATCCGTCGTAATGTGAATATAGCTATAGGTAAAGCCTGCCCGAAAAAACTTGATTTCAATCTACGATCAATTATGACCTTTGAAGACAATTTTTCAAGAAATATGTAACCCAAAAAACAAGGTCTTCTATTCCCAGAGTGACACAAGCCTACGTCACAAAAAAATGGCCGCTAAACATGGTAAAAGGGTATGATGACATAGGCTTGTGTCAGTCACGTGATCGGAAGAGAATACCAGGCGCAGTATATTATTGTACCATGATGTAACCTAATCAAGAGTTTCAAGGACAAAAATTAGTTCCAATGATTTTCCGCAACATGGCGATGGCGAGGTATTTTTTATTATTTTTCTGGTCAGGCTTTAAATATTTAGAGGCCTAAAGGGGCATTTCTTTCACTGCAGTCCGTCCGACGCTAATATTGGATCGTGAATTTTGTCGCAATCCTGCATGGCGTTCTGCAACATTCACCGAGCAAAAGGTATGAAACAGTCCTACACGTCGGATTAGTCTAGCTAGAGAGTAGACACGTCGTCCTACAGTGAATGGGCCCCTTTAAGTGAATTAGGGATTAGGGACAATTTGTCCGCGGGCACCCGCAGTCAAGACGCCTCTGTATGGGATTTGCTGATTTGCTACAGATGTGTGCGGTACCTAAGCACACATCCTTAGATTTTCATCTTGCAAACATGACCGCGGGTCAAAATATCCGTCGTCTGCGCAGCCCCTTATGGTAAACTTTCTTTTAATTCTTCCATAATATTATCCATATTTACATCAGTAGGTACACTTTCACTATCATTAGTGAATTTTTTGCCAGTATATTTAGCAAACGTTTTTTGTTTACTATTATTAAAAATGAACTTTTGTTCTTTGGCTGGATGATTAACGTTACTATCTAATTCCATAGAATTCTCATTAGTTGTTGAGTTTTTCTTCTTTCCTTTTGGATTTTTCGACTTGGGTATTTTAGGTTTCGAGTCGAATCTGAAGTCTTTGGGTAGTTTGTGTATTTTAACGCAGTGTTCTAGGCGTTCATCGGCGTTTAAGAATTTTTCTTTACATTCTTCAATATAACAGCAGTACTGTAAAAAGTAATAGTTTCACATCAGTTTACTCATTCAAAACATCTGTGTAAACTTGTATATTTAAAATATTTAAATGCCCAATTTTACGCTAGTGATGTACAGTTGTGACGGTTACGAAAATCCGAAAATAATCGCTTTTCGTAACAATGTCCAAATAGAGTCGTCCAAATTTTAACATTATTGTACCCAACCATACCTACCCAACAGATAAAAATTATGAATACCTAGGTTCAACAGAGTAGGTATTGTTGCGATCTGCTATTTTCGGGAGAGATTTTATAAAGTGATGAGAAATATTATAGGCACAATCAGTGGCCCTTATTTCTAATATTTGTGCGTAATTATTTTTTGTTGTCCGCAAAATAGCGCCTTTGACAGACGAGGCAAATGGACATCGGAGTCATTGAGGTACGTACTAGAGGCGACCCAGACAAAATTCGTTTAAGCTAATTGGCTCAACCTTACGGCGCGTCCGGCGGCATGGTGTCGGACGCGTGCTGCACCACCATGCCCCCCAAGTGCGCGCCCTGCACTGCTGATCATGATGCCCAGATTTTGTTCGCGTTGTCTGTTATACAGGGTGTACAATAAAATGGGACAGCTACTTAAAGGGGTGCTTCAGACCATCAAACTGAACAACTTTCTCTATGGGACCAATATCGAAATCGCGAAAAAAAATCCGCTCTCCCATACAAAACTGCAAACATAACTCGACTGAAATGTATGGGACAGCAGATTTTTTTTTCGCGATTTCGATATTGGTCCCATAGAGAAAGTTGTTCAGTTTGATGGTCTGAAGCACCCCTTTAAGTAGCTGTCCCATTTTATTGTACACCCTGTATACATCATTATTCAATGATCGGAGATTTGCGCTTTTATTTTTGTTGGTAGGTATGTGAAACTTGAAAATAGTTGTAGTATTAAATAAAAAATATTACCGAAGGTTTCCTTTCCGCCATGACAGCAAAGAACGAGTCGTGTTTTTCCTGTATATGTAAGTCGAGGAAATGCGGTGAAGGCAACACTTTCTTGCATTGGCTGCATGAGTATCTATGGGAAGCATTGTAGTGATTCTCGAACTCTAATAGAGAGTCTGTCGAGAATGCGCATCCGGGAATGCTGCATGTTGATTTTATACTGGAAAATACAAAATAATAAATGAGTACCTTCAGAGGTTTTGAAATTACATTTATAGCGTAGCGTCCATGTCCATGATACATTGAAGGCTGTTGATTCCGGATATTATACAGTTGGATGACGAAAGTTAAGTCTAATTTAGAAGGGTGGGGAGTCCATTGAGTTGGCTTGAACATACTCTAACAAGTCCGCTCCTGCCGCCTGCTCACTTGTCTTTTCGTGGAGATAAATATATGTGCCTATTGCCTATTTATTTGCCTTTGAGTATTTATTTGTGACGTAGGTAATTGGCTACTATACTATGGCTTAACCACAGACTATTATATGGGCTTAACCGTTGTAGCTACAGGAAAACGTTTTTAGGAGTAAGTATGTCCTCAACTTTTTGAGACATTTTGACCGACATTTACAGATTTTGATCAACATTTTATTAAGAAAATGGGCAATTAAAACAAAAACTTTTGACAATGCCAATTAATCCTGTTTCTTATAACGATACAAATTCAGAAATTTATCGGTTCAACTGAGGGTAGAGTACTAGATTTTCACAAATTGCAAAAATCTTTTCCCATACCTGCCATTAATACCTGCATACCCCGTCCCAAAAATCCACCCTTTATAAATAAGTGACGATATTTAGGTACCTATATTTCGATGAAAGAATTGAAGGGGATCCTAAATAAGGGGATAAGGGCTGGACGATGATGATGCAGAACTTACACTTCATGACACAAATCTTCGTCATCTAAATCGTAGATGCCTAACCGTGGAGGTGGTTTATCCCCGTTGAAAAGCTCGTCATCCAGTCTCCGTCGCCCCACACCGTACGCTTTCAGTTGCTGTAATATAACTTCACCGAAAGCCATGGTTCTGTAATGAGAAGTACGATTTGGTCTGAATATGAATTTTTCACATAATAATAAGATCCTGAAATAAAATGAGAAATGAAGAGATCCGCAGAAGAACCAGATTAGCTGACATAACCCAAAGAATTGCCAAACTAAAGTGGCAGTGAGCGGGGCACATTGCTCGCAGAACCGATGGCTGAAGAGTTCATATCATCATATCATAATTCTGGAGTGGCGACCGCATACCGGAAAGCCCAGCGTAGCGTAGCCTTCCACAAGCTGAACCGAAGACCTGGTGAAAGCGGCGGTAACACTTCGGATGAGGGCAGCGCAGGACCGGTCGTTGTATTGATCCTTTCGGGAGGCCTATATCCAGCAGTGGACGTCCATCGGCTGAGATGATGAATAAGATCCAGTTTTTACAGGGTAGCCTCGTATGGCATCCACGCGCCATGGCAAGAAAAAGGGTGGCTAATTCTAATTTGGAACTGGGCGCTGGTAGTCCCATAAAAGATGTCCAGTTTGATGGTCTGATCATCCCCTAAAACTGACAGCATATTAAGAAAGACTAGGTACTATAGGCACACACGGCGACACATCAAGCTATACAAAACAAACATAAGCTGGCCTCGGTTAGGTTGAATAACGTATACCTACCTACAGGGTGTAAAATGAAATGGGACACTTACTTAAAGGGGTGCTTCAGATCATCAAACTGAAACACTTTTACTATGGGACCAACATTGAAATCGCGATAAAAAAAATCCGCTGTCTGACGGCTGATTTTTTTTCGCAATTTCGATTTCGGTCCCATATAGAAAATTGTTCAGTTTGATGGTCCCATTTAATTTTACACCCTGTATAGTCGCGAGGCCAGCTTATCTTGGTTTTGTATAGATTGATGTGTCGCCGTGTATAGGTACCTAAGTAACATGAAGAAAAACGTCTGAAACGGATGAACGTTGCGTTATAACGAGAGGCTTATCTAGTTATTTTATTTCACTTTTTATCTATACAACGTGTTAATGAATTAGCGCAAAACCTCATACACCCCAACTGATTTATAATATAACAAAATAATTAGATTGCAACAATAATTTCATTATTTTGATTGTTAAAATTTAAAGTTATTCGCATTTTAAGTTTTGAGGCAAAAATGATTTGTTATCATTTCAGCACTGAAAGAAAGCGCTAACGTACTCATGGACATATTTTTATAATCTTGTTTTGGTAGTAAGTAGGGTGAGTGTGTCCGTGCGGTGGGTTGTCATCGGGATCAGTAAATTGTAAATTTTGCAAAAAAAAAATTTTAATATTTTGAAAAAAATTACCTATGTTGAAACCATGATAATTCGATTCTGTTCTCGATTCTAAACAAACTACTTTCTAGTTTTGCGTTAATTCATTAACACGTTGTATAGGTATTTATTCGAAGGAACATCATGGGAAATCTTTTTAGGGTTCCATAGTCAACAAGGAACCCTAATAATTTTTATTAATCTTTCCACAGAATGTTACAATCACTACTACGCACTGCGTTACGATTGAATAATCTGCCGCGTAACGCTCTGCATAGTATGATTGTATCATTGACGAGCTTTTACCCGCGACTTCGTCCGCACAAATTATATACCAGATTTTAAGTCAGATGATAAGCTATCAAACAAAAAAAGTTTCATCAAAATCGGTTCAGTAGTTTTTGCGTGATACTCGAACAAACAAACACCCAAACAAACAAATAAACAAACAAACAAACAAACAGACAGACAAAAATGACAAAAATTGGTGATTTGGAATTAGGGACAGGTAAAAACCATATCGTAATCTTTTTTTTGTAAATATCTTCAATGTACAGACACACTTCTGTTACAGTTTTATAATAGTTTAGATTTTGGATTGTATTCTTATTGATAAAGCAGATTATCAATAATCATTAATCAAACAAGCAGTAGGTACCTGTTGTATAAAAAGCAGAATTTTTTTATTCAAGGTCTCTACAATAACATAAGAAATTAATATTATGAACTGTTATTAAAGTTAAGCTAGAGATGTGCCTTATGTTTATGTGTGATGAAATATCCGATGTATATCATATGATGACAATTATACTACATAAGTGTGTTTGTATTACATTGAAGATGATAAGATTAACAACAAAAAAGTTACGGTATGGTTTTTAGGTGTAAAAGTTATGATATGGTTTTTAGGTGTCCCTGATTCCAAATCACCAATTATTTGAATTTTTGTCTGTCTGTTTGTTGGTTTGATCGCGCATCACGCAAAAACTACTGAACCGATTTTGATGATTTTTTTTTGTATGATAGCTTATGATCTGACTTAAAATGTAGTAGGTATATAATTTGTGCGGACGAAGTCTCAGGTTATGGGTACCTGTCCATTGACGCGGAGCGAGTTGGTGGAGCGGGGAAGCGGAGTTTAATTAACCAATGAGATTGCAATCAAAATCACGGCCGAGATTTTACGCAATCCTGATTGGTTAATATTTCCTCGCTACTCCGCTCCGTCAGCCAGCTCGCGTCAATGGACAGGCCGCCTTACTCTAGTTTATGTCTCTACATCGTATATGTCGCTGCGGTGATGCAATGAGGGATTTTCCGAAAGTCATTAAAAGATAATATCTGTGCCATGAGCTTGACTATTGTCCCCAGTTCGTTGGCTCTAAAATAGGGAGTATTATATTCCTTGCTCTAAAATGCAAGGAAAAATGTCAATTTAGAGCACTACAAATATATGACACGATATAGTTCGTATACGAGTTATGACAGATGGCGCAAATTTTTGTTTCTATGAAGAAGGTTTCTGTAAAATATTCTGACGGGCCTATCCTTACGCTAGTAATATATAAATCTATGATTATTATACGCTTCGATTATACATAGGTACCTAACCTACTATGCATGTCTAGAGTAGAGGGAGTTATCTCAAGTTAAAGATAAAAAACTGTTTTAGTACCTACCTATTATCATATGTATAGTCATCGAAATAAATTGCCCATTTATTCAGTTAATAATAGACATAGTCTGTGGGCGGACGTATCCAATTTATCTCGTTCGGTTGGTAGACCGTAAAACATTTAATTTCCTACTTTTGGAATAAAACATTTTGGCAACTTTTTAAAGTTTTTAAGTGCACAATACTTGTAGTGTTAACCTGTAAACCAATAAAATACTATGAGTGATTTACGTCAGAGAAAGGTGAGTTTAAACTAGTGTTATCGAAAACATAACCTAATAGGTTTTTTTTTAATTAATTTTCGAAATACTGAATAGATAGATATACCTACCTCCTCTTATTTACTCAGCATGGACAATGTTATAATTTCCTGTTTTTTTATAATTATTATGTGACAATCAATGAGTTTTTACAATAATTAATTACACTTTACACTCATATGTTTGACGTTATATGACCTTGACAATGCCTTGAACTTATAACCATAGATTATTAAGTACGCATTATCGGCAAATGATAGACAATTAGCCTTGGATTTTGTACATAACATTATTAGCACCAAATTACCGCCAGATGGAGCCGCAGTACTTTTGGCCGATGGGGATTATCTAGGATCGAACAATGAACAATACGATCATGACCCAGGAGACCAATCGCGCTAAATACTGTAATAGGACCGCCTGCGAACCACAACTTTGAACACATTCGGTACCTATTGCCAACCGTTAGAGCCATTTTGACAGATCAGAGATCACTCAGACGTTAAAGACTGTCACTGTCAATAGTACCTAAATAAGTCAATTCAACACAGTTAAATAGTAATGGGATTACAATGTGATTGGAACTGAAATGTGATCAGGATTGAACTTCGATGTTTTAAATGAGCACGATCGGGGCCCAGGTTTGACCGCTCGACCACCAAGTAAATGAATAGTTATTTATTACCTTCTGATTATCGCTAGACGGCGGAAGCTGTCTATGGGAAAATAAAGTTTAAATTTATTTGTATACCTACTAAGATTACTAAGATGCTTAGCATGTTGCACGTGATACGGCTGTATCACGCCTTTTATCTAGTTCGTTCGCGCGCAAATAGAAAGAAAGTGGAAGCGTGATAGCGCTATATCACGCTATCGCGGGTTGGCGTGTATAGGTTCTTATTCTATGGTCGGCGTACTATCTAGGCTGATGAAATTTCTTGGTAAATGACGTCAGACTGGGGCATTTGGCTCAAAGATAAAATATAGGGGAAGATTAATATTATAAAGCGCAGCATAAAATTGCAACTTTTCTTCTAGTCACACTTATTACGAACGTCCATTTGAGAAAACGAGATGTCAATAGTGAACACATGTCATCTTGAATGGGCGCACGCCACTTTAGGTACCTACGGTCTTCCAGCTGGAAGACTTTGCTGTGGATTGTTATCTCGCTATTAATTTGAAAAAATTACATTGGAATGTGTTCCATCCTCGCATTTCAATGTGTTAGGTTAGGGTTTAGGTTAAGTTAGTATTAAGTACAAAGAAAAATGCAACTAAAGACCAGGGTGTAAGGGCTAGTTCCCATTCCCTTTCCGCAAGGAAGAACTGTTTAACAACAAATTGTCAAAATGACATTTTCATTTCATTTTTAGGATTGACTTGACACAGTGTTCCCAAACCACCCGATTTTACGGGAGATCTACCGATTTTCGACCCCATCTCCCGATCTACCGTAACATGATCAATTTCTCCCGATTTTTATGATTCTCTGAATAATTCATAATAAAAACCAACTTTCTACAAAAAATTACAATAATTGATGCATCCATTGATTTTTAAATAAGTTTTCATTATTGCATTTAGTTGTTTCCTGTCAGTAAGAAAGTTTAAGGTATTTTTCTGGTAATGATAAATTAAAATTCAATATTATTTTATTGTTGTATATTGTTACTAATCAACCTACTAACAAAATTATGGATTTTTTGGTCTGAAATAAATGAGTATTTAATTTAATTTAATGTCAAATAAATAAAATTAGGATTTAGTTACGGATGAAGTTACAGGTTTTTAAAAAAAGAAGACAAAACACTTAAAATTTTTGGAAAATGCCTTTTGCTCTATGAAAAAATAAAATACTATGTTTAAGTTAAGTTTTAATGTTTTTTTAATTAGTTTTTAATTACATCTAATAATACTTTTGACAAGAATTTGTACAAATAACCTTAAATTAGCTTTATTTACAACAAAGAGCTTCGAACATTTCAGTATGGAAGGTGGCATACCTACTTTCCGCCATTTTGAAAAAATCACGATTTTGCGACCAGTCATGAAACATATGCCAATCGACAGGGAAAATTATTACAAACAGAAAATACACTTGGGTAAAATGACCTAAGTGGTATACTTTCGGAGATATAGGGGTTTGAAAATAAAAAAAAAATTAAAACATTTTTTTCCACCCAAATTGGCTTTTTTGATCAGGAATAGATCGGCAAAGCTCAGGATCGATCAGGACTTAATATAAATATAATATTATTATTATAAATAAGTTTTATTCATTTTCTAAGATAATTGAAATACCTACCTACATAGACAAGACAGCTACGAGCAAGATGGTTGTTGTAGCAGTGTTGCTAACCATGCCGAGAGGGATTTATATGTATTTACCTATGAATTAAGTACTTGATCATCATCATCATCATCTCAGCCGATGGACGTCCACTGCCAATCGTTATGTGGGGAATTGCTACAGATGTCAGCACCCACAAGTTATAGCTAAGATGCCAACAGATGGCGATACCGTCGCTCTCGGAAATATGGCCCATACAAAGACAACGTTCATCGTAAATACGTAACTCGTAACCTACTACACATAAGGTTCACAATCGAATGCGAGACATAAATCGCGCAAGAGAAATAATCACAGAGATTCAATATAATTATATACAAGGTTCAACTAAGAACTGTTGGACCAGTGGACCACGGCCGGTCCCCAGGCATCACACCACAGGCGTGCATTACCACCAGGCACAAGTAGGCAATCAGAGCTGAAAAAGAGCCTATACGGTGTTTTCAGCATAATTGTGCCCACGACTATACCCAGACTGCTATCAAACATATTTTTAATACTATACCTACCATATTAACAATCCACTTTTCGCTGAGAGTGCCTGAATTCTGTCCATAGCATCAGCACCAGAGTGGCAAGTAGGTAGATAGTGAGCCTGTTGGTCACCAACTTGCCACTGGTTTGTATACTGTTTCACGTTTAATTTCTTACCTATTTCTTCATAACACTGCTCTCTTTATTGACGATCAATCTTCGCTAGTTGATGAATATTATTAACGACGACAAGTCAAATGAAAACTTCGCGAAAAGATTTGAACTGCACGTAATTTATCGAAACACATTTGATCTTTCACTACAAACCTTACTTTATTTATAATTTGTCAATGTTAACAAAATACACAGCTAGAAACAAAATATTCAGCTAATTTCTACCCAAACACATAAAAAACAACTGAAAACATTTGAACACGCTCGGAATTCAACAAACTGTCAAAGTCAAACAAAACAAAATCGGCCAACAAAGGGCTGCGTTCCGAACCTACGCCCCAGGTGCAACTTTTCGCACTAAACGCCGTTCAAGAGTGATATTTTTGAAATTCACACATCTTAATTCGTGTACGAATAATGCATAAATTCCATAGAGTTTGGCATCACTTTCGAATACGAATTAAGATGTGTGACTTTAAAAAATCGCACTCCAGAGCCTCGGTGAAAACGTTCTTACCATAGAGCGAGTTGAGAAAACAACCGCACCCAAAGGTCGTGAACGCAGCCAAGTGAACAACGTCAAGTGCGCGCATGCAACCAAATAGCGAAGATGCAATCTATCAATGAGATGCCAAGCGCTTCGTTGTTTTCACGCGAGGTTGGTTAATACATTACGCATGCTTATTTTGTGACAGTAAATAGCGAAGGTCAAACGTCACGTATTATCGCGTGGTTAATGCGTACTTTGCATTTTTGTCGTATAGTTTTTAACAAGTGTAAATGCATAGGTAGCCATAGATCGTTTGTATTGCGTGCTTGTGCCGTTTGAAAACTGCCTATTGCGCGCTGCGTGCGTGCGTTCGGGGCCCGCCCGAACTTCGGGCAGTTCTTGCGCGCCATATTTGAATGTGGAATTAATCTTTTGGATGCTTTCTTTGTTTGTGTTTATAGAGTATGACTGTAAATTGTTAGTTGATTAATAATTAATGAGGAGATAAGTAGGCACTGCCTAATTGCCTATATACACTGCACGCGCATGCATCACACCTAGCCTGCCGGCAGTACTTCCCTTTTTAACCTCTCTTCTGTGGAGATTCCAGACACAAAAGATTTGTTATTGTCTTAGTCACGGATCCGTGACCTATACAAACGAAGGGTTAATGGAGGAACATTCCCAGTAGCACCTCCATATTGGTGACCCTCGACAAAGAACATCGCAACCTGAACACCGCAGAGCAGCAGCACCAACACAGAGCAGCAACCAGCTTCAACCAACCCTTTACCCCCTCGACCAGGTCAAACAAGCAGCAGTCACCCGAAGCCGCACCAGGTCCATTGCAGCTGTCTTCACACCGCTTCCTGGGCCTGCAGCTTGCTCAACGACAGTCAGCGTCTGCATAGAAGAATCTCCCACAGCCCACGTGTCTGAGCTCACCTCCACGTGGCAGTTCGGCTCGCCTTCTCCACGCCTGTCACTCGCCCGCATCACATCAGGACTGATCTCCCTGACAGATGCACACACACGCCGCACATCGCTCGTCTGACTCACTTGACTGGAGCCCTGCACCTACCTACATGAATACAGACTGCACACTTCGAACAACTCAACGACCACCGGTCTGAGGGGGGAGTCCTGTGGGGACTTGCTACTCTAAAGATGTCAGCACCCACAAGTTAACCTACTACACATAAGGTTCACAATCGAATGCGAGACATAAATCGCGCAAGAGAAATAATCACAGAGATTCGATATATATACCTACAAGGCCCAACTAAGAACTGTTAGACCACGGCCGGTCCCCAGGCATCACACCTAGCCTGGCGGAAGTACTTCCCTTTTCAATGGAGGAACATTCCCAGTAGCACCTCCATAGTCACAACGATCGGTCCTGCGCTGCCCTTATCCAACGGGTTCCCGCCGCCTTCACCAGGTCGTCGGTCCACCTTTTGCGGGAGTCTACCCACACCGCGCTTTCCGGTACGCGATCGCAACTTAAAAACTCTTTGGCTCCATCTACCATATCGGTTCTGCGAGCAATGTGCCCAGCTCATTGTCACTTTAGTTTCGCAATTCTTTGGGCTATGTCAGCTGCTCTGGTTCTTCTGCGGATCTCTTCATTTCTGATTCGATCTCGCAAGGAAACTCCGAACATAGCCCTCTCCATTGTCTTTTGGGTGACTTTTATCCTTTTTATGAGGCCTTGAGTGAGCGAGACGTCGTCTCAGTTCCGTATTTCATCACTGGCGATACACACTGGTCAAAGACTTTCGTCTTGAGACACTGCAGTATTTGGGACGTGAAGAGACTACGTAGCTTTTGCAACGCTGCCTTGCCGAGTCGGATTCGACAGGTTGACCTCTTTCTCGAAATTGTACCTGTCTAATTGGATAGTTTCGTCCCAGGTAAACATAATCGTCATTAACTTCAAGCGCAGAGAGGGTAAACCATAGACATTTTACATGATGTCCATGTTCATTTTCATTTTGTCCGTAGGCTAAGAATACTATCATCCCATTTCTTCCTCTGAGTGTCGTATAAGGTGACTATGGGATCCACCAAAATATGGGTAGTAGCATCCTCTGAGTACATACATTCAATCCAACTGCGATCGCCAACCCGCCTGCCAAGTGTGGCCACGGCCAACAAAACCAAAACCAGGTTCCCATTCCCTGGCGGCCCTGCTATTCCTGGCTACGGTCGCGGCCAAGGTAACGGCGAGGCAGGGTGGCATCTCCGGCAGATATAACACTCGTTCACAGCGGACCAACGAGTCGAGCGCTGAACTCGAGGAAAAACTGAGCAGGCCCTGTACCCGCACATTCGATGTTCGCTATATCGCCACTGTTTCGGTCCGCACTTCATTGGAATAGAGTTGATATTGGAGCGAAAATGTACTCGCAATTGCGAAGTTCGAATCCCGGAGTAGACCCCCTGGATACGTTGTGATATCGTTGGATTATCTGAAGTCCGAAGAGAGGGAGAGACTCGATAATCCTCGAATCCGGTAGCCTACTTTATTTCCGAGAGGGCGACCAAAACTCTCGGGCCCCAGAGTGCCGAGTTTATGTTGCACAAAACTCGTACAGTATTCGTTAAAGGTTTTACAGGTATACCTGGGCCCCGACATCGGATCAGAAATACGATGACGAGGTAGGGACTATGTATGGGGAGGATGTCTCTAGAGCCATGTATAGTTCCAAACACACTTCACTGAAAGTCATTGAACTTGCGTCCGAGACGGTTTGTAACGACTCTCGAAATAGCTTATACTTGTAGACATGCAGATTAAGAAGCGAAATGAGCCTTTAGGTCTTCAGCAGGACATTACTTATCGCTCTTTTTGAGAAAGGGCACCTCTAGACTTCTGTTCCATGCCTGCGGCGTTTCTCCCTCGAGTATGACGTACCTAAACGAAATACTTCTAAAAGATCAGTCTTCCACCCACCTTCCGGAGCTCGGCCGTAATTCCGTCACCCAGCGCCTTATTTATTTATTTATTTAACAAATGTATTACATTGTATTACAGCCTTGTTGCTCATTTGCTGTTTGGGAGCCATATTAATCTCGTACAGGCCGACGTGCGGGATATCTTTGGTATAGTGCCGGGTCAGTCTAGATCTATGTTCGTTATGTAGATTTTTAGCGGGTCTCCGTGTTCTAGTGTATACTGTCCATAGAATTTCTCAACCTTTCTCAGAAGCTTACGCTTGGACGATACTGATCCTGCCATCTTCGGTCTTCAATTTTGCTAGCTGGCTTTGACCAATAGACGGATTGCGTAGATTTTGGAGCTTTTGTTCCACTCTATAGCCTCCCTAATAATATAGGCTCGGTGATCACAAGTCACGGATTTCGAAATCTGCTTATTGTTCTGCCTAGCTTCCGACTTTAAAAGCGTTTAACACAGAAACATTATTGAATATTTACCTCTTCGTCGACATGATGAAGTCTATCTCATTTCTTGTTCCGTTCGGGCTCATCCAGGTTCATTTGCTGTGCTCCCGCTTCATAAAGGAGTTTTCATTACATCGAGTTCCTCCTCCATGAAGTCGTCCTTTAGTTGGCTCCGTTAATTCCGTCGTCCAACATCAAAATAATTGTCCCACTTGCAGCTCTTCACCGTCATTTGCCCAGTTTTGCGTTAAAGTCTCACATGACAACTTTAATGTGAAGTGTGTTTTGGAAATATACATGACCCTAGAGATATCCTCATACATAATCCCTACTTCATCATCGTATTAATTTCTGATCTAATGTCGGGGCCAGGAATACCTGTATAGCCTTTAACGAATAGTCGGACCGTTTGGTTATTTTGAGTGTAAGATACACCACCTTACTCGACACGTTTACGATCCCCTCCAAGTTATTCACAAGAGATTTTGTGGACCATATGCCCGACATCGTGCCGGGGCCCAGGACTTTTGGTCGCCCTCTCGGAAATAAAGCAGGCAGGATTTCAGGATTATCAAGTCCTTTCCCTCTCTTCGGACTTCAGATAATCCAACGATATCCCAACGTATCCTGCTCAGTTTTTCCTCGAGTTCAGCGCGCGACTCGTCGGTCTGCTGTCAACGAGTGTTATATGTTTATTACCAGGTGCAGCTGTTGTCGATTGTGATCTTGTGGTAGCCGGATCTCTGCCGGAGATTCTTCGCGCACCCTGCCTCGCCGTAACCTTGGCCGCTACTGTAGCCAGGAATAGCAGGGCCGCCAGGGAATGGGAACCTGGTTTTGATTGTGATGGCCCTGGCCACGCTTGGCAGGCGGGTTGGCGATCGCAGTTGGATTACATGTGTGTACTCAGAGGATGCTGCTACCCATCTTTTGGTGGATACCATAATCGCCTTATACTACATTCAGAGGAAGAAATGGGATGATGCTATTCTTAGCCTACGGATAAAATGATAATGAACATGGACGATCATGTAAAATGTCTATGGTGTACCCTCTCTGTGCTTGAAGTTGTTGACGATAATTTTTACCTGGTACAAAACTATTCAATTAGGTAGGTACAATTTCGAGAAAAAGGTCAACCTGTCGAATCCGGCTCGGCAAGGCAGCGTTGGAAAGCTACGTAGTCTCTTCAGTCTTCACGTCCCAAATACCGCAGTGTGTTACCCAAAAGGCAATGGAGAGGGCTATGTAACTATGTTCGGAGTTTCCCTGTGAGATCGAATCGGAAATGAAGAGAGATCAGCGCAGCAGAATCCGCTGAAGAACCAGAGCAGCTGACATAGCCCAAAGAATAGCTAAACTAAAGTGGAAATGGCCGGGGCACACTGCTCGAAGAACCGATATGGCCGATGAGGCCGAAGAGCTCTTGAGTGGCGATCGCGTACTGGAAAGCGCAGCGTGGGTAGCCACCCGCAAAAAGTGGACCGACGACCTGGTGAAGGCGGCGGGAACACGTTGGATAAGGGCAGCGCAGGACCGATCGTTGTGACGATCCTTGGGGAGGCCTATGTCCAGCAGTGGACGTCCATCGGCTGAGATGGTGATGATGATGATGATGACGATGATGATCAAGTATTTAATACATAGGTAAATACATATAAATCCCTCTCGGAATGGTTACCAACACTGCTACTACAACCGTCTTGCTCATAGCTCTCTTACTTGTAGATAGGTATTTTATTTATCTTAGTAAATGAATAAAACTTATTTATAAGAATAATATTATACAGGGTGTACAATAAAATGGGACAGCTACTTACAGGGGTGCTTCAGACCATCAAGCTGAACAACTTTCTCTATGGGACCAATATCGAAATCGCGAAAAAAAAATCTGCTGTCCCATACATTTCAGTCGAGTTATGTTTGCAGTTTTGTATGGGAGAGCGGATTTTTTTTTCGCGATTTCGGTAGTGGTCCCATAGAGAAAGTTGTTCAGTTTGATGGTCTGAAGCACCCCTTTGTGTAGCTGTCCCATTTTATTGTACACCCTGTATAATTATATTAAATCCTGATCGATCCTGAGCTTTGCCGATCTATTCCTGATCAAAAAAGCCAATTTGGGCGGAAAAAAATGTTTTAATTTTTTAATATATTCAAACCTCTATATCTCCGAAAGTATACCACATAGGTCATTTTACCCAAGTATATTTTCTGTTTGTAATAATTTTCCCTGTCGATTGGCATATGTTTCATCAGTGGCCGCAAAATCGAGATTTTTTCAAAATGGCGGACAGTAGGTATGCCACTAAGGTAGGTTGCTCTTTCAAAATCTCCCGATTTCTCCCAATTTTTCAACACATTTTACCGAATTCTAATTTTTTGTTTCGGGAACACTGACTTGACAACTTGACATTGACATTTCAAATTCATATGAATATTTTTCGAAAAACATTCTTCGTGATTTTATATTCGAGTGATTTTTCAGTTTATCAGAATGATTACAAAATGTGATAAGCTTATTGAGAAATGGTTTACTGCAGTATTTTAATTAACGGTAGTACCTATTATTTTAATTATTTGTACCGGTTGTGAATTTTAGTTTAGTGTATCAATCTGACATGGGAAAATTTAGTACATACAGGTATTTAGAGGTGAGTTTTAGTCAAAACAATTTAGTAAAATGTTAGTTGTTGAGTAGGCCCTAGATAGAGTCAATGTCAAGTAGTAGCTTACAATAATTGTAGAAATTCCAAAACATACTGTCAAAAACAAAACAGGCTTAACACTTTGGCTGCTGGCGACCTACGTCGTAGGTCAGCTACAATTGGGCCGCAGTGCGCATGACTCGCCAGGTGAGTCAGGATTGTATCACATTCCACAGTTGTAGCACTGCACAAGTTGTTTTGAGCTTAGCAGCGAAAGTGTTATCAAATAATTTTTCCCTCTGTCCCAGAATATATAATAGTACTACAATACAGAATGGCCCAGTCCTTGCGTAAATTAACAGACACCACACCTCCACCTGCACTTTAGGGGCTATTTTAGACAAGCCTAACAAATAAATACAGACGAAGAGGGCTTTGACTATTTATATGTCAAGATAGAGCCTCACGCTTCTAACATACCTACTAAAACAAACAGTGGTAGGTATTTTTGGTATTCTTAAGAGAGTACCGAGCAGGCGCGTAGAAGGTAGGCAGAAAGACAGTGAAACCCTAATAATGGCCTCGATTCGGAGTGTACCACGACTAAACTAAACTAAATGTATTCCTGTCACTTTCTAAAATAAGATTAAGAAAAGAGACAGAAAACCAACAGCTGACTTTAGTGCTGTCAAAGTGACGTTAAATGCGCAAAATAAGATGCCATCATAATGTACGCCATCTTATTTAAGTCGTTTTTGGGCGTTTAACGTCACTTTGACAGCACTAAAGGCAGCTGTTGGTTTTCTGTCTCTTTTCTTAATCTTATTTTAGAAAGTGACAGGAATAAATTTAGTTTAGTTAAGTCGTGTCACAGTCCGAATCGAGGCCAATGAAACCCTAATAATTTCTAAACTAAAAACTTGTTTACTCAATGACTTTTAATTGGTTTAATTACCTGTACTTATTTAAATAAATCAAAGTCATTTTGTGAATTAAATGCTTTTAGTTTAGTAATTATTAGGCTTTCACTGTGTTTTGCCTGCCCGCAGTGCAAAAACCGAATAGTTTCTAAACTAAAAGCATTTTATTTACCAAATAACTTTGATTTGTTTAAATAAAAAATAAAATAAAAAATGCCTTTATTCTACTACTTTCGTAAATTAACTTACATAAAGGTTCATAAATTAACAATTTCATGCACAAATTACATTTTTATACATATCATTAAGAAAAAAATAGTAATATCATTACATTTATTTGATTTAATTAAATATTATTGTATTCACCTAATTATAGTATATTATTATTAATTTAATTTCATTTTCATTCATTCATTAATCAATTAAGTATCATGGCACCTTTCTATTCATCTCCCTTCTGTAGTAGTCGCTTCTTGAGCGTAGGCCTCCCCCCATTTCATCCAGTATTTTCTAACTCTGGCTTTCCTCATCCAGTCTGGGCCACATCTTTGGACAAATATGTCAGCCCATCTCATTTTTGGTCTTCCTCTTTTCCTCTGACTGTCACGTGGTACCCATTCTATTGCCCTCTTAGTCCACCTAGTGTTGTCCATTCTGCAGATGTGTCCGGCCCAATTCCACTTTAACAATCTTATTCTTTCCACGATGTCACAAATTTTTGTTTTCTTTCTTATTTTCGCATTACTTATCTTATCCATTAGTTTTATTCCTAGCATACTTCTTTCCATCTTTCTTTGGCATATTATTAGCTTTTCCTCATCTTGTTTCCTTAAGGCCCATGTTTGGCACCCGTAGGTGAGGCAAGGTAGTATTTCTACTTCGTATAACTTGCTTTTTATTTGTATACTTATTTGTTTGTTTTTCATTACTTCTTTCAATCCCCAGTACTTCTTCCACGCTATCGCTATACGTCTCTCTATCTCTTTTCCTGTGTGATCGTTAAATGTGATTGATTGACCCAGATAGGTGTAACTTTCCACAAATTCTATTATTTCTCCTTCAACTTCAACTGTACTAATATCTGTGTCGTTCGTGAGAATTTTTGTTTTTGATGGATTGAGAGACAATCCTACTCTTTTGCTCTCTTCTGCCAAGTCGTTTAACATTTCTTCCAGTGCATGAGCCGTTCTGGCGAAGACAACAATGTCGTCTGCGAATCGTAGGTGGCTGAGGTGTTCGCCATCTATTTTAATACCTTTCTTTTCCCAGTCTAGGTTTCTACAGACCATTTCCAGCACTGCAGAGAAAATCTTTGGTGATAGTGGGTCTCCCTGTCTTACACCCTTTCTGATTGGGAATTCCGGTCCTTCTTTTTCGAGCTTAATTCTTGCTGCTCTCTTAGAATAGATGTTATGAAGCAGATTCAGATATTTTTTACTTGTGCCTTGTTGTGCTAGTGCTTTCCAGATAGCATTGTGATCAAGTGAATCAAATGCCTTGGTGAAGTCTATGAACCCAAGGTATATGATTCCATCATACTCTTTACTTTTCTCTATTATCTGTACTACTACCTGAATATGGTAACATGTGGAGAAGTTTTTACGGAATCCCGCTTGTTCTCGAGGTTGGTTCTCGTCGAGTGTTCGTGTGAGTCTGTTTAGCAAAATTTTCGAGAATATTTTGTATTGATTTGTTTACATACAGGTAATTAAACCAATGAAAAGTCATTGAGTAAACAAAATTCTTTTGAAATTATTATGGTTTCACCTGCGACCAAATATAGAATAGACAAACAGTCTTATACAAAATCACATCCAATCTGTGGCGCCGCGTCAATTCATACTTACACAGATATAACTACGGTATATACCTCCTCAGCCTTTTATTTTAACATAGACCTTAATGCTCGGCAATAACGTCGTAAGCCATTTGTTTTTGTTTTTACTTATTAAAAAATATTCATTTTGAAATTACCTTTACTGCTATAGCAATAAAGCACAAATCGTCTCAAAGGATATGCGTGTAACGTCATTTTGGAACTGCGGAATCAAGGTCATCGCCGAGAACAGCACACGCGGAGCGAGACGTGCTCATTTAATTTGGTGTGCGTTAGAACAGTACGGCGCGCGACATAATCCTCGGTTCTTTTTCGCTTATACTCGCGTAGGCGAGAGTGAAAGGGATATTTGCGTGCTTGCCGCGTGGTTGTAAATGAACAAAAATATTGAAATATGTGATTTATTTCCATGATATATGACGAATATTGAAGATAATGTTATTACAAAGCGATACTTACTGAAAGTATGCCACTCCATATTGGTTTTTGCACTTTTCGTGACTTGTTTTTGCAGGCACGGTCGATTAGCGACTAAGAGCGAAACAATGCACACTGCCAGATTGTGCTTTGTTTTGATGGTGCCATTTTCCGAGCGGCGTTTCAAAATCTACCCTATACTTTATCGAAGGGTTTCACTGCTTTTTGCCTACCTTCAATGAGCCTATTGTGCTGCCCTCAATCATATTGTTTTTATTTCTAAACAATTTAACAACATTTACAAAAAAACAAGACATCAAAAGTGGCCACTTTTGGCGGTTTTAAAGATAAACTAAAAACATTATAAAAACCAAATCTGCAGTAGTGACCCGATAAATTGAAAATCTGCAATGGCTAACAATGTCACATTCTTGTTTTTGGAAATGTTGTTTAATTGTTTAGAAATTTAAAAAAATCGGTTGATGGCAGCACAATAGGCTCGGTGCCCCCTTAACCCATTCCACGCCACGGATTTATTAAGAAAACGCTCATCACACGCCACAACCCAAAATTTGTCACTATCTGGAAAACATATACGTACGTTGATAAGTTTATTTGTGATAAAAATAAAAGGATTTTTCAAAAAAAATTTTTGTCTGATATATCAGACTTTGGCGCTAAGGGCACGAAACTTAAACGTCTGATATATCAGACTTTGGCGCTGAAAAGGTTAATAGAAGATGTTTTTTTGTGATAGTACTAATAATATAGGTCACACACAACAGATTTAAAATTATGTACTTTTTTAGGTAACATGTATTGGGTAAGAAAAAACAAAACTTGTTTTCATTATATTCAATTTCTCTATTTTCAAATGGCCTTGCTATCAAATCATTTGTGTTCTGACCATAACATTGTATTGTAGCAGCATACATAGTATGTTAAGTAAGTATAACTGTTAGGTAAAGCCATATTCTAACCTAGACCAAATAACTAAGGGACGGAGTGTGATTTTTGAATCTCATATGTTGAACTCAGCAGTTGAAAATGTATGGAGTGCATCTTTCTACTGCTGATTAAAATAAAAATAAAAATCATACTCCAGGAGTGTGATTTTTGAAATTCAAATCAGCAGTAGAAAGATGCATAATATCTCCATAGATTCGTGATCACATTCACGCAAAAGCACCATAAAATTATATATGATTACCAACTGTCAGGCCAAACTTTAGACCGTAAAACTGTGGCTAAAGATCTGGGTGTTCTTTTTGATGAGAAGCTTTCTTTTCGTCCTCACTACGAAAGCATTACCTCAAGGGCTTTCAAGCTTCTAGGGTTCATCTCTAGGGTGACTAAGGATTTCAAAAAGCCGAATAGTTTCTTGCTTCTGTACTACAGCCTCATCAGAAGTATTCTTGAATATTGCTGCCCTATCTGGTCTCCTTACTATTCCGTACATATATCCAGCATTGAGCGCGTTCAAAAGAAATGTCTTAGGATCTTGTCTTACCGTATGAACTTGAGGCTCCCTGACTATAACCGACGCTGTGAAATATTTAAAGTGCAGAAACTTGAACTGAGGCGCACCCAACTTGACCTCTCCACTCTCCACAAACTTCTTCATTCGGCCATTGACTGCCCTGCTCTCCTTTCGTCTCTCAATATAAATACCCAATATAGAGTCCGAGTCCCCAAAACATTTTCCTTGCAGATCCATATTAATAATACCTCTTTCTATAACCCCCTGTCACGTATGTGTCGTAATTATAATGAAATTGTTGCGAAATCAAACGAACTAGATATATTCGATTCGAACCAGTATCGGTACAGAAGACGCGTAATCTCCGCTCTCCGCTCTGCTGATACCGAGTTACAATAAGTTACAACCAATAACGAGCTCCCAAAATGATTTTTGTTTCTTTTTTACCTTGTAGTATTTTTTGTCGTTCGATGCATGGAAAAATTTATTCTCTTGTTTTCTTTTTCTTTTTAATATGTATAGAGTCACGCACACGATGCTAATTGTTCACCTTTTGCTTATTTCATGATGTGCACATATGCTTAGGATTATGGCTTGCTTTACCTTTTAATGTCTATATTTTGTGTTTTTTTAACTGTAATCTGTTTTATGTGCCTAATAAATAAAATAAATAAAATAAAATAAAAACATAGTAATTTTGATATTTACAATTGCTGAGTTCAACAAATGAGTTTCAAAAATCACACTCCAGTCTTACGTTAGCATTTCCCCTCTGCCACATTACATGATCAATTAATCATGTGTATTTACACACAATTATATACCTTATCACTAAGCGAGACAGTTTATAATTGCGGAACAATAATTTCAAACTAGTCGCATTTGTGGTTCACACGAGACTATTTTTAACAATCAAAATTTGAATCTAAAGTAATGGAATAAAATCTAATTTCATTCTACCTTGTCCCCTGCAAAAAGTTGTAGAAAAGTTTGTTAGTAGAATTACACGCGTAACTCGTCCATAGTTATATTGTCCGAGTGCTAAGTGAGCTCAGCAGTTGAAAATGTCAAAATTACTATGGAGATATGCATCTTTCTAATGCTGATTTGACTTTCAAAAATCATACTTCAGGAGTGCGATTTTTGAAAGTCAAATCAGCAGTAGAAAGATGCGTATCTTAATAGTAATTTTGACATTTTCAACTGCTGAACTCAGCGAATGAGATTAAAAATCGTACTCCTGGAGTATGGTTTTTCAAAGTCAAGTTAGCAGTAGAAAGATGCATATCTCAACAGTAATTTTTACATTTTCAACTGCTGAACTCAGCGAATGAGATTCAAAAATCGCACTCCAGGACTACAATGTGACATTCTTGTTTTTTAGAAATGTTATTTAATTGTTTAGAAATAAAAAAAATACGATTGAGGGCAGCACAATAGGCTCGGTACCCTCTTAACTACAGCCTAGCCAGCACGTTGCACGTGATACGCCTATATCCATCTACAACGTGTTAATGAATTAACGCAAAACTAGAAAGTAGTTTGTCTAGAATCGAGAACAGAATCGAATTATCATGGTTTCAACATAGGTAATTTTTTTCAAAATATTAAATAATTTGTTTGCGAAATTTAAAAATTTCTGAACCCGATGTCAACCCACCGCACGGGCACACTCACCCTACTTACTACCAAAACAAGATTATAAAAATGTATCCATGAGTACGTTAGCGCTTTCTTTCAGTGCTGAAAAGATAACAAATCATTTTTGCCTCAAAACTTAAAATGCGAATAACTTAAAATTTTAAGTATCAAAATAATGAAATTATTGTTTCAATCTAATTATTTTGTTATAAATCAGTAGGGGTGTATGAGGTTTTGCGCTAATTTATTAACACGTTGTATATCACGTCTTTTATCTCGTACATTCGCGCGCAAATAGAAAGAGAGCGGAAGCGTGATAGCGCTATATCACGCTATCGCGGATTGGCGTACTAGTCCCTCTGCTTAGGTATTTGCTAATATTGACGACCCGACGACGATTTGACGACCCGGTTGGTGTAATGGTTACCACGCCGGACTGCCAAACCAGGGTCCTGGGTTCGAATCCCGGTTCGGTCATGGATGTTAACATGTTTGTGCCGTTGTTGTATGGTTTCCATAATAAACAGCCTATTAATAGTGCTTTCTTGGGATCATTACAATGTATGTGCCTGTGAGCGTTATTTATTTATTTATTTATTTATTTATTTATTTATTTATTTATTTCGTGTTATTCGCAGAATAAAATTTAAAAATGTATGAATGGTTCCTGAATCGGGACTGTTCGACCTTGATGTTGGCGGAAGCTTTATACTAAAGTTTTTAATATGTTGAAATGTATTTTCAGCTGAAAGATGACGTTTCTACAGCAGCGCCACATATCAATGCTCGCGCCAGGGCCATGAAACAGCCGAGAAGATTGAAGAAAGTGTTCATTTTACTCGTCATATCCGTGCTATGTGTCACATATTTTTTGGGTAAGCCATTTTTGCATATTTATAAAGCTACAATGCTTCATTTCGAGGTTGGAGAGCAAACTATACAAGCCCTGTATGTAAAAAATTTACCCGTGTGTTTTATGAACATTGGTATTGTACTTGTCTAATTATACATACATACAATATTACGACCGTAATTTCTTTGTGGGTGGCTAGAAACTTTCTTACAGCTACAGACGACCTGCCAAGTGTCTTGTACGCAAGGTTCGGTTTAACAACGATATAATATAAATGGCATTAGATTTCAGTTATATTTCGCTATCGGCGCTGGTTTTACGACCGCCGTAATGAAATTCTGCGTTGGATACAGTGACATTCCACCAAATCATAACAAAACCCAAAAACGTCACATCTCTAATGGCCCCGATTCGGACTGCCACGACTTAACTTAACTAAATTTATTCCTGTCACTTTCTAAAATAAGATTACGAAAAGAGACAGAAAACCAACAGCTGACTTTTAGATCCTTTATTGTACAGAAAAAATAACATGATTATAAACAATTATAATAAGTCATGATGTACAAAGGCGAGCTGAACTCTAAAAGTTTTCTTCCAGCAAACCATTGATTGAGAGGAAAACTGATGTGGACTAAGGTTCTCCTGGGTTCTCCATGTTTTTACAGGATGTCCCAGAAAATAGGGGGCAACTGAAACACGCATAGCCGAAGTCATCTTCTAAAATTTTCATCCCGTCTAATTTAGTTTTAATTTCATTCAATCCGCTAACTAAATCCGAAGAATAATACAGGGCTTAAACTTAAATTCGTCTGCTTCACCTGATGCTGTCAGGCTAGCCAAACACCTGGCTAGTAAAATATAAAAACACCATTGAAGAACTATTGAAACGAAAAGAAGAAGAACTTAAATTCGTGACATACTTTTCGGAATGCTCCAGACCATCAAACTGAGCAACTTTCACTATAGGACCAATATTTAAATAATATAAAAAAAAGCTCTTCCATACATTTGGGTCGAGTCGCACTTGATGTTTTCTATGGCACTGCAGATTTTTGTTTACATACATACATACATATGTTCACGCCTATGTCCCACTACTGGGGTAGGCAGAGACAACAGATAGCCACATGCTACGATTCTGACACACATCTTTCGCCTCCTCAACATCCATAAGTTCATCCATTTTTGTTTACGTTTTCAATATTGGACCTATAGTGAAAGTTGTTCAGTTTATGGTCTGAAACACCCCCAAAAGTATGTAAGTTTAAAAATACGGCATCAGAACATGCTGTTTAGTATTTACTTATGTTGACATCAGTATGTATTCAAGTGGTCCGCGCGTACAAAGTCGCGAGCGCTGGTTGATAATAAATAAATTAGACCTATTGAAAATTGATTCACTAAGTATTTATTTTCGCAATTTCGTACGCATTCAGCACTACGTGCGGCTATTCAATGTCAGATTGCATAAATTCTATCACAAAGTGTCAATATCACAGTACGATATGAACTATAATAGTTCGAGTGTAAAGTTCACAGTAGTTTTACTAGCAAATTCCGATCGGTCTCTTTTTTATTATTAGCATAATAAAGGAGTGTCTATTGTACGAACTGGCTTCTGTGGCAGACGCAGTGTCCGTTCGTTTATTTGAATAATATAATAGTTTAATTAGTGTCTACTTATACCGGTATTAAGACCGAAGAGGCGCGTGCCGTCATCAATAATTTAAAAATATCGTTATTTCCGTCGTGTGGCTACCATAAAGTGTTAAATAATTTTTAATTTCTTTTAATTAAATTAATATTTTATCATAGTTATAAATACAATGTTACGGAATTAACCAGAAAGCTGAATATAGTTTGATTATACATAATTATAATAAATAACTTACATTAATAAAAACGTTTGGTATGTAAGTAACTCTTTGATATTAGCTACCTATTTAAAACAGTGTTTCGCTTTTCAAAACAAAAACTCGCAAAGTTTGTATGAAAAGTCGAAACAAACTAAACTTTTCGAAAAGTTAAATATATCAAATGTTGGTCTGTCAATGGTATTGAATTAAAAAAGTAATATTGTTAATAACTATTTTAGCTTTTTCTTTTTTGTATTCCTAATAATTTACTATAATAAATTAATTTATTGAAATTGAAATTACATTTTACAAAAAAATACTCACATATCCACTTCAGCAACATGCGTCGTCAACGATCGAGCGAACGTTTTCTTTTTTTGTATGATTCTGTTTTCTGGTCTATTCTATTGGACGTTGTACGAATAGGTATAGGTTCAAATACAAATATTAAAAAATTTTATAATACTATTTATTTATAGGATAAAATCCAATTAAAGCCTTAATATTTGTAATAAACTTACCAACGAACGTTCTCGTACTAAACTTGTGGTTAACTCTTTTGCAGATAAGAGTAAGTACATAAAATAACATTAAAGTTCAGTAAAGTGCAGTGCAAAATGTCCAATGGAACTGAAATTATGTTACCCCTTATCATTTCAGGTATAAACATTAATTTTTAATTTGAAAATGTGGATGATTCTCATTTAAAAAAGCGAAAAGTCACTACCATGAATTTTTTTGAAATCCTAAGTACCTAAGCTATTAAGATAGGGAATTAAATTGGTTTAAAAAATGAGGTCTTTGCGTTTTAAGAGATGAGAATTACCTACCCTATAATTATGAAAGAACACAAAAAATTGTGGGTGCTGGTGGGTGGGTCGTGGGTTCTTGGTTATACATGAACACAAGTCCTAAAAACCGTTGTTACAGGATAGATGTATATATGATGAACAAATTAACACCTAGGTCCAAGGGATAAGGTTTCGTGTACAGTATTTTGTTGAAGAACCATCTCTCATCGCTTGAAACCAAATTAAAGTCATTGAAATTTTTTAACATGATCTAGAAACTAATTTTTGTGTGTGTGGGTTGTCAGATTTTCGTTAAAATGTAGGTATAGTTTTAAAGTTGGCAGTGGCTTAAAGATTTATATACAAATCTTTAATTAATTCTACTATTGAAACTGTATATTTTAAAGGAAATCTGATAAACCACAGGCACAGAAATTTAGTTTTTCAGATCGTGTTTAATAAATTTCATTGTTAGTGTTTAAAATATATTCAAACTTAGTTTGTATGGAGCGCGCTTTAAGACTATCCTAAGTACAGTGTGAAATTGATATCATAGGTATCCTTTTAAACTAATCTACCCATCAAACTGAACAACTTTTACTATGGGAGCAAACCAATCGTAGCAAAGTATCACAGTTGAGTTAAAAATTTCAGTTTAGTATGGAACAGCGGATTTTTTTTGCTACGATCGGTTTGCTCAGAGTCAAAGATCATTTCCCCATCCATAGTAAAAGTTGTTTAGTTTGTTCGGTAGACTCTTAAACGATGCCATTGATATTCACCCGCCCGTATAATAGGGGAGCGGACTGCATAAAATATATTTTAGTTTTATCTTTTTAGTAAAAAAAAACATTTGAAAATAACGCAAAAAAAAAATAAAAATGTGAGTATATCACATTTTTATTTTTTTTAAGCTAGAATACAATTTTTAATAACATGATGAACTATAAAAAGTAATGAAATGTTGATGACGTCATTTGTGGGTATTTAGTCTTAGATCAACGGTATTTGGGTGAAATGCAGAATAGATGTACCGTAACGAAATCGTTATTAAACTGAGATTGTAATGAAACTGATAAATTGTTACGAAACTGATAAGGTAAGGGTGAGATCACATAAGCATTAAAATAAATAAAATATTTAAGTATGGCATAAATCAACTTTATTAATTAACTTACATCTATATTTTTGTACTAATTGCAAAAACCTTGTCAAAAATCAATCTTATCTGCAATTTTTGTCTATACTTTTTGCATTATGTCATCGGTGCCATACCTGAAATTATTTAAATGTATATACAGGGTCCTTCTTAATATACTGACACTTTTTTAAGGGGATGATCAGACCATGAAACTGAATAACTTTCTCTACGGGACCAACATCGAAATCGCGAAAAATAAATCAGCTGTCCCATACATTTGGCTCGAGTAGGTTTGCAGTTTTGTATGGAAGTGCTGATTTTTTTCCGCGATTTCGATGTTGGTCCCATAGAGAAAGTTGTTCAGTTTCATGGTCTGATCATCCCCTTAAAAAAGTGTCAGCATATTAAGAAGGACCCTATATATATACAGGGTGTACAATAAAATGGGACAGCTACTGAAAGGGGTGCTTCAGACCATCAAACTGAACAACTTTCTCTATGGGACCAACATCGAAATCGCAAAAAAAAAATCTGCTGTCGCATACATTTCAGTCGAGTTATGTTTGCAGTTTTGTATGGGAGAGCAGATTTTTTTTTCGCGATTTCGATGTTGGTCCCATAGAGAAAGTTGTTCAGTTTGATGGTCTGAAGCACCCCTTTAAGTAGCTGTCCCATTTTAATGTACACCCTGTACATACAGGGTGAAATTGATATCATTGGCATCCTTTTAAACTAAGAGTCTATCCATCAAACTGAACAACTTTTACTATAGCAGCAAATCGATCGGAGCAACTAAAAAATCTGCTGTCCCATACTAAACTGCAATGCCTACTCGACTCAAATGTATGCAACAGCAGATTTTTTTTTTTTGCTCCGATCGCTTTGCTCGCATAGTAAAAGTTGTTCAGATTGATGGATAGACTCTTAGTTTAAAAGGATGCCAATGATATCAATTTCACCCTGTATATATATATATTGCAATGCTTTAATAGTTTATTTAGTTTGTGTTATGTTTAATAATCTCATTATATTTTACAAAATTATTTTCATAGAACATTAAAATATATTTTTTTGTTTATAGTATTAAATTAATTAATACATATTATTTACTATTTGGGATATTACTTGATGTCTAATGTTAAAAAAAAAACAGTATTATGTCACAAACTCATATGAACGAGACCTTAGTGTAACGAAACTGAGAGCTCAGTTTCGTTGCGTAACGAAACGTTACGAAACTGATAAAATAAACTGAGAAATCCTAATCTCAAAAATATTTGGTACCAAAATCGCTATTGGTTTGACAATAACTTATATCCCAGCGGTAATTATATCTCTTACGCAAGAAAAATCAGCAAATAACTGGCAAATTACACTTACCGGAAATTGGAAAATCGCGTTATTAACCCTGATATTGATATTTAACAAAATGCGTGTCATACACCAACCTCGAACTACGAAGCAAAATACGGCCATCTTAATGTCAATATTTTGACGTAACTTGAGAAAATGTTGGCATTTTATAAAAATACAATCGAATGGTAGAATTGTTGTTGTAATTGTGCCCAAAATGTCGTTACTAACCCTGAGTTACGAAATTAACAAAAATGGAGACAAACATTTAATACGCTAATCTTATGACTAAATCGTTTCCTTTTAATTCCAGCCTATTTCAGTCTGACAATTCAGATAATAAGTGGTCATTTTAACCAAAAAAGAGTTAAATTAAACTAAGAAAAATGTATTTCCTAATATACAAAATTGACAAGGTGGTGGAGAGACATACAAATTTTGTATGAAAGTTATATAAGTATTAAATTTTAAAAATATAATAATTCGTGCCTCATTGCGCGCATCAACAAAATAAAAAATTGGCTTAATTGGGAAATAAATACACTGCTCAGAATTGTGGAAATCATTTTAATCAAGGAAAGAGAAAAGACGGTATCTTGTTTTGAACTTACGGGACAACTTAAATTGTATCTATGTACATCCGTTCTGCATTTCACCCATTTAGTACAATTTTTCATACATCGCGCGCGTTTTGACGTTCGTTTAAAAGTTGCTAATTTGACTAATTGTCCCGGACTGTCCGATCCCCTATTGGTAAAATCCTCTGCCTACGTGACAGAGAATTGATTCATTTGTTATTTTAACCTGGTATGGTAGTAAAATCCGTGTCACAAAGGAGGTGAGGTGGAAAATTAGTAAACATTCACGACTGTCGTCATTACTTCACTATTCGAACCACGTCTCTGTTTATATAATACATCCTTTATTTACCAAATTAGTCCCGGCTGCTTCTTTATTTTATTAAATAGACTATGTATTATTGTATACATAACCTTATCTTAAGAATTTGTATTGTAATAGTTAATAAGTCGTGTTATGTTGTAGATTTTCTGGCCGCATCTTCTCTACAGCGACAATACGTTCCTCCGCGGTGGTAGCTTCTAAGTGTGCTTCAAGCTCCTATACAGGGTGAAATTGATATCATTAGCATCCTTTTAAACTAAGAGTCTAACCATCAAACTGAACAACTTTCAATATGGGAGCAAACCGATCGGAGCAACAAAAAAATCAGCTGTTCGATACTAAACTGCAATGCCTACGCGCCACAAATGTATGCAACAGCAGATTTTCTTTTTGCTCCGATTGGTTTGCTCCCATAGTAAAAGTTGTTTAGTTTGATGAGTAGACTCTTAGTTTAAAACGATGCTAATGATATCAATTTCACCCTGTATATTGAATAAATTATGTTGACTTTGACTTGTTAACAAAAAATGTTGTTCGGTTATGCGCGGACAGACGACATGACAATTTCATGACATTCTTTTTGCACTTGACAATGGACAATAGTAAATAAGATGAAGCGTTCCATTATGCGCGTAGGTAATAAAAAGTACAATGAGCGTTTATCTTTTGGTTTTCTAGGGGATCGATAGATGGCGCTACGGTCTGTGCGAATAAAAGTCGAAATTTCAACTGTTTCTTTAAAATAACTAAGAGGGAAAAGATGTTCAACAAAATGCCAACACATCTTTTGATTGAATATTTCAAAGAGTACAAGAGTATATCTAAGAGTTACAATTAAGGAAGTAGCGAGGCATTCCCAATACGAGCATTCTCGAATTGCTCTAAGGGTAGTTCTCAAAATATATCATGTAACATGTATTGAGTGAAATAAATTATTATTATTATTATTGTATGTCTTACGTTCCGTAATCACGGGCAATTAAGTCCCGGACCTTTGGAAGGCGTGCATGGGGCCGAAGCCAACATGTAGAGGCCCGTTCAAAAGACAAGTTAATCTAAATGTAAGGGATACACAAATGGCGGATACCATCCCCGAGCGCACAACATGATACACACGGGGATGGTCCCCGCCATGTGTAAAGACTATTGGAGTACGGCGCTATGGCCGCGATGGAAAAATAAGGTCTTGGGCTATGGAGGTGAAAGTTGGATGGATGGATACTGGGCTATGGGAGGAGACTAACGGACGCCTGCCATGACAACTAGTCTCAAAATTGTAAATAGGGCAGGCGGTGACTCGCCGACTCGTCGAGTGGGCCCCATAAAACGGCCGCACGCACAAAGTGCGACAATGGGGCAACATCTCATTGAGCGGCTGAAGGTTGTCGAGAGGTGCGGCTCCGGTTTCACCATCGCGGGGTTTACCCCCGTGAGCGGGTTTCCCCGTTATTACGCCATTACGTGCAATACACTTCCAACCTGGAGCATAGGTTCTGCTCTTGCGATTCCACTCTGGGCGGCCAATTAAGGCAAGCCAGAGGTAGGGGGGTGTGTTACTGTGTGTGTGGGTGTGGGGGTGTGTGTGTGGGTGTGTGTGTGTGTGTGTGTGAGCGCATGTCTGTATGGTCCCCCTGGATAGGGGTCCGCGGTGTCGCCACTCACCGTCAGCTCGCCACAAGCTGCCCCCGCGGGGTTATTATTATTATATGTCTTACGTTCCGTAATCACGGGCAATTAAGTCCCGGACCTTTGGAAGGCGTGCATGGGGCCGAAGCCAACATGTAGAGGCCCGTTCAAAAGACAAGTTAATCTAAATGTAAGGGATACACAAATGGCGGATACCATCCCCGAGCGCACAACATGATACACACGGGGATGGTCCCCGCCATGTGTAAAGACTATTGGAGTACGGCGCTATGGCCGCGATGGAAAAATAAGGTCTTGGGCTATGGAGGTGAAAGTTGGATGGATGGATACTGGGCTATGGGAGGAGACTAACGGACGCCTGCCATGACAACTAGTCTCAAAATTGTAAATAGGGCAGGCGGTGACTCGCCGACTCGTCGAGTGGGCCCCATAAAACGGCCGCACGCACAAAGTGCGACAATGGGGCAACATCTCATTGAGCGGCTGAAGGTTGTCGAGAGGTGCGGCTCCGGTTTCACCATCGCGGGGTTTACCCCCGTGAGCGGGTTTCCCCGTTATTACGCCATTACGTGCAATACACTTCCAACCTGGAGCATAGGTTCTGCTCTTGCGATTCCACTCTGGGCGGCCAATTAAGGCAAGCCAGAGGTAGGGGGGTGTGTTACTGTGTGTGTGGGTGTGGGGGTGTGTGTGTGGGTGTGTGTGTGTGTGTGTGTGAGCGCATGTCTGTATGGTCCCCCTGGATAGGGGTCCGCGGTGTCGCCACTCACCGTCAGCTCGCCACAAGCTGCCCCCGCGGGGTTATTATTATTATATGTCTTACGTTCCGTAATCACGGGCAATTAAGTCCCGGACCTTTGGAAGGCGTGCATGGGGCCGAAGCCAACATGTAGAGGCCCGTTCAAAAGACAAGTTAATCTAAATGTAAGGGATACACAAATGGCGGATACCATCCCCGAGCGCACAACATGATACACACGGGGATGGTCCCCGCCATGTGTAAAGACTATTGGAGTACGGCGCTATGGCCGCGATGGAAAAATAAGGTCTTGGGCTATGGAGGTGAAAGTTGGATGGATGGATACTGGGCTATGGGAGGAGACTAACGGACGCCTGCCATGACAACTAGTCTCAAAATTGTAAATAGGGCAGGCGGTGACTCGCCGACTCGTCGAGTGGGCCCCATAAAACGGCCGCACGCACAAAGTGCGACAATGGGGCAACATCTCATTGAGCGGCTGAAGGTTGTCGAGAGGTGCGGCTCCGGTTTCACCATCGCGGGGTTTACCCCCGTGAGCGGGTTTCCCCGTTATTACGCCATTACGTGCAATACACTTCCAACCTGGAGCATAGGTTCTGCTCTTGCGATTCCACTCTGGGCGGCCAATTAAGGCAAGCCAGAGGTAGGGGGGTGTGTTACTGTGTGTGTGGGTGTGGGGGTGTGTGTGTGGGTGTGTGTGTGTGTGAGCGCATGTCTGTATGGTCCCCCTGGATAGGGGTCCGCGGTGTCGCCACTCACCGTCAGCTCGCCACAAGCTGCCCCCGCGGGGTTATTATTATTATTGTATGTCTTACGTTCCGTAATCACGGGCAATTAAGTCCCGGACCTTTGGAAGGCGTGCATGGGGCCGAAGCCAACATGTAGAGGCCCGTTCAAAAGACAAGTTAATCTAAATGTAAGGGATACACAAATGGCGGATACCATCCCCGAGCGCACAACATGATACACACGGGGATGGTCCCCGCCATTTGTGTAAAGACTATTGGAGTACGGCGCTATGGCCGCGATGGAAAAATAAGGTCTTGGGCTATGGAGGTGAAATTTGGATGGATGGATACTGGGCTATGGGAGGAGACTAACGGACGCCTGCCATGACAACTAGTCTCAAAATTGTAAATAGGGCAGGCGGTGACTCGCCGACTCGTCGAGTGGGCCCCATAAAACGGCCGCACGCACAAAGTGCGACAATGGGGCAACATCTCATTGAGCGGCTGAAGGTTGTCGAGAGGTGCGGCTCCGGTTTCACCATCGCGGGGTTTACCCCCGTGAGCGGGTTTCCCCGTTATTACGCCATTACGTGCAATACACTTCCAACCTGGAGCATAGGTTCTGCTCTTGCGATTCCACTCTGGACGGCCAATTAAGGCAAGCCAGAGGTAGGGGGGTGTGTTACTGTGTGTGTGGGTGTGGGGGTGTGTGTGTGGGTGTGTGTGTGTGTGAGCGCATGTCTGTATGGTCCCCCTGGATAGGGGTCCGCGGTGTCGCCACTCACCGTCAGCTCGCCACAAGCTGCCCCCGCGGGGTTATTATTATTATTATTTCATTATTTACGAATAATTTCAAACAAAAATATGAAAATGTTTACGTCTGACATGGTTGTACGCGCTCGATCCCTTGGCCTTTAAAAAAAAGGCAGGCACAGTCTTGAAATGATTTTGACAGGATCTCGAGATCGTCTCTATGGAGCGATAATCTAGCAATCTGTCGAGTTTTTTAGGAACGGTTAATTTATGACCTAAACTGTACATTTGCTCGACTATACAAGTAGTTTTTATTACACTATACTTATAGGTACACACGGCGACACATCAAGCTATATAAAACCAAAATAAGCTGGCCGCGCGTAGGACGAGTAACGTATAACGTCGCGCGATCAGCTTATATTGGTTTTTTATAGCTTGAAGTGTCGCCCTGTGCACTGTGCTTCTGTAGAGATACAAACATCCACGACCTTGGTACAAAAATTTGTATTCATCATAGTCTAAAAAAACAAGGTCTCCTATTCCCAGAGTGACACAAGCCTACGTCACAAAAAAATGGCCGCTAAACATGGTAAAAGGGTATGATGACGTAGGCTTGTGTCAGTCACGTGGTCGGAAGAGAATACCAGGCGCAGTATATTATTGTACCATGGTATTTATTCATCATCCAGATGTTTACCACTTGCGGGATTTGAACCCTTGGCTCAGCATGTAGGTGGTTAACTTAGACTAATTATATCGGGACGCGTAACCACGTGTCATTCTACTAACAAACTTTCTGCCACTTTTTGCGGGGGGCGAGGTAACATGTTATCCGCAACTTTGGATTTTATTCCCTATGACTTTAGATTCTAATTTTGAATGTTCAAAATCATGAAAAGTAGTCTCGTGTGAACCCCAAACGTTCTAAGTTCAAAATTATTGTTTCGCTATTATAGGCTGTCTCGTTTAGTGATAAGGTATAAAATTGGGTGTAAATGCACAAGATTAATTGATCTAATACCGTGGCAGAGGGGAAATGCTACCGCAAGGCCGGTCCGGATATAATTAGTCTAAGGTGGTTAACAACCGAGCTATCGGGTCGTCGCGTCGTATGTTCTATCCATAGTCTTGTAATTATTAATCAGTAATTAGTCACAATACAAGGAGCATTACGTTAGTAATTCAAATCAATTAATTTTTTAACTACCCTTTTATGAAGCGTATAATTGTTAATTAAAATTAATGCGTGTGTCAATCGATACAATAATTAATTTCTTTTGTAAAACTCTTATGCTGTTCCATACAAAACTATGTAGAACTATACAGGGTGTAAGTGACAGCCTAGCAAAAACTGAAACGGTGAACTCAGACCATCAAACTGAACAACTTTCACTGTCCCATACAAAACTGCTGTACCTATCCGACTAAAATGTATGGGACAGCAGATTTTTTTTCGCGTTTCCTGAGGCAGGCTCCATAGTGAAAGTCTGAAAGTTGTTCAGTTTGATGGTCTGAGTTCACCGTTTCAGTATTTGCTAGGCTGTCACGTACACCCTGTATACTATTACCTATTCTCTGACAAAACCACAGAATAGGTAATAGTATATAGTTCTACATACAGAACGGCCACTCCCCGCCCCCCTCTGACTTCAGTTACCTCACCTCCCCTCACACTCTATGTGGTAACTTGAGGGAAGCCGAGCAAGGGAATGCAGTCAGGCGCGCGCACCCGTTGGATTTGATTACATAAAATATATTTTATTTTTCTCCACACAGTAAAAATAAACGTTGGAAAATAACGCTAAATTCACATTTTCTGTTATTCTTTAGCTTAAAAATTTATTTTATTTTTGATAACAGAATGAACTATAAAAAGTAACGAAATGTATAATGTAGTTCATACGATGCGTGTTAAGTCAACCCTACACATATGTCATGCACAATTTTTGAAAAGTGCGCATGTGCAAACGTCATCATGTCAAATCTAAAACGTTGTTTGAAGTGCCGGACATTATATTCTCTTTGGTGCCGGACCTGTGACAAAACTGCAATACCTAATAGGAACAGCTGATTTTTTTTCGTGATTAAGGCATTACTATATAGTTTTTGAATATTGTAAAAAATTTCAGAAGATATAATGTATGTATAACCCGGCTTAGCATAGACTAGCCTGTTTAGCGCGTGTTCCCGTTAGATAGAGTCAGGTATATTTTCTTTGCCGATACACTTCATACTACTTACCTCACGGCTTTTTTATGGACCTCTAGCCATAGCATAAAGTATCCCACCCAGGCAGTTGTAAAGTCTACAAAAGACGCATAGATCATGAAATCTTTCAAATAATTATGAAATCTAGACATATTGTAATCAAATGAAAAGTAGCGTAAAGTTCGACATCCACCGCGAGCGAAGCTCTGAAGTGGTGTAGCAGTGAATGAGGACGTAACGAGGCTAATAATGAAGATATCTAAACTATTATAAAACTGTAACAGAAGTGTGTCTGTACATTGAAGATATTTACAAAAACAAAATTACGATATGATTTTTAGATGTCCTTGATTCCAAATCACCAATATTTGAATTTTTTGTCTGTCTGTTTGTTTGTTTGTTCGTTTGTTTGTTTGTTTGTTTGTTTGTTTGGGTGTATGTTTGTTCGAGTATCACGCAAAAACTACTGAACCGATTTTGATTAAACTTTTTTTGTTTGATAGCTTATCATCTGACTTAAAATCTGGTATATAATTTATGCGGACGAAGTCGCGGGAAAAAGCTCGTCTTTAATAAATATCCTGGAAATTGTCATAAAAGTTATCTAGTCACATAAAGGAATCATTCCCATCACGTCGCTTCCCATGACGCCGCTTCTGTAGATGTGCCTTGGTTCTATTCCCATCATGTCGCTCCTCCTATGTGAGTACAGGCGACGAAAAAACTGAAGTAAAAGAATAAGTTAAACAATAATAAAGGTCTATTTAATAGCAAAGATATATGAAGATATTATGTTTTGTAAAAAAAATATATTATACAGGATGTCATATTTAATATTTACATTTTTAATCAGCGCCGCGAGCAGAAAAGAGATTATTGAAGAGGGAAAATACGGTTTAGGACTGTTGGTCCTACCGCTTAGTTCCACTAGTGGGTCCAGTAGGATTCAAATACTCATGGTCCCACTGCTTGGCATGGGCCAGCTATCATGATTTGTGAATACAGTTGTTTCCACTCTTGTTGAAAAGATACTGGCCGTAAAGTACCAGAATCTAGCCTAAACTTTTATTATGATGATGACGCGATATAGAGTTCGTATACAGGATGAAATTCATATCATTAGCATCCTTTTAAACTAAGAGTCTACCCAGTAAACTCAAAATTAGATACAAAAATCCATGACTCGGGTACAAATATTCATACTCATCATACAACTATTTTGTCATATACGGGATTCGATCCCACGACACTTGCCACAGCAGGCAGGTTCACTACCGACTGAGCTATCGGGCTGTCGTAGATAACTTAGTATTGCGGTGGAAAAACATTTTTTATAGCGTAGCTTCGTTTGTTGTGGAGGTTGCGTTTTATTTTATTATCAACTAACGGTAAATATTAGTTTATTATTAAATACGATAACACATACTACTGTAAGTGTGCTGTACAGTACTCGATAAAAAACCTCAACTCTCTGTTTTTTTTTGTCTGGTGTTTTTGCTGTAACGAAAAAATTAAACATCGACCGATGGCGATGGTCGACAACTGACACGGTTGTGATTTGTATGATGAATATGAATGTTATTGTGCACAAGTCATGGTTGTTTGTATTCTATACTAGAGTTTACCCGCGACTTCGTCCGCGCAAATTATATACTTAACAGATTTTAAGTCAAATCATAAGCTATCAAACAAAAATTCATCAAAATTGGTTCAGTAGTTTTTGCGTGATGTTATTACAAACAAACAAACAGATAGATAAAATTATAAAAAAATATTGATTTGTAGTCTGGGATACCGGGATACCTAAAAACCATATCGTAATCTTTTTCTTGTAAATATCTTCAATGTACAGACACACTTCTGATACAGTTTTATAATAGTTTAGATTAGTAAAAGACTGGACTGGATCCTGGTTCTTCTTTAAATCGGACTAGATAATTTAGTCCCTAAATATGTCGATTCAATTCAATTCAATTTATTTATTCAATAACTTACACTAACATTATGTATGTATAAAACAGCTATTAGACCTGCTGTACTGTATGGGTCCGAATGTTGGGCATCCAACAAGCAACACCTTGACAAACTACACACAACAGAAATGCGCATGCTACGCTGGTCAGCGGGTGTCACAATGCTAGACAAAATCCGAAATGAGTACATAAGAGGGAGCTTTAAAGTCGCCTCAAAGTCAAAGAAAAACGCTTACGGTGGTACGGTCACATCCAGCGTCGTCCAGATGATCATATGGTGAAGCTTGCCCTAGACTTGCCAACGACGAAACGTTCTCGTGGAAGACCACCCGCCACCTGGTGGACGACGGTCCAAAAAGACCTTAAAGAAGCTCAGCTCGACACCGACACAGCACAAAACCGTGCTCAGTGGAGAAGAAGGACAAGGAAGGCCGACCCCAAGTAAATGGGACATGGTCTAGGAGGAAGAAGAAGAACTTACACTAACAGACAACGACGATATTGATAATGATATTGATATGATAATATATGATGTTGAGTAATATTGATAGTGATTTATAATTATAATTGTAAATGTGATTTATAATTTATGTTAAAAAATAATTAAAAAAAAATTAAAATAAGTAATAAATAAATAAATTATTATTAATATTTTATAAATATAAAAATTATTTATACGTATTTTTAGTGTTTTTACGTTTAACACAATTTTTAAATTAAAAATGTTTTGTATAATTGTTTATGTTTATTTTTTTATTTAATTATAGTAATCATAATACAAGTGTGGACTACATAGTGGTACTATTGGAATAAGATAACACCTATCTATCTCTGACAATGTCCAGGAACCGACCGAATGACCCGACTGATTTCTCTGAAATTCCGTAAACGAGAATTGTCTCACCGAATCGCTAGGTCTTAATGTCATCTGTTATCTATAAACTCACAAAGATGTATCCTTATAAGATTACTCATATATTTACAGTATATTTCTTGTAGCTCAGACGTACAAGTATTTCTCTGTTTAGTATTATTTCGTTTTTCAATCCACAATGATGTTGTCATGGTTATTTATTGATTCGGTGTCGCAAGTGGTGAAATTGCATTTGGTTTTGACAGGTTTGTTCGCGGGACAGACTCAGTGGTTCGATGGGCTGGCGAAAAGCCTCGGCTATGAAAGTGTGCATCATTATGCTGTCATCATTGATGCTGGCTCATCGGGAACGAGAGTGCTGGCTTATAAGTTTAGAGTACCTTTTACAGGTAAGTTTTTAATGGTTTTACGAGTTGCCTTCTGTAGGTAGTGCTATCAATTACGCGAACTAAAAGACATTGCAAACGTGACTACATGTATTCGTTTCAAACTTAGACTAATTATATCGGGACGCGTAACCACGTGTCATTCTACTAACAAACTTTCTGCCACTTTTTGCGGGGGGCGAGGTAACATGTTATCCGCAACTTTGGATTTTATTCCCTATGACATTAGATTCTAATTTTGAATGTTCAAAATCATGAAAAGTAGTCTCGTGTAAACCCCAAACGTTCTAAGTTCAAAATTATTGTTTTGCAATAATAGGCTGTCTAGTTTAATGATAAGTTATAAAATTGAATGTAAATGCGCAAGATTAATTGATCTAATACCGTGGCAGAGGGGAAATGCTACCGCAAGGCCAGTCCGGATATAATAATTAGTCTAAGGTTTCAAATCGTTTCACGACCAACGAATGAGTATGGTCAAAGAACACATACATTACATATGATAGCTAAAATTATACACAAAATAGGAGAAATATCATACTTTCCTAGGAAATTATCGTTTTCTATCGTAGCATTTCTTATAAAATTCAAATTTACCAGTTTTGAGGTGAAACGGGATTGGGCGTTTTCCTTTGAAAATAAAGTGTTAGTAAAAAAAGAACTCAGAAATGCGATTACCAGGAGCAATGATTTTTGTAGCTACGCTAATGGATGCTATTTCCCGGCCATTTTTCAGAAAATTCATGACTTTTTGTTTTTTTTTATCGAATCAAATCTACATACTGAAATACAATAGGACTACATAAGTCAAATCACTCAATGATATTAATGTTACTGAAATCACTTACATCCCCGCTTTAGTTTACTTTAGTATGTTACTACTAAAATTGCAAGGTGTATAATTATTATGACTTCACTTTTTAAGACTCAACACAAAAATTTTAGATAATCGACAGTATTAAGATCAGTAGGTACTGATTTGGTAAATTTTCAAGGCCGGTATTGATCGGTGTTTTGTATCTATTAATATTAATTGTAGGCATATTTGTACTTTAGTATTTTGTGTCACAAACATAGCTACAACTACCAACTTTCTGTTTAAGAATGTAGTTGTATTAATGCAAGTAATGCATGCATGCATGTTGTTGTTGTATTTTATGTTGTATATTTTTTTTAGCATTTTATTTTTAATGTTTATATTTCATTTTTTATTATATATTTTCATTAGGCCCTTCTAACTTCAACGTTGTTACCGAAATTGATTCTGGCATAGAAGCTCTAGCAGTGTTTTTCTTAGTGAAAAATGATAGAAATATTGCAGGTGAGAACAGGGTACAGCTGAAAATCAGGGCTGCGCTCGCTGTGATCTCTGATCAGAACGGCCGGCACAAACCTGAGCTGATCCCTTTTGTCGCAAGCAGACTCTAAAAGTATAATTATAGTAATTATTTATTATAACAATTGCTGTACATTCTGTTTGCACAATAAAACTTTTTCAATTTCAATGCTCACATTTAGCAATATAAGTTTCAGGATGGAATGACGTGTCAAGTGGTGAGAGGTGGCTAGCCTTTAACCCACATACACACTGCATAACTTTAATCCTTTAGTCGCTTCATAAGACACCCATGGGAATAATAGGGGTCGTCCATTCTAAGCCGGAACAACACGGCGGCCCCGGATCCAGGATTGTTCCTAGCCGGGGCAAGAACTTGATTTAATTGATTTTGACATTCCTCTCCTCCAAGCGCGTGGCAAGAATTTTTTCCCAGAGGTCCCGGATGGGTTGTTGCAATGAAATCTAAAATCTGGAGCGAGCACAGCGAGCTTGAGATTTTACTGTGCAATAATATAAAGAGATCGCTTAAATACGATCTAACACCAAGAGCGAGCGAAACGAGCAATATTTTCAGGACGTTGCTATAATTGTTATCAAAACACATGATTTTGGCGCCCTCATAACCTAACCCACACCTCGGACACTGCCTACAAAAAACAGAAATTGACAAGATGAAGTCAGCACATGCGAAACGGAGTCTAGTCACAGCCATGACACTGCGTGTACGTAAAAGATCCCGCTCCGGTGACCTTGGGCCGGCGCGAGTATGCGATAGGGTCGATACCTTCCGAAAACGAAAAATACATATGTATCTACCTACCTAGGTGATATTTTATTCACGTAAAGTAAATTATATGTATTATCATTTCAGTTAGTATTGTAGTGGGATCTTTTGTGTTCGCCCCAATACATTTTGCTTTCTTCACCCTTCAAATACCACATGGTCAATGAAGGAGGCAATACCATTGAGGGGAAGAAGCCTATAAGATCTCCCGGTTTTGGATATCTATCTCCGAGGAGTACTAGATACTCTTTCTTATACTGTGCCCATGGCGTGCCCCCTCCCTAGATCCGGGGTGCCACAGGGCTATGTGTTGATGATTATGATGTAAATTATGACAAAACGTTAAATACAAGATGGTAATTTCTTTCAGTATTCGGACCTGCAAACCTGGCCCTAGTAGATGAATATTTCGAGGAGTCTAAACCGGGACTCTCCTCGTACGTCGACGACCCCGTTAAGGTAAAGATTGTTATCGAAAATACCCCATTTTTATTGTCCCGTAGTCAAATAAGGTCTCTACAGGGTGAAATTGATATCATTGGCATCCTTTTAAACTAAGAGTCTACCCATCAAACTGAACAACTTTTACTATGGGAGAAAACCGATCGGAGCAACAAAAAAATCTGCTGTCCCATACTAAATGTCTGTGGCCTACTCAACTCAAATGTATGCAACAGCAGATTTTTTTTTTGCTCCGATCGGTTTGCCCCCATAGTAAAAGTTGTTCAGTTTGATGGGTAGACTCTTAGTTTAAAAGGATGCCAATGATATCAATTTCACCTTGTATATGCCTCGCCTTAATTACCTATACACCTCATTTTGGCATCTATTGCTACAAAATTTGCAAAGACAATAAAATAACCCAAAAACAGTATGCCGTCTCCCTTCCCTACTGAACTTACTGAAATACTGAAACTGGAGTAAAAAAATGTAAAAAAATATGCAAGAATTAAGAACTCAGTTATCCCCACTTGCGTCGACCTAGGATAGCAGTTAACTCCAGGTCATCCATGATTTTTAATATAGAAAAAAACCGAGCTAGCTATTTAACCCAGAGTTAATTGCTAACCCAGGTTGACGGAAATGAGGCTAAGTACTTTCAATTAAAATTATAACGGATGCTGTAGTGCAATAACTGCCAGAAAAAATAGTAAAAAACCTTTATTTACTTACATGGACAAAAACAGCAAAAGAACCCTATCATTGGCGCGTCCGACCTTGGCCGGTTTTTTTTAATATCTTCAATGCACAGAAACACTTCTGTTACAGTTTTATAATAGTGTATTTGTATAATTTTCCAGGGCGCCGGCACTATAGTACAATTAATAAAAAAGGCGGAGTTCCTCATACCGGCGGAGAAGAGGAAAGATGCTCCGCTAATAATCCGCGCTACGGCCGGCCTGAGGCTCCTTCCCAAAGAGAAGGCAGCCCAGCTGATTGAGCAGGTCGCTCTGGCCATAGCTAAGTGAGTTTCATTAGAAATCGATTTTAAGTCAAATCATAAGCAATGAAACAAAAAAATTCATTAAAATCGGATCAGGAGTGCGATTTTTGAATCTTATTCGCTGAGTTCAGCAGTTAAAAATGTCAAAATTACTCTGGAGATACGCATCTTTCTACTGCTGATTTGTCTTTGAAAAATCGCACTCCTGAAGTATGATTTTTGAAAGTCAAATCAGCAGTAGAAAGATGCATATCTCCAAAGTAATTTTGACATTTTCAACTGCTGAACTCAGCGAATGAGATTCAAAAATCGCACTCCAGTACTCAGTAGTTTTTGCGTGATGCTCGAACAAACAATCAAAAAACAAACAGACAGACAAAAAATGTATTTGGAGTCAGGGACACCTAACTTTTTTTTCAATGTACGCACGGCGACAGATCAACCTACCCATAGTTGGACCTTATGTCCATGAACATAGAGTTCAACTATGGGTAGGTTGATCTGTCGCCGTGTGTACAGCACACTTCTGTTACGGTTTTATAATAGTAGAGATTTATTTAGTTATTTATTGAGGCTTACCATGGGCTTACGATACCATACTAAATATTTATATCACACATTTAGCTCCTAGGTTTAGGCATATAGATAAGGAGCTAAGGTTTCCAATGTTTTGTTCTTATTGAGATTTAATAAAGTTTTAATTTAATTGTATTTCAGGTTGGGGTATAATATAGGAAGTAATGCGGTAGAAATAATGGAGGGCTCCGACGAGGGCATCTTCATTTGGTACACGATTAACTTGTTGCACAGTAAGTTGGTTTACCTAATACATACATAAACTCACGACCATAATCCCTTCGGGGGTAGTCAGACACAGACAGATACATGTTCCCGTCTTGCTTCCAGTTGTAAGAAGGCTCACTTTTAGCATATTGAAAGGATTACAGATATTTTAAATAAAATAACGTCGTTTTTTCGGTCCGGCGAGCGACGTCACGGTCGGACCTGCAAACGTAATCAACTTAAAATAACTGGCCATTAAGAAAAAACAAATACATTCACAATGTCAGAATTTGACATTTGTTGTTGCCGTTTCTGTTTCTAGCATAGAGTCAGAAAGAGGAGACACGTGATTTTTTTTAAAATAAAGCTTTAGTTTTTCTCCATGGAGTTAGAATTATTTTCTCTCCACCATTTTTGCATTTTTTTTTTGTGGTTTAGATCACAAATCTAAATAATTAAAAAAAAAATATTATCAATACTAATTTTTTAATTATTTTGATTTCATGATGAAAAGAAAAAAAATTGTTTTTATTAGTTTCTTATGATGATATCTTCTATCCGTAAAAAATATAAAATAAAGACCAAAAAAATACTTGACATTCCGTATTGAAGAATTCCATAGGCTAACCCTGGCGGCAGCGGAAGAGTGACTGGAACTGGTTCTTGCTCCCATAGTAAAAGTTGTTCAGTTTGATGGGTAGACTCTTAGTTTAAAAGGATGCTAATGATATCAATTTCACCCTGCATAATATCCCCTAAAAGTTTAGCACAGGACTGATGCTTCGTTTTTGTCTCTTAAATGGGACTGTACATCCAAAACCGTCCGGAACTTATTATTTTATCACTTTATAGTTTTAGGTTGGTATCATTACTTTATTGTATGTGGTCAAATAAAATAAACAAGCACGTGTGTGTAAGTTATTCGAATAAAATACATTTTAAGGTGATTTCAGCGTTGTATCAACGTAAGTTTTATGTCTATTACGTTACATAGCCTAACCTCCTGCGTACATCTGTACTTCTCGTAGGACATAAGACATAATAAAGTCTATTATTAATGTTTTAGTCGCCAACCAAAACACCAACAATAGATTTTATTATTTCTTATGTCCTACGAGAAGTACAGATGTACGTAGGAGGTTAAGTTCTATCGAATACTGCTAATGTAATGAATAAAAAAAAAACGGCTAAGTGCGAGTCGGAATTGCGCACAGAGGGTTCCGTACCACCATAAAATATTACCAAAAAAAATTGTTTTTACCGGGATCCTTACCGTTAGCCCGACACATACTTGACCGGTTTTTATTATTTGTTGTTTTACCCCAAGGTACAATCGAATAATTTGAATTATAAAAATGATCCATCGTAGAACCTTGTCACCGTCACGTGTTTTAACGTCATTAAGCTTCTCTCAAACATGACAGCAAATAATGTGCTGTGAAAAGGTTCTACGGTGGGTAATGATTCAAATTGGTCAAAAACATCACGGATTCAAAAACATAATCTAAAGTATGTACTATAATCACACCAACTTCGACGCTTTTGATATTGTTGTAGTATGCTTGTAGTATGCACTGTAGCTATGTGAACAGTACAAAAACTGTCAAGTTCTGTCAGTCGGTTTAGGAGATACAGCCAGTCAAAGTTCCGACCTTTGAACGACTGTATCTCCTAAACCGACTGATGAACCATATCAGTTTTTGTACTGTTCACATAGCTGCAGTGCATACTACAACAATAACATACGATCAGCTGCAAGGCTGTAAATGTCAGTAAATGTTTTACAGACCTTTAATCATCAGTAACACCTAAACCGACTGGAGTTATGCAGACAGACCTGGTCTATCCCCATCACAGAGATGCTCTTCACCCCATAAACACTGAATCAGCCTTGCTGCTGATGGTTGCAAAAAGTACACTTATCTCTCGGAATATAACTTGCCTCCACCAATCCGGGCCCGCGTGGTGGCCCACTACCTCTCACCATTATTCGTTAGCCTTCGCCCTGCAGTGGGATCCTATAACCTATAACTTTGTTTAAATAGATCTAATGGGTGGCTACACGATGGCTGCGCTGGACCTCGGCGGAGGGTCCACGCAGATCACGTACCAGCTGAACGAGGGGGAGACGAAGAACTACCCCGCCGGCGACCAGTTCGTGGTGCCCGCCGGGGTCAACATCACACTCTACACTCACAGGTAACACTGCTTCTTTCGTGTCAGAATGAGCTATTGGCTATGTGCACGACACTACCGCCACACTAGCGTGGCGTAGCGCATGAACTATGTCGGCCAGCCGTGAATTATCTACACTATTATAGTACTGTAAAGGACTGTGTTTGTTCGAGGATTCTGCCAAAACTACTGGACCGATTTTGATAAAACTTTTTATATTTAAAAGCTTATTATTAGTGTTAAAAGCTGGCTTGTATTTTATTCCGGTACGATGACGGCAGCGGATGCGGACGAAGCCCCGCACAAAATCTAATTTGTATCGGAATTCCCATACAAACTTTTACCTCAGTTTTAACACCTTTGGGGATTTAAAATGCGACAAGCCTTTTTTAAGTGAGCATCTAGATGCCAATAGAAACTTCCATGCCAAATTTTAAGTTAGTAGTCTTGACAGTTTTGGAGATTTCGTGTTAAGTTAGTGTGCGGATTTGCATAGATTCAAGCAAATCAGACACAGCTTCACCGTCAGTAGTTCAAATTTCTGCCACGGCGTGCGCCTGCGATCGACTTGACAGTTCCCAACACCCACTTCGCACATTGCCAATATCGCATGACAATTACTCATGCTGTGGTTGAAAGATTAGCAAGACAGCAATGGTCGGTACAATCTAGGCTCAATTTACATTGCGGCGTGATATAAATTTAGTCTTAGAGTAAGAACACAAATGTCGAAATGACGCTGCGTAATGATTAGGTGGCTACTTGAAAAAAATGGCAAAAATGGAATGGTGTGTCGCGTAGCATTGAACGCGTAATTTCGGCTGGTGTGTTCCTACGCTTTTATACGGGTTGTATATGGGGTCATGACGAGAAAAATAAGTTAAAACCATTGCTAGTCAATATTACCTTTACTTTGACGAAACGTCAGGAAGTGTACTTCAAATACGTACCTAGACGATATACCAAGGCACGCCGGCGCTTACTAGGTATTCTTCAACTAAATGCGCTTGCGCCTGTCCATTCATTTTATTCTAATCGAAGCCTAGTAGAGAATATAAGTCAATCTTCTACTTCTTCTTATCGTGTGGGCAGAGCCCTGGTGTCAGAGTTTTTTCAGACCGCCTTACGGCCTCTGACGTGGTTTTTATGTAACTACTACCACCACCAGAGATAGTAGCCGGGACCAACGGCTTATCGTGCCATCCGAAGCACGGAATCATTTTTCTTTTCGGACAATCAGGTGATTCAGCCTGCAATGTCCTAACCAACTGGGGAAAAACGTACAAAGTGAGATATCACTAGGTGCCCCCCGTGGGAATCGAACCTACGACCTCCGTGTCGAGAGCCAATGCTCTTAACCATTAGACCACGGAGGCAGTTGTCCACGGAGGGAGTAAGTCAATTTATTTACTTAACGTAACATTACAGCTACCTCAAACTGGGTCTTCTTGCTGCTCGCCACGGCATCTTCAGACTGGAGTCCGGCGACAACGAGACCTCAGAGTTCACGTCGGTGTGCGTCGACCCTATAGTGCAGAGGGAACCGTGGACCTACGCTAACAAACAGTACATTATTAGGTAAACTACTATACTATAAAATCGAATGTTATCACTCGCATGATGATTAATCGATCAAATATACAGAGTGTTAGGGTAAACAGTTGCATTATTATAATGGGTGATTGCACCCATGAAACAACCTTCACAAAAAAAAATTGGACTCAGCTGTACGCCATATCATTTCAACGCAACCAGCTGATCGAACGTTTGTATGAAAAGACAAAATTTTATTTTGTGAATTTCCCTTTGATTAGCCATTTCTTGTTAAAATTAACGTCATCAATAGCATTTGAACACGAATGTTGCTTACTAGAGTTTACCCGCGACTTCGTCCGCATAAATTTTATACCAGATTTTATGTCAGTTCATAAGCTATCAAACTAAAAAAGATTCATCAAATTCGATTCAGTACTTTTTGCGTGATGCTCGATCAAACAAACATAGAGACAGACAAAAAATCCAAAAATTTGTGATTTGGAATCAGGGACACCTGAAAATCGGTTCACCCAGTCGAAAGTCCTGAGGTAACAAACATAAAAAAAACAGTCGAATTGAGAACCTCCTTCTTTTTTTTGAAGTCGGTTTCAAAAACCATAATTATCGTAACTTTTTTTTTGTTAATATCTTCAATGTACCTACAGACACACTTCTGTTACAGTTTTATAATTATAATAGTTAAGATAATGACACGTCGGCTTGCGTTGTACAAAATCAAATCTACAATTATCTACGATAAAGTAGATAAATCAATTACTTAAACTAGCGAAACCTATTATTAGCTAAGGAAGTGTTAATATTATTCCTGTGCATATTTTTTGTAAAGCTGTTGGTTTTGTCAATAAAGAAATAAATAAATAAATACAACATAAAACACGTCTCATTCCAGCGGTCAACCATGGAAAGGCTTGAAGCGGGACGCTATCTACGCACGATGCCACGCTCTGGTCAAACGATACGTTCTACAGACCCTGGACTGGGAGCCGAAGAAACAGCCGCGAGGCAACGTAGCGGCCATGAGCTACTTCTACGACGTAGCCAGCGACGCCGGCATCATTGGTAAGCTGTATAACTGTCTACGTGCTACAGACTAGAGACTGAAGAAACAGCCGCGAGGCAACGTAGCGGCCATGAGCTACTTCTACGACGTAGCCAGCGACGCCGGCATCATTGGTAAGCTGTATAACTGTCTACGTGCTACAGACTAGAGACTGAAGAAACAGCCGCGAGGCAACGTAGCGGCCATGAGCTACTTCTACGACGTAGCCAGCGACGCCGGCATCATTGGTAAGCTGTATAACTGTCTACGTGCTACAGACTATAGACTGAAGAAACAGCCGCGAGGCAACGTAGCGGCCATGAGCTACTTCTACGACGTAGCCAGCGACGCCGGCATCATTGGTAAGCTGTATAACTGTCTACGTGCTACAGACTAGAGACTGAAGAAACAGCCGCGAGGCAACGTAGCGGCCATGAGCTACTTCTACGACGTAGCCAGCGACGCCGGCATCATTGGTAAGCTGTATAACTGTCTACGTGCTACAGACTAGAGACTGAAGAAACAGCCGCGAGGCAACGTAGCGGCCATGAGCTACTTCTACGACGTAGCCAGCGACGCCGGCATCATTGGTAAGCTGTATAACTGTCTACGTGCTACAGACTAGAGACTGAAGAAACAGCCGCGAGGCAACGTAGCGGCCATGAGCTACTTCTACGACGTAGCCAGCGACGCCGGCATTATTGGTAAGATGTATAACTGTCTACGTGCTACAGACTCTAGACTGAAGAAACAGCCGCGAGGCAACGTAGCGGCCATGAGCTACTTCTACGACTTAGCCAGCGACGCCGGCATTATTGGTAAGATGTATAACTGTCTACGTGCTACAGACTCTAGACTGAAGAAACAGCCGCGAGGCAACGTAGCGGCCATGAGCTACTTCTACGACGTAGCCAGCGACGCCGGCATTATTGGTAAGATGTATAACTGTCTACGTGCTACAGACTCTAGACTGAAGAAACAGCCGCGAGGCAACGTAGCGGCCATGAGCTACTTCTACGACGTAGCCAGCGACGCCGGCATTATTGGTAAGATGTATAACTGTCTACGTGCTACAGACTCTAGACTGAAGAAACAGCCGCGAGGCAACGTAGCGGCCATGAGCTACTTCTACGACGTAGCCAGCGACGCCGGCATCATTGGTAAGCTGTATAACTGTCTACGTGCTACAGACTATAGACTGAAGAAACAGCCGCGAGGCAACGTAGCGGCCATGAGCTACTTCTACGACGTAGCCAGCGACGCCGGCATCATTGGTAAGCTGTATAACTGTCTACGTGCTACAGACTATAGACTGAAGAAACAGCCGCGAGGCAACGTAGCGGCCATGAGCTACTTCTACGACGTAGCCAGCGACGCCGGCATCATTGGTAAGCTGTATAACTGTCTACGTCTACGACTATATTCCCCAAGGGAGTAGTCAGAGATATTCTGAAAATCAGAACGTTCACGTTTCACTTTTAGCACTGAATCTCATGTCCAGTGTCTCCAGTGTGACAGGTAGTGAGTTCGTCGCCACTTATATGGACACTGATGTCGGACGAGCGGCGGAGTAAAAACTCGTTCGGAAACGTTCGTCGGTCTAACTCCTGAGGATACTCCTTGGTGGAGCGAAACACGCGTAAAGTAGAATTATTTGGTTGTCAGTTTGTTAACATACCGTGATACAATTTTAAGTATTTAAAAGCGGAATTTGCGATAAAATATCGTTATCTGTTGGTCATGGATTTCCGCAAAGTAACGCCTGAATAAATTAATTGAATATTATATAGGGTCCTTCTTAATATGCTGACACTTTTTTAAGAGGCTATGTGAAAAAAAATATGATTTTTCAAAGCTTCATATATCATGAAGTACTAACAGTAGGAGTATGATTTTCGGATATGTGTAAATTGAACATACAGGGTGTACAATAAAATGGGACAGCTACTTAAAGGGGTGCTTCAGACCATCAAACTGAACAACTTTCTCTATGGGACCAATATCGAAATCGCGAAAAAAAAATCAGCTGTCCCATACATTTCAGTCGAGTTATGTTTGCAGTTTTGTATGGGAGAGCGGATTTTTTTTTCGCGATTTCGATTTTGGTCCCATAGAGAAAGTTGTTCAGTTTGATGGTCTGAAGCACCCCTTTGAGTAGCTGTCCCATTTTAATTTACACCCTGTATAATTGAAGTTTTGATTAGAGCCAAAACACGATTAAGAAACATTTTCTCGATAGAAAAACAAGCCAAAGTAGCCTCCATTTTTATCTATAAATGCTTGGAACTGCTAAACGGTGAATAATAGAAACACAAGACTAGATTTAAAAAAAAGATATTGATATTTTCTAAATTTTGATTAGAGCAGAATTGAAGTTACATAAATAGTACAATCACAATTAAATAAAGTTTGATTTGGCGCTCGATTCGTTTCAGGCGCGCGCGCCGCCCCATCTCTTTCTCTCGCATCAGGCCGTAATATAAGCTATCCCACGCCTGTTTCGCTAAAAAAAAAATTTCGACATTAAGGGGATGATCAGACCGTTCAACTGAAAAACTTACTCTATGGCACCAACATCGAAATCGCGAAAAAAAATCAACTGTTCCGTACAAGAGTGCAAACCTACTCTCGGACTTCCTGAATCTTTTTTTTTTTTCGCGATTTTCATGTTGGTCCCATAGAGAACATTTTTCAGTTTGATGGTCTGATCATTCTCTTAAAAAAAGTCTTAAGAGTACTCTGTATTAGCTATGTGCGAAGTGGGTGTTGGGAACTGCCAAGTCGATCGCAGCGCACGCTGTGGCAGAAATTTGTACTACTGACGGCGAAGCTGTGTCAGATTTGCTTGAATCTATACAAAAACACACACTAACTAAACGCGAAATCTCGAAAACTTTCAAGACTACAAACTTAAAATTTGGCATTGAAGTTTCTATTAGCATCTAGATGCTCACTTAAAAAAAGTTTGTCGTATTTAAACTCCCAAAGGTGTTAAAACTGAGGTAAAAGTTTGTATGGGAATTCCAATACAATTTAGATTTTGCCCGTGGCTTCGTCCGCATCCGCTCCCGTCATCGTACCGGGATAAAATATAAGCTAGTTTTTATGACTAATAATAAGCTTTTAAATATAAAAAGTTTTATCAAAATCGGTCCAGTAGTTTTGGCAGAATCCTCGAACAAACAGAGAGTATTTACAGTACTATAATAGTGTAGATAATTCACGGCTGGCCGACATAGTCCGTGCGCTTCGCCGCGCTAGTGTGGCGCTAGTGTCGTGCACATAGCCAATAAACTATTGAAGCTTCAAACAAGCAAATGTTTTACAAGAAGCATCTTGTTATACATTCGCTCCTGCTCTTTCTCGCATCCTCTAAATACATCGATCTAGAGGAAGCGAGATACCTTCGAAAGTGAAGATTCAGGCCCTTTCTGAAAGAAAAAAACAACGGGTTGCACTCCGGGAGTGCCGGCAGAAGTGAAAACTAAGAGATCTTACGTCTTACGTCACGTGACGTCACGGTCTGACTATATAAGTATATAGGGTGAAATTGATATCATTAGCATCCTTTTAAACTAAGAGTCTACCCATCAAACTGAACAACTTTCACTATGGGAGCAAACCGATCGGAGCAACAAAATTATCGGCTGTTCCATACTAAACTGCAACGCCTACTCAACTCAAATGTATGCAACAGCAGATTTTTTTTTTTGCTCCGTTCTGTTTGCTCCCATAGTAAAAGTTGTTCAGTTTGATGGGTAGACTCTTAGTTTTAAAGGATGCTAATGATATCAATTTCACCCTGTGTATTTATACTTACGAATTTTCGATTAGGTTACGTGACATCACTGACGCGAGTTTAACATTTTTTACCCATCCCAAACAGTGCACAACGCCACAAAAGAAGTTTTCACAAAAAAGTATGTTAACGTCAATGACATTAGTAAACAAGAACATTTTACATTTTTTCATTTTACTTTGATCTAAGGTTAACGTATGTATTTAAAAAGAAGTTGTTGTTTCGCAGACCTAATGAAGGGCGGCACAGTATCAGTGGCGCAGTACCGCGCGGCAGCCCTGCACGCGTGCTCGGCCTCCAACGTGGAGCAGCCCTGGGCCTGCGTCGACCTCGTCTACATCGTCACGCTACTGCAGGACGCCTACAAGCTCCACGACCACGAGCCCATCGCGGTTAGTACCTCGTTCTTACTTAGGCACTGATTACTACTATAGATTTAAATACTACAACGTATAGATTGTTACTCACGTACACACGGCGACACATCAGGTTACGCACCCTATATACCCATAACTACACTACGTACAAAACACAAAATAGCGCGGTAGAGAGCCTGCATAGACGCGGCTGCCGGCGCGGGCGCAGCGTGCTGTGAGACGAAACAACAACAACATACCGCACCCTCTCGCACGATTCAGGGTAACCTGACCTGTCGCCGTGTGCAGGTTCACCTATAAATTCCAAGATTTATGTTTCTATCTTTAGTGGCTGTGCGTTGTCTGTCAGTGAAGAACTGTTTTATAAGTTAGATAGAAGATGAAATAATAACAAACTTAAACCTAATGTTTAACTTTAAATAATTCACGAGGTCGATTAGCCAATAACTGACTTTTTCTATGTACATTTGCAGTTATTCAAGAAAGTGAACGGGCACGAGGTATCGTGGGCCCTCGGTCTGGCGTACACGACCGTCATGAATAGGATCACAACAGCGGTCGCGTCCGCCGCGTAATTATACAAGCATCTACATCTAAGTATACGCTATTTAATTTTTGTTTACAAACCGACGCTAATACTGAAAACTGTTGCATATCCATTCTGTACCTCAGAGGTGACCTGTGTCAAGTCACAAGTAAACAAGTTTATAGGAAATAGACTGGTAGATTTTTTTCAAGTTGTATTGGATTTTTAACGTCTAACGGCGTTTTGAGAAACTTTTTGGCACCGGATTTTTTTAGACTAATTAGACCCCGCTGAACACGATTCTGCCCGGTGCCACCCCGTCCCCCGCTTCCTTAACCCCCCACCCCCCAAAATGTGTCCCTAACTGCGTCTTTTTTAGTTTTATACAAAAACTATTAAAGATAAAAGAAAACCGTCAATGACAAAAATAATCTCCATTAAATTCTCTACAATATTTGTAAAACAATTTTTTTGATAGGAATAATAAGTTAGGAAATATGTGTGTCCGAACTGCGTGTAAATTTTTGGTTTTGCAAATTTTTGGTTTTGTTTTCAATTTATCGAAAAACGGCCTAAGCTGTGATATAATGACCAAGAAGTGAATTAATCTTGATACATTTACCTACAAAACGAGACCTTATTTATATTCGTACGAGTATTCGTTTACAATTTATAGCTCAGTGCAGACAGATTCCACCGCGAGTATCGAGTACTGTGCTACACTACTATGCTCGATGCAACAGAAAGATATGCATGTAATAATAACTATTTTGTTTATATTAACATTTTGTTGGTGACATTACAGACAGACAGAGGGTGTATGGGCGTTAGTCCACCACGCATGCCCAATGCGGATTGGTGAACTTCACAATAAGCATCGGAATTTCTTCTTCAATGTATGCGGGTTTCCCCGCGATGTTTTCCTTCATTTATCGAAAAATGGCCGAAGCTGTGATAAAATAGTCAAGAAGTGAATTAATCTTGATACATTTACTATTATAACTTATTATAACTTTTTTTTAAATGTTTATGTGCACGTTTATTTACACAATGAAATCGTCCAAAATGCTTCTTAAAATGTGCTAACACCTAGCCCCTTACCTTGCCCTGATATGTGCTTCCTTGCCGTCATGCTTAGACCTAACAAATTTAATTACGAGTTGCTGAGGCATGTCGTACCATTCAGCAAAGACGGCATCCTGGAGGTCTTGAAGGGTGGCATATGGGTAGGACCATGGGCCCGAACTCTTTGGTTCAGCTCGTCCCAATGGTGTTCAATCAAATTCAGGCCTAGACTTCACGCCTCAGTCACTGCATAAAAGGGTCCCAATCTATATTGTAGACACACGATGCTTTGTGGGAACGGGCGTTGTATTACATAAATGTGAACCCATACCCAACAAAACCTACATATGAGACCACATGTACATCCAGGGTCCAGGATCTCTGCAATGTACCGAGGAGCAACCAACGACCCTTGACCTGTCCTGGAAACGCATGCGAGTTCGGTTTTGCCTTCAATTGAGTAGCCGCCCCAGAACATGAACGATCCACCTCCGTAGTTCATTTTCTTCTGTATACAGGCTTTAGAAAAATCGTCTCCCTGACTCCTGTATACTCTTTCGAAGCTGTCGTTGCAGAAAAGGCACAACCTCGTATTATCCGAGAAGAGAACCTTACTTAGTTGATTTAGTCGCAGGCTGCTACCGGTCTCTGCGGTGTTGTGCAGTTAATTTGGGGCTTGTTGCAGCTCTGTGGGCCGCAATTTCCGTCTCTCGCAGCCTTCTAACCGTAGAGATGCTTACAGAATTTAAAGAAGAAGAAAATGCAAATAAAGATTATGATTTTGCGAGCTGTTGCTGTTGCAACTTAACAGCATAAATATAGCGGTTGCGCAAAGATATCGATCCAATATATCAAAATATTAGTCTTTTATATTAGTCTTTCATTTCGTGTACGTAATACCGACTGCTCTCAAACGGTGAAGGAAAACATCGCGAGGAAACCTGCATACGCTGAAGAAGAAATTCCGATGCTTATTATGAAGGCCACCAATCCCCATTGGGCATGCGTGGTGGACTAACGCCCATATACCCCCCGTCTCTTTAATGTCACCAACAAAATGTTTATATAAATAAAATAGTTATTATTACAAATGCATAACTTTCTGATGCATCTACCATAGAGTGTAGCACAGTACTCGAAACTCGCGGTAGAGTATGTCTGCACTGAGCTATAAATCGTAAACGAATACTCGTACGACAGTAAATAAGGTCTCGTTTTGTAGGTAAATGTATCGAGATTAATTCGCTTCTTGGTCATTATATCACAGCTTAGGCCGTTTTTCGATAAATTGAAAACAAAACCAAAAATTTGCAAAACCAAAAATTTACACGCAGTTCGGACACACATATTTCCTAACTTATTATTCCTATCAAAAAAATTGTTTTACAAATATTGTAGAGAATTTAATGGAAATTATTTTTGTCATTGACGGTTTTCATTTTTCTCTAATAGTTTTTGTATAAAACTAAAAAAACCGCGGGTCGGGACACATTTCGGGGGGTGGGGGGTTAAGGAAGCGGGGGACGGGGTGGCACTGGGCAGAATCGTGTTCAGCGGGGTCGAATTAGTCTAAAAAAACCCGGTGCCAAAAAGTTTCACAAAACGCCGTTAGACGCTGAAAATGATAGCATAATCTACCAGTCTAAAAAGCAATTGAAAAAAAATTATACAGTGTGAAATTGATATCATTAGCATCCTTTTAAGTCTTCTTTTAGTCTTCCCATCAAACTGAACAACTTTTACTATGGGGGCAAACCGATCGGAACAAAAAAAGAATCTGTTGTTCCATACTAAACTGCAATGCGTAGTCGACTCAAATGTATGCAACAGCAGATATTTTTTTTGCTCCGATTTGTTTGCTACCATACTAAAAGTTGTTCAGTTTGATGGGTAGACTCTTAGTTTAAAAGGATGCTAAGCTAATGATATCAAATTCACCCTGTATAAAGATAGTCTTGTAATTTTTTTACGAGGCTTACCTTGCAAAAAAGAGCAATCTTCCATCATGATGAATCTTAAGGTTTCAGTGCATGGTTTTTAAGGTAAAATAAAACTACTCTTTGAAAATCCTACTGTAAAAATGTAGTACACATCACAAAAAAATTTACTTTGCACAGGCTACCTCTGAGGTACAGAAATTGTTTTCCTTCTAAGTTAGTAAAACTTTTAGATCATAGTAAAAACAACTACATATGTTATACCGGTTGTAAACTTGAATACGATATTAAAGGGGGTGCTTCAGACCATCAAACTGAACAACTTTTACTATGAGACCAACTTTGAAACTGCAAATCTGGCGTTTCCATACATTTTGGTCAAGTAGTTATCATTCTGAAATTTTAATCATATTTGAAACAGTTGGTTGTTTTTTCGCGGTTTCTCAGTTGGTTCCAAAGTAAAAGTTGTTCAGTTGGAAAGTCTGCAGCACGCCATAAAGTATGTAACGCATTTAAGTTAAACTCTGTATAAGCTAAGACATCATCTGGCAGCACGGAATCGCATTTTTTCACGCTCTATCCTTTTCTGTCGCTCATGAACGTCATTGGCTAGAGCGAGAAAGGAAGTAGCACTGCCGGTGCTGCCGCGTGCGATCGCATTCCCGCTATCTTTCTCGCCCTAGCAAATGGCGTTCCTGAGCGACGGAAAAGGAGGAAGCGTGAGAAAATGCTATTCCTTGCTGCCAGATGAGGTTCAACAAGGGGTAACAAATACCAAATGTCAAACGGGGCGTACGCATAAAATTCAATAACACTTAGGCTAAGGTTTGCCTCACATCTGTCAGCACGGAATCGCATTTTTTCATGCTCTATCCTTTTCTGCCGCTTAGGAACGTCATTTGCTAGAGCGAGAAACATAGCGTGAGTGCTATTGCAGGCGGCATCATGGCGATGCCGGCATCTCTCTTGCAAAAAAATTTTATATGAAACGTGCACTGACGCCATTAAATTCCTTTGAACGGTAGCATACATTCTGGATATCGGTCACGTCACGACCAGTTTCCCGACTCTAAAGTAGTGAGTTAAATTATCTGTAGGCGATATGCCGCGATCTTTCTCGCCCTAATAGGCTGTCCAATTTTTTGTGCAAATGTAGACCATGAGAAACGGTTTTCAGAATTGGCGTTCATCAATTGCGTTTATCTGCTAAAATTCCGTACACAGGGTGTTAAATTAATCCGCTTTGTAACAAGAAACTATTTTGTTATAAAACGGTTAACTTTGTGTAAAATATTCCGTAAATGACAGTCATTTATGAATGAATGAAAGAAAATCTTTATTCACGTCACGCCTATCCGAATTCCGATCTACGACGATTGAATTAATTGGTCTTTCACTTTAAAATAGGTAATGAAACTATAGTGTTGTGTTAAGGCCACTCCACATTCGCGCGCGAATCGCGCGTGAACTTTTCTTGGCTCCAACTTTGCAGTGTTATTTATCACTCTGTAGTGTCAAAGCAGCTTTCGCGCGTTCGCAAGCTCTTTGACGCGGGCCAAAAACCGACAAAAAGTGGTTAACAAGGCGCGAACCCGCGAAAAATATGCGAATCGGATCTACATTCATGCTTTCACGCGTTCGCACATAATTTTCGCACGTTCGCGCGCTAATGTGGAGCGGCCTAAAGAGCCTGCGAACGCGCGAAAGCCGCGTTGATAGAACTAAGAGGTCACGCGCAATTCACGCCGCGATTCGACCGCGAATGTGAAGCGGCTTTTAAAGCTTTACTTTTTTAATTGAAGACGAAGATAATAGGTTATTGAAGATACTAGACTAATTTGAATCGAGGTAATATTTACTATGTAATTACTACCTTGATGATAATCTCTTTCTTTTATTACAATGTAATGTTTTTGTTTTTTTTATTTACTACTTTTTTTGCACTACATTTCTGCCAATGTCAAGTGGGTTTTGGGAAAATCGTAATCTCAAGGATTGTTTTACGAACAAAAACGACAGAAACACATTGAGGCAGTACAAAATGGCGGCGGCTAAAAATATGTTACTAATTTATTATGTTGTATGTTTATTATTCATTTATTATTATTATTTTTTTAATAATAAACATACAATAAACTTGTATGTATGTTTATTATTCATTTGGGTTGTATCTAATGCGTTGTTTTGTGGTTTGTTTTTCTAAAAACAATCCTAATGTACACATAAAATGAGTTGCTAGTAAATAATTCTCTATTGAAGGTTATTGTGAAAAAGTTATACTAGATTTTAAAATTTTTGATTGAAGAATACAATTATCTAGTGTCACTACAGGCAGCCTGTCTTTAATAGTATGTATTAAATAAAATTATACATGTAAATAAAATTATAATAAAGTATTCTTATGACCTGAGCACTGTTTACATTTTTGAATATAAAATATTAAAAAAATCAGTGTGATTAAATGCTACCCAATATTTTATGATGATAACTATTCCAATTTTTGAGGCATTATATCTGAAAAATTTTGTATAGCTTAATGTGCACTTAGGTACTATAAAGTACCTAGCAATTGTGGTAAATTGGTGTTATGTGTAAATTGTACAAATTTAATAAATGTTGGATCTTAAATATTATTTTATTTATTTTCGAATACAGGATAAGAATTAAATGCGTTATATATTAATGGGAATTTACTTTGATCTAAGCCTTTATAGGCGGTCGGTGTCCATTTCTTAAAATGCCTTCTTTCCGATACTACCATCAAACTGAACAACTTGCACTATGAAACCAACATTAAAATCACGAAAGAACGATCAGTTGTTCCATACATTTGAGTCAAGCTCCATCTACGTTTTCTATGGTAACTTTTATTTTAATGTCTTCTAGTAAAAGTTGTTCAGTTTGTTGTCCCGAAGCACTCCCTAAAATATGTCACGCATTTAAGTTAACATCCTGTATTACTGATAATTCCCAATCACAATACATTTTATTGCAAATATATGGTTATTTTAAATTAGTGGGCGAAACAGCACCAGGGCACTTGCTAATGATAAATAACAGATTGCATTATCAATGTTTATAATTGGTATTGATGATTAAAAAAATTATTATCGTACCTATCGTACGCAGTGTGCGACGCGGGCGGACATTGACCTTAGAATCATAATGATCGGGCGGCGAGGCATTACCACGCCATTGTACTTAGTGACATATACCAAATGCGTTTGTTAAGTTTCGCCAACTTATATTTTCAATGTACCACGACAAGGTTACAATATTATTATATGATTGATTCGGTAACCTATTATGTACCTACGCGTTGATAGATTTTGGACACTGCTATAATGAAATGAGGATAATGTGAAGATGGTATCGCGCGCGTAAATTTGGCAGATGTGTACCAAGACTGAGGGACTCTGCGCCAGTGGGAATTGAGCCTTAGATTATCATGGGCCTTATTTCATTTAAGTAGATGTTTCTAACAGCATCTGTTTGGTTAAAATACTGACGTTTGTGGCTGTATAAGGGTCAGCGCACACCCAGCGTAAAACTGTTCGAGCATGCGCGAGCAAGTTTCATTGATTCAATTGATAATGAACTCTATTTCCATTGAAATAAAGTTGAAAATAGCTTGCAAGTGATTAAATCCCTTCAGCGTCTGTTCGAGTATGCTCGCGTATGCTCCTCGCGGCGACGGGAGCAGTCGCGAGCATGCGCGCGGATGCTCGCGCATGCTCGAGCATGTTCGAGCATACGCCCGTGTCGATGCTTGCGATCCGTCGTAAGTGTTGCCGCCTCGGCCGGTTTCGGACTAAATCTAGCATAATTTTTAACTACTTTAGCCCGAAAAGGGCAATTTACTACAGATAATATTATATAATAATCGAACTCTTTTTGAAAATACAAAGAAAATCTGAAAGGTCGAAGCAGATTCAGTAGGTTTTCAAATTGTTCATATTCCATTTTATAGTTCCTAGCCATAAAATAACTGTCCCTAGAACTTTAAGCCGTAACACAGCACAGGGCGTAGTATTTCCCTAATATAAGTACATCTTTCTTGCCTCTTTTCATCTTATTGATGTGCTCTTCTTGCTCCTCTTCCTTTGCTAGTAACCCAATAATTACCAAATCCCAGTCTACCATACTTTAAAATTGTTGTTATCGCACGTCTTTACTATAAAATATTGTAAACACAACGCAAAATTCACTACGTCAACTGTAGCAACACAGGAGCATCCGCGAGACTGTTCGAACACGCGCGAGCATGCTCCGCCGCTGCCGCCGGCGGATTTTGCCGCTAGGTGTGCGCGACTGCAAAGAACATGCTCGAGCATGCGCGAGCAGTTCTACGCTGGGTGTGCGCTGACCCTAAGCCAACCTTAAGACATCCTACACTGCCAAACCATTATAGACTTTGCTTGCGTTGAAATAACATCGAAAATTAACACAACTTTCGTTTCAAGTAGCTTCGATGATCTCGGGGACTTCTAGGTGTGTTAATGGATTTCCCATGTTATTTCAACGTAAGCAAAGTCGATAGTGGTGTGGCAATGAAAAATGTTTTGCGCTTCGCTTCGCCAGCTGTGCGCCGGCCTTAGGCTGCCTGTCCATTGACGCGGAGCTAGCTGGCGGAGCGGAGTAACGAGGAAATATTAAACAATCAGGATTGCATAAAGTCTCGGCCGAGCTCCTGATTGGTTAATGTTTCCTCGTTACTCCGCTCCGCCAGCTAGCTCCGTGTCAATGGACAGGCACCCTTAATTGCGCCAAAATGAGACGTTTCTAAGTCGTGCTGCCATGCTCGTCTCTGCCCTTCTAGTATGATTTCTCTACTTGCGCGCGACTCTTTTTTCCATACTAGGTAACTTCTTTGTCGCGACAATCGATGTTCGCTTCTCTCTGAAAAGCGCAGGGAACAAGTAATTTTCTATGAAGAGAATGCGCGTCGCGCACGAGTAGAGAAATCATACTAAGGGGCTGTTATCAATAAATTGTCTTTGACAAGTAAGGTACCTACGTACAATACCTACCACTTTTGTTTACTACAAGTTGCGTCAACCGTGGTACTCAACTCACACCAGCCTATTGAGTTGAGTGGTTTTCGGGAAGCTTTCCATTCAACGTGGTAGAATGAGTGTCTTGTACTTGGACAATTTAATAATTGTCTAAGGTCTTGTAAAGTATACCTACCAACCAGCACGTCTAGTATGATTTCTATACACGCGCGCGACGCGCCTTTGCTCCATAGAAAAGACCTCTTCCTGCTTGACTAGAAAATTACCGCTTTTCGGAGAGTGAAATGTATGGAATAAAGCTGAGTCGCGCGCAATAAGAGATATCATACAAAACGTGTAGGAGACCATCGTAAAACATTGTCTGAGTATATTGGCATCATAAATTGAGTTCGAGTATTGGGGTAAATATATTTTATTCTGCTGTGACAAGGTTCTAAGGTTGTCTCTTTGGATGTTTTAATCTATGTACTTATGTTTTTCTTAGGTGGTTCTCCCACGGTAACGCATGTCGGAGCGACACGCGATTTTAGCATCACAGGATCGTGACGAGTGGCACAATAACATTACCATAACATAACCTAACCTTACAAAGTGGGCCTCGCGCAAGGTGCAGTTAAGAAAACTGGGTCATTATTTTATTCAGGGTACCACAATCTGGTCCCCTTCAAAGGCAACGGAACGAAGGCGATTTTGTTAGTAAAATAGGTAAATTCCAAAATAAAACTGTTATCGGTAGCTACCAAATAAGAAGATAACATTTAGCCGTCCTAATGACGTCTTTTTACAGTCTTGCTCGACCTAGGTGACGTACATTTTCGACGTCTGTAGGTCCGATAAAGGACGTACATTTGTCACAACCTAATGACGTCGGATCAAGACGTCCGTAGGCCGTTGTATCAAGACGTACGTAGGCCGTCGTATTAAGACGTCCATAGGCCGTCGTATCAAGACGTCATTAGGTTGTGACAAATGTACGTCCTTTATCGGTCCTACAGACGTCGAAAATGTACGTCACCGAGGTACGAGACTAGACGTACTTAGGACGTCATATCAAGACCGATCCAGGGACCTTAGGGTGCGTCCACAGCTGACGAACGCGCCGCGAATGTGCAGCTCGCGAGCGGCTCGCGAGTTGCGCATTTGCGGCGCGTTCGCCAGATGTGGATGCACCCTTAGGTTGCCTGTCCATTGACGCGAGCAGGCTGGCGGAGCGGGGAAGCGGAGTTTTATTAACCAATCAGGATTGCATAAAATCTCGAGCTCCTGATTGGTTAATATTTTCCTCGCTACACCGCTCCGCCAGCCAGCTCGCGTCAATGGACAGGCAGCCTTAGACTGAGATTCAGAGACAAGATTTGAGTATAAGATCCTACTTCGATATGTCAAAATTTTATTGACATATCAAAATAGAAACTAATACTCAAATTTCGTTTCTGAATGTCAGCCGTAGAATGACGTTCCTAGACTACGGTGGAGTGAACTAGGGTTGTAAATAAATAAATTAATGAACACCGAAATGTAAAATTTTATTTAAAGATTTTACTTTTAGTAAAAGATGTTCTAAAAATAGTTTAAACATTTTAAGATCCGAGCATTTTCGTAAATTTTTAATTGCATCTACATAATTATAAAGAAATCAATTTAAATTCGGAGAGGCGATAGTTTGAAGCTGTTGTTTACCGTATGGGAAAACCAAAGCCTCTAACTATTTATCCTTTCTGGAGCATGCTGTAGCCAGGTTTTGATGCTAACTTCGACGCCCTCTGCCGTTGCAGTTGCATTTGTGCTAACAACGCTTTCTATAAAGAAACAAGAAAGATACAATTTATTAATTGTAAAAAAATGGTCGTGGGAGTAGCACCCACGCACACAGGGCTCCGTATCTTTTTATTATTTGCCAAGATACCTAGATGCCACAAAAACAAACTGAATATGTTATCAGTAGGCCTTGCATGGCACCTCCGAGAAAACGATAAAAATCGAGATGTGCCACCATCCTTATTAATTTACGTATGCCAGAAAGAGCGCGCATGACGTTTTTCTCGTTTAAACGCTTTGTCGTGGATGGCATGCTAGCCGTGCTGTTGTGGAGTTGTTTACAGTTGTTGAGATTATACCGCTGTGATATACTGAAAAACGGATGGACAGCATAGGCTTAGTAATAGGGTCCCATTGACAACCTATGTGTACGGAACCCTAATAATAATTAATTAAAACTAATTATTTGAATTCCAAATAGTGCAAAGATATTGAATGGGGGATTGACGCAAACAATATTGAGATAGTATTGGAGAATTTCGGTAGGTACTTATGTACTCACCTACAATGCAGTCTCTGAGGCGTAGAGTGCAAAAAACTTTTTCGATTTTGGTTTTCGTTGCAGTTTTCATTCCATAGAAATTGTACTCTGCAGCTAGCTTGTCGGAAATGTAGGACTTCATTGTACGTGGCACTTTACTGGAAAAATCTCGACCTGTAAAAAGAAATAAGTTAGTTAGGTACTTGTAAATCAAACCAAAATTATTTTCTTAGACAATATATAAATAACTAGTGGACCCGTCAGCGGCCCCTCCCCAATCGCCCGCACCCCTTCCCTCCTGCTATACAATTCTAAATCCAATCCTTTAATAATTCTCTGCGTTATTAAATAGAAGCGTCGTCGTAGTTAATTCATACAAGCATCCCGAGAAGCCAGGTTCCCCGAAACTGAAAACTGACTAGCGGGGCTAGTACGCCAACCCACGTAGCGTCATATTATCATATAGCTCTATCACGCTTCCACTCTCTTTCTATTGGGGCGCGAACGAAAGAGATAAAAGACTAAATTTGGCAGATGAATGTGTTAAATGTCGCTATCGCCGGTTGGCGTACTAGCCCCAGAAGCCGTAGCATCATAGTGTAAAGAACTAATAGTGGTGAAGCTCAGCGGTCACGGCAGGCCAATCGTGCGGGGCGTGCGGGGGCCGGGAGGAGTGCGTCCCGACCCACGTTGCCTGCGCGCGTATCTTAACAGCGAATTGAGTTAGGGTACGCCCGTCCCCCGCATGCCGCGCGGGCATAGACCCGCCACGACCGCTGAGCTTCATCACTATTATTTTATTTACACTATGGTAGCATGCTACACGTGATACGGCTGTATCACGTCTTTTATCTCGTTCGTTCGTGCGCAAATAGAAAAAGAGCGAATGTGTGATAGTGCTGTATCACGGTGGCATGCTACCCATGCAGGAAAGGGATAAAATACGTACCTACCAGTTTCGTAAAACACTTGCTGCACACCATAAAGTTTCCAATTTCCGCTGGGGGACGTGTTGAGATTGAGGATCAACTCAAAAGCTTTGGGCCTTTTTATGACCGGCCAATACACTTCACACTATCGTGGCTTCAGCACAACAGAAATAGCACCGCCACCGCAAACAATAAACTGGATCACTGCGCACTTGGCTGGGCGGTCCTCGTCCATTACTAACACACTTTAGGTTCAATTTCTTTGAATAACACTAACTCAACAACAAAAAGGACTCCGCGACACGTCCGATGCGCATAGAAAAATGGCGCGACTGAGCTGAGGCAAAATGAATGTCAATGTCATTGTCAAATTGACTGAGAACGTCCGTCAGTATAACGTCCAACTTGCGTCCAACACAGGACGTATACTGGCTGACGGTAAAATGACGTTCCTAGTACCAACTAGTACGTACTTCTACGACCAACATCGGACTATTCGGACTGACTGTATAAGTACCTTAAAATGACGTCATTTTTAAGTCGCCGACCGTAAATGTTATCTGGGAAACCAATCTTAGAAAAACGTAGGACTTAAAGTAAAATATATACCTACTTTTTTGCAAATTACGGTAACTCAGTTGTTTTGTGTTTGAAATGCAATAGGTATAATTTTGAGGGACGGTAACGCAGTGGTTATTTTGCTGAAAAAACATAAATAATAGTAAAAAGTAGCATGAAAACATAGCTGCAAATGTCTTTAATGATAACTGTAAACAATGATGAACAAAAATCGGCCTAAAACGGTAAAAAAAGACTTATAGAATTTATACAATTAAAGAAAATAAAATTTTATCCAAATTGTACCCTGAATAAAATAATGGCCCATCTAACAAAAAAAAAAATTATATGACTGCATGGTAAAGAACTTATCCAAACATCAATCAAAAGTGTGTGAAATGTTTTTAATTTCACCTTGTAAAAGTTCTAACTAACAATCGTTGGACGGCCGATCCCCAGGCATTCCATGTCGTTCCTCCGTAGTCTCATTGACAAGCAGCGTCGTAGCGTCATGCGTTAGCGTCACCGTGTGATAACCGCCTAAGTAACAACTTGACATTTCGAGAACTATCTCTGAAGTATCTACTGTTATTGTTAAATAACGAACACTCTGAATTAAACATCACTTTCTTCTAAATTGATTGGAGAGTCTATTGTTTATGCAGTTTCATCAAATGAGAGTAAGTGGACAAAATAGCTGGGGAGGGAACGGTTTTATTACTAACGAGTATTAAAAACTAATATTTAGTGGTGATGCCTAGCAGTCGCGGGGGATCTATGCTAGAGCGGTGAGCGGGGAACGGCCCTACCCTGTTCGTACCCTAATTGAATTCGCTTTTAGGGTACGCGCGCAACCAGAGGGGGCCAGGACGCGACCTCCTGGCGGTCGCGTCCTGGCCCCCTCTGGTTGCGCGCGTACCCTAAAAGCGATTATTACTTTTAGGGTATGTGGGTAGTATTAGCACACCCCGATTGACGTGTCGCGACCGCTAAGTTTCATCACTATTCGTTTTTGTTACATTATGGGGAAGCGCAGCGCAGAGCATTTTTTACGGTCAAACAATTATCGACTTTGCTTGCATTGAAATAACATCGAAAATCTATTAAACATATGTTTCGATTTAAGTCGCTGCGATGCTCTCGGGGACTATTGGTTTTTAAAATTCATTTGCGATGTTATTTTAACACAAGCAAAGTCTTGAGAGAGAGAGTTTTGTGTACCTAATTAAATTTTTTTATCCATTTAGATTTCACGAAGCTGAAAGAAAATTTTCAAGAACTATAAACCAATCATGAAGAAGTCAACAACAACCACAATGTACAAACTAATCCTAACTGTTTGTTGCATAACCTTCACTAGCGCCTCTAACGTGATGCTAGGAACAAAATCAGGCAAAATCTACACCTGTATCGAAAACCATTTGGGCAGTTGTTCGGTTCTAACAGATCTTGGTTCTGACGTTTCTGTAAACGCACTGGGCGTGTCTTCGGACTGGTTATACGCAGGATTAAGTTCTGGTGTACTACTTCGTTGTGAAAAACAAGCCGAACTGAAATGTGGAACACTGTTCGGGGGACAAATACCCATTCTTTCCCTTGCAGTCAGCCCTACTGACGATTTCATCTACGCTGGCTTAGAAAACGGACATATAATGCGTTGTAACAGATATGAATCGAATATCTGTTCAGTATTCTACACTCACGATGCTCCAATAACTGCATTAGCTGTCTCCGATACGTACGTTTACGTAGGAATCAAGACACAGCAGGTGTTACGTTGTTCGTTGACGCCATTTACCTGCGCAAAGTTCCAACAAGCCGGATCATCTATAAACTCTTTAGTTTTATCCTCTAATTATCTATTCGCTGGCTTAGATTCGGGTATTTTGTGGCGTTGCGATCTGATACAACAGGATTCATGTTCACAGTATTACTTTGCGGATGAAGCAATTAATTCTTTAGCTGTTATGTACGGGTATATGTATGCGGCTTTGGAATCGAAAGAGATTGTGCGTTGCTCTTTGATAATTCCAGATTTTTGTCAGAAGTTGACAGTTAGTTTTGATGATAGCGAGGTTCTAAGTATAGTGATGTCTAACAGTGGTTCTGCTTGGGGTAATTTGGATGCTTATTTGGAACAAATGGTAAAGGCAAGTGCAGGCTTGATGAATGCGCTTGAGTAGGTAGGTAAAAGTTGTGTTTTTGTTCTTGAATCCCGTAATATGGAAGGATGCAATGGGTATAATATTAACCTACTCCTAAGATGTGATAATAATAAATTGATGTCATTTGATTAAAACACAAATTATTTAATTATTACAAATTTTTAAATTGTTTTTTTTATTACCTATAAAAAAAAAAGAGATTTTATGTTAATTGCTGGTTGTTGTGTAAGCTCACGACCGTATTCCCTTTCGAGGTGGTCATTAACATATTAACATTATGAGTTACCAAACTCAAAATGATGGTGTTTCAAGTTCAATATGTATGCATAAAACACCATTGAACAGCTGGAGCGAGCGAAGTGAGCTCGCTTTTTCACATACAAAGATGGAATAATACCACGGTAGCTCGAGTTAACCTTAACGGTCGCAAAAATTTGTGGTTTGGAGTCAGGGATACCTAAAACCATATCGTATTTTTTTTGTATCTTCAATTTGTGGTTTGGAGTCAGGGATACCTAAAACCATATCGTATTTTTTTTGTATCTTCAATGTAGAGACGCACTTCTGTTACAGTTATATAAATAGTAGTATAATGAAGTAATTCGGCAAATGTGTTCACTACACTTATGCGCGAAGTTGAGTCGTTGCTATGTCGCGCTGCCATGCTAGCTCCTGCCCCTTTAGTATAATTTCTCTACTTGCGCGAGACTCTTCTTTTTCCGTCTGAAAAGCGCCGGAAGAGTTCATTTTCAATACAGAGAAGGCACGTCGCGCATGATTAGATAAATCATACTAGAGGTGCTGCTCCCCCAGTATGATTTCTCTACTTGCGCTACTTCTCGCGACAAGCGCTACGTTCGCTCTCTGAAAAGCGCGGAACGAGGTCATTTTCGTAGAGGTCAGCAGAAAAATCATACTAGAGGGGCTGTTAAAGGCTGTTATCAATTAATTATGTCTATGATATACGTGTTGCTGATAAGTAGGTAGGTACCTACCTAGGTAGGTACCACTAATGTTGTTTACTAAAGTTGAGTTAACCGTGTTACCTACTCACATCAGCCTATTGAGTTGAGTGGCTTTCAGGAAGTAGATAATGAGTGTCTTGTGAACTATACGTATCAACCAGGATACCACCTTAGAACATTGTCACAGTATTGGCATATCATAGATTGAGTTCGGGTATTGGAGAAAATAGATTTTATTCTGCTGTGACAAGGTTTTCTCTGTTGACTGTACCTGGTCTACTGATGTAAGTTTTTCTTTGGAGGCGCTTCTCCCGTTACGCATGCATGTCGGAGCGACACGCGATTTCCGCACCGCATTGATTTGTAGATTTAACGGGTTTGCGGATTGGATCTTGGTACAGGATCTTGACGAGTGGCACAATAAAAAGGAGGCCTATGCGTTGTTTGCTGAAATGGGTAGATTGTGGGCTCTGTTTTTGACTACAGTACAGCCGAATCCTAAAGTTACGTATCAACGCTCAACCACAGGTCGCTATGCTATAACCTTGTTACGTCGTCATCTTTTCAAATCAAAATTCAATAATACCATATCTCCCTAATAAATTACAAACAAAATTTGTTATTACATACTAGCCAACCCGCAAGTTCAGCATTACAACTGAAATTCATACGGTATAGATAAATAAATAAATAAATAAATAAATAACGCTCACAGGCACATACATTGTAATGATCCCAAGAAAGCACTATTGATAGGCTGTTTATTATGGAAACCATACAACAACGGCACAAACATATAAACATCCATGACCGAACCGGGATTCGAACCCAGGACCCTGGTTTGGCAGTCCGGCGTGGTAACCATTACACCAACCGGGTCGTCAAACTGACACACCCTGTTCCAATTTCAAATATTATTGATCTTAACAGAGATTTTTCTGGATTTTAAACATGTTACAGCCATGTTTTGCTATTTCGAATCAAATTAAAGATTGAAAAATTCAGTCTCGGGCGGGACTTGAACCCGCACCCTTCCAAACCGGGGAAGTGCGTTATCCAATTTCGCTACCGAGCCCACTAGCCAGAGAACGAATTTTTCAATCTGTTGCGTCTTGAGGGGACGTGAGCGACATTAGTCTAAGTGAGCGACACGTCGCGCGAGCGTGTGGAGGTAGGAAAAAGTTTGCCGAATGATTTTAATTTTACCTGTAGGTACAAGTTCTAACCAAAGAGCTACCAAACGTTTGACGACCGGTCTCCAGGCATCCCACCTTTAGCCTGGCAGAAGATCTTTAGAGGAGCATTCCACGTCGTCGTTCCTTCACTGACAAATGTCGCGCCATCATGCGTCACCGTGTGAATACCGCCTAACTACCTAGCTAACATAACTTGAAATATCGAGAACTATCCCTGAAGTATCTATTGTTATTGTTAATTATCTAACACTCTGAATTAAACATTACCTTCCTCACAATTGATTGGATAGTCATTGTTTGTGCAGTTTCAACGAGGGAGAGTATATCTACTCTTTAGTAAGTGTAAGAAAAAGCTGGGGATTTATAATAGTAATAACTAATTGAAACCTAATTGGAATAATGTACAACATTTCATTTTAGGAAAGGCCTACCAAAATTTACCTGAGAGAGATTAATTTTTGAGATTTTTCTAAACATGAGTGATGTAGGTATACATGGACTTAAAAAATACCTATGCCAGCTTCCTGGTCACCTATTACAAAAACTGAAAAATTTATTTCACGACGGAATGGGATCTAAATCATTATTTGTCATTTCTTTACATATCACCTTTCTTCGCATATCGCTGATCAACTTTCATCATAGTCTTCTGGCCAAGGTAACAAATGGTCTGGCGCCAATTTCAGAAAAATTATAAATTCATTAATTACTTAATCAAATCATCATTCGTCATCTCTGTAGGAGGCCTACGTCCAGCAGTGGACGACCGTAGACGTCAACTGCTGGACATAGGCCTCCCCCAAGGAACGCCACAACAACCGGTCTTACGCTGCCCTCATCCAACGGGTTCACGCCGCCTTCGCCTGGTCCACAGTCCTTGTGGCCCAACTTTTCGGCCCATCGGCCATCGGTTCTGACAGGTTCTGACCCATTGCCCCTTTCGTTTATCAATTCTTTGGGGTATGTCCCTGCTATCCCCCATGTACACAATGTAGTAACATTACTACACGTCGACCGAACTGGTAACAAATGGTTGAATGGGCCTAGTTCTTCTGCGGATCTCTTCATTTCTGATTCGATCTCGCATGGAAACCAGGGCCGGATTTAGGACCTATGGACCCCTAGGCTCATCTTGTGGTGCGGGCCCCTCTGGTAGTACTCCAAGACAAACGGTGGCCAAGGGATATCAGCAAACCGGGGCCCACGCCCATTGCCAAAATAGGCTACTTGACAACTAGTCAAATCAGCTACTCTTTATCGGACGTCAAAACGTGCGCTTTGTATGAACATTTGTACTAAATAATGAGTTGTGACGTCATTAACTTTACTACATTACATTACTTTTTAAAGTTTATCTTGTTATTAAAAATTATATTCAAGCTAAAAACTCAACGAAAATGGGAGTTTAGTGTTATTTTCTAATCCTTTTTTTTTACTGAGAAGATAAAAATAAAGTAGTCAAATACCCAATTAAGATGGAAAAAAATATTGCAACGACTTGAGAATATTACAAAAAATCTCGTGCTCGTGCTCGCTTCGCTCGCACCTTATTTCAGATTCAGATCGTATTTCTGTCATCTCATTATATTGCAGTGAAATATCGAGCTCGCTTCGCTCGATCTTATTTTAAGATCGAATCACTCGCTCTTAGTTTTAGATTGAATCGCTCGCTCTTAGTTTTAGATAGTAATGCAGTCATCTCATTATATTGCAGTGAAATCTCGAGCTCGCTTCACTCGCTCTTGTTTTAAGATCGTATTGCAGCTATCTCATTATACTATTGCAGCGTGGCGCGGGCACCCCTTGTGGTGCGGGCCCCTAGGCGCGCGCCTATGTAGCCTATGCTTAAATCCGGCCCTGATGGAAACTCTGAGCTTCAGCCTTTTTATGAAGCCTACGAGTAATAGTACTTTCATAATATATTAGTGCTAAGCTAACTAGGTACTAAATCCTCATTTAGAAATAAAAATGTTAGGAGGAATATAATTAGGTCTAAAAAGTGGTCCAGACAACCTGCCCGTCAGAATGACTGGACCACTGTTTACCTTTTATAGTGTTTGTTGTTGTGTAAATACTGTTCTGTAATAAAATGTCCAATTGTTAGTTAGCTAGTGAGATAGTTAGAGTTAAATAAATCGTTTAAAATTTTTATTTAATTTAATTTTATATTCATTCAGATTTCGCAACGCTGACTTCAACTCTCAAGAAACAACCAACCATGAAGAAGAAACCAACAAGAACCACAATGTTGAAACTAATCATAACTGTTTGTTGGATAACATCCACAAGTGCCTCTAACATGATTTTAGGAACAAAATCAGGCAAAATCTACATCTGCAACGAAAACCATTTGGACGATTGTTCCGTTCTAACAGATCTTGGTTCACAAATATCAATCAACGCACTGGGAGTATCTGCGGATTGGTTATACGCAGGATTAAGTTCTGGTGTGCTAATACGTTGCGAAAGACTGACAGAACTTAAATGTGGAACGCTGGTCGACGACGGACGACAAATACCCATTTTTTCTCTTGCTGTAAGCTCAATTGACGACTATATCTACGTTGGCTTAGAAAACGGGCAGATGATGCGTTGTAACAAATACGAATCGAACATCTGTTCCGTATTCTACTTTCACGATGCTCCAATAACTGCATTAGCCGTTTCTGACACGTCCGTTTACGTAGGGGTCAGAACAAATCGCGTGCTACGTTGTTCATTGACGCCATATTCCTGCGAAACGCACCAATCATCCGGAGATCCTATAAACTGTTTAGCTGTATCCAACAAATATTTATTCGCTGGTTTACAGTCGGGTCTTTTGTGGCGTTGTGATCTGACGCTAAAGAATTCGTGTTCACATTATTACGAATCGAATGTGCCAATTAATTCTTTAGCTGTCATTTATGGGTATATTTATGCTGGTTTAGGCTCGAAAGAGTTGTTACGTTGCTCTTTGATAATTCCTTTTTTTTGTGAGAAGTTGGCAGTTAGTTTTGATGATAGCGATATTCTTAGTATAGCGATGTCTACCAGTAATTTTCCATTGGGTCATTTGGATGCGTATTTGCTTGAGTAGCCTACCATCATTCAAGAAAAACAAACAAAATGTTGTGTTATTAATAAGTAACTATAATGTTTACCTACTTCCATCCCATGTGATTATTATAATTGATGTTAAACTATTTTTTTTTTCATTATACCTACTTTTCAACTGTCTTCTGAATATGCTGGTACTTATTTATGTATAATATTATAGTAGGTATAGGTATTCTGTGGTACAATGAAATACTTAGGTACCTACTTAGGTACTGCACTCTGGCTCAGGGACTCGAATCGGGTCTAGGCCTCAGGGACGAAGCTAGGTGTGGCAAAGGGCAAATGTTGAGTTTTGGTGTGAAAAATTTCGAGCTTGCTTCGTTTTTTAGTGTTCCGTACCAAAATTGGCAAAACGGAACACTTATGGAATCAGCTCGGTGTCTGTCCGTCCGTCTGTCACAGGCATTTTTCTCAAAGACCGTAAGACATAGGAAGTTAAAACTAGGATCCGAGAAATTGCTGTCCCCACCTCTATTTCAAAAAATATTGCCGTATAAGATATGAAAAAAATCAAGAACATCAGAAATAATGTGTAGATGGCGGGAAAATTATCAGGGTGGCACTAACTTGGATAGTTTTTCTTCTATGCCTAAAAAACTATCACCAGTGTAAAATGACCTTCTGTTACTATATGACCACATACTAAGTGTCAATTTTTTTAAGTAGGAATGCAGTGATTTTTACAAGAACCCATAAAAAAATCCTTTGAGATACATAGGTACCTAGAATTATACTATTTCACCAAAGATTGGAAGTTCCAAGTAGTAGCCTTTTCAAGTCCTATACTTTAATTTTCCCATACCCTATCTTAAATTCAGTTCTAGCTACGGCCCTGCTTTTAAGCAAATACAATGAAATGGTCCACTTAAATACCTAATTAAAATTTTTACTAAAACAGCATGTACCTAGTCTGTACCTGTCTGATTGAAAAATAATTACAGTCAAGGAAAATTTATAAAATAGAAGTGTTGATCGCTGGTTGTAAGCTTTCGACCGTATTCCCTTCCGATGTGCTCAGAAACATTGCTACAACAGAACTATCAAATCCCTTTTAAAGTGTGCAGTTCCGGCAAGGTTATCTTTTTGCCTATTTAATAAAACGAGTTTATTGTTAAATAGTAATATTTATTAAGAACCATTCAATAGGTACAATAAAAATGTTAATTCTAATGCACTTTTATTCATCTAACACTTGATTCACTGTCAGTCTCATCTAAAATGATTAATTTGATACTTATTTTATACTTTTAAATAAGTTGAGGAGGCCCATATCAAACCAAAAGAGAGACCCGGTCATTCGTGTGCCTTCTGAACAAAGTCTAGGGACATACTTTATCTAGTCGCACAGTCACAGTGGTTTTGATAATTGTGTTGGGGGTTTTGGAGTAATTTACGAGGAATTTAGTGAATAATAAATAAACAAATAAAACATACCTAAGTTAGACCTAATAATTAACCCTTTTACCCGACTGCCTATACAAACGGGTTCGCACTAACAAAAAGAGGATTATTACAATGTTATAATGAGTGAGAGAGGAATATATCTCTGCTTACTGTCAGGCTCCTCACGTACCACTGAGAGGGGGTGAAGTGAACATTGGCCGGGGGGGGGGGGGGGATTGCAGGGAGTGTCAGTCGTAAAAGTCACTTACTGTACCTACATGCAGATACGCACTCTTTTTATAATATGATGAAACTATGAATCGATAATAATTGTAAGAACATTTTTATAACCATACCTAAGCAAACTCATGCTACAATTATTACCAAAAATTACCTATTTACAACAAATAAGTTGATAGAAAATATTCTACGATTAATTAATTATAGTACGTTAGTCCATATCCACTTAATTCACACATTTGTTTGTCAGAAAAATTCCATAAGGATATTAGTTATTCTTATGAAAAATCTATGAGAAAATGTTCCTTGAGTTCTAAGTTTACCGTACAGTACCTATCCACTTAGATAATACATAATCCTGGTAGGCGAGTAGGTACCAAAAGTGGACATAGACTGATTTACTATGAGGACCTAATACAATATTAAATACATAAAAATCCTTGGTTTTCAATTACTTATTTTATTACATATCTATTCTACCAGTTCTAGGAGCGGAAGAAATAAAAATACAAGTTCACTAGCAATTTGAGATCTATTCGAGTTATACAAAGGTTCAAGTTTGATTAACTGTTACAATTAACACGGATTTAACAAAACAATGTATTTTTATTAAAAAGACTGCAACCAGATAAAAAATTACAACTTCTTGTACCAGAAAAGATAATGTTCTCCGTCTTCCACTAAAAGGTCGTCAACACCTGGAAGAAAGAAGAGGAAATAAATTTAAGAACATCGATACACTTAAATAATGGACGAATAGAACTATGAAGAAGGTTTTTACATCACTAAGTTTGACCAGAGTGAAGGAGAGTGGAGTAACAATAGGTTCACCTATAAATGCGTCTATCAGACCAGAACAATGCTCAAAAATGCAGCGGGGTCTAAGAGCTGGCACACCTGGCGAAGCGTAGCGCAGAACATTTTTCACTGCCAAACCATTTAGCCCCCCTAAAGACTCTTCAAAAGCCAATTAACGCAATTTTTTTATCAATAGGCAAATCTTGTGTTAAATAGTTAATTGATTTTTGAATTATTTGCCGAAATGCCGACGAACTCGGTATTTCGGTAAATAGTTTGTCATATATTTTAAGTTTTTACCCGATTTCAAAAAAAAATTATTACTTTGATTTTTATATTAGTAATGTCGTACATTATAACAATATCAAAAGGGTAATCGGTATCCTTTTTGGTAATTAAAAAGTCCCGGGGCTACAGTGCTATTAGCGAACAGACTATCAAACTTTTAAGGGTTAGACTATAGTATCTTACCAACAGGCGCGACGAGCTGATTGCCAGGCGGGCTAGTGGGGTCAGGAATCTCCGGGAGGCGGTACAGCAGCCAGTAGTGGTAGCCCATCGGCTCCTCCTTGTGTCCGGCCAGGGTGTGCACGTAGTGGCCGTTGGGCCACTCGCTGGCTTCGAACTTGAACTTGGGGTCCTGGTCTGCAGCCATTTGCATTACGTGGTAGAATGATACGTTCCTGAAACGTTGGTACAGATTTTGTTTTAGTGACTTGAAAATGTAATTCTAAACTTCTTCAGAAGATCTGCAACTAGACTCAGGAGGTCCTAGATAAGTTTATTCCAAATGGCATATTTAAGTAATATTTGTAATTTACCCTTCTTTGCGTCGCGCAGTCGGGTAAACACTATGACTTTATTGTTTGTAAGACTGTACATTGATTGATTGTTGGTTGGACTATTCCAAGCAATGGTAGTTATGTAACACTGCGACCAGCGCTGGTCTATTGTGTTTGCCGCAACCTGACCCATATTTTAAGCATACCTCAGAACATCACGATCGATGTTTTCCTTCACCGCCGAGCTAGTATGATAATGATAAATACAACCGTACATAAATTCCGTACAACTTAAGGGTACAGGCCAGGAATCGAACCACTACCTCATGAATGAGTCGCTAGCACTCTTCCCTATGGACTGTCACCGTTCTTCGATGTCAGACTGTAAGTGCCTGTGTGCCAAATAGGTACAAAGGCTTTTTCTCGTGTCTACCTTGTTGAATATTTTAGAATGGAAAACCACCTAGCAGTTTTCCAGATCTGATTCCAGCAGAATGGAAAATCACTAAGGATCAGACAGGGGGTCAGATGAGACGACCTTCACACACATCTGAATCTCACTCATGACATGATGGCGTGACACTCTTCTGGTTTGGTGGTATTCTGAGATTTCTGAGACACAAAGCTCAGATTGTGGTGGTGGTATACGGAACGTCGGTCTTACCTTGGAGCAACCATATACAGTGTGTAGTTCTCAGTGACATTGGTGCCGAGCCACAGGGTGTATGTGAAAGAGACGTTGCGTGCGTCAGACTCGTTGCTGGTGTGCCCTGACTGGTAGGCGAGCTTCAGGCTGCCGTCTCCGCCGTTGCTGTCTGCAATGAATGGGGACTTGTGTTTAAAATCTACTACGCAGAGAGATCTGAGGTGGTTTAATTAAGAATGGTGGTTTAAAAGGAAAAAGGGCTTTTTCTGCTTACTTGAAGTGGTCTACTGCGACTGCATCTACAGGGTGAAATAAAACAGCCTGCTAGTAGTTAAAGGGATGGTTTTAGACCATAAAGCTGAACTTTCAATCGGGAGACAAAGTAAAAAAAAAATCTGCTGTCCCATAAAGAGTCGCGTAGGCAAGGCACTGTAATTTTGTATTAGGTACTATACTTACAGCTGATTTTTTTACGCGATTTAGAATATTAGTGATTTTGTCAAAACAACCCCTATAAATATTTCTATAGGGTGTTTTGTTACACCCTGAACTGCTAATATTAACCTCGTACACGTAATAACGCATGGAGCAGATGTATTTAACGATTTTATTCATAATTTCAATGTTGCTTTCAAAAGTTGTTCAGTTTTATCATTTGAAAATCAGGTTGGTAAGTTAGCTTTTTATAGCTAGGTAGCTTTCTATCGTCAGCTTTTGAGTCGTTGTTGGGTAGACCATACCATAAGTATTTTCTCTCAATAATGCTTATGTTATGTCTACACATACAATACAATACAATACAATACAAATATTCTTTATTTTACACCAAAATATAAAGCACCATACTTACATCTTATAAATAAAATGTGATAGAAAGGGACGTTTAAAATTACCAAGAGGTTCATGACGACTATCCAGCAATTTGTCGCTGCAATGCGGTGGACGCACAGCTGCCAGAGACGCAGGAGTAAGCGCTGCAACAGCTGCAGCTGTCTTCGCCACATCTCCCCAGCCGCCGTCAGAGCTCTGACTCTCAAGCAGCCACTTCCGGGCTGCTGGGAGACTCCAGTGTTGATGTGCTCCTGGTCCGCTGTCTGAATCTTCAAGCGCCTGAAATATGGGGAGACACACAATATAAGTTTTTTCTCAAACATGCTTGGAAATTTGAGCATTATTTTGACAACCTTCTTCGAGATAAATCGAAATTGCTGTACTGGCCAAATACTTGCGCGCAGCGGCCGGCAATGTTTGTATGAAAATCCATATCTGTCGTGTTTAGCGACCAAATAAATGACATAGTAAACTCATATCTGTCGTGTAATTTAAAAATGGAACTTTTTTTTTTCTCCGAAACATGGCGACCAAGGAGGCAACTCATCAAAGGTTTTATTTAAATTACGAACTGGCTTGCAAATTAGAAAGCTGGTTATTGAAAAAAAAAAATTGTTGTTCGTTGTTCGTCATTGATTTTGAAAAGAGTTTTAATTTCCGCGAATTATTTGAGAAAATTTACTGTTTTAATTTCCGCGCATTATTTGAGAAAAGTTAGCCTTGGCCACAACTAGGCATTGATGGACTTACGTATGTGTTTACACGTTCGTCCATCAATGCATCTGTTGCTGGCCGCTGCAGTAATGTACTATATAGGGTCCTTCTTAATATGCTGACACTTTTTTAAGGGGATGATCAGACCGTCAAACAGAACAACTCCCTCTATTTGACCAACATCGAAATCGCGAAAAAAAAATCATCACTTCCATACAAAACTGCAAACCTACTCGGAGCCAAACGTATGGGACAACTGTTATTTTTTTCGCGATTTCGATGTTGATTCCATAGAGAAAGTTGTTCAGTTTCATAGTCTGGTCATCGCCTTAAAAAAGTGTCAGCATATTAAGAAGGACCCTGTATAGTTAGGTACTGGTTGAATGAAGACATCAGACCTACATAAAAATTGAAGTATTTTGATCCATCTAGGCGTTTTGCTTACATGATAAGTCGACCTTCCAAAGTACCTTTGAATGTATTTTATTTATTACAGTTAGCAAACAACCTTAAAACTTAAACTTACCCAGCCTATACCCAGCAGTGGGATTTACCGGGCTGATGATGATGAGGAAAACTTACGGACTAACTAAATGATAGAGTAGGTATCTCAATTTATTTTTAAAACAACTTTGCCAACTAACGGTTTCCACAGATCTTCTTCTTCTTATCGTGTGGGCAGAGCCCTGGTGTCAGAGTTTTTTCAGACCGCCCTACGGCCTCTGATCTGGTTTTAATGTATCGACTACTACCACCAGAGATAGTAGCCGGGACCAACGGCTTAACGTGCCATCCGAAGCACGGAATCATTTTTCCTTTCAGACAATCAGGTGATTCAACCTGCAATTTCCTAACCAACTGGGGGAAAACGCACAAAGTGACATATCACTAGGTGTCCCCCGTGGGAATCGAACCCACGACCTCCATGTCGAGAGCCCAATGCTCTTAACCATTAGACCACGGAGACAGTTTCCACAGATGAAACAGATCAGGAGCTTGTAGAAGAATAAAGCATGCAATAGGTTCTGGCACAGCCCGGACACTGCATACAAAAAATTTTATTTGCCAAGATGACGTCAGTACATGCGAAATCAAAGAAATTGAACCTTATGTCTTCTTCTTAGGTAACGAGTAACCAGTGCGAAGTAACCAGAGGGCGATAGAGGGGGTGAGGTAAAAAGTTGGTGGGAGGAAGGGAGTATCCGTACTGTATCTAGATACTCTTAGCAATAGATACTCTTTGTTATACTGTGGTTCTGGTTATCAATAGAGATTTTTTTTGGAAAATTTCCAACAATGAAAAGCTTTAATGATGATCGTTGGGTCCGTCGAAGTAAACCTGTTCTGGACTAACTATAAAAGCCAGACATATTGTAGGGTGACAATCTGCTAGACGTTCTGCATGATGTATGTTCTGTTTCGGTATTTGTAATTGATGCGAGAATCACAGGATTTACGGCAGTGGTGGATATTGGGAGAGGCATTATGTGCAGTGCAGTGGTAGACTAGTGTTTGATCATGAAGGGTTTTACCCATGGTACAAATAATATACTGCGCCTGGTATTCTCTTCCGACCACGTGACTGACACAAGCCTACGTCATCATACCCTTTTACCATGTTTAGCGGCCATTTTTTTGTGACGTAGGCTTGTGTCACTCTGGGAATAGAAGACCTTGTTTTTTTAGACCATGGTTTTACCTGAATAGCAAGTGCGGTGGTAGTAAGGCTTCCGAAGCTTCCGTCAGGATGTTGTTGGCGCGCCAGCCCCGCCATGGGTCTCCGTACGAAGTGCAACAGGCTGCGGTGTCGGTGGTCTTGCACCACGCAGCGCAATGCAAGGATCACCATTGAGATCGTGTCTGAAATAACATAGCAAATTATGTGTAAGAAAAAACCTAGTATGGTTTTATCAATATCAACAGAAAGACAGATTGTTGTGCACCTTTTGGGACTCTATAGAACCGTATTTCGATTCGACGAGCCGGTTGGTGTGATGGTTACCGCCAAAAAGAGCCTGGCCCTGTACCCGGACTTTCGATGTTCGATATATCGCCACTGTTTCGGTCCGCACTTCATTTTTATACAGGGTGTAACAAAACACCCTAGTAATACTTAAGGGGGTGCTTCAGACCATCAATCTAAACAACTTTCACTATGGAGCCAACGTAGAGAAAAAACAAAAAAAATCTGCCGTCCTATACATTTGAGTCGAGACGGTATTGCAATTTTGTATGAAAGAACTGATTTTTTTTCCGCGATTTCCATGTTGGCTCAATAGTGAAAGTTGTTCAGTTTGATGGTCTGAGGCATCCCCTTAAGAATTACTAGGGTGTTTTGTTACACCCTGTAGAGTTGACATTGGAACGAAAACGTTCACGCAATTGCGAAGTTCGAATGTGCGGGTAGAGGCCCTGGGTTCGAATCCCAATTCGGTCATGCATAAATAGATAACTCATTTATATCATCAGAACAATACAGGAGAAACAGTAACTAACAAAAGGTAAGCAGGTAACACTATGGAGTTCGTATCCGGAGGTCTGTGCCAAACCGCAAACAGCAACAGGGACCTCTCATCACGCACGGACCATTTAATTATAAACACGATATAGCCGGTATATGATACCGTGCGACCTGTATTGCGCCGGTGAAAAAGGTTTTGACATGGCTCTGACTCATCATTTATGCTGAAGCAAATGGGTATGTTATGTTTGTGTCGTTGTTATCTGGTTTCTATAATTAAAAGCTTGAAGCTTCAGTTTGAGACCAGAAATGTGTCTGACAGCGTTATTTATTGGATTGTGTTTGTGGTTTCTTTGAACGTCTGTTCCTTTTGGTTTTCCAAAGACTTTCTATTCATATTATCATACAAATTACAATACAGGGTCCTCTTTAATATACTGACACTTTTTAAAGGAGATGATGAGACCGTCAAATTGAACAACTTTCTCTATATGGCACCAACATCGAAATCGCGAAAAAAAAACCTGTCCCATACAACTGCAAACCAACTTGAACCAGATGTATGGGACAGCTGATATTTATTTTGCGATTTTGATGTTGGTTCCATAGAGAATGTTGTTCAGTTTGATGGGTGTCAGCGTAATAAGAAGGACCTTATATCTTATGGTTATGTCTGTGACGGCCCGATAGCACAGTCTGTTGTAGTGAACCTGCTTGCTGTGCCGAGGGTCGCGGGTTCGAATCCCGTAAAGGAAAAATATTTGTATGATGAACATGAATATTTGTACCCGAGTCATGGATGTTTGTATCTACAGGGTGAAATTGATATCATTAGTATCCTTTTAAACTAAGAGTCTACCCATCAAACTGAACAACTTTTACTATGGGAGCAAACCGATCGGAGCAAAAAAAAAAAGTCAGCTGTTCCATACTAAACTCAAATGTATACCCTACTGTAATGCCTACTCTACTCAAATGTATGCAACAGCTGATTTTTTTTGTGCTCCGATCGATTTGCTCCCAGAGTAAAAGTTGTTCAGTTTGATGGGTAGACTCTTAGTTTAAAAGGATGCCAATGATATCAATTTCACCCTGTATATAATATGTATTGTACCTATATCGTTGTCAAGTCATCATAATACAAGTTCAGGGGTAGTAACTATTAAATAATCTGTGGTTCAGGCTAGTTTCTGGTACTTTAAATGTGACTAGATAATTTGTGTGACAATGTCCAAAAAAAAATTTATCCTTACCAAGGCTATGGTCAGCTGCCGCATTAGCAATGTCCAAAAGTCTTCTAATATGGCGACGTCGCACATGAGCTGCCGAAGAGCAGGCAGCGAGGGTTGCATACGCGAACTCCAAGTCGTGGGGAGGCTCTCGATGGAGTAGAGCCGCTACCAGGTCCCGGCCGTGGAAGGAGCGAGGGTCCTTGCACAGGGCGCCCAGGGCTAGGGTGTACGCAGCAAGACGGCCCAGGGGAGGCGGAGACTCGTGGTGCCTTTGAAATAAACATTATCTTTTAACCAGTAGTTTTTAACGATAAAAATGGTCTTCATACGGTATAATAAACAGAGAGTGCTGTAAATTTTCATATCATGAGCCTCTCTCAGTACTTACTCAGTATAAGAAAGAGACAGGGACACTCGGTTAAAATTTCTGTCTCTCTCGCATTCACTCATATCATGCACAAGCTTACCCTTCTTTTCAATTTTAAATTACATTAAATGACAGCTTCGTCCATGGTGCAATAAAAAAAATTTTTTTTTATTATTTCATTCACAGTTATTTAGGTCCTTATTTAGGTATGCTATAGATACATCCCCAATGCTGGGGCATAGTAGATCGCACGTCCTTTGGTGAGGGTTTACGAGCGTAAATCTACAGTGTGTGCCCAACAGTAGTATGTCAAATCGTACAGTACGTTCCTAAAACTCGTCGATACGAGTCTGGTCTAGGCTAAGATCCACACGCAGAAAATGATCCCAATATAAGTTTTATTTATTGGAAAGAATAATAACTAGATGGAGTTACTCACTTGGACATCATCAGCAAGATCTCTATTTCCATTTGCTTGGCTGACAGCTGCATCTCCAAGCCCTGCTGTTCTATTTCTTTACCGGTATTGTTTGCTAACTGTAATCAAAACAAAAATAGAGAAAATTAAGTCAATTTGCCTTTCTATGCCGTCGGTACCTACTCGAATACTGATTGGGAAATATTCACCACGATGGGAAGTATATATCTCAATGAAATTTTCGACAGAAGGAGTAGTAACAGGTGGATATTAAAAAATATGTTAGATAATAATATAAATAAAATATTTTTTTTTCTCACACTGGGTTTACATGATACAAGTTCTTCAACATATTAGATTATGATAGAGTAAGACTGGCTCCTGAATAAAGTAGATCTTGTTATTCTGGATACCAGGGCCCCACCCCACCCCTCAGACATTTTAACCTTAGTTGTATATGAGTCTAATAACTCTAAGCTAAGCAGAGATATCGTTAAATCGTGGTGAGGCGTAGGTCCAACTACAGTATAGGTTATTTTGGCTGAAATCATGATTGTATAATTATGGTGTCCGCAAACCTTAAAATGATGCGTATCGTTGCCAATCATGAAACCACACTTAAGAAGACAAATGTCTTAACATTTCCACATTTTACAGTTCTATAAAATATCTAAATAACAATTAACGAATAAAGATAGGATAACACCCAAGTTTGAATTTTGAGAATTTTACTATTCGAAGAAACGTCGAAATGCAAGAACAGTTTTCTAGTAGAAGCCTAGGAACAACCCGTACCTGTAAAGTAAGCATAACATGATGCGTGTCATTCCCCCAGCCCCAGTCAGCAAGGCGGTGCTGCAGCAGATATTGCAGGGCCTTCTGTATCGCCTGGCCCTCGTTCAGGGTCTCAGTCTCCCAGGTGATGGTGGAGGTGACCGGGGCGGCCGTGGTTGGAGCTTTGGTTGTCGCCGTTGTAGGGGCTTCGGTATCTTCTGCAAGTGTTGATTCTGGTTAGTGAAACAGTGGTCTTTGAGTTTTATTACACCTGGTATCGATACGTTATATCGGCGCTCTGGGCCTGTACCCGGACTTTCGATGTTCGATATATCGCCACTGTTTCGGTCCGCACTTCATTGTAATAGAGTTGACATTGGAACGAAAACGTTCACGTAATTGCGAAGTTCGAATGTGCGGGTAGAGGCCCTGGTTCGGTGTGAAACCGTGTGTACCAAATTATCGAGACGCGTATCGGCAACGATGATGCTAACCGAAGTGACGCGAAGGGGGGAAGTGAGAGGGGCATCGCATTCCAACGAGGTGCAGAGATAATGTGACCGGATTCTACATACATAGAGTCAGGACCGTTGTTTCAAGGTGATCAGAAACTTTGATATAACAAGCTTTTAACAGCATCACAGTATAAGAAAGAGTTCTAATAACTACGTGCATTACATACACTCCCTCCCCGCACAAATCTTGACCTCACCCCCTCTCGGTGGTAGGGGAGGACAGTAAGCAGTGTTTTCCTTTTTCACTCGTAATCAGCATACAGTTATGTGCTATCCTTTTTTTATGCCCATGTTTACCGTTCATACCATGTTCCCCACGTTTTATGTGTACCTACCCATTTTTACAAAATAAAAATAGATTTGATTTATTTCTGCGCCATTTATTGCTGGTCAATGCTTATCGGCCCGGTAGCACTGTCGGTAGTGAACCTGCCTGCTGTGCCGAGGGTCGCGGGTTCGAATCCCATAAGGGACAAATATTTGTATGATGAATATGAATATTTGTACCCGAGTCATGGATGTTTGTATCTATTGTATATGTATTCTATATCGTTGTCTAGTCATCATAATACAAGTCCAGGCTAGATTCTGGTACTTTAAATGTGACTAGATGATTTGTGTGACATTGTCCAAAATATTTATATTTATTATCGAATTCGTTACAGACGCCACCTCCACCAATGTCTTTAGACCAACGTGCTGTCCCTTCTCTTTCTTTGCGTTACTTACCTCTAATAACAACTTACCAGTTTGGCCATAAGCCGTTGTCAGAACCAACAGGGCACAAAGCGTAGATAATCGAAGACGGGCCATGACTGACGGGCTCAGCAATCAATCTGTAACAAGTAAAATTGACATAAGTACAAGTGGTACATACAGGCTAGGACCAAGTATTGCTCCTAGAGTACATAGGTACTACAGGTCTGTATAAAATTACCACCAAACCTCCACACATTCAAGGGGGATATGTGTGGGCCCATTATTATAATTATTATTTGTGGTTGGGCTATTGCAAGCAAGGGTCGTTGTAACACGGAGACCAGCGCTGGTCCTTTTGTGTTCGCCCCAAGCTCACCCTCTACCTATGGCATTTTCTTTTCATTCTCGGGAATGCAGGTATCCTCACGATGTTTTCCTTCACCGCCGAGCTAGTAAATGATAAATACAACCGTACATAAATTCCGAAGAACTTAGTGGTACAGGCCAGGAATCGAACCGCGGCCTCAGGATTGAGGCGCTAGATCTCTTCCGTATGGGCTATCATCGCTCTTAAAGCTAAAGCCATGTGTGGGCCCATGATTTGTTTAGAAAGACCGGACCGAAAACTCGTGTTTTAGATGCTTTTATAGTGGAAAAGGGAATCAAACCAGGGAATTGTCCGTAGTAAGGTACCTACTGTGTGAACGAGACATGAATTATCTGGTAAGTGTGTTTACTGTGTATAGTATTCTATTCTAATCTTAAAAATGCGACTCAAATATTGTGGTGTCGATGATTTTGCAAATATCGAGTTTAAATTGGAAATGTTCTTGAATTTGTGTGTTAATAGATAATTTGGGTGATCTCAAGGATAGTTTTTGAACAAAAAACTAAATTGAATCACCAAAAATTAGATGTTGGTGCCACGTGGCCACCAAGCCGCAAGCGGAACACGTTCGGCCGTGAATCCTCTAGCCACGTGACTCCCTTATACAAAGGAAAAGTATCATTAACCTGTAAATCACACACTCTACCCATCAAACTGAACAACTTTTACGACGGGAACCGATCGGAGCAAAAAAAAATCCGCTGTTCCATAGGTACTAAGTATACTGCAATGCCTACTCGACTCAAATGTTCAGTTCAGATATTTTTTTGCTCCGATCGGTTTGCTCCCATAGTAAAAGATGTTCAATTTTATGGGTAGAGTTTAAAGGTTAATGATTCTATGCCTTACATCCTGTATAGTTCCTACTTATTATAGTATTTTCCGACAAACATAACAAACATTTGAAAGATGTATTTTAAATACAACTACAAGATCTATCTGAGAAAAATAAAACCCCAGTTCTGGTGGAAGATCTTTCCCATTCTTTCACAACAATTACTTAAAACATAGGGAGTGCAAAAAATAAGACAAATACCTAGAGAAAGCAATCCCATTTTCTAGTTCCTAAAACATTCATTCGGGAGTGTGTTATCGACAGTCTAGTCGCAAAGACGCCAAAAACTTATTTTTATAAGGTAAGTACCCGGAATCAAAACAAACAACCCATCATTTGCAAAACCATCAATAACTTTTTATAAGTTGGTGGTCACCACATGTTGTCAAACATTTTTACGTTTCATCCTCTTTAATTTATTAAATAAAGTATTATTGTAGCTATAATACATACATAGGGCCGCAAATTTTCAGACCTTTTTGTGTATTTATTCGTATTTTGTGTATTTAATCGGTGATGTAGTAGTAGTATGGTACAGCTGATTTTGGAAGTGAAAACTTCTTTAGCGGCGTTGCGCACTTTTTGGGATCGGTAAAAAATGTTAAACTCACGTCAGGACCGTGACGTCACGTGAAAATTCGTAAGACGTAAGATCTCTTAGTTTTCACTTCTGCCGGCACTCCCGGAGTGCAACCCGTTGTTTTTTTTTCTAACAGGTTTGCTCCCATAGTAAAAGTTGTTCAGTTTGATGGGTAGTATGTGGTTTAAAGGTTAATGATACTTTTCCTTACACATATGGTATCAAAGTCAGTCATGCATGCGAAGCATAATGCATAATAAATAATGCATGAAACATGTTTCACGCACATCAGACCGAAATTATCCCCTCGTCTGTCGAAATTCCAAACACAATAGAAATATCTATTGTGTCTGTACCAGATCTGCGTCTCACCCTAAGAACAAGGATCTCCGTGCAAGAATGTCCACTTTTTTAAAAGTTATATTGATTAAAGTGTGTGGTGTCAAGTAGTATGGACAAAAGAGACCAATTAGACCAATCTAGCACAAAAGTGACAAGTGAAAAGTGGACAACTGCATAAACAAAGATCTATAGTTCCGTCTCCTTCTGCTATTTAAGGTACGTCATAAGACAAAAGAGACTTAACTACAATCGTAAATTGATGCTTTAGAATAAAGGAGAACATTGCTCTTAGGTCTCACCAGACCAGAGGTTGATGTGCTGATGGAGCTTTATCACTCGCAGTGTTTTAACATTTTGAGAAACTCTGGCGTAAACATTAATATTGATTATAACTTAGCAGCGAACAAATTTTGTGAAAATACATTGTTGAAGAAAATAACATCATAATAAATGGGAGTTATAGGCATCGACGGGAAATATTGCTACGTCATCAATCGTTTGTAGGTACTACGCTGTGAGCTGATTTTCAATCAGTCTAACAGTTTTATTGCACGGTCAAGGAAAAGGTTTCCTTTCAAATTATAATGCGTAATGTTAACTGAAACTCAAAACGGGCTAAATATTACGATATACAGGGTGTAACAATACACCGTAGTGATACTTATGTGGGTGCTTCAGACCATCAAACTGAGCAACTTTCACTATGGAGCCAACGTCGAAAAAAAAAAAAAAATCTGGCGTTCCATACATTTGAGTCGAGACGGTAACGACGGTACCGGACGGTACTGCAGTTTTGTATGAAAGAGCGGATTTTTTTTCTCGATTACGATGTTGGCTCCGTAGTTAAAGTTGTTCAGTTTGATGGTCTGAAGCACCCTCTTAAGTACTAGGGAGTTTTGTTACACCCTGTACAACAACTCTTCAAAAAAAGGGGAGTTAAAATGCTTACCGAAACGAACATGGACACAGTATAAGAAAGAGTATCTAGTACTAGTTAATAACATCCTGAAAAACTTTAACTACTGGGTGTAACAAAACACCCTAGTAATATTTAAGGGGGTGCTTCAACCATCAAACTGAACAACTTTTACTAAGGAGCCAACTTCGAAATCGCGAAAAAAAAAATCACCTGTCCCATACAAAACTGCTGTACCGACTCGACTAAAATGTATGAGACAGTAGGCTCCACAGTGATAGTTGTTGATGGTCTAATCTAAACCACCCCTTAAATAGGTATTATTGGGTTGGGGTGTTCTTTTACAACATGTTTCATAAGAAATTCTTTCTCTGCCGAACGATACCAGTTTCAATTATTTATCTCAATATGATTCGAAGTTATAATTATAACACTCGGAGTAGAACGTATTCTCGTCACCGTAACTTTTCACAATACACGCAAAACGAGGGTAAGACACGGAATCAGTGGCGTAGCATGGTTTTCTGCCGCCCGGGGCAAAAACTGAATTTGCCGCCCCCTTATCTTTTTTACGAAGACCTGCACATAAAATTACGGAACGAGCGCAGCGAGCTCGAAATTTTTTGCACATTTATTCGGGTTGTGATTAGACATCTTTTGGTTTACCCATGTAAAAATAGAAACTTAGAGCGAACGAAGCGAGCTCGACTTTTTCTCTTCAATACGAATCGGTTGGAGCCAACTTTTTACGTATATACAAAACATGTGCAAAGTAACCTAAGTAAAAGCTATGGATTGAGCGAAGAAAGCTCGACATTTTTAGCACCACGTCTTAGATGTGGTCAAAACTCTTTAGGATTTTTACCATAGTAAAAAAATTGCACAGTAATTTAATTAGAAACTCAGAGCGAGCGAAGCGAGCTCGACTTTTTTCTGCTCTACGAATTAGTTATAGACCGAGCTCAATAAATCGTAATTTTTCCCGAATTTGCCGCCCCTTTTAAAGTGTCGCCCGGGGCATTTGCCCCCCTGCCCCCCCCCCCCCCCCGCTACGCTACTGCACGGAATATGGTATCATGTCAAAATCACCAACTTTTCTTTCCGTTCTTCAGCAAGATAGGTATTACCGGTATCTACATATTATTGAAAAATGTTCAATATTCTCATATTACTTTGCAAAAGGCACAGAATGAGGAGCGTCGAGGTAAATGTCTACTGAATATGTATGGCCACGAACATCATTTACTTGTTCTCACACTTATTCTTCGGTGGGGCTAGGAAACAGGCATGTGAGAACTGATTAGGCTATAGGTACCTAATAGGTAGGTAATTCTTTGTCGAAATCTATTGATTAGCTATATATTTTTAAAGCAAAAACTTTCTTGTTTATCTGATGGATATTATACCTATTCAACACACGTAATAGGTAACTTTAATCATTAATTTAATAACCGGTCAAAACCACTTTTGACTGCAAAAATCAGGCAAAAAAGTCAAATAATATTTTCGAGTGTACTAGGTAAACAGAAACAGTAGCAATTAGGGTTGCCAACCCTACTATATAATATAGTATCCTACTATATTAGGGGCCCTACTACTATAATTCTGAGAAAAATATATAGTAGGCAAAACTACTATATTTTGATAAGCAAATAATGTATACAGAATTTAAATATATTGGTCCAATAAAAATGTCCAATAACTTAACATTATTTTAACAATTTTCTTTCTCTTCATAAAATTTCTTCCATAAACAATTTTCTACTAAATATACTACTGAAAAATGACAACAAGTTTTTCTAAAGTCAGATTTATCTAATTTTTTTTAGAAATTATATTATTTCTTTATCGAATCCAGCGACTTCTGCGTTTACAGGATGCATTATTTTCTATAACGAATACGAAATAGAGAAATGATTGAACTTAAGTTTCTTATTTTTTTGCGACTTTTTGGTTTACTCTTTTTTTTTTTTTTTAATTTAAATAAGCAAATTCGAAAAACACTTACCTACTATATTTTTTCTTATTTTTCCCCGATCTACTATATTTTTTCGGGCCCTAAGGCTCGAAATACTATATTTGGTCTAAAAAAAGTTGGCAACCCTAGTACCAATTCGCTTCTGGCTATGCGCTGTGGCTGTGGTCGCAAGAAACCTAACATGCTCGTCGCTTCGCTCCTGGTTAGATCTGGCATAGTGGGGTCTAAAAACTCATAACCGGTCAAAACCACTTTTGCCTGATTTTTGCAGTCAAAAGTGGTTTTGACCGGTTATGAGTTTTGACTGTAACATAGTTATAAAATGTCTCGGTATTTCCATTTCCAACGCTGATTGATCAAGCGTGTAATCTTGTTGCCCAGATGGGGTAGCATGACTCACACGACAAAGCGACAAAACGAGAATTAAAACCGTCGTACGTATGTAAAGTAACAAAGACAGACGCACGTCTCCATTTTTGTCGTGTTCTCGGGGGTGGCATGCTAAGCTCTCTGGCCGTCGCGTGTTCTGATATTTTTTCGTTACAATTATCACAATAAAAATAATAACAGATAGATAATCGCAGTTTTCGCAGCGCCATACCTACACGGTTGTGTTTGTATACGTTACAGAAACGATTTATCTGTCCGTGGCGCGCAACGATCCGTGTTTGATCTGACGAGTGATTGATGGAGCTCTTGTGTTGTTCTGCTGTCCTGGTACCTTTCTTGAGATGACTCTCAATTTTGATTTTGTTTCAATAGGAATTTTGGTTTTTAGCAGCTAACTTTTGGATACTAATCAAGTTAAACATTTTTAATTTTAATGTTTAACTTTAGATTAGTATCCAAAAGTTAGCTGCTGAAAACAAAAATTCCTATTGAAACATAAAATCAAAATTGATCTTCTTGTTTCATTGAAGCAGTGTTGCCAAGTCCCATCCAGTCTGAATCGCCAAAAATCTCGGGCCAAGTAGCCTAAAGTCGCCAAATTTTTTCCCCGTGTACCTAATATAGCCTAAAGGCGCCTAAAAATACAGCAAATTGGCCAAAATAAATGCTATATTGGCTACTCGTGACGGAAAAATGTATTTTTTTTTGCAACTGCAACCACTACTCACAATTTAAAATAGGTGTACCGCATAAGCATAACATACACATTACGTTATGTGGTACATAATGTGTCGTAGTGTACAGTTTATGCAGTCTGCGATAAAAAATCATATAATTTTACTTACAATAAGTATAATATTTCAGATTTTTCTTAAAATAGCCTAAAATAACCCGAAAAAGTCAGTTTTTCTTAATATAGCCTAAAATCGCCTATTTTAATTTGGGATATAGCCTAAATGGCGACGTCGCCAATCGTATTTTTTGGTCGCCCATAGACCCCCTGATGTAGCCTAAAAGGCGATAAATCGCCTAACTTGGCAGCACTGCATTGAAGCACCTTGTTTACAGCGACAGCACGTTCCAACTCGGTGGTACTTAGGTTAAAAAAAAAAGATTTGACGTTTAATAAGTGGGCTTCAAGCCCATAGAGGTAATATGAATAAATTTGTTCCACGGCATCATATTTTTGGCAAATAGGGCAAAATTTAATAAATAGCGATCTCGCGTTCGTGTTCCAGCCTCCATTAAATTTTTAAATCTTAAATTAGCATAAGCCTGCCAGCTCAATCCTGATAATCCTCTTAATCCCCGAGGGGGTCAGGTATTCTAAATATTCAGAATATCTACTTTTGCACTCTTATAATGGTACGAGCTTTTACCCGCGACTTCGTCCGCATAAATTATTTACCAGATTTTAAGTCAGATATTACGCTACCAAACAAAAAAAGTTTCATCAAAATCGGTTCAGTAGTTTTTGCGTGATACTCGAACAAACAAACACCCAAACAAACAAACAAACAAACAAACTAAATTCTTTTTTCAAAAATTTACAGTTTTATAATAGTCAATATGTCTATTTAGTGTTTTTTTTTGTCTGTTCTTTTTCGTCTGTTTCTATTTTTAGTATTTGTTAGTTTTTCTTTTTTGGTATGTCAGGATCGTAGCAGGTGGCGTTCCGTTGTCTCTGCCTACCCCAGTGGGAGACAGGCGTGAGAATATGTATGTATGTAATATGTCTATTTAATATTAAATAACAACAACGTATCACAAAACATAAAAGCCTATGAACACACTTAAGAGGGCTATCACAGTCCAGTGGCGCCCTCATCACATTAAAAAAGATTTCTCAATAAAGAAAGCCTAAATAAAAAAAGTACTCAACATCAAAACTACAAAAGCCTTCAAGCTATTTCCATAGAATACTTTTATAGGTTTTTTAAAGGTATAAACATACAAATTTTAAAACAAGAAAAAAAACGGCTGCTTTTGTTTTTATTCGAAATTGTCTAAAAGTGGAATGTTTAGAACCTATATAAAAGTATTGTATAACAATGGCTTAAAGGCGTTTGTAGTTTTGATAATGAGCACTTTTTTAATTTAGGCTTTTATTCTTGAGAAATCTTTTTTAATGTGATGAGGGCGCCACTGGACTGTGATAGCCCTGTCCTAAAAAATTATGTTTTAATAATATTATAAATGCGAATTGTTTGTTACGTTTTCACACGTAAACTACTCAACCGACCATCATGAAATTTTGTACACATATTTTCAAGAATAAAAGACATAATTATAGGACACTTAAAAAAGAAAACGTAAAAATCATCATATTATTTTATTGACTTTTTAAAAGCTAGTAAATTATATTCTGTGATTACCACAGAATATAATTGTACCTATTAGAGTACATCTAATCTGCCATTATAGTGTTTGTCTGTTAAGAAAAAATAAAGATAAGTGGGTGAAATGCAGAACGGATGTACATAGATACAATTTAAGTTGTCTCGTAAGTTTAAAATAAGATACCGTCTTTTCTCTTTCCTTGATTAAAATTATTTCCATTATTCTGAGCAGTGTATTTATTTCCCAATTAAGCCCATTTTTTATTTTTTTGATGCGCGCAATGAGGCACGAATTATTATATTTTTAAAATTTAATACTAATATAACTTTCATACAAATTTTATATGTCTCTCCACCACCTTGTCAATTTTGTATATTAGGAAATAATTTTTTCTTAGTTTAATTTAACTTTTTTTTGGTTAAAATGACCACTTAATATCTAAATTGTCAGATTGAAATAGGCTGGAATTAAAAGGAAACGATTTAGTCATAAGATTAGCGTATTAAATGTTTGTCTCCATTTTTGTTAATTTCGTAACTCAGGGTTAGTAACGACATTTTGGGCACAATTACAACAACAATTCTACCATTCGATTGTATTTTTATAAAATGGCATCATTTTCTCAACTTACGTCAAAATATTGACATTAAGATGGCCGTATTTTGCTTCGCAGTTCGAGGTTGGTGTATGACATGCATTTTGTTAAATATCAATATCAGGGTTAATAACGCGATTTTCCTATTTCCGGTAAGTGTAATTTGTCAGTTATTTGCTGATTTTTCTTGCGTAAGAGATATAATTACCGCTGGGATATAAGTTATTGTCAAACCAATAGCGATTTTGGTAGCAAATATTTTTGAAGTTAGGATTTCTCAGTTTATTTTATCAGTTTCGTAACGTTTCGTTACTCAACGAAACTGAGCTCTCAGTTTCGTTACACTAAGGTCTCGTTCATATGAGTTTGTGACATAATACTGTTTTTTTTAACATTAGACATCAAGTAATATCCAAAATAGTAAATAATATGTATTAATTAATTTAATACTAGAAACTAAAAAATATATTTTAATGTTCTATGAAAATAATTTTATAAAATATAATGAGATTATTAAACATAACACAAACTAAATAGCGGCGTCTTCTCCTGGCTGGCAGCATCTTCTCCCTGGCTGGAGCGATGTCGTCTTTCTTGCTGGCGGCATGATTGTTTGCAGATAAGATTGATTTTTGACAAGGTTTTTGCAATTAGTACAAAAATATATGTAGATGTAAGTTAATTAATAAAGTTGATTTATGCCATAAATATTTTATTTATTTTAATGCTTATGTGATCTCACCCTTACCTTATCAGTTTCGTAACAATTTATCAGTTTCATTACAATCTCAGTTTAATAACGATTTCGTTACGGTACATCTATTCTGCATTTCACCCAAGTCTGAAATAAACGATTTTTATTTATTTTAATTATTTAATTGCTTGGGTAGCAAAACATGGCTAAACAATACCTAAAAATGTTTTTACTATTTTAATCGATTTTGTGGTTAGTTTTTAATTCTGCCCTGTTTAAAATAGAAAATACTGTACTATGATTAAGTTACTACGGTCATCAAATAATTACAGACGTCTCTGAAACAGGATACCGCACAGTCTTTGGGTTAACAGTTGCCGAAAGGTAAAGAGCACATTACCTAAGAATAGGGTTCTATTTACTAAATGAGTTCAAATAAGGACTCGTTAGTTAAGTAACCGTATAGTTAAAAAAGAAAAAGTGAAAACCGCCGCCGTTTTAATCTGGCTAGCTAAGTATTTGGTTTCGACTCGGAAAATAAAAACAAAATGTTTATACTTAAAATGTTTTGTTACTAATACTAGCTGTAAGATAAATGTATACTAACACTATATGGACATCTTGTCTCAAATAAATTATTTGAATTGAATGTATCATGTCATTTCTTCCAAAAAATAAAAAATAAAAATAAAATAAAATAAAATATGATCAGTTTCATAGTCTGAACCACCCTTGATTTGAAGTGTTTTCAAAATCATCACTATGTGATTTTGTCATTTCCCTAAAAAATGTGGGGAATTTAATTTTGCGTTTTTCTATGAGTTCGAGGTATTAACCTCGAACTCAGTTGACCCCATAGAGACTTGTGTTCCTTATCAGTAAGAGGATCGAATGGGATGAAAAAAGTTTTGATAAAATTGCAGTTTTTCTCGATGACAATACATTTTTTTTTTAATTTGTGAATGTAGAGTACTCCAAAAGATAGGGTTAATCTTAGAACGTTTTCTTGTAGCTATAATGCTTCTATTTGCTGCTCTTTGTATCCCATATCACCTTTCCACCCTGTATATTCTAATCAATAATTTATGAAGTCTAATAGAACAGGCGAGATTTCCCATAAAACTTTCACCAATCAGCTTTATATAAAGGTTCCTTTAATTAAGTAGGACCCTTATAATTTCGTTAAGGCTCGTCCGTCCGTCCCTGCTTCTACGTTTTCTGAATAACACTTGATAGGTTTTTGTTTTTCTTTTGCAAAAATATTTAAAGGAGTGTGATATTGCTAAGTTAGTTTTTGTTTTATAACACACTTGACTCTAACAGAAATTTGCACTTTAAAGATTAATATTTCGCTAGCAGATCCCTTAATCGCAAAATGGTTTCACCAAACCCACAATATTTTTAAAAGACCTATCCAATGATACCCCACACTATGGGATAAAAGCGAAAAAAAAATGTCATCCCCACTTAACGTGTAGGGGACCTCCCCTACACTAAAAAAATATTTTTCTAGATTTTATTTTACTACTTTGTCGGCGTGTTATTAATATGTATATTGTATTGTATACCCATGCCAAATCACAGCTTTCTAGTACTAAGTGTCTCTGAGCTAAGCCGCGGACAGACAGACGGACAGACGGACGGACGGACGGACAGACGGACGGACGGACGGACGGTCGGACGGACAGACGGACGGACGGACGGACAGACGGACGGACGGACGGACGGACGGACGGACGGACGGACGGACAGACGGACAGACGGACAGACGGACAGACAGACGGACGGACATGGCGAAACTATGTACCTATAAGGGTTCCTTTTTGTCTTCGGAACTATAAAAAGTTATTGAGATGTTAAGGTTTTCAAGTTCATGGCATTATAAATGAATCGTTTGTACCTATCAATTGCGGTCAGCGCGTACTACTACCATATTGGTACGATTTCACGGGTGCTGCTATGCTAGTGTGGACACAAATAGTGCACGCCATGCATGTAGGGACGAGTTAACTAATCAAGTTAGGAATTCCGAATCACACTAACTTAGTTTCCACGAGAGTTCGAGCAACGTCCAGGAATAAGAACATCAAGTAGTTCAATAACGTGTTCCATGTCAAGTTCTAACTTTAATATCCTCCGTACAGAATCTGTACTTATCAATCAATCAATCAGTCAATCAAAATCGTTATTTGCGACAAACAGGTATTACAATTGTTGTAAGTACAAAATACAACGTGTTAATGAATTAACGCAAATCTAGAAAGTAGTTTGTTTAGAATCGAGAACAGAATCGAATTATCATGGTTTCAACATTGGATGTTTTTTTCAAAATATTAAATAAGTAATTTGTTTGGTAAAATTTTCTGAATCCGATGTCAACCCACCGAACGGGCACACTCATCCTACTTACTACCCAAACAAGATTATTAAAATGTATCCATGGGTACGTTAGCGCTTTTATTCATTGCTGAAATGACAAAAAATCATTTTTGCCTCAAAACTTAAAATACGAATAACTTTAAATTTTAACTATCAAAATAATGAAATTGTTGTTTCAATCTAATTATTTTGTTATAAATCAGTTGGGGTGTGTGAGGTTTTGCGCTTATTCATTAACAAGTTGTATAACCTCTTCCGCACTGAATCTGTTCTTCTCGTAGGATATAATAAGAAATAATAAACTCACGACTATACTATCTGGCTCAGAAACATATTAACAATCCTTTTTGTTAGCAATATTGAATGGTTCAAGATGATATGTCGAGTAAATATATGTAGCTAGCCTTTCACCCACAGAAACAGTGCATATGAAACTCTTATCCCTTAGTAGCCTCATACGACACCCAGGGGAAGAAATGGAGAATTAGATATCATAGCAGAGACATCATTATACCTACATATCATTCGATAGACTTCTATTGCTTTATATAGGGAGTGAAAAGAGATAATATTCTCTAATATTTTGGAGGAACGAGGTAGAATATTCCTACACTGAAAAGGGAAGATCTTCCTCCAGGCTAGGTAGGCTGCCCTGCCCCAAAACACACCTGGGCTGCCGGTAATACCATTTAGGTGAAATCTGGTTTAGGTTAAAATCATTTCGTCTGCTTAAAGGTACAACCACATAAGTGACATTTTTTTCAAAAATAAGATAATTATATAGCTGAGTTCAGAAAATCATGTTGTATGTACACACGGCGACACATCAAGCTACCCAAAACCAAAATAAGCTGGCCGCACGTAGGCATAGTAATGTATAACGTCGCACGGCCAGCTTATTTTGGTTTTGGGTAACTTGATGTGTCGCCGTGTGTACAGGTAAAAAATCTCAAGTTCTGCATATAAGGTTTGTACCTTTAAGCAGACGATTTATTAATGAATAAACATCTGAATAAACGCAAAACTAGAAAAGGTTGTTTAGAATCGAGAGCAGAATCGTATTATCAAGGTCAAATTATTAAAAAAACTTTTACCTATGTTGAAACATACGTAAATTTTTTTTTATAATAAATTATTTGTTTGTATAATTTAAACATTTACTAAACTCGATGTCAACCCACCGCACGGGCACACTCACAACCTACTTACTACCAAAAAATGTATCCGTATGAGCATGATAGTACTTTCATTGTAGTAAGTAATGAAGTAATTAATTCAATGCAATTATTTCGTTACCCACTCCTGTAATGATCAGAAACTCTGCGCTCGAAGTTGTTGACCATTATGTTTACCTGGGACAAACTATTCAGTTAGGTAAGTCCAACTTCGAGAAAGAGATCAACCGTCGAATCCAACTCGGCTGGGCAGCATTCGGGAAGCTACGTAGTATCTTCACGTCAAAATACCGCAGTGTCTTAAAACGAAAGTCTTCGATCAGTGTGTGTTGCCAGTGATGACATATGGAACAGAGACGTGGTCGTTCACTCAAGGCCTCATAAAAAGGCTGAAAGTCACCCTAAGGGCAATGGAGAGGGCTATGCTCGGAGTTTCCCTGCGAGATCGAATCAGAAATGAAGAGATCCACAGAAGAACCAGAGTAACTGACATAGCCCAAAGAATTGCTAAACTTAAGTGGCAGTGGGCGGGGCATATTGCTCGCAGAACCGATGGCCGGTGGGGCCGAAAAGTTCTCGAGTGCGACCGCGTACCGGAAAGCGCAGCGTGGATAGGCCCCTCACACGGTGGACCGACGACCTGGTGAAGGCGGCGGGAAAACGTTGGATGAGGGCAGCGCAGGACCGGTCGTTATGGCGATCCTTGCCTATGTCCAGCAGTGGACGTCCATCGGCTGAGATGATGATGATGAATTATTTCGTTATAAATCAGTTTGGGGTGTATGAGGTTTTGCCATGTTTTGTGCTTATTCATTAACACGTTGTACTACACGGAACATTTGTAATAGGTATCACACGAACTGTAAATATTTCCGCTTCGTTTAATACTTTCATCCGTTTTATTAAAAAATTTCCTTCACTTCAATTTCACCCCAGCGTTAATATTTTGCGCAAGAAATATTTTTTAGGAACAAACAAAATTGGACCGTATATAGAAAGATCAAAGGCTAAAATCGCGCAGGTGCGTTTAGATGGTGGGAGCTAATTTTCCGTCTAGTGAACTAATTGAGGGGCGTCCGCGCAGCCGACCGTGAAAACGATGATGTTTAGGATATATCTACACTAATATTATAAAGAGGAAAGATTTGTACCTATTTTTGTATGTTTGTATGTTTGTAATGAATAGGCTCAAAAAGTACTGGGCCGATTTAAAAAATTCTTTCACCATTAGAAAGCTGCATTCACCCTGAGTAACATAGGCTATATTTATTGCTAGAAAAGATTAGACGTCCACCCGTGCGAAGCCGGGACGGGCCGCTAGTTATAGGTATATAGGTGTAAATATATAAGCACAGGCTGCTGCCTGAAGGTGTGAAATCGAAGTGAATTCAATTGACGCTAATGCGCGCGCATCGTTTTACTCCTTTTTTACTCCCTTAGGGAATAGCTATTGCTTTTAGATCTTTTTTGCCCATGCCAGTACACATACTACATAATCATACTACTTTTGGAGGCGAAGGAATAATGAAGATAGATGTATTGGGTAAAAGATGACGTTATGACCCTAGGGGAGCGCGTAATTTCTCTATGGTTATGACATTCAGGTACCTCTAGAGGCGACACCCAGACAACATTTTTTGTAACACTCGTTTAAGCTAATTGGCTTCTTGGCTCAACCTTACTTAGCATGTGCCGGGCGCGTGCTGCTGAGTGCGCGCCCCGCACTGCTGATCGTGGTGCACAGATTTCGTTCGCGTTGTCTGTTCTATACATAATTATTCAATGCGTTATGTTATAATAATAATTATTATATATCGTACGTTCCGTAATCACGGGCAATTAAGTCCCGGACCTTTGGAAGGCGTGCATGGGGCCGAAGCCAACATGTAGAGGCCCGTTCAAAAGACAAGTTAATCTAAATGTAAGGGATACACAAATGGCGGATACCATCTCCGAGCGCACAACATGATACACACGGGGATGGTCCCCGCCATGTGCAAAGACTATTGGAGCACGGCGCTATGGCCGCGATGGAAAAATAAGGTCTTGGGCTATGGAGGTGAAAGTTGGATGGATGGATACTGGGCTATGGGAGGAGACTAACGGACGCCTGCCATAACAACTAGTCTCAAAATTGTAAATAGGGCAGGCGGTGACCCGATATTATTATTATAAGAAAGAAGTGAAATACAATCACAGTCACATAATATTGTAATGATCCCAATTGTAGGTACTTTAAAAAAAAAAAGAATAAGAAAGGATCAAGATAAAACCACGAAATAATCGTATGAATACAAGAAACGGGAGCACAAAAGTAATTTATCTCTTGTAAAGTAGAGGCATGTAACTCGTGTTCTCGAGTCAGATTGATGGATGATGTGAGCTTCGTAGATTAATCTTCGCATTTTCGTTACATTAGTAGTGTTTTAATTTTCAATACATTATGTAATGTTCTGGGGTCACAAAGCTCGAGCTACGTCGCTCTTGGCTTGCCGATAGGTACTCTGGAAAAGAGGGGCTTCAGTAGGAGCCCTGTATTTTCTGTTTTTTGGTTGTTGATGTGTAAAATAAAGGAAAGCTGGGCCTTTTAAGGCTACTCCTCCCATCTGCAAGGCTCTCTTTCTTACAAGCAAACTTTTGCAATTAGCCATCCCGCTTCAATTGCACGGCTCCGGTCAGAATTTTCCGTTTTCTTTGAAAACCTGTATGATTTTTTATGAATTTTCAAAAAATAAGAAAACCACATCATTTTATATTGTATTGTAAAGAATATTGTAAATTTTCATATTGATTTACAACTGGAAAAAAAGAGGTGACTTTGGAGTCGTTTTTCTTCAGTTTTATTAATTAAAATAGATTTCGAGAAAAACCACATCACTTCTCATATCCTGTAGATTGTTCAGTTTTGTTTTCTGTTTAAAAAGTGCCCTAGTTAATGTATAAAATGGTTACAAAGTTACTCAAAACCGGACGGACGCCCCTTAAGGCACACTGTAACGACGCAACACCAACTTTGATCAACAAAACTTAGCTCAAAAACTAACTAAATTTAACTTTTGCTCTGTATTGTATTTATGTGTTTGGTGTAAATAAAGTATATTTCATTCAACTTCGGTGCTTTGAGTAGAGTTGGAATTGAGGCATATAGTGTGCGAATGCCTCCGTCTATTTTAATAGTATTTTTACACCTAATTCTCTATTGCACCCCGATGTACATTTATACGTAAAATACTTATTAATTAAACGTATGAACAAAAAAAGGGTACAATCCATTCAACCATTATCATAGACGGAGCAAGTCTTTAATATCATATCTAAACTATTATAAAACTGTAACAGAAGTGTGTCTGTACATTGAAGATATTTACAAAAAAAAAAAGATCACGATATTATGGTTTTTTGGTGTCCCAGATTCCAAATCAATTTTTTTTTTTACTTTTTGTCTGTCTGTTTGTTTGTTTGTTTGTTAGTATGTTTGTTTGTTTGATCAAGCATCACGCAAAACTACTGAACCGATTTTTATGAAACTTTTTTTGTTTGATAGCTTATGATCTGACTTAAAATCTGGTATATAATTTATGCGGACGAAGTCGCGGGTAAAAGCTCGTTATTGAATAATATTCTATGTCAGTTTCTCGAACTCCTCCATGCGTGATAACAATTTTCAGCCACAGTAGGTATCGATCAAAGCCATTATCAAAGTTACGCTCTCATACTGAAAGTCTAAACATATGTAAATTTGTTCATCGACACAGTCATGTCATAAATGTAAAATATGCATTACAGCTCACGTATGAGCTCTGAAATGCGAACACAATTTACATTTTTAGCCGGCAGTGGTACTACGGGTCTCTCATTTGGGTTTTGCTCGAGTGTGCCTATACAGGGTATAATTGATATCATTAGCATCCTTTTAAACTAAGAGTCTACCAAACTGAACAACTTTCACTATGGGAGCAAACTGATCGGAGCAACAAAAATATCAGCTGCTCCATACTAAAGTGCAATCAATGCCTACGCGACACAAATGTATGCATCAGCTGTTTTTTTTTTGCTCCGATTGGTTTACTCCCATAGTAAAAGTTGTTCAGTTTGATGGATAGAATCTTAGTTTAAAAGGATGCTAATGATATCAATTTCACCCTGTATAGGCCGGTATTTAAAGGCTTCCACAAGGTTAAAAAATGATTTCAACTGTCACAAAATTTTAAAAAATTTGAATACACCGAATACACATTTGTTTTGATTCTTGTTTCGGGTATCCCTGGAATCTAGACACCAAAAGACGGCTTTTGATGCCCAGGAAGAGATACATGAATGGCTAGATGCATTTGACGACATGTTAATTTAATTTAATTTTTTTATTTAATAGGTACACACGGCGACAGATCAACCTACCCATAGTTGAACTCTATGTTCATGGACATAAGGTCGAACTATGGGTAGGTTGATCTGTCGCCGTGTGTACACCAACAGCTTAAAGTATTTCGCATTACAAACAAAATAGACATGTTGACTGAGTTAGCCTAAAAAATTGAGATAGCCTAAAAAGTTAGCCTAAAAGAGTTTCTGGCCGCATCTTCTCTCAACGGAACACTTCCGACGCGGTGGTAGAGTCAAAAAATGACGTCAAAAAGCTATCTGTATGATATTATTTTGAATGAAAAATTTTGAATTTTTGAATTTTGAAAATGGATACATAGATAAGAAAATGGGGAAACCTTTGCACAGGACCCTAGTTAAGTGGTTTTTCAAGAAATTGCCTGTAAATTAGATAATTTATTCAGAAAATACAATAATTATTAAAAACGAAAATGTTATCGCATGAATCACAGAAATAGTTTGGTAAAATCTCTCAGGGAATGAAATGAAAATTAAGTTTGATGAACGACCGCTCACCCGACGGGAAATCTGTTTAAAATAATTAATAGACCAAGAAACTTTAACGTCTAAAGAAATTACTTTGATCAAGAAAGTTATAAATCAACTTAATTTTTGAAGGCCTTTTGTAAAGTTATTTCTGATTTAGGTTTACCACCTACTTTGTGGGAGTTAACATTAGATAAGAACCCGCCAAATTGTATTAAGCGTAGGTACATGCCCTAGTATACAGGCAAAATATGTTTAAAAGTGACCCTTGTTACAATTGAATGCATTGTTCAGTTTTATGGTATTAAGCACCCTGTTCGATATGTAACGCATTTAATTTTACATCCTGTATACGGTATCGATAATTTTTTATAGCAATAATGTGTTAAGGATATACCTACCTGCAAAGGCTACGATGCTTTGTAGTAATGACTTAATTTTATTGCTCAATGCGAGATAAATAACTCACAATTTATCGATCTCCGTATTTATAATATAAACATACATAACATATGGTAACACCGTCAATAATATATTTGAAATATATAATTCTGTGCGAGGAACCTATGTAACCCCGGTACCCAGGGGAAATGTGTGGCCGGAAATGGTATGATGACCTTTCGCCCTTTGTACTGCTGAATTGACAGAATTTTTTATTACGTATACCTACGTCCGTCGAATTATTCTGAGTTATGCGTTGACAACGTTGGCTAAATTGAATCATGGTAAAGACGGCTCTGTTGTACGACTCTGAGAATGAGGGCTGCCACAAAAGCTATTCTTGTGTTTTGAATAAAAAAAATAAAAAAAAATTACATTTTCGAATGCGATCAATCAATATTGTTTGATCTATATTAGTCTTTATCTCTCTTTAGAGTCAGCCCTCTTGAGACTATTTTCAATGCTCATTAACTAATTTAATTACTTACTTACATATTTTTATTTATTTTTAATGTACTTACCCACTATTATTTGTTTTACCAATAAATAAATTATCCAATTACTTACCTAATCTCATAAATAAAAACAAATAAAGCTAAATATAACAAAATACTACTACTACTACTATTACTATTGTGCTTTATTCACAAATAAAGTTATTGCCGTGTTTGCGCCATCTCTGGCGTTGGTCGAAAATAATATAATAATAAAGTTAGAATACTTATTATTAATATTTTATAAATATTATTAAGTGAAAGTAAAATAAAGAATCTTTCTATTAAATTTGGTATATTTTTTATTTATTACCAACACAACAGGGTAACACGGCTTTTTTATTTTGTTTTACTCCGAACTGCCACAAACAGCATCTCTATGCTGAGGTTCTTTTCTTTCATCTGAACACTTTTTATGTTAAACATTATTTATAATTAAATTGTGTAGGCAATTGTAAAATGTGTGGATGAATAAGGTTCTTTTATTTTTTTTTAAACCCTTAATTCTAAAATATAGTTTAACAGTAGCTCTACAAAAACTACTTTCTATGCTAAATGTATTTTAAACATTTTAAACAAGACGGCTACAACATGTCGTCTTGATTTCCCACCCAGGAATTATTTATTAGCAACGTGACATACTACAATTTATTATTCTTGTACTTTTCCCTTGTCTTGAATAAGATACAGGATATACGGCTAAGCAGGAGGCTTCAAGTCGCTTTTTATGTGCGGCTTAGATCTGAGGATTCTTTCCTTGCAGAGTGAGAAAAGTCCAATAATATGTTACGCTTTATGACAGCGGTGTGATGGTTATATCAAGCCAGACTGGCACATTATGTGCGGGCTTACGTAAGTACGTAGCCGGCATTGAGTACATGTAGCGTATGCTCTTAACTTTATTCTCCGAAATGGTAGTCAAAAATACATTAATCAAAGATGTCTTGACAGTGTTACACTATGTAATGCAATATTGTATTTTAATTTTAATACCTACTATAGTTGGGGGCCTGGTGTCTGTTTAATAGGTTTTACAGCCTTTTTCAGTGGTGACTGAAAAAGGCTGTAAAACCTATGGTGAGTCTCCACAAACATATTCACTGTATGAAGCTGTATTAATAAGAATGTCTCCTTGTATGTTTGTGGTGAAAATAAATGATTTTTATTATTATTATTTATTATTAATTGTGCTTTGTACGTTTTGTTTTGTTTAAAAGATGTGTCTTGTAGAGTTTCTGGTCGCATCTTCTCTCAACGGAAAACCTTCCGACGCGGTGGTAGAGTCAGTCTTTCGAGTGGTATAGGAACGTATAAGGGATAAACCATTATGGAGAAGTAGGATTTTCGATGTACGTCATTTTAGAACGTTGTCATTTTCTTGGCAAGATATTTTCTAAGTAGGACACACAAACATTTCTTTTAATATACAAGATGTAAACTAAATGCGCTACATACTTGGTTCAGACGATCAAACTGAATAATTTTTACTACGGGACCCACATTGAAATCTCAAGAAATGAAACAGAGCTGTTTTTTTATATTTTGATCGAACAGTTATTGAAATTTTCTGTGGGACAGCCAATGACTTGGGACAGCTGATTTTTATTTCGTAATTTCAAAGTTGGTCTCATACTATTGCAATTTCAATGTTGGTCCCATTTAGCAAAATTTATATTCAGTTTGATGGTCTGATCCTCTTAAAATAGTTTTAGCTAAGTTTGTTATAATACCCAGATTCTGAATATCCATATTTCACTAGCATTGCTCAAACTAGGTACCTACGTTTTTTAGCCATGCTTTAACATTAAAAAGGGACCGAAAAGATATATTTTTTTTAATTCCTTATGTTACATGCCAAAATACCAGGAAGCTGGCATAGGGGTATTGTCCTTGCAAAATACCTATGCAGTTAACAATCAATGCCCCCCTGTCCAAACCCTTTTAGATAAATGGAAACACATACTGTTGTAGATACGTAGGTATGTATACAGGTGTAACAAAACACCCTAGTAATACTTAAGGGGGTGCTGCAGACCATCAAACTGAACAAGTTTCACTATGGAGCCAACAACGAAATCGAGAAAAAAAAATCCGCTCTTTCATACAAAACTGCAGTACCGTCTCGACTCAAATCTTAGACAATTTAACAGTAAGGACTGGCCTTGCGGTAGCATTTCCCCTCTGTCACGGTATGAGACTAATTGATCCTATGCATTTACACTCAATTTTATACCTTATCACTAAACGAGACAGCCTATAATTGCGAAACAATAATTTTGAACTTAGAACGTTTGGGGTTCACACGAGACTACTTTTCATGATTTTTAACATTCAAAATTAGAATCTAAAGTTACAGGGAATAAAATCCAAAGTTGCGAATTTCATGTTACCTCGCCCCCCGCAAAAAGTGGCAGAAATTTTTTATAGGAGAATGACACGCGTTACGCGTCCATACTATTAAATAGACTCAAATGTATGGGACGGCAGATTTTTTGTATTTTTTTTCTCGGCGTTGGCTCCATAGTGAAAGTTGTTCAGATTGATAGTCTGAAGCACCCCCTTAAGTATTACTAGGGTGTTTTGTTACACCCCGTATATTTAGTGTTCTAGCCATATAAAATAAGTCTTATCTTTTAAACAAGGGAAAATAAAAAAAAAAAAATATTGTATAAAAAGCGCACATTTCTAGCAAGTTGCCCGCTTTATTGCATATGACATGGCCGCGAGGATCGCCAAATTGAGCAAGTTACTAAGATTAAACTTGTAAAATGTCTCGAGTTGCACTGAAGTAGGTACAATTTCCTAGCTTGTGTTTTAAAACAGTACCTATCTAGCTGTCTTTAGAACTAGTTATTGTTTGTAACTGCTTCTACTTAATATATTTAACAGAGTGAATGATTAAAAGAATAAAGTAGTATTGCGTATCTCGAAATAAAGGGTGTTACGTCACGTACACCCTAGTCTAAACTATTATAAAACTGTAACAGAAGTGTGTCTGTACATTGAAGATATTTACAAAAAAAAGATTACGATATGGTTTTTAGATGTCCCTGATTCCAAATCACCAATTTTTGGATTTTTTGTCTGTCTGTTTGTTTGTTTGTTTGTTTGTTTGTTTGTTTGTTCGTTTGTTTGTTTGTTTGTTTGGGTGTTTGTTTGTTCGAGTATTACGCAAAAACCACTAAACCGATTTTGATGAAACTTTTTTTGTTTGATAGCTTATCATCTGACTTAAAATCTGGTATATAATTTATGCGGACGAAGTCGCGGGTAAAAGCTCGTATTATATAAAGGGTTGTGCCAGACGTTTAGATCAGCAAACTGAACAACTTTCACTATGAAGTCAACATCGAGAAAAATACTGTTTTTTTTAAATCTGCAGAACTTGTATAGGACAACAGATATTTTGTATTGAAGTTGTCTCTCAAGGTGTTACAAAAGTAGAAATAAACATTTAAAACTTTTAAGGGGATTGTTTAGATTAGACCACCAAACTGAACAACTTTCATTATGGTACCAAGATCGAAATAGCGGGAAAAAAAATCAGCTGTACGGGACACAAAAAAATTGCGAAAAAAATCGGATGTCCCATACTAAACTACAAATCTAGTATGGGACTAGATTTGTAGTTTAGTATGGGACATCCGATTTTTTTTCGCGATTTCGCTATTGGTGGTCTAACTAACTAAACCATCCCCTTAAATGTTTATTTGTATTTTTCTAACACCTTGTATACCTAATAATGCTAATACTACTCTATTTGTGAAAATTGTTCAGTTTGATGGTCTTTCTTAACCTACCCTTTTAATATTACTAGGATATTTTGTTCTACATTGTAATGCGGTATTATTATGATTGTTTTTCTGTTGTATATGGTAGGTACGGTCAGTAAAGTTATATCTTAAGGAATACAACAGGCATGAGGCATTGGTTGTTAGATATCTAGTGAGAATTGTAACCATTGAATCAAGGGCGGATCCAGGATTTCATATTGGTGGGGGCCCTCGGCCGACTCAGGCCACGTATTAAGATATAAAAAAATTAAGTAAGAGTGTTGTATACATACATATAAAACTAAAACAATCTGCTCTGGATCTACGATTTTTCCGAGGCCGAGGCTTTTTCTCATAAACATGAGATTGGCGCCGGGCCCGGGCCTCGTCGCTATACAAGAGTGAAGCAATAATTTTTTCTTAGGGAGGCCAGGTCCAGTTTGAGTGGTTGCAACAAAACGTTTAAAATAGAGCAAGCGAAGCGAGCTCGAGATTTTACTGCAATATGATTAGGTCGAGTCAGAAATTCGCAATATGATCGAATTCTGCGATAGGTAATTTCAATACAACAAAAAAATCAAGAGCGAGCGAAGCAAGCTCAATATTTCACTGAAATATAATGAGATGACTGCAATAAGATCTAAAAGCAAGAGCGAGCGAAGCGAGCTCGAGATTTTACTGCAATATGATTAGGTCGAGTCAGAAATTCGCAATATGATCGAATTCAATTCTGCGATAGGTAATTGCAATACAATAACAAAAACCAAGAGCGAGCGAAGCGAGCTCGATATTTCACTGAAATATAATGAGATGACTGCAATAAGATCTAAAACCAAGAGCGAGCGAAGCGAACTCGAGATTTTACTGCAATATGATTAGGTCGAGTCAGAAATTCGCAATATGATCGAATTCTGCGATAGGTAATTTCAATACAACAAAAAACCAAGCGCGAGCGAAGCGAGCGCGATATTTCACTGAAATATAATGAGATGACTGCAATAAGATCTAAAAGCAAGAGCGAGCGAAGCGAGCTCGAGATTTTACTGCAATATGATTAGGTCGAGTCAGAAATTCGCAATATGATCGAATTCTGCGATAAGATGCGATAACTGCAATAAGATCTAAAACGAAGAGCGAGCGAAGCGAGCTCGAGATTTCACTGCAATATAATGGGATGACTGCAATACGATCTTAAACCAAGAGCGAGCCAAACAAGCTTGAGATTTCGTCACTGCAATATCATGAGATGTCTGAAATCAGGAGCGAGCGAAGCGAGCACAAGTTTTTTGCAAAATTCTCAAGTGGATGCAATATTTTTTTTCCATCTTGATTTTGGCGCCCCGGTTTGCTGTTAAATCTTTAGGATTATTTATTGTATAATCCTACAGATTAAGAAGAAATTAAGAATTATATTATATTATGTGTATAATCCTAAAGATTTCTGACCACAGCCTTGTTTTAATTATTGTACCTACACAGGTACAATAAGTAAAACAGAAACATAGAGCGAGCAAAGCGAGCTCTAATTTTCTCCGCTCTACGAATTGTTTACGGACAGAGCTCAATCAATCTATGCCCTAGTAAAGTGCCGTCATTACTCAGCCTCGAAATTCAATGCAATCCGCAGAGGTCCGTGGGGGGGGCCATGGCCCCCTGCCCCCCCCCCCCCTGGATCCGCCCTTGCATTGAATACATACATTAATGTAAAACCACAGTATAAGAAAGAGTATCGTAAAACTTTAGACTTTTCATATAGGACCTAAATCGGTTATTATGCCGGTTTTCTGTGTTATAAAGTTGGATAAATAAAACAACAAAATATCTTTGGTTTTATTTATGCCAATCTCGTGTATACGAATTAAATTAGAACGAGTGAAATTAAATAAAAAATAGCACCCGACATTTTGGAAACTCTACACAAATGAAGGTGAATATTAAAATAACATGTTATCATAATAAAGCGGTTGCCGTATAATTAAATAATTCAGACATGAATAATCCATCACACCGCAATACAGTAACGTGGTGGAGTCTATTCCAGTCCGTTCCATATACAGGGTGTTACAAAAGTAAAAATAAACATTTCCAACTTTTATGGGGGTTGTTGAGACCATCAAACTGAACAACTTTCACTACAGGACCAACATTGAAATCGCGAAAAATAAATATTTTTGTCCCATACATTTAGCTCTAGTAGATCTGTAGTTTAGTATGGAATATCGCAAATGCATTGCATCATAGCGATTATGGCAAATCTCGCCATTTTCTCGGGGAGGCCTATGTCCAGCAGTGGACGTCTATCGGCTGATATGATGATGATGATGATGGAACATCCGATTTTTTTTTCGCGATTTCAATATTGGTCCCATAGTGAAAGTTGTTCAGTTTGATGGTCTTAACCACCCCCTTAAAAGTTTATTTGTATTTTTGTAACACCTATATTCTATAGGGTGTAAAAGACATTGCCCAAGCCCGTTTCCCATACGAAACTGGTAAATTTGAATTTAAATTTTATAAGAAATCCCTCTGCAGAAAAGGATAATTTCCATTTCATTTGGAAGCACGATATTCCTTCTATCCTATGTACAATTTCAGCTATCATACGATTTGTATTTGTTCTTTAATTATACACATTCGCCAGCTGCGAAACGACCCGAAACGAATACACTATATCACACGTGGGCAATGTCTATTAAATAGGATACTTTAAAGGGGTGATTCAGACCATCAAACTCAACAACTTTCTCTATGGGACCAATACCTAAATCGCGAAAAAAAAAATTGTAAGGGACAGCAGATTTTTTTTTCGCGATTTCATTGTTTGTCCCATAGTAAAAGCTGTTCAGTTTGATGGTCTGAACCGCCCCTTTAAATATTAATTACTTACTAACGTGTTTTGTTACACCCTGTAAGAAAGAACACACAATAGGGGATCGGACAGTCCGGGACATCAAATTAGCAACTTTTAATCGAACGTCAAAACGCGCGCGATGTATGAAAAATTGTACTCTATTGAGTGCAAAATGACACAAATGACGTCATCAACATTTCATTACTTTTTATAGTTCATCATGTTATTAAAAATAGCTTAAAAAAATGTGAGTATAGCGTTATTTTCAAATGTTTTTTTTAATAAGAAGATAAAACTAAAATATATTTTATGCAGTCCGGTCCCATAATATTTAGCAACAAATACTTTTAAATGGATGCCAAAGTCTTCAATATCATTCTGTATAGCAGGCAGGCATGGCAGTATATTGATGTCGAAGGAAAACCGATTGGTCCCCATATAAATCTATCGCATGCCATCAGAGGAAACGAGCTATGCCGAACCGTTGACCTCTCCCCCCGTTCAATGCCCGTTTTATGTTGTCTTTAAGAACAGTTTAGGAATAACTTATTGTCTAAAATATTGCTTCTGACTTCGTTCGTCCATCATCGTAGCAAGATAAAATATATTCTTACCAGTTTTTAACCGACTTCACCACAAAAAAAAATGGACGAGGTTCTCAATTTAACCCGTATGTTTTTTTTTGTATGTTTGTTACGCGATTACTCCGTTAATTATGAATTGATTTTGATAATTCTTTTTCTGTTTGGTAGATTATACTTCAGAGGTTAAATTTTATCTAAATTGATTCAGCGCTTTTTGAAAAAATCTACAAAAATAATAAATACGAGCTTTTACCCGCGACTTCGTCCGCATAAATTATATACCAGATTTTAAGTCAGATGATAAGCTATCAAACAAAAAAGTTTCATCAAAATCGGTTCAGTAGTTTTTGCGTGATACTCGAACAAACAAACACCCAAACAAACAAACAAACAAACAAACAAACAAACGAACAAACAAAGAAACAAACAAACAGACAGACAAAAAGTCCAAAAATTTGTGATTTGGAATCAGGGAAGCCTGAAAAAAAAAACATATCGTAATCTTTTTTTTGTAAATATCTTCAATGTACAGACACACTTCTGTTACAGTTTTATAATAGTTTAGATTTACACAGATGACATTTTGGTTTGCTGATTCAGATCCCATTATACATTTAGCATATACATTTCGCCCGCGTGTATACATTTAGCTCGAGCAGATTTGTAGTTTAGTATGGAACATCCGATTTCTTTTTCGCGATTTTGATATTGATCCCATAGTGAAAGTTGTTTGTTTTATGGTCTAAACCACCCCATAAATGTTTATTTGTATTTTTGTAACACCCTTGTATTGTTACGTTGTAATTTTGTGTGGTAATAATAGTACATTGTTAACCAAGGGATGAAAGTGACCCATTTCACACGAGATGTTTGGCGCCCCGAACCAAAGGTGAGGGGCGCCCATAGTTCGAGTGTGAAATGGGTACTTTCACCCGAGTTAAACACTCTGCTTTTCATCACGATTACGAGGAAATTAACCAAAAACCAGATAATGAAAAATCAATTTATGAATCGCTATTAGCTCGATGAATTCATTTAAGGCTGCGTTTCAAAACGTTTGAAAATCACTCGGGTACCAATACGAAGTAGAAAAAAATATAGGAAGATAGTGGATGCTAGAGTGAGACAAATATACTTCCCTAGTGATTTTTACACGTTTTGAAACGGATCCGAAAAATTAGCAACATGTGCTTTCCCTCCCTTTTTTTCTTTTTCGCGCAAGGCTGCGTTCCGAACCTACGCCCCAGGTGCACCCCGAGTGCAACTTTTCACACTAACGCCGTTCAGGAGTGCGATTTTTGAACATCATACGAGCGACTCGGCAGTAGAAAATGTCATAATTACTATGGAGATTATGCATCTTTTTACTGCCGATTCGCTCGTATGATGTTCAAAAATCGCACTTCAGAGCCTCTGTGAAAAACGTTCTACCATAGAGCAAGTTGAAAAAACAACCGCACCCAAAGTTCGTGAACGCAGCCCAACTTAATGACTTTTTTTTTTAACTTTTTTTTTAAATTAGGTACTTTTTCTTCACGCAGAAAACAAAATGCGTATAATTTATACAAAAGTATTGAAATGTTACTAATTATTGTTATTATTACTAAATTCCAATATTTTTGTTCGTAATAATTATTAAAGTTAAGAATTTTAATATAATGTTATCGAAGTGTGGCTGTATAGGTTTCTGCCTTTGCTCAGTATAGAGTGGTATAGACGTAGATTTTTTTTTAAATTACTTTTCCGCCCTAGGGTAGAAATGTATCACTTTCAACCCGCTTCTTAGATAAACAATGAACTACTTTCAGAGTATGAGTGATGAAAAACACATTTAAAATAACAAATAGCACTTTGTCGGATAATATAGAGTAAACTAACTCAAAACGTCTCGCCAAAGCGTTCGTTCACTAACAAGTGACACGACTTTGCTCTCAGAAAGTTAAAGTTATTATTTACTTCAGGAGATCAGGGCTGCCACCTCAAAAAATCGATTGGGAGCTAAAACAGCGAAAAAAGCGCTAGATCCCAAAATTTTCGCAGCTCAAAAAGCGCTAGATTCGGCGCTAAATTGTTCTCACATAAATAGTCCTTTAAAGTTCTCCAAATAGTCTTATCAGCCTTTCCGAAATCCATTTTTCTGTCAATTTAAGTCTGTCAATTGGTAAGTCGCTTGCAAAATTAATGATTACACTTCAAATAAGCGTTCGTATTTGGATCTCTCGAACACTTTATGCTCCATGGACAGGTTTTGACCACAAAATGCTATCAATATTTATCATATTCCAATAAAAAAACACAAAATACTGCATATTCAAACACAAATAAGGTTGCTATATTAATAGTTAAAAAAGTGCTAGATTCTCCGCTAGGCGCTAAATTCGCAGATACGGCGCTGAACATATCAATAAAGCGCTAGATCTAGCGCCGAAAGCGCTAAGGTGGCAGCACTGCAGGAGATCGAAGTATGAAACTGTTTGTAGACTAGGAAGAGTACGAGCTCATCAAACTGCTCAACTTCCTTTTTATTTATGGTTCGAGACAAACATTTTAGTTTCTTGTTAGGATTTTTTTTTTATCGCTTGGTTTTTATGAAGACTTGGTATAATGGTGATGTTTACTTTATACAGGGTGAAATCGAAGACATTCGACAAATTTTGGTGGCGAGTTGTACTCCTGATTTAGATCTTATATTGCAGGGTTTTCTTGAAATCTAAATTATGAAAATAAAAGACATTCTAAGCATGCCAAAACATTCAGAAGGGGTTCATAATAAACGCTCTGTGTCATACACACTTTAAATAAAAAAAATGTTTTTTAAATTAAAATTAAATAATTCCTTAAATAAACATTTTCTCATTCGAACTGTACATTTCCACCGGCCGGTGAGCCCGGTCAACGTCCATCCCCTCGCAGGCGGAGCACCCCCGCACAACTCTAGCGAGCGCATCCCCACCGCTCGGCAAGGTCGCACGCGCCTCAGGCAAACAAAACAAAAACAGTTTCCGTTTGGTCGCGATCTGATTAAGAGGTTACCGCGCTCTGTAATCAATCAGTGCCCGCTTACGTATCGGAACTTGGATTTCAGTGCAGTGTCGTATTAGGTTCAACCTGAATTTGTAAAAAAAAGTCGTACACAAATCTGCAGTTTTTTGGATATGGTGATAACTTCGGGTGATAATTTATTAGTGAGAAACACGGAGGCTTCGTGAAACGCAAAGACGCTATCGCAAGATGCACCCTGCTTCTCAAGTATCATCCCTTATTTGTGGGGGGGAAATTAAAAGATGTGTGTATGAAACTGAATCGACCACAGTGAGTGAACTGAGAGAAAAAAATGTCAGTGCATTTGAGCTGTAAATCACAACCAGCGCCGCCGTGTCGGGCTCAATTTGTGCATACGAAATGGAGGTGGTCACTTTGAACATCTGTTAAAATAAGGTAAGGACATTTCCTTTTAGTACTTAACGGACAATGGTATACCTACCATTGATTCTTATACCATAAAAATATCGTGCTTTAAATGCTTAAATTCGCCAAAACTCAACAGATGGCGCTATTGTTTCGTACCGCTCACTCTCGCTCGCCGCGTATCGGCCTCGCATCTGTACAGTCAGTCACAAATTAAATCAGCCACAATTAATAATTACGATATTTTAAAATCTCGGACGTTATTTAATTTGGTCTAAATCTATTTTTAAAACCAGCCATATCTCGAGTATAACACTCTCTTAAATTTTGTCGATTGATTTCAATTTCACCCTGTATTATATTTACAAATTAGGTCTAATTTTTTTTCTATCTTATTACTTTAGGGTGGTTACGGGGTGGTTTTGTTTCCTTTTGTTTTTTCTTTAGGTTAAGGGTTATTTATAATATCTACAGGGTGTAACAAAACACCCTAGTTATACTTTAGGGGGTGCTGCAGACCATCAAACTGAACAACTTTCACTATGGAGCCAACATCGAAATCGGGAAAAAAACATCCGCTTTTTCATACAAAACTGCAGTACCGTCTCGACTTAAATGTATGGGACGGCAGATTTTTTTTTTCTCGACATTGGCTCCATAGTGAAAGTTGTTCAGATTGATGGTCTGAAGCACCCCCTTAAGTATTACTAGGGTGTTTTGTTACACCCTGTATACAGGGTGTTAGGGTAAACAGTTGCATTACTTTAAGGGGTGATTGTACCTACCCGTGATACTAAACAACTTTCCCTAAGAAACCTATAGGAAATTAGTAAAAAACATTTTGGACTTCCCATATGTAGTGTCTGTGCGAACGCGTAGTGGGGGCAGTTGCCTGCCAGCCTTTGTCGGGTGCGGACGTGCGCGCTCCGCATATACTACCTGCCTAGTGAGCAACAGTAAATGTGTACTTATTTAGCAAACCCTACATGTGGCGACGACGGGATCTTATTTTACGTAAGTGCACACTGTATTTTATCTGGTTTTGAAATAAAAACAAAATACAACGTCGGAATTTTGAAATTAAAGCGACGTTGTAAAGTATTATTTCACGCAGCAGAGTAGCGTGTGTTCACGACTATGTTCCCCGAGGGGGTGGTCAGTGATATTCCGAAAACTACGAACAAAGCGAATATCTATTATCTAAAATAACGTTCTATTTTGATTTAAAAGGACAATAACGATAATTCATTATAATTTTATCCATGGTACCTTCATTTATTTACTATTCATATTTTATTAGTTTTCATGTCAAAAAACTTTAAAAAGATTCTTAGTTTGTGCGGTGGTTGACAATCTATAACAGTGATTATTTTTCTTTTCATGAACTATGACCATCAAACGCTGGAGGAAAAAGAGGAAAGGGGACACATCAGGACGATAGACGCTATGCTGGGGTCGAGCTCATAAGAATATACCACAAATCGAGCACCTGTTCGAACGATTGCTGCGACTAGACTCCAATCCTAAAGGTCATGTACAATACATTACCATACATGTTTTTATAATAGACTTACGCTCAAGCCATAATCCTACGGAGTAGGCAGAGACTACGACAATGACTATCTCATAATATGAAGTTATTCAGCTAGATTGAGGAGTATGTATATCTATGCAAGCCGCTTGATTAGGACCTCGACTTTACAGTCGACGCCGTCTGAGGATCTTACAAAATCCTTTCTTACGAAATCCCAGAATACATAAAATCGTAAGAGTGTCGTAATCATGACTCTGTCTATGTTACCTACCTACACATAACTCGACGGAGTAGCGATAGGTGCCCTATGGCACTCGCGTACCGTTAAAGGTTAAGCTGAAGGTCAGATACGGTCGGTCGGTCCGTCTGTCAGTCGGTCGATCGGTCGGTCGGTCGGTCGGTTGGTCGGTCGGCTACAGTTGCCGTTAAGGTTAAGGTTAAACAGACAGATACATATTTACGAAGACTACTAATTGTCTGGTTACAATGATTAATACTATAAATTGTAGAAAACAGGCGTATAATAACATCTTGAATATTATAGTGTTATTTATTATAAATATTATGTAACGCTGCGTACGTATAGATACGAGTGAGTAAATCGGTGCAAAACAGTAGCCAATGCTCATAAAATTTAACACAAATACCTACCGGATTACATAAGGTTTCTGCATAGGTATGTCAGTGTAAAACTATTTTGATATTCAATCACAATCAATATTGTTTGTACCTAGTTATCCCTAAGGACTTGTGATAAGGGAATGACTTGCAAAGTTGCAACTATTTAACAAGGGGGCAAAAAGGGATTTCTTGCAAATTTCCGTTACATCTATACCATACGTCTAACTTAGCGATTCAAGATGAATTCAATTCTAAATACACTGTTGAATATGCTATATCGTTTGCACCGATAGTTACTGACTTGACTACGTATCAGTATAATACACTTTATACATACCTACCGAATATTAGGTTCCAAGCGCGAGTCACGCGAACTAAAAGGCGATAAGTATAAAGTGCGAAGTAGGTAAAACTACAGTAGTTAAAGGACCATGCAGTGATTAAACTGTTAGTAAAAACTAAAAGGTCAAGCAGATGCATCATACATGCGGGGATATGCAGGGCCATGCAAAGTCATGCAAAAATATGCAGCTGCAATAGTAAAAGGACTATTCAATAACTAAGTTGTTAGTAAAAACGGGAAAGTCATGCAGTTACATACAATGCCATGCAAGGCCATGCAGAGCCATGCAAATATATGCAACTACAATAGTTAAAGGACTATTCAGTAACTAAGTTGTTAGTAAAAACAAAAAGGTCATGCAGTTACATACAAGGCCATGCAAGGCCATGCAAACCCATGCAAATGCAATGGTGACAGGATCATGCAGTTATTAAACTGTTAGCAAAAGCTAAAGGGTCATGCAATTATAAAATGATATTGGTTAGAGAACCATGCAACTATCAGGTCATTAGCGAAAGCTAAAGTATCATGCAACTATTAAATGATAATAATTATGTGTTATAGAACCATGCAACTATCAAGTTGTTAGCGAAAGCTAAAGGGTCATGCAAATATACAATGATATGGGTTACAGAACCATGCAACTATCAAGTTGTTAGCGAAAGCTAAATATCATGCAAATATACAATGATATGGGTTACAGAACCATACAACTATCAAGTTGTTAGCGAAAGCTAAATATCATGCAACTATAAAATGATATGGGTTAAAGAACCATGCAACTATCAAGTTGTTAGCGAAAGCTAAAGTATCATGCAACTATAAAATGATATCATCATCATATCATCATCGTGTTATAAAACCATGCAACTATCAAGTTGTTAGCAAAAGCTAAAGTATCATGCAACTATAAAATGATATGGGTTACAGAACAAAGCAACTATCAAGTTGTTAGCGAAAGCTAAAGTGTCATACAACTATAAAATTATATGGGTTATAACCTATAGAATCATGCAACTATCAAGTTGTTAGCAAAAGCTAAAGGGTCATAAAAATAAAATAGTTACTGCACTCATATTATATAATTGTACATGAACTATAACAGCAGTTAAATTAAAAGTCCTTAATTGCAGTGGCTGGCGGTTACGCTGAATATTTTAAGTGCCTAAGTGTATGTGCTTATCACAGACTTACTCTCTTGTCCTTACTTCCCTAATATTATAAATCGTAAATTGATACGATCCTGAAGCAGTAACTCTGACCAGTAGTTATCTGAATGAAACGAATAAAAAAAAAAAAAAAAAAAAGGAATGGAATGGATAGGAAAGGAATGAGATGAGATGAGAGGAGATCAAATAGAATCAAATAAATTCGAGTGAAATTAAATTAAATCAAATCAATTCGAAAATTAAATCAAATGAAATGTTAAAATCTTTTCATTGAAAGAATAATGGTCAATTTATAGTCCAAAAGTAATTTTGGGTCATATTGCGTGCATATATTAATGTGACATTAAAACATTATTCGAGCATCCGGTGCACATCCGAGATATTGACGAAGCCTGAGGGGATTGCTTAGTCTCCTTTTACGACATTAATATTATGTTTGGTGCTATTCTAAGCCGGACATTACACGACCATTCATACCTACTTAAAAGTGTCATCATGATACACGAAATGCAAAGGACCAAATAAAAATAAAAAAACTATGTTTATAGTATCGAAACTAATACAGGCCATGAAAATTAGTCAAAACTGGACAATTAACAAGCAGAGATTTTCGGGTTCAAATAATCCTAAATGAGCCATAGGCAAAAAACTCAATGTAAAACTAAAACTATGGGCTATTAAATGTCTAGAATAAATATATATTGGACATAAATATAAAATAAATAAATAAGAAATGATAAAAATCTATGGAATGTTAGCAAATACTAGAGCTATATTTTATGCTGTCAAATGGAACATATGTACCAATTTAAGTAACGTGACCCAATAGTCACAGTCTTCATGTACTAAAATGCAATGATAAACAGCGAAAACATAGACTAAACACTTAATTCTAAATTTGCAACGAAATTGAACACACAGACATACAATTATATGCAATAGTCATGTACCTATACTAGGTTTCTTTTGAACACCTTTTGTTTATTATTCCATAAAGTTCATTGCAGAAACTGGAAACATGAGGCAAGCATTATAGCTATCTAGCCAATAATAATATACTACTCGAAATCTGTCCACAGGTACAAGGAGCGTATCACACTGAAATTAATTTTGACGCTAAGTGCCATGGACAACGATATTTTACGAAGACATAATCAAAGTTTGTTTGAGTAACAAATTATTTTCGAATGGCCACTCTTTTCAATTTAAGAGCACCACCAATATTTTCCAAAAGAAAATGTTTATATTTTAGCCAGAGAGTAAATCAAGGTATAAGTGATACTTAATGAAAATGTTTTGTGATCAAATCCAATTACCTATTGAAGTAAAAATTGAATAAGGCATATGCCTAATTAGAAATTACGAGTAGTCTTGCTAATACTTTTGTAGTTCAACAGTACACCTTTTCTAGTAACAATGTGCAATCTCACGTTGGTTTAATAAAACCTAAAAAATTATATTTTTAAATTGTTCTACGTACAGTTAAACTTAGTTGGATTTTATATAAGTACCTAACAAAAGTAAACTTAAATCCAAACTTAACAAACGTGACAAAAGTATATAAACTGTACTATCCACCACCACAAAGTTTTAAAATTACTTGGAATGGAAGTTGATCGCGATTTGTCAATCTTATCTTGCTGTTTGCTTAACCAACCCTCACTCCTGAAATAACGATCACAGTTCACAGGTCAAGAGGAAAAATAAATTAAGGTTTATGAATTTAATGTAATTAGGTTACAAAATTAATAGTGTGTCATATAAAGTGGGACTAGACTTTAAATTTTACGCAATAAAACTAAATGTTGTAATAATACAAATTGTAGTTAAAATCTTGAAATATTATAAAAAGGAAAGGGATAGTCTAGACTCTAGAGTAGTAAGCTAAAGTTGAATGTAAATGCCTACTGGGCTCAGTATTGGCAGAGAGTACTATGGGTACTGGAAAGCTTTTATTAACTATTAATGAAATGAATTTAAGCAGTAAGAAACGTAACCTTTAATAATCAAAGATTATCAATCATAACACATTATATTGTTATGTTATAGCGATGTGCATAGTGGAGTTTCTTGCGCCGTTTCTTCTCCCAAGCGAAGCACCTTCCGAAGCGGTGGTAGATTCATATAGAAATATATAAAATATTAAGAAAATATAAAATAAATGCAAGCTGTAGTACTACTGACTTTATAATAATAATTATATTCATATGTACCTGTATTGCTTATAGTTTTGATATTAAGTGTACTGTTACAAAATACATCTTAAATTAAATTAAAATAAAGAAGGGATGTAGTGTCTGTGCGAACGCGTAGTGGGGGCAGTTGCCTGCCAGCCTTTGTCGGGTGCGGACGTGCGCGCTCCGCATATACTACCTGCCTAGTGAGCAACAGTAAATGTGTACTTATTTAGCAAACCCTACACCATACTAAATGCAATCCGCTGATCGAACTTTTGTATGAAAAATCGAAATAAAATATTGCGAATTTCCTGTAGGTTTCTTAGGGAAAGTTGTTCAGTATCATGGGTACAATCACCCCTTAAAGTAATGCAACTGTTTACCATAACACCCTGTATTAGCACAGTATAAGATAGAAGGTAGGTACTCTGTGCTATAAGAAAGAGTATCTGGTAAGTACTACATAATATTATTTTTTTATCTTTTCTGTTGTTAACAAAAATTCACAGTGTTTCTTGTATGTTTAACCTTATACAGGATGTAAGGCTGTCTACACAGTTGCATTACTTTAAAAGGTACAGGTAGTAACGGTACTAACGGTAATGAAATAACTTTGCGCAGTGATATAAACCAATCCATTTCGAAAATATCACGGCTAATATGATTATTTGGTTATACAAGGTGTAAATTAAATGGGACACTTACTTGAAGGGGTGCTTCAGACCATCAAACTGAACAACTTTCTCTATGGGACCAATATCGATTTCGAAATCGCGAAAAAAAAATCTGTTGTCCAATACATTTCAATCGAGTTATGTTTGCAGTTTTGTATGGGACAGTGACATTTTTTTTTCGCGATTTCAGTGTTGGTCCCATATTAAAAGTTGTTCAGTTTGATGGTTTGAAGCAACCCTTTAAGTACCTAAGAGTCCCATTTAATTTTAGGTCTCTAAAAAGAATTTAAATTTTGTATAAAGGTTAAATTTTTTGCCAATACCCGGACATGCTCGACATTTTATTCCGCACGGTACGGTTAAAATAAAAGCGGCTGTGAAATGAAAAAAAATCTAGAAACATTTTTGTACATACAAAATCCATCACACGGACTATATTGGACCGTTGACAGTTCAGTCAATGATCGATGCTCAAATAAATCACGGACAAATAAACTACCAAATAAATAGAACTCCTACCTCGCTGTATACATATAGCTGCAGTGCATGCTTCAACATAACCATAGGAAGGGAAAATTTTTAGTCTGTACGAAAAATTATTTTATTTTATTATTGTAAAGCTGTTTGTCTCTTTACGATCCCGATGATATACTTACAGGGTGAAATTGATATCATTAGCATCCTTTTAAACTAATAGTCTACCAATCAAATTGAACAACTTTTACTATGGGAGCAAATCGATCGGAGCAAAAAAAAATCTGCAACAGCAGTTGCTCCCATAGTAAAAGTTGTTCAATTTGATGGGTAGACTCCTAGTTTAAAAGGATGCTGATGATATCAATTTCACCCTGTAGACAGAGAATTGTTGTTTAGTTTGATAGTCTGATCATCCCCTTCACAATTAAATACGGTATTTAATGTGTTACATATCGAACATGGTTCTGACTATCAACCTGAACTATTTTCACTCCCATAGTAAAAGTTGTTCAGTTTGATGGTCTAAACTAAAGCATCCTGTTCGATATGTAACGCATTTTTTACACCCTATACATTAAGGATGTAAAGGCTGTCCCAGCCTTCCGAAGACAGAAACGATAAACTTAGACCATCAAACTGAACAACTTTCACCATGGAGCCAACCTTAGCTAAACGCGAAAAAAATCAGTTGTTCCATACAAAACTGCTGTCTCTACCCGGCCCAAATGTATGAAACAGCTGATTTTTGTTCTCGTTTTCTGAGGTTGGCTCCATGACGTGAATGTTTTTTGGTTTGATGGTCTGAATACACCATTTCAGTTTTTACCCTTACACACTGTATTATTATCTAAACTATTATAAAACTGTAACAGAAGTGTGTCTGTACATTGAAGATATTTACAAAAAAAAGATTACGATATGGTTTTTGGGCTTCCCTGATTCCAAATCACAAATTTTTGGACTTTTTGTCTGTCTGTTTGTTTGTTTGTTCGTTTGTTTGTTTGTTTGTTTGTTTGGGTGTTTGTTTGTTCGAGTATCACGCAAAAACTACTAAACCGATTTTGATGAAACTTTTTTTGTTTGATAGCTTATCATCTGACTTAAAATCTGGTATATAATTTATGCGGACGAAGTCGCGGGTAAAAGCTTATTAAAATAAATGTTTGTTTGTATACCATAGGTACTTTTGTTTCGGTGGTTCTGCATTGTTTTTTTTCACCTCTCTTTTGTAATTCGAGCCTTTCTCAATTCTCAACTACTTTTTTTATATGTCGCCTAGCCGTTTTAAACAGATCTCACCAAAACGGCAGACCGACAAAGAGACGTTATACGACAAAATCCACAAAGGAATCGTTTCAAGATGACCGATTGCAAAATCTATTCCGCCCCGCCTTAGTACGGAGATCAATCAACGTCCTCGGATAGAAAAAGAACGATTTCCTAAAGAAAATACAAAGAAATTCAGAAGAATTTACTGCTCATTGTTATTTTTGGTAAAGATTTTGTTTAAATTTTGCGTTTGTATTTAGAATTATCTGTGGGAGCTGTTCATAAAGGTATTTGAAAAAAAAAAAACGTTTTTAGGGTTCCGTACCCAAAGGGTGAAAACGGGACCCTATTACTAAGCCTACGTTGTCCGTCCGTCCATCTGTCCGTCTGTCCGTCTGTCCGTCCGTCTGTCCGTCTGTCCGTCCGTCCGTCCGTCTGTCCTACCTATTTAGGGCTGTAACTTTTGAACCGTAATAGCTAGATAGTTGTTGAAAAAAGGTTTTTTTTTCTTGTTAATAATGTTGTGTTCTGTGGTGGTGTGGTATGGAACCCTCGGTGCGCGAGTAGCCCGACTCGCACTTGACCGGTTTTATTAGTTTCTTTTTTGTACTTATATTTTGAAAGGACAGAGTTTCATCTGTGTTTTGAATTTGGTAACGTTTTTGAGATTTAAAATAGGGTCCTGATCCTAGAAATTAATATCTTAAAACGAATTACAAGAAAGGCTAAATTTAGAAAGTGTTCAAACAATATTACAGTCATCCCAATACCCATTGTATAACTTCCTGATTACAACATAGAGATAGGAAGCACTAGATTACAATCGAATAGAACATTAAAAAGTTATAAGCGATTGAAAAAAAGTTTCAAGTAGTCTTCGATCTTTTTCATGCAAAATTGATTTTTTCAATTAATTATTTGTAGAACAAGAATAGAAGGTACTACGTCACTTTTCATGATATAGGTATTTGCCTCTCCCTCTAATCTTTAATTTTGAATACTTACGTAATACAGCGGAGTACATTCTGTCAATAGATAGTAAATCATCCTGTAAATTATTATCCTCATAAGACCCATTGTCTAAACTATTATAAAACTGTAACAGAAGTGTGTCTGTACATTGAAGATATTTACAAAAAAAAGATTACGATATGATTTTTAGATGTCCCTGATTCCAAATCACCAATTTTTGGATTTTTTGTCTGTCTGTTTGTTTGTTTGTTTGTTCGTTTGTTTGTTTGGGTGTTTGTTTGTTCGAGTATCACGCAAAAACTACTGAACCGATTTTGATGAAACTTTTTTTGTTTGATAGCTTATCATCTGACTTAAAATCTGGTATATAATTTATGCGGACGAAGTCGCGGGTAAAAGCTCGTACATTATAATAATAATTATGTACTTTACACATAATATTTAAATTTAATTCCATTTCCAAACACTTGGTGTACAAATAAATGATGTAACAAAACTTTAGAACAAGAAACTGAACAACGTTCACTATAGAGGCAACGTCGAAAATAATTTAAAAAAAATCTGCTGTCCCGTACATAAGAGTCGAGCACTGCAGTTTTGTATGAAATTTAATATGAAATTCTGACTCAGAAAAAACAATAAATAATTATCATGACGGAATTTTACCTTTCACATGATAAAAAAGGGTTTAAAATATTCCTATAAAAAAAATTTACAACAACAAACAAACAAAAAAAAAACAAACAAACTCGTTACGTAGGTATCTAAATTGAAAATGTGAAATTCTTTTTGAAACAAAAAGCAAAGGATTTTATAAAAGGCTTTATAAAACGTACTCAGCATTCAAAATGAACCAGCTTTCTTTTATTTTATTACATTCCGCTGTTTAAACTATTATTCATATCCTGTTAGAGTGGAAAAATACATCAGACTGCTTTGTAAAAAGTGATGCAAGTATAAGGGATTTAGCTAGACTCAACGTTATATCATAGTGTAATCTAAACTAATCTATCTAATCTAAACTATTATAGATTAGAATTTATAGTAACAGAAGTGTGTTAGTACATTGAAGATATTTACAAAAAAAATATTACGATATGGTTTTTAGGTGTCCCTGATTCCAAATCACCAACTTTTTGATTTTTCGTCTTGTCTGCTGCGAATAAGAATGTATAGAAATGTAAATCAAGCTCAAAAAGTGACCCCAAAAAAAGTACACAGTGTTCGAAATTTGTTCCTTAAAAACTACAACTTGCCGCCAAAACTCATACAAAATGTCATTTTTCAAAGGGTGCCAAAAATTATGTTGCTTTTGTTTAGAGTTATTCTTCCATTTTTTTTTTGTTTTATCGAGCATCACGAAAAATCAGCTGAATCGATTTTGATGAAACTTTTTTGTTTGATAGCTTATGATCTGACTTAAAATCTGGTAGGTATATAATTTATGCGGACGAAGTCGCGGGTAAACGTTCTTAAAAATAATAAAAACTTATAGTGGGGAAGCTTTCATAATTTTTTTTTTTATTTATAATTAAATGGACTCTTGCTTGTGCGTTAGCACTGCATTTCCGCCAGTGTCAAGTGCAGTTTATTGGGAGAATCTATCCCAATCTCAGAGACTGTTTTTGGACAAGAACAAGAAGAGATTGAGGAATGTGGAGCCTCGTGGCAGGCACAAACGCGACGCGCGAAACCACGCGAGACGTGTACTCGGGTCAGTTCCTGCAACGTGACTCCAGGAAAATAATTCCGCTCGACAATCTTCGTTTGCGCCCATAAAGGTATCATATAGAGGAACTGACAGCTGAGAGAGCGAGATGTACCTAGCGGCGCCACTGTATAATAGAAAGAGATACGTGACGCGAGGCAATAGAACCGTTTTTCGGAACTTGTCGGTACAATCGACTATTCGTGCTCTGTGAATAATTAGTGAATCTAAAGTGAAGTCGTAGATTATTTTGTGAAATATACTAACACTATTTCATTAAATTACCTACGATTTCACGTTAGATTCACAATTATACACAGAACTCGAAGTTTTAGGGTGCCGATAAGTGCCGACAAATGCACAAAAAATGGTTTCATTTGACAACTCATGTCAGTTACTCTATTCTGACAGGTATAATAACTTTATGTTTGCGCCATAAACTTAATATTTTAATTTATGGCGCAGAGCAGACTCGAGTCCCCGTCAAAACCCAAAGTCATTTACTAAGATGTTTTATACAGTAGATGCGTTGCCCGCGCTCCAAAATGGCACCAAAGAAGCAAGGTAATTGCCAGGCTTTCACATAGTCACGCGGCGTCTAGTGTACGGACTACAAGTCACTATATCGCGCCATTGTAAAGTGCAGTGATGTTACGATGTTAGCGTCTATTTGTAAAACGTCATTGGTCATTTAGTAATATAAAAGGGTGCAAAGTCGGATAGCAGCGAAAAGGGCGCGAAAACAATTAGCCTATAGCGACAAGGGATTTATGGTGGCACAACCTGATTCGTCCTGATTCGTATTACGCGCATTGTTCAAATTTTTCAACTGCGCCGGTAGGACATCGGTAAGACTTATAAATCTGGTACCAACTACAGTAGGTACCCTAATTGAATTCGCTATGAGGTTACGCGCTCCTGGCCCTTGCATACATTGCCCTGTAGCCGGACTTTCGATTAGCGATATATCGAGACCGTTTCGAATATCATTGTAATAGAGTTGACATTGGAACGAAAACGTTTACGCAATTGCGAAGTTCGAATGTCCGGGTAGAGGACCGTGCTCGATTGAACTGTCGCGACCTCTAAGCTTCTCCTGGCTTCTCTTGGCTTCACCACTATTAGTTTTATTACACTTGTGAGTGGACGCCGCTGTTGATACTGGTTTACAGTAGTTACAGCGGTAGGAATGTGTGGTGGACCTAAGACAGAAAAAAAAATCGGCAAGTACGAGTCGGGCTACTCGCGCACCAAGGGTTCCGTACCACACCACCACAACATGTAAACGTACAACAATTTTTTTAGCACGAGACCAACTCACACTTGGCCGGTTTTAATTATTTGTTGTAATACTGTAGAGTGTGCTCTATAATCGCACCATGTTTGAAGCTTGTATGTATTACCGTTTTTACCATAGAGCGAGAAAAAAAAATGTTGATAAAAACTAGTTCCTTGTGTGAGGTGCCCCTTAATTTTTAACTTTTTGACATTTTTGTAATTTGTTAGCAAATCCCCCGCAATAACGCACATACTGTAAAAATTTCAACTAACAAGCTCTTACGGTTCAAAAGTTATTGCCCTAAATAGGTAGGACAGACGGACGGACGGACTGACGGACGAATGGACGGACGGACGGACGGACAACGTAGGCTTCGTAATAGGGTCCCGTTTTCACCCTTTGGGTACGGAACCCTAAAAAAAGAACTACGGATCCTTAAAAATTAAAGAGCTTTGGTACCTTTTGTGGAAATGTGGAAAATATTCAAAGCTTTCATGCAGGTACCTAACGAAAAATGTTGATCTCTACAGAATGGTATACACTAACACATTTTGCTATATAAGCAAGTAAGAACAATATGTGAGAGGTCGCCAGAAGGGTGTATTTACGGAGCCCTCGAGTAAGTTACCTAACGTAGTAACGTTTAGTTTGCTGCTACGTCAGTTATATAACTGAAGAGTTTATTTAACGAAACCTTTTCGTAGAGATTGAAATAAAGTAGTTATTTTGGAAGACCTTTTTTTGACGAAAGATATGTTACCTTCATAGTAAATGGAATGTCGGTAGCGCATTCTAGAGAGGTGTATAATGGACACACAATCATAAGTGTCATTGATCATGAGTTTGCTGGAAGAAATCTCTTCAGAGATAAAGTATTAAGTAAAAAAGTAGTAGTAGTAGTAGTAGTATATGTACAAAAGTTTGCATTCATTCACCTCATCATAAATAATAATAATAAATAAATAATAAATAACGCTCACAGGCACATACATTGTAATGATCCCAAGAAAGCACTATTAATAGGCTGTTTATTATGGAAACCATACAACAACGGCACAAACATATAAACATCCATGACCGAACCGGGATTCGAACCCAGGACCCTGGTTTGGCAGTCCGGCGTGGTAACCATTACACCAACCGGGTCGTCATCATTTCAGCCCTTTTTATACGTCCACAGCTGGGCATCGGCCTCCCTCAAAAGAGAGGTTTTGCCATAAACGCCACTTAATATCTCTATCTAGTTCGTGATCGCCACGCTTGGCAGTGGGGTTGGCGATCGCAGTAGGGTGTTAATATACCAATTCGGAGAACGCTGCTGCCCATCCTCCGGTTAACCTCTTTAGTCGCATTTTACGACACCCACGGGATGGGCTGTACTGTGTGAACTTCAGAGTAAATACCTTGAAAACTAGAATCTGCCCAGTGGACGCTACTTGTAGATACAAAATTGTGACCTTGGACGTTTTCAAACGAAATATTGTGTAGGTGGGACATGACTCCACTTGTTCGAATGTATTAAGTTTCAAAGTAGAACAGTAAACGTCTATACCTGACCTTGACCCTTCGACAAGGTCTGAAATAAAACCTGGAAATATTCGACAGTAACATTTGTTACTAGAAATCAATAGTCCATATTCGTCGTTTGAGTCACAAAGTTTACAAAGTGTAGGTAACTAGCTTATAAACGTAGAAAATAAATATGATGTATACAACGTGTTAATGAATTAACGCATAAACACATTACCCTTCCTTTGCGTCGCGCAGTCGGGTAAAAACTAGAAAGTAGTTTGTTTAGAATCGAGAGCAGAATCGAATTATCATGGTTTCAACATAGGTAATTTTTTTCAAAATATTAAATAATTTTATATAAAAATTTTCTGAACCCGATGTCAACCCACCGCACGGGCACACTCACCATACTTACTACCAAAACAAGATTCTTAAAATGTATCCATGAGTACGTTAGCGCTTTCATTCATTGCTGAAATGATAACAAATTATTTTAACCTCAAAACTTAAAATGCGAATAACTTTAAATTTTAACTATCAAAATAATGAAATTATTGTTTCAGTCTAATTATTTTGTTATAAATCAGTTGGGGTGTATGAGGTTTTGCGCTAATTTATTAACACGTTGTATAGTTAGTATTAAAGTTAAGGTATAGAGTAGTATACCTGCTCTTTCTTATTATTATAACTTGTATGGTTATGATTTTCTGGAAGACATCTCCTGGAGTTCTTTTTCATTGAAAGTAATATTTTCAGACTTTTACTGTCAGTGAACTTTACTGGATTATTTTAAAACTAAAGGGGAGGTGGTACCTAAGCCTTAATTTTGTAATTTGAACGATATTATTTTAAGATAATAGGTATTATAATGAATTTCAAAGGATTTCTATGAAATGAAGTGAAATATTTTATTTGCATAGTGTTCGAAATATTTCATGTTCAGAACTGTATATTTTAAGTCTTTTGGTGCGCAAAAGGTTGTTTGTCGAATTGTCGATAGAAAAATATAGTTGAACATCCTACTTATCTTCTACTTATACTTATTGTCACTATGAAGACAGGATTCACACAGCCATTTCGTTAATTTGGTTTATGTTATGTAAGTTCCTATAACCTATAAAATATGCTAGTGCTATTGGGTACCTTAGCCAGACCGTGGCAATCAAGTGTGGATTTTTACCTACCTTATACCAACGCGGAAATGCGGCCAGCATTATGGCCACGTTTGGGCCAGGTATGGCTAGAGGCGGTCTTTTTGATTAAGTGTTTGACGTGGCGTGTTGCTGAATGGTTCTCTATAAAATTGACGACGCATGTTGCTGAAGCAGTTTTTGTTTTGACGCATGTTGCTGAAGTGAATTATGTGAGTAGTTTAATTTTGGTTTTTGATAATAAATTCTTACCTTTAACTACCCTTATACCATATTAATAAATAGCCCACAGAGACAAAATATCTAAGGAGCATCCACATGTACGTAGCTGTAAGTTAAATGTAAAATACCCCTTAATATTACGGATAAACCAATATCATTTTCAATGTGAGGTCAACAAAATAATAAGCAATCCTTTGAGCCTAAACAAATATAATCACGTTTATAGTCCATTACATAGAGCAAGCAGTAGCGAGAATGAACGTTATTTATACAGGGTAAAATTGATATCATTAGCATCCTTTTAAACTAAGTTACGTAAGTCTACCCATCAAACTGAACAATTTTTACTATGGGAGCAATCCGATCGGAGCAACTAAAAAATCAGCTGTTCCATACTAAACTAAACTGCAATGTCGACGCGCGAGTTCGCGACTCAAATGTATGCAGATTTTTTTTTGCTGTTACGTTGAGAACTAATTCTGTCATACCAAATTGGCGCCGCAACTACGTTAGTAACGTTCGGTAAAAACTCTCTACTGGAGAAGCTGTTTTGCGTTAAATTATCAACATTTTCCATTCGATTTCATTATTTCGATCTTATATCTGCTTGCAACCTCAACTTTTTTTAACGCATCTTAAACAAGTATAAATAATGATGACATTTTATACTATGCCTATAATTTTAACACACCTACGACATTTCTATTATCCTATTTATTACATAATTTGTTTAATTTAATATTCCCATAAAATAATTTGAATTCTAATTGATGTTTATAAATTATATCCAATAATAATTTTCATACTAATAATTGCTTGTCATTGTAACAATAAATTGTTGTATTTGTCATTGTGTTTGCCATGACATGATGATAATTGTAAAATGATTTTTGTGTTGTTCTTAGTTTTTTTTAATATAAATATGTTATGTACCTACCTAAAAACCTAAAATAATTATGTTATGCATGAATAATCATATCATTGTTAAATTTTCGTTTCTTTCTTAGTTTTATAATATTTTACATTCAAATGTAAATTGCAGTGCCCTTACAGGGCTCATGTTGCGAACTGTTATTACTTATAAGATCTATGTACACCACATGAAGCAATAAATGATTATGAATTATGATGCTGTGTCATTAGAATGCGAAGTGTAGGTATGTTTAAAATGTTGTGGGTGCAGGTTGTAGGTACCTCATGTCAAAACTGTTTGTTTACTGTACTGTGTTTATAACGACCATGGAAAGCGAAACATAATCATAACATAACATAAATAAATATACTCTTTATTCAAGACTACGATAATACGGCTATTATTATAATTACAAATATTTTCACTGTAAACTTGTTTCTTTTTATCTGTTTGAACAGCTGTTGCGATTATAATAAAAGTGTCGCACCTATACAGTGTGTAACAAAACAACCTAGTAATACTAAAGGGAGTGCTTCAGACCATCAAACTGAACCAACATCAATACAATAAAAATAAAAAAGCTGCTGTCCTGTCCCATACATTTGAGTCGAGGCTTGTCTAAGGTCGAGGCGGTACTGCAAGTTTTGTATGAGACAGCAGGTTTTCTTTTTTCGCGATTTCGAATTTGGCTCCATAGTGAAAGTTGTTCAGTTTGATGGTCTGAAGCATCCCCTTAAGTATTATATTAACCGTAATTTAATATTTGATTAACCTAATATTTGTAACATCGCTTTCGTAATTAGAATCTGTGCATACAGACCTTGGTGGGACAACGTTGCATGTACACAATAATGGCGAAATCCGTTTTAGAGTTCCGTACCAAACTGGTAAAACTGGAATCACCTCGGTGTTTGTCTGCCCAAAGCCAAAACAATGTGTTCAATATAGGAGAACTAGAAGCCCTCTTACTAAATGGCAATTTTTTTTGTTGTTTAACTACCACCGTTTCAGAACGTGATGTCACTGTAGAGAAGATGCGGTCAGAAACTCTACCACAGTATAAGAAAGAGTATCACTCTACAAATTGACTCTGCAAAGTTGTACCGAATGATTTTTTTACCATCGAACTAAACAACTTTTACTACAGGAGTAAACCTGAATTCGTAAAAAAAAATCATCTTTCTCATATATTTGAGTCGAGTAGGCTGTGCAGTTTAGTATGGGACAGCAGTTTTTTTTTTGCGCTGACCTTTTTGCTTCCGTAGTAAAAGTTGTTCAGTTTGATGGGTAGAGTATCTTGGTTTAAAGTTTAATGATACTTTTCCTTATTTATTACATACTTCTCCTTACACCCTGGTCCGTGGCCGTGGTGGTCCAGTGGCGAGTAACCTTACCTGCCGTGCAGGAGGCGATGGTTCGATCCCCGTCCAGGCTGACTTGTACTAATGCGTTTTCGGAATTTATGAACGATATGAGACACCACTGGCTTTTCGATGAAGGAAAATAGCATGAGGAAACCTGCATGCTTCAATTTCGAGGCATGTATTGTACCTACTGTCCATTACAAGTGACGACGGGTTCACTGCCCGTCACACTGGACAGAGTTTCAGTACTACTAGTGAAACGTGGATGTTCTGAAGTTTCAGAATATCTCTGACTACCCCCTCGGGAAATATATAAATAGGTCCTGTGCTGCCCTCATCCAAGGGGTTCCCTTTACCAGGTTTGCGGTACTTGAGAACTCTTCGGTCCCACCCATCGGATATTTGTTCTGCGAGCAAGGGGGGCACCCCCCACTAATGATGACGGATTCCTAGCGAGGTTGAGCGGCTGTTTGCTGCTGTGCTCAAATCTCTCGCTCTCAAGTTTCAAATTTATCGGAAAATTTTAGCTCCACTAAAAATGAAAACAAAAACTGCAACACGAGAACCGTACAAGCGCTCTCTATAAATGCACTTATTGCAGAAGTGCAATTTCCTGTTCGTCCGAATGCACTATTTCACCAGGACCAGCCTCTGAAGAGTAACGTCCGGTCAGTCGGTTCGGTCCCGGGGCTATGCTCTGTTACTATGTTGATACGGTTCCAATTTGCTTGGCATTTGCATTCACTTAGCTTGTAATATGTGTTTGTGTAGGTGTGAATATATGAATGCGACATCTAGAAATCGCTATTTAAGAAACGGTATATGTGAGAAATATTTGATTTCATTCAAACATTATTGATATTGTAAATCCTCTCGTCTTTGTATTAACGTTGACTTTGGTCTTTGACGTAATGCGTTCGTGCGTAATTGTGTTCTACTGGCGTTTTTTCAAACCATCAATTCGCAAGATTTTAAGGCTGTTGACTTAATGACTCGTTTGGCGGGTTGTGGATTCAAGTCCCATCCTATGGCTATGTCACCATCATCAGTCAGTAGCAGGTATACACACAGCAGTGCGTCTTTTTAAAGTCATTTATGTTCAAATAAGCAGTAGAAAATGCAATCATTCGACAATGATTTTGAACGTGTGACTTTCCAAAATATTACTCCTTGGTGATTTATAAACAACGCAAATTTTCAAGGGGTGGTTCAGACCATCAAACTGAACAGGACACGGGAGCAAACCAGAATCGTTAAAAATAGGCTGTTTCATATTTCAGTCGAGTTGTCATACGGAACAGCAGATTAAATTTTTTATTACAGTTTGATGGTCCGAACCACAACTGCCAATTTTGAAAGTGTTTAAAAATCTCACAATCAATCTCTCTAATCTCTCTCTTTCTCAACCTCTCTCTAATACAGGGTGTAAAATTAAATGCCGTACCTACATACTTTTGGGGGTTGTTATCCAACTTTCAATATACCCAGGACCAACATTGACCGCCTAGATTAGTTCACGGTACACATAAGTAAGGTACACCTAAGTAAGGTCCTACACTAAGGAGAGGCAACAAGGTGCACTAGCATGAAGTCTCGGATATTATCTACTTTTGTCGTTGCTTTGAAACATAAACTAAGAAGGGATGATACGCCTTTGAAGCGAGTAACTTGCTTAAGCGGAAACTCTCTCGGGTCGCTAATCTATAAGTTATACTACAGTATATACGGGTCTTTGTAATATAATTAAAGAGTAACTATGATCTACGGTCTCACGTTGCATGTTTTGCCTTGAACGGCTCTGTTGTTCGCGTGGTGTTCGCGCGGTTCATGTCTGAGGTTGCCACGAGGCTCCACCATCTCTTTTTTAATAGTTCTTTGCTTAAAAAAATAATCTTGGAGATTGGAACAGATACTCCCACAAACTACTTGCTACTAGCGAAAATGCAGTGTTAAAGTACAAACAAAAGGGTGTAATTGATATCATTAGCATCCTTTAAAACTACCTTTAAGTCTACCCATCAAACTGAACAACTTTCCCTATGGGAGCAAACCGATCGGAGCACAAAAACAATCAGCAGTTCCATACTACAGTGCTTACTCGACTCAAACGTATGCAACAGCAGATTTTTTTTGCACCGATCGATTTGCCTTCATAGTAAAAGTTGTTCAGGTTGATGGGTAGACTCTTAAACTCTATTCACATTACGACGTGCGGGCGCGGACGGGCTCGGAGGGTACAATGTAACATAATACCTATTTCAATACCGATAAAGTCGACAGAGAGAACACCCATACGGGCCCCACAGGCGGAGGACGGAGCTACACGGAGCTTTCTCTGTGAACTCTATTGCACCCTCCGTCCTCCGTCCGCGCCCGCCCGTCGTAATATGAATCGAGCTTTAGTTTAAAAGGATGCTAATGATATCAATTTCACCCTGCGTATATTTATTAAATAAAAAAACTATGATTATTTATATTTAACTTTTTTTTAGGCAAAAATGATTTCTTATCATTTCAGCAATGAATGAAAGCGCTAACGTACTCATGGATACATTTTAAGAATCTTGTTTTGGTAGTAAGTAGGATGAGTGTGCCCGTGCGGTGGGTTGACATCGGGTTCAGTAAATTTTAAATTTTACAAACAAATTATTTAACATTTTGAAAAAAAATTCCTATGTTGAATACTTGAAACCATGATTCTGCTCTCGATTCTAAACAAACAACTTTCTAGTTTTGCTTTAATTCTATAAAGATTCAAATTATTCTCTGACAAACTTGTTCTGAAGATGATTTAAAAAAATACCTCGCGACAGAAACATTAAAACGGGTTAGTTTTAAAAGTTGTTTGTTGTCAAGTCATAACCTGTTTCACATTCATCATCATCAACACCATAACATCCTGTATAAGCTTATACAGGGTGTTAGGGTAAACAGTTGCACTACTTTAAGGAGTGATTGTATCCATGATACTAAACAACTTTCCCTAAGAAACCTATAGGAAATTCTCCAATTTTTTTTCGACTTTTCATACAAAAGTTCGATCAGCAGATTGCATTTAGCATGGAAAGTCCAAAAAATGTTTTCCTATAGGTTTCTTAGGGAAAGTTGTTCAGTATCATGGTTACAATCACCCCTTAAAGCAATGCAACTGTTTACCCTAACACCGTGTATATATCCAATTGCAGGGCACAGGCCTACCCTCAGGGAAGGTGTATGGGCGTTAGTCCACCACGCGTGCCCAATGCGGATTGGTAGACTTCATATACGCATCAGAATTTCGTTATTTTCCTTTACCGTTTGAGAGCAGTCGGTATTACGCACATACCTAAGTTATACAATCTCATTGGTAACATGGCATGTCATCCGTGCGGATCGGAACCCGGACACACATAATTGAATTTCCATAGCTCTCTGCAACGCACCACAAAGGCTTTGTTTCACAACAGTTCAATGTAATTCTAACCGACCGCGACCTTTATACTGCTGTATTATTTAAAAAGAAAACGAGGCTACGCCGTAGTAAACCGTAGCACGTAGCGCACCGCGTAGCAATAATATTACTACGCCTTGCATTTATTGCTGTCCAAGTTAAAACCCAATACATTACGTAGCTTTACGAAACCTTTCAAAATAGTACGGCCCTGTTAGAACTCTTATTTCTACGATATAAGTGAGAAAATGCCTTGATTCGTGTGACTTGATAGAACAAAAGAGGGAACAAAGCACTTTGGTCGTCGAGTCGTCGTTCGAACAGTATCGCCACTCGAAAACGCAACGAGTGGTCGCTCTCGACATACATTTCGGATGCTGCGGTGTTACTAGTGTCGTTGAACTCACATTATGCTCGCTCATCATCATCATCATCAACTTATACAGGGTGTAACATGCACACGCTAAAGAAGAAATTCTGATGCATATGTGAAGTTCACAAATTTGCATGCGTGTGGACTAACGCTCATACACCCTCACTGAAGGTATGCTTATACCCTGCAGTGAGACAAAAATAAATTATAAAAAAAGACTTATCACACAAAAATTTTAACAGCTGATTGCATTTAGTATGGGAATTCCAATTATTTTTTACGAATTTCCAATAGTTTTCTATGGGAAAGTTGTTCAATTTCATGGGCACAATTACCCCTTATAGTTTCAACTATTTACCCTAACACCCTGTATAGGCTGATGAGGTCAACTAATTCGTAGGTACGTGAGGTATCAGCGACTTGCCATCGAGTTAGGACAGACAAGAGGTATTACCGCATCTGACGAGCTTCGTTTCGTAACTAAAACGTTACGGTTGCCGCCGCAGACCGGCGCGGTGCAGTCCGCTATAAATTATACTCTCACGTGAGCTACCATTGGCCTCGATTCGGAGTGTACCACGACTAAACTAAACTAAATGTATTCCTGTCACTTTCTAAAATAAGATTAAGAAAAGAGACAGAAAACCAACAGCTGACTTTAGTGCTGTCAAAGTGACGTTAAATGCGCAAAATAAGATGCCATCATAATGTACGCCATCTTATTTAAGTCGTTTTTGGGCGTTTAACGTCACTTTGACAGCACTAAAGTCAGCTGTTGGTTTTCTGTCTCTTTTCTTAATCTTATTTTAGAAAGTGACAGGAATACATTTAGTTTAGTTTAGTCGTGGTACACTCCGAATCGAGGCCATTGACTTGCCATAGAGTTAGGACAGACAAGAGGTATCACAGTATCTGACGAGTCTCGTTACGTTAGTAAAACGTTACGGTTGCCACCGCAGACCGACGCGGTGCAGTCCGATATAAATTATACTCTCACGTGAGCTACCAGTGACTTGGCATCGAGTTAGGACAGACAAGAGGTATCACCGCATCTGACGAGCATCGTAACGTTAGTAAAACGTTACGGTTGTCGCCGCAGACCGGCGCGGTGCAGTCCGATATAAATTATACTCTCACGTGAGCTACCAGTGACTTGCCATCGAGTTAGGACAGACAAGAGGTATCACCGCATCTGAAGAGCCTCGTTAGGTTAGAAAATCCACAGATTAATAATAAGTTTGGTAAAACGTTACGATTGCCGCCGCAGACCGGCGCGGTGCCGTCCACTATAAATTATACTCGTACGTGAGCTACCAGTGAGTTCCCATAGAGTTAGGACAGACAAGAGGTATCACAGTATCTGACGAGTCTCGTTACGTTAGTAAAACGTTACGGTTGCTGCCGCAGACCGGCGCGGTGCAGTCCGATATAAATTATACTCTCACGTGAGCTACCAGTGATTTGCCATCGAGTTAGGATAGACATGAGGTATCACCGCATCTGACGAGGCTCGTTACGTTAGTAAAACGTTACGGTTGCCGCCGCAGACCGGCGCGGTGAAGTCCACTATAAATTTTACTCTCACGTGAGCTACTAGCGACTTGCCATCGAGTTAGGACAGACAAGAGGTATCATCGCATCTGACGAGCATCGTTACGTTAGTGAAACGTTACGGTTGCCAACACAGACCGGCGCGGTGCAGTCCGATATAAATTATACTCGTACGTGAGCTACCAGCGACTTGCCATCGAGTTAGGACAGACAAGAGGTATCACCGCATCTGATACGGCTTCGTTACGTTAGTAAAACGTTACGGTCACCGCCGCAGACTGGCGCGGTGCAGTCCGATTTAAATTATACTTGACGTGAGCTACCAGCGACTTGCCATTGAGTTGGGACAGACAAGAAGAGGTATCTCCGCATCTGACGAGCCTCATTAGGTTAGAAAATCCACAGATTAATAATAAGTTTGGTAAAACGTTACGGTTGCCGCCGCAGACCGGCGCGGTGCAGTCCACTATAAATTATACTCGTACGTGAGCTACCAGTGACTTGCCATCGAGTTAGGATAGACAAGAGGTATCACCGCATCTGACGAGCTTCGTTACGTTAATGAAACGTTAAGGTTGCCAACACAGACCGGCACGGCTCAATCCGGTATAAATTATACTCTCACGTGAGCTACCAGCGACTTGCCATCGAGTTAGGACAAACAAGAGGTATCACCGCATCTGACGAGCTTCGTTACGTTAGTAAAACGTTACGGTTGCGGCGCGGTGCAGTCCGCTATAAATTATACTATTACGTGAGCTATCAGCGACTTGCCATCGAGTTAGGACAGATAAGAGGTATCACCGCATCTGACGAGTCTCGTTACGTTAGTAAAACGTTACGGTTGCGGCGCGGTGCAGTCCGCTATAAATTATACTATTACGTGAGCTATCAGCGACTTGTCATCGAGTTAGGACAGACAAGAGGTATCACCGCATCTGACGAGCATCGTTACGTTAGTGAAACATTACGGGTGGCCGCCACAGACCGGCGCGGTGCAGTCCGATATAAATTATACTCTCACGCAAGCTGCTAGCGACTTGTCATCGAGTTAGGACAGATAAGAGGTATCACCGCATCTGACGAGCCTCGTTCGGTTAGAAAATCCATAGATTAATAATATGTTTGGTAAAACGTTACGGTTGCCGCCGCAGACCGGCGCGGTGCAGTCCGATATAAATTATAGGTACTCGTACGTGAGCTAGACCATCGATTTGCCATCGAGTTAGGACAGACAAGAGGTATCACAGTATTTGACGAGTCTCGTTACGTTAGTAAAACGTTACGGTTGCCGCCGCAGACCGGCGCGGTGCAGTCCGCTATAAATTATACTCTCACGTGAGCTACCATTGACTTGCCATCGAGTTAGGACAGACAAGAGGTATCACAGTATCTGACGAGTCTCGTTACGTTATTAAAACGTTACGGTTGCCGCCGCAGACCGGCGCGGTGCAGTCCGCTATAAATTATACTCGTACGTGAGCTAGACCATCGACTTGCCATCGATTTAGGACAGATAAGAGGTATCACCGCATCTGACGAGCTTCGTTACGTTACTAAAACGTTACGGTTGCCGCCGCAGACCGGCGCGGTGCAGTCCTATAATAAATTATACAAGTATGTGAGCTACCAGCGACTTGCCATCGAGTTAGGACAGACAAGAGGTATCACCGCATCTCACGAGCATCGTTACGTTAGTGAAACATTACGGGTGGCCGCCACAGACCGGCGCGGTGCAGTCCGATATAAATTATACTCTCACGCAAGCTACTAGCGACTTGTCATCGAGTTAGGACAGATAAGAGGTATCACCGCATCTGATGAGCCTCGTTAGGTTAGAAAATCCACAGATTAATAATAAGTTTGGTAAAACGTTACGGTTGCCGCCGCATACCAGCGAGGTGCAGTCCGATATAAATTATACTCTCACTTAAGCTACTAGCGACTTGCCATCGAGTTAGGACAGACAAGAGGTATCACCGCATCTGACGAGCTTCGTTACGTTAGTAAAACGTTACGGTGGCCGCCGCAGACCGGCGCGGTGCAGTCCGCTATAAATTATTTAAGTCCTGGATTGTTTGCGGGACAAACTACTCTATAACTACCGGGAAGCAAATGAGGATGAGATTTTTGTTTATTCACCGGGGGTACCGTTTGTCATTTTATTCATACTACGTTCAGTTTCGGAGATAATTAACTGTGACTGATAGATGGAAACCCGACGTGTTATTCTACAGGGTGATCCAAACGGAGACGTTCAAAATTTTTTTTAGATTCCTTGTACCTCCTCGGTGTATCTAAAAATACACCATGTAAGTGTATGTTCCGCGATTTTTCGTAGCTTTAGAAGTTATGATTTGTCAAATACTTATATTGTATTTGAGAATTTTCTACCGGATTAAAAGTGTCATAAATAACTTTTACAAATAAGAATTTTTTGAATATTTTTTTTTCAAAATGTTCGTCTGGAAACACTCTTCCATACGTAAAATAATCAGCAACATGAAGTCCATACAGGTTACCGTAAAAGAGGTAGAAACTGGAATTTTTTTTTACGCTTGAATCGGCTTCCAAAGTTAATTAAAAATGAAAAATCCGCTAGACAAAATTGTGATCGACTAAAATAAATTTTGGACGTCTCCGTTTGGAGTCCCTGTATGAGTGTTCCGTTTTCCCGACTTTGGTACCAAATTCAAATAAAAACTGTATACGAATCTCATAAATATTTACGACAATAATTACTCTCGGGGTAGTCAGTTTGCTACAAGAACCAACAATATTTTGCTTGCAAATGTAGCAACATAACTCTCAGCATATTTATGGCTTCAGGGTGGATTGACGTATCAAATAAGATTCTGTTTTGTACGTCAGTCATCATGTATAAACTTACGACAGTAATTCCTTCTGGGGTGGTCAGAAACGTAACTGTTGTTGTTAATGTTTTTTAACATGCAATTTACTTTTTTAATTTTATTCAAAAACTAAGTAGGTACACTAATAAATAATAGAAATCGAGGATGACTATTTACAAAAACTATGTCTAGTCAGAAATCTATTTATCCAGTCACCTCAAAACGACACCCACCCACGGTAAGAAATGGAGTGGTTCATTCTAACCAAAGCTATACCAAAGGCCACGCGGTTCACAGTACAGCCAGGACAGTTTGATTAAATATATCCCAACCCAAAGCTGTTCAACAATTACGTATTCATGAAGACGAAGGCGAGTCGAGATAGAATTAATAAATCTCCTAATTTCGCGAGGTTTTACCTTCAAATTTTACTGGCAGCTTTCAAATTAGCTGTGTTTGGATTACTCTAGGGACAAGTAATCCAATTCAGTTATAAAGATCTCGCTCATACCTTCTCGTTAAGCTGGAAGCCTGGTACATTGAGTGATAGCTAGGTATTTTCTAAATTGTCTATACAAGATGTTAAAAAAATACAAATAAACATTTTGTGGTGGTTAAGACCATCGAACTGAACAACTTTCAGTATTGGTATTTCGATATTGGTCCCATAAGAGTCCCATTTCCCAATATCGAAATGGCGAAAAAAAATACAGATGTTCCATCATCATCATATCAGCCGATAGACGTCCACTGCTGGACATAGGCTTCCCCCAAAATGGGGAGATTTGCCATAATTGCCAAGATGCGATGCGTTTGCGATGTTCCATACTGAACTACAGATCTACTCGAGCTTGGGAGCGAGAGTATGGGACAAAAAGATATTTTTTTTCGCGATTTCGATGTTGGTCCCATAGTGAAAGTTGTTCAGTTTGATGGTCTCAACAACCCCATAAAAAACTGGAATGTTAATTTTGACTTTTGTAATAGGACTAGTATAGAAGAGTTTTTTAAATGATTTTCCACAAGATGGAGATGTTTTAATTTTTTTCTCTTCATATGAAAAGATTCATGGCGGATGGGAAAGAGTGCACCTATCATATTCCTACGTTTCATGTTTATCCTCGGAGGCTTTCTGAAAAGTCATCAGAGGTATGATTACCATTTTAAAAAGACGGACATTCGATTTAAACCTAAACAGATGCCGGGCATGAATATGGGCGTAGTTGAATTCTCTGAGTAATGGGAACTAGGTAGATAATAATGATTTTCGCAAAAAAAATCTTACCTGTGTTGGTAGAGCCGCGGGATTTGCTACATTCCAGCTTACCTCGCTTTTGCTGCCTGACAGCCGATAGCCTCGCAACCCGATATGCTTAGATCAAAGTAAAATAAATGGATAGGCCCAAAGAAGCCTGTATGTAGCGCTATGATAAAAACAGAAACTCAGAGCGAGCTAAGCGAGCTCGTCTTTTCTCCGAACTACGTATCAGTTATAGATAGAGCTCGATCAATAAATTTTTTTTTTCAAATTTTACGCCCCTAACAAAACTATCGATAGAATTGCTAAATTCAACTATGATCTTGATAATTTCGAACCCTGCTTCTTCTTGAAATGATTCCGTGCTTCGGATGGCACTTCAAGCTGTTGGTCCCGGCTATTATCTCTGGTGGTTTATAGTCGTTACATAAAAACCACGTCAGAGGCCGTAAGGCGGTCTGAAAAAACTCTGACACCAGGGCTCTGCCCACTCGATAAGAAGAAGAATTCAACTATCGAAGGGCAACACTAGATTAAATCAAAACCTGATGGAACTTGTGCTTTGACTGGTTGAAAATCTATCTTTTTACGGGATAGTCTTCTTTCTGTGTGACCACAATCTCCTTGCTGTCACCTCTACTCTAGTCGATTCATTCAGCTAGAGATTACAAACATCGATAAGTCAGGATCCAATTACTCGAAGGCCGAATGCTTCAGATTCTTTCAAGGGATAACTTTATTTTGTCCGAAGGTTTTTCTGAAAGCTGCTGCTTTAAATCTAAATGGGAATTGCAGTTTTTTCACTGGGTATAAAGAAATTAAATATAGCAGTCAGTTGAAAAGATTCGTAGCGTAAAATCTGAAAGGAAAATTCGAATTGCCTGTAAACAAAAAAGTAAAAAAGGAAAAGGTCAAATAAATGCGAGGCGGACTCGCTCAAGCTGCTGTGATGAATAATTTTAGTTCATATGTATATTAGGAAAGAAAAAGAAGGTTCTCTTGGAATGTATTTATTAAACGATCGAGTATCGTTTTGAGTAATCGTAAAACGTGGTAGGACGAAATTGGTTCTGTTAAATAATTTTGGTTCATAATGTCTCTTTCCTACTTAGACTACTTATATCGGGACGCGTAACCACGTGTCATTCTACTAACAAACTTTCTGCCACTTTTTGCGGGGGGCGAAGTAACATGTTATCCGCAACTTTGGATTTTATTCCCTATGACTTTAAATTCTAATTTTGAATGTTCAAAATCATGAAAAGTAGTCTCGTGTAAACCCCAAACGTTCTAAGTTCGAAATTATTGTTTCGCAATAATAGTTTAGTGATAAGTTATAAAATTAAATGTAAATGCGCAAGATTAATTGATCTAATACCGTGGCAGAGGGGAAATGCTACCGCAAGGCCGGTCCTTATAATAAGTAGTCTAAGCTTTCCTATAATATCTCTTTCCCGAAATGCACTCTGGATTGCGATTTTAGAATCTCATACGTTGAACTCAGAAGTTCAAAATGTAAGAAGATACGCATCTTTCTACTGCTGATTTGACTTTCAAAAATCGCACACCTGGAGTATGATTTTTGAAAGTCAAATCAGCAGTAGAAAGATGCATATGCATAGTAATTTTGACTTTATCAACTGCTGAGTTCAACGTGTCTGGTTCAAAAATCACACTCCTGGATTCAAAATGTTCCTTACCCAGAATGTATCTTTCTCAAAATGTCCCTTTCCCAGAATGTCCATATTTACTGAAAAGATTAACAGAATTCGATAACTTCTCTCTCACTCTTCTAATAGAAGCGAGCGGTTTCCCGATCTATCAGATTTTGAAACTTGCTTTCCTAAAACTGTACTCTAAAGGTACTTGTAATAAAGTTTCTAACCGCCCCAAAAGGGAATACAGTCGTGATAATATAGGCTGGAATCTCGTTTTAGTATCACATCCCACGCTTTATTTAAAACATCTAACTATCGATCCCTCCCGCTCGTTGCCCAAGTTCGAGCTATGTTAGAAGTTCTGATTCAAGCCATTTTCGTTCTTAGGCCGCAGGAGTTAAGAGTTAAGGACAGTTCGCACTAACTGTTCGGATGCGTTGTCGCTGATTCCATTTCCTTTTGTGGATTCTGAGAATTGTGTCGGGATTCGCGGTTATGGATATTAAACCATGTCTTCCTTTTGATACAGTGTCTTTTTATGTTTACATTTAGTTATTTAGATGTGTTAAATAAAGAGTTTGTGTTTGTGTCATACAGGGTGTTAACTTAAATGCGGTACATATTTAAGGTGTGCTTTGGAACTTATGCCAATATCGAAATGACGAAACTCTACAACTCATGGCTTTCGCTTTACAACCTTAAATTCGTCGTTGAAACATCGACGAGCTGACACTTCGGTATTCATTAAGGTCATGTCATGCATCAAACTCATATAAAAACTTCGACGATCTGATGGATGTAAGAAGGATGTAACATTTGTGAGCTCGTTGGTGTTTTTGACAGCGATGTGACGCTTAGTGAATTGCACTCCAGTTAAGCCGACAGGTTGAATTTTAGGCAAAACGCGACATAGTAAAATGTTTTATTAGGCATAATGCGAAATAGGTACATTCATCGATCAAGTATAGGGTAGATTTTGAAACGCCGCTCGGAAAATGGCACCATCAAAACAAAGCACAATCTGGCAGTGTGCCTTGTTTCACTCTCAGTCGCTAATCGAACGTGCCTGCAAAAACAACTCACGAAAAGTGCAAAAAACAAGATGGAGTGTCATACTTTCAGTAAGTATTGCTTTGTAATCACATTATCTTCAATATTTGTCATATATCATGGCATTTAATCGCATTTTTTCAATATTTTTGTTCATTTACACCAACGCGGCAAGCACGTAACTATCCCTTTCACTCTCGCCTACGCGAGTATAAGCGAAAAAGAACCGAGGATTACCAAATTAAATGAGCAGATCTCGCTCCTGCGTGTGCTGTTCTCGGTGATGACCTTGATGAGCGCAGTTCCAAAATGACGTTACACGCATATCCTTTGAGACGATTTTGTACTTTATTGCTATAGCAGTAAAGGTAATTTAAAAATGAATATTTTTTAATAAGTAAAAACTAAAACGCTTTCGACGTTATTACTGAGCATTAAGGTCTATGTTAAAATGAAAGGCTGAGGAGGTATATACCGTAGTTATATCTGTGTAAGTATGAATTGACGCGGCGCCGCAGATTGGATGTGATTTTGTATAAGACTGTTTGTCTACCCTATATTTGGTCGCAGGGTTCATCCCTATTTTTTATAACTATAAAATGATAAGGGTGTATTCAGATAATGAAACTAAACAACTTTCCCTTAATCGAAAAAGGAGAATTTTCCCCTAGGAAATCAATCGGCTAAATCGTACTTTTGTATGGTCCATTTTTTCTCGTTTTCCGATCCATGCTTCCTAGGGAAAGTTGATAAGTTTCATTATCTGAATAGGTACATCCTTAACAGTTTTATCATGGTATTAGAATACAGTGGTATTTCAAAAATAACAACTAAGACATAAAACCATAACAAAGTCCGATCGTGTTTCTAAAATAATATTCTGTATAGGTAACACCTATTAATATGGTTTAATTTCGGTTTAGGTTTACTGAGAACAAAACGATTGGCAACGACATGGAAACGACCTATTATTATTTTTTAAATAATATCTTTAACAGCTCTGAATACTTGTCCTTTTGGGGCACTCGTAAAATTCTTGATCTTGATGACGATGAATCAGTGGTCGATTTTTTGCCGCCAACTTGATCGAGGTAGTTTTTGTATTTATTTGATATTCCTGTTATACCGGATGGTAAGCAAATCATGTTAACAAATATCACTAAACCAATTTTTCACGAATTTAAAACAAAACTCCACCGTTTATAAAAATGGCGCCATTTTTATACGGCCGACGTTATTTTGCAAGCGTCTCATGCAAACTCCTATAAAAGGGTCAGCGCCAAGTGTTACTTTACCGCTAAACAACTAATATCCAAAGTTTAGATAAAGAGCATATTGCACACTTAATATCACATTACCGGGAGAACATGAATATAGAAGCAGTACATTATTAGCATCGTTAGTGGAGCGCACGAGCCCTCGTAAACCCACCGCTGTTGCCATGCAGGGCACTTGTGAGAGTATACACTTAGAACAACGTCTAGCTGTTACTGATGCCCTGGTACTTTTACCCGTACAGCTTTATCTTAGTGCTTGAGCGACCAAGCTAAAAGCATCCTCTTTGTTGGATTTTATGAAGGAAAAGTTTTAAAAGTTGATAATGGATGGAGATAGGACTGTATCAATATTGTTTTTTTTTTATCTCATAGTTGGTCCCATATTTTCACCCCTTTTGAGTTTTTGGAAGCATTTCTCTTTACACCGTGTATTATTTTTAATCTTCTTATCGGGTGGGTAGCAAGCCCTGGTGTCAGCTTTTTCAAACCACCTTACGGTATCTGACGTGGTTTTTTTAACGTACTTAATGAATGACTAGTACCACTAGAGATAGTAGCCGGGACCAATGGCTTAACGTGCCATCCGAAGCACGGAATTATCTTTCTTTTCAGACAATCAGGTGATTCAGCCTGCAATGTTCTAACCAACTGGGAAAAAACGCACAAAGTAACTTTTCGCTAGGTGCCGTGGGAACCGAACCCACGACCTCCGTGTCAAGAGCCCAATAACCATTAGACCACGGATGCATTTTTATGCTACCGTCATTGACTTACCAGCTACTGGACCAAGGGTCCGCGCTCAAAAGTGTAAGATGCAAAAGAGCACCAAAACGTAAAAAGAGAACCAATAACGCGAGAGTCTTCGTTTGATCGGCCGTCTACGCGCACGCACGGGCGCGCGGCGTGCACTGTGCAAGAATTCCAACATTTTAAATGTTTTTAGTTGATTTAGGTATATTATTACACGTACTTACGTTTGTGTAGACGTCTTGGACACTTTTTTTAGAGAATTTGGTACTAGACCCGTCTCGTCCATAGTATTCTACGTTGGCTATCGTACTAATTGGGCGAAAGAAAAGAGGGTAAACTCGACGACATCTCACAACTGGTACCACAAGAAAAATGGCGATCCTTTCTGTAATGACGTCGTAATTATCCCAACTAGGATACAATGCAGAACCAGCCCATTGCCGAGTAATGGATACATTAGCTCTCTGAGAATACTCCCTGTGCCTGTGATTAATGAACGCACTATGGTTTACGGGAAAAAACTACAATTAGCGTCGCCTGACTTATCGATAGTTTGCTATCGATATTGGCGCTATTTTTATGGTCTTTCTTAATATACTGGTAGTTTTTTTTAAAGGGATAATTAGATTATGAATATCTACTAAGACCGAGTCGTAATTAAGAGGGAGAAAACAAAAACCCAGGGTACTATGAAACGAACGAATTTTTTGTTGTCATAAAGGCCACTTCAAGGATTTAAATTAAATTAAATTAAATTAAATTAAAAAGTATTTATTTGACTCTTATTGTCACTTCAAGGATTTTATTTTTGAAGCAACCTTCGGTGCTAATTCAAGCTTACCTGTGTATGTGCTTATCTCTGCCTTTAAGCCTAAAAAGAGATAATTTCTCCAGCTATGGGGAAAAGGCCACCAAAAAATGATAGCTTATAGTTGGCGTATAGTTAGGGAACTTATGTCGATTTGTTTCTCATAATCTCTAGATTATAGTGGTAATATTAGCTATACCTTATCTAAACGGAGTGTCGCGTAATCGCAGTTGGCGCACATCTTGTCTGGGTAAGATATGTTAATTTTTTTTTTAATTTTCGTATTAACATCCAAGATGTTCCTATACACGCATTCCTTTACATGTGCCGTTTTAATAGGAAATAAGAATCTTAGCAAAAAAAGTCAAAACGGTGCATTTTTATTTTTATTTCATAAATCCGTTTGCATTTTTACCTAATCTTTCGTCCGATTAATAAAGTAAATTAAATTATATTTTTAGAGTGTAATACCATCAATAAACGTAACCGTTTGTGGGCCTACAGTAAATTGTCTCCTTTGGTCCTTTTAAAGGGACCAGCGGGCTTACGCGGTTATAGTATTACTTTATTTTATTTTTCTGTTCATTCAAGTTAATATCGATTGTTTGTCAGTTTTTCTACATGTAGATAAAATCAAAATAGTCATTTTACGGAGTTTTGTTAGGCGGGGTAGGGAGTAATTATTAATTGGACTTTTAAACTGTAACCGGCACCATTTCGACCCCTCTGGCCTCAATTGTCGTAAACGCCATAAAGGACTTTTTACAGGGGAAGCAAAAAACCAAAAATAGAAAAAAGAAAAATTAATATCTTTTTTACTTTTTTAGCTATATTGATGATACTTACATAAAATTACTCGTACTCAAATGTTTCAAAAACTCATAAGTATTGCACTGAAGTAGAATGCAGATTTAAGAAGTTAGCATGGAGATACGCCCTAAAATAAAACTGTTGAATGGTGTTTACTACCCAAAAATAGTACAAAAATGTATTGCTGATTAATAATAAAGTAGTGAAAGCATTTTTATAAACAAACAGGCAGTGATTAAGCAGTAAAAGGCTATTTTAATAAACTAATTTTTATGTTTTATTCATTGTGGGCTAAGGTAATTATGTGTTAAGGTAATGTGTTATATTCAGATACTTAGCAAAAACAATTATACCTTATTTCCATTAAAAAGATGTTCAAGAATAGGTGGGTATTAATTAATTTTAGGTAAAGGGTGAATAGCTCATCGTTTATTGTGTCTTTAATTAAAATATTTTATAATCTTTGATTCATTTATTTTCATAATTAAATTGTAGGCACATGTTTCATGTTCATACATCACATTTACATTTTTTAACCTTCATAGGATAAGAAAAAGAAAAAATCACGCATAAAATTAAAAAAGGAACTTTTGGTAATTATTAATTTACACGACATTAAAATAATAGCTGCATTTTCATCCTCTTCGTCACTTTCTAACAGGATGTCCAAGACTTGAGCCTCATTTGGAAGTAGTAAATATTCGTTATGGTAATGTTTAAATTCTTTAAATTTATGGATAATTTATTGTTAAGAGGATGGTGTAGTGATACGACAATCAAGCAAAACGCAAGCCAAATAGATCAACCAAATGTATATAAGCTTCCTTGCGTATCGTCTTTGAGCTTGGCCGGCGGCGTTAACGTTTTTCTCCCCTTTGAAAACAACGCATTTTGATAATTTTTGGCTCATTAATCCAAAGATAGAAAACTAGGTTTGTACGTTTTGATATTTTTGATGTACTTTTATGTATGTATATTAAATAAAATATACGCGATTTTAGATTTTCATACATAACATTACATTTTTGCTTACAATTTTCAAAACGTACGAACCTAGTTTTTGGTCTCAAGAATAAGTGTAATAAAAATCATTAAAATATGTTATGTTTTAGTGGTTGGGAAAGGTTTTTTAACCGACGAAAACAAAACAAAAAACGAGGTGGTTTTCAAGTCTCAATACCTTTTGGAACATGCTAATACAAAATACATACATACACTACACTAGTTACATAAATACATTTATTTACACAATACAACGGTTTTCCTATATCCTGTTACTTACTTTGTTTTGTAAATTAACTTTAGCTTTAACTTTTTTTATAAATGTACTTCTTACTCCTGGCGGGAGAAGACCTGGTGACTTGAAGTACAGGTACGCAAGTACACATACTTACTAAGCACCAGTCTCCACCCACAAACTCTTGTACTTCATTTAATATTTTTATTGCTCTTATAAATTTTGTGTTTGTGGTGAGAAAAATAAAAAAAATTGTATTGTATTTGTATTTGTAAGTCGACGAGTACATATTTTTTTTTAATGTATGAACACGCATAACTTTAAAAAAAAAAAAAAAAAAAATGTACTTTATTGCCACACAAAAATACAGAATAGGACACAAAACAATAAATAGATTCATCAAACAGAAAAGTTCAAATAACAACAGATTTATGACATGGCTGTACCGTACAATTTTTCTTTCCGTGCAGCTAAACATTTATTAGGCACCCATCCATATCATTATATATAATATAAATAAAACCAAATAATAAAACAAACATTGAACATAAGTAGGTAGTAAATAAAACAATTTAATCATTTCATGGTAAAAAAAATAATAAAATAAAAAACACATTGTGGCAATAGGTTAGGACTCAGTGTCCGCTGGCAGGACCTAATAAGATCTGCTGCTCAGCACTGATTTGCAGTCCCAACCTGCTCTTATATCATTTTACAGAGTACCTAATCCGATTTTGATAATTTTTGTTTTATTTAGTAGGTCATAGGTACTTCAGAGGTGGTCCCATTTTAATTTGGTGAAGATCTGGTAAAGGGCTTCGGAGATAGACAATAGAACTCTCTAAAAATCTATAGCATATCATCGACGATTGAAATAAATGATTCGATAACTTCTTACAGAGTAGTCCGATTTTGATAATTTTTTTTGTTTGGTAGGTTGTACTTCAGAGGTGGTCCCATTTTAATTTGGTGAAGATCTGGTAAAGGACTTGGGAGATAGACAAAAGAACTCTTCAAAGATCATAGCATATCATCGACGATTGAAATAAATGATTCGTGTTCATGTTTACATGTACAACGGATGTGTCGTAAACGACATTTTAAGTTAACAATTTGTACGTTTTGGGACGTAAATGACACGATTCAACGTCTGTTCAGGTGACACCGGGTCGTAAACGACATTTTAAGTTAACAATTTGTTCGTTATGGGACGAAAATGACACGATTCAACGTCTGTCTAGGTGACACCGGGTCGTAAACGACATTTTAAGTTATCAATTTGTTCGTTTTGGGACGTAAATGACACGTTTCAACGTCTGTTCAGGTGACACCGAGTCGTGAACGACATTTTAAGTTCACAATTTGTTTGTTTTAGGACGTAAATGACACGATTCAACGTCTATTCAGGTGACACCGGGTCGTAAACGACATTTTAAGTTAACAATTTGTTCGTTTTGGGACGTAAATGACACAATGTAACGTTCCTTTCTTTGCGCATTTGTTAGATAATTGACAGACCAAAATATTTAAAATTCCATTAAATTATGCTTATTAATAAAAAGGTAACTTTTTGACTTGAAATCGACAATGAACGACGACGAAGGGTGCTAGTCTCTCAAAGGTATGCCATACTAATAATTGTACTTGTTGTACTACTTGTAATACTTGTTTACTAAATAAATGTGTATTAATATGGTTAGTAATTCTGAAAAGTAAGCCGATAAGAGTCGGTATGTAGGTACGGCCACTGGCATTTACGTCACAACATCGTAGAGCGTATTTTGAAAAATAATTTTTTTTTTGCTTTTACGACACTGTGATTAAATTGTGATTAAGGTTTGATTGGGTCGTAAACGACATATTTTGTAATCTTCGAATGAAAATGTCTTTTATGTCTTTTCGATTGGTGTTTACGTCACAGGATCAAATATTTTGTAAATGAAATGTCTTTTACGTTAACTTTTATTTATTTTATTAGTTTTAGACAAAAAAAAACAATGGTAGTAAACGACATTTTTTTGGGATTAGAAGAAGTTTAAATACACCGATCGATAGAGCGAAAAAAAATAAACAAAACTGCATTTTTAACTCATTTTGGCCAAAAGTGGCGTTTACGACCTTTGAGGCCAGAAGGGTCGATTTAGTGACAAAAATACTATCTTAAACCAAATTTAAAAAAAATTTGCTACGCAATATAGCAATCAAAATTGTGTGTCCCAGGAGGCTTTTAAATTAATAATATGAATACTAATGCACTCATTTGAATTAGATTTAACAATATATATTATTATTGATTAATAAAATAAGCATTAAAATTAAAAAAATAAGGTATTTATTAGAAAATACGAATGTATTTTTCAAAACCTTCTAAGTAGACAAAAATATTTACACCATGTTTGAAGTATGTATGATGGTAAAGCCTTAAATATGTGCAAAAAATTATCATCAAGGTTTTTTTTGAACGAGATAATATCTATATTTTGAAATTGGAACTGTTGCTGACGTTAATTTTATTTAATTTTGGTACATTCTTAAGCTCAAATTGGCTCTTCAATATTAAAGCGAAAAAAAAAATGCAATTAGTAATTAGTCCCGGCTCAAACCGTAAAATGACTGGGCTAAAAGGGTAGTCTTGAGCTTGCACTTCGTCAATATGAACTATTGAGTTTACTGAATGTTATTATTTTTTAATTTTAATTTATGTACGTATGTGTACCTACGTCGCCTGCAGACGACACAATGCTGATGTATGTTCCCAGTGAACTCTTCACCAAGTCAACCGATTTTGATGGAAGTTGGCATTTATGTGTAATTTGGTCCAACTTGAGAGATAGGATAGTTTTTATTTCGATTAATGGTCTTTTAATAATTTATCATTAACAATAAACTGATATATCAATGTTGATTGTTTTTATGGTTGGTGTAGGGTATGTGGTGCTTAATGTATTACGTATACGCATCAATACGATTCTCACTAAATATCCATACTGTACTTATATGTGTAATAGGTACTCAATTGCCTAAAAAACTGTCAACAGAATATCACTAAAATAATCTAGATAGAGAATAAAACATCTTATATCTTCTTAATATATAAAACAAAGTCGGGTTTGTTCGAACACTTATAACTCGAGAACGGCTGGACCGATTTTCATGATTTTTGATTTGTTGTATTTGTATCCGTCCCGAATAACAGAATAACTATTAGAAACATTGGAAAATTGGCGAAAAAATAAAATGTCCACGCGTACGAAGTCGCGGGCAAAAGCTAGTTTATAATAAATAAGTCAGCTTATCAAATTCACGGCCAGTGACTCGGAAACCAACGATACACGCCATGTTGCCAATCTACAAAAAGCTAAAAGTGATCCACTGAAAATATTGACGAATCGAATGTCTGTCGGTTTCTTTTTGTACACGATTACGGAGATAAAAGGAGGATTGAGTTTTTTATATGGATGTAAAGTGTGTATTTTTATGCATAACAATAGAAATAAAATAAAAAATGTCTTGGACTATGCGATCGTCGCGCGCTCGCGATTTATGGCCAATTAGGACGCATCCTAAGAAAGTGTGTGTGAAATGGTATAGTATAAGAGATAGACGTAATTTTTGTAACTATCAGCTGCAAGGCTGATTTTGTATTCATATGGTGAAGTGCATGTCTGTGATGGGGATGGATTAGGTCTGCCTGCATAACTCCAGTCGGTTTAGGAGTTACAGACGTTTAAAGGTCAGTAAAAAGTTAACGAACAGCTGCAAGGCTAATCATAGAATATAATTGTAATATACACTGTAGCCATTCGAACAGTACAAAAACTGCTATGATCTGTCAGCCGTTCAAAGGTCCGACCTTTGAACGGCTATATCTCCCAAACCGACTGACAGATCATGTCAGTTTTTGTACTGTTCGCATAGCTATAGTGCATATTATAATAATACCTCCATGTTCATTCATATTTATTTTTAGGAACCATACCAGACCTTTGAACGGTTGTAACTCCTAAACTGACTGGAGCTATGCAGGCAGACCTGGTCCAGCCCCATCACGTAGATGCTCTACACCCTAAGAATACTGAATCAGCCTTGCAGCTGATGGTATCAAAAAGTACGTCTATCTCTTGAAATAGTCGCTTTTTACAACAAACTATTCGAAATTATCGTTCTCTTTATATAAAAGTGATCAATAAAATAAAAATCGCTCTCCCGAAGTTGAATATCATCATACGCTTTACCCTTTTTACGAACCCCTAGAGGAATGTCTGGACTACGTCGCGGCACTTCGTGGCGTATTATGACACTGACAGCTGTCAACTTGCCCAATTCTCATAAGGACAGAATACCTCTATCACAATAACGTGAACGAAGATATATTAGTCCGAGATCCGACCGTAAAATTATGCACCTATTTCTTTTTTGAACGAAATGATTCTAGTGAATGTTTACACAGGAGTTAATTCAACGCCAAATTGCCAAGAAAAATCTTGCCGCAAGTACCTTTTCCATTATGATTTTTGATGTAAATTTTTCCAACTATCTGTTTGGGAAATAAATGAGGTACCATCGGAAGGAGACTGATCTAAAGTACTGGAAAAACTAGTGTTGCCACCTCTCAGTCTGCCGCAACTCTAGGGTTGCCTGGTTCAAAATAAATGACTTCTGTGAACGGCGGCGTCGACCTTGGCGGCAGACTAAGGGCCGGTATTTCAATCGAAACTTATCCTAGCTTAAGTTGAGAATCGATTTAAGTTGCACTTAAGTGTATTTCATAATAGTCATAAGGTTAAGTTACACTTAAAGTCTGCCTTAAGTAGCGCTTTGCTGAGTGAAGGATTTCTTTCACTTAGGGCCGGTATTTCAATCGAAACTTATCCTAGCTTAAGTTGAGAATCGATTTAAGTTGCACTTAAGTGTATTTCATAATAGTCATAAGGTTAAGTTACACTTAAAGTCTGCCTTAAGTAGCGCTTTGCTGAGTGAAGGATTTCTTTCACTTAAGCTCCAGAATAACGGAAATCTTGGTGTACAGTATTGCCACAAATAATAATCAGCAGTGTATGGTATGATATAAAACATTATTTTATAGAAAGTATATTTTTAAAAGTGCGGTATGATTTAAATTTATGTGATAATACATGTTTATTTATTAAATTTGTGAATGTGAACATTTTAAAAATATACATACTCACGCGAATAATAAAATTTTAAAAGACATTGCTGTACGTAGTAAATAATATATGTACTCTCTGGCAACATTTTGGCCTTTAGCTTAGCGCAGTTTTGTTTTGTTGTTGTCTGTCCTAGGAGTGAAGAAAGTGTTCTGTGTTGTGAATTGTGATTCTCTTTGGTGGTGCAGTCCGGCTTTGAACATTTCATCAATGTTATGTTTATATTTTACCTTAACCTAGGATCTACGGTTAATTCTACGATTCTGGTAAGTAGCCCCTACCTACCTAGTCTACACCTATAAAATAACACCACATGTTCTTTTCTCTCCTATGTTATAGGGATATAGGTAATACCTTTCAATGCTCTTTTTTGTGCTATGCTATGAGGCTAATATGAGCATGCTTTGACATAGGAACATAGGTTACACAGGTACCTAGTAAAACGTAAATACCGGATGCTCTTTTCTCTCTTATTTCATAGAGATATGACCCAGTAAAAAAGCTAGAAGATAACGAAGTTTTAGAAAAATATATACCTACTTCAATCCTTTCTTTTCCAAAATCGATCAATAATAATTATTGTGTTAAATGTATTCTTTATTTATTTCAGATCATTGTAAGAGGTCAACAAATTTTAGCGGTATGGAAATTAATAAACTAATGGATATCGTTATTATAGCAAAAGCCACATAGAAAATAAAAAAGTGATGCGACGATTTTGACCTTTGTGACATCACTTATGAGTTTTGTGATACACTTTTTGTATTTTGTATTGTAACTACTTAAGTATTCAATGGTATTAATAAAAAATATGACTTCTAATCTAAAAATTTTATTTTATTTACAGATAAGTAGTAAATAAATAACCTATGATATAACTATTTTATTTACTTCAGTAAAGTAGTAGTTCAGTTCAGTTGTAGTTTAGTATTTCAATACTAAAACGAATTGATACAAAATGCATAGAACATTTTTTATACAAATTGCATATTGTTTTGACCGTAACGTGACTCATGTCAAATCTGTACGTCAGAATGACATTCGTCAGTCATGCCACAGATAACATGAAGAAAGTTGGCGCTAGTGTCTATGTAATGTCACGACAGTGTGAACGGCAAGAACAGTGAACTACTGTTTTAGTTTTATGATGTTGTCATCTTGTCCCTAATCCAGGATTAAAATAAGGAGGACCTTAAATAAATTGAAATACACTTCTGCTTCTCAAATTCTACACTTAGCTTAAAGATGGCACCTAACTTAATGTAGGATTAAGTAGCTATTGAAATACCGGCCCTTAAGCTCCAGAATAACGGAAATCTTGGAGTACAGTATTGCCACAAATAATAATCAGCAGTGTATGGTATGATATAAAACATTATTTTATAGAAAGTATATTTTTAAAAGTGCGATATGATTTAAATTTATGTGATAATACATGTTTATTTATTAAATTTGTGAATGTGAACATTTTAAAAATATACTTACTCACGCGAATAATAAAATTTTAAAAGACATTGCGTACGTAGTAAATAATATATGTACTCTCTGGCAACATTTTGGCCTTTAGCTTAGCGCAGTTTTGTTTTGTTGTTGTCTGTCCTAGGAGTGAAGAAAGTGTTCTGTGTTGTGAATTGTGATTCTCTTTGGTGGTGCAGTCCGGCTTTGAACATTTCATCAATGTTATGTTTATATTTTACGTTAACCTAGGATCTACGGTTAATTCTACGATTCTGGTAAGTAGCCCCTACCTACCTAGTCTACACCTATAAAATAACACCACATGTTCTTTTCTCTCCTATGTTATAGGGATATAGGTAATACCTTTCAATGCTCTTTTTTGTGCTATGCTATGAGGCTAATATGAGCATGCTTTGACATAGGAACATAGGTTACACAGGTACCTAGTAAAACATAAATACCGGATGCTCTTTTCTCTCTTATTTCATAGAGATATGTATGACCCAGTAAAAAAGCTAGAAGATAACGAAGTTTTAGAAAAATATATACTTCAATCCTTTCTTTTCCAAAATCGATCAATAATAATTATTGTGTTAAATGTATTCTTTATTTATTTCAGATCATTGTAAGAGGTCAACAAATTTTAGCGGTATGGAAATTAATAAACTAATGGATATCGTTATTATAGCAAAAGCCACATAGAAAATAAAAAAAGTGATGCGACGATTTTGACCTTTGTGACATCACTTATGAGTTTTGTGATACACTTTTTGTATTTTGTATTGTACTTTAGTATTTAATGGTATTAATAAAAAATATGACTTCTAAAAATTTTATTTTATTTACAGGTAGTAAATAAATAACCTATGATATAACTATTTTATTTACTGAAATACTAAAACGAATTGATACAAAATGCATAGAACATTTTTTATACAAATTGCATATTGTTTTGACCGTAACGTGACTCATGTCAAATCTGTACGTCAGAATGACATTCGTCAGTCATGCCACAGATAACATGAAGAAAGTTGGCGCTAGTGTCTATGTAATGTCACGACAGCGTGAACGGCAAGAACAGTGAACTACTGTTTTAGTTTTATGATGTTGTCATCTTGTCCCTAATCCAGGATTAAAATAAGGAGGACCTTAAATAAATTGAAATACACTTCTGCTTCTCAAATCTTACACTTAGCTTAAAGATGGCACCTAATGTAGGATTAAGTAGCTATTGAAATACCGGCCCTAAGAGGTGGCAACCCTAGTTTTTACAGTACTTTAGATAAGTCTTCTTCCGATGGAACCTCATTTACTTCCCAAACAGATGGGTGGAAAAAGTTATACCAAAAATCATAATGGAAAAGGTACTTGCGGCAAGATTTTTCTAGGCAACTTGGCGGCGTTGAATTAACATCTGTGTAAACATTCACTAGAATCCAATTTCGATCAAAAAAGAAATAGGTGCATAATTTTACGGTCGGATCCCGGTCCATATAGTCTACTTGTTATATCTTAGATTGACATGACCCAGTTTCCCCGGTGGGACGGCTGGCCTCTCTGATACGGGGATCAAAAGTCAAGGTAGAAAAATTTGTAGGAATTGTTATTCAAATAGTGACTTCATTTGCATACCTTTTGTCCCTTCGTAAACATCGTTATCGTATATTTTGGATGAGCTAGATTGCCTATGGAATCTGGTTAGTTGAATAACAAAAACAAGACAATTTTAAGAACACGCATAATATTAGTGTTGTATTAAAAGTGTTGTATAAAACTCAGATCAAAAAAGTCCTCTGTTAAAAAAGCATACTATAAACTGGATGATTATTTCAATGATCGAAATGCTTGGGTCTGAGTGACACTGACTTATAGTACTGTATAGTATCAATTATTTTATTTTATTAAATAGACTATGTATTATTGTATACATAACCTGAGCATAAGAATTTATATTGTTTAGTTATTAAGTCGTGTTATGTTGTAGAGTTTCTGGCCGCCTCTTCTCTACAGCGACAACACGTTCCGACGCGGTGGTAGCTTCAAAAAAAGTGTGCTTCAAGCTCCTATATTGAATAAATTATTTTTGACTTTGACTTTGATTTGAGGGGATTTTCCCCTCAAACGGTGAAGAAACCTGCTTACGTTGGAGAAAAAAATTCTGTATGTAGGTAAACTCTACCAATCCACATTGGGCACGCGTGGTGGGCTGTTGACGCTCATACATCCTCTCCGTGTATAGGGTATAAGTCTGTGCCCTGCAGTGAGGTACTTATACAGGGTATAAGGATAAGTATCATTAATCGTTAAACCACATACCCTACCCATCAAACTGAACAACTTTTACTATGGGAGAAAACCTGTCAGCGCAAAAAAAAGCTGTTCCATACTAAACTGCAATGCCTACTTGATCAAACGAAATGAATGATGAATCAGCAGATTTTTTTTGTTCTGACAAGTTGCTCCCATAGTAAAAGTGTGACCAAGACAACATAATGCTAGTTGTTACTACGACGCGGTAGCGAACCACAAGAAACTACAACCAAACAATACCAGGCAACCATAAAGTTGCCACAGTAATTTTATGATAACCTCACACAGCTCTACCTTAGCTACAGAAATAAGCTTTAAAGTTTACGGAGGGATTTCAACATTGCACCTGCAAATGTCGCATTAGCATAACAAAGACGTGAGCTTGTTACAAGACAAATCTAGATACGCTATTTTACACATGATGCGAATCAAAATATACGCAGCTATTATTTTAATTTCTAATCCAATAAAAATAAAGTTCTTTTTCATACGGTTATTCCGAAATCCGAAGAGAGTGAAAGAATTAGGTCGTAACACTCTTTATTTGCTTACAACCCCGGCGAATTAACTTGACACCCGGCTCGAACGACGTTGGTGTAAACAATAACAAATAACAGCAAAAGAATAACTCGAAAATTCTAAAGCGAGGCCAGTTGCGATAGCATCTCAGTTACCATTGCACGTGTCCCTGCGCTTTAAAATTTTCGAGTTATTCTTTTGCTGTTATTTGTTATTGTACACCAACGTCGTTCGAGCCTGGTGTCAAGTTAATTCGCCCGGATTGTACCAAAAGTAGTAAATTCTGACTAATTCAATTTTCTCAAACATGCTTGGAAATGTGAGCATTATTTTGACAACCTTCTTCAAGATAAATCGAAATTGCTGTACTGGTCAAATACATGCGCGCAGCGGCCCGCAATGTTTGTATGAAAATCCATATCTGTCGTGTTTAGCGACCAAATAAATTACATAGTAAACTCATATCTGTCGTGTAATTTAAAAATGGAACGATCTTTTTCTCCGAAACATAGCGACCAAGGAGGTAACTCATCAAAGGTTTTATTTAAATTTCGAACTGGCTTGCAAATAGAAAGCTGTTTATTGAAAAAAAAAAATTGTTGTTCGTTGTTCGTCATTGATTTTGAAAAGAGTATTAATTTACTGTTTTAATTTCCGCGCATTATTTGAGAAAAGTACTATACAAGCCTTGGCCACAACTAGGCATTGATGGACATACGTATTGTGTGCCTCGGCTTCGCCTCGGCCCACATTTATACGTTCGTCCATCAATGCCTCTGTTGCTGGCCGCTGCAGTAATGTACTATTGTCAACCAATGACGTCAGCCGAGAACCTAAATTACATGCTTCAATTTCCAGGCGTGTATTGTCTCCACTGTCCGTTTAAAAGGACCTTGACACTGGACAGAGTTTTGGCACTGTTAGTAGAAATGCAAACATTCTGACTTTAAGTTATTTAGAACTGGCTATAATATAAGTAAATATCATCATAAACTTTCCGGAGGACATTTTCTAAATGACAGTGAAAATCGAATGAAAATCCGTTGCGTGGTTTAGAAGAAAAAGTAAGCCAAGAAACAGACAGAAGGACGGACGCGGATGGATAGTGACTTTGTTGAGATATCTGTGACTACCAAATCGGAGATCTAATGCTAACCATTGAAACTAGGATACCTAACTTTTTTCGACCAAACTTTCATTTATAGAAGAATAATTATACAAGAAACAATTTAACAACCCTTAAATAACTTCATTCTTCCTAAACCAATACTAAAAGAACGAATGTATTGGCTATGTGCACGACACTAGCGCCACACTAGCGTGGCGTACTGACAGAACTTTTACGGGCAGCCGTGAATTATTTGCACTATTATAGTACTGTAAAAGTCTGTGTTTGTTCGAGGATTCTGCCAAAACTACTGGACCGAATTTGATAAAACTTTTTATATCTAAAAGCTTATTATTAGTCTTAAAAGCTAGCTTATATTTTATCCCGGTACGATGACGGTAGCGGATGCGGACGAAGCCACAGACAAAATCTAAATTGTATCGGAATTCCCATACAAACTTTTACCTCCGGCTCCGTTTTAAAACCTTTGGGGGGTTAAAATGCGACAAGCCTTTTAAGTGAGCATCTAGATGCCAATAGAAACTTACATGCCAAATTTTAAGTTTGTAGTATTGACAGTCTTGGAGATTTCGTGTTAAGTTAGTGTGCTGATTTTCATAGATTCAAGCAAATCTGACACAACTTCGCCGTCAGTAGTACAAATTTCTGCCACGGCGTGCGCTGTGATCGACTTGACAGTTTCCAACACCCACTTCGCACATGGCCAATAATCCACCCAAAGAAAGGTTTCGTTGTATCCGTACTTATTGCAAATTGCAATGTGAGGCTATACAGTTTTAATTTGTTAGGTTTCTTTTTTTTTTTTTTTTTTTTAATTATTTGACATTGATATTTCATCAGTTTCGGTGTAAGCTTAGGGTTGGTAAAACGCAAAATCAGTTTACTGTAGAGCTCTGCTGGAGAGTAACCGGCGCGGGGACTTAAAAATAATCGTAGGCGTAATCTGAGAATGAAAAGTCTATGCCTGAAAATGGCGCCTTTTTTCTTTTTTTAGCACGGCCATTAATCAAACTTGAATATTATAGAAAGAAGAAGAAGAAGAAGAAGTTCAGAATAAAGTTTAAAACAACACTTGTTATTCCAAATATCTCAGAACTCAGTCCGGACGGAGATATAAAGGCTTGAAGTGCACGTAATGATAATATTTTCAACTTAAAGCCTTTATATCTCCGTCCGGACTAAGTTTAGGGATATACAAGTTAATAACTTTTGTTTGTTACTTTATTCTGAAATAAAATATTCAAGTTTGGTTGCTGGCCGCGCCAAAAACAACGGCGAAAAATAAGGCGCCAATCTTACATACATAACCCGCATTGTCTTTTACTCGCGTTTGGTCGAATCGCGCCTTAGTAATACAAACGAAAGGCCCTATATCCAAGACCCAACAGCAGTTACACTGTCGACGTTAAACTACCAGGTGAACATGAATACGAGGACGCATTCATTAGCATAGTGAACGTATAAATTCTGCAAACAGTCGCTCTCGGACTACCTTCTCATTGTTTTCTAACCCTTGTCACAGAATAGATAACAGTATATAGTATGTACTATTACAGAGATGCTATGAAGTCCTTTCTCCTAATAAACTGGAGGTCAAAAAGTCAGTCTAGAAAATTAGGTTTCGTAGACACAATAGCAAGACCTAGATTTTCGCTTACCTTCGCTATTAGATGTACCCTCAGCGTAACATGTATGAGATAGCGATATGGTGTGGAGACAGTGGTTATAAGGAAGCTGTATAGATATTACAAACAATTTAAGCTTCTTCACGGGTGTCTCAGTCATACATATAACAAAAGAAATAATGGTTATGTCAATAAAGACAATAACTCTCTTTATTTAATAGACCGAGATCCGACCGTAAAATTATGCACCTATTTCTTAGGCGAACGAAATGTGATTTTAGTGTATGTTTACACAGGGGTTAATTCAACGCCGCGAAGTTGCCTAGAAAAATCTTGCTGCAAGTACTTTTTCCACCTTTCTGTTTGGGAAATAAATGAGGTGCTATCGGAAGGAGACCGATGTAAAGAACTGGAGAAATTAGATATGCCACCTCTAAGTCTGCCGCAACTCAAGGGTTGCCAAGTTCAAAAATGATTTCTTTGAAGCTGGCAACCCTATAGTTGCGGAAGAATGAGAAGTGGCAACCCTAGTTTTTCCAGTTCTTTAGATAGGTCTCCTTCTGATGGCACCTCATTTACTTCCCAAACAGACAGGTGGAAAAAGTTATACCAAAAATCATAATGGAAAAGTTAAAGATTTTTCTAGGCAACTTCGCGGCGTTGAATTAACCACTGTGTAAACATACACCAGAATCACATTTCGTTCGCCTAAGAAATAGGTGCATAATTTTACGGTCGGATCTCGGACTATAACTAGGAGTACCTATCTCTATATGAGTAAATAGGACCAAAATATAATTCTATCTAGCGCCTTCTCTATCTGCGCATAATAGATTTTTTGTTAAAGCCAATAATATTAGTCTGTGTACCAATCGCCTAGTCTGCGGTTTTACTCGGCTATTCTACTGAACAAATAAAAAGCTGAATCGAAAGAGACGAACGTGGCATGTGTGAAATGGCCAGTATTTTTTTGTTTTCCAGCATATTTGCGGTTCCGTCGCGCCGCTTTTTTAGGGTTACGTACTCAAAAGGTGCCGAAGAGGCCCTATTATTAAGCCTAACTAGTCTAACTACGCAGTCCGGCCGTCCATCTACCTGTCCTACCGATAAAGGGCTGTATAATTTGAACTGTAATGCCGGCTCTTCATTCTCGCCGAGAACGGGCGAGACAGGCCGAGAACGAGAGTGTGGATGCCCTTCATTGTTCTCGTGGCGTCGTAAGCCATAGTAATTTTCCTTGAAAGTTCTCGCTGAGAGTTCTCAGCGAGAATTCTCGGCGAGAGTGAAGTGCGGGCATAATAGCTTTCAAAGAATAACATGCGTTATTATGGCGGATTTACATACATACATACATAAGCTCACGCCATTGTCCCAAGGGGGTAGGCGGATTTGCTGACAAATAATAAAAAAAATTAGGGGCGGACTCCCAATACAAGAAATGCGTTTTTTCCAACATTGTTTTATTTATGCTCCATTGTAAAAACGGTAAAAAACCGAAACTTGGTGTAATTTTGGAACAAACATACTCTAAAGTGTAGTAAAATAATAAATTTATAATAAAAACCGGCCAAGTGTGTGTCGGACTCGTGCTAAGGATTCCGGAGAAAATATATTTTTTTTGTAATAAATAAATAAATAACGCTCACAGGCACATACATTGTAATGATCCCAAGGTAAGCCTTAGGCTTTTTGTTATGGGAATCATACACTAACGGCACAAACATATATCATCCATGACCGAACTGGGATTGGAACCCAGGACCCTGGTTTGGCAGTCCGGCGTGGCAACCATCACACCAACCGGGTCGTAATATTGTATGGTTGTATGTATACATACAATTCCATACCATTGGTATGGAAGAGTCCTCATTCATTAATTGGTACAAGAACGCTCAAAAATTGTTATAAAGTGTTGTTATCGCTTCGACTTAATTGAAAACTCTGAAGAAGTTGGAATAATCAGTTTTAATTACCTCCTAAGTTGTAACTGCTATCAAAACACGATCTGCGTCAGAGCACAGCTTATCTCTCTTGTTAGTTATGCAACCCTGGTATTTAGGGGAGAGAAATTGCTATCTTGGCAATAAGCATTCTAATAATTTAGAAAGGGATGATTATTATTGATCGTTCTGGAAATTGGAGTTGGGAAGTACAAATTCTTATCTTATTGAGAATGATTAATAATAATTAATTTTCTTACGATAGAATTTGAACCATCCTTAAACGTGTTCGAACAGTCCAAATTATCGTCGATCATTTAGCTTTATTTAAACTTTTGTAACCTTTTGATACTAGAACAGGCAAATCTTCTCTTCGATGATAATTGGACCAGTGTACAAGATTCTATCGTATTGTAATTTAAGCTTTATTATTGTGGGTAGCTTTTATGTTTTTTTTTCGAGCCATGTTCGTTAGGAAAAAAATGTTAGTTTCATTGTCTGAATACACTATTTTACTTTGATCTAAGAATAGATACACTCATAAATTGTTGTTAGTAATTAATAAAACCGGTCAAGTGCGAGTCGGGCTACTTGCGCACCGAGGGTTCCGTACACCACCACAGAACACAACATTATTAACTTAGAAAAAAAACTTTTTTTGTACGGGACCTTCAGCGCGAGACCGACTCACACTTCGACGGTTTTTAGTATTTGTTGTTACTCTATAATCACACTAAGTTTGACGCTTGTATATATTACCGATTTTACGGTAGAGCGTGAAGAAAAAACGTTCATAAAAACTAGTTTCTTGTTGAGAACCCCCCTTAATTTTTAACTTTTTGAAATTTTTATTATTTGTTAACAAATCCGCCGTAATAACGCATAACCTGAGAAAATTTCAACTATCTAGCTATTACGGTTCAAAAGTTACAGCCCTAAATAGGTAGGACAGACGGACGGACGGACGGACAGACGGACAGACGGACAGACGGACAGACGGACGGACGGACGGACGGACAGACGACAACGTAGGCTTAGTAATAGGGTCCCGTTTTCACCCTTTGGGTACGGAACCCTAAAAACTAGTGGTGTACACTTACGCAAAAAGGTAAATTATTATATCCTAATAAGAGATTAAAGTAATAAAATCTAAAGGGGTGTACACATTAAAACCTCCGATGGTTCATGCTCACTGAGGTGTTGGTTCACGCTTCGCTGACGATTGCGTTTGATCATCGTTCATGCGTGACTTCACCCATGGGCATGCAGGACCTATTTTTAACCCGTGAAGTATGCTATAATAAAACCGGTCAAGTGCGAGTCGGGCTACTCGCACACCGAGGGTTCCGTACCACACCACCACAGAACACAACATTATTAACTTAGAAAAAAAACTTTTTTGTTCGGGACCTTTAGCGCGAGACCGACTCACACTTCGCCGGTTTTTAGTATTTGTTGTTATTCTGTAGAGTTTGCTCTATAATCACACTAAGTTTGAAGCTTGTATGTATTACCGTTTTTACGATAGAGAGTGAAGAAAAAACGTTGATAAAAACTAGTTTCTTGTTGAGAACACCCCTTAATTTTAAATTTTTTGACATTTTGATTATTTGTTAACAAATCCGCCGCAATAACGCATAATCTGAGAAAATTTCACCTATCTAGCTATTGCGGTTTAAGAGTTACAGCCCTAAATAGGTAGGACAGACGGACGGACGGACTGACGGACGGACAGGCGGACGGACGGACGGACGATCGGACAACGTAGGCTTAGTAATAGGGTCCCGTTTTCACCCTTTGGGTACGGAACCCTAAAAATGCTCAGTGCACTCAACTCGGCAGGTATGTCTGTTTATTTTTACCCTTTCTTTTGATTCCGATATCCTGATGGTTAAGAGGAAATGCGAGCGGCGTTTAGTCCATACAGAGGTATTCCCCTGGATAATGACACTATCTAGAGCAAATATTTTTTTAAACATGGTAGTCAGATTTTTTGGGATTCGTAGTCAAACAAAGAATCATTATTTTCATCAATTCTGTCTGCATACATAAACTTCAATCACTATTTAATTTTTCATCGAACTAGATGCCTCCGTGGTGTAATGCTCTCGACACGGTGGTCGTGGGTTCGATTCCCACGGGGGATACCTAGCGATTTGTCACTTTGTGCGTTTTTACTCATATTAGGACATTGTAGGTGGAATTACCTGATTGTCTGAAAAGAAAAATGATTCCGTGTTTCGGATGGCACGTTAAGCCATTGGTCCCGGCTGCTATCTCTGGTGGTAGTAGTCGTTAAAAACCACGTCAGTGGCCGTAAAAAGCGGTCTGAAAAAACTCTGACACCAGGCTAGCTAGTACGCCAACCCGCGATAGCCGTGATACGGCTATATCACATCTTTTATCTCGCTCGTTTGCGCGCGAACAAACGAGATAAAAGGCGGGTTGGCGTACTAGCTAGGCAGGGCTTGCCCACACGATAAGAAAGAATCGAACCAGATAAGCTATTAAAACTGAAATACAAACGTTTTTGCGCGTTTTATTTGGTAGTCAGAAATATTTTAAATAAAAACTCGGAATCTACATGATTTATTTGATTTAAAAAGGTCGCGGGTTGATTCAATCAGACACATCGTTATATTTTTATGGGCTTCGTAACAAATAAACGTAAAACCCGATAACCGTTCAGGAATCGACTGAACATTTTGTCGTTAAATATAGTCGTTAAACTCAAAAAACTTCCAAAGCCATTGACGTTTTATATAATCATCATCATCATCGACTGCCTCCGTGGTCTAATGGTTAAGAGCATTGGCTCTCGATACGGAGGTCGTGGGTTCGATTACCTAGTGATATGTCACTTTATGCGTTTTTCCCCAGTTGGTTAGGACATTGCAGGCTGAATCACCTGATTGTCTGAAAAGAAAAATGATTCCGTGCTTCGGATGGCACGTTAAGCCGTTAGTCCCGGCTACTATCTCTGGTGGTAGTAGTCGTCACATAAAAACCACGTCAGAGGCCGAAAGGCGGTCTGAAAAATCTCTGACACCAGGGCTCTGCCCACACGATAAGAAGAAGATCATCATATCGGTCGATAGACGTCCACTGTTGGACATTGACGGATGGAAGTTTTCTATGGAATAAACATTATTTTCCGTTTTTTATGTTAGCTCTATAGTGAAAGTTGTTCGTTTTGATGTTCTGAAAACACCCCATTCAATATGTGACGCATTTAAACACCCTATAAGTGAAGTGAAAACTTCTTTAGCGGCGTTGTGCACTTTTTTGGTATGGGTAAAAAAAATTTTAAACTCGCGTCTGGACCGTGACGTCACCCTGATCTAGGATCTGATCGAAAATTGGTCCGACATATCCCCCTCTCTTTCTACCGCGCGACGAAAATTCCTGCTGTTTCGTTTAAGCCCCCTCTCTTTCTACCGCGTGGCGAAAATGTATGCCTGTTCCTGCTGTTTCGTTTAAGCGGCATAAATTGTCATGTTTGTGTACGATAGCGCGCAATAAACGAATATTGTATTTTACTACATAAATGATAGTACTTTTATATGTTCTAGTTTTCACTTCTGCCGGCACTCCGGGAGTGCAACCCGTTTTGTTTTTTTTTAATTCTTTTGTTATCTATTACTAAATAGATAACAAAAGAATTAAAAAAAAACAAACCGCCGGGTACTAACCGTATTAATTTTGTTTCGTGCAAATCATTAGCCGACAGACGCCCACTGCTGGACGTAGGCCTCCCCCAAGGATCGCCACAACGACCGGTCCTGGGCTGCCCTCATCACCAGGTCGTCAGTCCACCCACGCTGCCCCTTTCGGTACCTACGCGGTCTTGCAAATATCTGGGTTAAATTTAGTTAGTTAGTAGGTATCTAGACAAAGGAACTTGTGTAGTGAAGTTTTAGGTTCAACTAAGTTAATTGTACAGTGTTGGGTACTTGAGACCGACGCTTTTAATCAAAGCCTAGCCACGGGTCCTAAGTTTATCTCTCTACAAGCTTAGTATTTTAATAGGTTGTAGTTTTAGCCTTTACTCCCTTGACACTTCATACAAACCGGCTCGTATTGATAAGAAGAGGGTAGCATGTGTACGCTTAGCTTAGCGAGTGCGAGTGAGAAAGGACTATACGACTGCTTACTGTCGTTCATCGATTTTTTTTGAGAACTCATAGTTGATCCCGTTGTTAAAGTTGTTCATATTCATGGGGACAACTAGTCCTGTGTAGTGTGTGTGTGTGTGTGTGTGGCTTGTATTTTATGATACTAGATAAAACACCGTTTTAGGGTTCCGTACCCTAAGGGTGAAAACGGGACCCTATTACTAAGCCTACGTTGTCCGTCCGTCTGTCCGTCCGTCTGTCCTACCTATTTAGGGCTGTAACTTTTGAACCGCAATAGCTAAATAGTTGAAATTTTCTCAGATTATGCGGTTTTACGGCGGATTTGTTAACAAATAATAAAAATGCCAAAAAGTTAAAAATTAAGGGGGGTTCTCAACAAGAAACTAGTTTTTATCAATGTTTTTTCTTCACGCTCTATCGTAAAAACGGTAATACATACAAGCGTCAAACTTAGTGTGATTATAGAGCAAACTCTACAGAATAACAACAAATACTAAAAACCGGCCAAGTGTGAGTCGGTCTTGCGCTAAAGGTCCCGGACAAAAAAAGTTTTTTTTTCTAAGTTAATAATGTTGTGTTCTGTGGTGGTGTGGCACGGAACCCTCGGTGCGCGAGTAGCCCGACTCGCACTTGACCGGTTTTATTTTACCGTTAAACTAAACAATTTCCCCTTTTGAGACCAAACCAACGCCAAATTACTACCTACTCGACCCAAATCTATGGGCAAATTATTAGCACATTGTCCAACAATTCCCACTTAAAAGTTGTAGCAAAGTTTCTGAGTAGGTACTCCTAGAATAAATAACATCGCGAGTTTATGTTCCGTGTACATAACAGAGCAATTAATTTACATGGCACATAAATAAATGGATTATCAAGTATTATTTGACAGGTACCAGGATTACATAAGGCCACAGGTGTTCACAGTTTAGACACGACCGATATATCCGACCGCACCTGTGGACGGGTCGAAAAGGGTCCAAAGTAAACAAGGGTAACCAAAAATAGCCTTTTCCAAAGTACGACGATGTTCGTGTCATCAATGTAATTAGATTGCGTCGTTTTGGGCGCGAAATATCTTGGGACTAAAGAAGGCGAATATTGGATGAGATAAGTATCGCGTTACTGGAAATGTTTTTTATTCTTTTGATGTTTGGTGATAAGAAATTCAATTATGCTGATTTTCTGGGGCACAGTGCTGTAAAAGATCAATGTTTTTAAATGCGAAAACATAATAAAGGCGAGGAATCAAAGATGTTGTGGCATTTTCATTTGTGTTGTTCGAAAAATCATACACGCGAATGTAGATTGGTAAAAAAATATACCAGTCTTACAAAATTTCCTCTTTTGAATGAACATGTTCCACCAGGTGCTTAGAAGTCAAGTACAAACCTATTTACGGATAAAAATAAAAGTAAAACAATCGGACAGTCTATAACGCTAAAGTTTCAAAATCACGTCACAGATACCGCAACTTCTTAAGTCTGACAAAGCAGTTGTCTTAAAACGTCAGTTCTCCAGCAATGTGAGTTAATGGTATTGTGGTATAAGCCGACGCGGTTTGCGATCGACTTTGTTTCATCATCATATCAGCCGACAGATTTCCACTGCTGGACAAAGGCCAACTCCAAGAATCACCACAACGACCGGTCCTGCGCTACCCTCATCCAACGGGTTCCTGCCGCCTCACCAGGTCGTCGGTCCACCTTATGGAACTACCTACGTTGCGCTTTCCGATATTTCGAGAACTCTTTGGCCCCATCGGTTCCGCGAGCCATCTGCGCCCGCCCAAACTTTTGCAATCAAATAAAAAGGTGACCAGGGAACGAACATCACGCTGTCACGCCTCCTGCCACCGTTTCTTGCAATTCTCGGCGGTTTAAGGATGACCTGCATGTTGACAAGGGATCTGCGGATGATATAGTTGATTCTAGCATGGCGGGAGAGGCAGCCAGCGCTTCTGACACATGAGAGCTCCTGGTAGCCAAGGGGATCGACGTTACAGCCGCACTGGCAGCGGTGAGGCTCATTTAACATCCATACTTATTTCCGCGGAACTACTGGGAATAAAGTCTCACAGAGGATAAACGATCGCACCGTGACCCCGACCGCAGACCGCGTTACTTTAATCACACGTTCAGCCGAGAAATCCTTAAAAATAGTCCGCCATTTAATGTTTGCGGCACAAACGCTACTGTTCTTTCTATTGTCAGCAATTTTATAAAGGAAACTGGAAGTTGTAAAACTTAATGCTACATTTAGTTTTGATACCATTTTAAAAAGGTGTATTTTTCGATTCTAAAATTGGAGCTGGCTTTTCTTTGCAGGTTTCTAAGATTGGAAGCGATGCACTACAGTTCGTGCTTAGCTTTTATCGAGAATTCGAGCACTGAATGTTCGAAAGTAAGCAAAGCATTTTGCTCCGTCCATAATGCTCGTCTTACACCTCTAACAATTCATGATGCTTGTAGGTCTAGCAAGCCATTTTTTCACGTATATCGCAGATTTGCACATACATTGCTTTTTCTTTTGGAGGTCTATAGAACCAGGTTTAAGCCTATTCCAGACTCCAGTCTCATAACAACAAATTAATCTATTATCAATGAGGTTCCGTGACTGTCAGACTGACAAGACAACCAACGCACAGCCTAAACTGCTGAAGATCTTTCTGAAGATACTTAGGCGGATTGAAAAGTTCGCGGCCTAGTCAAGAAAACAAAATAAAATACACACAAAAATATTATTATTTCTCGATGTAGTCTCTATTTAGCTCTATGCACTTCTTCCACCCGCGTTCCAAAGCTTCCATACCAGTTTGAAAAAATGTTTCCTCAAGGTCTTCAAAATACAGGTTTACTGCGGCTTCAACCTCTTCATTCGATGAAAATTTCTAGACACGGAGGTGTTTTTTAGGTTTGGAAACAGATGAAAGTCTGAAGGAGCCAAATCAGGAGAATAAGCCGGATGAGGCAGCAATTCGAAACCACAATTACGAATTTAAGCCATAGACTCGACAGACGTGTGAACTCGGGCGTAGAAATCTGGGGACCCACCTGGCGGAAACCTTAGAAAAGCCGAGTTCATTGACAATGATGTTTTGCGTTAGTTCATATGAGATGCCTAATAGTGTCTGCCATTTCTCTAATAGTCAATCTACGGTCTTTCAATATGAGATCACACACTTGGCCGATGAGTTCCGTACCCAAAGGGTGAAAACGGGACCCTATTACTAAGCCTACGTTGTCCGTCCGTCCGTCCGTCCTTCCGTCTGTCCGTCCGTCCGTCTGTCCGTCCGTCCGTCTATCTTACCTATTTAGGGCTGCAACTTTTGAACCGTAATAGCTAGATAGTTGAAAATAATAAAAATGTCAAAAAGTTAAAAATTAAGGGGGTTTCTCAACAAGAAACTAGTTTTTATCAACGTTTTTTCTTCATGCTCTATCGTAAAAACGGTTATACATACAAGCGTCAAACTTAGTGTAACTATAGAGCAAATTCTACAAAATAACAACAAATACTAAAAACCGGCCAAGTGTGAGTCGGTCTCACGCTAAAGGTCCCGGACAAAAAAAAGTCTTTTTTCTAAGTTAATAATTTTGTGTTCTGTGGTGGTGTGGTACGGAACCCTCGGTGCGCGAGTAGCCCGACTCGCACTTGACCGGTTTTATTTTAAACAAATATTTAATTACTGCACGGTGTACCAATTTCTCTATTATTGAAAACCTGTTCTACACAGGTATTTAAATTGTTCGTGAAATTTTATTTAAACAGGATTACAAATTGAAAATTCGCGGGCTGACAATTGAATAATGACAGTCCAAAATGGCGGCAGAAAAAAATACTAACGTTTTCTTTTTAAGGGTTTTTCTTTTTGAGTCATACAAGAAACTAGTTTTAATCAACGTTTTTTTCTTCTCGCTCACCAGCCGGTCTTCCAAAGAAAATAAATTAATAAAAACCGGCCAAGTGTAATAGCCCAGTCATTTTACGGTTTGAGCCAGGACTAATTACTAATTGCATTTTTTTTTCGCTATAATATTGAAGAGCCAATTTGAGCTTAGGAATGTACCAAATTTAAAAAAAATTATGTTAGCAACAGTTCCAATTTTAAAATATAGATATTATCTCGTTCTAAAAAACCTGGTGATACATTTTTTTTGTACATGTTTAAGGCTTTACCATCATACATACTTCAAACATGGTGTAAATATTTTTGTCTACTTAGAAGGTTTTGAAAAATACATTTGTATTTTCTAATAAATACCTAATTTTTTAAATTTTAATGCCTATTTTATTGATCAAAAATAATGCATATTGTTAAATATAATTCAAATGAGTGCATTGGTATTAATATTATTAATTTAAAAGCCTTCTGGGACACACAATTTTGATTTCTATGTTGCGTAGCAAATTGTTTTTTAATATGGTTTAGGATAGTATTTTTTTCACTCAATGGTGGCAGTAGTTCAAAAGTCCAATTAATAATTACTCCCTACCCCGCCTAACAAAACTCCGTAAAATGACTGGCCTATAAGTCGGTATCACGCTTAAGTTCCAGCCACAGAAAACATAACCTTTTTGTAAGTTAAATATTATGTTGCGTATGTGTCATAGCACGGAGCACCCTTAGTGCGCGATTGGCCGGACTCGCACTTGACCGGTTTTATTTACACTTCGAATGCTAAAGAAAATACTAGAGATTCAAAACGGTTTAATTTCAAATGGCGAGCTAAACGCTGTCCGATGATTGATGCGTTCAGAATTGATGCAAAGATTGAGCTTTAGAGAAAATGTTTCTGTAATCGAATAATAAAATCTTTGATCTAAAAGATTTCCTGGACATTGCGACTTGTTTGTTTTGTTAATATACCCGAACTTTAGCTTTAGTGACTACCGAACTGTTTTGTGGCACATAACCAAACATTTGGTTTTATTCCGAGAGATAAGTGTACTTTTTGCAACCATCAGCAGCAAGGCTGATTCAGTGTTTATGGGGTGTAGAGCTTCTCTATGATGGGGATGGACCAGGTCTGCCTGCATAACTCCAGTCGGTTTAGGAGTTACTGATGATTAAAGGTCTGTAAAAAATTTACGATCAGCTGCAAGGCTGATCGTATGTTATTGTTATAGCACTGTAGCTATGTGAACAGGAAAAAAAACTGACATGGTTCATCAGTCGGTTCAGGAGATACAGCCGTTCAAAGGTCGGAATTTTGACTGGCTGTATCTCCTAAATTGACTTCAGAACTTGACAGTTTTTGTACTTTTCAAATAGCTACAGTGCATACTACAGCAATATCATACGATCAGCCGCTAATGGTTGGAAAAAGTACACTTATCTCTTATACTATTTATTGCTTGCGAAAAAGCTTTTCTTATTTTTTTCATTTACTTCGCAAACGATAACTTTTTTAGGATCATTCATCATGAATTTTAAAAACATTGAAGCTTCGTTCAATATTTGGCTGCAGCTCGGTAACAATCATAAATTTTTTCATTAAATCGCTTGCATCGAGAACACAGAGCAATATGAATTAATACACGCTGATACTACAGGTGTTTGTACGATGTATCAGATCGACTCGGATTATTGGCAATCATGCACCACTACCGGCCGCGAATTTACAAACTCTATTCTGTTTCAGTCACGGTCAGAACTAAAATAGAATAGGTTTTGTTGTCGATAAATGCATAACGTAAGAAATCGGACCGTGCTCGGATAGGTTTTGTCATCGATTACAGAAGGTAAATTACGATGATAAAAAATATTCTATTGTAGTCTTAGTAGGTACCACAATTTTTTGGTCACATTGTATTTTATTTGTGTAGATTTAACCTTTGCTGCTCTGGTCTGTTGAGCGCAGATCTGGTCCAAACACAATAGATTTTATATTGTGTTTGGACAGATGAGGAGTTAAACATAAGCATTCATGCATTTAATCAGAAGGTATCAATCGAGTTTTTAGAGTTTAGTTCAGTTAAAAGTTTTAGTTCATGTACAAATCATAAATGCCCCAAAAACTCTTCGCATAAACCCTTTATTTGTGGGGTCCACGAAAGAAGGGTCCATTTGACGGCATTTTAACCCACCTATTTTATTATTCCATATGATCTATGAATCTAACCTTAACTGAAAACCCGACAACTGGACCCGTTTTGCGTAAATGCCCACGTTTTTTACTGAAATGGGCAACGGGTTTTAAATCATAAATCAAAAGGAAAAATAATCTATTATAGTTCTGATCGTGACTGAAATAGCATAGGGTTTGTAAATTTGCCTTCGTACGGGGCAGCGGAAGCGGCGATCTGATTGAAATTTACACACATGGTGCCTATTATGTAATTATATGGCGCGATGGCGTAGTGGAGCTTTTATTCGATATTGGAAACCACCGAAGTTGGCAACAAACGGTTTCTCTCTTTGGATGGGTGAGTATTTTGAGTACCTGTGTGCTTCTTAAAGGACTATTGGTTCCATACAGTGCCGTTAGATAGCAGTGTACTATTCGTTAAGCCATGTCAGCTAATTATTGAGGTGGCTTGAAAAATAATCTGTCAATTAGTTGACATGTACATTTATTAGCTTTATGATGGTTACCACGCTCATGGAGCAAATATTTGCTGACATGCTGGCACTTGAGTTTCGCAACCAGTCATACTCAAACTAAAAGACAATGCGGGTTTTGTATGTAAGGTTGGCGAAGACCTAATGACCTTGTTTTTGAAAATAGATCTAGAATTAAGTTATATAAAAAACATTGCCATTGTATGTGTATCAAGCTATTTAACAAAATACCAGATAGAATAAAAACTTTGCTAAATAAATTATTTTTAAAAGAATTGTACAAATGGTTGATTGACTGTAGTTTTTATGATTTGAATGAATTTTTTGCATTATAATTAGATCTCACTGACATTATTAATTAAGTGAATATTTGCATGCCATATAATTTAGCTGGATAGAAGAAACTTTGTACCTACCTGTTATTGTAACACCCTATTATACCTACCTATTCAATGCAAATAAACAATTTCAATTTCAATTTATTCTGAACATAATATTCAAGTTTGGTTGATGGCCGAGCTAAAAAAATAAAAGAGGCGCCATTTTTATGGAAAGGCTTTTTGTTTTATTTCTTCAAAATAATTTCGCATAGATAGCTTTCTGACGTCATTTTGTGTGACTCTCCCACCACGTCGAAAGGTATTCGTTACAGAGAAGATGCGGCCAGTGGATGTAGTGGATTTTTTTTTTTTTTTTTATTAACTATGGGTTTGCTCTTGACCTCAATCCAGTCCTCAGGACGAAGATGGGGTCGTAGATGTAGCGAGCTTACCCAGAAGATGCCTATTCACTCGTACTTTAAAGGAATCCGGGTTGTAAGTACTCGGAAATACTGACGCAGGTAAGGCATTCCACTCCTTGGCTGTGCGCATTATAAAAGATTCAGAAAGGCGCTTGGTGCGGATATGATAAAAAAGAAAAACCTTTCGTGCTACGTAACCAGTTAGCAAAGACGATTTTCTATTCGTAGTTGGTAACCGCAGTTGCCATTAAGAATATAGAGGAATTCGCTTTTCCAGCTCGCAACTATTTTACTGTTAGATAACGCATACATACATACATATTCTCACGCCTGTCTCCCACTGGTGTAGGCAGAGACAACAAAACGCCACCTGCTACGATCCTGAAAAACCTCTCTATCTAGCTTCCTCCACATTCATTAGTCCTTTCATGCATGCTCGTCGGGTTCGGGTAGATCTGACCTGGCCCTTTTTAAGCACGACACCAATTTGGTCTTTTAAGCACGTCGCCAATTTGGTCCGTATATGTACGTCTAGGCCGTCCCCTTCCAACATCATTAACATAACATCAATCCGTCCGTCCGTCCGTCTGTCTGTCTGTCTGTCCTAAAATACGAGCGTCAAACTTGGTGTGATTATACAGGGTGTAAGAAAACAACCTAGTAATACTTGAGGGGGTGCTTCAAACCATCAATCTGAACAACTTTCACTATGGAGCCAACGTCGAGAAAAAATTTAAAAAATCTGCCGTCCCATACATTTGAGTCGAGACGGTACTGCACTTTTGTATGAAAGAACGGATTTTTTTGTCGCGATTTCGATGTTGGCTCCATAGTGAAAGTTGTTCAGTTTGATGGTCTGAAGCACCCCCTTAAGTATTACTAGGGTGTTTTGTTACACCCTGTAGAACAAACTCTACAGTATAACCAAAAATAATTAAAACCGGTGAAGTGTGAGTCGGTCTCACTAAAGTTCCTGGAGAAAACAAAACTTTTTTGTAAGTTAATATGTTGTGTGGTGGTGTGGTACGGAACCCTATGTGCGCGAGTAGACCGACTCGCACTTGACCGCATTTTATTAGGTAATGCTCATGTCTAAATACCAAAATTACCCTAATAAAAAAGGCAACAGTTTGCGCAAGTCATTGTTCCGCCATCAGCACTTGTTTTGTCACAAGTACGCATGATTGGCCTTTTCCCCGCTACCCTGACAATGAACCCGCAAGCAATTTTCTCCGGGATCGCTCCAGCGTCTAGCTGCCAGTGCCAGATGTGCCGACGTCGGCTGTGGTAGGCATTTGTTCCATAGATAGCGATTAGAGGCGAACGAATACCAGCAAAGCATGAGAGGGGAGGCAAGGATGCCATGGAACACGTAAGCTATATAGCAGCTGTAGAGTAGCCGCATAAAGGAAATTTCCTTTATGCAGCTACTGTGCTGCTGCTTTATAGCTTGCGAGTTCCTTGAGGAAGATTAGATTACCTATTTTTTATTTATAGTTGATGTGTCTTGTGTCAATGAGGGTTCCGTACCACACCATTATACTAACATAGAAAAAAGGTTTTGTTTTCTCCAGGACCTTTAGCATGATACCGACTCACGCTTAGCCAGTTTTTATTATTTGTTGTTATACTGTAGAGTTTTCTCTATAATCACATCACGTTTGACGCTTGTATTATATTACCATTTTTACGATAGAGCGAGAATAAAAAACGTTGATAAAAACTAGTTTCATAAAAATTCGTTTCTTGTTTGAGGAACCCCTTTGTTTTTGAGATTTTTATTATTTGTTAACAAATCCGCCGTAATTAAGAATATTCTGTGAAAATTTCAACTGTCTAGCTAGCTATTACGGTTCAAAAGTTACAGCCCCAAAAATAGGTAGGACAGACAGACAACGTAGGCTTTTAGTAATAGGGTCCCATTTTCAACCTTTGGGTACGGAACCCTAAAAAAGGAGACCCTGTTCATGAGTATTCCACGGACAATCTACTTTAGATCCCTATAACTGAAAATCTATCTCATTATTATTTTTTAAAGGCGTACCACTAGTTAACTAAATATTTACGATCACATCTGAATATAGCTACTTCTTACAGTATTTCGCCCAGTATTTTGTCACAGCCCGGACACTGCATACAAAAAATTGAATTTGACAAGATGACGTCAGCACAATGCGAAACCAAAGAAATTGAACCTTATATTGTCTTCTTCTTAGGTAACGAGTAACCAGTGCGAAGTAACCAGAGGGCGATAGAGAAGGTGAGGTAAAAAGTTGGTGGGAGGAAGGGATTGTCCGTACTGTATCTAGTAATAGATACTCTTTCTTAGGCTGCCTGTCCATTGACGCGAGCTGGCTGTGCGAGCTGTGTAGCTGTGTAAATATTAACCAATCAGAGATCCGACTGAGATGGTTAGTACACCAGGTGGTCCTGATTGGTTAATACACAGCTACACAGATCGCACAGCCAGCTCGCGTCAATGGACAGGCAGCCTTATACTGTGGTTTTGTATAGCTACTTAATTGTAACACAGACTAACTACTAATCAAAAACCTAAACTGTTTCTAGTTGACTTTGGACTCAAATAATGGAAATATTGTAGAATCATACTGGTCTGATGAAAACATCATCTATCTTCAATAATTAACTTGATAAAAATTATTTATGGCGTAAAATAAAGTTCTACGCCAAAAATAACTATCTAAACTTTTTGTTTTTGTTTTAAGACAAACAAACAAACTCAAAGTGAGATTCACATTGTTTCTATACATATTTAGAAGCTAAGTTCCGTTTGCGAAAACTTATCGCTTGTCACTTCTTCGCCGTCAATGTGACAAATACTTCAGCGGTAACCGCGCTATTCTACTTTAAACCTGATCAATTTGCAGTAAAAATATAAGCTTTACTTGGATTAATTTACATCTAAATGGTAATTAAATGAAAATTTCTAGAATTAATGAGCGAGAACAATAATCCATTGTTCGTTATTGGGAAAGCGATTGTCTCGCCTTGTCATTTACTTAGAACTGAATGGAGGGCAGAAATATTATGCATGTGTGTGTGTTGTGTTTTTATGTATTTTAATTTAAAGTAACTATGAGCAGTGATAGCTCATACGAAAGAGAGCAACTCAATCACGAGGTGGCGCCGGTTCGATTCCTGGCCTGGACCTCTAGAGTTCTAAGGAATTATGTACGGTTGTATGTGTCACTATCACTAAATTGGTGAAGGAAAACAAAGTGAGAAAATCTGGATACCCGAGAGTAAAAATAAAATACCATACATTCGGAGATATGTGTAAAAATATGGGTGAACTTGGGGCGAACACAATAGATAAGTAATGGTCACAGTGTACGAAAACGAACTTTGATTGCAACCAAAACCCTGAAGATTCTAAACTATTCACGCGTCACGTGGGAAAGGTTTTGAGTTATATTCAGTATGAAATAGTAAAAGTGCTGTACATATTATCTATGCCTTGCTGAAACCGCTGCGTATGAAAAAGGTTCTTACTGAATAATATTTTTTAAAATCATCAGGAGTGCGATTTTTGATTCTCATTCGCTGAGTTCAGCAGTTGAAAATGTCGAAATTACTATGGAGATACGCATCTTTCTATTGCTGATTTGACAGTCAAAAATCGCACTCCTGAAGTATGATTTTCGAAAGTCAAATCAGCAGTAGAAAGATGCATATCTCCACAGTAATTTTGACATTTTAAATTGCTGAATTCAGCGAATGAGATTAAAAAATCGCACTCCAGATTTTGTTTCTTTCCACTTCTTACAATTATAGTCCTACACCGACCGGGGGCTGTTTTGGATGCACTTCTATAGTGTATACTGGGACAGTTATCATTAAGATCAAATTTTATGACGGGCCTTTACGTGTTGGCTTCGGCCCCACGCACGCCTCCCCAAAGGTCCGGGACACTTTATGTCCCGAGGTAAGGAAAAGACATTTAATATAACGCAGTCCATTATAGGTACCTATAGGTATCTCAAATATTATGATGAGCTAGTAGAAATAATGAGAGTGTCGATTGCGCATCGCGGAGAGGTTTCGATGATCAACAACGATTCGGTTTGGATCCAAACACACGACGCATCACGTATGGTGGTCAGGAAGCACACCCTTAAATATTGTTCATACCTACCCTGTATTTCAAACCGACCTGTTGTTTGCTCTCTGTATTTCAAGGCTCACTAGCATATTGAATGTTTCAATATAAATAAATTAATAAATAAATAAATAACGCTTACAGGTACATACATTGTAATGATCCCAAGTAAGCCTTTTATTATGGGAACCATATAACAACGGCACAAACATATAACATCCATGACCGAACCGGGATTCGAACCCAGGATCCTTCAAAATTCAAATTTTTTTTATTCAAAATTGTCATATACATAGCTTTTGGCGTAATTTTTTGACTCTACCACCGCGTCGGAAGGTGTTCCGTTGAGAGAAGATGCGACCAGAAACTCTACAACACACATCTTTTAAACAAAACAAAATGTACAAAGTACAATTAAAATACAATATTGCATTTACATTGTGTAAAATTGTCAAGACCAGACATTTTGGTCATTCAAATAATCATCGAGTTTATAGTAACCTTTTTTACAGAGGACTTGTTTAACTGGTTTGGCAGTCCGGCGTGGTAACCATTACACCAACCGGGTCGTCATTAAGTATCAAGTGTTGATAGGTGGCAAGCCCATACAAACATTTCACAACTCAAAAACACTGCATAAAGAATCCTTATCCTGAAAGTAAAAAACCTTCCAATTACAATGGTGTTCAATTTCAAATTCATAGGTTCCTCTAGGTTTATGTCACACAAGCGTAAATCCAATTTATTTGACGATACAAATTTGGTTATAGTGGGAAATGGCTTTTCTCTTCAGTGTACACTTGTCAAGGGTGAAATTGAAAATCAGCTTTACGTAAACTGCTATTTTAAAGTCCTTTAGGTGACGAGTAGTGACAACCCTTTCTACAAGTACCATACCACCAATAGTACAAAAAGGTACTGGTGGATTCCTAGTTGATTTTGACTACGGTGACTTCTAATCTTTGCAGATATGAAATCAGATGCAGGATAAATATTCGACTATTTAACTTTCGGTGTACTACATATTTTTTTTTTATATCTTGAACATTTGTCACACAATTGATCTAGTCACATTTAAAGTCCCAGAATCTAGCCTGGACTTGTGTTATGATGACTAGACAACGATATAGCCATGACTCGGGAACAAATATTCATATTCATTATACAAATATTTGTCCCTTACGGAATTCGAACCCGCGACCCTCGGCACAGCAGGCAGGTTCACTACCGACTGAGCTACCGGGCCGTCTAATAATAAATAAGTCTAAAAATAAATAAGTCGCCACTGACGTTTTCTGTGGAATAGCTGATTTTCAAATACCCCCTAAAGTATATTTCCCTTAATAAAAAGGCTATGCTCGGAGTTTCCCTGCGAGATCGAATCAGAAATGAAGAGATCCGCAGAAGAACCAGAGTAACTGACATAGCCCAAAGAATTGCTAAACTAAAGTGGCAATGGACGGGGACGGGGACGTAAGGCGTTCTGAAAAAACTCTGACACCAGGGCTCTGCCCACACGATAAGAAGAAGACGAATGGACGAGGCACATTGCTCGCAGAACTGATGGCCGATGGGGCCGAAGAGTTTTCGAGTGGCGACCGCGTACCGGAAAGCGCAGCGTGGGTAGGCCCCCACAAGTTGGACCGACGACCTGGTGAAGGCGGCGGGAACCCGTTGGATGAGGGCAGCGCAGGACCTGTCGTTGTGGCGATCCTTAGCATGTCCGTTCAGTGGACGTTCATCGGCTGAGATGATGATGATACGTATTTAAGCGCTCGTACGAAGACACAGGTACCTAGTACAAAATAATTCTTCTTCTTATCGTGTGGGCAGAGCCCTGATGTCAGAGTTTTTTCAGACCGCCTTACGGCCTCAGACGTGGTTTTTATGTAACGAATACGACAACCAGACATAGTAGCCGGGATCAACGGCTTAACGTGCCATCCGAAGCACGGAATCATCTTTCTTTTCAGACAATCACCTGATTGAAAAGAAAGATGATTCCGTGCTTTCCGTGATTGATGAAAAAAACGTTTGTGTACTAGGCTACTAATCACCTGATTAAAAGCCTAGTACACAAATGTTTTTTTTTTTAAACAGCAGGTACCTAACTTAGTTATTTATTAATTCGGTAGAATTGAGGGACAGACGGACAGCAAATATGGGATGGTCACGTACAATGGTACTCTGTGGCCGATGCAAAACCTCGTTAAAAATAACATGAAACAGTTGAGTTCAGCGTTCCCTTTGTGTTTCGTTTTCTGTATACCTTACCTACCTATGTAGATAACTTGACAACGAGGTTGTAACAAGACATAGAAATATTTAAAGGGGTCTACAAACAACAAAATAAAAATTGACGTTTTACAGAAATCAATCAATCAATTATACTTTATTGCACACCAAAACAGATCGGTGTATGTAGTCATTGCGTATGTATGAGAGTTTGTATGCGAAATATTGAAATAAAACCGGTCAAGTGCGAGTTGGGCTACTCGCGCACCGAGGGTTCCGTACAACACCACCACAGAACACAACATTATTAACATAGAAAAAAAAACTTTTTTGACCGGGACCTTATGCCCAAGACCGACTCACACTTAGCCGGTTTTTAGTGTTTGTTGTTATTCTGTAGAGTTTGCTCTATAATCACACTAAGTTTGACGCTTGTATGTATTACCGTTTTTACGATAGAGCGTGAAGAAAAACCGGTGATAAAAACTAGTTTCTTGTTGAGAACCCCACTTAATTTTTAAATTGTTGACATTTTTATTATTTGTTAACAAATCCGCCAAAATAACGCATAATTTGAGAAAATTTCAACTATCTAGCTATTACGGTTCAAAAGTTACAGCCCTAAATAGGTAGGACAGACTGACGGACGGACGGACGGACGGACGGACAACGTAGGCTTAGTAATAGGGTCCCGTTTTCACCCTTTGGTTACGGAACCCTAAAAATACGATGTGTAAAAGTTTATACAGCAAATACATTTTAATTATTTTGGTACTAATTAAGAAAAAATACTTCTTAGTTGGCTCGAATTTTTTTCAGTGTATTTTTTCTTATGAAAATATGAATACAGAATTAAATAATAAGGCTATAATAATTATAACCTACTTACTATGCCAATTGACATGATTTTAAATGGTACACTAATTTAAAGATATTTTAACCTCTAGCATCATTGGGCATAGGTAGACTTCGATATAGCATAATTGTAATTCAATGATCTATATGATTTTGGAAAATACAGGGTGTTAGGGTAAACAATTGCATTGTTTTAAGAGGTGATTGTACCCATGATACTGAACAACTTTCCCCCCTTTCCCCCCATAAAGAAATGCAACTGTTTACCCTAACACCCTTTATAAAGGAGCACTATACTCAGTTTTTCAAATACCTAATACTACTTGAAGCGTTTTGTACCAAGAAATCATTGCGCTTGTGATTCTACGAAATGTTTGCTACGCCGTAGTATCTGCTACGAGAATCACGTCGTCGTAGCACTTCGTTTTAAAATAAAATAAAAAATAGTTTCACTTCATCGGTAAAGTCACAGAAAGAATGTGCGTCTGCGTATTTCACACGTTTCAAAATAAATAACATAAAAATAAAATAACATAAATTGTGCGGCAAATAACATTAAAGAGTTAAATTTTTATCTAAATTTATTTTTATACCCAAACGATTATTAGCACAGAACGTAGGGCCTATAAACAAAAGTATCATTCATATATTGGCGTAGAGGCTAGTAGAATGGATTTGAGATGTGCGATCGAAACATTTTTACGCTTGCTTTCGCCACCATACCACAGCCCGGACACTGAATATAAAAATTTGAAATTGTCAAGATGACGTCAGCACATGCGAAACCAAAGAAATTGAACCTTATGTCTTCTTCTTAAGTAACGAGTAACCAGTGCGCGGTAACCAGATGGCGATAGAGGGGGTGAGGTAAAAAGTTGGTGGGAGGAAGGGAGTGTCCGTACTGTATCTAGTAATAGATACTCTTTCTTATACTGTGACCATACGTCAAGTCCATACATTTTTTATGTTTTCTACTGTCGTTAACGCTAATTGAAAGTACTTTGTCTAGGGGCCCAGGTATTATATGGCCACCTCATAAAATGGCGGCGTATCATGAAATGCCTAGGCAGATCACGATCTGCCTAATTCTTCGCTCTGACCACGAACTATAAGATTAATGATGTTCATGATAATAGGTATAATAATAATAATCTAAAGAAACAATTTTCAGGTCATTTGGTCATTAGTGGATTTTGAAATACGGGAGTTCGAACTTTTGAGTTCGAGTTGAGTTTATTAAAAAAAACGTCTCTGATCTGTATGGCGCTCCATACAAAACCAAGTTCCATCTTAGTTTGAACATTTAGTAATTAAAGTAAAACAAAATATTTTGAACACAATCTAAAAAGAAAACAATATCTATCAGATTTCTTATTAAATATTTAAGTCCAAAGTTATCGTGGCTCAAAGTTTTCTCAGTAGCTCTGGGTCCTTCTTAATATGCTGACACTTTTTTAAGGGGATAATCAGACCGTCAAACTGAACAACTTTCTCTATGGCACCAACATCGAAATAGCGGAAAAAAATCAGCTGTTCCATACTAAGCTGCAAACCTTCTCCTCCCATACTATGGGAACTTTGATTTTTTTTTTTGCGATTTCGATGTTGCTCCCGTAGTAGGGCTGCCATCACCAAAATCGCCGTCGCCGGACAAAGACTTCAAAAACCCCGGACATTTCAGTAAAATCGAAAATTTTCCCCGGACAGCATCGCAAATTTTTATTTTGACAATAAAGCAAACGAAAAATTTTCTGCAATACAATCCAAAACCTGGAAAAAGCGTTAATATGATCTAAAACAGAGCGAGCGCAGTGAGCTCGAAATTATATAGATATAGGACCCTGTTTTTCGAGGCATGTAACGTACCTACTGTCCATTACAAGTGGCGACGGGCTCACTCCCCGTCACACTGGACAGAGTTTCGGTACTACTAGTGAAACGTGGATGTTCTGAAGTTTTTTTTTTTTTTTTTTTTTTTATGTGTGATAGGTAAGCATTTGACCCCAATCTCACCTGATGTTGAGTGATGATGAGGCCGAAGATGTAGCATGCTTACCTAGAAAGATGCCTATTCACTCTCGCCTTGAAGAGGCCCAGGTTGTATTGCTCAGGGAACAGGTCCGCAGGCAGGGCATTCCACTCCTTAGCCGTGCGCATTATAAAAGAAGAAGCAAACTTCTTCGTGCGAATTGCTGGTAGGTCAACGACATAGGGGTGGAAACCCAGTCTGCGTCTCGTCCCCCGCAGATGAAAGGGAGACGGTGGTATCAGATCGTGTAATTCAGTCGCACACTCTCCGAAATGTATCCTATAAAAAACAGACAGACAGGCTACCTTGCGACGATGCTCAAGACTTTGTAGCTTCGCCACCGAGGTTGGATCACCTATGAGCTTCCTGGCACGCCTGTCGATTGAGTCCAGCGCGGCCAGCTGGTATTGGGCAGACCCGTCCCAGAGATGGCAGCAGTACTCCATACACGATCGGACTTGTGCTTGATAAAGTTGTAGAAGCTGTCCCGGAGTAAAGTACCGTCTGACCTTCGAGAGGACGCCCAGTTTTTTCGCTGCGGTTTTCGCCATGGACTCAATGTACCGTCCGAAATTCAGATCGGATCCGAATTACAGAATATCTCTGACTACCCCCTCGGGGAATATAGTCGTGAGCATATGCTTATGCTGTACTTAAAAGGAAATGTGACAAAAACAAAGCACAGGCATTGATTTATACAGGGTGAAATTGATATCATTGGCATCATTTTAAACTAAGAGTCTACCCATCAAACTGAACAACTTTCACTATGGGAGCAAGCCAATCGGAGCAACTAAAAAATATGCTGTCCCATACTAAACTGCAATGCCTACTCGACTCAAATGTATGCAACAGCTGTTTTTTTTTTTTGCTTTGATCGGTTTGCTCCCATAGTAAAAGTTGTTCGGTTTGATGGGTAGACTCTTAGTTTAAAAGGATGCCAATGATATCAATTTCACCCTGTAGATCGTGTTTGAAAAATATCGAATTTAATTGGTTAATATAGAAAATAGGACGGAACTTGGTTTGTATGCAGCGCGCTAGAGAGCTTTTGGAATAAACTTCTCTCAACTATCAATACTTCACATACTTATTTCTCAAGCAGCCGATAATCTTGGGAAAGCTAAAAGTTATGAGTTATTAAGTAAAAAGCTGCAGGTAGTCAATCGTGACACACTTGCGTGGGAGTGCCGTTAAAGTACTTTACAAGTTGCGATGAGAAAAGTTACATCATGTTCCTAGTACTTACACGCGCGCGAAAAATGATTCTAGAGGTTAATAGTTATTTGTTATGCAAGGCTGCAAAGTTGCTTTTTGGCGCGAGTACTTGTATTGAAACCTGAGCGGAGCGAAGGTTTCAAAAGTACGAGACGCAGAATAGCTTTGCTGCCTAGCGAAACACACAACTTTTCACCTCAGTACAGCGAGGAAATAATGTCAATGCGCCAACCTCATTTTTAGAATAATTGCACTTAGCCCAGCATGTAAACAGCATGAAAAAAAAAACTTGTTAGGCTGTTTTTCTTTATTCTAATTTTAAATGAAAAATTCTTTCCACGCTAGCGGAAGGCACTTTCGCACTCAGATTTCGAATGATATATAAACAGAATCTTTCCGAGCTTGTGAGGTGAAAAATGTATCTTTTAAAATCATGCAATTGGCATAGTAAGTAGGTTATAATGTTATAATTATTATAGCACAGCATAAGAAAGAATATCTAGTACTCATTGAATTACAAACTATGGACGCCTGGTCTCATACAAAATTCTCGAAATAAAGTGTCCCAGACTAACTTACGTAAATAAAAAAAAAAAAAAAAAAAAAAACATTTATTTTCCAAAACACATGCATTTACAGAGTAAGTAGATCAGCAGTCTGTACTGGAGTTTTCTGCCTCACAGACTGCTTTACAATTTTCTTATATTATAGTACTAACAGTGGTACCTTAACTGTCATTTGATTTAAATGTTGGTGTGCCGATGAAGAACACTATATAATACTTAAAAACAAAAAAACAAGTAAGAAAGTACAATAAATTTAATTCGGTGTGCAAAGAAAGAAATAATATTTCTATGTTGTACATATAGGTAAGTTACACTGTTTGTTTATTCGTATGTGGGTGTGTGTGTGTGTGTGTGTGCGTGTGTGTGTGCGTGTGTGTGCGTGCGTGCAGATTTAAAAGCGTTTTGTGTGCTTTATGTTCAGAGCCCTACGGTCAGCGTCCTTGGGTTCGGTTGATTCTTTATGAATAAATTATGAGTCAGCCGCTGTAAATGAAAGTACGTTTTAGTAATATAGTAAACAAACTAAAACCCCACCCCCTTAAGTATTACTAGGGTGTTTTGTTACACCCTGTAGACGTGCGCTGTAATCAGTAATCAGTAATCATTTATTTGCTTTTGAACAGGGTACAATATTGTAGGATATTCGTAACAATTATACATGATCTCCTGATTCAGCCATTTACAAAAGCATGCAAATATTAACATAACATTGAAAAGAGAATAATTAATTGAATTTAAGATACTCATTAGTCATTACATTAGTCATTCATTACATTACATATTTATAATGTCAATAATGTATAATGTCGAAATATATAATGTCAAAAATGTGTTTACATTGCACTTTTTTTGTAATAAATTGTAGTAGTAAAAGTTGTACATTTAATTCGGACTGAGTCGGTCGATCAAACGAAGACTGGCTGACGTATTGTTACTCTTTTGGTTCGAACATTTTTGAGCGCGGATCCGACGCGACGTCCAGGTAGTTGGTAAGTTATTGCTAACGTACTACATATACGCCCACTAGTTTAATTACACTATGACCCGTAGCCAGGAATTCACTTCGGAACCCCCTCCCCCACCTATCTACGGCCTTTTGCCCATGGCAGACGAATAAAAAAGAAATGAAATATTTCAACACACTTAGAAGGCTGCTATATACTTCTAAATAATACAATAGGTACGTATAAATGTACGTATAGGTACAATAAGCACCTCAAAGAAAATAAATTGTGTACTCATCCTTGCCACGCACGAAAAAGTAAAATAATTTACATGGTAAAGAGGCAGAGAGCGTCGCCGACAGCCGCTATCCATAATGGTAAATATAACGTGTGTGCCCCGAATAAATCTTCATGGCCGCCATCTTGGAAGTGCATTTTCCACGTGGTAATTTAACGCGTTACTGGCAACATTTATCATCATTCGCGCTGGCAACACCGAGGAAGATGTATTGGGTTCGGAAACTAGCGTGCTCCTTTTAGTTTTTCAGAAACTAATGTGTTTTTGCAGACAGTTTTAAAATGGAACGTGTTGGATTAAACGGTATCTTCAACACTATTATAAAACTGTAATTTTAGGTAGGTACTGTGTCTGTACATTGAAGATATTTAGGTAGAAAAGAAGTTGACGATTTTGGTGTTCTAGGTGTCCCTGACTCAAAATTAACGTTTTTTTGTCTGTCTGTTTGTTTGTTTGAGTATCACGCAAAAACTACTGGAGTGCGTTTTTTGAAAGTCACACGTTCTAATCAGTAGTAGAAAGATGCTTAATTTCCATTGTAATTTTGACATTTTCTGCTGCTGATTTGAACGTGTGACTTTCAAAAATAAATGTTGACCGCGATTAAAAACTGGTAGGTACCTATTTTATCTTGCTACAATGACGGAAGCTGGTGTTAAATCTAGTAAATAGGTACCTGATAAATAAGAAGGTGCCTACTAATAATTTTATTCTGTGTCTTTGAAGTAGATTTACAAAAGTTCAAGTTATATTCAAGAAAGTAGAAGTCACGTTAATACTACTTTGAATAAATGTTGCTGACTTTGACTTGAACTGAATTAGGTATTTCATTTCTTTTATAAGGGCATTGACCTTCCTTTTTTTTGTAACGTAATTTATTAAAGAATATAGAAGCGTTGGAATAGTCCATTGTACACAGGATATATTTTACAGGTACCGTAAGGTTTAACCATATAACCTTGGAGACTTGTTTAAAATCGAGGGGGGGAAATCTGCTGTTTGAGTCGAATGGATGTTGTAGGTATATGGAACCGCCTATTTAAGTTTCAATTCACACGTACCACAACCACACCACAACCACACCACAACGACACCATGTGGTCGGGCGTATATTTTGTATTGAAAATGAATATTACAATTTACACGTACCACATTTTGCCGTTGTTATCGACCACCTGTGTAATACGACCACATCGCAACCACATCGCGACGGCAACGCCACCACCGGCGGCGGCACCGCGGCCACATCGCCACGACATGCCGTCAAGCCGTGTTTCCTCTACGAAAGCCGGAGTATAACTTCACATGACCACGTGGTTACCACATCGCAACGACAGCGACAACGCAACCACATCGACATTTTGTCGGTACAACAATGCAACTGCAAAAAGCCGCTGCGACACTATTCACACGTAACCACAGCTTGACCAAATTTTGGTCGCTGCGACGTGGTGTGGTTGTGGTACGTGTGAATTGACCCTTATTTTTAAGGTAAGCTTACCGTCATTCAAAAGACAAATGCGGGTTTTGTATGGAAGCTTACCAAACTTGAATATTTTATTTCAGAATAAAGTAACAAAACAAAACTTATGAACATGTATATCCCTAAAGTCAGTCCGGACGGAGATATAAAGGTTTGAAGTTGAAAATATTACCATTACGTGCACTTCAAGCCTTTATATCTCAGTTCGGACTGAGTTCCGAGATATTTGTAATAACAAGTGTTGTTTTTAACTTTATTCTGAACTACACCACTAGTTTTTAATTACTAACATAACTTTAAGGGTGTATTCAGACCATGAATCTAAACAACTTTCCCTAAGAAACATGGGTTGAAAAATGAAAAAATTTTTTGGACCTTCCATACAAAAGTGCGGATCGGCCGATCGATTTTCTATGGGAGGTCCAAAAATTTTTTACGTTTTTCGACCCATGTTTCTATGGGAAAGTTGTTTAGATTCATGGTCTGAATACACCCTTAAAGTTACGTTAGTAATTAAAAACTAGTGGTGTATAATATTCAAGTTTGATTGATGGCCGCGCTAAAAAAAGAAAAAAGGCGCCATTCTTAGGCAAAGGCTTTTGTTTTTGTGTTGATAAATATTGAACCCACGGAAGACCACGGAACAGATTCTGATTTTATAAAATGTTGTTCAAAAAGAGCCTTTTCTCACGCAGCGGTTTCGGCAAGGCGTAGATAATACAAAACTTTTATTATTTCATACTGCAATACTGTTATATGAAGACACTTAAAACGTTAGAGAAAATTCTTGGTTAATGCTCAAAACCTTTCCCACGTGACGCGTGAATAGGTTTAGAATATTTTATGAGACAAGGGCAGTTCAGCCATTTCGGATTTAGTTTGCTAAATAATGCGTACGGCTTGTTTGACTTCTGTAACTGCGGTTTTTCGAAAACGTGTCGCTCAAAATTATAAATGATGATTGATGATGCGTGATTTTTAGATTCAGCTCATAAAGCCTTTTCATTAAATACCCCACACGATACATTTTAGAAATAAAAGGTTGTAAATTCATTATACAGGTTTTAAAATTAAACACTGACTCTTACTTAAAGTGGTGCTTCACACCATAAAACTGAACAATTTTTAGTATAGGACCAACACTGAAATCATGAAAATTCCGCTGTCCCATACAAAACTGCAAACATAACTCGATTGACATATTGGACAGCAGTTTTTTTTCTCGCGATTTCGATATTGGTCCCATACAGAAAGTTGTTCAGTTTGATGGTCTGAAGCAAATGCTCACGACTATATTTCCCCGAGAACGTAGTCAGAGATATTCTGAAACTTAAGAACATCCGCGATCGTGATCCATCGTGCTGATGGTCTGAAGCACCCCTTTAAATAAGTGTCCCATTTAATTTTACACCCTGTATAAGGTTTTTACTTCCAAAAAATGTATGATGCCATACAATTTATTATTATTATTTATTATTAATGATGGGTTTGCTCTTGACCTCAATCTAGTCCCCAGGACAGAGACGGGGTCGAAGATGTAGCGAGCTTACCGATTTTTTTTGACTACAAAACTTGGCGGCAACACCTTGTGACCTCAAGAATATATTACGAGGTTAAACCGCTGTACGCATATTTTGCAACTCCCGCTCTAATTAATTTAAACGCCTTCATAAGTCAATAACTCAAGACTGGCTATCAACATAGCTTGCAATAATTAGACACCGAATGCCTCGTAATTTTAATATTATCCGCTATAAAATGTGGGTAAAACATGCAATTTTAATATTCTCACGAGCGGTATGCAATATATTCTTCTTGCTCGTAAATAACACTTCAAAAATTAATTTCCCCGTGCCTTTGTTGCTCTGAACTCTAGAGATAAAGTATTACAAGATTGGCTTTTGTTCGTGGCTTCGTCCGCGTGGAATTTGTTTTGTTAATGAGACAAAAAGTGGCCTATATTCTTTAGAGCGCTTACAGATTAGCGACATCTTTATTTTTGAATATATACATTCAAAAATAAAGACCAAGGACGGCTCCATGCAACGAGCGAAATATAAATGGAATCCTAGATTCTTAGACAATTTAATACTAAGGAATGCCTTGCGGTAGCATTTCCCCTCTGCCACGGTATAAGACAAATTGATCCTGTGCATTTACACTCAATTTTATACCTTATTTAATTGCGAAGCAATAGTTTTGAACTTAGAACGTTTGAGGTTCACACGAGACTACTTTTCATGATTTTTAGCATTCAAAATTAGAATCTAAAGTTATGAGGAATAAAATCCAAAGATGTGAATTTCATGTTACCTCGTCCCCCGCAAAAAGTGGCAGAAAATATTGTTAGGAGAATGGCACGCGTTACGAGTCCATACTCAATTGTCTAAGCCAAGATTAATCTTGACATAATTTAATTTAAAAAAAATCTTTTTCTGGTAATCTAAACTTCGTATACATACACTTATTTATAGTTTATGCATTGTTTTAGTAATTTTTTGTCAGTTATTCTACAGGGTGTTAGGGTAAACAGTTGCATTACTTTAAGGGGTAATTGTACCCATGATACTGAACATCTTTCCCAAAGAAACCTGTAGGAAATTCGCAAAAAGAATTCGACGTTTCATACAAAAGTTCGATCAGCTGATTACATTTAGTATGGAAAGTCCAAAACTTTTTTACGAATTTCCTATAGATTTCTTAGAGAAAGTTATTCAGTATCATGGGTACTATCACCCCCTAAAGTAATGAAACTGTTTACCCTATTGCTGTGTAAGGACACAGCAATATCTTAAAACTAATAAAAAAATCTGAATAATCAAATTAAAACTAAAATTTTTTTGCATCATAAACTATCATATTTTGATATTAAAAATAAAAAAACATTTACTATTACAAGAAGTATTTTTTTCGACATCATAGTTTTTTTTTTAATTCAAAAGTGCATGATATCCATAATTTTTCAGTTCGATGAACTTACCAAAATCTATTTTCTTTGGATCGATGACTTTGTACCTGTAAAAAACAAATTAAAAGTTCATTTAATGGTATTAATAAAGGTATTGAGTATCGATCTCGTAATTTATTTATACAGTAAACTGTTGACCCATTAGCTGTTGACAAATTGATCAAGTTAGTGGTGTTTACGTTATAAAAATGCATGTTTATCGTAAGAACCAAGCCCAGCCTGATCCTGTCGAATGCAACAGAATAAATGGGCAAGAATTTACAGGGTGTAAGGAAAAGTATCATTAACCTTTAAACAACAACAACTTTTACTATGGGAACAAACCTGTCAGAACAAAAAAAAATCTGCTGTATCACTTGAGTATAGCAGGCGTTGTAGTTTAGTATGGAATAGCAGATTTTTTTTGCGCTGACGGATTTGCTCCCATAGTAAAAGTTGTTCAGTTTGATGGGTAGATTATGTGGTTTCAAGGTTAATGATACTTTTTCTTATTGTATACATCCTAGATCCTAGAAACGGGTCATCAGCTGTCAGCTTGACCTAGAAAGAAGAAGGAGACGGTCTAAATGCTTCTGTGACATGGGTTCAGAACTAACTTGCCAAAACAGTGGTTCGAAGACGGGCCGGACGCATTTTCTCTGTGACTCAGGTACTTTCTATCAAGTGATAAAAACTTCTAGTTACGCTTGTCATTCTACTTACAAAACATTTCTGCCACTTTTTGCGGGGGGCGAGGTAACATGAAATCCGCACCTTTGGATTTTATTCCCCATATAACTTTAGATTCTAATTATGAATGTTAAAAATCATGACAAGTAATCTCGTGTGAACCCCAAACGTTCTATGTTCAAAATTATTGTTTTGCAATTATAGGCTGTCTCGTTTAGTGATAAGGTATAAAATTGAGCGTAAATGCACATGATCAATTTGTTTTATACCGTGACAGAGGGGAAATGCTTCGGCAAGACCAGTCCTAAGGATAAAAAAGCCAAGCATAAGTGCTATTAAAACACTTCACCTACAGCGTCAGTTTTTTTTAAATTCATTTATTTGCTGGTTGCAGTGTCTAGCACTTCAATTCTGCCACTATCACCACATTCTGGTTTGTGTAATCTCAAGTATTTTTTTAATGAACAAAAACACATTACAGGTACAAAATGGCAGCTACGTGGCAAGCTAAACCGCGAGCGCACGAAATACATCCGTTCGTGAATGACTCCAGCTTCGTTATTACCTCTCTTTGTAGACACAAAAAATATCGTGTACCTGTTATTTAATGATAAAATATAACATGAACAGCACATGCGTAACGAGAATGAATTATGCGGAGGCACGCAGCCATGCCTGTGAAGCGATGGAGGGGTGTTAAGCTCATATATGCTACTTTACATCTAATAATATGAGATACTAGCTTTTACCCGCGACTTTGTCCACACTGGTTCTGGTCATCCTAGCCTATACAGCCTCACTATGTATGGGACAGATGATTTTTTTTTCGCGTTTCTGAGGTAGGATTTCTAGTGAAAGTTGTTCAGGTAGATGGTCTGGGTTTACCGTTTCAGTATTTGCTAGGCTGTCACTTACACCTGTATAAACCAGTATTTAAGAGGATATTACAAACGAAGTTTGATTATATTTCTAATATTAATCAATTAAATTCAATAGAAATTTTAAGACGCGGTCTAGACACCAATATCTGTGCTTTACATTTGTCAGATTTCCGTTAAAATACATTATAGTTTCAAAGTTATCGTGGCTCAAAGTTTTCTATACAAATCGACTCGTATAAACAAACGGACAAAAACTTATCTGTGATTTTGAATCAGGGACACCAGAAACGCAACCGTTACCTTTTTTGCATAAGATAAGAAGTACCTACTACCTTTTTTGTTGTAAAAGAAACTCAACATCTTCAATGTATAGACACACATCTGTTACAGTTTTATAATAATGTAGACACACGGTCTTGAGATCCAACGAACAGATCTAAGCTAGTATTATATAAATTTCTTCAACGCAAGGAAGTGGCATTTTGTTTTCTTGAAATCTTATAATAGCATTTTCTTTAAAATAAAATTTAAGATTGAGAGGACTATCTAATGAGAAAGAATATACAGGGTGTAACAAAACACCCTAGTAATACTTAAGGGGGTGCTTCAGAACAACGTCGAGAAAAAATTAAAAAAATCTGCCGTCCTTACATCTGAGTCGAGACGGTACTGCAGTTTTGTATGAAAGAGCGGATTTTTTTTTCGCGATTTCGATGTTGGCTCAATAGTGAAAGTTGTTCAGTTTGATGGTCTGAAGCACCCCCGTTAAGTATTACTAGGGTGTTTTGTTACACCCTGTATATGAGGTTTTTAGGTGTCCCTGACTCCAAATTAACCTTTTCTAGAATTTTTGTCCGTCTGTTTGTTTGTTTGTTTGTCTGTGCGAGCTTCATTCACGCAAAAACTACTGAACCGATATTGATGAAACTTTTTTTGTTTGATAGCTTATAATCTGACTTAAAATCTGGTACAACCCGGGCGAATTAACAAGGCACCTGGCTCGCACGTGGCTTGGAATTTGACACCCCTCCTTAGCAGGAGGGGTGTCAAACCCCCCCGCGGGACCCCACCGGCCGTCGCCATGCGAGGCCATAGCATAGCATTTCAGTTACCGTTGCACGTGTCCCTGCGTTTTAGCATTTTCGAGACATACTTTCCGAGTTTTTTTATTCCGAGCCACGTGCGAGCCAGGTGCCAAGTTAATTCACCCGGGTTGTATATAATTTGTGCGGACGAAGTCGCGGGTTAACTCTAGTATCTTATAAAAATATGTATCGAAGGTAGAATACCTAGTCGGGCTATACACAGCTCGTTTAAGAATTATGCGCGAGCATGCAGCTTGTGAGCCGGTAGTCAGTCATGCTTACACTTGTTACATTGAATATGCATGGTATGCTGTGAAAGGTTCTCGTTTCAGCACCCGTATAAAATAGTTCTTTCCTTTTCATCTATCTATCTATCTATAATGTCACGCCTCTTTTCCAGTGGGGTAGGCAGAGACCAGGGTGAGTATCTGCTTTTGCATACATTTGAGTTCGCAGATAAGTACGCAGATATTTAACAATGATTTATTTGTGTTTATGACTTTGTGCCTTTACCTTTTTTAGGGTTCCGTTCCCAAAGGGTAAAAATGGGACCCTATTACTAAGCCTACGTTGTCCGTCCGTCCGTCCGTCCGTCTGTCCGTCTGTCCGTCTGTCCGTCCATCCGTCCGTCTGTCCTACCTATTTAGGGCTGTAACTTTTGAACCGTAATAGCTACATAGTTGAAATTTTCTCAGATTATGCGTTATTGCGGCGGATTTGTTAACAAATAATAAAAATTTCAAAAAGTTAAAAATTAAGGGGGTTCTCAACAAGAAACTAGTTTTTATCAACGTTTTTTCTTCACGCTCTATCGTAAAAACGGTAACACATACAAGCGTCAAACTTAGTGTAAGTATAGAGCATACTCTACAGAATAACAACAAATACTAAAAACCGGCCAAGTGTGAGTCGGTCTCGCGCTAAAGGTCCCGGACAAAAAAATTTTTTTTTTCTAAGTTAATGTTGTGTTAGTGTTGTGTTTTGTAGTGGTGTGGTACGGAACCCTCGGTGCACGAGTAGCCCGACTCGCACTTGACCGCTTTTATTTTACTTTACTAGGAGATAATGTTGCAATAAGAGTGTTATGTTAGTCATGTATGTATAGTTGCATGTATTTGTTTACATTGAAGGCTCTGCGTGATTCACTAGCTAGCAATTAACGACGTCACACGCTTGCGCAATAAATATTGATAACGTTGTTCCATTTAAACCACATGAATAAATATCCCTACAGAACGGAAGCTTCATACAAGCGGCCGCTAGGTGCACACATAGCGCGCCTTAGAGGACGTACGAACAGTTGCACATGCGCTCACTCATTTGTGTGCACCTGCGGAAGCAGTCGCGGGGCGAGCGAGGGGAGAGCGCGTGGCGGGTACGAGGCGGGTGTGGGGCGGGTGCGGGGCGAGTGCGAGGCGGGCGCGGGTGCTCCAAAACACAATTCGAGATTTATTATCGTGTCATAAGACTCAAATTGCAAGCAATGCATTTTTAGGCCGTGGGGCGAGCGTGTAGAGAGCGCGGGTTGAGTGCGTGGCGGACGCGGGGCGGGAGCGGGTCGTCTGAATGCGGCCTCAGCTAGGGTTTGTGTGCACCGGCACCTGCATATAGCGCTATCGTGGCTTCGCTCTCTGTCTATTTGCGTGCGAACGAACGAGATAAAAGTCACGCGCATCTACGGCCTCTGTTCGTACGTCCTGTAACGCGATATATGTATGAGTGCACTTACAGCAGCCCCTTGTATGAAGCTTTTGTTCTGTAGGATTATTTATTCATGTGGTTTAAACAGAGCATACTGTCAATATAGCTCTTTAATTTTATGCTGGACTTTTATTTTGATTAATTTAATAAATCGCAACAATTAATTGCATTCCCAGAGAGGTTTGGCGTCAGGCAAGCGTCCAACCGTTAAACTTTTGCCATATGAGAACGCTGCATCGAAATGCCAATTTGTCAACAGATTAAGCTGCGCAAATGGAATTATATGTAGGCACAGTAAATTTATTTATTATTGCGATTTGGGGGCCTTGACAGACTTGCGCCTGTGCCAATGCGACCATCGCTGGTCTTTTGTGAACGCCCCTTTATACTGGTTGAAATTTATATAATTAGCGTCCTTTTAAACTAAGAGCTTACCTATCAAATTGAACAACTTTTACTATGGCAGCAAACCGATCGGAGCAAAAAAATCTGCTGTTGCATACTAAACTGCAATGCCTGCTCGACTCAAATGAATGCACCAACTGGTTTTTTTTTGCTCCGATCGGTTTGCTCCCACAGTAAAAAATTCCATTTTAGGATGCTAGTGATATCAATTCACCCTGCAGTACCTACTGGGTCCCACTCCAGTCAGGAACCGCAGTAGGATTCTGACAGGGAAGGTTTGTATCTCATCTGGTGCATTCGCACCAGGTAGGGCAGGTATTATTATTAACCTGTCAACCTAGATGACACCTCGTTTGTACCTCAATTGGCCACATTCAGAAGGAAGATGCAGAGGAGCTACTATCTTCTCTTTGCAAATGCAGCCGGTCGAGTCATTTAGTTTCAGCGTGTGCGTATGTTTATTTAAGGCTAGCTACCTATCACCCCTTAACACATAATTTCATCCTGAAACCTTCAGCATCCTTCTTCTTCTTCTTATCGTGTGGGCAGAGACCTCGTGTCAGAGATTTTTCAGAACGCCTTACGGCCTCTGCGTGGTCTTTATGTAACGACAACCAGAGATAGTAGCCGGGACCAACGGCTTAACGTGCCATCGGAAGCACGGAATCATTTTTCTTTTCAGACAGTCTGGTGATTCAGCTTGCAATATCCTAACGTGGTCCTAACCAACTTGGAAAAACGCACAAAGTGACATATCATTAGGTGTCCCCCGTGGGAATCGAACCCACGACCTCCGTGTGAGAACCCAATGCTCTTAATCATTAGACTACGGTGGCAGTTAAAGTAGTAGTATGCTAAAGGTAAGCCTTGCTACAACTGTATACGTTTAAAAACATAGTTCTCCGTAATGTTTCTGACAACCCCGAAAGAGATTATGTACGTGAGTTTATGCATAAACGTTCAACGCATTACATAACTTAAACAACAAAGCATTTTAATATGAAACTAGGAGAGTCTATGAAAGTTTCCAGTAAACAATTTTATATTCAAACAATGCTTGAAATATGTTCAGGCGATAAATTCTGATAACCGTTTCCCAACAAAAGCAATATTTCACTATCGAAAAATTAAAAAAAAACTTAACCGAAAAGCAGTCACGTTTCATGTATGTACCATTCGATATTAGTTTCACCGTATGAATTATGAATGGGTTATTCAATACATACAAATTGTGTTGTCCCACATAATTGAACAAGTTCATTCTAACGTTTTAACGTAATGGAATAAGGTAGTAACTAGGTAAGTAACTAGCTAGCAATTTGGGTGACACGGGACAAAGAGACTACAGGGTGCAACATAAAATAGGAGGGGTGTTTAGACCATCAAACTGAACAACTTTCTCTATTTCCATAGAGAAAAAAAAACAAAGTTTTTCCAATTATTTCATGCTGAAACCTTCAGCATGCTTTTTCTTCTTCTTATCGTGTGGGCAGAGCCCTGGTGTCAGAGTTTTTTCAGACCACCTTACGGCCTCTGACGTGGTTTTCATGTAACGAATACTACAACCAGAGATATGTAGCTGGGACCAACGGCTTAACGTGCCATCCGCAGCACGGAATCATCTTTCTTTTCAGAAAATCAGGTGATTCAGCCTGCAATGTTCTAACCAACTGGGGAAAAACGCATAAAGTGACATATCAATAGGTGTCCCCCGTGGTGGAAATCGAACCCACGACCTCCGTGTCAAGATACCACGGAGGCAGTTGGTTACCTAATAAAGATTAGAGATACTAAGTAATGTGTCTGCCACTCACCGCACCTCATTAGGGCAGCAGAGAGTTAAATAGGATTGGGTCCCTAGGGCGCCGTTCTAGCAAAATTTCTTTGCTTCAGTCACAGAGCACGGGATCGTTTTAACGCGTAGGTTATAATACATTACCATAATACAAGGCATAGCCAGAGATATTCTGAAACCTCAGAAAATCCATGTTTCATTGTAAACTCGGTCCAGTGTGACGGGGAGTCAGCCCGTCTCGCCGTAGTACAAGGAGTTAACTTAAATAGGGTACTTCAGATCATCAAGCTGAATTTAACTTTTATTTCTAAAAAATCTGCTGTCCCATACATTTCAGTCGAGTTATGTTTGCAGTTTTGTATGGGAGAGAGGATTTTTCTTTCGCGATTTCGATATTGGTCCCATAGAGAATGTTGTTCAGTTTGATGGTCTGAAGCACCCCTTTGAGTAGGTGTCCCATTTTATTGTACACCCTGTATAACGATAGTTGTTAGTTGTAGCAATGTTACTGATCACCCCCAAAGGGATTATGTTTGTAAGATTATGATTGTATGTCTGTGCACTGTGTGCGTAGATAAATGCAAAGGTCAGTGTTTTTTGTTCAGACTGAGACAGCTCCCCCGTATTTTTATTCACTTTGTTTCTACCTACTTATAAATAGGTGGTGGTATTCCTTGTTTTTTTTTTATTTAATAATTTCATTAGAATTACTCCATAGTAATTCCGTCTATATTGTTCCTTGCTCTGGGCTTCTAGCTAAATGTCTTTGTCTGCTATTCATCTTGCTGTTCTCCTAATAGCTTGTCTTAAGTTAAGTCTAGTGGCCATAACTTAATAAATAATAAATAACGCTCACAGGCACATACATTGTAATGATCCCAAGTTAAGCACTATAGGCTTGTTTAATATGGAAACCATACAACAACGGCACGAACATATAACATCCATGACCGAACCGGGATTCGAACCCAGGACCCTGGTTTGGCAGTCCGGCGTGGTAACCATTACACCAACTGGGTCGTCAACTTTAGGCTTTGTAATTAGTTCCAGAGTTCGAATCTCTATTGATGAAGTGTTTCTATTGTTCCTTGCTCTGTGGTTCTAGCCAAATGTCTTTGTCTGCTATTTGTCTCACTTTTACTCTATTAGCACTGTCTTAGGTCGTGATAACAAGAGGTCAATTTGTTTTCGAATCGTAGTCTATTAAGTTAGTACAGTCAAGAGCACGTCAAGCTTGACACTTTGGACTTTGTACCGTTCTTATTTAGTGCGCCATAAGCGTTACAATCGAACTGCAAGTGTAAAGCTTGATGTGCTCTTGACTGTACCTAATAAACGTTGTTGTATTGTATAGTTTCTCGCAAGAAAACATCTTGAGGAAACCGACATGCTTCAACTTTAAAATGTTATTGATTGAACTGCATCGTTGCAGAAAACACAAACAAAAGAGAAACACTCAGCTACAGTCAAAGTTAGCGAAACGGAGTTATTTATTAACTCCATATAATACGTCGTAATCTGCAACCCGGGCTGCAACTTTGCACTCTAATTTCAACCTTCATAGCACACGTACAACTTTCATTTTGACTAGTACATTAGCCCATGTCCACTTCTTTTAAACTCACTACTTTGTTCCCCGAGGGAGGTTAGTCAAAGATATAACCGTAGCCCAGTCATTTTTGGAGTTTTGTTAGGAGAGGTGGGAAGTAATTATTAATTGGACTTTTAAACTGTAACCGGCACCATTTAGTGACAAAAAGACTATCTGAAAACATTTTTTTTTTAAATCGCTACCCAACATAGAAATCAAAATTGGGAGTCCCAAAAGGCTTTTAAATTAATAATATTAATACCAATGCACTCATTTGAATTAGATTTAACAATAAATAAATTATTATTGAGCAATAAAATAGCATGGAAATTTAAAAAATGATATTTTTATTAGAAAATACGAATGTATTTTTTGAAACCTTCTAAATAGACAAAAATATTTCCACCATTTTTGAAGTATGTATAATGGTAATGCCTTAAATACGTGCAAAGAAAAATTTACCCGCAGGTTTTTTATAAAGAGATAAAAGCTAAATTTTAAATTTGGATCTGTCGCTGACGGTTTTTTTTTAATTTTGGTACATTTTGAAGCTCAAATTGGCTCTTGAATACTATATAAAAAAAAAAAAATTTATTAATCCTGGCCCAAACCGTAAAATGCACACAAAAAAGGCACAAATTGCTTATAAGTTTAGCTTAACATTATTCAAATTTTGTCCTTATAAATAAAACTAAATTAAAATTAAAGTGAGTACATTACTTATGTAAAATAAATGGATATGAACTGACTAACTATAATCAAGATTCTAAGTCAAAACCACTAATTCAGAAACATAGAAGTTCCTCTCAGCTTTGCAAGGAAACGGATATTGCGCTTTGCACGCTTTCAGCTCTGAAAACCGGTTCGCCACTTCCACCCGGCACTCGCTTCGCTGTTCCCTCACCGACAGTCGCTCTTCGCTTACCGGTACCGGTACTTCAACTACCGGTATTGTGTTTCCAGGGTACCAGGCTTGCATGACTCGCTGAGAGTTATGAATTACCGACGTCTTCCTTTGTTTACGGAAACGCCGCCACGAGAGTTTTGAGCGTGAATTTGGTACAGATTTACTATTTTAGGTAAGGTATTTATTATTATCACAGTTAAGAGAATACACTCGTCAGGACGCCCGAGCGCGCTGCATACAAACAAAGTTTCGTCTTATTTTCAATGTTAACCCAATTATTGTAAAAAATTGTTGTTAACACAATCTAGAAACCGCGAAAACCAATATTCTGTGTCGGCGCCTTGTCAGATTTCCGTTTAAATTCAGTATCATGGGTACAATTTAATTACAGATTGTACCCATGATACTGAACGACTTTCTATATGAAGGTCCGGAAATTCACATAAAAAATAAATTTGACTTTCCGTACTAAATGCAATCAGCTGATCGAAGATTTGTATGAAAAGTCGGCATCAGCTGGACTCAAGGTGCTGAAGAATTTAGTAAAATACTGTCGTTGTTTCATAAGAGCCGAGATTACTCCATCTTTAATCAGCCCCTTATCACAGATTACTAGTTTCTTCGTGACAGATGTACATCACTTCCTTAGAAAGCGCGAAATCACGCTTTAATTACGTACGGATAGTACGCGCAAAATTGCCGTCTGGAATAAGTGGCGGAAATCAAGTAAGCGCATCGTTTACGATCTTGGAACTTACGCCGAGTGACAAAGGCCTGCTCTATAAGCCTGGAGTGCGATGTTTGAAAGTCATGTTCAAAGCAGGTGACAGAAAATGTCAAAATTACTATGGACTAATGCTTGTCGCATTAGTCCATAGTCCATAATAATTTTGACATTTTCTGTCACCATTCATTCGATCATGATTTAGAAAGTATGATATTCAAAAACAGCACTTCAGCGTCCATATTTTGCACTTCGATATAGCCTGATTCTTTAAAAAGCCATAATTTTGTCCCACCTACTTCTTGTGTGTATAGTCTGCCGCAACACAAAGCTAATAGAACAAAAATAAATATGAAAAACATCGACACATTTTCGCTGGTTATTTATTACGGTCTAACGCAGGTGGTCAGATAGCGAACATTTCAGAAAGCTATCAGCTTTTTAATCAACAAACGGCCCAAGTTTTTACCAATACGCTGTCGATTTGTAGTATTAAAACTTATGATTAAAACCATAAAGGTATCATAGAGGAACTGACAGCTAAGAGAGCGAGATGTACCTAGCGGCGCCACTGTATAATAGAAAGAGATACGTGACGCGAGGCAATAGAACCGTTTTTGGGAACTTGTCAGCACAATCGACTGGGTGAATATTCGTGCTCTGTGAATAATATGAATCTAAAGTGAAGTCGTAGATTATTTTGTGAAATATACTAGCACTATTTCATTAAATAACCTACGATTTCACGCTAGGTTCACAATTATACAGAGAACTCGAAGTTTTAGGGTGCCGATAAGTGCCGACAAAGGCACAAAAAACGGTTTCATTTGACAACTCATGTCAGTTACTCTATTCCGACAGGTATAATAACTTTATGATTAAAACGTACTATAGGTAGTTTGATTAGTCCTGTGTCCTGCGCAGCTGCGGTGGAAGCTGATAATGATGATGCATACATGTTTTATTATTTTAAAAGTGGCAGGCCAGTGAATCAGATAATCGCATAATCGAGAAACTATGATACGACATGTGAAGCAAAAAAAAAAAAAAAAAAAAACAAAACAAAAGTTTTCAAACGATTTTTTTTTAAATATTGAATTATTAGAAAATTGCAAAATATTACGTAATTATCATTACATACCTACATTCTTGAATTGATTCAGAAATTAAGAGATCCGCAGAAGAACCAGACTGGTATAGATTGCGAAACGGCATGAAATTGGCACATTGCTCGCAGAACCGATGGCCGATTGGGCAGAAGAGTTCTCGAGTGGCGACCGCGTTCCGGGAAGTGAAGCTTGAATAGGTCCCCCACAAGATGGATCGACGACCTGGTGGAGGCGGCGGGAACCCGTTGGATGAGGGCAGCGCAGAACCGGTCATTGTGGCGATCCTTGGAGAGGCCTATATCCAGCAGTCGACGTCCATCGGCTGAGATGATGATGATTCATTCTTTACAAAAGCCCAAGACCATAATGGTGGAGCGAGGACAGATTTTTCCGAATTTCCCTTCTTTTCATTGGGGAAAGTTGTTCAGTATCTTCAGTACAATCGCCCTTTAAAGTGATTAAACTATTCTAGACTAACACCAGTATGTGTTTATAAATTCCAAATCAGAAAACACATCAGCGCAGAACCTATTGAAAGTGGGTTCTATTCACATAAAGTAATATCATTGTCTTACAAATGCGACGCCACTGCGATGAGCATGACGAATTTACAGTCGGATTAGCTGTTTATCTCCAGGGGACTGCGCAATTGTCCAGTTTAGTGGCGACGCGGCTTGAACGGGACAAGTTATGAGAACAGGCGAATATTTTGAATATTACCTAGTTAATTCATAATACCGACTCCAGGAGTCGTTTTTTCTTTTTTTTTTCATTTGCTGAGCTCAGCAGTTGAAAATGTCATAATTACTATGGAGATTATACATCTTTCTACTGCATATTTGACTTTCAAAAATCATGCTTCAGGAGTCCGATTTTTGAAAGTCAAATCAGGAGTAGAAAGGTGCGTATTTCCATACATTTTCAACTGCTGAGTTCAACATATGAGATTCAAAAAACTCCTGACGGGACAATAATAACAAAGCAGTGACTTCGTCTAATTTACAGTTGGATTAAGTCGTTTATCTCTAAATAATGGTGCAATTGTCCAGTTTACTGGTGAAACGGCTTGAACGGGACAAGTTATGAGAACAGGCGAATGTTTTAGCACATTAGTTAGTTAACAATACTTAGTGCTGACAGGATAAAAGAGGTGACCTTGTCAAATTCACTGTAAGATTGAGATATTAATCTCTAAATAACGGTGCAATTGTCTAGTTTGTCGGCGAAGCGGCTTGAACGAACAAGCTAACTAGCAAATGTTAGTTCACAACACCTATAGTTCAGTAAATCTGTTCGGAAAATGATACCCTACCTTACAAAAGGTAGGGTATCCGGGATTTTTGAATATGTTATACAGGTAGAGGTCCTTAATAAAAATACAAGTTTTCGACCCTGGGGTCCTGCCGCGGGCTCTGGTGTGACCATAAAACAACGAAAATTTTGAGACTTTTTCAGTAAAACTTAAATATTGGGTTTTGGAGCAAACTTGTTTACTAAAGCTTTAAAGAAGACCAAATCCGCTACAATTTGATAGTTAAATCATCTTTATATACTGAATAGTTCCCAAGATACAACACCTCAAAGTATGGAGAGGTATGACTAATTCCTTAAAATTTCGTTTTTTTTTTTAAATTAAATATGTTATTAACTTTAGGTTTCACTGTGAAGGTGTTCAGAAGAAGTATAAATAATGCGCTACAATATGTTTTTGAACCATAAGATGCGACACTTTTATCACTAAATAACGGTGCAATTGTCCAGTTTTCTGGCGAAGCGGCTTGAACGGGACAAGTTATGAGAACAGGCAAATATTTTGAATATTAAGTTAGTTCATAATACCGACTCCTGACGGGATAAAGATAATAAAACAAAGAGGTGACCTTGTCGAATTCACTGTAAGATTGGGTCGTTTATCTGTAAATAACGGTGCCATTGTCCAGTTTACTGGTGAAGCGACTTGAACGGGACAAGTTATGAGAACAAGCGAATGCTATTAATTAAAAATACTCATTTATTTCGGACCAAAAAAGACAATCCATAAAATGAATATGAATATTACTTTCTGATCTAGCGTTTTTACCTCATTAGGTTAGATAGGTAGCGGAGCGGTGCGGGAGGCGGTGAAATATGAAGTAACAGCAATTTCTCTCTCCTCTAAAGAACCTACTCAGTCAAGCGACCTTGTAGTTCAAAATAGTATCTACTGATGGGAGAATATAACAAAGCGCTGACTTTATCGGATTTACAATAAGGTTAGTTGTTTATCTCTAAATAATAACGCAACTGTCCATTTCACTGGCGAAGTGGGTTCAACGGCACAACTCATAGGAAAAAACCAGTATTCTAGAAATATCGTAAAGAGCAGAGATTGGTAAGTTGACGGTTGGATTGGTCGCTTATCTCTAGAGAACGATGAAATTGTGCAAGTTACTGGCGTAGAAGCGTCTACGGAACAATCTGTAAGAATAAGCGTTTATAAAATAACAGCTTAAATATCGACATAGAAATATCATAAGAGAGTTTGATGCATTTAGAGCCAGGTTTACAGCTTACCCTCTAGAGGACAGCTGGTGCAATTATCTCATTTTCTGGCAAAAGTGGCAAAGCGCCTTGAACGGGACAACTCATAAGAATAAGAGAGAATTTCGGACCAGTTACTGGAAGGGGATATTACAGGCAGATTAGCTGTTTACCTCTAGGGGACGTTATTGTTCAGTTTACTGGCAAAGCGGCTTCAAGGTATCAAGTCATAAAATAAGCTATTTATTTGAAAATAATAGTTTAAAAGATCTCTACAGAACGATGCCATTTTGAAAACGTGAATGTATGTACCTACAATCATTTTTACAAAGTTTAACTTCAGTTTATTATAAAATGGCCCAAAGGGTCTCTGACTTATCATTCACTAGTTGAATGCGACCCGCCCAGCTTCGCCGGTGAGATCTATAGGTAATATTATAAACAAGTAAATAATTATAATACCTTCAGGAACAAATTCCGAGAAACCGTATCAAAATCCGTCGCATGGTTTAGAAGAAGTAAGAAGAAGAAAAAGAAATAATGAAGAGAGATACGGATAGCAAGTTTGTTTTAGGGCTGTTCATTTATTACGTAAGTCAATTTTAAGCTTTTTTTACGTAGGGCAGAGGGGGGAGGGGGGGGGCTATGAAAGAAAAAAATAAGACTTAAATGAACCCCCTCCCTCCCCTTTTAGATCGGTATATATCTACCAACATTGCAATGAAAAAGTAGCAAAAATATAAACACGACGATTTTTTGCTTGCTTTTGCGATCTTACTTAATAAAAACGCTTGCTCGGTACCCCAAATCGTCTTCACTATCAACATAGTATTAAAACAAAGTCGCTTCCCTGTCTGTCTGTCCCTATGTATGCTTAGATCTTTAAAACTACGCAACGGATTTTGTTGTGGTTTTTTTTAATAGATAGAGGGATTGAGTTGTTACCTTTGCAGTGATTTCTCACTGCATCGAATTCGGCTCTCTCTGCGGTGAGTCTCTCTGCAGTTTATATCAGCATTGCACCCGTAATAAATGAACAAATGATATTTATAGATTTAGAGAAGAGCATATAAGCATATGCTCACGACTATATTCCCCGAGGGGGTAGTTAGAGATATTCTGAAACTTCAGAACATCCACGTTTCACTAGTAGTACCGAAACTCTGTCCAGTGTGACGAGGAGTGAGCCCGTCGCCACTTGTAGTGGACAGTGGGTACAATACATGCCTCGAAATTGAAGCATGCAGGTTTCCTCACAATGTTTTCCTTCACCGAAAAGCCAGTGGTGTTACAAATCGTCCATAAATTCCGAAAAAGTCATTGGTACGAGTCGGCCTGGACGGGGATCGAACTATCGCCTCCTGCACAGCAGGCAAGGTTACTTGCCACTGGACCACCACGGCTTTTTTTAGATTTAGAGAAGAGATTAAACAAATCGCTACATCTTCCATTTAAACCAAACTTCATCGCCCACTGGGATCTTACTTAGCTGCAGTGGCTTTACAAAATTATAGCTGGAATCCTATTCATTCGGCGGACTCCATTTTACGATATTATGCACTTAGTCAACTCTAAGGCTAATTAAGTTTGAATGTAATTATGGAAATGGCATTTTCGTTTAAAATTGTCACGATGAAACTAATTTAGAGATGTCGTTTTTGTTTAGTTGTTTAGTTTAAATAGCTACTTTAGTTCAGTAAATCTGTTTGGAAAATGTTACCCTACCTTACAAAAGGTCGGGTATCCGGGATTTTTGGATATGTTATACAAGTAGAGGTCCTTAATAGAAATACAAGTTTTCGACCTTGGGGTCCTGCCGCGGGCTCTGGTGTGACCATAAAACAACGAAAATTTTGAGACTTTTTCAGTAAAACTTAAACGTTGGGTTTTAGAGCAAACTTGTTTACTTAAAGCTTTAAAGAAGACCAAATCCGCTACAATTTGATAGTTGAATCATCTTTATATATTGAATAGTTCCCAAGATACAACACCTCAAAGTATGGAGAGGTATGACGAATTCCTTAAAATTTCGTTTATTTTTTTAATTAAATATGTTATTAACTTTAGGTTTCACTGTGAAGGTGTTCAGAAGAAGTATAAATAATGCGCTAAAATATGTTTTTTGAACCATAAGATGCGACACTTGTAAATTTTCAGCAAATGTCAGTTGGTAAACAAATACTTAGATATCGAACAGAATTTTTTTTTTACAATATAAAATGTAGCCTATGGTAATCAGGGATAGTGTAGCTTTCTATCAGTGAAAGAATTTTACGAATCGGTTTGGTACTTCCAGAGATTACCTACATACAAAAAACCCTCTTGAGCCCAGCTTTTCTGCACCCACAGGCATAGGGCAGTTAGGAATTAACCCTAACTGCCCTTATTTTGAAGTGCTGTATCTCGGTAACTATACAGTATAAAAAGATGATTCAAAAACCAAACTGTAGCGCATTTAGTGCTCTTAATTCCTCTAAAACATAATTTGACTCTAAAACCTGAGCTTTAGATTTTAAATAATGAAAACTGAAAAATCTTCGAAATTTTCGTTCTTTTTTGGACATGGCAGAGCCCGCGGCAGCACCTCAAGGTCGAAAACTTGGATTTTTAATAAGGACCTATACACGTATAACATATAAAAAAATCGTGGATACCGGACCTTTTGCAAGGTAAAATGTTTACATTTACTAGGCTACTTGGTCTGAAGTAATAAAGACTCGAACTGAGTGAAACATTACGTTAGTTCAAGCCACAAGTAATTAAGTTTAAGGCTAGTAGAAAAATCGTAATCATTATCAGTAGACAGTCACAATTTAATTGTTACTAACCCCCAATGGGTCAATGTTGTCTGGAAATAAATAATTTTTGAATTTGAATTTCTCGTTTCTATAGCACCCTATGCTATGCTATAGTTTCACGATTACGGCTTTGGTCCCGTAGGAAAAGTTGTTCAGTATGTTTATGTTTTTTATTTTTATTTTTTTTTATTTATGATGGTCTGATCATCCCCTAATAAAACCGTCAGCATAATTTAAGAAGGACCCCATACAGTCATACAGGACGTAACAAAACACACAACTTCAAAATCGCGAAATAAATATCAGCTGTTTCATACAAAACTTCAGTACAGCTATAATGAGTCAAGCTGGAGTGCGATTTTTGAATCTCATACGGTGAACTCAGCAGTTGAAAATGTATGGAGATATGCATCTTTCTACTGTTGATTTGACTTTCAAAAATCGCACTCCTGAAGTATGATTTTTGAAAGTCAAATCAGCAGTAGAATGATGCGTATCTCCACAGTAATTTTGTCATTTTCAACTGCTGAACTCAGCGAATGAGTTTCAAAAATCGCACTCTTGTACTGCAGTTTTGTATGAAAAAAAAAACCATCCACTTTTTATTTTTTCTCAGTGTTGGCTCCATAGTGAAAGTTGTTCAGTTTGATGGTCTGAAGCACCCCCTTACCCCCTTAAGTATAACTAGGTTGTTTTGTTACAACCTGCGCATATCCCACTTACGAAGCTGAACTGATCTCAGTAAAGTAAAGTAAATAACGCTCACAGGCACATACATTATAATAATCCCAAGAAAGCACTATTAATAGGCTGTTTATTATGGAAACCATACAACAACGGCACAAACATATAAACATCCATGACCGAACCGGGATTCGAACCCAGGACCCTGGTTTGGCAGTCCGGCGTGGTAACCAGTAGCCGGTAGATGGCGAATCATAGTTTGTAATGAGCGTAATGAGCTCCATATTTCGATCAACCCGGTTGGTGTAATGGTTGCCACGCCGGACTGCCAAACTAGGGGCCTGGGTTCGAATCCCGGTTCGGTCATGGATGTTATATGTTTGTGCCGTTGTTGTATGATTCCCATTACAAAAACCTTACTTTGGGATCATTACATTGCCTGTGAGCGTTATTTATTTATTTTTTATTTTATTTTATATTTATTTTTCCTGAATGACATTGTTTTCCTTCACATGGGCTAGATAACTCTGTCTAGGTCTTCCTCTGCCTCTCTTCCCCTCTATCTTCCCCTCCAGTATGATTTTAAAGTTGGCGTATGTCAGGATTGGCGAATACTCCACCGATAAGAGTGTAGGTCTTAAATAAGATGATGATGTTGACATTGTTTATTTTCCTCGTTAAAAACAACAAACACAATTGAGTCCCTATTAGGTAAATAGTTTCAATATGTGCGTAACTGTCAACTGTATTAAACGTATACTTTCCAGTTAGAATAGTGCTAATAAAAGTACATAAAAAATATAAGTTGCACTCTGTATGGAAAAGTTGGAATCCTGAGAAAGTTATACTTATGCGAACAAACGCTCAAACCGAGGTGTTACCTCAGGTTTTGTTTTCTAAAACACGTTTTCCCGGCGTTTGAATACTTTATGTCTCCCAATCTATTGTTTAAACCACTCGAGACACACACACGTACGAATCTACAGTTTACTGATGCAAACAGATACGTATAAATGTAAAGTAGTGGTAGCAAAATAATATGAAAAAAAAATCTTTTTTTCGCTATTTCTATGCTGACTCCAAAGTGAAATTTGTTCATTTTGATGGTCTGAAGCACCCCCTTTGATACGTAAATGTTTCATGTACATTTTATTGACGTTTTTATGGAACAAAGATTTATTGTTCTCGCTATTTTCATGCCGGCTCGAAAGTGAAAGATGTTCAGTTTTATGGTCTGAGGCACCCCTCTGGTATCTAGTAATAGATACTCTTTCTTATACTGTGCCTCTGGTATACAACGTGGTAATAAATAAGCGCAAAACCTCATACGTCCCCAACTGATGTATAACAAAATAATTATAATAATTTCATTATTTTGATAGTTTAAATTTAAAGTTATTCACCTTTTAAGTTTTGAGGCAAAAATGATTTGTTATCATTTCAGCACTGAAAGAAAGCGCTAACGTACTCATGGATACATTTTTATTGTTTTGGTAGTAAATAGGGTGAGTGTGCCCGTGCGGTGGGTCGACATCGGGTTCAGAAAATTTTAAATTTTGCAAACATATTATTTAATATTTTGAAAAAAAAATCCTATGTTAAAACCATGATAATTCGATTCTGCTCTCGATTCTAAACAAACTACTTTCTAGTTTTACGTTAATTCATTAATACGTTGTAGAAAGCATTTTTATAAGATAAAACTCTGTATGAGACGTACTCTGTACGTCAGAGGTCTGAAAAAAACTCTGACACCAGGGCCCTGCCCACACGATAAGAAGAAGAAACTCTGTATATTATATCCTCTGATAGGTATAGGTATAGCCCACTCGCTCAGAAAATGCCAACAACCTAAATGCATCATTTACTCCATCCCTGAACCATGAACACAAGTAAAACTCGTCTACTAATTAATGTAAGGGCAACGCAGATATACAAATTAAACTCCAAATTTGCATATCACACACAGTTAATAATGCACTCGTAAACAACAGCCCTGTTATGCGGACTGTACGCGTTTAGTCACCCCATGAATGCATAAGTCCCTGGCACGAAGCCAAGAGTACTATCTCTGATTCGCTAATAGATAAATCGCATGTCTGACTATGTATTTACACACGTCCCCCGATACAACTCTTACGACCAAACATGTAAGTACGAAGTTCGCTTGATTCACGGAACTTTGTGTGTGGGATAATTTGTATTTATAAATGTAGCAGTACAATGCCTCTTGAGACTGTAGGGGAAATCTCGAAACACTTCTTTGTACTTTAGTGGTTGGCGGATGAATGGAGGAAATGGGTTAGTAACCTCGATTAAAATTCAAGCTTCATTTCGCGAAATATTGAAATACAATGGTCTCGATTCGATCTGTGCCACAACTTAACTTAACTAAATTTATTCCTGTCACTTTCTAAAATAACATTAAGAAAAGAGACGGAAAACCAACAACTGACTTTAGTGCTGTCAAAGTGACGTTACACGCCCAAAAACGCCTTAAATAAGATGGCGTACATTATGATGGCATCTTTATTTTGGGCGTGTAACGTCACTTTGACAGCACTAAAGTCAGTTGTTGGTTTTCTGTCTCTTTTCTTAATCTTATTTTAGAAAGTGACAGGAATAAATTTAGTTAAGTTAAGTCGTGGCACAGTCCGAATCGGTACCATTGACCGACAGAATCAATAATAGTGTGATAAGGGAGCGATGCAAGTTGAAGGATGACGTGGTAACCAAGATTGAAAGAGGTATGCTTAAATGGTTCGGTCACTTAGAGAGGATGAATGAGTGTAGACTCACTCAGGAGATTTATCGATCCAATATGAGTGGAACAGTTGAGAGATGGCGTCCAAGGAGAACTTACCACGACCAAATAAATGGTCTTCTCCGAAAAGAACAAGTGCGTAGTACCCTCAACTGACGGAAGTGCATGAAGAGATGTATGAAAGTGGATGAGGCGAGAGACTTAAGTCAGGATCGTAGTGTGTGGCGAGCCGTAGTCTCTGCCTACCCCTGTGGAATAATGGCGTGATTATATGTTGAAACTGACTCAAATGAATATCGTATGGTTTGTTTTGAAGTTGAAGACTCTTAACCTACGCTACAGTGCCCAAATCCGGGTCTCGCCGAGTCTCAAAAGTCCTAACTCAAAGGTTTGAGTCAACTAAAGCATTCAGAGAGCGATGGAGCACAGTATATATGAGATGTTAAAAGAACAGGGAAGGCAATTGCGGTAAATAAATCGCAACTGAACTATGATTGGACCGCGTGCGAACCAAAACTTTTAACACATTTGGTATTGCGCTATTTATTTGACAGCCGTTAGAGCCGTTTTGACAGATCGCTCAGACGTTAAAGGCTGTCAGTCACATAGTAAATAACATGGTACAATAATATACTGCGCCTGGTATTCTCTTCCGATCACGTGACAGACCACGTGACTGACACAAGCCTACGTCATCATACCCTTTTACCATGTTTAGCGGCCATTTTTTTGTGACGTAGGCTTGTGTCACTCTGGGAACAGAAGACCTTGTTTTTTTAGACTGTGGTGGAGAGAGCACGCGATGTGCGTGCTAGTATGTAAGTTAAGAGCATGTTTAGATAAGGATAAGGATAAGGATTTATGATAGTGGCATAGGTAGATAGGCAGCGTTCTAGAATAAGATAATGTTAAGTAAAGATAAGCATGTTCTGTGATAGTTATTAATTAGTATATAAGATGTATTAGAGTAGTAGTGTGGTAGAAGAAGGTAGAGAGTCAGACAGTGAATATACTATGGATATAACATAACAGTATTTCAATTACGCCGTCCTCGCCACAATTCATGGCGACCGTGACACTGGAGCCGGACGGTTGGCTCGAGGGGAGTCATATTCTGCGTTTGGGAGGTCCGGTGAGACGTGCAACGACACAACGCGATGGTGACAGTAACGTCCTGGTGCTTTAAGGCCTCCGCCTTAAAGGAGAGACTGTTTTGGGGTGCGTCGAGTCTCGATCCCGAGATTCCGCAACGAGCAGCTCCTTGCCCCCAAGCAAGGATTATTGATGGTGTCTACAGTCTGCAGCGTTGGCCGTCCAGCAGGCAGTCAGCGAGTTGAAGAGTTCAGGAGAACGGAGGAGTAGTTCGAGCATCAGCGTTTTTGATTGCCAAACGGAGCGAGTGAGTGTTGTGGACAATAAAGTTGGTTTTATGCTGGTTATGTTTTTTGAAGATGGGACTGAATTGATTTTTAAATATGTTTTTTTGGGTTATTATTTTTTTTTTTGTTGGTAATTATTGTAAAGCGAGAGCCCGGCGTGGATTTAATTTGTGTTTACGTGAGGAATCGCGGCGACAGTACGTCTAGGGATTAATCGCGCGGTAAGCAGTTTGGTTAGTCGCGAGCGTACTTAGGAATTTGATTATCAGCATTTTCGGTAGAATGTATGAATAGGCAGTATAATGTTATTTTTTTTTTTCCGTGTCAAGGTTGATTTAGACGCGTTTGTTTAGGTTTGTCGTGTTGTAGACGACAATATGAAAGCGGTGGCAGATGTTTAAGATAGTGTTTTTTGAGCGTGGGTATATTTTTGTGGGGTAAGATGATGTATTTGCGGGAACGTTGTCATAATGGTGATGAAGTGAAATGAAATGAGTGATTTTAGCATGGTAATGTTGTAGGTCAGGGTAGTGTGAAGGTAGATAGAATTGACATTGGGGATTTGATTTTGTTGGGTTGTATTTATTTGGAGTTGGCAGATTATTATGCGGATCTAGTTTTTTGTTTGCTAGTGGTAGGTACCGTATGAGGTTTGGAATATGGAGAATGTTTTGGGATATTGGTGTTTTCTTTGAAGGAAAGTAGTGCTTTTTTTTTTTTTGGGAAATGGACAAGAGTACGGTTTTTTTTATGGAAAGTTTCGATTCAATACCTTCCGTATTGTATCATGTATTTGGAAGTAACGCAAGTGAGTGAAGGGGAGAGGAGTACTTTGGTTTATTAGGTTTTTTGGGAGCAAATGGATTGATCACCCAAATGTATCTTTTTAAGATCTCGTCAGCCAGAGGAAACAGTTAGGAATGAATTAGAAGAAGGGTTTTATGGAGAAGTTTATAGATATGTTTAATGTCGGGCCATGTACCCGATCATGATGGTCCAGAGCGGGCTTCGTGAGGGACTGTGCTAAGGGACATATTGCAAAGTAAATAAAGAGTGTGTGAGTGTGTTAGCAGGAAGTTGTTTTTTTTTTTTTCTCTTGAATGGGTATTTAGAGTTTCGAGTAGCGGTTTACTCGGAAGTTGGTTGATTAGTTGATGGTGAATGTTCCAGTTGAGTTTTCAGGGACATGTTGGTAGAGTGAGAAAGATATAGGCAAAGGATAAGGAGTCAAGAAGATTGTTGTATGTGCAAGGGGGGTCTACTATTGGAAGAAGGGTTCAGGTTTTTTGTAGGAGGGTACGCTATTCTATGAAGGTGTTTGTAGCGTTGGTTTCTTGAAGAAGGGTTCAGGTTATTGAAGGGTGGTATACTATTGTATGACGATATTTGTGGCGTTAGCTTCTTGAAGAAGGGTTAAGGTTATTGAAGGATGGTACGTTATTGAATGAAGGAGTTTTTTTGAATTATTTTGTTAAAGAATTGAGCTAATAAAGTTGGGAGTTACTTGAGATATTGATATTGTAATGGAGTTATTGCGGAATTGAGATAGGAAAAGAATTGAAGGAGTTTTAGCTAGATGATAGATGGTAGAGAGATGATGGTGATAGTGATGATGTTTTATTTGGTTGAGGTTTGAGAGTCGCACACAGTATATTATGAAGTGGTAAGAGACGGATTTGGAGTGGATATTATGATTTGTGGTAGATAGGCATTTAGATACGGTATAGTGTTATGTTTTTTTTTTTTCAAATAGATTATTGTTTTATTTTGTCGGCCGCTGGTCACTAGAGGTGTTTTTATATTCTTGGTAGGTTTTCAATATAGGTAAATTAAATTAAATTAAAATTTTCGTTAAAGGGCTCGAGCTAATGTTAAATTCATAAAAATCTCTTGATAACCTGCTATCAAGGAGAGGATGTACCTAGTCGTAAGCAATTTCATACTTGGTGTTTTTTTTTTAAACTGTTTTCGTTGGTTTTGGTAATTATGTTTTTTTTTTTAACTTATGATCTGTTTGTTTTGTATTCATTTAATGAGTTTACTTAATATGGGGAAAAATAAAAGGGGTTTTAATTACAAATGGGGACAAACCTAGCGGGACAAACTAATGTAATAAGTAAGGACTAAGTAAGTAAGTAAGTAATAATGTAAGTTGTTTAGGATAATGGAAGTTGTCTTTGTTTTTGAAGTTTTAAAGCTTGAGAAATTGTTGCAAGTTTTTGCAGGCGAATGGTTTAAAGAAAAGTGTTTAATAAGATTTAAAAAAAAAATTTGGCATGAATTCAAATTTTTTTTCCCAAAAGAGGGGAGATGTGGTGGAGAGAGCACGCGATGTGCGTGCTAGTATGTAAGTTAAGAGCATGTTTAGATAAGGATAAGGATAAGGATTTATGATAGTGGCATAGGTAGATAGGCAGCGTTCTAGAATAAGATAATGTTAAGTAAAGATAAGCATGTTCTGTGATAGTTATTAATTAGTATATAAGATGTATTAGAGTAGTAGTGTGGTAGAAGAAGGTAGAGAGTCAGACAGTGAATATACTATGGATATAACATAACAGTATTTCAATTACGCCGTCCTCGCCACAATTCAAGACTATGGTAAATAAGCATAGAATAATGATGTATAGAACAGACAACGCGAACAACACCACGATCAGCAGTGCGGGGGGCGCGCACTCTGGGTGCGTCGCGATGCAGCACGCGCCCGGCACATGATAAATAAGTTAGAGCCCATCAGCTCAAACGAGTGTTATAAAAAAAATTGTCTGGGTGTCGCCTCTAGTACCTCAATGTAAATAAGTCAAGTTTACCGCGATACGGAATTAACACAGTTGAATAGTAATTGGATTGCAATGTTATTAGAACTGAAATTAGATTAGGATTGAACTTGAATATTTTAAACTAGCGCGATCGCCCTCCTGATCGTGTCATGAATTCTACACTGTATTCCAAAAAAACAAATCGCAAAACAAATCGCAAACAAAATTTAAAAGTAACATTGTTTAAAATTCTCTTGTAAAGTGACTAGTTTTAAGGAAAACAGCTAGACTAAAGTGGGAATGGGCCAGCCATGTCTCTCGAATGCATCAGGAGGAACTGCCTCCGTGATCTAATGGTTAAGAGCTTTGGCTCTCGACACGGAGGTCGTGGGTTCGATTCCCACGGGGGACACCTAGTGATATGTCACTTTGTGCGGTTTTCCCCAGTTGGTTAGGACATTGCAGGCTGAATCACCTGATTGTCTGAAAAGAAAAATGATTCCGTGCTTCGGATGGCACGTTAAGCCGTTGGTCCCGGCTACTATCTCTGGTGGTAGTAGTCGTTACATAAAAATCACGTCAGAGGCCGTAAGGCGGTCTGAAAAAACTCTGACACCAGGGCTCTGCCCACACGATAAGAAGAAGATCAGGAGAGGTGGGCAAAAATTGCTACGCCCCGGACCCCAAAAAATGGTTGTCGGCGTCCAGGTCGTCCTAGGAAGAAGTGGCGGGATGATCTGGGCCTCTACCCGGATATTCGAACTTTGCAATTGCGTGAACGTTTTTGTTCCAATTTCAATTTATCTATTACAATGAAGTTCGGAGTGAAACGGTCGCGATATATCGAAAATCAAAAGCATACACAGGGCCTGGATGATTTTGATGACAAGTGGCCAGTGCTTGCACAGAATAGTTTTGACCAGCAGTGGGATGATATTGGCTAGGAAGAAATAATTATTGTCTATGTATATATATTATATTTATACCTATCAGAAAATATACCGGGTGTTAGGGTAAACAGTTGCATTACTTTCAGTGGGGATTGTACCCATGCCATGATACTGAACATCTTTCCCAAAGAAACCTATAGGGATTTCGCCATGAAAAAACAACTTTTCATACAAAATCAACATTTCGATCAGCTGCTTGCATTTAGTATTGGAAGTCCAAACATTTTTTTAAGAATTTCCTATGGGTTTCTTAGGGAAAACTGTTCAGTATCATGGGTACAATACAATCATCCCTTAAAGTAATGCAACTATTTATACAGAGTGAAATGGATATCATTTGCATCCTTTTAAACTAAGAGTCTACCCATCAAACTGAACAACTTGTACTATGAGAGCAAACCGATCAGAGCAAAAAAAAAATCAGCTGTTCCATACTAAACTACAATGATATCAATTTATTTTATTTTATTTTATATTTATTAAGAAAACCAACAGCCTTAAAATAAAACAGAGTTGAACCATTCATACTATATAAAACATAGGCCAATAACAGGTTTCCCTAGATTAACATAACAGTTTAACAAAATTAATGGAGTACAGCGGTTTAATAAGAGCAAAGAATGAAAGAAATACTTAAAGGTTAGATATAGTAAGGTAAACTAAACAGGTAATGTGTGTGTAAACTGTGTAGTGTGAGTTTGTTTGTGTATGAGTGTGCAGGGGTGTAATAATATTGTTTAAATAGTAGGAACTAATTATGTATATTTTATATACTTACTATAGAATGTAATAATTATGTGTAAGTAGGTACCATAATTCATAAAGATATATTATATATTTATATATACATATATAGGTATATATTATTAGGCATTATCGTAAGTACAAACAAATGATTTACATATAAGTATTTATTTTCATCCTATAGATAGGTTAACATTAGATGTCGGTATGTTACAATCATAAAAATCGTTTGAAAATTCGTGTTCGCACAAACACTTCCTACATGACATCGTAAAATAGATTTAGAGCAAAAGCACAATTTTGGGAGGGTCGTAAAAAAACTTTGGAATAACATAAATTAAGCCAAGCCTGGTTTTATTGTGGAACATAAACGGAAAGCGAGGCGCGAAGCATTAGTTTTGCTTTATGAAATCCTGGTACGTATACTCCGCATTTGAGAAATAAAGTTAGTAAAATATAAATAATTTATTAAATCAGATCTATAACATAAACGTAATTAAAAATATAATATCTTATTAAATGAATTACAGAATAATTTAAAAATAAACGGCTAAAATTAAACAGATATAAAGAAAGATTAAATCAAAATTAAATAAATTGTCTTGTGTTCATGCAGTTACGTAAACCCTATAATGTAACTTACAAGATATTTTTATCAATTAATTTATGACCTTTATGAATACTAACATTTACATAATATAGGGTGTAAGAAAACACCCTATGGTGTTTTAATATTTAAAGAGGTGGTTTAAGACCATCAAACTATAAACAACTTTCATTAAGCACCTACTAACATAGTTTACATAAGTGTGTTACTAACAAAATGAATCATGGTTATTTGAATAAATACATTTATTATTATTATTAACATCAAAATCGCGAAAAAATATCAGCTGTTTCAATCAATATTTACAGCAGATTATTTTTTATGTCAGGTCCATAGTGAAAGTTGTTCAGTTTGATGGTCTGAACCACCCCTGTCAGTTTCGGAACGGTAAAACAATCATCCGGTATAGCTCACTCGCTCGGAAATGTCAACAGCATAAATGCCTCATTTAATTGGGTTTTTTGTTACAACCTGTACATGCACGCACACACTAATTATTTTCTATATCTAAACCATTATAAAACTGTAACAGAAATGTGACCAAATGTAATGTAAATGTAACCAATAGAATCGCTTCATTTACCTTGCCTCGCTCAGCACAGCTCTGGTGGAAACGGCTTAGCGGAGCGAGGTTTTTGTACGTACAACAAAAATTGGTGATTTGGAATCAGGGGCAGGTAAAAACCATGTCGTAATTTTTTTTTGTAATTATCTTCAATGTACAGACACACTTCTGTTACAGTTTTATAATAGTTTAGATACGTATAGTATCGTATTGCGTAATTGTGTAAAAAAATAATTTAACATGGATCTTCCGAGTTTTTAGAATAAATAAATAAATAAATAAATATCTTGGACAATGTCACACAAATTATCTAGTCACATTTAAAGTACCAGAATCTAGCCTGGACTTGTATTATGATGACTAGACAACGATATAGAATACATATATAAATACAAACATCCATGACTCGGGTACAAATAATACGAATATGTCTGTCTGGCATAATGCATGCATGTACAACATTTAAAGTATCTACAAATTAGGTAACCTATTCATAACATACCTTGCTTGTTTTCACTTTAGCTAACTTTCCAAGGGGCACCAATTCTTTGTTGTAGTTCTTGTTAAATATTTTTCTAAACTCATTCACACATGGGGCAATAATCTCAAAATAGAACGGAGGAACTTTATCATAAATGCTCCTATGACCTACGACAATTATTTTGAATGTGAAATGTACTAAATCGTCAGATTTCTTAAATCTATCTCTTGAACAGAATTTAACTTCAAACGGAACACTCGTCGTTGTTGGAACTAACGTTTCAGTCGGTATTATACGGAACAACTTACTCATTCTTTTCGATAACTGTATTTTAATAGTAACAGGGTACAATCTGTGAGTATTTGTTATAACGAATTGGTCCTCACAAAATCCGTAAATGACGTGAGAATTCGACATGTCTAATAAAAGATCTGGATTAATTTGTATCGGATGAGGAAGTATTTCAGCAAAGATTCTGGTAGTTTTCGTCAAAACTAAATCGTCAGTTTCTGGGTCATATAATTCAAAATCATAATAACAATTATGATAGCCAATCCTTTCTATCTTTGTGAAGTGTACAGTGAGCTTTTTCTTTGTGTCTGGTTTCAAAAACAAATAGGTATTATCGAAAATAAATGTTTCCAAAGCATGCTCCACGATATCTTGAGAAACCAGAGCCATTGCAGCTTGCAGTTCAATATAGCTATGAGTACGTAAATCTAAGATTAAATCTTTTTTAGAAGGCTCAACTTTTCCCAGAATCTTGCTTTTCTTGCTTTCATCTTTTTTAAAATTTTTGCTTGTAATTTTTTTCTTACCTTTAATTTCATTGATTTTGCTTTCTGATTTAGAATCTAATGTTGGGTCGTCTATTTGATTCTCTAGTTCAAAGTCCGTTTCAAAAGTTGAAAATAAGTTACTTTTGGCTTCAACTTTTTCTTTAGTGACTTCTTGCAAGGTGTCTTTTAAGAAATCAACAACTTTTTTAACAATATGCAAATGGTAGTAGCGGTCATCATTGACAGATATATCTACTGTTCCTGTCGGATACTGGCATTCAGGATCGTTTTTCATATGCCACACGTACAGCGGCGGAATCGTTACTACTTCTGATACTGACACATTTCTTGCTTTAATAAATTTGCTGACAATAGGAATGCGAAAGGCCTCAGGAGGTGCATTGTCATAAACATTACGACCAACCGTGAAGAACAATTCAGAGGTAAACTCCTTCTTTCTTTCTACAAGTTTAAAAACCAATTTGTAAACAACTGCTATACCGGGATACAATCTCAGTTGTGTTACTGGTAAAATATTAACTCTTTTAAATTGAGTTTTATTTGTAACCTCTTTAAATCTGATGTGCATAAAATCAGCTGTACAATTTGTGACTGAAAATTTTATTGTCTGCTCTCTTAGATGATCAAATATAATTGAGATTTCTTTCGGTGTTGAAATCACTGAAGATGTGTGCGGTAATAAGATCTGCTCTGGTTCTGTTATTGGTCTAAATGGTCCACCATATATATAGCTCAATTGAGTATATTCACCTAAAGATTCTGTTGATGGTACACGTTTGTGTATGTTTGTATATACTTTCGGAGGCAAATATGATAAACTGGCATCAGTTATAGATTGTTGGTGAATATTGCTTTTTTGTAACATTTTATTTTGCAAATCAATTTCGGAATTTGGATGAGCTGTTTCGTTCAAATCTTCAAATTTTACTTCACTAGATTCTAGCATATTAATATTAATGGTACTTGTTCCGGTTGTAGTTTCAATTATAGTTGATGGAATCGGTTCCTTCTTCTCTTTTATTTTCAATACTTCCCAATTTTTTGCAGTTCGAACCATATTTTCTGATAGCTCGAAGGGTGAAGGTCTGAATTGAGTAAAGAGTTTTTGTACAATGAGGGTCTTACGGAGATGAGCTTCTTGGATCTTTCTCTTGCAGTCGGTGGTCATGACGTGAAGACGCTTCATTAGCTCTTTCCATTGAGGTAAAGATCTGAAATCTATATTGTATTGCCTTTCTAATGATTCAATGTATTCGTTAACGTTTAAATCGTAGCAGTTCTTATCCCTAATGCGGATGTGTTTACATTGTTTTATGTCCATGCTGATATTGATATAATAATATTATTATACGAGATATAGAATAGCTGGTTAGTATTCTTTTGATTTTATATTAAAAGTTGCTATTTATAGTATCAAAACGATTACAGAGATAAAAATTAATAAATAAAAATAACTTTGACATCAGTTATGATAGTTAAAAGCAAGTTAAAAGTACTCTTTGTTTGTGATTTTGAAAACCGTGTACTGTAGTCTTTGCGTGTGAAAACCAAAGTGCTTATTTCTATAAAGAGGTTAACAATGGACAACGAGAAGTTTAAAACCTAATTTGGAAGAAGCAAGGATTTTAGAATCATAATTCATAAATGATGCCACTCATAGAATAAGAACCTGCCACTCCTCCTTAGAAGCTTAGCTTAGAAGCACGGAAACAGGAAGCTGGCATAGGTATTTTCTATACCTTGGAGGGCTTAGATCAAAGTAAAATTAATGGATAAGGCCTTACGCGAATATTTCAAACCAGAAAAATGAGGCAAAACAATTGACAGTTTTACTTCGAATATGTACCGAGATGACAGACCAAGTGCCCTAGTTTGTATTGAAGTGCCCTAGTTGTGCTTTGAGCCTATCCATTAATTTTACTTTGATCTATGTTGAAGGGCACCTTTCTAATTAGTTTGTGGAGGGCACACTGCCTAACAAGCGGTGAAACATTAATACTCCTTGGAAGTCGGTAATGATCGCTCTTCTTTCGTAAATTCCCGTCTATGTTTTCGACGTTACTTTAAGCTTCTTGTTTATCCCGTAGAAAGAGTAAGTAAAAAATTCTTTGTCTATAGAAAGATCGAATTTGAAACCGTCGCCGTCAGTCATAGACGTTTTTTTCGCTTACGCCCATAGACGAAGAATTTTTACGCTTACGCCGAAAGATGGAATTTCAATTTAAAATCAAGTTGTCTTTACATTTCAGGAAGTGGTTGTCTTTACATTTCAGGAAGCGGAATATAAGTAAAGAAGAGAACATCGGCAGCTCAAATTTAAATTTCGAACTTCCGCTACACGAAAAGGTTGCGGATCCAAATTTCAAAGCCCTCACATAAAAAGTGCTACTACTGCTACTACTAACAAACTACCTATTTATGACCAGCTTCAATCTAAGTTAAATCAACTAAGCGATTATACGCCAGAAACGAGCAATAATGAAGAAACAAGCAGACGTTATATTGGACTCAAGCCAGCTCTATGCTTGGCGTGGACCTCGTGGGGCCGCTACTTAAGAGGATATACCCGGTAGCGGGCATACTAACTTTAATTCTACAGGGTGAAATTGATATCATTAGCATCCTTTTAAACTAAGAATCTACCCATCAAACTGAACAACTTTCACTATGGGAGCAAACCGATCGGAGCAAAAAAATAATCAGCTGTTCCATACTAAACTGCAATGCCTACTCGACTCTAATGTATGCTGATTTTTTTTGCTCCAATCGCTTTGTTGCCATAGTGAAAGTTGTTCAGTTTGATGGGTAGACTCTTAGTTTAAAGGATGCTAATGATATCAATTTTACCCGGTATTTTGAATAATAACAAATTTTTGAAACATCATCTAGAAACGAATGTTTCTGTCTGTTGTTAGATTTCGCAAGGACCAAAAAGACCCTGTCTTTCTTAATATTATGCTGACACTTTTTTAAGGGGATGATCAGATCATCAAACTGAACATTCTCTATGGGACCAGCATCGAAATCGCAAAAGAAAAATCAGCTGTCCCATACATTCCCTCAAGTAGGTTTCCAGTTTTGTAAGGAACAGCTGATTTGTTTTTCGGGATTTCGATGTTGGTGCCATGGAGAATGTTGTTCAGTTTTTAGTTAGATCAATAGTTAGATGTTTTATTTGTCAAGTTAGTCTACGTTTATTCCGAGATATTTATTATGAGAAAATCCGTACTTCAGCCTACTACGGTAGCATACTTCAGCCTACTGCAAAAAAAAAACATGATGGCGTTGGAAAAAAAGTAGGAGAAAAATATTTTTTTTGTTAAAAAACGGATTTTTTCAGGAATGAAATATATCTAGATTAACTTGGAAAGGCGGGGTAAAGCACGATCGCCCTGGTACTATCCTCTTAAACCAGAAGCATTTTGACCGCCTCATTACTCCACCTCCGAGCTGTCTCTTTATATTCTAGAATATTATTTATTTTAGTGCTTTGAATTAATTATCTGCTGGTTTCTATTGAAGTTTTTATCTTATTTTTAATCTAACGTTGTAAATATCAATTACAAGGACTTAAGAAAGAAGGTCGAACATTACCGACCGCTATGGCCAATTTTTTTTATCTTAGACTATGTAATACACTTTTTTATGCTTGTAAGGATCCTTTATGATTCTAAAATCCTTGGTCACAAATTACAATAATAAATTACAAAAAAATTCCAAACAATCTATTTTAAATTCGGCAACATGCCTCGTCCAAAGGAGTACAGTCAAAAAAAATCAACGTCAAGCTTCGTCACAAGAAATTACAGGAAAAAAAAAACCGAAATGCACACTCTAAATGGGCCTCTCGTCATTAAACGTACCCGGCACAAAAAAAAAAAAAAAAAAAAAAAAAAAAAAAAAAAAAAACCCAAAAAAAAGGCAAATCCTTGGTTATAAACTTGTTATAAATCCATTATTCTCATAGAAAGAGTGCGTAAGCGAAAAATTATTCGTCTATGATTGCTCTTTAAGGTACGTAGTGATTCCATTCTCTTTGTTTAAGGTTTTTTTTATCAAAATGTGACAATTGACAAATATTTTTGAAAAAATCTGACTCAAAGAATATAACTCATTTTGTACTTGTTTTGTACCGAGTTTTAGGAGTTGTTTAGGAGTATGTTTTTTCTATGTTATCTACTCAGAACATTTTAACCACTTTGTTGCATTACGGTCGTGATTTTATTAATACATATAGCATTCGTAATCTTTTTAAAACATGAAAATAAAACAATGTAGCCACATCCACATCAGGGATGGTAACTGCTACAATTTAAACATTAAAGAATACATTGAATCATTAGAAAGGCAATACAATATAGATTTCAGATCTTTACCGCAATGGAAAGAGCTGATCAAGCGACTACACGTCATGACCACCGACTGCAAGAGAAAGATCCAAGAAGCTCATCTCCGTAAGACCCTCATTGTACAAAAACTCTTCACTCAATTCAGACCTTCACCCTTTGAGCTATCAGAACATATGGTTCGAACTGCAAAAAAATGGGAAGCATTGAAAATAAAAGAGGATATAAATCGGATTAAAGATTTCAAGACTGAATCAACAGTTACGTCAAAAGACGAAGCAACCACGCTAGAAGTTGAAAGCACATTTGAAGATGAAGAAGAAGCAGCTCATCCTAACTCAGAAATAGTTGATTCACAACATAAAATGCTATTACAAGAAAACGAAGCTTACGAACAATCAAAACTGGTACTGACCCATAATAGCTCCTTATATTTACCGCATAAACTGTGTACAAATGAACATAAACTATTATCACCATTAAGTTCCCAATTTACAGGACTAAACTGTGTAGATGATACAAATAGGTGTATTGAAATAACTGAGCCAGAGCAAAGGGAGTGGATGTTATTAAGGCATACGTCATCAGTCGTATCTACACCGAAAGAAATCGTACTTAAATTTGATAATCTAAGAGAGCAAACCATCAAGTTTTCAATTACAAATTGTAGTGCAGACTTTATGCACATCAGGTTCAAACAGGTTACAGATACAACTCACTTTAAAAGTGTTAAGATTTTACCAGCAACACCTCTGAGATTGTATCCCGGTATAGCAGTTGTTTACAAATTAGTTTTTAAGCTCGTAGAAAGAAAGAAGGAGTTTACCTCTGAATTGTTCTTCACGGTTGGTCGTGATGTTTATGACAATGCACCTCCTGAGGCCTTTCGCATTCCTATTGTTAGTAAATTTATTAAAGCGAGAAATGTGTCAGTATCAGAAGTAGTAACGATTCCACCACTTTACGTTTGGCATATGAAAAACGATCCTGAAGGCCAGTATCCGACAGGAACAGTAGATATATCTGTGAATGATGACCGCTACTATCATTTGCATATCGTTAAAAAAGTAGTTGATTTCTTAAAAGACACCTTGCAAGAAGACGAAAAAGAAAAAATTAAAGTCATAGGTAACACTTCAACTTTTAATTTGGACTTGGAACTAGAGAATCAAATAGACGAATCAATATTAGATTCAAAATCAGAATCAACCAACATTAAAAGTAAGAAAAAAAAATCTATCAAAAATTCGAACATAGATGATAGCAAGAAGCTTGCAAAAGTTGAGCCTTCTAATAAAGAAGTAATCGTAGATTTACGTACTCCCAGCTACATTGAACTGCAAGCTGCAATGGCTCTGGTTGCTCAAGATATCGTGGAGCACGCTTTGGAAACATTTATTTTTGATAACACTTATTTGTTTTTGAAACCAGACACAAAGAAAAAGCTCACTGTACACTTCACAAAGATAGAAAGGATTGGTTATCATAATTGTTATTATGATTTTGAATTATATGACCCAGAAACTGATGAATTAGTTATAACGAAAACGACCAGAATATTTGCCGAAATACTTCCTCATCCGATACAAATCAATCCAGATCTTTTATTAGACATGTCGAATTCTCACGTTATTTACGGATTTTGTCAGGACCAAATCGTTATAACAAACACTCACAGATTGTACCCTGTTACTATTAAAATAAAGCTGTCGAAGAAGATGAGCAAGCTGTTCCGTATAATTCCGATGGAAACGTTGATACCTACATCAACAAGTGTCCCATTTGAAATTAAATTCTGTTCAAGAGACAGAATATCGATAGTTGAAGATTTAGTACACTTCACTTTTAAGATTATTGTTATAGGCCCTAAATGTATTTACGATAAAGTTTCTCCGTTCTTTTTCGAGGTCATTGCTCCGTGTGTGAATGAGTTGAAGAAGATTACTAACAAAAAATATTACCACGAGTAAGTTGTCTAAAGAAAAAATGACGAAGCGTTCTGTTTTATACGAGTAGGTCTTATTATAATTTTTTTCATTGTTTAGCTTATACATATATTATATATAGGTTTTGTTTTTATAAAGTCTTCATGTTACTTAGTTTGTTATTTAGTTGTTATTGGATGTTTGGTATAAGTAGTTTTATTTTTAATGCTATTAATAAATGATATTTAATAATAAAATACGTCTTATTAACAGGATTATTGTTATTTTATGCTTATTATCAGAAGAAAAGAAACAGTTCATTCCCCATCACATGCATGGCACACCGTTATCGTATCGAAAATGTCGATATACAGGGTGTAAACTTAAAAGCGTTACATGTAAGTACTTTATGGGGTTGGGGGCTTCAGACCTTCAAACTGCGAAAACAAAATTAGCAATTGTCATGTGGGGACTTGTCACAGATGTCAACATCCACATGTTATAGCAAAGATGCCAACAGATCGCGATACCGTCGCTCTCGGAAATATGCTCCATACAAAGACAACGTTCATCGTAAATTTGTAGCTCGTAACCACAGACTTGTCACCTACTACACATAAGATTCACAATTGAATGCGAGACATGAATCACGCAAGAGAAATAATCACAGAGATTCGATACATATACAAGGTCCAACTAAGAACTGTTGGACCACGGCCGGTCCCCAGGCTTCACACATAGCCTGGTGGAAGATCTTTCCTTTTCAATGGAGGAACATTCCCAAGTAGCACCTCCATAGTCATAGACCATAAAATACACAACTTTCTGTACGGGACCAAGGACGAAATCTCGAAAAAAAAATGCGAAGGTGTCTTGCAAACTAACCAAAACCTCGTACGTACCTCGATCATCATCATCGTTAATCATCGTCGGCTTTGACATCGATAAAGGACAAGTACGAAAAGAGAATGAAAATTTCCAACCGCCATGGTCAATTTTCGTGCTTCCATGCTTGTTAGGAGGTTAGGAGGTTATGGACATAGAGAAACACGTGACTTCTTGATTTCTAGGAGTACGTGTTTCTCTATGGTTATGGATCCATACTTGGATCCACAAACTTATGAGTTTGTGCTTGGATCCATTATTGATTATAAAAATCCAAGAAGTTTAAATACCTTAAAAATCCATTGCTCTTTATTTCCGGTCATAATTAAAGTACTCTTTGGTTCTTTATAAAAACGCAACGGTAACTGTCAAATACTTTTCAAAAAGTCTGAATATTTTGTACCAAGATTTTGTACAGTCTAGCGCAACTAGGAAGAAAAAAAATTTGTAGGGAGTTTACATGGCAATTAATGGCGGATAGTGTCGTCCAAGAAGTTTGAATACCTAAAGAGAAACTTCTTGGTGTCGTCAGTACAGTTTTTCTTTCTTCTCAAACAGTCATCCAATTTGCTTGTCATTTGCACGTCATTTGCTTGTAATTGCGTGAAGTTTAAGATTGTTTTCATCACAATTTCTCCAAAATAACAAATTCGCGAGGAGTAATCCACAGTAAATAGAATCCTCTTAATAATGCCACCGAAAAAACGGTTTATAACATGCGAAATCTGTGGTGATCGAGCCAGTCGCCGTGATTCCGAAAAAGGATGTTTATGGCTAAATTTCCTCGGGACGAGGCCCGGTGAGCATTGGATTAAATATTTTTAGTCATAAGTGTGAAAATGATAGAGTGTTTCAAGCTAAAAATTAATAAAATCAGGTATTTAATTTTCATATATTGTGTACTAGTGATGTAACTTAACTATCGATAACTACAGGAATCGACGACTGATTTTCTGAGTATTTTGTGTCTTTTAAAAAAAACACTTTTTATGAGGGATTTGTCGAGCGTAAAGAAAAATAAACACTTTTTATTCTTGTGTTTTTTCTCTACAATCTATAGTTTTCAAGTAAACTGAGATTTTTTTTAGGGCTGATGAATTCTATCGAAAAATATGAATTGCTAAACAGTGAAAACGCCAGTATGGAGGCAGCCTAACCTATAAAATAGAATATCATTTTAAAATATTTTTCAGATGTAGGCAGTGGGTGAGGCTTGTAGCTAAAGAAGACTTAATATATGTACCAATCGAGAAATTGCATACATTGAAATATTTATGTGGTAATCATTTTGAGGACAGAGCTTTAAACAAGAAAAAAAATCGCCTAAAAAAAGTCTGCAGTACCATTGTGTTTGACGCTTTTTTTTTCATGAAGTTCTAATAATTTCACAAATCTTTTTATATGATATGCCAAGGTTTCCTAATATTTCCTTCCCATATGGTGAATAGCAGGCATTTCCCGTGGTACCTACACCCAATAGCTGTGATGATAAATATCTGTAACGGTTTTTTTCTTGTACCGTAGAATGTCTCAAAAGATTGTTATGTTTTCAATAAATTGTTATTACTAAAAGTTTTTATTTATTTACAAAGCAGACATTTTTCGAGTCTACATTTAATACTTTCAATGTCATGGCGGCCATTTTTTTATTACATTTTTAATACTAAACAACATTGGACTCATAAATGTAGACTCGATCATAAACCTTATGCCGTGGAGTATATAAAACAATATGGGGCTCGATTTCTAACCTGTATATTTTATCGATATCGATAAAAATACAAATGTTACTACACTATTTAGTCTGCTAGGTTGGTACTCTGTTAAGTTTGACGTGTATGCATAGAGATAGGAAGTACTACGCGTTTATGTTGGCATTGGTGTGCCGTGTAAATTGATTCCATTGGCTACAAAGAAAGTCCCGACTCTTAAAACGTAGTGATTCCATTCTCTTTGATTTTGTACTCAGAATATTTTAACCACTTTATTGTATTACGGTCGGTCGTGAGCTTATTAATACCTATAGCATTTATTAAAATTTATTAAAATATGAAAATAAAACAATGTAGCCACATCCGCATCAGGGATGGTAACTGCTACGATTTAAACATTAAAGAATACGTTGAATCGTTAGAAAGGCAATACAATATAGATTTCAGATCTTTACCGCAATGGAAAGAGCTGATCAAGCGACTACACGTCATGACCACCGACTGCAAGAGAAAGATCCAAGAAGCTCATCTCCGTAAGACCCTCATTGTACAAAAACTCTTCACTCAATTCAGACCTTCACCCTTCGAGCTATCAGAACATATGGTTCGAACTGCAAAAAAATGGGAAGCATTGAAAATAAAAGAGAATATAAATCGGATTAAAGATTTCAAGACTGAATCACCAGTTACGTCAAAAGACGAAGCAACCACGCTAGAAGTTGAAAGCATGGTCAGTGGGTCATTTTCGGAAAAAGAAGCAGCTCATCCCAACTCAGAAATAGTTGATTCACAACATAAAATGCTATTACAAGCAAACGAGGCTTACGAACAATCAAAACCGGGACTGACCGATATTAGCTACTTAAATGTACCGCCTAAACTGTATACAAATGAACGTAAACTATTATCACCATTAAGTTCCCAATTCACAGGTCTAAACCGTGCAGATGATACAAATAGGTGTATCGAAATAACTGAGCCAGAGCAAAGTGAGTGGATGTTATTAAGGCACACGACTTCAGTCGTATCTACACCGAAAGAAATCGTACTTAAATTTGATAATCTAAGAGAGCAATCCATCAAATTTTCAATTACAAATTGTAGTGCAGACTTTATGCACATCAGATTCAAACAGGTTACAGATACAACTCACTTTAAAAGTGTTAAGATTTTACCAGCAACACCACTGAGATTGTATCCCGGTATAGCAGTTGTTTACAAATTGGTTTTTAAGCTTGTAGAAAGAAAGAAGGAGTTTACTTCTGAATTGTTCTTCACGGTTGGTCGTGATGTTTATGACAATGCACCTCCTGAGGCCTTTCGCATTCCTATTGTTAGTAAATTTATTAAAGCAAGAAATGTGTCAGTATCAGAAGTAGTAACGATTCCGCCGCTGTATGTGTGGCATATGAAAAACGATCCTGAAGGCCAGTATCCGACAGGAACAGTAGATATATCTGTCAATGATAACCGCTACTACCATTTGCATATTATTAAAAAAGTTGTCGACTTAGTAAAGGGATCTGAGAGCTCACGGGAATTTATGCAGAAAAATACTGAAATAAAAATAGAAGAAATAATCAGCATTTATTCTTCATCAGACGACGTGGGTAATGATTTAGAAATAAGTCAAGCCGTTATTACTGCAAGACAAAAAAGTTTACAGAGTTCTGTTAAGTTAGATCAACAAAAAAGCACGAAAGAATTAGATTTAGAAATAAGTCAAGCCGTTAGTACTGCAAGACAAAAAAGTTTACAGAGTTCTGTTAAGTTAGGGCAACAAAAAAGCAACAAAAAATTAGAACATCAAACAAAGAAATCAACCCTTTCAGTTAAAGCATCCAAAGCAAAAATTGAAGCAGATAAGTCATTAGCACGTACGCAAACCTTACATGATCTGAGCTACATTGAACTGCAAGCTACAATGGCTCAGATTGTTCAAGATGTCGTTGAGCATGCCTTGGAAACATTTATTTTTGATAAGACCTATTTGTTTTTGAAACCAAACACAAAGAAAAAGCTCACTGTACACTTCACAAAGATAGAGAGGATTGGTTGTCATAATTGTTATTATGATTTTGAATTATATGATCCAGAAACAGGTGATTTGGTTTTGACGAAAACTATCAGAATCTTTGCCGAAATACTTCCTCATCCGATACAAATCAATCCAGATATGTTATTGGACATGTCGAATTCTCACATCATTCACGGATTTTGTGAGGACAAGTTTGTTATAACAAACACTCACAGATTGTACCCTGTAACTATTAAAATAAAGCTGTCGAAGAAGATGAGCAAGCTGTTCCGTATAATTCCGATGGAAACGTTGATACCTACAACAACAAGTGTCCCATTTGAAGTTAAATTCTGTTTAAGAGACAGAGAATCAATAGTTGAAGATTTAGTACACTTCACGGTTAAAATTATTGTTATAGGCCCTAAATGTATTTACGATAAAGTTCCTCCGTTCTTTTTTGAGATCATTGCTCCGTGTGTGAATGAGTTCAAGAAGATTAGTAACAAAAAATAAGTATAACCACGATTAAGTGCCACTCGAGGAGTTGTGTAAAGTAAAAATTGCGAAGCGTTCTTTATACAAGTAGGTCTTAGCATAATTTTTTATACTTAGTATAATTTTAGCTTATTTATAGGTTTTGTTTTTAAAAAGTCTTAGTTTGTTAGTTAATTGTTAGTTTGGTATAAGTAGTTTTATTTTTAATGCTATTAATAACTAATAAATTACATTTAAATAAAACACGTCTAGTTAACAGGATTATTATTATTTAACGTTAATTATCAAGTAATTATCAGAACTAAAACTGTTCTTTCATGGATTTACAATAGGATACCGCCATCACAATATGACACCGTTATCGTATCGAAAATGTCGATATACACAGTGTCAAATTTAAAGTGTTTTGAACCATCAAACTAAACAACTTTTACTATGGAGCCAAAATTGAAAAATTCTGCTGTCCCATATGTTTTGGTCTAGTACAGGGCACAGGCACTTGACACAATATTTTGGGCACGCCACGAATCCAAACGGTATGCAATTTTAGTTCAAAATGTGAAGTAGGACCTAATTCCTATCTACTGCTTAGCAGGTATTACGAACGAACGAGAGTGAGCGAATGAGAGAATTATTTGACGGCACGTCTACGGCCTCATCTTTTTTTTTAGAAATATGGCACGTTGACAAAAAGGTTCGCCACCCCTGGACTAGTAGGTTTGCAGTTTTGTATGGGACAGCTGCATTTTGTTTTCGAGATTTAGTCCTCGGTCCAATAGAGAAAGTTGTTCATTTCCTATATGTTTCTTAGGGAAAGTTCTTCAGTATCATGGTTACAATGTTACAATCTCTCCTTAATGTAATGCATCTGTTTACCCTAACACCCTGTATAGTTAGGTAAGACTAGACAATCCCACAGTAAGCAACAACGGCAAAAGCTTGAAACAAAAACAAAAGTTACGTAAAGTTTAAAATTAATCAAAGAAGCTACAGTATTTCAATTAAAACAAATTAAGGCCGACTAGAGGGTTGCGGATAACGAGGCACCAAAGAAAATAGTTGCAAATGAAAACACTTTCGCATTATGAAGTGGACAGATCTTCAGTTTAATTAGATTTTCTGGTGAATTGTTTGTGGTGGTTGGGAAACAAACAAACTTACATTTTAGTTAATGATTTTCATTCGTGGAATTTACTCACTCAACTGAATCTACTCTCAAGAGTAGATTTCAATTTCATTACCACTCTATCTACCGCTAGATATAGACTCTATAGTATCTTCTTAAAATATGCTGACACTTTTTTAAGGGTTGAACTGTTTTTGTCTGTTTTTATAAACCGGTTTTTGCTAGCCAAATTATTACATTTAATATATTTTTATATTAAATGTAATAATTTGGTTATCAAAAACTATATACTTAATAAAATATATTTTTATTATATACTTAGTTCAAATAACAGTGTTTGTTGTATAAGTACGTTCTTTCTGCAGTGAATCTAACCGTTGAAAACATGATTCAAATAAATTTTCTCGATAGAAAAGAGGACCAAAGTAAGTTCGATTTCAGATTTATAACCAGTTTTACAAGAATCACCATACACCATTCAATTTCATCAGAATATACCATCATTTGAAAGGTAATTAATTATAGCAGAGATTCTACCCGATGGTATTTCCCCAAACACCCAAGAGAAAAGATATTGATGAAAAATACGTTTTTTTTCGATCCTGCTTTCAATTGAAGCGGGATGGCTAATTGCAAACGTTTGCTTGTAAGAAAGAGACGCTTGCACGGGGACGTTCAGACAGATTTCGATGTTGGTCCCAAAGAGAAAGTTGTTCGCCAGGGTCTCATCATCCACTAATAAAAGTCAGCATATTAAGAAGGACTCTGTATACTTGACCTTAAGACGCTCTTACTGGGTAAACGCTGGGCTGGCCATGTTTTGCTGGTTTTTAGAAGCTATCTCCTCGATATTTGAAAGATAAATAAATTAATAAAAAATATAGCACTGATCTTCAAAACCTCGGCGTTATTTGTCATTGTTCATATTTCTTATTATTCTATAAAATACATAAGAAACCTGTGTTTATAGGAAAGCCTAAATATTTGAAGTAGTCTCAACGTGTATACGTTGGAAGTCAATTTTACTTTTTGAATTTTTTTAAATTTTATTGTTTAAGATAATTTTTTAATGAATATTTCATTCGTGGAATTTACTCACTTAAGAGTAGATTTCAATTTCATTACCGCTCTATCTACCGCTAGATATTTTAGTTTTAGGATATTATAGTTTTAGGATATTTTAGTTTTAAGATGTTTTAGTTTTACTGTGACATTTTCTTTATATTTAATGAATTAGATCATTTTACAATTTGGTGCGAATTCTTATGCTTTTTCGTATTTGGTTTCCTTGGATTAGATGGCACCACGGTACATAATGAAGGACAAGCCAGTCAAAAATCCCTAATAAAATTACGTTGTTTAGTAGAGGTGAGGTGGTTCTGTAAGGGTCAAGGTCATTCAGTGGGGGATACGCCTTAACATTATATACAATGTGTCGGTATATATAACATTGTGTGGGGGACATAATATCATTACGAGCGACGCCGCAGCGTGAAATTGTCAGCATGCGTAATGAAAATTACGCCGGACTCCGAGAGAATCCTTTACTTGTCCCTGGACATTCATAAAACTTGGCCGAGACTATAATAGGTGTTGCTAGCCAGTTCTAATTATGACTAAGTTAGATGAACTATTTTCTACTCTGTGGTTAAGTACCTACTTGAAAGGGGCGTTCACAAAAGACCAGCGATGGCCGTAAGTCTGTCATGCCGGTGGGCCTGGGGGGGGGGGGGGGGGGGGGGGGGCAACTTCCGATCCTAATAATAATACATACCCTAAGTACGTACCTACCTACGTAGGTAGGTACGTACTTAGGGTATGTAGGTAGGTAGGTAGCTACCTAAAGGAAAACTTATTGATAAAGCAAAAACCTACAGAAAGTGATAAAGAAGTCCTGATCCTGAACCCCAAGTTAAAGTATACAGGTTCCTTCTTTAACTCTTTCGCGGACACTGACCGGCTATAGCAGTGATAACAATAAAAGTTCTATTGTGTCTCGTTCAGTGTCCGTGAATGTGTTAATATGCTGTCAGTTTTTTAAGGGGATTACCAGACCATCAAACGGAACAACTTTCTCTAAAGAACCAAAAGAAAACAGCTTTCCCATACATTTGGGTCTAGGATGTTGACAGTTCACCGAAAAGCCAGTGGTGTTACAAATCCTACTAATATTATAATCGCGAAAGTTTGTAAGTATGGATGGATGTTTGTTCCGCTTTCACGCAAAAACTGCTGAACGGATTTTGATGAAATTTGGCATACAGATAGACCATGGCCTGGATTAACACATAGGGTACTTTTTATCCGGGTAACGCAGACGAAGTTGTGGGCAACAGCTAGTTGTACATAAATTCTGAAAAATTCATTGGTACGAGTCGGCTTGGACGGGGATCGAAGCATCGTCTCCTGCACGGCAGACAAGGTTACTCGCCACTGGACCACCACCATACTATTTTCAAATAACGTGGTTTAATTTTGACCCAGTTGTATTTCGAAATAGTAAAGCCTTCGTACCAAACTATTAATGAGCCGTTATTAATATCCCTTTGAACAAATGAATGAATGAACCGCCGTAATTGGCTATCTGTTTCAGATCCAGTGCCGCACTACATTGATTAAAACAAGCAATAAAGCCCATAGAAATAGGAATGTCTAACTACTACCTCTACCCAACCAATAATATTATATTATCAATATTACTCTCTCGAAACTAAAACCCTACCAATAATTAATTTCAGAATTACCATGTCGGTTCACGCGCTACGCCCCACACCACCCCGGTTTTCCACGCTTTGTGTAGTACAATACAGCCTCGCTATTACGGACCTTCGCTAATGCCCCATTCACACGAGGGCAGGGCAGTGAGAGCAGGACAGTGGGGCAGGGCAGTTGGGAAAGCTGTAGGCGTTCACACGAGGGCAGCTAGACGGGGCCGCACAGTCCACGAGCTAATATAATTTGAGTTTCGTTTTGATAACTTTCGCAGTAATATTAGGTATTCCTATTTAGTTTTCCTTTATATCTAAGAGTATCAGTTTTATGTTAAGCTGTAACGCGTTGTCAATTCGAAGGGATGTATTTGTAATTAAAAAAACTAAGTACAATGACCAAAAATTATAAAATATCATGTTGCACTGCCCTGCCACGTTCACACGGGGGCAGCTACGAGGCAGTCGAGCGAAATAGGTGGAGGGGGAAGCGAACTGCCCTCAAAAAATAGACCGGCCGTCTATTCACTGCCCTGCGCTGTTAACTGCCATGGCAGTACTGCCCTGCCTCGGCGTGGCTGTTCACACGAGGGCAGGGCGGTCCTGCCCTCACTGCCCTGCCCTCGTGTGAACACGACATTAGGCCGCGTTCAGACGACCCGCACCCGCCCCGCGCCCGCCACGCACTCAACTCGCGCTCTCCCCGCGGTCACCCCGCGTCCTAAAATGCATTGCTTGCAATTTGAGTCTTATGACACGTTAATTAATCTCGTATTGTATTTTGACGAGCGGTCTCGGGGCGAGCGCGGGGCGGGTGCGGGCTGGGTGCGGGGCGGGCGCGGGTGCTCAACTAAAAAACAATACGAGATTTATTATCGTGTCATAAGACTCAAATTGCAAGCAATGCATTTTAGGACTCAGAGTGTGCGCGGGGAGAGAGCGGGTTGAGTGCGAGGCGCGCGTCTGAACGTTACCTTATTAGGTGACCACTATACAACGTGTTAATGAATTAGCGCAAAACCTCATACACCCCAACTGATTTATAATAAAATAATTAGATTGAAACAATAATTTCATTATTTAGATAGTTCAAATTTAAAGTTATTCGCATTTTAAGTTTTGAGGCAAATATGAATTGTTACCTATTCAGCAATGAATGAAAGCGCTAACGTACTCATAGATATATTTTAATAATCTTGTTTTGGTAGTAAGTAGGGTGAGTGTGCCCGTTCGGTGGGTTGACAACGGCTTCAGTAAATTTAAAATTTTACAAACAAATTATTTAATATCTTGAAAAAAATTACCTATGTTGAAACCATGATAAAAAACCGTACCGTATCTCTTAGTCCTTAAGAGATAGGCGGGTACGGTTTGTTGTTGTTTAGTTTAATTGACTGAATACACCCTTAAATTTTTTTTAGTAATTAAAAACTAGTGGAGTATGAATGAAAGCGGTATGGTATTAGAATCTTCTTCTTGGTCGTAACCTCATGGCTGAGGGACGAGATCATCGTGGGTCGCTTGTGCCACCACAGTTATCCAGGCCGCTTGATCTTGGGCCTGGTGTATGCTGGCCTGTAGTGCTGTATGGGTAATTTATTTTACCAAATCGGTCCATCTTGTAGGCCTCTACCTCTCTTTCCCTCCATACGGCCGGTGATTATAAGTTTTTCCAAACTACTTGATCTCCTGACCGTAAGCCTAAAGAATTTAAGGACTCGTTGCACACTGATGGTGGAGAGTCTCGTCTTGATGTCCAAGTCGTCGAGGATAGACTCATTTGTGCGGCTTTCAGTCACAAGAAAATAAACATAAGAAAACCAGCCAAGTACGAGTCGGGTCTCGGGCAATTAGTGTTCCGTACTACCAGTTGTTTAACATGGGTTATGATGACAACCACAATAAATTGACACTTACTTAGTATGTGGTTACATAGTAACTGAAGATCATTTTACACTGATCTCTCTGGTGTTAGTTTTTTGGGTATAGAAAAAAAAACTATCCAAGTTAGAGCCACCCTGATAATTTTCCCACCATCTACACGTTATTTCAGATGTTCATAATTTTTTTCAGATCTTATACGGCTATGTTTTTTGAAATAGAGGTGGGGACAGCAATTTCTCGTATTTAATTGAAAATTTTGTTAAACAAACATTTACTAAATAATTTGAGAAATATATTTTTAGATTCGTATTTTCATAAGCTTTCAATTGATACCCCACAACATAGGGCAGATTTTTTTTTTTTATTTACCCTTTCTCCCACCCCAAATTGCTCCCTAATATAAAAATTAAGCTTTTTTTTACTTCATTTATGATATTGGACCAGCAATTGCTATATCTATACCGAGTTTCAACTTTCTATGCCTTACGGTTTCTGAGAAAAATGCCTGTGACTGACGGACGGACAGACACAGAGCTGATTCCATAAATGTTCCGTTTTGCCAATTCTGGTACGGAACACTAATAGCTCTGGCTATTATTTGATATTTCTGTGAATATGCCTAACATAAGCATAAGCATATTATTATGCTCACGACTATATTTCCCTGCAATATAATATACCTACCGTGCAAGAATATCTCTCTTAGATACACGTTCTGTAAATAGGACTTCTCGGTGCTTGAACAGTGAACACGGTATATAATTTGCTATTTATACTCATACGCATTACAATAGAGTAATAATTCTTAAGCAGCGTCGGTGGCGCGTTGCGGAGAGGTATGGACTCCCAATTATGGGGGTCCGGGTTCGAATCCGCACGGACAACATGCCATGTACCAATGAGTTTTTCTAACTTATGTACGTAAAACCGACTGCTCTCAAACGGTGAAGGAAAACATCGTGAGGAAACCTGCATACACTGAAGAAGAAATTCTGATGTGTATGTGAAGTCTACCAACCCGCATTGGGCACGCGTGGTGGACTAATGCCCATACACCCTCCTAGAGGGTAGGCCTGTGCCCTGCAGTGGGAGGTTTATAGGCTGATGATGATGATGATGAATAATTCTTAAAACGTCTTTTGCAGGGTAACTTGAATCATATACAGCCTTTCAATTTAATGGGGCTCCGAGAAAGGAACGTGTGTGCTCAGACGTGTATTATTATAACAGTAAATTTTTCAGTGATGCGTGGAAAACTGGAAAAAGTAGGTTATACCATTTTTAGACTGACATCTATTAGCACAGAATAGGTAATAGTATACAGGGTGTAAAATTAAATGGGACACTTAGTTACTTAAAGGGGTGCTTCAGACCATCAAACTGAACAACTTTCTCTACGGGACCAATATCTCTCGAAAAAATCTGTTGTCAATACATTTCAAGTTATGTTTGCAGAAGGTTTGCAGTTTTGTATGGGACAGCTGTTTTTTTTTCGCGATTTCAGTGCTGGTCCCGTAGTAAAAGTTGTTCAGTTTGATGGTCTGAAGCACCCCTTTAAGTAAGTGTCCCATTTAATTTTGCACCCTGTATAGTTCGACATACTAAATATCATACAAAAATGCTTACTAATTATACAGGTGTAAACTTAAATGCTTTACATACTTATGAGGGTGCTTCAGACCGTCAAACTGAACAACTTTTACTATGGGACCAACACTGAAATCGCGAAAAAAAATATTCGCAGTCCCATACAAAACTGCAAACATAACTCGACTAGTAATGTAGACAGCAGGTATTTTTTTCGCGATTTCGATATTGGTCCCATAGTGAAAGTTGTTCAGTTTGATGGTCTGATCATCCCCTTAAAAAGTGTCAGCATATTAAGAAGGACCCTGTATATTTCAGTTTAACACCTACACAACAGGACTATAAATAATTATTGTTATTACGAAACAAATGAAAATATTTTCATCTAAATAAGTAGGTACCTATTATTATTTTAGTCGAGTTCTAGTGAGTTCTAAAAATAGAGGAAGCTTTATCCGATATAAATTCAAACCAACAATTTCAGGCTCGATCTGCTTTTAGTGCCTTTTCACACAATTAGTTCGCAAAATTTTAATGTAGTGGAAAACTTTACCTTTCTCCATTACGGTTTTCTTACTTTTATTATAACGGAAAATGGAAATAAGTAGCGGTGTACTTATTTTTCGTTTTATTATTCATATTAATAACAATATCATTTTATCACTATATTTAATTTTAATTACAATATTATTATAATATATTGTCGACGTAATGAATGCTAAAATTTTAATAAAGTGTAAAATATGTTTAACACTAAAAGTACACACTTATTTTTTAATGATTAGAAAAAAGGGTATACCTACTAGGATAATGAAAAACATCTTTCTATAAGGAACATATGGGCTGAAAGACGAGAACTTTTTTGGACCTCCCATTACGGGACTTTCTATGGTAGAAAGTAGACCTCGCACTTTTGTATGGGAGGTCCAAACAATTTTTTCCTTTCTCGACCCATGTTCCTTAGCGTAGGGAAAGTTCTTTAGTTTCATTATCTGAATAAACCCTTACAATTTTTCTGCATATGCTACGGTATACGGTTTAAGAATTTTATTTCTCTAAAAGAATACAATTCACTTATACAACGTGTTAATGAATTAACGCAAAACTAGAAAGTAGTTTGTTTAGAATCGAGAGCAGAGTCGAATTATCATGGTTTCAACATAGGTAATTTTTTTCAAAATATTAAATATCTTTTTTGCAAAATTTAAAATTTTCTGAACCCGATGTCAACCCACCGTACGGGCACACTCACCCTACTTACTACCAAAACAAGATTATAAAAATGTATCCATGAGTACGTTAGCGCTTTCTTTCAGTGCTGAAATGATAACAAATCATTTTTGCCTCTAAACTTAAAATGCGAATAACTTTAAATTTTAACTATCAAAATAATGAAATTATTGTTTCAATCTAATTATTTTGTTATAAATCAGTTGGGGTGTATGAGGTTTTGCGCTAATTCATTAACACGTTGTATAGAGAAATACAGGTTAATAACATATTATAGTACAAGAGTGTAGGGATACAGTGTTCTTAATCTAGGTAAATACAATAAACTTAATTTAAAAGTGTTAAGCATTTAGGAATGAAGGTACTTGTGTAAACATTCGAGAAACGTACGTATATGCTCACGACTGTATTCCCCGAGGGGGTAGTCAGAGATATTCTGAAACTCCAGAACATCCACGTTTCACTAGTAGTACCGAAACTCTTACCAGTGTGACTGGGAGTGAGCCCGTCGCCACTTGTAATGGATAGTAGGTACGATACATGCCTCGAAATTAAAGCATGCAGGTTTCCTCACGACGTTTTCACCGAAAAGCCAGTGGTGTTACAAATCGTACATAAATTCCGAAAATCTCATTGGTACGAGTCTGCCTGGACGGGGATCGAACCATCGCCTCCTGCACGGCAGGCAAGGTTACTCACCACGGCTAGCTAGAAGATTGGTCTTTTGGTCAAAATCATAAAGGTATCATATAGAGGAACTGACAGCTGAGAGAGCGAGATGTACCCTTTGATCTAAGGATGTACCTAGCGGCGCCACTGTATAATAGAAAGAGATACGTGACGCGAGGCTATAGCACCGTTTTTGGGAACTGGTCGGCACAATCGACTGGGTAAATATTCGTGCTCTGTGAATAATTAGTGAATCTAAAGTGAAGTCGTAGATTATTTTGTGAAATGTACTTACACTATTTCATTAAATTACCTACGATTTCACGTTAGATTCACAATTATACACAGAACTCGAAGTTTTAGGGTGCCGATAAGTGCCGACAAATGCACAAAAAACGGTTTCATTTGACAACCTCATGTCAGTTACTCTATTCCGACAGGTATAATAACTTTATGGGTCAAAATACTCTTATTACAAATAGGTTATTTTTGTTTTCTAAGTTCAAAGTACCTATTCCTCCATGGTTTCCATTTTCAGCTAAAATTACAAGCGGTTTATGTCTAGCAAACTAGGTATTGCATTGCGGATGCAAGAGCTTCCTCTAAAATATGCGAACATGTTCGCGATGACTCTCGTTTACGTAATAAATGGCTCCTTATAAATATGGGACCCTGGTATCTTCGTCTTGAATGGAATGTTTATGAAACCTGTTAGTGTAAACATTCCATTGAAAAAACACCTTGCATTTTGAAATAGATAGCAGAACAGAATTCGATTATTTTACGTTTTGAATTTCGCATTTCCTTTTTGACTTTTCAAAGTAACCATGCAACAGTATAAGAAAGAGTATCTAGTACTACCCATGCTATGTAGAACAACAGGTACTACTTATGGTAGTAATTAATAATTATAGTACTGTGTGATTGAAAATTCTCCTGTTAATTCACAGTATAAGAAAGAATATGTAGCAGCATTTTAAATCTATGGTAACAGTAACTTGCTCCTTGGGCCAAAATGTAGTAGAAAGGTGGAGCGTGACGTTCCCCCTTATAGTACCTACTTACCTATATAAAATATTAAACGAAAGAAAGTATCACCGACAAAATAGAGTACGAACTACTTTATTCTATCCACGCAACTATGATCATTACCAAAGTTCCGATAACTGCGGCGATGCCAGAAAATAATGACAAAAGCGAACAAGAGCCTGCAAAATGAAGACAATGAACGAAATATATCTACGCTACATTATCAGGATTTTTCTCTTTTACTTATATTCTCCTGGTACCTTGAGATTAGATTTGAGAATATTTTGCGGGGGATTTTTGGGGATTTAGGGAATTAAACGCAGGGATTTGCGTACAGATTTATTTTCGATTCGTGTATTGCTATATAATATTATATCGGTACTTAAGTATGGCGTATTTACCGATTCATGCTATGTGTCTAATAGTGAGGAAACCTGCATACCCGACACTGAAAAGAAAATACCCTAAGTTCGATGTGTAAAAATATGGTGTGTGCTTGTGGTCCAGCAATAGTTGCATAATAAAACTTGCTTGCAATATAAAGAAGAGAATGTGATACAAAACTTTGCGTAAATAACTTTTTCAAATTATCATGATCATTATCATCAGTACACTATTCCCCTAAATGCAAATAAATACAATTACAAAAATAGGAAGTGAGAAACAGCCTGAGGAAGCTATTCTGTCAAATAATTGATGGTTAAACAAACTTACCTGTGTGAAGTTTGACCATAATTATATGAGTCGTTACATCCGAAGGGATTTATAACAGATAATAAACATTAGATAGGCCAGTTCATAACTGGAGTGCGATTTTTGAATCTCATTCGCTGAGTTCAGCAGTTGAAAATGTCAAAAATTACTATGAAGATACGGATCTTTCTACTGCTGATTTGACTTTCAAAAATCGCACTCCTGGAGTATGATTTTTTAATGTCAAATCAGCAGTAGAAAGATGCATATCTCCATAGTAATTTTGACATTTTCTACCGCTGAGTTCAATGAATGAATTTCAAAAATCGCATGTTCCGGGAAAAATCCCTGATCAGGGAAAAATACAAAACACATTCTGAGTTTGATAGTTTTATATTTTTTATATTTTTTTACATTTTGGAAATTGCCAGTCTGCGTCGAACTTTTTGACGGAGCTGGAGTTACTACGCATTTGTTAGTTTTGCATGAAAATATTTTTTTTTCAGTGGACTCAATTAAAAAATAAATGATTAGTGTCATACTTTTTAAATAAAACACTTCCTTCAGTCAGACTTCTGCTGTAGAATTTTGTACTTTGGCAATTTTGAGACTACACACTTTCTAAAAAATTTATGGCGGCACTGAAGAACCCAATTCTCTCAAATCAATACGCGTGCTGCAAACTCTGCCTCGAGCGAAGAATTGCTGCGTGAATGCATTATATTATATAGATATTGTACATAGGTATAATAAAAGAGGGGTCCGTTTTTAGGGTTCCGTACCCAAAGGGTGAAAACGGGACCCTATTACTAAGCCTACGTTGTCCATCAGTCCGTCCGTCCGGCAGTCTGTCCTACCTATTGAGGGCTGTAACTTTTGAACCGTAATATCCAGATAGTTGAAATTTTCTCAGATTATGCGTTATTGCGGCGGATTTGTTAACAAATAATATAAAAAATGACAAAAAGTTAAAAATTCAAGGGGTTTCTCAACAAGAAACTAGTTTTTATCAAAGTTTTTTCTTCACGCTCTATCGTAAAAACGGTAATACATACCAGCATCAAACTTAGTGTGATTATAGAGCAAACTCTACAGAATAACAAAAAATACTAAAAAGCTGGCCAAGTGTGAGTCGGTCTCGCGCTAAAGGTCCCGGACAAAAAAAGTTGATTTCTAAGTTAATAATGTTGTGTTCTGTGGTGGTGTGGTACGGAACCCTCGGTGCGCGAGTATTCCGACTCGCACTTGACCGGTTTTATTTATTTAATAAAAGCTACTGACGCGTTGTAAGCGTATTTCCTCCTCTTTACAATAAGTATGATAATAGCAGCATTTTGCATAGAAAATATTGTTCCATCTCTTCCCCCGCCATCATATCTAAAGGTATAGGTACAAATAGGTACCTGCCATGTTTATTTGTGAGGGGATATAGATCTGTGCCTTGCAGTAGGCGGAGTTTATACAGGGTGTAAAATTTAATGCTATACATACTTTTTTTTTTAAATTAACGATGGGTTTGCTCTTGACCTCAATCTAGTCCTCAGGACGAAGATGGGGTCGAAGATGTAGCGAGCTTACCCAGAAGAAGCCTATTCACTTGTACTTTAAAGGAATTCGGGTCGTAAGCGCTCGGAAACACTGACGCAGGCAGGGCATTCCACTCCTTGGCTGTGCGCATTATAAAAAGAATCGGAATGGCGCTTGGTGCGGATATGTGCGATGTCAACCAAAAAGGGATGGTATACCGCGGTGCGTCTGGAAGTCCGAAAATAGAAAGGGGAAGGTGGGATGAGCTCATGTAGCTCTTGGGCACACTCACTGAAGTACAATCTGTAGAAGACCGACAAGCAGGCTACTTTGCGGCGGTGGGCTAGGCTATGAAGCTTGGTCTCCACCAGTTTGCTGTCGCCAATGAGCCTCCTGGCTCTGCGTTCAACTTTATGGGGTACTTTAGAAAATTAAACTGAACAACATTCACTATCAAGCCAACAATATCTACAGGGCCGGATTAAGCCATATAGCGGCCCCTAGGCAATGCCAGCCTCGGGGCCCCCTTGGGATGGATTTGTCTCTGTTGCCCCAAGGACTAGATACAGGCTAGGTGGTCGCAATTAAATCTAGCTCTGCGCTTTTGTAACGACAAGCTGTTTTTTTTTTCGATATTGGTCCTATAGAGAAAGTTGTTAAGTTTGATGGTCTGATCATCTCTTTAAAATAGTTTCAGCTAATTTTATTAGACCTTATAATATGTTGATTGTATAGCTCATGGCCAAATAGAGCTGATTTGTGTATGAGACAAAAGCATGAGCGAGCAGAAAGAGCTTTATATTAAACAAGACAAGACATAATAACTCGGTTCCAGCGAGAGCTCCGTTTTAAAGCGGCAAATAAAACAACAAAAATGAACGAGCGAAGCGAGCTCGAAATTTTGCAATAAGTAGATTTTTAATACCTTTTTTACTGACTGTCAAATTAATTTTGGGGTGGGCCCGAATCTTCGAGTTTTACTTATTTTTCTCTCGGTTGCGGGGCCCCTGGGCGTCGCCGGGCCTACTTTGCCTCTATGTTTAATCCGGCACTGAATGTCTACCGCTATAGTCGCTACTAACCTATGGGACAGATGATATTTTTGTCGTGACTTCAATTTTGGTTCCACAATGAAAGTTGGCTGCCCAGTCCCTTAAGCCAGCTGAAGTTACTTTGGACTTGATTTGATTCCACTTAACAGTAACTTTCTATAAATACAGGCTTAGGCCCCCTCAATTACAAGCTTAAGTCACATTTGTTTTCTTAGGTCTCTTTTTTTAGGGTTGCGTACCTACCTCAAATGGATAAAAACAGAACCCTTATAGGCAAAGACATATATATTAGTAATATGTAAATCTATGCTTATAGGATCAATTGTTGTCCGTCTGTACGTCAGTCTGACTGTCAGTATCTTTTTGTCATGAACGAGTAGAGTTATCAATTTGAAATTAATATCAAATACTAACAACACGGAAAGTGCAGCGTAGGTAGGCGATGGGCGGGGCACATTGCTCGCAGAACAGATGGCCGATGGGGACGAAGAGTTATCGAGTAGCGACTGCGTACCGGAAGGCACAGTGTGGGAAGATAGTGGCCCCCCACTAATAATTTTACTTTTGTCTGAATGTACCTACCCATCTCTTTTTATAACACTTCGTAGAACGAAAAAGATCTTACAAGACTACAATCTCAAAATCAGTTCAGTGGAGGTCACGTCGCTCTAATGAACAAATGACTCTCGGCAATGAGATAACGACCGCCTCAACCTAGGGTTGTCAACTAGTGGAAAATAGAAAGTATATAAGTATTTTTAAGCATTTACAGTTTAAGAATATTTTAAATCAGGGCATCAGATAGTTTGGAAAAACTCTTGATCACCGGCTATATAGAGGGAAAGAGAGGTAGATGCCCATGCCGACGAGATGGAACGATGGTGAAAGAAATTACCGAGACAACACTACAGGCCAGCATACAACGGGCCCAAGATCGAGCGGCCTGGAGAGCTGTGGTGGCACAAGCGACCCACGATCGTGACACGCCCTCAGCCCTCAGCCATGAGGTTAGGTTACGATAAGAATAGAGTTCAGGAACTGCTAGTGAAATATAAATATAATATTATACGTAAGTCTATTGTCCTTGTCATCTTGTGCCTTTGTTAACTAATATTATGTGTGAGAACAGTAAAGAAGAATTTATTATTATTATTTATTTATTTGAATTTTCGGATACCCTGAGCCTAGCTCGATGTCTGTCACTCTCTTAGTGGAAGAGAAGTAAAGCGTGACTTTACTATGTCGCTCTGCAATGCTAGCCTCACTCGTACTCGCCATCTACAGGGTGAAATTGATATCATTAGTATCCTTTTAAACTAAAAGTCTACCCATCAAACTGAACAACTTTCACTATGGCAGCAAACCGATCGGAGCAACAAAAAAGCTGTTCCATACTAAACTGCAATGCCCACGCGACACAAATGTATGCAACAGCTGATTTTTTTTTGCTCCGATTGGTTTGTTTCCTTAGACTAATTTTGTTTCTATAGTAAAAGTTGGTCAGTTTGATGGGTAGACTCTTAGTTTAAAAGGATGCCAATGATATCAATTTCACCCTGTATATGGACTTGATTTCGAATAATGTAATTTAATGCATTATATTAATTTTGTGCAAAACGATAAGTATATCTCGTTTTTGGTATCTTGCTAAATAAATAATCAAGTGTGGTTGGCAACCCTAGCCTTGCAGGATAACTCATGATCATTATAATTTCAATTTCAATTTCAATTTCAATTTATTTATTTGTGAATCACAGGTTATAAAGATGTTACAAAATTGTTGGTTCCATTGTGTTCCGCCAGAAGGCATACAAAAGTTTACAAATTACATTTAACAAAATACGAGATACATTTACAATTATTAAGTAGATTTTACATTAGCATCTTTCAAATAAATTAAATAAGACGTAAAAGAATAAAACATTAAGATTAAGATGTCAACATTAAGATGTCAACAAATAATAACACTACAAAATTCATTAAAAAACTAAATTGAAAGATATCATAATATTATTAAATTAAATTCCAAAATGTAAATAACAACTACTATAATAAAAAACAAATATTAATCAAACAATAAAAAATGTGCAGAATTATCTAAAGCTTGAGATCATGCAATAAATAATACATTTGGAAACATAATATATTATACTTAAGTATGTACAATACCTTTTGCATTATTTATTAATTATAGTCAAAAAACATTATATTATTTATTATAGTCAAAAAATTCATTTATGGTGTAAAAAGTGCCATCGATTAAAAAGTCAAACATTTTCCTCTTGAACATCGCTACATCATTGCATTGTCTTAGTGTTAGAGGAATTGAATTATATATTTTTGGAGCCATATGAAAAATACTTTTATTGTACAATACGGTCTTGTGAGAATTATAACATAATTGGTCCTTTCGACGTGCACTAGTGTCATGAATAAATAGGTCTGGATATCGCTTAACAAACAGTACAGTTTCATAAATATATAGAGATGGAAGAGTCAATAGCTTAAGTTGTTTAAAATAGGGTCTACAACTGTCCGTCCTTTTTATACCGCACATTGCTCTTACACATCTCTTTTGAGCTAAAAATACTCGGTTATTGTTGGTAGCGTTTCCCCAGAACGTGATCCCATACCTTATTCTAGAAGCCACGTACCCGTGATATGCAACTAGAACAGATTTTTGGTTGACTACTTTTGATAGCTTTCTTAATGCATATGAAAATTGGATCACTTTATCACAAACAAAATCTATATGAGTTTGCCATCCTAGGTTATCATCAATATTTAATCCTAGGAATTTTGTATTTTGTATAATCGGCAGTGCTTGTCCTTTTTTTGTACAAATGTCAGATCTATTACAATGGTGCTAAGTTCGTGTTTGTTTTATGGTATTACTAGCGGCCCGTCCCGGCTTCGCACGGGTGGACGTCTAATCTTTTCTAGCAATTAATATAGCCTATGTTACTCAGGGTGAATGCAGCTTTCTAATGGTGAAAGAATTTTTTAAATCGGCCCAGTACTTTTTGAGCCTTTTCATTACAAACATACAAAAATAGGTACAAATCTTTCCTCTTTATAATATTAGTGTAGATTAAGAAATCTTCGACCGCAGTGCATTCAGTGGGTGGCGTGGGTCTACCCACAAGGTGGACCGACGACCTGGTGAAGGCGGCAGGAACCCGTTGGATGAGGGCAGCACAGGACCGGTCGTTATGGCGATCCTTGGGGGAGGCCTATGTCCAGACGTCCATCGGCTGAGATGATGAGTGCATTCAGTGGTTAATTATGAGAGAAAAGGCTAGTCAATCCCGAATAAAAAAGAACAGGAAGGAAAAATGATCTACTTATAATGGAATAAATGATGTAATGATAAATAGAGGGTCTTTCCCTTCAAAATAAATAAATAACGTTCACAGGCACATACATTGTAATGATCCCAAGTTAAGCACTATATGCTTGTTTAATATGGAAACCATACAACAACGGCACGAACATAATAACAACCATGTCCGAACCGGGATTCGAACACAGGACCCTGGTTTGGCAGTCCGGCGTGGTAACCATTACACCAACCGGGTCGTCCCAACAAGAACAACTTTCTCAATGAGAATAACATTGATTTTTTTTAAATTTATTTTCATTTTGTCCGGACATTATTTCGCTTAAACATGTTTTTAGTTTCTAATTAATGTTCAGTTTTGAGCTAATATTATGTTAGGTGACGGGATGACCTAGATAAATTTGACGACCAGTGGCCAGAGGTTGCCCAAAACAGGAACGAGTGGAAGAGAAAGGGGATGCCTTTGCCCAGCAGTGGGATGAAGTAGGCTATAAATAAAAAATAATATTATGTTGTGGTTACGGTTTGTTTCACTCAGATCAGAATACTCAAATAAAGCATAAAATTTTTTTGTAGATCTACAGCTTTGATTAATAATATGTCAAGATAGAGCCTCACACTTCTAACGGGCAAATATCCTTATGTTGGTGTGCGTGAGACGTCATACAACTTATCTCTGTGTGCGTTCATAGTTATAGGGTTTATCAGCCTTGACTGACTGACTGTCTATCACATCACAGATGTAAGGATTTTTCAAGCTTAAACAACGGATGTCTAAAAATCTGATCTGATAGCACTGGTTGAACCTATTCAGTTAGTCATTGGTACCTAAATTTATTCCTGTCACTTTCTAAAATAAGATTAAGAAAAGAGACAGAAAACCAACAGCTGACTTTAGTGCTGTCAAAGTGACGTTACACGCCCAAAAACAAATCTGGTAAATAAATAAATACAATACAATACAATACAAACGCCTTAAATAAGATGGCGTACATTATGATGGCTTCTTATTTTGGGCGTGTAACGTCACTTTGACAGCACTAAAGTCAATTGTTGGTTTTCTGTCTCTTTTCTTAATCTTATTTTAGAAAGTGACAGGAATAAATTTTGTTAAGTTAAGTCGTGGCACAGTCCGAATCGGTACCAATAGATGACTTAAATTCTCTGAAAACAAGTCGATCACTTACTCCCTCCACTAGTCTACACCTCCGACCTAATTAAACCCGGCGAGCCATGAATTAATGTCTGCCATGTAAACTAATCATCAAATTGATACGTGCTATCTCCGCTATATACCACCCCGTATTGGGGTCGAGCTATTACCTATAAAATATTTATACCTACGAGTTATGTGCATGTGATATGTTATGATATGACAAGGATTTTATGGTACCAATCAAACTAAGGAGTTTTGAAAATCCTAGGAGTATACAGGTGATTTTGATTTGTGTTTTTGAAAACTTGAGCGGCGTTGTACACTTTTTGGTATGGGTACTCGCGTCAGGAACGTGACGTCACCCTGATCTGATGATCGAAAATTGGTCAGACATATCCCCCTCTCTTTTCGTTTAAGCCCCCTTTCTTTCTACCGCGCGGCGAAAATATATGCCTGTTCCTGCGGCATAAATTGTCATGTTTGTGTACAATAATGCAATAAATGAATATAGTATTTTACTACATAAATGATAGCACTTTTTGTTTATTCGGTTTGGTTCAGTCACGTACAGAGGATGAATGAGAGTAGACTCACTAGGGAGATATATCTATCCAATGTGAGTGGAACAGTCGAGAGAGGGCGTCCAAGGAGAACTTACCACGACCAAATAAATGGTCTTCTCCGAAAAGAACAACTGCGTAGCACCCTCAACCGACGGAAGTGCATGGAGATATGTATGAAAGTGGATGAGGTGAGAGAAGTATGTAAGAAACGCTGTGTGTGGCGAGCCATAGCCCACCCCTCTCTGCCTACCCCTGTGGGATAGTGGCGTGAGTATATGTATGTATGTATGTTTTTATTCGGTCTTATATAGGACCACCAACCTACCGAAACTCCTAAATGAAGGTCAACCAGCGGCAATCACTCACAAAACTGAAGTCTAGTGAGCACATGAAATGACTTTAATCTTGGAATCCGCAACGAATGTAACAAGTAGTCAAAGAAGATTGAGTAGGAAAATGGAATTCGTCCCTCCATTACAAACCAGAATTGACCTTTCGTGTAAAAACGTGACCCTGACCATAAGACTAGTTCATCAATTCAAAGTCGCTTGGCGAGCTATGGAGAGAGCTATCCTCGATGCTTCTCTGAGAGATCACATCAGGAATGAGCTGAAACGTCAGAGAACTAAAGTGGTTGACATATCTCAGGATTAGAAAACTAAAGTAGCAATGGGGTGGTCATATCTGCCGAAGAACTGACAATGCGGATGGGGTGTCAGAGGTCTAGAGTGGATACCACAAGCTGGAAGGCCTGCATGGCCTGATATGGGATGGCCTGATATGGGACACCCTGCGGAGTAGCGGGGAGCGAGTGGATGAGGAAGGCTGATCATAGAATTTTGTGACGCACCTTAGGAGAGGCCTATGTTCAGCAGTGGACGATGATGATGGTGATCATTGCAAACCGGAGACAGCGAGCGATTGGATGCCATGATTATAGTTATATCCTAAGAGCAAGGATCTCCTTTATTTAAAGCATAGAGACCGCATCAATTTACGATTGTAGTTAGTCTCTTTTGTCTTATGACGTATCTTTAATAGTAGAAGGAGACGGAACTATAGATCTTTATTTATGCTTCTGTCCACTTTTCACTTGTCACTTTTGTGCTAGTGTGTGTGAAAAGTTACCGTAAACCGTAGAAAGAGAAGGTACTAGAAGGAAGCACGTGTCTTGTCATATTCACTCAATAAGAGATATACATAGCAAATTCATTTCTCTAGTTAAAAAAGGAGATCGGTACCTTATTGCTGTCCTTATCGGCGTAACCACTTTTTTGTACTACAGCCACCTGACTCAAAACTGTCACTTCATATAAATTGTATAGGATTTAATGACTATCGCTATCTCATACCCGGTTACACTGACATTCCGTCTACCACCCACCGCAAGCGAAAATTTCTTCGTCTATGCCGTAAACATTAGGGCAGTTGTCACTTTGGTCTAATTGGTCTCTTTTGTCCATATTACTTGACACCACGCACTCAAACACAAACGTCAAAAAAAGACATTCTTGCAATGGTATGGCTCCCTCTGTGCCTATAGCATAAAGGAGATCCTTGCTCTTAGGTTATATCAGAAAGACAACTCCAGGAATCATTTACGACAGGTTTGTTTGTATTTGTGATGTTTTCCTGGTGACGGCGGGCGGTAGTTTCCGAATTTCTCACCGTCCAAGGTAAAAATCAGCAAATGGCGTTACATTCTCTAATATTATTATTTTTTCAAATAACCGAAAAGCCACGAATTTGCTCGCAACAAACGGTCCTCATTGTATGTTCAACAATTTTACAAAATAAATGCGCTCTGAATATTCCGGACTCCATCAGCTCACCAAAAAAATACAAAAAGTAATAAAAACAAAGCCTCAAAAGTTAATTACTGAAGGCCACAGTATCGCAACCAATTGTGAATGAATATTAAAATGGATACAACTGAGTAATTTACAAGTGCATTTATAATTTGGCTTGTTTTAATAACAGTTGCATTTGTGAATAATAAAATATTTCTGCAATTTGTTTTAATCAATCAATTTTACAATATGGCAAGAAATAAGGTGATCATACCTTGCGTATTCCATTCATTCCGTTGGCTGCTGACTGCCAACTTCTAGTAATGGAAAGGAACCCGAAGAAGAAGATATTAATTGTTCAAGGATTTCTTCTCGTGTTTTAGTAATTCTATCTAGTAAGTATTGACTTTTTTCTCAGTGTATCTGGCAGGCAGGTGGAAAAATTGTGTTCAGCTGTTGATTATCAACGATTATCGATTATCTTATTATTACTAGCGACCCACCCCGGCTTCGCACGGGTGCAATGCCGAATAAATATAAACTATCCTCTTGAGCCACTCTATCTATTTAAAAAACCGCATCAAAATCAGACAGACGCGACTTTGTTTTTAACCGACGAAAACAAAAACAAAAAACGGAGGAGGTTCTCAATTCGACACGTATATTTTTTTATGTAAGTATGTTCACGCATAACTTTCTACAGATTAGACCGATTTTTATAATTTTTAGAAATTCAATTAGAATATCAATTTATTTTATTGGAGTCGGTGTCAAGCCTAGCCAAAAAATTACTGCAAGCTCAGTCTCGAATCGTACAGGCTTGACAGCGACTTCGATAAAACAAATTGATATTCTTATAGATGCTAACGTAAAATTCATCGCCTGCAATATTATTTTTTACTTTTTGAGTTTGAAGTCGGTTTTAATTTTGTATACTATGTAGTGATTCTACACCCATATAATATAGTTAATGATAGATGCACATACTTACAAACACACGAGCTCACGACCATAATCCCTCTCGGGGTGTTCAGAAGCCCAAAACGGAATGATAAATAGGTGTAATTAAACCCTCATATTGATCCAGACCGCTCACCTGTATGCAAATTGAACAAAACGGACTTTTTCCAACGAAAAGTGGGAAGCACAGTAACGAGCCGAACTTATTTGCATAAGTAATTAGTGAAATTCAAACATTTAAAATTTTTTTTGGTAATCAGAATACATTTTAAAACAAAATTGCGTATATTTCAGAATATTATGGATAATAAGTTACATGTTAAAAAAAGCCGTGTTGTGCTATTGATTGAAAAATAAAAACCGGCCAAGTACGAGTCGGGACTCGGGCAATTAGTGTTCCGTACTACCAGTTGTTTAACATTATAAATTGACGAACGACGTTAAGATATTGAGAAACCACTATAAATTGACACTTACTTAGTATGTGGTCACATAGTAACTGAAGATCATTTTACACTGGTCGTACTGGTGTTAGTTTTTTGGGTATAGAAAAAAAACTATCCAAGTTAGAGCCACCTTGATAATTTTCCCGCCATCTACACGTTATTTCTGATGTTCATGATTTTTTTCTGATCTTATACGGCTATATTTTTTGAAATAGAGGTGGGGACAGCAATTTCTCGCACTGGTGTTAGTTTTTTGGGTATAGAAAAAAACTATCCAAGTCAGAGCCACCCTGATAATTTTCCCGCCATCTACACGTTATTTCTGATGTTCATTATTTTTTTCAGATCTTATACGGCTGTATTTTTTGAAATAGAGGTGGGGACAGCAATTTCTCGGATTGAATTGAAAATTTTGTTAAACAAAGTTTTTATTAAAAATTTGAAAAGTATATTTTTAGACTCGTATTTTTATAAGCTTTCAATTGATACTCCACACCACAGGGCAGAAATTTTTTTTTTTTAATTTTCCCTTTCTTACTACCGAAATTGCCTTCATTTATGACATTGGACCACCAATTGCTATATCTGTACCGAGTTTCAACTTCCTATGTCTTAAGGTCTCTGAGAAAAATGCCTGTGACAGACGGACGGACAGACACCGAGCTGATTCCATAAGTGTTCCGTTTTTCCAATTTTGGTACGGAACACTAATTATGTCTCGGACGGGTCTTGAACCCGCAATCTTCCAAACTTCGTTCTCTGGGTAGTGGGCTCGGTGGCGTACTTGGTAAATGCAATTTCCTGGTTTGGAAGATTGCGGGTTCAAGTCCCGTCCGAGACAAATTTTTTCAATCTTGAATTTGATTTGAAACATTGCGTATAGTTTTTAACCAAAGGCCATCTCGGTAATACATTAATGCAGATTTTCATGGCATCAGCCTATATCTATATACGCATAGCCTAATATATCTATTTTTTTAAATTTTTTTTTCTTTCTTTAACTTTTATTTTTTATTTTTTTTATTATTATTTATTAATATATCATTATAGCAGTCACAGATAGACTCCAAGTCTTTAAAACAAATGCCTCAGGCAAATCTTAAAGACCTTCTGGCCAAACACCATCTCAAACGATGAGCTATGGAGACGGAAGGGTCAGCAGCGTATAGAGAAAGTAATCCTAACTCGAAAGTGGTAGTGGCTAGGCCATGTATTGAGGAGGCCTGACGATCACCTATCCAAGACAGCCTTTGGCACCCACCAGGCAAACGAAAGAGGGGACGCCCGAAAACAACCTGGCGCCGCTCTGTGGAAGTAGAGGCTAAAAGTCTCAACATGACCTGGGGGATATCTACAGTGCTGCCCAAGATCGCAACCGATGGAGAGCTATCATCCGAGCCCATATTTTGCAAATAAATTATCATGATCATTATACCCCACGTAGAGGTAACAGGAAGAGAAGAAGAAGAAGAAGAAGAATATATCATTATACACGGTGTAAAATTAAATGTGCTACATATTAATTAACTTAATACCTACTTAATTTACATAATTTTATAACTTTATGTAACTAAATTACAGGGAGCTTCAGACCAACAAACTGAACAACTTTCACTATGGATATTTAGAACTATATACTAATACCTATTCTGTGCTATGGAGCCAATTCATATCTGTAACAAAGGCTTTTTGTGAATCAATTTATGAATTTCATAAACACAAACAAATGTATAGTTGAGTTGAGTCCTGCTTACGCTGAAGAAGAAATTTTAATGCGTTAGGAGGTGGTGGACGCCCATACTGCCTTGAGGGTAGGCCTGTGCCCTGCAGTGGGACGTATACAGGGTGTAAGGAAAAGTATCATTAACCTTTAAACCACATATATTCTGCCCATCAAACTGTAAACAAAGAAGTCATTCAGAAAAATAATTGTGAGCGAGCGACACAGTCAAACATAATTAAATTGAGTCACAAATTGCCATCAAAACTTTTTTAACACTCCCTGGGCTGTATGTTAATTCGGGTCTGTCCTTTGTAGAGGTATGTTATACAAATTAAAACGTAGAGCCGGTGGTTAAAGCTTAGTATGGATTTTACCATTTTGTACGGTAACACACATAAAATAACAAACACACACACACACCCCCTCCCCCCCCCACACACACACACACACACACACACACACACACACACACATATACTGAGATACAAATAACAAAACATACAAGATTTTCCTCGTTGTACTTTTGTTAAAGACAGTTATACTTATACATTGTCATTTTTTCTTTATTATTTTCTTTTTATTGTTTGCAATGAGGCTATTATATATTTATTTTCATTCATAAATATATAAGTAAATATCTTGAACGTGGTCACACAGATTATCTAGCCCCATTTAAAGTACCTACCAGAATCTAGCCCGGATTTTTTTTTTTTTAATTGGATAAATTGGATAACGTACCATTAAACCTTTAAACCACATTCTCTACCCATCAAACTGAACATCTTTTTTTGCGCTGATATGTTTGCTCCGATAGTAAAAGTTGTTCACTATGATAGGTGATTATGGTTTAAATGTTAATTATACTTATCCTTACACCTTATATTATAATGTAGTAGTTACAAGAATATAAAGTAAAAGCCAATTACAGGCGATTCAAACCCGCGACCCTCTGATCATCAGGCAGACTCACCGACAGAACTATTGGCCCGTCGCGTCAGTGTCGTCATACGAGTCTTAATTGGGTGTCGTACGAGGCGACTAAGGGATAAGCCTAAGTTTCTTATGCAGAGTTTTTATGGACAAAAAGCTACCCAGTAGCCACCTATCACCACTGGATCTTTTCCTGAAACATGCAAATATGCATTGCTTAGCTCCAACTGTACGAAAAAATAGAATTGTAGTTGTAGCAACGTTTTTGGCCACCGATTTTGTATACAGGGCGTGTAATAAACCACCCTAGTAATATTATAGGATCAAACTAAACAACTTTCACTATGGAACCTACAACGAGAAAAATAAAATAAAATCTGCTGTCCCATACATTTGAATTTGTATAAAGCAACTGATTTTTTTTCGCAATTTTGAAGTTAGCTCCATAGTAAAAGTTTAGTTTGAAGGTCTAAACCGCCCCTTTCGATATTACTAGGACGTTATGTTACATCCCTGTACATGTTAATGTATTTAAATGTGTAAAACGTTTAAGTTGCAAGTGTCTCCCCAGTCCTAACCCACATCAAAATAAAATTAAGCAAACACATTCTAATTCCGGGCGAAATGATAAAATAGCTTCAAAATGCTAAGCCACATCGCTATGTGAATATTAAAATGATTCCCAGACGAAACCGTAATAAAGTCAAGACCTTTGCAGACCGCCCACGCCGAATTTAAATACACTCCGATGACTTTTTAAATATCCATCAGAACTTAAACTTTTTTAATAAGGCCCCCAATGGACGAGCCGGCGGGATTAACTAGCAAACTTTAGCCGTAAAACAAGAAAAACGTCTGAGTGCTAGCATTTGAATTCCTAACGAATGCGTCTAGAAAAGTATGAATATTAAAGTCCACTTACCAAAAGGTTGGCCGCTTCTGTCCTTAGCTGAGTAAAAAATAAAAAATTAAAAAGATATAAGTACACTTTGAAAATGGAATGTGAAAACAAAAGGTTTAAACTTCGAAACGGTGCAGTGTTCGACCGACGGGACGCGGCGTAGACACGTCCTCGCGTGCTGACGGTCAGGCGAAGACTGAAGGTTTAATTTTCAGAGGGTCGCTACAATGCCCATCCCTTTGTTGAAAGCTCTAACTTTTCCTCTATCGGAATAAAACACTTTATCGTGTAATTTTCATAATCTCTATTGTTATGTACACACTTGTTACCTTATTCAAATAGACTAGGTACGTTCTATATAGTCTAGAATTGGACGGTTTATTTGTTCCGTGCTAAAAGGAGACGAATTTACATGTTGAATAAAGTCTATAGTTGTTTATATGTATATAATTTTATTGAATGGGTTAACGTTTGGATGATTGGTCCGTGTTATTTGATACTATAGTGGCGCCCGAGACTTTGTACGTAATAATACTTCGTTCGAATAAAGTCAACCGATTACGATGTAACAAATATCACTCAAGATGAGCTCTACAACGTGTTAATGAATTAACGCAAAACTAGAAAGTAGTTTGTTTAGAATCGAGAGTAGAATCGAATTATCATGGTTTCAAAATAGGAATTTTTTTTCAAAATATTAAGTAAATTGTTTGTAAAATTTAAAATTTACTGAACCCGATGTCGACCACGGGCAGACTCTACTTACTACCAAAACAAGATTATTAAAATATATCCATGAGTACGTTAGCGCTTTCATTCATTGCTGAAATGATAGCATAGCATATGCTCACGACTATATTCCCCGAGGGGGTAGTCAGAGATATTCTGAAACTTCAGAACATCCACGTTTCACTAGTAGTACTGAAACTCTGTCCAGTGTGATGGGGAGTGAGCCCGTCGCCACTTGTAATGGACAGTAGGTACGATACATGCCTCGAAATTGAAGCATGCAGGTTTCAGGTGCTGAAATGATAACAAATCATTTTTACCTCAAAACTTAAAATGCAAATATCTTAAAATTTTTACTATAAAAATAATGAAATTATGGTTTCAATCTAATTATTTTGTTATAAATTAGTTGTGGTGTATGAGGTTTGCGCTTATTCATTAACAAGTTGTACATTAATTTTAAACTGTAAGTTATAAGTATACATTATGATTATTTCACTCATCGAACTGTAAACGATGTAGGTTAATTGCGAATTCATTCATTTCCCTCCAATTAATTGCTTTTCAAATATTTGCAACGTACGATATAAAACCATTTTATTATAATAGATAAATATAGGATATACAGGGCGTGAAATTAAATGCGTTACGTATACCACCCAACTGAACTATTTTTACTATATACACGGTCCTTCTTAATATGCTGACACTTTTTTAAGGCGATGACCAGACTATGAAACTGAACAACTTTCTCTATGGAATCAACATCGAAATCGCGAAAAAAAAACAGTTGTCCCATACGTTTGGCTCCGAGTAGGTTTGCAGTTTTGTATGGAAGTGATGATTTTTTTTTCGCGATTTCGATGTTTGTCCCATAGAGGAAGTTGTTCAGTTTGACGGTCTGATCATCCCCTTAAAAAAGTGTCAGCATATTAAAAAGGACCCTATAGGTACTACGCAAAAAAAATACTTTTCCCATCGAAACTGTCAATGGCAACTCGATTCAATAAATGTATAAAACAGCCTTAATGAAACATTTAATGTTTTTCTGCGATTTGAATGTTGGTCCTGTAGTAAAATTTGTTCACTTTGATGGTCTGAAGCACCGCCTAAAGTAGGTAATGCGTTAAATTTTCTACCCTGTAGAGTAAGATAGATAAACACAATTATGTAATGTACATATTTGTATTGTAGCACTGTTCAAACATAGACATAAAATAAATTGTTGGAGTGCAATACACGCTCTAATGCTATTCCGTTTTCAATTGGGCTACGCGCATTATGCAGTTTAACATAGAGTTATTTGTTAATCTCTGTGTTGTGGTAAATTAACAGTGTTAACAACTAAATGTGTGATCGTACCGTTTGAGGTGAGCAGAAACTTTGCGAGATTATTTACTAGACTTCATAAAAGAAGGACCATTTTAATTAGACTCGTTTTCATCAACTTAACAGATATCTCCGGCATTTCTTAGCGATTTGAATGATTTTTTTTAGAGTAAACAATTGGGGAGGCCTATGTCCAGCCCATCGGCTGAGATGATGATGATGATGAAACAATTGGGTACATACCTACTTACTTTTCGAGTGTTTCCTATATATACATTTGATCATAGTGAAGGATTTGAAATAATTTAGGTACAGGTATTGAAGATGGACAATGGACAGGCGTAAGGGAGGCAATTTTTATATCTTTTTCATTTCCAAGTATGTACCATTATTATCATTGCCTATAAAGCATTATTATGGATCTAGAAAACTTAAAATACTGAAATATCAATCAATCAATCAATCATTTTGTGGGTCTTTCCTATGTATGTGTATTCAAGAAATAAAGTTTTTGAAATTTGAAATTTGAATTTGAATTTTTTTTTGAACCAGACATTTCCGAAAATATTTTAGCTCGGGCAAACTCGCAGGTATATCTTGTTATTTGTAGGAAGGCTTCATCATCGTCAGCAATTATACGTCCCACTGCAGAGCACAGCCGTACCCTCAACGAGAGTATATGTGTTAGTCCACCACGCGTGCCTAATGTGTAGCAAGCGAGGCTTTCTTTTAGCATGTCGCAGCTTTAAATGATATATTCCTTGCCGTCACGACTGCTGCTGGTATTCGCTGATTTGTCCGGATGTGACTAATGTAGCCAATCTTAGAGGTGGAAGCACATCCGCATATGACACATGCCATTCTCGTAATTGTATTGTGTAGCCACAGGTGGTCGAGCTTTAAGTTTATCCCGCTTACTATCGAGATCCTCGATGTCAGTCTTCTACAGAGTGTACTTCGGTGACGGTGCCCAGGAGCTACATGATCTCATTCCTCATTCTCCATTCTACTATCGGACATCCAGGTGCACTGCGAGATATCACCCCTACTTGGTTGATATCCCACATATTCGCACTAAGCGCCTTTCAGAATCTTTTCTAATGCGCACAGCCAAGGAGTCTGCCTGCGTCAGTATTTCCGAACGCTTACAACCCGAATTCCTTTAAAGTACGAGTGAATAGGCTTCTTCTGGGTAAGCTCGCTACATCTTCGACCCCATCTTTGTCCGAGGAATAGATTGAGGTCAAGAGCAAACCCATCTTTTATTAAAAAAAACTTCTCTTCTCTTTTTCTCAAAAGTGGAAATAGTTGCCTGGAGAAGATGCATCTAGCTTTGCGTTCTTCTCTGGGTCTGTAGAACAACTTTTCATGAGCCTCTTCAGCACGTCCTTGTAGCGAAGAAACTGGTCCCTATTTTGTGCATAATTTAGTTAAAACGTTGTAGCATATAAAATGTTTAGTGCTTAGCATACATTGTGTCAGTTTTACATAAATACTTGTAGGCCTTAGTGCTAACATCGTAACACCGGGGCCATTTTGCAAATATGAATGTAAACACATTACTTTATTAGTGACGTGAGCCAAACAGGTTTTATCGATGAAATCTTGCAACTAATGAACGTGAAAATTTAAAACTGTTTATCTGGTCAGTGTTAGAAAATATACCTACTTAATAAACGAAGCTAGTGACAGAGTGATAGAAGACTTTAGGTCTAGACTCTAGATTGAGATACGTTTTTTGAGTGTGAACTCGCAATAAGTGAGATCGAAAATCTATGGATTTTGACTTCTACTTCGAACTAAGACACTCTTATATATTGCTTGCTAAGACTTAAAAAAACCGGCCAAGAGCGTGCGGACTCGTCCGTGATAGGGTTCCGTAGCCATTGCATGAGTAGAATAAGAAGAAAAGTAACTGAATTGTTTACCTAAGAGACAATATTTTGAAACTCAACTATAGCCCAATTTATCGTCGTGCGTGCTATGACGTTGCACGAAAATAAATTGATCTTCGTACAGTCAAGAGCACATCAAGCTTGCACTTGCAGTTCGATTGTAACGCTTATGGCGCACTAAATAAGAACGGTACAAAGTCCAAAGTGTCAATTTTGACGTGTTCTTGACTGTACAACATCATCTAGTGTATTACTAGAAAATAAATCATTTACAAGTTTTTTTCGAAACTGATTGCCTAACTTTTTTTATTAACATCTATATTGCGAAAAATAGTGCAGATTCTGTCCTCTATTTGTGTTCAGTACCTACCTATCTATGTCAGCAGTTTTATATGAAAAATTTGATTTTTCTTTCGCATTTCTGATTTCGACGACATCTTTTATCTTCACGTTAGAATCAAGTTGTAGGTGCTGTGAACATCACTAGCACAGAGAGTGTAATATTTTACGAGACGCTTACGGAAGGCCGGTATTGCAAGTCGTCATGCGATCTCAGTTTATAGCCTTCATATCTGCTGTCCTGGTTCTCTACAATACTCCTGGTCAGATATTACGGAAAAGAACATAACTCTACCACAGATTATTTAATAGTTACTACCGTAAACTCTACTCTTACTTTCAGACCTTTCAGATCGTTTTTGTCGGTACTTCATGTTTGACATTTGAAGAAAAACATTCACAAGTTGAAAGTCCGAGTAGTTAAACCCAAAGGACGTTATATAAAGTTTTCTGTAAAAATATTGGTCCCAGCTTCTAAACTGAACGTTTACAGCTGAATGAATTTGGATGAGATTTGGCACGCAGATGGAATCTGTTCTGAATTAACACACAGCGGCAACACAAAACACTAGATTTTTAAAATAAATAAATCTCTTCTATATTGTTTTTTTTACAGTTCCAATACTGTATTTAAAACGAAAAGTACAAAGTGCGTATCCACGACAGGCTTCGTCAAAGGCAATAGGTACACCACTCACATCCACAACAGGCTTCGTCAATAAATACATCCCATATATCGGCAACAAGCTTCGTCAATTTCTATACCTACAATCTATAAACCTCCTCCAAAGCCTCTCCCTGCGGGACGGTCCCTAGAACGCTGGCAGCATTCCCCCTTTGAATCGCCAAGCTTATACGCTGACGAAGGTAACTGCCAGCCCTCTTATCACCAGTGGACTCTATAAGGCGCGCAGATATGTCTCTCAAATAATTCATTCATTTATTGTCTCTCTTCTATATTGTTAAGTATATAGTCAACATAATTCATAACACAAGTCCTGACTCGATTACTAGATAATCTGTGTGACTATTTCCATGATATCTAACCACCTCGAGTACCTTTACGCCTGAAATAAGCAGTAAAGTTGCATTCAATATTATTATGCATACGGTATTATCTATATCTACACAAAGTTTACTTCAAAATGGAGAGGTTTACTTCATTCTCCGTTAAATCTCGTGACACATGAACTCAAAGATTGATAAACTAATTCGATATAACCAGGGCCGGATTAAACCATATAGAGGCCCCTAGGCACTTCAAGCCTCGGGGCCCCTATCCCCGTGGGCCGTGGGATGGATTTGTCTCTGTGTCCGGGGGCCAGATACAGGCTAGGTGGTCGCAGTAACATAACTACAAAATAACATAATCCACTAAAATGTGGAGCGATCTCGAGCTTTTAATACCTATCTAGGGCTGCCGTCAGCAAAATCGCCGTCGCCGGACAGTCTTCAAAAACCCCGGACATTTCAGTAAAATATGAAATCCCCGGAAAACTACGAAACATTATATTTCGACTACAAAAAGACTGGCGCTTTGTTAAAGATTGTACTACAATAGGAATAAATCGTTGCAATACAATCTAAAGCTCATGGAGTGAACGTAACACGAAAAAAAAATAGAGCGAGCGAAGCGAGCTCGAGTTTTTGCAATGTGACTGAATCGTTCCAATACAATATTAGATCGAGAGCGAACGAAGCGAGCTCGAGTTTTCACTACAGTATAATATTTGTAGGTCATTGCCAATCAGCAATATGATCTAAATTCTCAGCCCTGGAGCGAGCAAAGATTATTGCGCTGTTGCGCTTGCGACACAATCACAACCAAGAGCGAAATCGAGATTTTACGGATAAGATAGTTGCAATGCCATCTAAAACCAAAGAGCGAGCGAAGCGAGCTCGAGATTTTACTGCAATATTATAAGTCGTTGCACAATTGGATCTGAATTTTGAATCAAGGACCGAGCGAAGCGAACTCGAGATTTTACTGCCATACGACTAGGTCAGCTCATTATTTTCCTACATAATTTATATTTATTGCACCTACCTAGAGCTCATATCAAAATAGACTTGATTTGTGTATGAGACGAACGCATCGAGCTAGCAATAATAGCTCTCGGTATATTAAACAGGATATAATAACTCGATTACAGCAAGAAGTCTGTTTTAAAGCCGAAAACAAAACAATAAAAATGAGCGAGCGAAGCGAGCTCGAAAATTTGCAATAAATATATTTTCAATACCTTTTTTAATGACTTTCACAGACTTATTAATAATTCGATTAAATTTTGGGGTGAGTTAAATCTTCGAGTTTTTACTTATTTTTGTCTCAGGCCGCGGGGCCCCTAGGCGGCGCTGGGCCCATAGGCCCGTGCCTACTTTGCCTCTATGGTTAATCCGGCACTGGATATAACTCTTCGCAGATTGAACGAACCTATTTATTATTATAGTGTCTGTTATACTACATTTTCCTCATCGATAATCTCTTCAACTTGTCTTCCAACATAGGCCTCTTCCATACCCGTCTATCCCTCGCTTCCCGCATCATATCCCCTAAATATCATCATCCCACCTGTGATGATCTACTCTTCTATCTTTTTCCTTTTCTTTGGTCATAATCATCATATCAGCCGATAGACATCCACTGTTGGACATAAGCCTCCCCCAAAATGAGAGGATTTGCCATAATCGCCACGCTTGGCAGGCGGGTTGGCGATCGCAGTTGGATTGAATGTGTGTACCTAAGATCAAGCATAGCATATGCTCACGACTATATTCCCCGAGGGGGTAGTCAGAGATATTCTGAAACCTCAGAACATCCACGTTTCACTAGTAGTACCGATACTCTGTCCAGTGTGACAGGTAGTGAGCCCGTCGCCACTTGTAAGGTAGGTAGGTACAATACATGCCTCGAAATTGAAGCATGCAGGTTTCCTCACGATGTTTTCCTTCACCGAAAAGCCAATGGTGTTACAAATCGTACATAAATTCCGAAAAACTCATTGGTACGAGTCGACCTGGACGGGGATCGAACCATCGCCTCCTGCACGGTAGGCAAGGTTACTCGCCACTGGACCACCACGGCTTCCTAAGATCAAGGATCTTCTTTATTCTAAAGGCATAGAGGGAGCCATACCATTGCAAGAATGTCCACTTTTTTTGACGTTTGTGTTTGAGTGTGTGGTATCAAATAGTATGGACAAAAGAGACCAATTAGAACAAAGTGACAACTGCCCTAATTTTTACGGTTACTTTTCACACACACTAGCACAAAAGTGACAAGTGAAAAGTGGACAGCCGCATGAACAAAGATCTATAGTCCCGTCTCCTTCTACTATTAAAGGTACGTCATAAGACAAAAGAGACTAACTACAATCGTAAATTGATGCGGTCTCTATGCTTTAGAATAAAGGAGATCCTTGCTCGTAGGTGTGTACTCAGAGGATTCTGCTGCCCATCCTCCAGTAGATCTCTTAGTCACCTTTTACGACACCCACGGGAGGAAATGGGATGGTGCTATTCTTAGCCAATACGGTTGGGTACCATTTCACAATGTTCTTTGTACAAATATTTTGCATTCAATTGACAACATTTCATTTTAAGAAAGGTACCAAAATTAGAAAACCGTTTGGAGATTATGTGATTCAAAGCTTATATCAAAATTATCAGATTTTTCTATCCATTATTTATCGAGTTATTTGGAAAATATTGAAAAATAAAAAAGAGGTTGAATGAGATTTTATTCCTTTGCCTGCTTGGCTTTTCTATTGTATTTGACAGTTTTTATTTTTAATTTTAATGCGGCCAAGATATTATAGCCATAAATCCAATGTTTTCAGAAAATTCAAAAGTAAATTAACAATAGAAATATCGGTCAAAAATTTAATCGGAAAAATACGTATCTCTCATTTTTTTACCGATTTTTATATTTTTTATTAAAAACAGGTGGTTAAAAAAATTTTATGTTGTCAATTGTTAACAGCTTGGTTTTATGTTCGGTGTCCATCGCAGCGTTGTGTAGCACATTGCAAGTTGAGCACCGGTGGAACCGCCAGTGTCTGCGGCTCTAACTAATTCACACACATCTCTTCATTCAGTTTCCTTATCTCTGGTTTAGAGTCCCACTCGACTTGCAACTGAATTAGGTTTATCTCTACCTAAATTAGTTAAAGGTGAGTCTTCTGGTTGAACTTCAAATAGGATGGTTTATCAAAACTACTTTGCGTTTCAAAGAACGGTTTTACGACCATTTATTTATAAACAAAGTTAAAGTTATACTAGTAAATAGTTATATTTAAAGAGAGCGTCAGTGGCGTGTTGCGGAGAGGTATGGACACTGAATCATGAGGGTCCGGGTTCGAATCCTCACGGAGGACATGCCATGTACCAATGAGTATTTCTAAATTATGTAGGTACCTAATGGAAACATCGTGAGGAAACCTGCATACACAAGAGATTCTGATGCATACGTGAAGTCTACAAATCCGCATAGGGCATGCCATGTGGACTATGGCTCAAACATACTCCTTGAGGGTAGGCCTGTGCCCTGCCGTGCGACGTTTATAGGCTGATGATGATGTCACCTGAAAACAAAGTTAACACGTTGTTTACGTAGGTCGTTAATTTCATGTAGGTACCCAACATGAAATTAACGAAAGCACACAGGAAGCAACATTGACTCTCTCAGGTTAATAATGGATTAATTTGCGTAATGGAGGGAGCCAGGCAGAATGGGAGATTGAACATTGAACCATTGATTCTTTAATACACACACTTTAAGACTTGTAATTTATAGACGAAAACCGGAATAATCAATATATTGCTCAAAATTTTTAAGTGATGTAATTTGATAGGTATAGGTGGACCAGAATCTCATGAAATGAAAAAAACCGGTCAAGTGCGAGTCGGGCTACTCGCGCACCGATGGTTCCGTACCATACCACCACAGAACACAACATTATTAACTTAGAAAAAAAAACATTTTTTGTTCGGGACCTTTAGCGCAAGACCGAGTCACACTTGGCCAGATTTAGTATTTGTTGTTATTCTGAAGAGTATGCTCTATAATCATACTAAGTTTGACGCTTGTATGTATTACCGTGAGCGTGAAGAAAAAACGTTGATAAAAACTAGTTTCTTGTTGAGAACCCCCCTTAATTTTTTATTTTTTGATATTTTTATTATTTGTTAACAAATCCGCCGTAATAACGCATATTCTGAGAAAATTTCAACTATCTAGCTATTGCGGTTCAAAAGTTACAGCCCTAAATAGGTAGGACAGACGGACGGACGGACAGACGGACAGACGGACAGACGGACGGACGGACGGACGGACGGACGGACGGACAACGTAGGCTTAGTAATAGGGTCCCGTTTTCACCCTTTGGGTACGGAACCCTAAAAAAGTAAAAAAATATAGATTTTCACATGGCAATGTCAAACTGTCATCAAGTAGGCCCTTTAAAAACTGCAACTTTTTGCGGCGATTGGCGGCGATAAAAACGCGCGTTTTTAATGGGTGCATATTTAAAATCATTTGAACACCCAAATCATCTGGCCGAACATTTTCATCTTGTTTATAAGAAAAGGCATATAATTTTATAGCTGAATTTTATTACGAACGTTTTTGTTCGTAGCTGTATGGCGTTTCAGAAGTGCTGCAAAAAGTCGCAGTGTTTAAAGGGCCCTAATCCTAACCCCAGTGATGCTTACTCTAAAATTCGATTTCCTCATTTTTCATGAGATTCTGGTCGACCTATACTTGAGGTAAATGTGACACATCTCACTTGCAGTTGACGGCAGATTTTTTGTTGGTGCTTTTGTAGAGGTAAGCGGATACTAGGGCGGGCGGCATCGGAGCGGAACGAGCCGCATCGCAGCATAAAATATGCGAGCGGACCGGGTCGCAATCCATTGAAGTTGCGCTTGGTATAGCATACTATGACGGGCCGAATCGCACAAATCCGTCGCGCAATAATGCGGTCCGTTCCGCCCCGGTACCTACCGAGTAGTATGCGTAAGTTAGTTCATATAAATAGTATAGAAACGATTTGGCCGGACCGGAGTAGAATTGTTCGACTGGAGGCTGTGTATTCGCAATGAATAGGTATACCCTTAAAATTTTTACGTGAACTACGATTTTGAAAACGCCGGACATAATAGAAAATGATAAAAAGAATAGTGAATATTTTTTAGCACTTGCAGTTCGGCAGATCCAATCTCGCCTCGAAATGGAATGAAAACATGCGAATGTTTTATTTATGGAAATATTCTGCCCGCGCGGCGCGCGCGGACCGTATGAAAATGAATGTTATCAAAGTAAAATCTTTCTTTTCTTTTTGGTACGTACCCAAATTTATGAGCTTAGGTACTTAAAAAGAAAAACATTTCTTTTTCTAACATACAGTGTGGTCCAGTTATTTTTTATAAATAGCTATAATTTTTTTTTAGATTGCTCATTTTCCCCCGGGCCAACCAGGAAAAAAAATCGCGATTACCTACAAAAGAGTACTTTTTAACTACCTGACTGTGTTCACTTATTAACCTGTATTCTCTCACCAAAACAGTCCGTTTTGTTGATTTTAAGTGCACAAAATAAACAAAGCTTTTCCTGGCGGTTCCTGGTAGGTCCCCAAGTCAGAAATTTAAAATAAAAATTCTCAGAAGACACATCTTCCACGACCTTGGGTACATTGAAATAATGAATCTGTCAAATGAACTGAATTAAAAAAAATCGCTTCACAAAGGTACAACTTCTCAATAACCCATCAGTTAACACCAATCTCTAGGCGGTTTTTTACTTATCCGATGTTTCTTCATTTTTGAGATATAATTTTTTTCAGACCGAAACCACAGTATAAGAAAGAGTATCTCCGAAAAAGTTTTTGAGTTTTTTAGAATGTATGGGACAGCAGATTTCTTTCCGCGATTTCGATATTGGTTTCTTAGAGAAAGTTGTTCAGTTTTATGGTCTAAAGCACCCCTTTAAGTAACTGTCCTATTTAATTTTACACCCTGTATAAATAACGCTGGTAGGTAGTATCAGGATTTCGTTATAAAGTTCTTGTGTGCAGCCAACTTATAACATGATAATAGAAACAAATTAACATCGTAACAGTAAAGTTAGTGCATTTTATCTCTCGGCGGACCAAGTTTTAATGTACGCTCGCTCATCCCCGGTGCATTATTTGAAATGTGTTGCATTTTGTGTAGTTTCAACGTTATACCTAGAAGTTATGTCGGAGTCATTAAACTTAGGTTGTTAGAGTTCATATTTCAAATGTCATTGATTATTTTCATGTTTCAGTCATTTTATGCATTGCTTTGCTACGTACGATCAAAATAAAATGTTCGGGTACGATATATTACAACTGCCAACTGTATTGCAGGCAGTTGTAGAAAGTAGCCCAGTCATTTTACGGAGTTTTGTTAGGAGAGGTGGGAAGTAATTATTAATTGGAGAAAACATATTTAGAAAAAATTTGCTATGCAACATAGAAATCAAAATTGTGAGTCCCAGAAGGCTTTTAAATTAATAATATAATACCAATGCATTCATTTGAATTAGATTTAACAATATAAATTATTTTTGAGCAATAAAATAGGAATTGAAATTTAAATTCATGAGGTTTTTATTAGAAAATACGAATTTATTTTTCAAAACCTTTTAAGTAGACAAAAATATTTATACCATGTTTGAAGTAAGTATGTGTAATGCCTAAAATACGTACAAAAAAATAACCATCAGGTTTTATATAAAGAAATAATAGCTAAATTTTAATTTTGGAACTGTACCTGACGCGATTTTTTTAAATTTTGCTACACTTCTAAGTTTAAATTGGCTCGTAAATACTATACCGAAAAAAAAATCAATTATTAATTAGTCCCGGCTCAAACCGTAAAATGACTGGGCTAAAGATTAGAATAGAATAGAAATCATTTATTTGCATGAATACAGTTTTCTTACAATAGATCTTGTCATCGATATTATTTAGTACAAGTGTAAAGGTTCACGTTTAGTGAATTCATCAAGATGATTGGCTCAAGATCCGTAAGAATTTCTTTAAGTGTGTCGAGCCAATTCAAAGTGAGGCTTCTCAGGCTAGACTCGATCTTTGGCGGGAAGGCACCACACTTCCTGACCCGTTTGTTCCTCTCATGGAAAGCCTCCCCCCATAACGAGAGCTGCCCAGGCCGATTTGGAGGTGCTTAAATAGACTCCGAACTCAGGTTGTAGATCGGGATCCGGTGACGAGGTCCGTATACCAATCGAGCTCATCCATAATTCAGTTTTCATGCAATAGTTTCCTATTAGAAGATGCGAAAAAACTTGGTCGGCCGACCCCTATCCTGGTGGGTTTTGTGTAGGAGGGTGACTAGTAACCTCTCTGAGACGAGACTAATTACCCATCGAGCTCATGAACCAAATTATGCTTATCCGATTGGACTTTATTAGTGTTACGAAGTACACTCGGTCGTCCGCCGGATATCCTGGCAGGTAGTGCTGGCCAACCAAAAATGGTGGTCAAATTTTGGAGTACTTCTCACCCATCGAGCTCATGGATGAAATGTATGCCAAATCAAAGGTTACCTTCAATATTTCATCGGTCGTCCTGGCCGAAACTTCTGGTGGCCAACCAGATTTATCTGTCAAAGTAAGATCATGCGTTTTCACGTTTATATGAATAAATACTTTATTTACCTGATATATGCAGTTCTTTTAGCATGAACGTGAACGGTTGTATGGTTTAAAAGTATTTATAAAAAAAACTTGAAAAAAAAAATTACCGTGTCGATAAATGAGACATCAAATAAAATTTTTTTTTTTTCGATATAACTTCGTCATTTCTAAACTGATTTGGCTGATTGTTTTATTTTACAAAAATATATATTCAAGAGTTCATGCCACTAAAATTTGGTGAAGATCTGATGAAGCGTTTCGAAGATGTTCAATGTTTTAAGTGGGTCAGATTTTACTACAAAAAATATCCAACCAAATTGATTCTTTAAAGAGAATAATAATTGAGTTCTATTAATGATTCTTTCTAAAATGAAATTTGCTCTCTTAAGAGATGTCTATATAATAAAATAAACTAGTAATACCGCGGCGTTGCTTTCAAAAATGAAGTTGAAAAAAATGTTTCGTCAAGTAAAAGCTACCTATGTTTATGTGGATGACCTAATTTAGTACGTACCTATATTAGTTCTAAAATAATTCGCTAAAACTGTTTAAAGGGATGATTGGATCATCAAACTGAACAACTTTTATTATGGGTTCAAAATCGAAATCGCTTCAATCAAATAAATCAATATTTATTGCCTTTCTCTTCTCATTTCTCTTACATTCTCTGGTTACAGAACATATAGGTTTGTTTTCAAAGCAATACACCCTCCTTGAGGGTAGGCCTGTGCCCGCAGTGGGATATTAGGCTGTGATGATGATGAATGCCACCGATTTGGCAGGCCGCGGGTTCACGTCCCGTCCGAGACTATTAGTTGTTTAATCTTTAATTAGGGTTCATATTAGTTCAATATTTTTACTAATAGCAAAGAGTACCGTAATTAATAATAGATAGCTAAACCCAAGCTTAACCTTAGAAGCTAGAAGGTGATTCTAATACGACGTATCATTAAAAACTGGTTTATTAAGTTTGTTACATTAGATATCCACAAATTGAAACTTAAGCTAAAGTGATTCTATTTACATTAAATTATTACCTACTTTCTACTTATTTTTAATTACACGCATTCTGAAGTGATAGCGAGAGTTTATGAAGTGTGCAAAGCTTTCATTGTGGGATTTGTATCCATGTGCCTACACTAGTAAAGATGAATGGACAAATTATAATGCTCTGCAAAACCGAACTTATTTCTAGTTCTTGATCCCAATGTGCTATCAATAGGTATAATTAAAAGTTTTCTGCCTTATTAAAAGCCTATGCCTAAAAATGGCGCCTTTTTTATTTTTTTAGCGAGGCCATCAAACAAACTTGAATATTATAGTTCAGAATAAAGTTAAAAACAAAACTTGCTATTGCAAATATCTCAGAACTCAGTCCGAACTGAGATATAAAGGCTTGAAGTGCACGTAATGGTAATATTTTCAACTTCAAGCCTTTATTTTTCCGTCCGGACTGAGTTTAGGGATATGCATGTTAATAAGTTTTGTTTGTTATTTTATTCTGAAATAAAATATTTAAGTTTGGTTGCTGGCCGCGCCAAAAAAAACGGCGAAAAATAAGGCGCCAACCTTACATACAAACCCGCATTGACTTTTGCCATAGGGTATTTGACAGCATGTAAAATATTGGATCTATTGATGGCATCCGTATTGAAAATGAATTTTGGAAACCAACTATTTAGTCAGTTCAGAAAAATACTGGATATTTTAAGAGAAAATCGACAACGAAAATATTTTTTTTTGTCTACTTTAGTCACGTGATCGTAAACGATTGTGATTGGCCGAATGGTGGATGACGTCAACTGTATGTAGACAGTTGCGTGTAGAGTATGAGTGTCACGTGCAGGTGAGGTCACGATGACGTCACCTGTATGTAGACACGTATATTGTCAAATAAGCGTTTTCACGGGATATTTAAATAATACTTTTTGTTTTCGTTTTTTTTACACTATTGTATGTAATGGAACGTAAAATATAAATTTTCTATACAGTCCTTAGACATCAGTGATTAACGTAGAACAGTTTTAAAGAACCTATCAAATACCCTATTATAAGGGGCTGGCCCCGTGCTCCTTCTTACATGTTTTGTTCAGGCATCGTATCTTTGAAACTGTATGAGAATAACTAAATATGTTGTGACTGCGCCGATTATCTGAAAATAAAATACAAACATTATGTTTAATATTATTGAACGACCCGGTTGGTGTAATGGTTACCACTTGACGACCCGGTTGGTGTAATGGTTACCACGCCGGACTGCCAAACCAGGGGCCTGGGTTCGAATCCCGGTTCGGTCATGGATGTTATATGTTCGTGCCGTTGTTGTATGGTTTCCATATTAAAACAAGCCTATAGTGCTTAACTTGGGATCATTACAATGTATGTGCCTGTGAGCGTTATTATTTATTTATTTATTATGTTATACCAAACGTACTGAGAATGGAAAGCCATACGTAACATAACAGTTCCTTAAGATTCAATTGCAACACATGAATAAATATCCCTACAGAACGAAAGCGCGTTACCACTAACGCGCCACAGAAGTAAGAACAGGTGCACACTCTCAGCCGAGCCGGAGTATGAGCGCACCTGTTCGTACGTCCTCTAACGCCCGCTATGTGTGAGTGCACCGACAACAGCTGCTTGTATGAAGCTTTCGTTCTGTAGGAATATTAATTCATGTGATTGTGGGTGAAAAGCCCAAAGTCAACCAAATAAAAATAAGCCAATTATATAATATGATATGATGAGACATCCCATTTTCCTTCATGGTCGCACACACCTTTTAAGATTTTAAGAGAAATCATACTACCTAGGTAAACATTATAAAAAAGTTTTTGATATGTATTATAGTGTGGAATTTTTTAACGCCACCTTGAGAAAAAGTACTCTAAATACTGGAGATAGAAAATACTCAAAGGAACCATTCCTTTATTTTAAAAAAGAAACAAACTGCATTCAAAGATTTGCGAAAATGCCACACCCGGAAAATACCCTTAAAAATTTTATGGCATCGATCGATAGGGTCAATTATTGGGATCAAATCTCTCTAACAAACTTTTTATTGTAATTAATAATTATCTTTGACGTCATTTATTCATTTAAAGAAGACTATTTAGATAAGAAGATCTTGAATTTTCAGTGCCAGTGGCACAGTGTTTTAAGTAACTAATCTTTCTTACCGAAGCCACCAAAGGTCTGTCCAGGGTACACATTCCCAGGGGTGAATAGGAAACAGACTGCAGCATCAGCTGCCTCGAGAAGAGCTCCAGCCTGGAAGGCAGCACGCCGGTCGACGGCGCTGACGTCATCAGCTTGCATACCAGCTCCTGTGTTCTTTTACCCTGGTACATCAAGAGAATTATAAATTAGTTTCCAAAAGCAGTCCAAGAATATTATAGATTAGATTCATTTATTTCATATTATAACATGTCACATTCTTACATAAATATTTTACATATAAAATGTCCATTCATAACATGATCGTCAAATTGTTATATTTTGTGCGCAAAGCAAAGATAAACTACACTTCCCCTTGCTCTCCTGACGTTGATTTACGATCAGAGAGTTGGTGGATTTTATGACCTTACTTGCGATCGGTAAGGAAGAATGAATTATTGAATGAATGAAGTATACTTTAGGAAAACTACTACCACACTTACTTGAAGATTATATCTTAAAGGAGTATAATGGTTTCCTTATAATCGCGATAAACGTAGCTACTGTGCAGTACATTTAGGTCGAGTACCCATTTACGTTTTCTATGGCGATTTCGATGTTGGCACCATAATAAATATTGTTCAATTTGATGGTCTGAAGCACCCCTTTTGATATGTCATCATCATCATCTCAACCGATAGACGTCTACTACTGGACATAGGCCTCCCCAAGGATCGCCACAACGACCGGTCCTGCGCTGCCCTCATCCAACGGGTTCCCGCCGCCTTCACAAGGTCTTCGGTCCACCTTGTGGCCTACATACGCTGCGCTTTCCGGTACGCGACTCCAGTTCCACTTGAGAACTTTTCAGCTCCATCGGCCATCGGTTCTGCATGCAATTTTTGATATGTAACGCATTTAATTTTATACCCTGTATAACGATCAGTATACCTACCTCAGTGATGGTATAATGGCAGGGTTCCACCACGACAAACAACCTCAGCATGTGAGTGGCGCACCACAGGAACTGCAGGATCAGGAAGTGTATCCTGTTCGTTGACACGACTGCAAATGAAACATGACCAAATTATGAGGAGTATGATACTTTTGCCCAGCAGTGGGACACAAAACAGACTAAATAAAAAAAGATACTAAATAAAGTGACTTTCGCTTTTCGGGTAGAGTAAGAAACATTTAACTGATTCGTTAAGAATTTTACATGCATCTGTAAAGTCAACTGTATAATTATGTTTCCCTATGTCTAGAGACTCCAAAGGTGTCTGAAGAATGGGACATGCAACGAGCAAAAGCTAAGGTAAATCGCACGTAGGCTAGGTAACGTTTCAGAACATTTATTTATTTTATTTTAAGAGTATTTAATATTAAATTTCAAGTTGTATGCGCAGGAATCTTAGACTACTTATTATAAGGACCGGCGGCCTTACGGTAGCATTTCCCCTCTGCCACGGTATTAGATTAATCTTGCGCATTTACATTCAATTTTATAACTTATCACTAAACTAGACAAACAATAATTTCGATCTTAGAACGTTTGGGGTTTACACGAGACTACTTTTCATGATTTTGAACATTCAAAATTAGAATCTAAAGTCATAGGGAATAAAATCCAAAGTTGCGGATAACATGTTACCTCGCCCCCCGCAAAAAGTGGCAGAAAGTTTGTTAGTAGAATGACACGTGGTTACGCGTCCCTATATAAGTAGTCTAAGGCAGGAATCCACGGGATAAAACGTTGAAATACACCACTAGTTTTTAGAGTTCCGTACCCGAAGGGTGAAAACGGGACCCTATTACTAAGCCTACGTTGTCCGTCCGTCCGTCCATCTGTCCTACATATTTAGGGCTAGACAGTTGAAATCACACAATATGCGTTATTACGGCGGATTCATTAAAAATGTCAAAAGTAAAAAATTCCTCATACAAGAAACTAGTTTTTGTCAACGTTTTTGTTCTCGCTCTATCGTAAAAATGCATCGTTATAGAGCAAACGCTAAATCAATCAATCAATCAAATATATTTTATTTTGCACCAAAACATAAACAGCGGTTTAGATTTTGGTCTACATACCTACAACATTAAACTTATGTTTAGTAATTACAAACTGGTGGTGTTGCTTAAATACTATAAAGTATGAAAGTAGCTTACTGATCTCCATAATGAGGAAGTAAGGTGTAACAATAAGATGCAGCAGTGTGGATATCAGTATAACTATGAGGGGTACGCCATAGCTGTCGTTGAGCCTCAGCACCACCTCGCAGAGGGTGCCGTGGAGGGAAGCCAGGCGACGGATGGCATCGCACGGAGGTACCACCAGGCGGGGCTCCCCGCTTACTGCAATTTTAATAAGTTTTGGTCAGGTATAATCAGAACTTGAATACTTCAGAAGACTCTGGAGAAGGAGTCTGTGGAGATCTTATCATGATAAATTAAGGCACTTTCAGGTACCTACCTAAATTAAATAAACTTACTTGGGTTCGGGATCGAATCCGCTCGAACGACATGCCATGTACCTACCAATGAGATTTAACTTATGTACGTAATACCATAGAGTAAATAAATTATACTCAACAGAGGGTCAATGCCCATACTAAGAAAGTTGCCACCTTCTTATATGAAAACTCGCGCAAGTACAGCGCCGGTGGTGAGTAACTGGTACTATCTACGTAATACCGATTGCTCTCAAACGGTGCAAGAAAACTGCATACGCTAAAGAAGAAATTTTTATTCGTATGTGCTTTGTAGTCCACCAATCCACATTTGGCATCCTTCTTTCGTGGTCCCTGACTCTTCTCTTGGCATACTGGCTCACTACCAACTGAAATGCTTTGACCACCCGTTCGGTTCCAACCACTTATCTTCTTCTGGAATTAAGAAGATTGTTACCATTTCTCTTGATAATAACGGGGTGTTCCTTGCAGGGCAGGGAGTCCACCAGCAGACTGACGTTGGCAGACCGGTGTGAATCCATTGGTGCTACGCGTATCGCGAAGATGTTCAGAGGAGCTGGCTCTTTCATCTTCTCCACTGGAATTAAAGGAAAGTGTTTTTGATTATATTTTCTTGAGTGCCTGGGGGCAGGCATGTGCCCTGCAGTGGGACGTATATAGGCTGTGATGAATCAGTACCAAAGGCATGAATGTTTTTTTTTAATGGTTTTTCTGGTGCAAACTCTATACTGTAAACAATAAAATTTATTATAATTTTATACTATAGCTACAAACAAAACAATAAAAACCAGTCAAGTGTGAATCGGGCTCGCGCTAAGAACCCCGGAGAAAATAATTCTTTTTTTGGTAAATGTTGTGTGGTGGTACGGAACCCTCAGTGTGCGAATCATACTTGTACTTTTCCGGTTTTACACACCTTTGAAGCTCTACAGGGGAAACAAAGAAGACATACTATACATTTGGATCAAAATCAACTTACGTGGTACCGAGACATGCCTCGCGGTGAGCGCGAGAGCTTCGTTGACGGCTTGGAAGCGCGTGCGCATTGAGAGGGCGGTGAACGCGAACTGTAGCTCCAGGATCATCACCACGTACCAGAGGAGGTAGAAACCTATGTAGTTTCTCACTATGTCCCCTGAAATGTTAAAGAAATGAATTAAAAAAAGAATTGTATAAATTAAGATAGCACTGCCACTGAAACGTACACTCATCGACATCTGTATCCTGCCTATATTCTAAAGGCCGACAAACTGAAGTGGGACTAGGCCGGACATGTCTGTCAAAAAAAAATACGAGTAGGTAGGTCAAAGGAATAATAGTGAAATTTTATTTCACGATTCTGAAGCGATTCGGCGACCACAAATTGATGAGGCAAACTTAGGGCACCAGCAGCTTTAGAATTACCATTATTAGAATGCATGAGGATCTTAATAAAGAAGATTGGCTGTGTTAAGCATATCAACTAGCACCCTGACTGCTCCCATTGGCAACATCACATAGATGTTTTCCTTCACTGAACAGTCAGTGCTCTTACAAATGGTACGTAAGTTCCTGAAGACTCATTCGTATGAGTTTAATCTAAGGTAGGATTGAATCGCCCGCCGCCCTCAGGACAGAAGACGGAGCTTGAAACTATACCACCTCCTACATTGAAGATTCGATTCGTTTTTCTTAAAACCAAATACTCACAATGTCTCTCTAACTTTTTAGCCTGCATAGCGTAGAAGCAGAAGTCATCAGCGAGCAGCACCGAGAAGAAGATGAGAATAGCTAGTAGAACAGCGCAGAGCTTTCGTTCCGTCACGACTGAATACTGCGCGCCAATACTGTTGTCCACCTGCAATGTAAACTCCTTTAGTTTATGCGCTCCTGGTACCTTATCCACCACCGTTTTCCAAAAAATATACTAGTAATAGCTCGGTTATTCCACGCGAATCGGCGGTATTAATTACTCGCTCGCTATGGTAAAATGTAACTAACAATTTATATTTTCTGAGAATAAAAACTTTCGTCGTTTGGTCAAAAAAATATCACCGTTGTCAATTGATCAACATGGGCTGGCCGTGTGGTTCCGGGTGTATAAATGGAATACACCAGCCTATTTCTTTCCGTGGGTGTTGTAGGTGGCGACTAAGGGATAAGATCACCACTTGACGTCACATTTTCCTAAACTTAATTCAGCTAAAATGGAACTTGCTTACAACAGCATCTTTAAAAAGCTAGCTACAGCAGAGTTTCTATCCACATGTGATACTATATTTATTGTACCTATGTCTTTATCAATTAACAGTCCACGTATTTTTTAAATTATTTTTTCTCAATAACCATCTAATTGGTATTGACAAAAGGGAGAGCTAAGCAAACGAAAAATATTGCCAACTTATCAAGAATTTGATAAAGTACCTATAAATTGGAAGTTTGACTTACAAACCCCCAAAGGTTCCCCAACAAACCAAGCACTTATCAAAATTGAAACAATGCGGAAAGTTGCTTGTTTGCGGCTCCGCCTCAGAGTTTAAGTTTAATTAAATCAGTACCAGCGCACAAAATATAAGCATCATGCCGCTTTACAAATCCATTACACTCCTTAATTTTAAATTGATTTTGACACATCCACAAAGTGAATAATTATTTCCACGCTTAGACAATATATATACTACGTTTCCACGTCTCTCTTTATAGTGATCCGCGCTCATACGCGATTCCGTCGTCGCCGTCGTCGCGTGCATACTCTATGGAATTTATGCATTATTCGTATTATACGAATCAGTGGGCTAATTTGTAGGTAAGTTTCCGATTATGTCAATTACAAAATATGTAAGAACGCATTATAACTATCTACCTAGGATATATCCACTGTCTGAAATTAATTAGGTAACTAAATATTAACACCATTTGTAGATTTTGATACCGATATTGAATCTGTTAGTTACACAATAAGACCTTGTTTGGGCATCCGCAACGCCCGCGGCCACCACAACATCCTCATAATACTTACCGAGCCTACACTGTCCATGAATTTCAACGGTTTCCTCATCCTCCTAGACGCGTACCGTAGACGCCAGCGCCCGCGGTTACCACCACCACCAGCAAGTCGCACGTTGACACCAGTTGAGACATCCGCAACGCCCGCGTCCACCACAACATCCTCACAACATTTATTGAGCCGAAGCTGTCCATGACCTGGAGCAGTTTCCACATCCATGCCACCACCACCAGCACGTCGCACGTTGACACCAGTTGAGACATCCGCAACACCCGCGTCACCCACTACATCCTCACACTTACTGAGCCGACGCTGTCCATGAATTTGAGCAGTTTCCTCATCCACGCCAGAACCACCAGCACGTCCTACGTTGACACCAGTTGAGACATCTGCAACGCCCGCTTCCACCATAACACTTACCGAGCCAACGCTGTCCATGAATTTGAGCAGTTTCCTCATCCTCCTGGGTGCGCCGTAGACACCTGCACCCGCGGTCGCCATGTTGACACCAGTTGAGACATCCGCAACGCCCGCATCTACCACAACATCCTCACACCTACTGAGCCGACGCTGTCCATGAATTTGAGCAGTTTCCTCATCCACGCCATCACCACCAACAGGTCGCACGTTGACACCAGTTGAGACATCCGCAACGCCCGCTTCCACCATAACACTTACCGAGCCAACACTGTCCATGAATTTGAGCAGTTTCCTCATCCTCCTAGGTGCGCCGTAGACGCCAGCGCCCGCTGTCGCCACCACCACCAGCACGTCACATGTTGACACCAGTTGAGACATGCGCGATGTCATGCGCACCGACAACTCTACGCCTACGTTTATTTCTGCCACCAGACCCAATACTGTCGATATTACTGGAAATTAAGGTCAAAGCATTAGTTTTATTTATGTACGACCTCGACTTAGATAGGAACTTAGCTAGGAAACGATAATGTCCAAATTAGAGTAATATTATTTTCTTCCTTTTCAAATTACTCCAAAAAGCATTCCACAAACTAATTAGGGGTCGCTCCAAATGAATATTATAAAAGATTACAACATCTTATTTAATAAAAGATGCCTTCTTCATTAATCACGCCGACAAAGTGGTAAAATAAAATCTTGAGAAATATTTTTTTTAGGGTACCTCCCCTACACGCGAAATGGGGATGAAATTTTTTTTTCTTGTCTATCCCATATTGTGGGGTATCGTTGGGTCGGACTTTTGAAAATATTATGGGTTTCAGAAAATCATTTTTCGATTTAGGGATCCGTTAACGAAATATTAAGCTTTAAAGTGAAAATTTTGGTTAGAGTCAAGTTAAACGGTTGTAGCTGGAGATGTAAAAAAATTCACGGCAATAGCATATATAACGAATTTAAAAGGAAATCTATCACGGCTAAGTAGGCTTTACAAGTTTACGAATAATAGTCGATCAACTTATAAAATGTACTTTTTAGACTTTATTAGCCGTTAAACCGTAGCATAAACCAAAAAATATATTGCGACAGGCAACTACGGAACCCTACCCTGCGCGTGGCCCGACACGCACTTGGCCAGTTATTTTCCCTTGCCTTTCTCTTTATCATTGATCAAGAATTTTCATTAAGTCTTAGAAGATTTTTGGAGTTAACTTACCTAAAATAGTGACCAGTATATAGCTGTAGACACACATGGCGCTTGACAGCGTGATAGTGAATCCATCATTCCTCGACTCGAAGCGCAGCGGCGCCAGTCCGAAGAAACTAGATATCTATAATTATCATATAACTTCACTATATTATAAATGTAAATGTTTGGATGTTTGTCACTCAATCACGGATGTTTGGCACGCAGAAAATATGTTCTCGATTAATACATAGGATACTTTTTTAAGGTCCACGCAGACGGAGTCGCGGGCAACAGCTAGTAGTGCTATTTTCCCAGAGTGGGAGGCAGAGACTGTGGATCTCTACTTTGTAATGATATTTTTCATGTCTCCTTTCGGTTCAAAAATCTAATCACACATTCTCCTCGATGGTTTTGGATGGCGGATGGCAAAGAAACCGTATAAAACTAATGTGATAAAAGCGAAGGTACCCTAAGCACGAAAGCGTGTGCTCCACCGACGATACAGTGGTCCGGCGGCCTGGACTCGTCCGGGGGCGCCGACACGGGCGCGGGGGCGCTATCGTCGCCATTCGATTTGACTGGATCCACTCCTGGAGGAAATTATTAAGTATGATGAGAAGACACACCTATCTACATCTACACTAATATTATAAAGAGGAAAGATTTGTATTTTTGCATTTGTGTGCGTGTGTATGTTTGCAATGAATAAACTCAAAAACTACTGTGCCGATTTCAAAAATTCTTTCACCATTAGAAAGATACATTCACCCTGAGTAACATAGGCTATATTGATTGCTAGAAAAGATTAGATGTTCACCCGTGCAAAGCCGGGACGGGCCGCTAGTATAATAATAAAGAGGTATAAAAAGGAACAGACAGACAAAATATAATAGTATACAGGGTGTAAACTTGATTGCGGTACATATTGTACCTCAGACAATCTAACTGAAAAACGATCACTGTCGGACTAACATTGAAAATTCTGAAAAAAGAAACCTATTGCATTCCATATTAGGGTAGAGTAGCCGACCGGACCGATTGATGTTTTTTTACGGAACAACAATTATTTATTTTTCGCTATTTGATCGCGTTATTAGCTCCATAATGAAAGTTGTTCAATTTGGTGGTCTGAAGCAACCTCTAAAATATTGTAAGTAACACATATTTTTTAGACTCTACGAGATCCGGACTATTAATGGCATCGCTGCGTGGTTTATCCAGTGGCACGAAATCGAAAATGAAATTAAATCATTTTATTTGCTACAGGTTTGTTGTGTCAGTTTGTTTTTTTGCGGACAGTCCAATCTGACAGCTATTAATTTACAGGATGCTGTTGTGGCTAGCGCCTATCCTGCTCAGAAGAGAAGCGCATGATTTGCGTATCGTATTATGGATTGAAAACACCAAGAGGACTACATGTTTCTCGGCTTGTACCAAGTCAGAAGGGTATCTGATATTATTTACACCTTGACCTTCAATATTGGCTCTGAGCTGAAAAATCGACACATCTTCCCAATTTCCTTGAACCAACCGAAACATTACCCCCAGGACGGATGGAGGAATGGCCGGTGTGGAAAGCCTTAAACGGCCTGCGAGTTCCCACTCCCGTAGGCAGAACCAAGGACAATCGAACAAAATGGGGAATTATCCCCCAAAACAGCAACACTTTATGTCAATGCGGACGACAACAAACCACCCCGCACCTAACAGATAACTGTTCGCCTGTATAAACAGGCGGACCACAATGTGGAAAGGAGGACCTAATGAGCGCATCAGCTAGTGCCACAGAGGTGGCAAGATACAGGAAACCGATGATCTGATAATTCCATACGTTTAGAAAGAAGTGAAAGTTGTTCAGTTTGATGGTCTGACCTAAACCACACCCTTAAATATTTATTTGTATTTTTGTAAAGGGTCAATAGATTTGATAATTGACGTGTTGATATAATTGGTCCAATGCCACAGATTATTCAATAGTTACTACCGTAAACTATGATACATTTTTCTCTCTTACGACGCAATTAGTGCCCGATGTTCAAGTACTAATAAAAGTGATCTATCATTTACGTTTAAAGTTTTAATTACGTCCTGCTAAGAGCAAAGCACTTCGATAGTGTAAGTACTATAATGTTGAACAGTTAATCAACTCGTGTACTAGGAAACCTCGGTTTTACTTTATTATGTGATTAATAGTCCCATCGTAAGGATTAATCTATATCTATACTACATAATAATAAAATTGTACTAAATGTACAGTAAACATGCCGTGTCTATGCAAAAAATTGGTATTAGGTGAAAGTGTCTGATTATTTGTTGAATATAGAGGTTGTTAGGGTAATCAGTTGCATTACTGTAAGGGGTAATTGTACCCCTGATGCTGAACAACTTTCCCTACGAAACCAATAATAAATTCACAAAAAAAAAAACTTTTCATACAAACGTTCGATCAACTGACTGCATTTAGTATAGAAAGTTTTTTTTTTTGCGAATAGATTTCTGTGGAAATGTTGTTTAGTGTCATGGGTACAATCACCCCTTAAAGTAGTGCAACTATTTACCCTAACACCCTGTATTTATGTCTGGTTAGTCTTGAGTTGATTTTCCCCATTTGTCCTCCAACGTAACTTGACTTATTTCGGATTTTTTTTCATTAAAATGTGCTCGAACTTGGAGTTGCATTATTAGTCATTAGATATGCAGTTTTCTAAAATAAGCCATCATTATATTTTACGTTCTGCGGTTAGGTATGAACTCGCGTCTGCGACTATATCTAGCTAATAAATAATGATTATGTAGAGATTAGAGCTATTGTGTATACTAATAATTATTGTCTAATCCCTTACGTGATTAATAGTTGTAGAATTAATATGGTGACGGACAATATATCGTAATAACTGTAGTTATGATGGATTGGATGCAGTACCTATCTACAGAGTGTAAACAAAACAGACCACCATCAAACTGAACAACGTTCACTATGGAGCCAACACCGAGAAAAATACAAGAAATCAGCTGCATACATCTGAGTCGAGCCGGTACTGCAGTTTTGTATGAAACAGCTGATTTTTATTTCGCGATTTCGAAGTTGGCCCCATAGTGAAAGTTGTTCAGTGATGGTCTGAAGCACCCAAAGCCAGAAATATCACGGCACAATAACTGTAGTATACAAGGTGTTACATTGAACACAATGTTACAGTTTTATAATAGTGGAACAGGATATTAGAATAGAAACTAGAGACTAAGTAAGACGGCCTTAATAAAAATCCAAAAAAATTTGTATACGTTGATTCTACCGTAAGTGCGGTTTCGCACGTCCGATCCTAATCAGATCCGTCAAAAAAAGTATGGATTTTGATGGATTTTGGCGGATTTTGGCCACATGGCCATTTTTATTTATGTATGGAGGAAGGTATGTAGGTACATTCCATCTGAGACAGAATTATGAATGTGACTGTTAAAATCCATACTTATTTTGACAGATCAAATACGGATCGGTTAAACCACTCTAAGGGCTAAACTACAGGGTGTTAGTGTAGGAAGTTGCATTACTTTAATAGATCATGAATAATCATGATACTGAAGGAAAGTAATCATTTGTCGAAAAATATATTAAAAACAGAACTTTTACAAAATGTCCGAATAACTTTCCAAAGGAACATAAGGGAAACTCGCAATTTTTTTTTTTACTTTTCATAGTAAACTATCGAAAGTTCAACATTTTTTTTTTCTGGATTTTATTATAGATGTCTTAGAGGAAGTTGTTCAATGGGTACATATCAGAATACCAAAAATCATAATACCTTAATTTAGAATACCTTAGACCAAAATACCGAATAACCGAATTCAAAATGTCTTAAACTTGAAATACCAAATTTTTAAAATATCAAAAGTTTATAATACCGAATGTTTAAATTACCCGAACCCAAAAAACCTTATTTCAAATAGGAGGTTTCTCAATTCGACCGTATATATTTTTTTTATGTTTGTTCGCGGATAACTTCGTCGTTTATGAACCGATTTTGATGATTCTTTTTTTGTTGGAAAGAAGATATCCCAAGAGGGGTTTCATGATAAGGAAACCAAGATCTGATGATGGCATCCCAGAGAAATCGAGAGGAACCTTTGAAAATCGTAGTGCCGACTAGTGCGTTTGTTAATTTAAAACACTACTATTAAATCGAACTAATGAATTCACCACTGAAAATTGTGAAATAAACAAAATTTTAGCAAAAAATTAAAACCGCCTTCAAAAAAACTAAAAAGTTATAAAATAATATTGCAGCTGATAACTTATTCGTTCGCATCATAAGAACATTAATTTGTTTTATCGAAGTCGCTGTCAAGCCGGTACGATTCGCGACAGGGCTTGCATTAGTTTTTGCTAAAATTTTTCATGAGTACATGCAACTGTTTACGCCAATACCCTGTATAATTTGGCTTATAAAGTTAGGCTCCCATTCCCCTTAAACAAACAAGGTGTGGTCTGTGGAGTCGTCAAAAATGAACTACGTCGTTAACTTCTTAAAACACAGATCAATACTAACGGATGTGCGTAAAAATATTAAGTAATAGCCCTTAAAATCGTCTCAGAGTAGGAAGAAAATAAACAATTTCTAACGTCATAATTACCTCTATCCGAATTTCTAGACTTCACGTCGTCTCAGAGTAGGAAGAAAATAAACAATTTCTAACGTCATAATTACCTCTATCCGAATTTCTAGACTTCACGTCGTCTCAGAGTAGGAAAAAAATAAACAATTTCTAACGTCATAATTACCTCTATCCGAATTTCTAGACTTCACGTCGTCTCAGAGTAGGAAGAAAATAAACAATTTCTAACGTCATAATTACCTCTATCCGAATTTCTAGACTTCACGTCGTCTCAGAGTAGGAAAAAAATTAACAATTTCTAACGTCATAATTACCTCTATCCGAATTTCTAGACTTCACGTCGTCTCAGAGTAGGAAGAAAATAAACATTTTCTAACGTCATAATTACCTCTATCCGAATTGGTAGACTTCACATCGTCTCAGAGTAGGACGAAAATATCTAACTTCTAACCTTATAATTTACTTCTATGCGAATTGTTAGATTTGGAATACGCGTCAGAGTATGTTCTACTGCGTATGCAGGATAATCGTATTTCCGAACGATGTTTTCCTTTCCCATTTGAGAGCAATAGAAATTAGGTATTATCACTAAGTATATTAAAAAACCTAATTGATACATTATACGCGGGCATTTGAAGCACGGTACAGACACAGTATAAAACAGTAATAGATCTTCATACAGTGGTACCAAACGCGGCTTGTATGTGTACTCGCCAGTACGTACGCCTCGTAGCACGCCCATAATGATAATAGGTATTATCTACGTGTACCACGCGTGCGCCAGACGGGGCTACGCTACGCGGAGATATTGTCAGTGTGTGCATGCTACGAGGCGTGTACACAGCGTTTGGTACCACTGTATGAAGATAGATTACTGTGGTACAGCATATTATTTAAAGGTTTCAATTAGGTATGGAATTTTGAAGATGACTTTATTTCGCCCATAATTTGGAACACTCCATAAGAAACTTCTAGCGGCACAACAAAAGAACAAAATGAATGTAATCTTACCTCCAAATTCCCTGACATAAACCGGTGTAACTTTGTAATTGAATATTTGTAACACATCCAACTTATAGGCCATTGTTAATAAATTATCATCTATTATCATTTAACAAACAAACATATCTATTATTATATTTTCACACCACCCGCTCGAAAATGGAACATTATATGTTATGTAACTCGAACCTAAAGCAAGTCATTATAGCCCTGGGACTAGCCGGGCAATTATATTGTACTGAATTTCATTATAACCCGCTGGTCAATAATGAGATTTGAATATGGAACCGAATCCACAGATTATTTACGACCCTTACTTAAAATTCGTATGAAAACTTATCATGGAGACAGGCACTAAAAAGAACTTAATTCGAAATTTGAACTGGCCACCACGAGTATTGAACACAAAAAAAGAAAAAAAGGCGCGAATGCTGCATATCTATGTACCTATTGCTACGAACAAAGTAATAAAAAAATATTACATTGTACAACTGGAGTGCGATTTTTGAATCTCATTCGCTGATATCAGCAGTTGAAAATGTACTATGTATGTGTTGCTATAGAGATACGCATCTTTCTACTGCTGATTTGACTTTCAAAAATCGCACTCCTGGAGTATGATTTTTTAATGTCTAATCAGCAGTAGAAAGATTAATAGCAATATTGACATTTTCAACTACTGAGTTCATAGAATGAGTTTCAAAAATCGCACTCCTGGTCTAATGTTTCAAATACTTAAGTATACTATTGAACTCTAATACTTTGTTATAAACTCTAATAAAATAATTGGTTTCTAACCATAGAGAATTTACACGCTCCCATGGGTTTCTAACAGTATTGCTTTTTATTTTCTCGCGGAGGGTGTGAAAAGTAGAGTATGGTCCTCGGGGATAAACGTGTTTTCATCTTGGGCGAACTTGAACCCCTCGCTTCACTCAGGATTCCCTCGTTACGCTCGGGATTCAATATCGCGCCCGTGATGAAAGACACTGCTTTATCCCCTTGGTACATAATCTACTATTCTATTCTATCATAAATAAAACTACCTGAGTTCTTTTACAGTTCAGTGGCATGTACAAAAAAGTTTTTTTCTCCGGGACCTTTAGCGCGAGACCAACTCACACTTTGCCAGTTTTTATTATTTGTTTTTATACAGGGTGTAACAAAACACCCTAGTAATACATAACGGGGTGCTTCAGACCATGAAACTGAACAACTTTCACTATGGGGCCAAATTCGAAATCACGAAAAAAAATCTGCTGTCCCATACATTTTAGTCGAGTCGGTACTGCAGTTTTGTATGGAACAGCAGATTTTTTTTTTTAGATTTCGAAGTTGGCTCCATAGTGAATGTTGTTCAGTTTCATGCTCTGAAGTACCTCTTTAAGTATTACTGGGGTGTTTTGTAACACCCTCTACTGTAGAGTTTGCTCTACAATTGACGTTTGTATCTATTACCGTTTTTACGAAAGAGCGAAAACTTTGATAAAAAGTTGTTTCTTGTATGCACATTGCACATGCACATTCACCATAATATCGCACATTCTGTGAAAAATTCAACTGCATACCGTAATAGACAGTTCAAAAAAGCTACATCCTAAATAGCTAGGACAGAAAGTGAGACAGACAGACAGACGGACGAACGAATGGACAGCGTAGGCTTATGAATAAGGTACGGAACCCTAAAAACGAGTAGTACTTTCTTCATTGATAAATCTTTAATATTGTGGTGAGGCTACTAGACGGTAAAAAGAGCCTAAAGCAAAATTACTTTTTAGTTTATTGTTATGATAATTTGAGAAGTAGGTCATAAAATTTATATGTAAATGATTGCCGAGGTTCAGACATGCCGTATGCACCTCCATTGTATCATGTACTAGCAGTGTACTAGTAAGGCAGGAACCATAGGTTCGTAAATAATAGCATAGAGTAAATAAATTATTCACAACAAAGGGTCAATGCCCATACTAAGAATGTTGCCACCTTCTTAGTTGAAAACTCGCGCAAGTACAGCGATGGAGGTGAGTAACGGTACTACAGCAATGTTTAATTACGTTTAAAATACGTGTTAAACACATATGTTATTAAAATTTTTAAGAAAATTAATCTATATAATTTATTTCCGTTGAACAAAACTCAAATAATAGTGATCTAATAACGTTTAATTAAGATATTTATCTCTCGTTCAGGCCAGATGATACTTGTAGCGACATCTGTTTGCGCCAAGACTATACTAAATCTAAAATGTGTGGAACTGACCAGACATGATAATAGTAACAGTTATTTGTTATACAAGAGTGCAAAGTTGCTTTTTAACCGCGTGCTCAATTTTAATGACCGAGCAAGTGAAGGATTCTAAAATTAGAATCCTGAGCGTTAGCGAGGGAATCAAAAGATCACGAGGTGAAAAATCTTTGCACTCGAGCGCAACACGTAACTTTTCATCCCACCTCAGCGAGGAAATGACGCGCGCAAAGCAAATCAAAAAAAATTACGCCAAGAAGGTTCTGAGTCAGAGTTTTTAACAAATTAAAAAAAGTTGTGTGATAAATCGTAGTAAATTAATATTTCTATGGATAAATTCAGCACCATGGAGGGAGAAGCTGCGGAGAAGTAAAATAGGTTTAATGATGTTTTGCTTAGTGCACACGATGTTTTAAAATCAATTTACTTTATCATCTAGAGGATAAAAACGGCTTTTGCACTCAGATATCGAAGAGCAAACATACTCTTTCCGAGAGATGGAGGGATGAAAAAATATTTGTAGTTTGTTGATTATACATTTGATGTTTACAATGTTTTAAATGTTTAATCTGCTTCACATTTCTTTGTTCACCGACTTTTTATTAACCTAACCTAGATGACGTTTAGATTACAATATTATAAAACAAGTTATCGATAACACGACCTTTCGCGATAGTTGAAAATCATACTGAACAATACACGTGTCAAAACAAAACATATTTTTGTAGGTACTAACAGATATAATCGCTTTATTTGTTTACCGTGTATCACACACAGGCTGTAAGGCCGTTGCATGATTTTAAAATTCGATATGAACCATAAATCAATCTATTTCATTTATGATTATTGTTGTATGATTTCTCATACACCGATTTGACTGCAGCGGTACACAGGATATTACATAAGTTACACATACAGGGTGTAAATTTAATGCGTTATTTTTTACTTAGTTATATTTTAGTTAGTTATATTTTTTAATTAGTTATATAGTTATATTTTATTGTTATTAATTTATCCCTGAATACATTTCAATATACTTTAAACTAAAACACCCCTTAAAGTATATGTACCGCATACCTATATTACCCACAAAAAGTACTATACAGGGTGTAACAAAACACCCTAGTAATACTTAAGGGGGTGTATCAGACCATCAAACTGAACAACTTTCACTATGGAGCCAACGTCGAGAAAAAAAATATAAAAAATCAGCCATCCCATACATTTGAGTCGAGACGGTACTGCAGTTTTGTATGAAAGAGCGGATTTTTTTTTTTCGCGATTTCGATTTTGGCTCCATAGTGAAAGTTGTTCAGTTTGATGGTCTGAAGCAGCCCCTTAAGTATTACTAGGGTGTTTTGTTACACCCTGTATACAATGTTCTTGATTACCCATGCTTTTGGTAATGATTTTTTCCGTTTGCAATGGAGGGAAGTCGGTTTTGTATTTTATACGCATCAGGATTTCTTCTTTCTTCTTCTTCTCTCACGATGTTATTATTTACAGTTTGAGAGAGTACATAAGATAGGAAAATTCATAGGGTTGGTGCTAAACGACGCTCCTTCTCCGAAATCACACGGTATAATATGTAATATTGAGAAATTACAGCATTATTTTAAGCATTTTTAAAATGCTACGCATTGCTACGACGTAGTAAACGGCTACGCGTGTAGGCCTTTTAAGCCTTATTGAACTATTTTTATGTAATTGAAAAGAGCAATATTAATTTAAAAAAACCGGTCAATTGGATGTCTATCGCACACCAAGGCTTCCTTACTACCACACAATAAATATTTAGCAACAAAAATATTTAGCGCGACCCCAACATACACTTTGCTGGTTTCTGTGTGCTGTTCCATAGGGAACAGCAGATTTTTGTTTTCACGTTTTTTGTGGTATTTGTAGGTTTGAAAGTTGTTTACTATGATGGTCTGAAGCACCGTCTTTAATCTTACTACAGACAGGGGTTGTCTGTGAACTTACTAATATTATACATAAATATCAAAGTTTGAATGTTTGTTACTCGTTCACACATAAACGGCTGAACGAATTTGAATGAAATTTGGCTCACAAATAGAATATTATGTTCTGGATTTACACATAGAGTACTTGTTTAAAGTCCACACAGACGGGACCGGGCAACAGCTAGTATTATATAATACATCTAAGTTTACACCATGTATATTTTATTGAATGAGTAAAGAAATTATGCTTTGTTTACAAAAAACACAATAAAAAATACGACAGCAAAAAAAACTGTGTGCAAGGGAATTGCTTCCGAAAACTCAAAGGGGTGAAAGTACCCATTAATAAGAACAACATTTATTATGGGATCAATTATAAAATCACAAAAAAGGAAACTGCTATCTCATACTAACATTAAATTCATACCGCACTAAATGTATGGAGGAGCTGTTTTTTTTTAAATATCCCCTTTGAGTTTTGGGAAACAATTCCCTTACATTATCCTGTAATCGAAGTAAATTTTTTTAATTGCAGTAAAACATTTCGATTAGCTTAAATTTTGTTCGTGTGTCGTAAAAAAATATGTTTTCCATTATTTACCTTCATCTATGATTGAATAAATTGCTATATAAACACGTGTTTGTTTCAATAATGTTTACTAAGTGAATCATAACTCGAATAATTCTGTAGTACCTAGCACAGAGTACTATAATTAGGTAGTAGTAAAACGAGTATAATACTTAATGTCTCAAAGAACCTATTAGTAATCATTATCAGCCTTTTATACGTCCCACTCCAGGGTACCCTCATGGAGGGTGTGTGGGCGTTAGTCCACCACGCGTGCCCAATGCGGATTGGTAAACTTCACATACACATCAGAATTTCTTCTTTAGTGTATGCAGGTTTCCTCACGATGTTTTCCTTCACCGTTTGAGAACAGTCGTTATTTCGTAGTACAAGTTAGAAAAACTCGTTGGTAAATGGCACGTCGGCATATACAACGTGTTAATGAATAAGCGCAAAACCCCATACACCCCAACTGATTTATACAACTTTTTAATGAATTAGCGCAAAACCTCATACACCCCAACTGATTTATAATAAATAATTAGATTGAAACAATAATTTCATTATTTTGATAGTTAAAATTTAAAGTTATTCGCATTTTAAGTTTAGAGGCAAAAATGATTTTTTATCATTTCAGGACTGAAAGAAAGCGCTAACGTACTCATGGATACATTTTTATAATCTTGTTTTGGTAGTAAGTAGGGTGAGTGTGCCCGTGCGGTGGGTTGCCATCGGGTTCAGAAAATTTACAATTTTGCAAAAAAATTATTAAATAATTTGAAAAAAATTACCTATGTTGAAACCATGATAATTCGACTCTCCTCTCGATTCTAAAAAAACTACTTTCTAGTTTTGCGTTAATTCATTAACACGTTGTATAACAAAATATTGAAACAATAATTTCATTATTTTGATAGTTAAAATTTAATGTTATTCGCATTTTAAGTTTTGAGGCTAACATGATTTGTTATCATTTCAGCATGCATGCATTTTTTCGGCATAGATGCATTTAAATAATCTTGTTTTGGTAGTAAGTAGGGTGAGTGTGCCCGTGCGGTGAGTTGACATCGGGTTCAGTAAATTTTAAATTTTGCAAACAAATTATTTAATGTTTTGAAAAAAAATTCCTATGTTGAAACCATGATAATTATTATTCGATTCTGCTGTCGATTCTAAACAAACTACTTTCTAGTTTTGCGTTAATTCATTAACACGTTGTATACAGGGTACTTATCAAATTAAATGGGACGCTTACTTCAAGGAGTGCTTCAGACCATCAAACTGAACAACTTTCTCTATGGGACCAATATCGAAATCGCGAAAAAAAATCTGCTGTCCCATACATTTCAGTCGAGTTATGTTTACAGTTTTATATGGGATAGCGGATTTTTTTCGCGATTTCAGGTGTCTTGGTCCCATTTTAAAATATGTTCAGTTTGATGACCTGAAGCACCCGTTTAAGTAACTGTCCCATTAAATTTTACACCCTGTATAGGCTTAGACATTTTAATTTCTTATTACAAACGTAATGTGTGACGTGAGAATATGCATGCATATCCCTTAGTCACGATACCCACATGAAGAAATGGCAACCAACCAATAGATTATGTAAATGATTTTCATGTTTTTTGATACCACCTACTTCGAGACACACTACACACTACACTACACATACACGTTCACGACTACACTTCATATAGAGTCCTTCTTAATAAGCTAACTCTTTTTTAAGGGGATGATCAGACCGTCAAACTGAACAACTTTCTCTATGGCACCAACATCGAAAACGCGAAAAAAAATCGGATCTTCTGTATGGGTCAGCTGTTTTTTTTTCGCGATTTCGATGTAGGTCCAATAGAGAAAGATAGTCAGTTTTATGGTCTGATCATCCCCTTAAAAAAGTGTCAGCATATTAAGAACGAACCTGTATAATATAATTATTTCTTTTTATAATATGTACGCACGGCGACACATCAAGCTATCTTATTTTATCTTATTGTTGGGGCTGGCAAGCCAGCAACACTTCAACCCAGTGGAATCTTTTGTGTTAGCCCAATACTTTTTTTTTGCTTACTTCACCCTTCAAATACATGGTCAATGAAGGAGGCAATACTATTGAGGGGAAGAAGCCTAAGGTCTCCCGGTTTTGGATATCCATCACCGAGGAGGCACATGCGCTTTGCCGCCAAGACATCACAGTCACACAGGATATGCTCCATGGTCTCCTCATCCTCTCCGCACGCTCGGCAGCTGGGATCCAGGGTGAGTTTCATCTTGTGCATCATCGTGCCTGTGGCGTAGTGACCAGTGAGGGCTCCGACGATGGCACGAGCCTTGCTCTTCAAGCTATACAAAACCAACATAAGCTGGCCGCGCGTAGGTCGCGTAACGTATAACGTCGCGCGGCCAGCTTATGTTGGTTTTGTATAGCTTGATGTGTCGCCGTGTGTACACCAATAGATTCGAGGAGCTTTGACATAGCCGGACCAATAACCAAAATATGGCGGTAAAGATAATATTTGTGGTAAACGTCGATATTTCGTACTTTGTAAATACTAAATGTTTATCAAAGTCTAGTTCACTGCACAACATTTGTTGCCACAGCCTGTGGAATTGATAAGTAAGGGGGTATGAGCAACTATAATACCTACCTACAATTTGGAAATTGACACAACTGATTTAGTATGAAAAGTCGAAAAAATACGTAGCATATGCTCAGGAGTTCAGGACTATATTCACCGAGGACGTAGAAAAAATACTAATCAATCCTGGATATTGTCACTAGGGTTGCCAGACGTCCTTTATTTTAAAGGACGTCCTGTATTTTAGACCCAAAAAATGATCTTGTCCCCTAATTTGAAATTTTCAATAGAGGACAATACTTTGTCCTTTATTTTGGGAAAAATGAACGCATGCGTAATTGCATCAGCATAAAATCGAACTTCAATATGCAATGTAAACAATTTTTATCATTTCATAATAGAAAGACCTCTCCCTTGCTCTTCCACTCGTTCCTGTTTTGGACAACCTCTGGCCACTGGTCGTCAATCAGCCCAGCAGCAGTGGGATACTGGGCCTACTTCTGCCTACTTAGTAGGCTAATAAAAAAAGTAGAAAACGAAGGAGCTCTTAGAGCAAACAAAAGTAATATGTCAGAATTAATAATAAATACAAAAACACTAATTAGGTCGTACTACCTACTTGGCTTCGATTGACGATAAACTACGTTACATTGCGTTTTAACAGTTTGACTGCCCACCGGTTTGGGGCTCCTCTGGGTAGGAACCGTTCAGTTTTTTTTTTTAATTTTGGCTTTGTTTTGACAAAATATGCAAAAGTATGTTGTTCCATAATTTTTTATGAAAAAAAAAATTGAAATTAATAAAAAAAAATTTAGCACGCCTTAGGGCGGGAAGGGCACCTGGGATGAAATTTTCAATCTGGGTGCCCTTCTCGCCTTGGGGCGTGATTAAGTTTTTTGTGTATTTTAATTATTTATTATAATATAAACATTCAAAATCAACAATAGCGAACAAAATTAACATCATTATTGAGAAGAACAATTAAAAAAAAATAAAACATGAAATGTAACGAAAATAATTAAGAAAAACGACTTTTGAAATAAATCTTTCATGCATCATGATATGCATAAAAACACTCCACGCAGAGTCCTGGCTGATCTTCACAGCGGAGACATTGCCAAATACTGTCTGTTCTTTTCTTATTTTTGTAGCATTACGGTGCTTCCTCTTTATTCTGCCTTTAGCAGTAAGATCAGTAATTTTGCTGATTTTATGCGGAGCTTCTCGAGGATTTCGGGGTTGTAAAGACACGTTTTTCTGGGGCAATAATATCATGCTGCGCCTGAGGACGTAAAGTAATATCCACGAATGGAGGCTGGCGAAAGTGTGATAAAGGCTGTTCGTCTTCTTCATCCGAGGACTGCTCCTCATCATCTCCAGGGTCGAAGTCATCATCGCTGTCAACGTCCCCCCACAATAACTCCTCATCCTCATTATCAATCTCACTTAGGTTCGCACTTTTCCGTTGCCTCTTAGGCCTAGAAGGGCCTGCTTCGGAGTCCATAGTAAAATTGTAATATACAAGTCAAAACAACAGAAAACACGAAACCGCGGGTTCGTAGGTACGCATGATACACTTGCGCGCGAGGCCACTGCGTAAACAACCTCTCTTCGCCGAAGCCGGCGGCGCACCAGCTCATAGAACTGGCAACGGCGCTAGCCCGCCTCAAGGCGAGACGGGCGTCCCGCGCCAGCACCCACTTCCCGCCCCAGGGCGAGATGGGCAGTCAAGCTGTTAACATTGTTTTTAATTAATAAACGCTACTGTCATAACATAAGTCATAACAGCATTTAATTAAAAAGAATATGATGTCCTTTATTTTCATCCTATGCATGCATGCATGCATGCGTCCTTTATTTAATCTTATCAAATCCTTTAAAACATAAAATGGGAGCTGGCAACCCTTAAGTGTCACACAAGATTACTTAGTCCTAGAATCTAGCACGGATTTTCGTAATGATGACTAGACAACAAAATACTAAATAATTTGATTGAAAAAAAAAAAAATTTTAACCCCTTGTCAACCCACCGCACGGGCACACTCATTGAAGCGCTAATAGGTATACTCATGGATACATTTTAATAATCTTGTTTTGATGGTATAGTAAGTAGGGTACTTACTGAGTATATTAGCGCTTTCATTCACTGCTGAAATGATAACAAATCATTTTTGCCTCAAAACTTAAAATGCTAATAACTATCAAAATAATGAAATTATTGTTTCAATCTAATTATTTTGTTACAAATCAGTTGGGGTGTATGAGGTTTTGCGTTAATTCATTAACACGTTGTATATTGTCCTTCTTAATATGCTGACACTTTTTTAAGGGGATGGTCAGACCATAAAACTGAACAACTTTCTCTATGGCACCAACATTGAAAACGCGAAAAAAATCTGCTCGTCCATACAAAACTGCAAACCTACTCGAACCAGATATATGGGACAGCAGATTTTTTTTCGAGATTTCTATTTTGGTCCCATAGAGAAAGTTGTTCAGTTTCATGGTCTGATCATCCATTTAAAAAATTGTCAGCATACCCTGTATAATTTATTCACTAAATCAATTTCTAAGCTATCAAAAATTTTATTTAAGGTCAAAAGTCAATACTTATAAAACGTATTGATAGAAAACCTCGCAAGTTTTGTTATTATACTGTGTTTTTCAAGCTATATAAACTGTTATTAATAATATATGAGCCGTTTAAAAGTGATCCTTATCGTGACTACAATAGAGAACAGTGTGTTGATCGAAAAAGTGTTGATGGACGATCAAGATTTAGTTACAAAAACAAACATGAAATCAATAAGACGAATATTACCCACATATCTATATGGTGTGCGGCACGACAGTATTTTAATATTTTAATTGTATGAAGGGAGTAAGATTTTTGAATTGTTTTGACATAGGGAAATGTCATTTGGTTCTGGTTTCACGAAAAAGTGCGATCCCCTTATATCTCGGCGAGTTTTCAAGATAATTATGATATTCAAAATACGCTTAAAAGACGCGTATTATTTACAAGAGCCGTAAGGTGCAAAAAGAATTATTCGAGAAAGTCAAAAACGAAAAAGGTTATGGCCGAAATAGTGGCCGAAGTAGTGAGAATTTTTGATTTTGGCGCTCGATATTTTGGAATCGAAAAATGATATCAAAAATATGAGAAAATTTCCTCTGGAAAATTATAGTCAGTGACAATTTGAGCCTAACACAAAAGGAAAAAAAAAGTTTGAACGACATTTTTCACTGCGATGAAACCGAACAATAAAGGCGGCATGTCTCCGGGTGTGTGGAATATCATTGCGCTGAATGAATACTCAAACAATGCCGAGTACAATTCCCATTCAACTTGTGGAGTTCAAAAAAGATCAGTTGAAGTTCTCTAACGAAAAATGGAAGAATCTGGTTCTCGTGCTGAAATATATTCACGGCTTAGCTGTAATTGCTATCTAGGGCTTCAAACTTACGCGTTCCGGGATTTCGTTGGACACGGAGCTGGATTTCCTGTACTATTCGAACGTGCCGCAAGAGTTAACTGACGAGGGCTCATTAACAAACTGCTGTCAAGAAAAATTTCATATCTTGCAGCAAATGGGCCGCTGCTGCCGATCAAGACCAGTGCCGGATTAACCATAGAGGCAAAGTAGGCACGTGCCTATGGGCCCAGCGCCACCTAGGGGCCCCGCGGCCTGAGAGAAAAATTAATAAAAACTCGAAGATTTAACTCAACCCCAAAATTTTATCGAATTATTAATAAGTCTGTGAAAGTCATTAAAAAAGGTATTGAAAATATATTTATTGCAAATTTTCAATCGCTCATTTTTGTTGTTTTATTTTCGGCTTTAAAACAGACTTCTTGCTGTAATCGAGTTATTATATATCCTGTTTAACATACCGAGAGCTATTATTGCTCGCTCGATGCTTTCGTCTCATACACAAATCAAGTCATTTGACATGAGCTCTAGGTAGGTGCAATAATCATAATATGTAGGAAAATAATGAGCTGACCTAGTCGTATTGCAGTAAAATCTCGAGTTCGCTTCGCTCGGTCCTTGATTTAGAATTCAGATCGCATTGCGCAACGACTTATAATATTGCAGTAAAATCTCGAGCTCGCTTCGCTCGCTCTTTGGTTTTAGATGGCATTGCAACGATCTTAACCGTAAAATCTCGATCTTGCTCTTGGTTGTGATTGTGTCGCAAGCGCAACAGCGCAATAATCTTTGCTCGCTCCAGGGCTGAGAATTTAGATCATATTGCTCATTGGCAATTTTGATGACCTATAAATATTATACTGTAGTGATATCTCGAGCTCACTTCACTCGCTCCTGATCTAATATTGTATTGGAACGATCCAGTCACATTGCAAAAACTCGAGCTCGTTTCGCTTCGTGTTACGTTTACTCCATAAGCTGTGGATTGTATTGCAACGATTTATTCCAATTTTAGTACAATCTTTAACAAAGCGCTTTTTGTAGTCGAAATATAATTTTTCGTGGTTTTCCGGCGATTTCAGATTTTACTGAAATGGGGTTTTTGAAGACTTTGTCCGGCGACGGCGATTCTGCTGACGGCAGCCCTAGATCGGTATTAAAAGCTGGAGATCGCTCCACATTTTAGTGGATTATTTTATTTTGTGGTTATGTTACTGCGACCACCTAGCCTGTATCTGGCTCCCGGACACAGAGACAAATCCATCCCACAGCCTACGGGGATAGGGGCCCCGAGGCTTGAATTGCCTAGGGGCCTCTATATGGCTTAATCCGGCCCTGATCAAGACTCGAGACGAGTGACGATGGCTACTACTTCTCGAGTTGACTACGGATTTGTCGTGTATTAATTTTCTTGTACTTTGAACATTACTATTATCCTGCTATGTAATATGTATACTTATGCGCCACGGCGACAATTATTAACATTTTGCAATTTTTTTGTTCACAGGCGTTATGTTGAGGATACTTATGTGAATCGAATGAAAGAATAAAATAATTGTCATGATTTAAATTGATTGTTTAGTTTATTTTGTAATTTTAATATTGTGATTTGTTACATTGTTACGTAATAAATTATTATCATTCAACGTTGTAGTTTTATTTTGTAACCTTTTCCATCCCGCCCGACTTTCTCGTCGCTCAGCGACAATATTTTTTCGAATTCCGTAGAATTCATTTCCAATGTGCTCGATAGTCGTGAAATCTGTGAATTATTTTAGTAGTTTTTTTTTATGAATTCCGTTTGCATTTTTACCTAATCTTTCGTCCGATTACTATAGTAAATTAAATTATGTTTTTAGAGTGTAATAGTAATATCAATAAACGTAACCGTTTGTGGGCTTACAATTACTCCTTTCATGTTTCTATCTTCAGCGGTTTATGTCTGTCAGTTAATCAGTCAGTAAGTCAGTCACGGAACTCTTTTATAAGTATCTAACAGATCTGTACATTGAAGATATTTACAAAAAAAAGATTACGATATATGGTTTTTAGATGTCCCTGATTCCAAATCACCAATTTTTGCATTTTTTGTCTGTCCTTTTGTTTGTTTGTTTGTTCGAGCATCACGCAAAAACTACTGAACCGATTTTAATGAAACTTTTTTTGTTTGATAGCTTATGATCTAACTTAAAATCTGGTATATAATTTATGCGGACGAAGTCGCGGGTAAATGCTCGTACTTAGATAAAACTGTAGTTTCACTGCAGTTTTAAAAGATGTGTGTTGTAGAGTTTCTGGCCGCATCTTCTATCAACAGAACACCTTCCGACGCGGTTGTAGATTAAAAAAATGACGTCAAAAAGCTATCTAAGTATATGATATTATTTGGAATAAAAAAATTTTGAATTTTTTGAATTTTGTTTCTAGCCGCATCTAAACATCTTTAGACGAGTTGATAAAGAAATAAAAAACGAGGTCAATAATCTGTGTGATTTTATATTGAACGAGCTTTTACCCGCGACTTCGTCCGCATAAATTATATACCAGATTTAAAGTCAGATGATAAGCTATCAAACAAAAAAAGTTTCATCAAAATCGGTTCAGTAGTTTTTGCGTGATACTCGAACAAACAAACACCCAAACAAACAAACAAGCAAACGAACAAACAAACAAACAAACAGACAGACAAAAAATCCAAAAATTGGTGATTTGGAATCAGGGACATCTAAAAACCATATCGTAATTTTTTTTTTGTAAATATCTTCAATGTACAGACAAATTTCTGTTACAGTTTTATTATAGTTTAGATTAGATGAAAATGCTATTTAGAATGTTGCATTAGCTAGGAACGTTTGTCATCTTCTTGGCCAACTGTACACTGAATATTTCATGATATTTAAAATAATTATGACATACTTATTTGGTATGACGCTAAAATTATGTAAAATATGGCGTGCGAACATAAAATGGCTTCATTTAATTACTTATAATTGCCAACTAATAACGATGTGTAAAATTACCCAGAATTATTATAGAATATCATTGTAAAATAATAGTGGTTTCATTTAATATTGTATGGTACACTTCATTTCTTCCCGTGGTTGTCGTGCAAAGCGACTAAGGGATAAGGTTTCTGATACAGTGGACGAAAAGAGACCATTACCGCATGACACGTGGTTTCATCCTAAAACCATAAATTCACCAGATCTGACTGGACGTCTTTAGATGTAAAATTTTTAGCATTTCCGTGCTTTGGAAGGCACGTTAAGCAGTGGTATAGTACCGTAATGAAACGTGCCGGATTATAACTGGTTGCTTGAAACCGACTCCGGTACAGTTGCTTTATCCACTGGCTGGCATAGCGCCCCCAGATGTCCACAGGGCTGTGGCGGGCTCCTCAGAGAGAGCCAAAATGGTGGACGACACACGACATCCCATGCACGGCTTCATCCCTGCGCCGCAAAGGCTGCCAAGCCGACGCAGCTTTATGAAGTGTGTCGACCCACCGAATACTGGCCCAGCGCAAGCGAGTTGTACTCTTTGGAGACAAAAAGTGGCCCTCCCAACTCCATTTGTGCCGCCGTCTGAGACCCTACCGCCTGGACATGACTTGCCTTGGGCGACCTGGAAGTCCTTAAACCGACTTCGAACCCAGGTCGGTCGCAGCAAGGACAACATGGTCAGGTGGGGATTCTCGGATGCGCAAAATGTGACTTGCTTGTGTGGAGCTCCACAAACGATGGCCCATCTCACATCGTGCCCTGCGTGCCCTAACACCTGCACGCAGGAGGAGCTAATGACCGCTAGCGACGGTGCAGTATCGGTTGCCAAATTCTGGCAAAGTACTATTTAGCGACTTTGTTGTGTTGAAGTCGACAAGATAAGCAAGCAAGTACCGTTATATTGCGGTTTGCGGTATGTGCTACTGTCTGACAGCAAGTTGACCACTGACTTGCCTCTTGTTGCCCGCTTGGTGGAGTATGGCCCACTCCACTTCACCCTTATTCGGGAGGCCTTTGCTATGCAGTGGGATGCTAAATATAACATACATTTTTCATACATACATACATTTTTGTCTAAAAACATCTGAAGCGCTGTTGAAATGTTAAAATTTAAAGTACCACTAAGTACATTAAATTAATTACCAACGTTACTATACAGGGTGTAACAAAACACCCTAGTAATACTTAAGGGGGTGCTTCAGACCATCAAACTGAACAACTTTCACTATGGAGCCAACATCGAAATCGAGAAAAAAAAATCCGCTCTTTCATACAAAACTGCAGTAACATCTCGACTCAAATGTATGGAATGGCAGGTTTTTTTTATTTTTTCTCGACGTTGTCTCCATAGTAAAAGTTGTTCAGATCGATGGTCTGAAGCACCCCCTTAAGTATAACTAGGGTGTTTTGTTACACCCTGTAGATCCCGGATCGATAAAAAACATTTGGTACCTATCTATTTTAAATTAAAAAAAAATACATTGACTTTGCAAATACCTATCAATTTTTGTTTAGTTAACGTTTTAGATGAAACGGTTTTCAGGTTTTCCTTTGTTATCACCATACTGTATAAACGTTTATTACAATCTGCTGTTTGCTGCGGCTGCTGTTTGCTGTTTTTTAAATTGTTTTAACTGCGGACAGATTTCTTTCGAAAAGTTTATTTTTTCATTCATCGGAATCGCTTTTCATGCAAAATACATCGATCTTCTTTGATTATTTACTTTCATAGCGGAAGATATCCGTCGACAATGGCACTTTACATTCTGAGCTGTTGAAATAGTAATAAACATAAAGCATAATTATGATCATGACTATAAACCCCGATGAGATATTTAGAGTCTAAGTATTCAGATAATTATATTCTAAAGAAGAATGGCAGAATTGGACCCAACCATTTTTTACGAAATCTAAAAGCCATACAGGATGGTGGTAATAATTATTATAAACAGAAAAAATACAGGCATTTTTTTTTAAACTTACACATCTCCAGAAGTCCGGATTCAAAACTAGAAATTACTAGTAAAATAGACATATTATAATCTAAACAGCAGTTGCAAAACACAACCACGACAGCTATTTTCATCTAATATTAACATACGTTTACTACTTACTAGGTAGGTACTTTTTGGTCGTTACAGAACGTATTTGGCTTGATTGAACTGATAGTGTGTGCGATTTCGTTTTCTTCCATTATCGTAATATTGTACGGTTACAGTGAATTTTCGTTAAAGTAAACATAATGCATGCGTAGAAGATTGAGTGGACTATCTAATAAGAAAGATTATGAGTTTCACACTTGATACAAAAGGTATCATAAGAAGAAATACCTTTCCCCCAATTTCTACAGGTTACAACTAATTTTCTTTTTTGTTTCACTCTCTACACGTATTACTAAATTTCATTCATGTATGGGAAAAAGTCCTCCTAAAACAAAACTCCCTCAAACTTCCTCTAAGTCTGGGTCTCAAATTACATGGCCGTCCGCCAAACTTCTTATTAAGAATATGCACATTTCATTAATATTTTCCCTACTTTATCGAGGATAAAAGGTCCAAAATGTTGTAACTTTACGAAGTTGGTGTAGGTAAGGTATCTAAATGAAAATGAGCACCAAATTGAGCAAAATGGTATTAAACGCGTTTCTAAGTAGGTAGATATTTATAGTTAGTACGATCAGCATTAGATAAATCGAACCCCTTTGCCTAGATATTATAAAGATTAAGATAGAGTGCTTTCTATTATGCTGACTGTTCGCATATGAAATTATTTTACTAATCTATACTTATAAAAGAGTTCCGTGACTGACTGACAACGTAATCGCTGAAGGTAGAAACATGAAAGAAAATCTACAGAGGATGTAGGGGTGCACTAAGAAAGAATCTATCAAAAATCGACCCCTAAATCCACGCGGACGAAGTCGCGGATCTAAAGCTAACGTATAACAATGAAAATTTATAGACGAACAATGATTTAGGAATTTATTATAAATATCTTTAAAATGTTTAATTTTTAATAAGTTAGTTAGTTTATTTTTTACCCTCAAATCAAATAGCCTTTTCATAAATGATATTTTGTAAATTGAATTTATGTTCGGAAATAAAAGGCTATTTGATTTTTTACCCTAATATCGAATAATTGATTGATGAAAACATTTTTTTTTGTAATAGCAATTATTTTCGAATAGACCATTGATACACGTGTCATGTTTTATATTGACTCGATTTAACGATTTGTAAATTACTGGTTAAACATCTGATACTACATAAACGTTTAATGATATTATATGAGTATGTTTGTTATCTAAATCGCGTTCTCTATACGATTTTATAATTTTCTTTTATTTAATCTAAAACAGAACAAAACATTGAATTAAAATATTATGTACATACCCATGGGCGTTAGTGGCGGCTTCCCAAAAATTGAATTCTGGCCTCCATACTTATTTTCAAAAGTTGCACAACTTTTTACTGAAAAAATTCTAAAAGAAGGTAAGCCAGAGTACCAGGGGAGCAGGAATCACGTGGCGATCTTTGGCGGGCGGGGCGGACACTAACGTGTTATTGCAGCAAGAGAAATTGTGTGAGCCGCCTTTACTGCTGGTTCTGTCGACGCTTCGTTATTTCTATGTTATTGCTACAAAATAGCTAGAAGTTCTGCGCGAGAAATGATTAATTACACAAAAATCGTACTAATATTATAAACGCGAAAGTTTGTAAGTATGGATGGATGGATGGATGGATGTTTGTTCCGCTTTCACGCAAAAACTGCTGAACCGATTTTGATGTGGCATACAGATAGACCATGGCCTGGATTAACACATAGGGTACTTTTTATCCGGGTAACGCAGACGAAGTCGCGGGCAACAGCTAGTACAGTTATAAAATAAAAATAGAGTAGGTACCGTTTGAAATATACAGACTGTTCCAAAACTCTACGTCATGCCGAAAACAGGAGATATACAAGTTTTATAAATATTCAGGGTAAAATAAAAATAAAAACAAGATTGATAGTTTGACAAAGTTTGTAATTTTTGTTGTTCATTGTGAAAATATAATATTTTTCATTAATATATTTGCTGTGAAATCTTTTTAAAGATAGACTTCTGCGGTAAATTTTTTTTTCTTTGGCATCTTTAAGGCTACAAACTGTATAAAAATGTATGGCGCTAACCAGGCAAGTGATTTTAAAAGTTGGCCTATTTAATTGTTTTCAAAATGGTATTACACAGGCACTTCTCGTTTTACAAAAGAAGTATCTTTTTTCATACCTACACCTGAATTGAAAACAAAAATTCCATAGTAAAATTTCTTTTTATAGGCGTTGCACGTTTATTAATTTTAGTAACAATATCCCTATCTCCTGTTTTCGTATTGACGTTGACTTTTGGTACAACCTGTATACACCGTGGAATCGGGGTCTTGAAGCCGAAACGGGTGCTTCAGACCATCAAACTGAACAACTTAAAAAAATCTGCTGTCTCATACATTAGGGTCGAGTAGGATTGCAGTTTTGTATGGAACAGCAGATTTTTTTGTCGCGATTTCGATGTTAGTCCCATAAAGAAAGGTATCAATTTGATGGTCTGAACATCCCCTTAAAACACCGTCAGCATATTAAGAAAGACTCTGTATAGTTTTTAGGATGAATAAAATTATTTAAATAAATAATAAATATAAGCGCAAAATTCTTGGTCAATGAATAAATTTCAAACTTATTTGCGTCAGTCACACCCCTTTTTTGCGTCGGGTATACATAAGAAAAGGAGCCCGTAGTACAGTCAGCACCAGTAAGTTGTATACATTTTCGCTTTACGTCGTAGTACCTACTAAAGTGTATATAACTGACGACCGACGTGTATTAACGAACCGACGACCCGGTTGGTGAAATGGTTACCACGCCGGACTGCCAAACCTGGGTCCTGGGTTCGAATCCCGGTTTGGTCATGGATGTTATATGTTCGTGCCGTTGTTGTATGGTTTCCATATTAAAAAGCCTATAGTGCTTAATTATATGTGTATGTATATGTATGAATATGTATTTGTGTGTATGTATGTATTTATTATGTTTACCCTATATGTGTAGACAGGCACATAGGTACCTAATAGAGCACCGCCGTAGCATTTGTCTCTGTAAATAGTTCTTTTAGTGATAAGACCGCCCTTTGTACCCTTCTCATTCTTGTTAAAAATTATATATGTTTATTCTTGGTGTGCAAATAAAGAATATTTATCTTATCTTTATCTTGGAATCATTACAATGTATGTGCCTGGGAGCGTTATTTATTTAACTTATTACTGCTGACTGTACTACATTCGGTGCTTATGTCCAGCAAATGGATAGATGTTCACTAAAATGTCTGCATGAGTGGGATTATTCAAAATAAAACAGCTGTATAGTGTTCACACTTTATTACAGTAAAGGTTACACACGAAAACAAAATAATAATTAGTTCACACTCAATCATCAGTTTTTGTTTCGGTATTTTCTTCCTTAACATCTTCACTCTGACTTTGGCCTCCAATGCCTCCAAGACTAGGCGTGTCTCCTACACTCATTGGCCTCATTATTGCTTGGAAAGTCCCTAACACAACCTGACTGTTTCCAGAACCTGGCATTACCTGTCTTTTATATTTCCTCATCGAGTTTTCCTCCTGAGGCGTTTGAATGGCGTTTTTAGCCACTGTCTCCTCATTTATGATGCCTTCGTCTTCAAATTCATCAGCGCGTTCTAAATTCAATACATATTTCAGATTATCACTTGTTGCAATGAGATTTTCAATTAAAATCTGCTTTATAGTTTTGACATTATCCATTTTAATGTAATTGTCAGTATCTCCAACGTTAAATTTATTAACTTGAATGAAGTTATTTGGAACGGGGTTCGCAAAAGTTGTGACTACGGTAAGAATAAAAACAATTAGTTTTAGAAACATTGTGGAACCACTTCTTTGTAGAAAAGTGAAACGTACAATGAACTTATATGAAAAGAAGTAGATTATCTTCAAAATATGAATAATGAATATTCATAAACAGAAAGATAAAATGTTATCTATTACCGAATAATTATTACCTGTCTAGTTGTGCATTCGTAAACTATCTACAAATTATAGGTTATAGTTTGCTTATGCTTTGTATTTTGAATTTATGTAAATATTCAATACAAAGAGATTAATTTGATTAGTTTATAAATTGAACTTTTCATATTTATAAACCGTCTGTCCGTCTGTCCGTCTGTCCGTCCGTCCGTCTGTCCTACCTATTTAGGCCTGTAACTTTTGAACCCTAATAGCTAGATAGTTGAAATTTTCTCAGATTATGCGTTATGACGGCGGATTGGTTAATGTCAAAAAGTTAAAAATTAAGGGGGGTTCTCAACAAGAAACTAGTTCTTATCAACGTTTTTTCTTCACGCTCTATCGTAAAAACGGTAATACATAAAAGCGTCAAACTTAGTGTGATTATAGAGCAAACTCTACAGAATAACAACAAATACTAAAACCGGCTAAGTGTGAGTCGGTCTCGCGCTAAAGGTTCCGGACAAAAAAGTTTTTTTCCTAAGTTAATAATGTTGTGTTCTGTGGTGGTGTAGTACGGAACCCTCGGTGCGCGAGTAGCCCGACTCGCACTTGACCGGTTTTATTTAAAACATCTACGTACCTAGTAGGCAACTTACTTATGCGTTCGTTCGCATCAGGCTGTTCCATTGCCTAGTTCCATTTTGATACTATTTATACAGGGTGGATTTTTAAGACGGGGGCAGTAAGGGCAGGTACCTTTACCGTTGTAGCTAGCTACAGTAAGAAGTTACTACGTACAGAGGTTCTTAAGAGATTAACCTTAACTTTTTGAAACATTTTAACTGCATTCACAGATAAAAAATAAAAATATCTATAGCCAGTAATAAAATTTACACTATAATTTTAAGAAAAAGGATCGATTAGCATAAAAAAAAGTTTTTGCTTACATTGAAAATTTTCATGCAGTACACTGTAAATTTTTGTCAAAAGCTGTGAATGCAGGTCAAAATGTATCACAAAGTTAAGGAACGTTTCGCTGTAGCTACAACAGTTGAGGTACCTGCTGCCCTTTAAGTACTACCCCGTCTCAGAAATCCACCCTGTATATCACGTTCAATCTATCAAATGGCAAATAGTTTGATAAGATTGCCGCTGCGAGCAAATGCTCTTCAATGCTCTTCTGGTGTGAATCGACCCTAAAGTAGACATGTTTCGAGCCCCCGTTCTGTAAATGAATGTTTATTGACAATGTAAACATCTAGGATAAGTTATTTGTAGGGGATAGGGGAGCGTGGGTCACAGTGGATCGGTTTTTTTTAAAGCGCTGTAACTTCACTTTTTCCATCGTAAATTGGTCAGTGTTTTAAATAAATCTTAGAAGATATATAGTTTGAAACTGTATGACAATAACAGCTATACAAAGACTCGGTTATGAAATGATTCATGTTTTTTGTATGTATGTCGGAGTATCCAGTGTTACCCATGCATGGGTAACAGTGGATACAGGTGTTGGGTCACAATGAATCTTTTTTTTTTTAAAGCGCTAGTGACTTCATTTTTTCCATTCTAAATTAGTCAGTGCTTTAAAAAATTCATAAAAGATGTATTGAAGTTTGAAACGGCATAACAAAAACAGCTTTACAAAGACATGGTTATGAAATAATTCATGTTTTAATTTTATTTAAGTATCCACTGTGACCCATGTATGGGTAACAATGGATCGTACGGGGTACACTGGATAATTACTATTAAGAATCCTTGAAAAATGTTTACACGTGACACGTGTATTGAAACGTAACTTAGAAACTATACAGGGTGTAAGGAAAAGTATTATTAGCCTTTAATGCAGATTTTTTTTGCTCCGATCGGTTTGCTCCAATACTAAAAGTTGTTTAGTTTGTTGGGTAGAGTATGTGGTTTAAAGGTTAATGCTACTTTTTCTTACACCCTGTAGTACCAAAATCGCCTTTTGCACTGTTTATAAACTATAATGTAACTTAATTAGGAACTCTTCATTACTAATATAGTTTAATTCTAATCAATCTTTATTTATTCATAAGTATTCATTAATTTAGCAAAAGATTTAATTTTTTGCCCTTCAGATATTTTTTAATAAATTGCAGCCCCGCATTTGTTCTTTGGTATGTTGACAAATATTGGTCTTCCTCTTTCTGTCTCGTGGCACCTACAAAGAAAGTTTATTATAAAAATGATTACTGACACGGGACACAGTGGATCTCGATCCACTGTACCCCAATTCAAAACGATCCAGTGTTCCCCACCAATCGATGTTGTTTTTGAAAAATTCCAGCACATTTTTTATTTGTTTAATAAGCAAATTACAGTAAAAAAATACCTGTTTGTTAACTATAGTCTAAGAAAAATTATCAAAACCAGCAAAATCTTAGCACACGGAATGGTAATACGTTTTAAAAAAACACGTAAAAAATTACTTTGTGGCTTACTTGTTGACCGATGCGCCGCGCCGCGACTTCCGCTCCGAAACGAAGATCGCGACTAGTTCGGTCGCGGTGTTAGAACGAAAACCGCACGGACGCACACGTGTATACATGCTATACATACGCAGCTATGATGATTTATCCACTGTGACCCACTATCCACTGTGACCCATGCTCCCTACAATGTTTATTACATTATATAATATCGAATTTATTGATTTTACATGTATGTATGCCATGTTAGCTTAATCAAATTAAAGATTGAAAAAGCCGATCCCGCTCGCCGCCCGACTTTTTCAATTTTTATAATATAATATGTACCGCAGCAACATAAAATTAATTATAACACCTAATTTTATTTGTTTTTGTTGTTATCACTGAGAAAATAAGCCGTGAAAGCGTAATTGCTAATCACATTTTATAAGACATTGTCATCACATCACTCATAAAACTTCAACAAAAAAAACGCGTTGTATTTCAACTACTTACCTATGTTATGTAATATCGCGGACTTTTCCGCCTGACCACCACTGGGCTAATTGATGAATTAATAGACCAATGAATGAATAGTTTCCAAACAATAAATTATGCGAAAATTATGAGATGTTTTTTAAGTGATCAGGTGGAAAAGTCCGCCATAGTACCTATCTGTCCTGTGAATCTCGAGTCAGGAGTCAGGACACTCACCAAGAAACCTACTCTACAGTACCACAATCAGTGCTGTTGTGTGTGTGAATTGTATTTTGTATTTTATGTAAATAAAGCATATTTAATTCATTCATTTTTCTACAATAACATACAACACAACATACCTACATAAACATACCTCATATTGGTGTAGTGTAGGCAGACAGAAGTTTTAATGATAATTATTAACAAGCACACTAGCTTTGAGATAATCCACCACGCGTACCTGCACTTAGCTGGTTATTTTTCCATCTTATTCTCTCCATAGTTAATCGTCATCTATAGCCCTAGCTACTGCCTAGGCTCATGTCATGACACAGTATAAGGCCCATCACACACATCCGGAATAAACCTGATTTGGAATTGGATTCCGTATGGAGTGTTGCCGCTTTCTGACACTTTTCACTAGATCTAGTGATTTTTTGATGTCTTAGGTGGCATATTTTAAAATGTTTTTGAGCGTAGGCGTTGATGGAACGATACCGTATCGTGACGGTGCAGTTGCGACGTCGTTTCGCTTATGCTCAAAAACCGCTTGTGTGATAATGGTTCATGCCATTTTGTATGCAGATTATGTCTAATCTTAATAGTATTGATACTCTTTATCATGTATAGAAATTGTTTGTTTCGTTTTAATAAATACCTAAAAATACAATTGTCATTTTATTTGGCATTTCATACATTTTTATTTTTAGGCTTTTTTTACCAGCACTCTAGTATTTTTTGTAACCAAAGTTGACAACACTGAATTCCGTCAGGAATAATTCCGGATGTATGTGGTGGACCAAAGAAAGAGTATCTAGTACTGAGTTTTTGGCGGGATTTGAACAGATACGTTTGGAGTCCTCATATTTCATCGAATTTTTATTGTTTATAGTGAGTTTTGGTTCGTAAAATCGGTGTTGTTTTGCGTAACAAAGTGTCGTGCAAGTGAACAATATACAGTTCAGTGAAATATGATGGTGTGGGTCGTGAACAGGAAAAGTGTTCCGTTCTTTTGTAGCGCGGCAAGCGGTCGGTTCACCTCTTTCCTGTGGACTTCTCTGCGTTTCCTGCGTTTCTCGATTGCCTCCAAAAACTCCAAAGAAGCGTTGAAACGTCGAACACCAACGTTTTATTTGCTATAAATGAGAGTTATTCCTGACATCGGTTGTATGCGATACTATAATCGCTTTACCTTGAACTGAACCAAAAAAAAAAAAAAGTATCTAGTACTATACTAGTCATTTGCTTCGAGTTGGCCGTTCCCTCCCTTCCCGCTTCACCGTACCGCACCCCTAAGAGACCCTATTAAACGCAATTTTATAACCTTTAGCAACGCAACCACGTACGGCACGTCCGTCCCGATCACTAATATCGCTTTTAATTTTAAATTTTTATTTGCTTGTTATATTATTTTTTGTCGACGGGACCAGTTAATGTGCCTTTGACGAAATTTCGTAACGGTCATCGACGGCCAACTCCAAACAAACGGGTAGTAGTATACAGTACGGATACGTCCTTGCCCCCAACATGACATTAGTAAACAAGAATGGACAGGCCTTACGCGAATATTTCAAACCAGAAAAATGAGGCAAAACAATTGACAGTTTTACTTCGTAAATGTACTGAGATGGCAGACCAAGTACCCTAATTTGTATTGAAGTGCCCTAGTTTTGCGTGCTTCAACTTAAAGCGCTTATTCATTTTACTTTGATCTAAGCATCCCCAACCAATTTTCTATCTCACGCTTCCTCTTGACAGACGGAGACAAACGACGATCGACGGTAGGTTATTATACAGTAGGTATAATTTTCTTTGGCAGTATAGTCCTCTCTCATTCGCACAACCTAGGTAACTAATTTTTCGTTGATAACGCTGAATGACAGTGAAAATTATACTAAATGACAGTACATAAAGCGTTGCATTGCATCGTATTGTCGCTAGGCTAAAAAAAAATAGATTACAACATTACAACCTCATATTGATAAGGCTAAATCACAGTGCTAATGCTAAATGACAGTGCATAAAGCATACATTGTCTGTCAAGCATACATTAGATTACAACATTATCACTACTTATCACTATCACTTCATCACTAAATAGTATAAAACAAAGTCGCTTCCCGCTGTCTGTCTGTCCTTATGTATGCTTAGATCTCTAAAACTACGCAACGGATTTTGATGCGGTTTTTTTAATAGATAGAGTGATTCAACAGGAAGGTTTATATCAACATTGCACACGTGTAAAGCCGGGGCGGGTCGCTAGTCATGTAATATTTAGTTCTATGCACTGCGAAAAATTGCCGCGAAACTCTCTGTGATAAAATTAAGGGGCTATGTAAAAAAAATAGGATTCTTCAAAGCTCCATATATCATGACGTACTAACAGTAGGAGTATGATTTGCGGATATGTGTAAATTGAACATATAATTGAAGTTTTGATTAGAGCCAAAACACGATTAAGACAAATTTTCTCGATAGAAAAACAAGCCAAAGTAGCCTCCGTTTTTGTCTATAAACGCTTGTAACTGCTAAACGGTGAATAATAGAAACATGAGACTTGATTTAAAAAAAAGAGATTGCTATTATCTAAGTTTTGATTAGAGCAGAATTGAACTTACATGAATAGTACAATCACAATTAAATAAAGTTTGTTTTTTCGCTTGATTCGATCCAGGCGCGCGCGCCGCCCCATCTCTTTCACTCGCATCTGGCAGTAATATAAGCTATCACACGCCCGTTTCACTAAAATTATTTTTCGACATAGGCTCTTAAAATGCTATTATGCGAAGAAGTCTTTTTTTAGGATTCCGTACCCAAAGGGTGAAAACGGGACCCTATTACTAAGCCTACGTTGTCTATCCGTCCGTCCGTCCGTCTGTCCTACCTATTTAGGGCTGTAACTTTTGAACCGTAAAAGCTATATAGTTGAAATTGCGTTTGCGAAAATGCGTTATTACGGCGTATTTGTTAAAAAATAATAAAAATGTCAAAAAGTTAAAAATTAAAGGGGGTTCTCAACAAAAAACTAGTTTTTTAAACCGTAATACATACAAGCGCCAAACCTAGTGTGATTATAGAGCAAACTCTACAGAATAACAAAAAATACTAAAAACCGGCCAAGTAAGAGTCGGTCTCGCGGTAAAGGTCCCGGACAAAAAAAGCTCTCTTTCTAAGTTAATAATGTTGTGTTCTATGGTGGTGTGGTACGGAACCCTCGGTGCGCGAGTAGCACGACTCGCACTTGACAGGTTTTATCTTTATTTCTTTCTTTTTCTTTCTTTATATTTCTCATTCTTTTTTCTTTCTCTTTATATTATTTCAGTGGTCTGCTCGTGCAAAGTCACGGGCACAGCTAGTGTTAAATAAATTTTACTAGCCTTAAGAGCCTACCGAGCCCATTGTCGGAGCCATGAACATATTGTGGCCCCGATCCAATTTGAGATTTTCATTCAGTCATCGGCATCATCATCATCTCAGCCGATGGACATCCACTGCTGGACATAGGCCTCCCCCAAGGATCGCCATAACGACCGGTCCTGCGCTGCCCTCATCCAACGTTTTCCCGCCGCCTTCACCAGGTCGTCGGTCCACCGTGTGAGGGGCCTACCCACGCTGCGCTTTCCGGTACGCGGTCGCCACTCGAGAACTTTTCGGCCCCAACGGCCATCGGTTCTGCGAGCAATGTGCCCCGCCCACTGCCACTTAAGTTTAGCAACTCTTTGGGCTATGTCAGTTACCCTGGTTCTTCTGCGGATCTCTTCATTTCTGATTCGATCTCGCAGGGAAACTCCGAGCATAGCCCTCTCCATTGCCCTTTGGGTGACTTTCAGCCTTTTTATGAGGCCTTGAGTGAACGACCACGTCTCTGTTCCATATGTCATCACTGGCAACACACACTGATCGAAGACTTTCGTTTTAAGACACTGCGGTATTTGGGACGTGAAGATACTACGTAGCTTCCCGAACGCTGCCCAACCGAGTTGGATTCGACGGTTGATCTCTTTCTCGAAGTTGGACTTACCTAACTGAATAGTTTGTCCCAGGTAAACATAATGGTCAACAACTTCGAGCGCAGAGTTTCCGATCATTGCAGGAGTGGGTACAACATGGTCATTTGACATGATCTTCGTCTTGTCCATGTTCATTTTCAGACCAACTCGTTCGGAGGCTCTGCTGAGATCATCGAGCATTTGACTGAGCTCCTCCATAGTCTCCGCCATGATGACTATATCATCGGCAAACCGAAGGTGACTGATGTACTCGCCGTTTATGTTGATGCCTAGCCCTTTCCAGTCCAGAACCTTGAAAACATCTTCCAGTGCAGCGGTGAACAGTTTCGGAGATATAACGTCTCCCTGCCTCACGCCTCGCTGCAGTAGGATAGGTTTCGAGTTCTGGTCCTGTAGTCGGACTGACATAGTGGCGTTTTTGTACAAGCATTTCAGCACTTCGATGTACCGGTAGTCTACTTGGCATCGCTGAAGAGACTGCAGTACAGCCCAAGTCTCGATCGAATCAAAGGCTTTCTCGTAGTCCACGTACGCCAAGCAAAGGGGCAGGTTATACTCTTCAGTCTTCTGTATAACTTGCCGAAGCGTATGTATGTGGTCCACAGTGCTAAAGCCCTTTCGGAAACCGGCCTGTTCGGGAGGCTGGAAATCGTCAAACCTGCGCGCGAGACGGTTCGTAATGACTCTCGAAAACAGCTTGCATATGCTTTCATTCAGTGGCCCACCTTAATTCGTTCACGATACGCCTAATAATAAGTATGTGGCTCATTAAGCCTTTCAGTTGATACGACACGACAGGGTTTATAAAATGTTTATTTAATCCCATACAAAAAATTTATGGCGTCATAACCAATTGAGAAAGCGACAACTTTGTTTTTCCTACTCAGGAATCTCCACTGAATGCAACGATACCACTACACTTACCACTATATACCACTTGTTGGTATAATACTGTTCAGTCCAACGGAAATTTTTGGCCTCTACTAATACCTAAGTCAGTAGATTGCAACTAAAATGGTTCACCTCGGTCCGTCGCTCAATCTAAAGTAGAGCCCCTAGAGAAGAATCTGACTCCGGCCCTGTACTTTAATCACATAAATAGATAGCTACGATATATAAAGCAGTAAGTTAAGTAACAGCCAAATAAGATATCAGTTCACAACAAGATAACATGTCTATCTTACTAGTTGCTAGTTTAATCGTTATAATTATATTATTTTCAATTTATTATGTATCGCAAAGAAAATTCAACTATTGGGAGAAGAAAAAAGTGTCATACTTGAAGCCATCTGCCTTCGTAGGTAACTATAGCGAATATTTGCTAAAGAAGAAACCGATTGGACAAGTTGCACAGGAAATATGTAACACCTTCCCAAAGGAACCGTATGTGGGCGCTTTCTACGGCACTGAACCGATACTAATACTGCAGGACCCTGAAATAATTAAGGTAGTTACAACCAAAGACTTTTACTACTTCAACAGTCGAGAAATTATGGATCACATTGACAAGGAATATCCGATTGGACTGAATCTGTTTGCGACGTACGGCGACAAGTGGAAGGTGACGCGGCAGCACATGACGCCTCTATTCACGTCCGCTAAAATGAAGAACATGTTTCATTTAATAGAGAAATGCTCACACGAGTTCGAGGACATGCTCGACAGAGAGCACAGAACATCACAAGTGCAAGAAATGAGATCACTCATAGCGAGATACACGATGGATTGCATCGGCTCGTGCGGCTTTGGCATCGATACAAACACTATGGAAGGAGAACCCAAGAAGAATCCGTTCTACATTATGGGTCAAAAAATTTTCGAAGTCTCATACGCAAGAGCATATGCAAACAATGTTCGATCTTTGTGGCCATCTATATTTTTTGCTCTCGGATTTCAAGTTATGCCAAAGACTGTCAGCGATTTCTTTCACGAATTATTAACTGGTGTGTTTAAAAGTCGTAATTACACACCGACTGCAAGAAATGATTTTGTCGACCAAGTTTTGGGATGGACAAAGAAAAGTCCCTTATCAACAGATAGTTACACACGAGACATCAATGGTGAACCAAAGAAATTTGAGCTAACAGTTGATGATGAATATTTAGTAGCGCAGTGCTTTGTATTCTTCGCGGCTGGTTTTGAAACATCTGCGACTACTCTAAGCTTCACTCTGTATGAACTAGCGAAGCATCCAGACGTACAGAAGAGAGCGCTCGAGGAGGTGGACGAATACTTGCGGAAGAATAACAACAAGCTCGACTACAGCTGCGTCACACAACTGCCATTCCTCGAGGCGTGTGTCGACGAGGCTCTCCGTCTGTACCCTGTGCTGCATGTCATAACCCGTGAGGTTGTGGAGGATTACACGCTACCTACGGGCTTGCGTCTAGACAAGGGTATTCGCATCCACCTGCCCGTGTGCCACATGCACCGCAACCCGGAACACTTCCCTGAGCCCGAGCAATACCGTCCAGAGAGGTTTCTTCCTGAGAACAAACACAACATCAAGCCTTATACTTACATGCCTTTCGGAGAGGGACAACGGATATGCATTGGTAAGCGATTAATCACAACTTTGTGGCTTGCAATACACATATTTTATTGTTTTTTACATAATCCTCAATATGTAATTATTATGTAAATTTCAATCTTTAACTTTGTTTACAGGAATGCGATTCGCAAAGATGCAAGTGTTATCAGGACTGGTGACGATACTGAAGAAGTACCGAATAGAGTTAGCGGAGGGAATGCCTGAGACGTTGGAAATAGAACCTAGATCAAATGTGACTATGTCTAAATGTGGTATACAGTTAAAGATGGTGGAGCGGGAAGGCTGGGAACACCGCTTGTTCGATCGAAAGTCGAGTAATAACAACTAGATTTTTTAATAAGGTAGGTACGTACATTCGTTCGTTTTTAAAAGATGTCAACATCCGTCGGTCGTCAACAAAGATAAAATATAGGGGTAGATACATAATATAAAGCAAGACATAGAAACGCTACTTGACATCCATTCATATCATACTTATGACAACCGCCCATTAAATGTCAATAGTAAACAGATACCGTCTTGAACCATTTTCTCACCAGACCTCCAACTGGAAGACTCCGCTATTTCCTTACGTTAAGAACTAATTTTGCTCGAATTGTCGTCAAGCTTAAAGATATTTTTTTTTTTATTTAGTACGGTCGTTGGCGTACCTAGTGGAGCTTCGTTATATGAAACGATCACCAAAGTTATATATCCAGTGAGTCCTTGGATTGGTAGTTGAAGTCCACCTCAAGCGCCTTCGTGGTACGGAAGTCACTAGGATCCGTCGTCGAATGGCAAAATCACAGATTAATAATAAATTACTTCGTGAGTAACTAAGTATTCTTTTCGTTACTAGAGTATATTTCGAATGTTACTTTAGACTGCCTATATTTTGGAATGCGTGCGCGCTCTTGTGCACCCTACTATCTCCTGCGCACCAGACTGCTTCAGATATTATGGGAATATAATCTTAATATTTAGAAATAGAAATCTAAAAAAATACTAATTACTGTTTTTATCATTTACTCTTTTATCTCAGCCTACAAAGGTGATAGGCAGCTACCATTGTAAATATTATCATATTTACATTAGTAATATAGTACTCTGTGATAAGATAATATAAATTTTTAATAATTATTACAAACGTCTTTCTCTTTGTCTGATACATTCACTGAACCGTAGGTTGAACCGATTTCGATCAAATTTGGTAGAGGGATAGCTTGAACCAGGCTTGAACCCTGAGATTCCACGCGGATGAAGTCGTAGGAAGCGGCTACTTATGGCAAATGATGTAACTCTATTTGTGATTTTTTTCGTGACTCATCTACTCATTCATATCTCTACTGGTAGCCCCATTGAGTACTTGCGCGGTTGCTAGATTCTGAGCTAGGAGAAACTCCGCTAATATAGTCACTACACACAGCAGTGAGGTGGATACTATTTGTGGATTTTTGTGTCAGTGGACAGGCAGCCATAGTAAAGATAAGATTTTCGATTATCACAACTTAGACCAAACTTAGATACCCAAACAATTTGAAATGGAAAATTTTAAGGCACTACTTACTCTTATATATTCCGTGGCATTACTAACATTACTTGCACATTCACGCACAGAGAAAAAACTCCGTAAAATGACTGTGTGCGTGTCAGTTGCGTTTGGAGCGAGCGTTCAGTGAGCCTTCTGTTGTAGTCTTATATATTCCGTGGTACTACTTATTAATTATATTAATTACGCACTGGATCCCGAAGGATATCTATCGACGTGCAATCTGACATAGGAAGATAATTATATACGCCCCATGAATGTATTCGATGACCAGAATTACCTCTAATGGGCTTAATGAAAAGAAGAATAACTGTGAAAAAATTATAATCTTTTTCCTGTGTGAAATTAGTTTTATTTTTGAACACATCCCACTCTCACTATGCTTTTCTGGCATGCTAGATTTCATTGTTGTAGTGTTTTGAGTGGTCGCCGCTGTTGATCCTAGTTTACAGGAATTACTGTATTGGAAATATCATCAATGGAATCAAAGAGACCTCTAAACATTTTTTTTTTTCAAATCTCTTTTAGCTAACGCAGAGCAAGTTTTAGGTTGCAGGATACCGAGATGAGGAACGTAATATTACTATCGGTTCTTCTCTGTTAACATTATTTACAATACTGTAGGTAGGTACTATTATAAATAATAGTCAGGGGTCAATTCTGACCTTTATTATGTTTTATAATTGACATTAGAAAAGTGTACATTTACTTATTTATTGCTACGGTTATATTCATCTAAAATTCTTTCTACCTCCAAAGCCTGTTCTGCTACTTCTTCAGAAGTAAGACTAAATATACTATCTGTTGGGCCAATATAGACTGTATTATCATTAGTTAAAGAAGCATCTGCATTGTTAATCGGTACTGCTTCATTTTCATCAGTTTTCGTGTCATCTTGTTTATTATAATCTTTTTCGTAATAAATGCTTCTTTTGAAGATGTTTACGTCGTTTTTCTCCAAAATTTCTGGTTTTTCTTCAAGAGTTTCCAGCAGGTATTCGAAAAGCATCGGAATGTTCTGGAATACGTTGACGTATTCTTCACTCGGGTTCTGTATACCAAATTCTCCTTTTTCTGAATCTAGACAAAAAAACATCATAATTTAGTATAAAGTAGATAAATGTTCATACTCAGTACCGTGCCATTTCAGGGTGCCTAGACAAAGTACCTTTCGATTAGCGTTAACGACAGTAGAAAACATAAAACATTTATGGACTTGACGTATGGTGGCGAAAGCAAACGTCAAAATGTTTCGATCGCCAATGTCAAATCCATACATTCTGTCATTTAACTAGCCTCTACGCCAATAAGAAATGATACTTTATCTATAGGCCCAGGTGAAACGTGGATGTTTTGAGTTTTCAGAACTTCTGTGATAGCCCAGTCATTTTACGGAGTTTTGTTAGAAGGGGTGGGGAGTAATTATTAATGGAATTTTAAACTGTAACCGGCACCATTTAGTGACAAAAAGACGATCTGAAAACATATTTAAAAAAAAATCGCTACGCAACATAGAAATCGAAATTGTATCTCCCAGAAGTCTTACGAATTAATGTTATTTACCAATGCCCACATTTTAATTAGATTTAACAATAAAAATTATTTTTGAGCAATAATATAGGCATTGAAATTTAAAAAATGAGGTAATCATTAGAAAATACTAAAGTATTTTTCAAAACCTTCTGAGTAGACAAAAATATTAGACACCATGTTTGAAGTAAGTATGTATAATGGTAAAGCCTTAAAAGCGTGCAAAAATTTTACATCTGGTTTTTTAGAACGAGATAAATGCAAAATTTTAAATTTGGGGCTGTTGCAGACGTAATTTTGTTTTTTATTTTGGTACATTTTTAAGCTCATATTGGCTCTTAAATACTATACCGAAAAAAAAATCTATTATTAATTAGTCCCGGCTCAAACTGTAAAATGACTGTGCTATGACTACCCCATATGAATAAGAAACTAGCTTTTGCCCGCGACTTTGTCCATAACGGCTCCCGTGGTCCCGTCATCGTAGCGATTTAAAATAGGTATCTACCCTTAGATCAAAGTAAAATGAATGGATAGGCCCAAAGCGCTTTAAGTTGAAGCACGCAAAACTAGGGCACTTCAATACAAATTAGGGTACTTGGTCTGTCATCTCAGTATATTTTCGAAATAAAACTGTCAATTGTTTTGCCTCATTTTTCTGGTTTGAAATGTTCGCGTAAGGCCTGTCCATTCTTGTTTACTAATGTCATTGGTATCTACCTATATATCAGTGTAAAGGTCTAGTAGAGTAAGTGACATGAGTTGTCAAATGTAACCGTTTTTGGACGTTTTTTGGAGTCCTCGGCAGGGTAAAAATTCGATTTCTGTGTATAATTCTCAATCTAACGTGAAATGGTGAATAATTTAATGAAACAGTGTTAGTATAATAAATAAATAAATAAATAAATAAATATTTCACAAAATTATCTACGATTTCACTTTAGGTTCACGATTATTCACAGAAACCGAATTTTTACCAGGACTCCAAATCCCCAAAAACGGTTCTATTTCTTCGCGTCACGTATCTCTTTCTATTATACAGGCATGCCGCTAGGTACATCTCGCTCTCTCAGCTGTCACTGTCTCTCTTACGTAGTATAATACCTTTATGGTCTAATCATAAGCTTTTAAACACAAAAAGTTGAAAAATTGGTCCATTAGTTAATTGATAAAGAAAGAGATAAAAAATCTAAATATTGATCATTTAGAGTTAGGAACACTAAGCACCATTTCTTGTAAATATATTGTGTTCCTGTTTTAATAAGGGGTAGTGGTAGGGGTAGGGGTAAAGGCCTCGCATGTCACCCCCAAGAAAACGATAAAAATCGAGATGTGCCTCCCTCTTTATTATTTCACGAATGCGCATGACGTTTTTCTCGTTTAAACGCTTTGTCGTGGGTGGCATGCTACGAGTGCAGGTATAAAAATAGTGAACATAAATTAATTGATAGAGTACTAACCATCAGCAAAAGTTGTCAGCAAACTAAATGTAAATGCAAACATTGTTAAGAAACAATTTCGTTTATTTATCACACTTTTCATGATTATTATATTATTTATGTCGTAGATATTTTTCTTATTCGTAGGTTGTATGGAAATATTTGACTTTCCACTTCTTTCAACTTTGATCTAAGCTTGCCAAATGTCAACTACATTTATACAAGGGTCCTTCTATGGTGACACTTTTTTCATGATCAGACCATGAAACTGAACAGCTTTCTCTATGCGACCAACATCGAAATCACGAAAAAAAAAATCAGCTCGCCCATACAAAACTGCAAACCTACTCGAGCAAAATGTATGGAACCGATGATTTTTTTTTTTGTGATTTCGATGTTGGTCCCATAGAGAAAGTTGTACAGTTTGATGGTCTGATCATCCCCTTGAAAAAATGTTGACATATTAAGAAGGACCCTGTGTACAAAATTAACTTTTATAGGTACTTAAAATTCGGCAATAGCGAACGGTAAATAGAATACTAATGCCAAGCAACAGTATACAAACAGCCGCTCTGCATGGCGGCAATTGTAGGCAGTTGATTAGATAACAAGTGCCATGGAAAGTAATTAGTCTAGTTAACCCTAAAGCGACACTATTGTTAGGTACATCAGAAAATTCTGAAAAAAATAACACCAGCTCCTAGAATTAAGTGGGCTCACACACGATGACGATGAATTTCCCTGCGAGATCGAATCAGAAATGAAGAGATCCGGAGAAGAACCAGAGAAACTGACATAGCCCAAAGAATTGCTAAACTTAAGTGGCAGTGGGCGAGGCATATTGCTCGCAGAACCAATGGCCGGTTAGGCTGAAAAGTTCTCGAGTGGCGACCGCGTACCGGAAAGCGCAGCGTGGGTAGGCCCCTCACACTGTGGATCGACGACCTGGTGAAGGCGGTGGGAAAGCGTTGGATGAGGGCAGCGCAGGACCGGTCGTTATGGCGATCCATGGGGGAGGCCTATGCCCAGCAGTGGACGTCCATCGGCTGAGATGATGATGACACACGATGACGCATGACGGAGCGGTAGACGTCAGACCGTCATTTGTGAAGCAAGGAGTTGTATGAAACCGCACGTAGAAGCATACACGGTGCATCAATGCGTCACCGTGTGTGCTTCTACGCCCGGTTTCATACAACTCCTTGCTTCACAAACGCTTTAAATAAGATGGCGTACATTATTGTTAGGTACATCCGAAAATTCGGAAAAAAATAACACCAGCTAGTCGAGTTAAGTGGGCTCACACGATAACGATGAATTTCCCTGCGAGATCGAATCAAAAATGAAGAGATCCGCAGAAGAACCAGAGTAACTGACATAGCCCAAAGAATTGCTAAACTTAAGTGGCAGTGGGCGAGGCACATTGCGACTGGTTGCGAGTGGACGTCCATCGGCTGAGATGATGATGACACACGATGACGCATGACGGAGCGGCAGACGTCAGACCGTCATTTGTGAAGCAAGAAGCTTCTACGCCCGGTTTCATACAACTCCTTGCTTCACAAATGACGGACTGACGTATGCCGCTCCGTCAATGCGTCATCGTGTGTGATCCCACTAAGTACGACCTCTGGCGGGTAAGAATCAACCCTCACTTTGTTCAATCATCATCAGCCTATATACGTCCCGCCCGCTGCCTTCCATTAAGGAAGATGTATGGGTGTTAGTCCACCACGCGTGCCCAATGTGGATTGGTAGACTTAACACTGAATTTGATTGGTAAATAAATTCTTTTCACATCTTAGTTCAAAACTCGTTTGTTCTTTTTCCATGGAACGACTTACGTGAAACTGTTAAACTATTCGTTAGGTAATATTTACTTGCTAATTTATAGAATTTGCATATTTTCTTCGCAAGACAGTTTAATTACACGGTATTAAGGTTGTAGATATCCATCCTTGTCTAGTATTATGGGCGGAGATAAGGACGGGCAAATGAACTTTTAGGTAGGTAGTTTTACGAATAAATTATGTAAGTAATAATTAAAATCTGTCACGTATGAACATAAAAAAAACAACGGGTTGCACTCCGGGAGTGCCGGCAGAAGTGAAAACTAAGAGATCTTCATCATCATGGGCCTTGTTTCATCTAAATAGATGTTTCAAACAGCGTCTGTTAGAGAGAGAAGAGATCTTACGTCTTACGAATTGTCACGTGATGTCACGGTCCTGACGCGAGTTTAACATTTTTTACCCATTCCAAAAAGTGCACAACGCCGCTAAAGAAGTTTTCACTTCAAAAAATTGGGTCTTATACAGGGTGTAACAAAACATCCTAGTAATACTTAAGGGAGTGCTTCAGACCATCAATCTAAACAACTTTCACTATGGAGCCAAAGTCGAGAAAAAATCAAAAAAATCTGCCGTCCCATACATTTGAGTCGAGACGGTACTGTAGTTTTGTATGAAAGAGCGATTTTTTTTTCTTCATTTCGATGTTAGCTCCATAGTGAACCTGCCTGCTGTGCCGAGTATCGCGGGTTCGAATCCCGTAAGGGACAAATATTTGTATGATGAATATGAATATTTGTACCCGAGTCATGGATGTTTGTATCTATATACAACGTGTTAATGAATTAACGCAAAACTAGAAAGTAGTTTGTTTAGAATCGAGAGCAGAATCGAATTATCATGGTTTCAACATAGGTAATTTTTTTTGAAAATATTAAATAATATTTTTGCAAAAAAAAAAATTACTGAACCCGATGACAACCCACCGCACGGGCACACTCACCCCACTTACTACCAAAACAAGATTATAAAAATGTATCCATGAGTACGTTAGCGCTTTCTTTCAGTGCTGAAATGATAACAAATCATTTTTGCCTCAAAACTTAAAATGCGAATAACTTTAAATTTTAACTATCAAAATAATGAAATTATTGTTGCAATCTTATTATTTTGTTATAAATCAGTTGGGGTGTATGAGGTTTTGCGCTAATTCATTAACACGTTGTATATGTTTTGTATATCGTTGTCTAGTCATCATAATACAAGTCCAGGCTAGATTCTGGTACTTTAAATGTGGCTAGATAATTTGTGTGACATTGTCCAAGATATTTATTTTATTTATTTTTTATAGTGAAAGTTATTCAGTTTGATGTTTAGTTCTCCCCACAAAAACAACAACGACCTCCGGGTACAATATGCAGTGGCCAGTGTGGAAGTCCTTAAATCGGCTTCACACTCAGTTTGGTCGGCAGACCATATTATGGAATAATTTGGGTTATGGGTTCCTGGCTTATCACAATGTGATTGCGGCGACCCAATCCAGTCGATGGGACACCTGCTGGAATGTTCTGTGTTCCGAGCACCTGCACGAGAGAGGACCTAAATACAGCTACACCTACCGCTATCACGCTCGCCGAAAATGTGGCCTGTAAAAAACACCACTGTAGATAGGGTTGCCAGATGGGATTATTAAAATATCTGAGCAAAATATCAAAAAGTCGGGATTTTGGGATTACTTTCGGGACAAATAAATATTGCTAACTAAATCAAAATTTTACTATTTATTATTGAAATTAAAATGATGACAAAGAAACTTAACTTTTTTGGCAAATTAAGAGAATCATGCATGAGCTCGTCGTGAGCATGTCACGACATAGGTGACTTATTTGATGGACATTACCTCAGAAAAAGTATATGTCTAGAATGAGCTTCTCGCTTCTACCGCGGTAGTGTATATTTTCTTTGCTTCTACCGTATAAAACAAACATGCTACGTCAAAATTCAGTCTAACTATTACTCTGCTTGGGTGAAGTGATTTTGAAACCGCGCTATTATTTTAAATGTTTGTTTTGTTAAGAACTTTGTCGAGAAGCTGTTTGTCGGGACATTTTGTTTTTTGTCGGGATTCTGGACATCATATGAAATTTCGGGACAATCCAGACGAATTCCGACCATCTGGCAACCCTAACTGTAGAATCACTGACACGAATAAATAAATAAATAACGCTCACAGGCACATACATTGTAATGATCCCAGCTTTTTGTTATGGGAATCACACAACAACGGCACAAACATAATAACATCCATGACCGAACCGGGATTCGAACCCAGGACCCTGGTTTGGCAGTCCGGCGTAACAACCATTACACCAACCGGGTAGAAGAAGAAAGAACTCTCATAACTTTGTATTCCAAGCTATCGTTATTATTTTTAATTACAAGTAGAATTTAACTTTATCTAAAGTATTTGCGTGTTTGCTATCACTCACAACAATCATAGTATTATTTATAATAACATGTCTTCAGAAAGTCTTTGGTATAAAATGAAGAAAAGCTACCACAAACAGCAATAACAAATTCAGCTTACTTCAAACATGTTCGCTATACGAATTTGTCTGTTTTTGGTCGTCAGCATTGGTGGGTACTCATAGTATATTTTTAGTATCATCATCATCATTATTACCTTACAACGTATCAATTCAAGGAGCAAGTGCGTTCATTTCACTTTTAATAGCTGCACAGTTTTATTTTTTTATGTCATTTTCGCTACTATATTTTTTGAGTACAGTCTAAAAAAGCTCTCTAAATACATGCTTATTTACCACCAATATTTCCGTTAAAATCCTTCCCTAAAGTGTTAAGTAATTAAAATAAATAATTTATAACCGTCACATCATCCCTGTACACCATTCCTGTGCAATACAGGACATCCGTCCTAATGCAGGACACAGATAGGTTTAGGTAAGATTGATGCTGGATTAATCCTTGGGATGAGACCATTGAACGCATGGCATCGCACAGCGTCCTTTTATATCCACCATTAACAAGATGCCTTCATTCGCCGGTAATTTCATTGCAATGATCTTACCTCCCAGTTCCGATCTTACCCCAAAGCACAATACTCCTCTAATATTACTACTGAGAGAAGAGTGAACCATACAATGCAGCCCAGTTGAAGGCAAATTAGTGACAACACTTCTGTGGATCACTGGAACGGATCTACAGGTACTTTGGTTTGGACGACCCAGTCGGTGTAATGGTTAGGTACTATGCCGGACTGCCAAACTATACAGAACCTGGGCTTGAATCCCGGTTCGATCATGGATATTAAATGTTTGTGTTGTTTTATGGTTCCCATAATAGGACCATTGCAAAGTATGTGCCGGGTGAGCTTTATTATTAATTTGGTCAACTGGCTTTTCGGTGAAGGAAAACATCATGAGGAAACCTGCATGCTTCAATTTCGAGGCATGTACTGTACCTACTGTCCATTACAAGTGGCGACGGGCTCACTCCCCGTCACACTGGACAGAGTTTCGGTACTACTAGTGAAACGTGGATGTTCTGAAGTTTCAGAATATCTCTGACTACCCCTCGGGGAATATAGTCGTGAGCATATGCATGCTAATGGTCAACTTTCTGTCAAAATAATACCTATCTATGTAAATAATTTTCAGTGACTGCCAACTGCAGCCGTATAATAAGATCCCCTGATAAGATGGAGGTAGACGTCCCTAACTCCTCTTCAGACCCGGAGGCGAGGGAGCAAGAGTACCAGGACAAGAAGAACGAAGAGGAGGAGTACCTTCAGGGAGAGGGACAGAAATACGATGACAGATATGAGCAGGGTAAAGAAAATAGGTTCGTATATCTACAGTGTAGAAGTGTAGTGTCTACAAAAATAAAATCATTCCTCCTTATAATATAAGTGTAGATTCTACACTAAAGAGGAAAAGAAAGGAAGAGGAAAGGAGAGGAGAGGAAGATGAAAGTTTTTTTTGTTGAACATATAATGTTTATACTTAGATGCGCATATTGTACGGGTGCTTCAGAAATACAGGGTGTATGTGACAGCCTAGCAAATACTGAAACGGTGACCTCAGACCATGAAACTGAACAACTTTCAGTATGAAGCCTACCTCAGGAAATGCGAAAAAAAATCTGCTGCCTCATACATTTTAGTCGGGTAGGTACAGCAGTGTTGCATGGGACAGCTGATTTTTTTCACGTTTCCTGAGGTAGGCTTCATAATAAAAGTTGTTCAGTTTGATGGTTCAGTTCAGCCGATTTTTTTCGCGATTTCGAATGATAATAGATTGAAAAACTATCTTAAGTTTATTGATATATTTCTATTAACAGAGACAAAGATGCGGAAAAGAATCGCGAACAATACGAAAAAGAAAAAGAATATCGCGATAATCAACAAGAAAATGACAACAAAAAAGCAGAAGAAGATTACAAAAACAACAAAGATAAACTAGAAACAGAAAAGCAGGACAGAGAAGAACATTACCACGAGGAACATCAAAACGATGATAGTTACGAGAATAGAGGAAACAAAACAAATGAAGAAATTAATAAAGAATTAGAAAGTAAAGAAGAGAGATACGAAGAAAAGGGCAAGGATAATCTGAATGACAGACAACAAGACATGGAAGAGAGAGAAGGAAATGGAGCATCCATTACTTATGAAAGGGAATAATGATTGAAGAACGTTACAAAGTTTGCTAGTTACTATTTACTAACCTTTGCTTTACAGCAACTATAAATTATTAATTGTGAGCATAACAATGTGTATTTAATTTTATACCTTTATAATTACTTAAAGTGAACTTTGGATCTCTCGTATCAGCATGACCTTTATCCAGTGACAATTTAATCATCATCATCATCATCAGTCTACACAGGGTGTAACAAAACACCCTAGTAATACTTAAGAGGGTGCTTGATACCATCAAACTGAACAACTTTCACTATGGAGCCAACTTCGAAATCGCGAAATTAAAATCTACTGTTTCATACAAAACTGCAATACCGGCTCGACTTGAATGTATGGGACAGCAGATATTTTTTAATTTTTTCTCGATGTTGGGTCCGACATAATCTCTGCATATCATATTCGCAAAACACCATATTCTCTGAACAGCATGTTTAGGTACCATATATCATATTCTCTAAACATAATTTTCACAAAACATCATTAATATTGCATGATTGCATGACGACCCGGTTGGTGTAATGGTTACCACGCCGGACTGCCAAACCAGGGTCTTGGGTTCGAATCCCGGTTTGGTCATGGATGTTATATGTTTGTGCCGTTGTTGTATGATTCCTATAACAAAAAGCCTAAGGCTTACTTGCAGCTTACTTGGCATCATTACTATGTATGTGCCTGTGAGCGTTATTTATTTATTTATATTCTCAATATATCATATTCGCAAAATATCATATTTACGGCTTATAACATTTTCTTACCTGTTTGTACCATAATACAGACACACTCAAGGAAAGGTCTCCACCGACCTAAGCACGAAGTTTTCACCAATGCAAATAAGAGTCTAACTGGGGCACACAGAGTGCGGCAGCGGGCCGGCAGTAGTTGTAAACTATGGAATTATATGCGAGGTGTAGGTGTGTGTGCGATGCTAGATGCAGTCCGGCGCGGCTACGGAACAGCTGATCGGTAGCCGCAGTAACACAGCGCATTTAATATCATAGTTTACAACTACTGCCGGCCCGCAGAGCCGCACTCTGAGTAGCCCAGCCCTAAATCGTTCGTGTCCGGGAAAAGATGACGGAAGCATGGACACCTACACGAATTGTGATAGCAATTATTTTTAAACTTATAATTTACTCCAACTATGATCAGGCTCTAGCGTCTGCTATGTCAGTTAGCAAGACTTACCGTCAGTTGCAGAAACGCTCATTAAAGTAAATCCTTCATTAAATCTCTTGCTGTCACTTTGTGTTTTATCGACGTAGTAAAATCTAGCTAGAGATTTAATGGAGGATTAACTCTAATGAGCGTTTCTGCAACTGACCGATAATGGACGAGTTACACATGAAAACAGAAAAACCAATTTATTTATCGCGATTATTATGTCGCTTCCAGAAGCAAACCCTTACATAAGACATAACGCATTAAATTTTACACTCTGTGTAGATATATAATAAAAAATATAAAGACGAGGAAATAAAATAGAAACATAATACAAAGTATTATAATAGTTATTTGTTATAAAAGAGTGCAAAGTTGCTTTTTAACTGCGTGCTCAATTTTAATGACCGAGCAAGCGAAGGATTCTAAAATTAGATAGAATCCTGAGCGTTTTAGCGGGAATCAAAAGAGCACGAGGTGAAAAATCTTTGCACTCGAGTGCAACACGTAACTATTCATCTCACCTCAGCAAGACTATGGTACAATAATATACTGCGCCTGGTATTCTCTTCCGATCACGTGACTGACACAAGCCTACGTCATCATACCCTTTTACCATGTTTAGCGGCCATTTTTTTGTGACGTAGGCTTGTGTCACTCTGGGAAGACCTTGTTTTTTTAGACTATGAGCAAGACTCTACTCTCTACTCGAGAGCACCTCAGCGAGGGAATGACGTGAAAAGAAAATGGCGCGCGCAAAAAAAAATAAAAAATAAAGTACAGCAAGAAGGTTACACGAGTCTGAGTTTTTAACAAATTAAGAAAGGTTGTCACAAGCTCGGAAAGATTCTGTTTATCATTCGAAATCTGAGTGCAAAAGTGCATTTTATCCCAGCTCCCATATCAATACTGTATTGGTCAATTCGAAAAAAAAAACGACCATTCCCAAATATAGGCCGTAGTCTAAATTAACTTTCGAACGAAACGGCAATATATTGCCATTGCACGGAACTATCCAACTGCTCAACGTGACTTCCGAAGCACGTAGCGCTCGAGTTGAAATACAACTAAAACTGTCACCCATGCAAGGACTGACTGGACCTAATTTTCGTAATCGTTTCCTTAAGATCCACTACGCCAACGACCGTCTTAAATTGTAAAAAGATCATTAAACAACAGAGACGTACCGAATTATAAAGTTTAAAGTATAAAATCTAATTGTTATTGGTCGACTTTCGATCAAACAAGCGGTGCTCCCAGCCTTCACGCTCCACCATCTTTATGTGTATACCATATTTAGACATAGTCACTAATGCTCTAGGTTCTAATTCTAATGTCTCAGGCATTCCCTCCGCTAACTCCATTCGGTACTTCTTTAGTATCGTTACGATTCCTGACAACAATTGCATTTTTGCGAATCGCATTCCTGTGAACAACATTAAAATTATGTAAAAGCAAAATATATGATAATGTATTGCAAGCCACAAAATTACGATAAATCGCTTACCAATGCATATCCGTTGTCCCTCCCCAAAAGGCATGTAAGTATAAGGCTTGATGTTGTGTTTGTTCTCAGGAAGAAACCTCTCTGGACGGAATTGCTCGGGCTCAGGGAAGTGTTCCGGGTTGCGGTGCATATGGTACACGGGCAGGTGGATGCGGACACCCCTGTCTAGATGCAAGCCTGTGGGTAGCGTGTAATCCTTCACAACCTCACGGGTTATGACACTCAGCACAGGGTATAGACGGAGAGCCTCGTCGACACACGCCTCGAGGAATGGCAGCTGTGTGACGCAGTTGTAGTCGAGCTTGTTGTTATTCTTCCGCAAGTATTCGTCCACCTCCTCGAACGCTCTCTTCTGTACGTCTGGATGCTTCGCTAGTTCATAAAGAGTGAAGCTCAGAGCAGTCGCAGAAGTTTCAAAACCAGCCGCGAAGAATATAAAGCACTGCGCTACTAAATATTCATCATCAACTCTTAGCTCAAATTTCTTTGGTTCACCATTTATGTCTCGTGTGAAGCTATCTGTTGATAAGTGACTTTTCTTTGTCCATCCCAAAACTTGGTCGACGAAATCGTTTCTTGAAGTCGGTGTGTGTTTACGACTTTTAAACACACCAGTTAATAATTCGTGAAGGAAAACACAGATACTCTTTGGGAAAGCTTGAAATCCGAGAGCAAAAAATATAGATGGCCACAAAGATCGACCGTTGGTTAGACAGGCTCTAATATTTGAGACTTCGAAAATTTGATGACCTATGATATAGAATGGATTCTTCTTGGGTTCTCCTTCCATAGTGTTTGTATCGACGCCAAACCCGCACGAGCAGATGCAGTCCATCGTGTATCTCGCTATGAGTGATCTCATTTCTTGCATCTGTGATGTTCTGTGCTCTCGGTCGAGCATGTCCTCGAACTCGTGTGAGCATTTTTCTATTAAATAGAACATGTTCTTCATTTTAGCGGACGTAAATAGAGGCGTCATGTGCTGCCGCGTTACCTTCCACTTGTCGCCGTACGTCGCAAACAAATTCAGTCCAACCGGATTTTCCCTGTCAATGTGATCCATTATTTCTCGACTGTTGAAGTAGTAAAAGTCTTTGGTAGTGACAAGCTTAATTATCTCAGGGTCCTGAACCACCAGAGTCGGTTCAGTGCCGAAGAAAGCGCCCACATACGGTTCATTAGGGAACGTGTTACATATTTCCTGCGCAACATGACCATACAGTTTCTTCGTTAGTAAAAATTCGCCATAGTTACCTAGGAAGACAGATGGCTTCAAGTATGGCACTTTTTTCTTCTCCCAGTAGTTAAATTTTCTTTGCGATACATAATAAATTGAAAATAATATAATTATAACGATTAAACTAGCTACCAGTATGATAGGCATGTTGTCTCGTTGTGAAGAGATTAACTCATTTAGCAGCTACTTAAACTTACTGTTTTATGTATCTATTTTTTAATGTCCATAAAACTGAGGTACCTACAATTTGCTGTTCATATTACATTATACTTTTATGACTCATATTTTATGCTTCAATTGTAATAAAATCGTAGGGAACAACATCATAAGCCCGTCATCACCTACTGTTGAACTTAAGCCTTTACCAAGGTGCACTACAAAACTCTATCCTCGGTCTTCCTCATCCAGTCACTCCCCGCTGCATGTTTCAGGTCGGGGCCCTATTTAAAAAACGTGACAAGTCTACTTATTTGTTAAATAACTGGCCAAGTGCGTGTCGGACCACGCGCAGTATAGGGTTCCGTAGTTGCCCGTCATAATATAATATGGACTTTGAAGGAGGTTTTTTTGTTTTATACTACCTACGGTTTAACGACTAATAAAGTCTAAAAAGTACATTTCATAAGTTGATCGACTATTACTCGTAAACTTGTAAAGCCTACTTAGCGGTGACAATTTTCCTTTTAATTTCGTTATGTACAGGGTGTAACAAAAGACCCTAGTAATACTTAAGGGAGTGCTTCAGACCATCAAACTGAACAATTTTCCCTATGGAGCCAACATCGAAATCGAGAAAAAAAAATCAGCTCTTTCATACAAAACTGCAGTACCGTCTCGACTCAAATGTATGGGACGGCAGATTTTTTATTTTTTCTCGACGTTGGCTCCATAGTGAAAGTTGTTCAGATTGATTGTCTGTAGCACCCCCTTAAGTATTACTAGGGCGTTTTGTTACATCCTGTATACTACTGCCATGATTTTTTTCACATATCCAGCTTAATATTTCGCTAACGGATCCCTAAATCGAAAAATGGTTTTCCCACACCCATAATATTTTTAAACGACCTATCCAACGATACCCCATAACATGAGATTGACGAGAAAAAAAAATGTCTTCCCCACTTCACGTGTAGGGGAGGTACCCTAAAAAAATTTATTTTTCAAGAATTTATTTTACCACTTTGTCGGTGTAATTAATATATATGTATACCCATGCCAAATTATAGCTTTCCAGTACTAAGCGTCTCTGAGCTAAGCCGCGGACAGACGGACGGACGGACGGCGGACGGACGGACAGACGGACGGATCTGGCGAAACTATAAGGGTTCCTTGTTGACTTCGGAACCCTAAAAACCCTATATTTACAAACAACAATATGAGTTAATATTACTTGAAATAAAATAAATGATTTATTTATGTGCCCGCGACTTCGTCCGCGTGTATTTCGTATACAAACAGAGAATACGATTTTCCATACAAACTTTTACACCCCTTCACATTATGTAGCCCAGTTTCGTTAGTTTACCTCTTCTATATTCTACTAATTGTTTCCTGCGACTTCATTTGCGTGGAATCTCAGGGTTCAAGCTATCTCTGCCTAGGTATATCATCGAAATCGGTTCAGCGGTTTAGCCGTAAAAATACATTTGTAATACTTATAATTATTAATTTAATTAATTTTTCGCAGAACCGATGGCCGGTGGGGCCGAAAAGTTCTCGAGTGGCGACCGCGTACCGGAAAGCGCAGCGTGGGTAGGCCCCTCACACGGTGGACCGACGACCTGGTGAAGGCGGCGGGAAAACGTTGGATAAGGGCAGCGCAGGACCGGTCGTTATGGCGATCCTTGGGGGAGGCCTATGTCCAGCAGTGGACGTCCATCGGCTGAGATGATGATGTTGATGATTAATTTACTAGTATGGATAGTGCTTGCAAAGCTTGTTATAATACAATATATATAATAGCTGCCTATCAAAAGGTTGGGTGAGATGATAAAATATAAATAATAAAAATTTAAACAAACTTCAAAACTAAAAAAGTAAAAAACAATATTGCAGTCGTTGACTTTTACGTTCGCATCTACAGGGTGTACAATAAAATGGGACAGCTACTCAAAGGGGTGCTTCAGACCATCAAACTGAACAACTTTCTCTATGGGACCAATATCGAAATCTCGAAAAAAAAAATCGCTCTCCCATACAAAACTGCAAACATAACTCGACTGAAATGTATGGGACAGCAGATTTCTTTTTCGCGATTTCGATATTGGTCCCATAGAGAAAATTGTTCAGTTTGATGGTCTGAAGCACCCCTTTAAGTAGCTGTCCTATTTTATTGTACACCCTGTATAAGAATATTAATTTTTGCTATCGGAGAGTCGGTGTCAAGCCGGTACGATTCGCAACTGGGCGGCCTGCGGAAATTTTTTGGCTTGGCTTTACACCGACTCCAATAACACAAATTAATATGGGACCACCTCTGAAGTATGACCTACCAAACAAAAAAAGAATCATCAAAATCAACTCATAATTGGCAGAATGATCGCGTAACAAATATACAAAAAAATCACATACGGATCGAATTGAGAACCTCCTCCTTTTTTGTGAAGTCGATTAAAAAGTACATGCAGGAGATGGTACATACATCAGTGCACGCTTATTCCCAAATATAAGCCGCAGTCTAAATTAACTTCCGAATGAAACGCCAATACATTGCCATTGCACGGAATTGTCCAACTGCTGACTTCCGTGATTACGTGACTTCCGAAGCAGGAGGGCGCTCCAGTTGAAATACAACTAAAACTGTCACCCATCCAAGGACTCGTCATCATCATCTCAGCCGATGGACGTCCACTGCTGGACATAGGTAGGCCTCCCCCAAGGATCGCCACAACGACCGGTCCTGCTCTGCCTTCATCCAACGGGTTCCCGCCGCCTTCGCCAGGTGTGCGATTTTTGAATCTCATACGTTGAACTCAGCAGTTTAAAATGGATGGAGATAAGCATCTTTCTACTGCTCATTTGACTTTCAAAAATTGCACTCCTGGAGTATGATTTTTTAATGTCAAATCAGCAATAGAAAGATGCACGTCTCCATAGTAATATTGACATTTTCAATTGCTGAGTTCAAAGAATGAGTTTTTAAAATCGCACTCCTGGTCGTCCAAGAACTGACTGGACCTAATTTAATGATGTTTCCGATAACGAAGATCCACTACGCCAACGTTGACATCTTTTAAAAACGAATGTACACAAGGCGACACATCAAGCTATTATCAGACGATAACGGCGGCGGCGACGGCGTTATTTTCAGACGATTCCAATTGTATAAATTGTCCGGTCACAAAATCAATGCTAAATCGTCACCAAAATCATTTGATAGTTCACTATTTTAGTCCTTATTTGGTAGCCACGCGCGCACTTTCGGTCGAACCGCGTCGCATGGCAAGGTCGCCATGCAAGGATGGGCGTTAATAAACAGCTCAGAGACGTGTGGTTCGTTATACGTATGCTTTAATAATAATCCAATAATATTGAGTACATTGATACTTATAATTACTTACTCCACTACAAGCTATACAAAACCAAATTAAGCTGGCCGCGCCTAGGTCGAGTAACGAATAACGTCGCGCGTCCAGCTTATGTTGGTTTTGTATAGCTTGACGTGTCGCCGTGCGTACGTACACACGGCGACAGATCAACCTACCCATAGTTGAACTCTATGTTCATGGACATAAGATCGAACTATGGGTAGGTTGATCTGTCGCCGTGTGTACCTAATTATAAAGCTTAAAGTATACAATCTAGTTGTCATTGGTCGATTTTCGATCGAACAAGCGGTATTCCCAGCCTTCACGCTCCACCATCTTTATGTGTATACCACATTTAGACATAGTCACTAATGCTCTAGGTTCAAATTCCAATGTCTCAGGCATTCCCTCCGCTAACTCCATTCGGTACTTCTTCAGTATCGTCACTAGTCCTGACAACAATTGCATTTTTGCGAATCGCATTCCTGTGAACAAATAAGATTAAAATTATGTAAAACCAAAAAATATAATGATGTATTGCAAGCCTCCAAATTATGATAAATCGCTTACCAATGCAGATCCGTTGTCCCTCTCCGAAAGGCATGTAAGTATAAGGCTTGATGTTGTGTTTGTTCTCAGGAATAAACCTCTCTGGACGGAATTGCTCGGGCTCAGGGAAGTGTTCCGGGTTGCGGTGCATATGGTACACGGGCAGGTGGATGCGAACACCCCTGTCTAGACGCAAGCCCGTGGGTAGCGTGTAATCTTCCACCACCTCACGGGTTATGACATTCAGCACAGGGTACAGACGGAGAGCCTCGTCGACACACGCCTCGAGGAATGGCAGCTGTACAACACAGTCGTAGTCGAGCTTATTGTTATTCTTCCGCAAGTATTCGTCCACCTCCTCGAGCGCTTTCTTCTGAACATCAGGATGTTTCGCTAGTTCATATAGAGTGAAGCTTAGAGTAGTCGCAGAAGTTTCAAAACCAGCCGCGAAGAATGCAATACACTGCGCTACTAAATATTCATCATCAACTTTTAGCTCAAATGTCTTTGGTTCACCATTTATATCCCGTGTGAAACTATCTGTTGATAAGTGGCTTTTCTTTGTCCATCCCAAAACTTGGTCTACGAAATCGTTTCTTGAAGTCGGTGTGTATTTACGACTTTTAAACACACCAGTTAATAATTCGTGAAAGAAAACGCTGACACTCTTTGGGATACCTTGAAATCCGAGACCAAAAAATATAGATGGCCATAAAGATCGACCGTTGATTAAACAGGCTCTAATGTTTGAGACTTCGAAAATTTGTTGACCCATTACGTAGAATGGATTCTTCTTGGGTTCTCCTTCCATAGTGTTTGTATCGACGCCAAACCCGCACGAGCAGATGCAGTCCATCGTGTATCTCACTATGAGTGATCTCATTTCTTGCACTTGTGATGTTCTGTGCTCTCGTTCGAGCATGTCCTCGAACTCGTGTGAACATTTTTCTAATAAATAGAACATGTTCTTCATTTTAGCGGCCGTGAATATAGGCGTCATGTGTTGCCGCGTCACCTTCCACTTGTCGCCGTATGTCGCAAACAGATTCAGTCCAATCGGATTATCCCTGTCAATGTGATCCATTATTTCTCGACTGTTGAAGTAGTAAAAGTCTTTGGTAGTAACAAGCTTAATTATCTCAGGGTCCTGCACCACCAGGGTCGGTTCAGTGCCGAAGAAAGCGCCTACATACGGTTCCTTTGGGAACGTGTTACATATTTCCTGCGCAACTTGACCATACAGTTTCTTAGTTAGTAAAAATTCACCGTAGTTACCTAGGAAGGCAGATGGCTTCAAGAATGGCACTTTTTTCTTCTCCCAGTAGTTAAATTTTCTTCGTGATACATAATAAATTATTGAAAATAATATAATTATAATAACGATTAAGCTAGCTACGAGTAGGATAGACATGTTGTATTGTTGTGAACAGATTATCTTATTTGGCCGTTTCTTGACCTACTGCTTTATATATATCGTAGTTATCCTACTTTATGTAAACAGAGTACAGGAGCGCAGTCAGATTCTAGTCTAGGGGTTCTAGATTGAGCGGCGGACCGAGCTGAACATTTTAAATAGTTATCTGCAATCTACCGAATTATTTATTACTATTATTTGTATGTCTTTTCCTTATCTCGGGACATAAGTGTCCCGGACCTTTGGGAGGCGTGCGTGGGGCCGAAATGGGCCAAAGCCAACACGTAGAGGCCCGTCAGACAATTTGATCTAAATGGAAATGTGACACCAACCGGCAACTATCCCAGTATACACTATAGACGCGCATCCAAAGCAGCCCCCGGTCAGTGTCGGACTATTGTAAGGAGTGGAAAGAAACAAAATCTGGGCTATTGGGGTGGGGTGCTAGTGGAACAGGTAACTATGTTTTGAACGGGACTATGACGCCTGCCTGATTAATTTATATTAAACACGGAAAAAATGGCAGACAGTGACTCGCCAACTCAAAATGAATGGGCCCCCGAAAATGGCCGCTCGCACGTAGCGACAAGGGGGCAACATTTCCTGAGCGGCTTAGAGGGGAGAGATGCTTCTGGACTTTAAACGACCATCACTTCAGTCTCGAACGGCTAATCAGGTGCCCACTCGCCTCTTAAGCAACACCATCCACTTTTCGAGCATATAGCTCTTGCGACTCCAACCTAAAAGCCGGCCAATAAAGGCAAGCACAGAGGTGGGGGATCTGATCCTCTTGGGGTCCACTCCGACCGGCCAGTGAAGGCAAGTCGGAGACGAGGATCAGGGACTCCCCCCGGGAGCACTCGGGCCCGTGGTGTCGCCACTCGCCAACAGCTCGCCACTCACCAACGCTCTCCACAAGCTGCCCTGCGGGTATTATTATTGTTATTATAACACTTTATTGTACACACTGACATAAAAATACAGAAATTTGAGAAAACATGTACAAATCACAAAGGGCGAGCTTATCTCTGAAGAGATTTCTTCCAGCCGACCCGCAAAAGAGAAAGTTGATAATTAACAAGGCAAACTAATAAGTTTGCCTTGTTAATTATCAACTTTCTCTTATATATTTATTTATGGTTTGTTTGTACACAATAGTGTACAAACAAACCATAAATAAATATATTATACAATACATACCTACAACATACAATATCATTTAAGGTAGAGAAAGATCGTGCTCTTTCGTTCTCTTTTTAAATATAGCAATAGTCTCAGAGTCGCGAATGTCGGCGGGGAGTGAGTTCCACAACCGAGTAGCATGGATGGTGAAGGAGTAGGAGTAGAAGTCGGTGGAGTGGGATGGGATACTAAGCTGGGTACGGATGTGGGATCGGCAAGGTTTGTCAGGAGGACGGGAGAAGGAGAAGCGTTCACGGAGATAATTAGGATATTAAGGATTGTGAAGGATGTTGTATAGAAGAGGATGAGGATGTATAAATAAGGATGTGGATTTAAAATTTTTCTTTTATAACTTTATTAAAAAGTTATAATATAAAGGTTCGATGATATCCTTGGATGTTTGTAAAATACTTGTAAAGTTTTTTTTTTAACCTCAATAGGTTTGTTTGCCTGTTCGACTCTTAATCTAAAGATTTAGGCAACAAACGATATCCGGAGTCCACAGACTCAAGTTAGAAATGGAGTTAGGGCATACAGAAATTGAGTTTTCTATAAAATTAGTGAATTTATTTAGTTAGGCGGTGTGGGTACAATTTATGGTCCTAGGTGCATTATTTCATCTTCTTCATTTTCTTGTTAATATTACGTTGATCTTTTATTGTTCATATTACTGAGGTACTTGTTTACAATTTGCTGTTTATTGAAGAAATAATTATAAGTACTTACTATTTAGGGTTTTCATCCTTTTTATCTTGAGAGTAACTTATACTATTCATTCCGCGTAACATTATTTTAATGAGATGAGATTGAGGACGAGGATGATCTTTTGATTTTTCTGAGGGGAGCAACGGACTTTCTGAGGTGCCCACTAGCTACGCCTACGAATTTGGCTATGATTGTAACTCTGTTGGTCTAATGCATGCAGTACCTACAGTAATAAAAAGTTAAGCCAGAGCGAGCGAAGCGAGCTCGAAATTTTTTCAAACTTATGTCTGGCTACTACTGCATTTTTGGGCAAGAATTGTGTCCCCATGTGCATGGCCCTACGGGCCGCCCCCTTGAAACGGCCGCCCTTAGCACTTGCCCATTTTGCCCTTATGAGATTACGGAATACATATATATATCACTGTGTTTCACATATAAGGCGACTTGTCACGTTTAATAAATAGGGCCCAGGAGTGCGATTTTTGAAACTCTTTCGTTGAACTCAGCAGTTGTAAATGACAAAATTAGTATGGAGATACGCATCTTTCTGCTGCTGATTTGACTTTCAAAAATCGAACTCCTGGAGTATGATTTTTGAAAGTCAAATCAGCAGTAGAAGGATGCATACCTCCATAGTAATTTTGACATTTTCAACTGCTAAATGAGATTCAAAAATCGCACTCCTGACTGCATATTTATTATACTTTTCTATTTTATTAGGCGCGCCGTGAACTAATTATGGTGGGCCACTGAATGAAAATCTCAAATGGGATCGGGGACCACAACATGTTAATCTAGAATATACATTTAGGGCCACAAACACTAAAGGCAACGGCCAGTTAACTTTTATTTAACCTATCGATAGTGGGCAGTTCAAACGCGAGATAAAATAACACAATTGAACTCACAATTGAAATTAACATGCACTTTTTAAAATAATATTATTTGATGTTTCTCTTATGTTTGTTTTTTCTTTCACCATCGTCAACTTCAGCCTATATTTATGTCCATGTACTGAACAAAATATGATAAGTACATCATCATTTCGAAACATGGACTCTCACTGCGTGTGATCAAAGTTTAAGTCGCACAAAGAGCAATGGAAAGAAATGCTAGGAATCACACTTCTGGACCGATTTTCGAATGTCGATATCAGACGCAGAACAAAGGTGTTTGATATCGGCAAGCGGATTTCGACTATGAAAAGTGGAGGCGGGCGGAGACACTTGGCCAGGCGGAATGATAGCAGATAGACGAGGGCAGTGTCAGAGTGAAAAATAATGGCAAAAGTGACAGGCGATCACCCAAACCCCTTTTGTCGCTCTTCCATTCTGTCGCACTTCCGTGAGTCGAGCATGTGTCGCATTCCCGTGATTCGCACTGTCGACATGTTGCACTCCCGTGATTCGCAATTTTGAAATGTCGCACTTCCGTGATTCGCGATTTGTGTGTCGCACCTCCGTGATTCGCTCTTTGATTATGTCGCACTTCCGTGATTCGCTCATTGGTAGTGTCGCAACTCTGGGGTAACATCAGTGGCGGCCGTGGGAGGGGGAACGGTCAGTGGGCAGACCAGCAGCCAGGTGGTCGGATGACATTTGTAGAGTAGCCGGCAAGCAGTGGATGAGACTAGCGTGGGACCGTTCTAGTTGGCGTGAAAATTAAGAGGCCTATAGGTACCCAGCAGTTGGGTTTACCGGGCTGATATTCCCACCGAAGGGCACAGGCCTACTCTCAAGGAGGGTGTATGGGCGTTAGTACACCACGCGTTTCCAATATTGCCCAATGTGGATTGTTAAACTTCACATACGCAACAGGATTTCTTCTTCTTCGTATTTAGGTTTCCTCACGGTGTTTTCATTCAATAGTACTCCATTGTATTACGTAAATAAGTTAGAAAAACACATGTGTACATGGTAGTTCAGAGACTAAACGGCAGCAGATACGTCGTAAGGTCATCTTCAGGTCAAGATTCAAGGTCAGGATCAGCCTTACAGCTGATCGTACATTTTTTACAGACCTTTAATCATCAGTAACTCCTAAACCGACTAGAGTTATGCAGGTAGACCTGGTCCATCCCCATCACAGAGAAGCTCTACACCCCATAAACACTGAATCAGCCTTGCTGCTGATGGTTGCAAAAAGTACACTTATCTCTCGGAATATAATTTCACCTCTGACCTGGCTTTTATAAATAAACTAGCGACCCGCCCTGCTTCGCACGGGTGCAATGCTGATATTATAAACCTTTCTCTTGAATCTCTATCTATTAAAAAAACGGCATCAAAATCCGTTGCGTCGTTTTAAAGATCTAAGCATACATAGGGACAGACAGCGGGAAGCGACTTTGTTTTATACTATGTAGTGATGATAAATATTTACTTACATTTTTTATTCGGGAAACAAATTAGTCGATAAAAAAAAAGATATACACACTATCACTCAATCAATTGTTGACACTTTATTTTACATAAAAAAACATAGTTTTAAAAGAGTAAACAGACAGTAAATATACAGGGTGAAATTGATATCATTGGCATCCTTTTAAACTAAGAGTCTACCCATCAAACTGAATAACTTTTACTATGGGAGCAAACCGAACGAAGCAAAAAAAAATCTGCTGTTGCATACATTTGAGTCGCGTACGCATCGCAGTTTAGTATGGGACAACAGATTTTTTAGTTGCTCCGATCGGTTTGCTCCCATAGTAAAAGTTGTTCAGTTTGATGGGTAGACTCTTAGTTTAAAAGGATGCCAATGATATCAATTTCACCCTGTAGATGGTAGGTACAAAAAGAGGCGATCTTATAGCACATCACCACGGCATGGCAACCTCTTCTTCTAAGTCGTAACCTCATGGCTGAGGGCAACTATCAATATACAAACACAATAGACCAGCAATTATACACTATCTGCTAAAAATAATTTAAAATTAATTGAAAATATTTGTATTAAATAAAAGTTTGATTATTAGCTTGAAATTAAAAGCCTATGCCTAAAACTGACGCCTTTTTTCTTTTTTTATCGCGGCCATCAATCAAACTTGAATATTTTGAAAACAACACTTGTCTTGTTATTACAAATTTCTCGGAACTCAGTCCGAACTGAGATATAAAGGCTTGAAGTGCGCGTAATGGTAATATTTTCAACTTCGAGCCTTTATATCTCCGTCCTGAGTTTAGGGATATACAAACATGCTTGGAAATGTGAGCATTATTTTGACAACCTTCTTCGAGATAAATCTGCTGCTGTTGCTGTACTGGCCAAATACATGCGCGCAGCGCCCGGCAATGTTTGTATGAAAATCCATATCTGACGTGTTTAGCGGCCAAATAAATTACATAGTAAACTCATATCTGTCGTGTAATTTAAAAATGGAACGATCTTTTTCTCCTAAACATGGCGACCAAGGAAGTAACTCATCAAAGGTTTTATTTAAATTTCGAACTGGCTTGCAAATAGAAAGCTGTTTATTGAAAAAAAAATAACAAATTGTTGTTCGTTGTTCGTCATTGATTTTGAAAAGAGTTTTAATTTCTGCGAATTATTTGAGAAAATTTACTGTTTTAATTTCCGCGCATTATTTGAGAAAAGTACTATACAAGCCTTGGCCACAACTAGGCATTGATGGACTTACGGATGTGTGCCTCGGCTTCGCCTCGGCCCACATTTACACGTTCGTCCATCAATGCCTCTGTTGCTGGCCGCTGCAGTAATGTACTATTGTTTGTTACTTTATTCTGAAATAAAATATTCAAGTTTGGTTGCTGGCCGCGCCAAAAACAACGGCAAAAAATAAGGCGCCAACCTTACATACAAAGCCCACATTGTCTTTTAATAGATCTTATGTAGAACTTCTAACATTAGAATAAGTATTTACTAACAACATTATGAGTCAAGTCAGTGACTGTACTTGAAATAAAATAAAGTATTGATTTACTGCTGTTGTCAAGACTCAGTCCACGTGAATTTCGGATACGAACAGAGAATACAATTTTCCATACAAACTTTCAACCCCGTTATAGCCCCGTTTTGAGGAGTCTTTCGTTAGTTCACCTCTTCTATATTCTACTATTCTACTAGTTGTTTCCTGTGACTTCATCTGCTTGGAATCTCAGGGATTAAGCTATCTCTACTCTCTCTCTCTCTCTCTCTCTCTCTCTCTCTCTCTCTCTCTCTCTCGTAAGTGACAGCCTACGTTGAACTCAGACCATCAAACTGAACAACTTTCACTATGGAGCCAACCTCAGGAAACGCGAAAAAAAATCATCTGTCCCATTCAAAACTGCTGTACCTACCCAACGAAAATGTATGGGACAGTTGAATTTTTTCCGCGTTTCCTGAGGTAGGCTCCATAGTGAAAGTTGTTCAGATTGATGGCCTGCGTTCACCGTTTCAGTATTTGCTAGGCTGTCACTTACAGTGTGTACCTATACCAAATTTCGTCGAAATTAGTTCAGCGGTTTAGCCGTGAAGACATAACAGACAAAGAGAGAGACTTATGCATTTGTAATAATTATTAGTATATATGGTGCCTGCAAAGCTTGACAATGATATAATACAATATAATTATATGATAGTAAAAATAAGATAAAATCATATATCAAATGACAGGCTGAGGCAAGGACTGACCGTTTCCGATAATGAAGATCCACTACGCCAACGACCGTCTTAAATTGTAAAAAAATCATTAAACGATGAATCTCTTAAAATTACTGGCCATGTGCGTGTCGGACCACGCGCAGAATAGGGTTCCGTAGTTGCCCGTCACAATATAATATGGACTTAGAAGGAGGCTTTTCGCTTTATTCTACGGTTTAACGGCTAATAAAGTCTAAAAAGTACATTTTATAAGTTGATCGACTATTACTCGTAAACTTGTAAAGCCTTAGCGGTGATAGTTTTCCTTTTAAATTCGTTATAAGTATGCTATTGCCATGAATTTTTTCACATCTCCAACTACAGCCGTTGAGCTGGGAGAGGGGGGGGGACACTTGCCTCTAACCAAAATTTTCGCTTTAAAGCTTAATATTTCGCTAACGGATCCCTAAATCTGTGCCTAAATCGAAAAATGGTTTTCCCAAACCCATAATATTTTTAAAAGACCTATCCAACGATCCCCACAACATGGGATAGACGAAAAAAAAAATGTCATCCCCACATCGGTACCCTAAAAATAAATATTTCTCAAGATTTTATTTTACCACTTTGTTAACGTGATTAATATGTATACCCATGCCAAATTATAGCTTTCCAGTTCTAAGCGTCTCTGAGCTAAGCCGCGGACAGACGGACGGACGGACGGACAGATGGACGGACATGGCGAAACTATAAGGGTTCCTTGTTGACTTCGGAACCCTAAAAACGAATTAACGTATACCGAATTATAAAGTTTAAAGCATATAATCTAGTTGTTATTGGTCTACTTTCGATCGAACAAGCGGTGTTCCCAGCCTTCACGCTGCACCATCTTTATCTGTATACCACATTTAGACATAGTCACTAATGATCTAGGTTCAAATTCTAATGTCTCAGGCATTCCCTCCGCTAACTCCATTCGGTACTTCTTCAGTATCGTCACGAGTCCTGACAACAATTGCATTTTTGCGAATCGCATTCCTGTGAACAAAAAATATAAAAATTATGTAAAAGCAAAGAAATAGAATATGTATTGCAAGCTTCAAAATTATGATAAATCGCTTACCAATGCCGCACGGGGGCGTGGCTATACTGTGGCGCCGCGCCGCCTTTCCCTCCGTGTCCGTCATACAGTGTGACAACCAGAGAATATGTGCAATTAAAATTCAATCCGGTGATCGATCTTTCGTAGTGATGAGTGTTTATATGCCCACAGACACGGCGGAAAATCTTGTTATTTTCACGGAATGTATGAGTTCGATTCGTGCAATTATCGAGAGTGAAGATGTAGGTTGTGTGTACGTGTTAGGTGACTTTAACGCTCACCCTGGACAGCCTTTTGGTAAGGAACTTTTGTCATTTTGTACTGAACAAGACTGGTTATGTGCTGACATGGAAAAAATTGGACTAAATCTGAACTGTTACACTTATGTTAGCGATACTCATGGATGCCACCGCTGGTTAGACCATTGCATAGTTACCAAAGCGGCATGGAACACAGTGGAAAAAGTAAATGTGTTATATGATATTTATTGGTCAGATCATCTTCCGCTGCTAATTGAATGTAACTTAAGTATTTTGAAACCAAAAACAGTTGGTACTAGCAAGGTCCGAAATAATGTTCTGTGGGGAGACAGAGATAGTGTCCAGACTGCTAAATATACAGATCTTTGTCATAATAGCTTAAGAAAAATTGACTTTCCTGTTGCATGTCAGGAGTGTAGTGAACATATGTGTAAAATCGATGACCATAAAAATGTTATAGATCTTTTGTACCATGACATTGTACGGTCACTTTCTGAAGCGGCTGCGACCACTAACACCCGGCCAATTGGTAAAAACCATGGCACTAGTAAAAAGCAATATGTAACAGGTTGGAACAAGCATGTCAGAGATGCACACGGGCAGGCGAGGCGAGATTATGAAATGTGGATACTAAAGGGGAGACCAAAAAGTGGTAATTGTTATATTGAGATGTGTAATAGTCGTAAAGTGTTTAAGGCTAAACTAAACTGGTGTGTTAAAAATCAAGAGCAAATTAAAATGGACATTTTGGCTACAAACCACAGTAGTAAACGTTTTGACCGATTTTGGAAGGCTGTGGGAAAGCAGAACACCAAGCCTGCCATGCCCGTGAGCATCGATGGGGTGAGTGAGCCCGAAGCTATAGCGAACGTTTTCCGGGAGCATTTCCGAGTGGCTGCACAGCCTGTGACGCGTGCCGAGTCCTCGCACGGGACCTCTCTTTCTGACCGTGACCGTCCGCCGACGTTGCTCATCACGGCCAAACAAGTAGGGCGGGTGATCTCTCACATGTCCAGGGGGAAATCTCCTGGACACGACGGGCTTAGTGTGGAGCACCTCAAACATGCTGGGGCTCACTTGCCTCGGGTGTTGGCACTGCTATACAATCTCTGTTTGCGACACTCGTATTTACCACCAGACCTCATGAGAACGATTGTAGTACCGGTTATAAAGAACAAGACGGGAGATGCATCTGATAAGACGAACTATAGGCCCATTTCGCTAGCAACTATCATAGCGAAGGTGCTTGACGGAGTGCTTGATAAGGAGTTGGATAAGCATATAGGCCTGCATGATGCCCAGTTCGGGTTCAGGGCAGGTTTATCAACTGAAAGTGCTATCCTGGCGCTCAAGCACACCGTCAAGTACTATACAGACAGAAGTACCGATGTATATGCATGCTTTTTGGACCTATCAAAAGCGTTCGATCTGGTGTCCTACCCGGTACTATGGGACAAGATGAAGGGGATGAATCTCCCGTCGGAGGTCATTGACATCTTCGGTCACTGGTACGGAAACCAGGTCAACTATGTGCGATGGGCGGATGAGTGTTCGGTGGAGTACAGGTTGGAGTGCGGCGTGAGGCAGGGCGGGCTGTCGTCTCCAAAGCTCTTCAACCTGTACATGGACCAGCTGATCCGTGAGCTCAGCAGCATGCACGCGGGATGCTCTGTTGATGGTACTAACATCAATAACATCAGCTACGCGGACGATATGGTGCTGTTGAGCCCATCGGTCAGTGCACTCAGGAGACTGTTGCAGGTGTGCGAAACTTACGCTGAAACTCACGGGTTGAAGTACAACACCAAAAAGAGTGAGCTCCTAGTGTTCGCCGCGGGTAGCAGCGCTCCACAGGTAGTGCCGCCTGTCAAGCTGTACGGAACTGCGCTGACGAGAGTCGAACGGTTCAAATACCTGGGTCACATCGTTACAGAGGACCTGAAGGATGACCAGGACATAGAGCGGGAACGTAGGGCGTTGGCGGTCAGAAGCAATATGCTCGCCCGTAGGTTTGCTCGTTGCACAGAACAAGTTAAAATAACCCTGTTTAAAGCCTTCTGTCAATCATTCTATACGAGCAGCCTATGGGTAAGATATACGCAGAAGGCCTACAGCACCCTACGTGTCCAATACAACAATGCATTCAGGATGCTTTTGGGGCTGCCGCGCTTCTGCAGTGCATCTGGTATGTTCGCCGAGGCTCGTACTGACGGGTTTCACGCGATAATGCGAAAGAAAGTGGCATCGATGATGAGCAGAGTTCACGGCAGCACTAACAGCATCCTGAAGGCGGTCGGAGGTAAACACGAGTGTCCTATTGCCCACCACTGGACAACGGTGCTGATGGCGTAGTTTCTGTTCTCATCTCAACTTTGTTAAATATTCTGACTCTGTACCTGCTATCCAATGTAATATAATAATAATTGAACTACACTCCTATTAATTTTATAATGCACTATTTTTATTTTTTATTTAATAATTATAATGAGATGAGACTATTTATATACTAAATTTTGACATTGTTTACATTCTTGACCACAACTTTTTGACATTTTCCATTATTTATTTATTATTGCAATTATCACAATTTTTATCATGTAATGTTGAACTTGAAGTCTCATATACTAACCTAGTAAGTAAGCAATACTAACAATGAAATTTAATTTGTGACATTGCTATGGAATTTATGTTCTGAAATAAATGATTTGATTTGATTTGATTTGATTTGAATGCAGATCCGTTGTCCCTCTCCGAAAGGCATGTAAGTATAAGGCTTGATGTTGTGTTTGTTCTCAGGAAGAAACCTCTCCGGACGGAATTGCTCGGGCTCAGGGAAGTGTTCTGGGTTGTGGTGCATGTGGTACACGGGCAGGTGGATGCGAACACCCCTGTCTAGACGCAAGCCTGTGGGGAGCGTGTAATCTTCCACCACCTCACGGGTTATGACACCCAGCACAGGGTACAGACGGAGAGCCTCGTCGACACACGCCTCGAGGAATGGCAGCTGTGTGACGCAGTTGTAGTCGAGCTTGTTGTTATTCTTCCGCAAGTATTCGTCCACCTCCTCGAACGCCCTCTTCTGAACATCTGGATGCTTCGCTAGTTCATACAGAGTGAAGCTTAGAGTAGTCGCAGAAGTTTCAAAACCAGCCGCGAAGAATACAAAGCACTGCGCTATTAAATATTCATCATCAACTTTTAGCTCAAATTTCTTTGGTTCACCATTGATGTCTCGTGTGTAACTATCTGTTGATAAGGAACTTTTCTTTGTCCATCCCAAAACTTGATCTACGAAATCGTTTCTTGTAGTTGGCGTGTATTTACGACTTTTAAACACACCAGTTAATAATTCGTGCAAGAAAACGCTGATAGTCCTTGGTACAGCTTGAAATCCGAGAGCAAAAAATATAGATGGCCACAAAGATCGACCGTTGTTTAACCAGGCTCTTACGTTTGAGACTTCAAAAATTTCTTGACCAATTACGTAGAATGGATTCTTCATGGGTTCTCCTTCCATAGTGTTTGTGTCGATGCCAAACCCGCACGAGCAGATGCAGTCCATCGTGTATCTCACTATGAATGATCTCATTTCTTGGACATGTGATGTTCTGTGCTCTCTGTCGAGCATGTCCTCGAACTCGTGTGAGCATTTCTCTATTAAATAGAACATGTTCTTCATTTTAGCGGACGTGAATAGAGGCGTCATGTGCTGTCGCGTCGCCTTCCACTTGTCGCCGTACGTCGCAAATAGATTCAGTCCGATCGGATATTCCCTATCGATGTGGTCCATAATTTCTCGACTGTTGAAGTAGTAAAAGTCTTTGGTTGTGACAAGCTTAATTATCTCAGGGTCCTGCACCACCAGGGTCGGTTCAGTGCCGAAGAAAGCGCCCACATACGGTTCATTAGGGAACGTGTTACATATTTCTTGCGCAACTTGACCATACAATTTCTTCGTTAGTAAAAATTCGCTATAGTTACCAAGGAAGGCAGATGGCTTCAAGTATGGAACTTTTTTCTTCTCCCAGTAGTTAAATTTTCTTCGTGATACATAATAAATTATTGAAAATAATACAATTATCACGATTAAACTAGCTACCAGTAAGATAGACATGTTGTCTTCTTGTGAACAGATTGCCTTATTTGGCAGTTACTTAACTTACTGCTTTATATATCGTAATAATCCTAGTCATCCTACTTTATGTAAACAGAGTACAGGGCCGAAGTCAGAGCGACGCAATCAATTTGCTTTCAGTCACTTTTCCACTTCAAAAACTTCTTGTTTAGTTTAGTTGTTATAATAAACAATCATTATAATTTAATAACAAACGACATACTACAGGTTATAAATTGTCTTGCGCCATATTCGTGGTTTAATGAACCAAGAATATGGCACTCTCATATAAATAACGAAGATAATGTGATTTCTTATGTCAAGAAATCTTTTTTACCCACCTCGAGTGCTACGCCGGCAAGGCGTACCGGAGGCACACGATCGGGAAGATTTATTTTTTTTTCTGTTTATTTTTTTTAATTGGAGTTTTTAACCCTGAGGTTATGTCAGCCCTGTCAGTTCGGGAAGATGTGTGCCCTCTTTAAATATAAGCAATTCGCTCTTATTAGAGTTATATTTTAAGCCGTGTGCCGCCCCGTACGCCTCACAGGTAGACAGTAGTCTTCTCAGTGTGCTAATCGAGGGACTCAGTAGCACCATGTCATCAGCGTAGCTGATATTATTGAGACATTGTGTCGTCGATGTATCATCCGAGGTCTCTGCTGAGTCGCTCGATGAACTGGTTGACGTACAGGTTGAGCAGGAGAGGCGAGCTCAGCCCCCCTGCCTCACCCCGCACTCCAACACATACAGACCACCGGCCCATCTCACCTGGTTTTTTGGTGTTTGTACCAGAATTGAAAGAAGGAGATGCATTCCGCCGGCACACCCGCGCCCTCCAGCTTGTCTGAGAGCAGATCATACAGGTCAAACGCTTTAGACAAGTCCAGAAAGCACGCGTATACCGGCATCGTCTTGAATTAAGCTCAAGCTTAGCACTTTCTCTGGATAATCCTGATTTAAACCCAAACTGGGCATCGTGCAGGTTCACTTGTTCGTTAAGGAGGTGATGTAGACCGATCAGATGTAGGTATGGGAGAACACTTTTTTCACTCCAAAAACTTCTTATAATAATACAACCTCTTATAATAACAACTTCTTATTTTTTCTTATAATTTATAAGTTTTATAACAAACGTCATAATACAGGGTATAAAATTTTATGGGACAGTCACTTGAAGGGCTGCTTCAGACCACCAAACTGAACAAATTTTACTATGGGACCAACACTGAAATCGCGAAAGAAAAATCCGCGGTCCCATACAAAACTGCAAACATTATCTCGACTGAAATGTATGGGACAGCAGATTTTTTTTTCGCGATTTCGATTTTGGTCCCATTGAGAAAGTTGTTCAGTTTGATGGTCTGAAGCACCCCTTCTTGAAGTGACCGTCATATCCCATTTAAATTTATACCCTGTGTAGCATACAAATATGTTTGACGACTTCACATTTTTAAGTTTGAATTTTTTGTAGGTTCATCATCATCATCATTTTCAGCCCGTATCTACCCACTGCAGGGCATAAGCCTCCTCCCTATTTTGCCATACTTCTCAGTCCCGTGCCAGTCAAATCCAGGTCTTGCCTATACTTTTCCAGATGTCGTCAACAGATGAAATGAATTAATTCCGAACTATTAATTACAAGATTATCTTCCTATAAACATGTCGTAAGTTAATTAGTATCAAATGTTACTAAACTTTATCGTTAAGTCTAAGGTTAGGGATTATCGATATTTATTCATTAGTGTCATACTTAATAATTATCTACTTCAAGAGCATCCACGCACTACGATTTTATACCGCGGGCAGCTTCTTCTTTCTTCTTTTTGTGTCAATGGTTCTACGACGGTGTTTTATTACTGGCCAGGGGGCCTTGACAAAGTGTCTTTCGATTAGCGTTAACGACAGTAGAAAACATACAAAATATATGGGGCTGTAGAAAAGAACGAAAACGAATAGAAAAGGCCTAGACAACATGTAGTTTTACCCGACTGCGCCAGAAGGAGGGTTATTGACAGTTGCCGTCGACAGGTGAGCGTTTCGTTTTGAACCCTTCCTGGCGGTCGACCAGACCTTGTAGATAACGCTAGAAAAAGTGCGGGCGTCGGGAATTCGACAGCAATCTCAATTTCTTTTTTTTTAAATCGAACACGGTTTAGCATAATAGAAAAGAAAAAAGAGTGAATGATTGAGTGAACTGAACGCTAACCATAGAGCAGATTCCGTTTTTTTTCACTAATAAACAATTGTCTAATAAGCACTCTGTCGTTTTTCTATCATCGATAACGCTGCGGCGTTTTCGTTTGTAGAATAAGCAGTGTGTGCACTTTTTTGTAGATTGCTGTCAAATTCCCGACGCCCGCCATTTTCTAGTGTTATCTACAAGGTCTGGTCGCTTACTGTCGAAAGCAACTGTCGAACTGCATGTGTTGTCTAGGCCTTTTCTATTCGTTTTCGTTCTTTTCTACAGTCTCATACATTATTTATGTTTTCTACTGTCGTTAACGCTAATCTAAAGACATTTTGTCTAGGCCCCCAGGGTCCCTAGACAAATTAGTATTATAGTAGTAGAAAACATAAAAAATGTATGGACTTGACGTGTGGTGGCGAAAGCAAACGTCATAATGTTTCGATCGCCAATTTCAAATCTATACATGTCATTCTGTCATTTCTACTAGCGTCTACGCCAATAGAAATGTTACTCTGTCCACAGGCCCTGGTATTCGGTGACCCTGTTAGCGTCAGGTGTAGCTGTATTTAGGTCCTCTCTCAGACTAACTAGAACTATATTTAAGTTCACATTTGACTGTGTCATTTTTGACAACCCGATTGGTTATCATGCCGTGACTCCGTTCGAAATTCGATGGAGTTGTTGTCGGTTTCCATAAAAGCCTTTTAAAGCTTCAGTTTGGGATCAGAACAATTAATTTGCCTGTGAGAGTTTTATACTTACTAACTTATTTTTTTAAATTATGATTGCCAATAATGAGAATACCAACCAAGCAACCAAGCGAACCAAGCGATACCGTATCAAAAAAAAATGTTGCAAACTTTATCGCAGAGAAATTTCGCAGCCATTTTTCGCAGTGCGTTGTACCAAATACTGTAATCTGGAATTGACAATGCATATATTTTGCTTGTCATTTATCATAGTTTGCACTGTCATTTATCCAAGAAAAACAAGCTATTTACATAAAGTTGGTTCAGACCAAGGGACTGTGGAATTGACAGTGCATATATTTTGCATGTCATTTATTAGTATATTTTGCACTGTCATTTATTAAAGAAAACAAGTTATTTACATAAAGTAAACCAATAATAAAAGCGTCCTAATATAAAAGCGTGAAACTTGGTGTGTTTATAAAGCATGTACTCTTAGGTAAAACAACAAATAATATAGGTAAAGCGGGCAAGCGTGAGTCGGGCTCGCACTAAGAGTCCCGGAGTTTTTTTGGTAATATTGTATGGTGGTACGGAGCCCTCCGTGCGCGAGTTCGATTCGCACTTGACCGGTTTTTCTATGCTGCAAACTAAGCAAAGGTGCGTCGCGCTCGGTAGCGAAATCATACCAGAGGCGACCCACAGATAAGTAAGAGCTGGGTTCTCTCTTCTGTAAATGGGTATGTCAAAGCTAGTGTGTTTGTTATCTTCTGTTTACCTAGTACCTACCTACACCAATAAACCAATATGAGGCGATAGTTTATGTATGTTGTAGGTATGTATGTATACAGGTTGTAAGGAAAAGTATAATAAAATAAGAATAAAATTAACCTTTAAACCACATGCTCTACCCATCAAACTGAACAACTTTTACTATGGAAGCAAACCGATCAGAGCAACAAAAAAAAACTGGGATCAGGTCAGTTATTTGCTGTTGCATACATTTGAGTCTTAGACAATTTAATAGTAAGGACTGGCCTTGCGGTAGCATTTCCCCTCTGCCACGGTATTAGATCAATTACTCTTGCGCATTTACACTCAATTTTATACCTTATCACTAAACGAGACAGCCTATAATAGCGAAACAATAATTTTGAACTTAGAACTTATGGGGTTCACACGAGACTACTTTTCATGATTTTTAACATTCAAAATTAGAATCTAAAGTTATATGGAATAAAATCCAAAGTTGCGGATTTCATGTTACCTCGCCCCCCGCAAAAAAGTGGCAGAAAATTTTGATAGGAGAATGACACGCGTTACGCGTCCATACTATTAAATTGTCTAAGATTTGAGTAGAGTACCTAGTAGGTATTGGATTGGAGTTTAGTATGGGACAGCTGATTATTTTTTTGCTCCGATCGGTTTGCTCCCATAGTAAAAGTTGTTCAGTTTAATGGGTACCTAGAGTATGTGGTTTAAAGGTTAACCCCTGTAACACCCTGTATAAGCAAGTAATTGGTATGATTACACTAAAATAGTTTTAATTAAGGAATCTGCCATAAATGATCTAAAAGCGGTCTCATAAACCTAATCATTTCCGTACTCGTTTTAATGAACTACAAATTGTTGTGATTATACAATCTCTATAAACTCTGCAATTTTCTCATTATTCGTGCAGGGGTAAGCAATGCATTAAATCCACATACCTACATTTTTTAATAAAACGAAGTATAGGAACCTTTTCCCATGCATCGGGTCTATATTAGGATCCATAATTGAAAATGCATTAGTATATTGAAAATGCTTAGCACTTAAAACACATAATCATTAAAATCCATAACGTTGAAATGTATACATTTAAAAAGTATATTTTTAATATGAATAACATAAATATGCATACGCTATAAAACGTAAAATTAAACATTTAATGTGATGTGATGGCGAGGTGAATCCCCCTTTCATGAGGGTTGAGAAAACGTATATTTTCGGGTAGACTAGGTAAACAGTAGCAATTTGGTTCTTTTCATAAAGGTATCATATAGAGGAACTGACAGCTGAGAGAGCGAGATGTAGTGGCGCCACTGTATAATCGAAAGAGATACGTGACGCGAGGCAATAGAACCGTTTTTGGGAACTTGTGAGCACAATCGACTGGGTAAATATTCGTGCTCTGTGAATATTTAGTGAATCTAAAGTGAAATCGTAGATTATTTTGTGAAATAAACTAACACTATTTCATTAAATTACCTACGATTTCACGTTAGATTCACAACTATACACAGAACTCGAAGTTTTAGGGTGACGATAAGTGCCGACAAATGCACAAAAAACGGTTTCATTTGACAACTCATGTCAGTTACTCTATTCCGACAGGTATAATAACTTTATGGTTCTTTTGGCACTCGCCGCCGCTCGCTCGGCTCGTGCGCTGTGGTCGCAAGATACCTAACATGCTCGTTGCTTCGCTCCTCGCTAACCTAACTGACTGAGTTAGATCTGGGGTCTAATAATAAGTTTTTCTAAGTTATGGATTTTCATTACTACTTATGTCAAATTATACCTACTTTACAACGTGTTAATGAATTAACACAAAACCTCAAACATCCCAACTGATTTATAACAAAATAATTAGATTGCAACAATAATTTAATTATTTTGATAGTTAAAATTTTAAGTTATTCGCATTTTAAGTTTCGAGGCAAAAATGATTTGTTATCATTTCAGCACTGAAAGAAAGCGCTAACGTACTCATGGATACATGTTTATAATCTTATTTTGGAAGTAAGTAGGGTTGAGTGTGCATCGGATTCAGTAAATTATAAATTTTCCAAAAAAAATATTTAATATTTTGAAAAAAAATTCCTATGTTAAAACCATGATAATTCGATTCTGCTCTCGATTCTAAACAAACTATTTTCTAGTTTTGCGTTAATTCATTAACTCGTTGTATATTTTCACATTAAAAATTTTAATTGTTATATGAATTCTGTTATGGTTTTTCAAAATATGATTCATAAAGTTATGCAAATTAAGGTACACCCACATGGTATGTCCTCCGTGCGAATTCAAACCGGTCCCTCATTATTGAGTTTCCATACCTCTCCGCAACGCACCTTCGACGCTCATACAGGTCAAGCATAGATAGTGTAATAATTGTAGATCATTCCACTCAACTGTTTATCACCCCTGCCCTAAAACCCGGTATAAAAATCTCTTCCGGATGAATATTTATTCGACACACCTGTTTCATTTCCAAGTTTATCGTACCAGGGCGCCTGAAAATGACGAAAGTTATTTTCTTCTTAACACTACTAGCATTGTTAACATTTTCCCTCGTAAAATCGGCGAAGATCACCGATGACAAATCGAAGATAGGTGGAACGATGAAGATGGATATGTCGAGGAAACTAAACGAGGAAGATAGCATGCTGGACATGGACCGAATTACTGCTATGAATGAATGCAATGAGACTTTCAAAACCGATATGTGTGAGTTTTGTCATCATATTGTGTCTATTCTTCTTCTGATAACTGCAACTGTAACGTCTTCAAGTTGTAAAACCGCTCTGTCGTTTCCCATTGTAACTATTTTATGACATTCTGTGCGATTTTTTAATCAATGAGTGGCCCAAATGGCACATGTAGCATTATAAGAGACCACTTTTGGTGTACACGGAAACTAAAGGCTGTATAAGATGGTGTTACAATGGTGTTAACAGCGCTGTTAACACCGATATAACTCTTATTTGGGCACAAGTTATACAGCCTAAGGTTCTATATTGGAATTATAATGGGCCACAAGGCATTATATCAGCTGCTTAACAGAATACGAGTGTCCTGTTATACAGCCTAAGGTTCTATATTGGAATTATAATGGGCCACAAGGCATTATATCAGCTGCTTAACAGAGTACAAGTGTCCTGTTATACAGACTAAGCCATTATATTGGGGTTACTGCTATACTTAAATAACGCTTGAGGTTCTACATTATACTTCTAGCATCAGCAGAGTGTGTACATAAAAACCTGAATTTATTTTATTAGTAGAGTTAAATTCATTAAATAAATTCCGTGAGTGTTGGTTATTAATGGCGTGAAGTGAAGTTTTATTGAGAATTTGTGATAACCTAGTTAAGTACTTTTTTATAATATTAGCCTGTGAAAACATTTGGGAATGCAAGTTCATTGTGAATGTTTATATGGTTTTTTTATAGCAAATTTTTGACGCGCCTCGGAAATATTTCGGTTTTAATTAGAAATATTGTGAAAATAATTACACGTCAAAATATGTGTGTACATTTTTTGTGTCTGATTTACATTTAATCATACAAAGTTTTATTTTATATTATACGTGTATTATACGTTATTATTATATGTGTTTTACGTGTAAATAAAAGCAGAAATCATTAGTAAATCATAAACAACACCATAATTTTATTTATCATATGGTTTAGGTTATAAAGTTATAATAAAATGGCGCTTTCTTAAGAAACCTATGTGAACTCTTATAATCCTGAATTAACGACTATGGCTGTACAAGAGTACACACCGGTTCCTCTATAACGCTTATTGCAGTAAATAAGAGTTCAAGTGAATCAATATGCAGCCTTTCGGCTTATATTAGTGTTATTATGGTTCACATCAACGCTTAAGCCATTCATGTGAACTACTTAAACGCCATTATGCAGACTAAAGCAATATAGTGGTATTTTCTGTAGCCATTTTACTGCCAAATGCTGTATTTCTGAGTTACAAGAGTATCTCGGAATACCTTTGGTGTTCACGAGTGCTAATATAACACCTTTAAGAAGCTTTGAAAAAGAGGCTAATAACAGAGTTGAGGTGAACCAATATAGAACCTTAAGCGTTAAATCACTCTACGTGTACACCACTTTACTGCCAAATGCTGTATTTCTGAGTTACAAGAGTATCTCGGAATACCTTTGGTGTTCACGAGTGCTAAAATAACACCTTTAAGCAGCTTTGAAAAAGAGGCTTAATTACAGAGTTGAGGTGAACCAATATAGAACTTTAAGCGTTAAATCACTCTACGTGTACACCACTTTACTACCAAATTCTGTATTTCTGAGTTACAAGGGTATCTCGGAATACCTTTGGTGTTCACGAGTGCTAATATAACACCTTTAAGCAGCTTTGAAAAAGAGGCTGAATAACAGAGTTGAGGTGAACCAATATAGAACTTTAAGCGTTAAAGCACTCTACGTGTACACCACTTTACTACCAAATGCTGTATTTCTGAGTTACAAGGGTATCTCGGAATACCTATGGTGTTCAAGAGTGCTAATATAACACCTTTAAGCAGCTTTGAAAAAGAGGCTGAATAACAGAGTTGAGGTGAACCAATATAGAACTTTAAGCGTTAAGTCACTCTACGTGTACACCACTTTACTACCAAATGCTGTATTTCTGAGTTACAAGGGTATCTCGGAATACCTATGGTGTTCACGAGTGCTAATATAACACCTTTAAGCAGCTTTGAAAAAGAGGCTGAATAACAGAGTTGAGGTGAACCAATATAGAACTTTAAGCGTTAAATCACTCTACGTGTACACCACTTTAACTCTATTGGCTGTACAGTAGTTCACATTGACTCTTTTAAGATGCTAGCATTACAGTGGTATAATTCTACACCTTTATACAGCAATAATCATATTTTACTGCCCCTATAATGCTCTTAAGCAACCAATGCGATATAGGCTGTAAGAAGGCATTTTTGACAGCTGCTCTAACTCTGATCCCGTTACAATAGTATCCGTTCCTGCTCTTATAATGCTATTATAAAGACTAAAGCGTAATAAGCAGCTCTAAGTTCTCAGTTGAACCCTATTAAGTGTTAATTTGTAACGCCGGTGTTATGGACACCGCGTCACAAGGCACACACACTAAGGAGAAGCGCAGCGTACGACGCTCGGCGACGACCCACACAACTTCAAGCGCATCATGGCCGGCCGTTCGGAATAGTATAAAAGGCAGCCCGCCACCGTAGCGGGCAGTCACTCTTCGACCGGCTCTCAGTCGGTTCAGAGGTGCATGGCGGCTCGGGAGCCCTCGAGCAGTCTATCTCTGGCCAATTGGCAGTTGTGCGAAGGGTCGGCTCGCCTTCCTCCTCCCTTCCCCTCTCCCTCACCTGAAGCCTTGTTGTGTGGCGGCTCGGGAACCCCGAGCGGTCCGGTAAGTCTTCAGCCCCTGAAAAACCCCCTGAAACCCTATCGGCTGGCGGCTCGGGAAACCCGAGCGGTCGGATAGGATTTCAGTGGGAATAGCTACGGAACCCTTCCTGAAAATCATATCGTCTGACGGCTTGGGACACCCGAGTGGTCGGATAGGGTTTTCAGGAAGACACCCTCTCCCTGTAGTTCTATCGTCTGACGGCTTGGGAAACCCGAGTGGTCGGATAGGGCTTCAGGCGGGAAATCGCTAGGGACTTCCCCCTTCAGCCCCCCAACCCCTTCGCGGTTCGGATTATAGCTTAGATATAAGGGTAGGAACTCATTCCACCCTAGGGTAAAAGAAATACCCTTAGATAGGTTTAGTTTTAGGCTAGAATAGCCAAGTTATGTTTGTAAGAGAGAACTATTAAAGAGTCTATTATTTGTACCTTACCTACCACCTTTCATTTTGCAACCCTCTAGGTACCCCATCTCCAGTAGAAGGTTACCATTTATGATAGCGGAGCATTCAGGCGCGTGCGCTGAAAGGGTGCTCCGTTACATTGGCGCCCAACGAAAAATCCCACATTTCAAAGAAATAAGGGTTGCACATTGAATAGGTATTTAATAATATATGTATTAATCTTCCCGTTTGACAAAGATCCAATAGATTTAGGAAAGTCCAACGCGACAGAAGAACCGTAACACCCCGGACACACTGTCTCAATAGATGTCAACTTCGTGGATTTATAAGCTAAAGAAAGTAGAATTAATAGAAGAATTACAGAAGCGAAAACTCCCAACCGAAGAATTAAAGGTGGAGGAACTCCGCAGAAAATTGATAGAAAACTTGAAAATGAAGGACAAGACACAAGACATAGATCAAGAGGAAGCAGGTGTAAGCTCCAACATAAGTTCGTGGAATTTAAGCTATGATACGTCGGACGATCCTATCGAGTTCATGGAGAGACTAGAAGACATAGTGAAAGTAAGTGAAATAAAGAAAAAGAAACTACTGCTGGTGTTGCCCAGAATACTAAAAGGGAAAGCTCTCCTATGGTACAGAAACAACTGCGATAACTGGAAAACATGGGACGAGTTTATGGAAGACTTCAAGTTATATTACTTTCCGAGAAATTATGAAAGAAACCTGATGGAATCAATAATAGCAAGAAAGCAGAGAGGAGGAGAAAGCTTCACAGAATACTTGACAGAAATACAAACAAGGATGAGGAGACACGGAGGAATGAAAGAGGGAGATAAACTAGAAAGGATATATGATAACATGAACCATTACTACAAATACTACATAAAAAGACAAGATTTTGACAAAATAAGAGAACTTATAAGCTTAGCCGCAGAATACGAAAAAATTTCAGAAGATAGAATCAGGAACAATCAACATTATCAACCACCACGGTCAGACAACGAGAGAGGGGCACCACGTCAAGAAAATTTAAGAAACAAGGGGCAAAAGGTCCACCCAAACTACCAGAAGGAAACCAGCTGCTGGAATTGTGCGAAACCAGGACATAGCGCCAGGGAATGTAGGTCAAGGAAAGTAATATTTTGCAACAAATGCGGAACTATGGGAAATATAAGCCAATATTGCTGCGATCTAGAAAGGCGGAGGGAAACATATACAGCGAAAAATAACCTCGACAAAGACAACAGGATATTCACCGAAGTCGAAATAAAAGGGAAAAAGTTTACGGCTTTAGTTGACACTGGTTCAAAGGCATCATTCATAAACAGAAAGGTTTGCAAGGAATGCGATATTAAAATAGGTAGAAGAGAACAGGAAATAACTCTGGTAGACGGGACAAGGACAACAACAACAAAAGGAGTACTAATAGACATTACTTTGAAAGGAAGGAAGATCAGACAGCAAATAAGCGTATTACCTGAGGCAACGGAGATTATATTAGGAATGGATATCTTGAACAGGACGGGCTGTAAGATCCAATGGCATGAACAGGAGACAGAAAATAGGGAGGAGCACAAAGAAGGTAAAAGAGAAGAAGAAATAAAACAGAATACATTATCAAGAGATCAAACAATAAAATTAGAGGAAGAATTCAAAGAAAGTGGCCAAAGTACGCAAGGAGACAGATGGATAAAACACAAGACCAAGCTGAAACATAAGGACCCAATAAAGCAAAGATGCCCAAAACTACAAGAAAAGATTGAAGAGAAATTTCCACACGTAAACAACAAGTACGCACGCTATGCAGGACCCTACGCTCCGATAAATTACCACCAACCACCTCCGAGAAGAAAGAAAAGGAGGTCCGGCATACCACGCAGCCGTGGTAACAGAAGGGGTGACAGCATGTTGCGTCTCCCGCAGTACAAGCGACGACCATAAAAGTTAAGTAAAATTGCATATCATCCTTGTCTAGTTCGGAAAACTTAAATATTTAGTAGCATATAACAATTTTTTTATGGTAAGGATAAGATAGTCAGAGATGCAAGCAAGATTGGATATTATATTGAAAGAATGTAGAAGTAGTACGTTGCTTAAAGATTATAGATAACAACAATTAAATAATGAAGTTAACAGGAAAACGCGGTTGTATGCGTAAACAGGCATAAACAAAGGTTTCAAGTGAGTATTACGTATCATTACAGCAGCGACTACTATTACCAATTTGCCAAATAAATACTCGCATATACTCACGACCATAGTCCCATAAGGGGTGGTCTGAGACTTAGCTACAACAACCTAGTTCGGAATTGTAGAATAATTTTAGAGTTTTCCAAGACAAGTACTTGCATATATTTACGACTACGATCTCAAAGAGGCAGTTAGAGACTAGCTATAACAACCCAGTGCGGAGTTAAATAATAATTTTAAGATGTAGCAAATACTTACAGTCATATACTCATGACTAGGATCCCAGAAAGGACGGTCAGAGACTTAGCTTTAACAACCAGGTATGGAGTTATATAAGACAGGAATTTAAGCAGAGATTATAAAGATAAATCATAATAATTCAGTTAAGATAATTAACAAGAGGGAAATGGGGCCTTCATAGACCAAGTGGTACAGCTATGATTTTTTTTTTCCAGGGTAATAAAAAATCAACCCAAGTGAGGGGAGGATGTAACGCCGGTGTTATGGACACCCCGTCACAAGGCACACACACTAAGGAGAAGCGCAGCGTACGACGCTCGGCGACGACCCACACAACTTCAAGCGCATCATGGCCGGCCGTTCGGAATAGTATAAAAGGCAGCCCGCCACCGTAGCGGGCAGTCACTCTTCGACCGGCTCTCAGTCGGTTCAGAGGTGCATGGCGGCTCGGGAGCCCTCGAGCAGTCTATCTCTGGCCAATTGGCAGTTGTGCGAAGGGTCGGCTCGCCTTCCTCCTCCCTTCCCCTCTCCCTCACCTGAAGCCTTGTTGTGTGGCGGCTCGGGAACCCCGAGCGGTCCGGTAAGTCTTCAGCCCCTGAAAAACCCCCTGAAACCCTATCGGCTGGCGGCTTGGGAAACCCGAGCGGTCGGATAGGATTTCAGTGGGAATAGCTACGGAACCCTTCCTGAAAATCATATCGTCTGACGGCTTGGGACACCCGAGTGGTCGGATAGGGTTTTCAGGAAGACACCCTCTCCCTGTAGTCCTATCGTCTGACGGCTTGGGAAACCCGAGTGGTCGGATAGGGCTTCAGGCGGGAAATCGCTAGGGACTTCCCCCTTCAGCCCCCCAACCCCTTCGCGGTTCGGATTATAGCTTAGATATAAGGGTAGGAACTCATTCCACCCTAGGGTAAAAGAAATACCCTTAGATAGGTTTAGTTTTAGGCTAGAATAGCCAAGTTATGTTTGTAAGAGAGAACTATTAAAGAGTCTATTATTTGTACCTTACCTACCACCTTTCATTTTGCAACCCTCTAGGTACCCCATCTCCAGTAGAAGGTTACCATTTATGATAGCGGAGCATTCAGGCGCGTGCGCTGAAAGGGTGCTCCGTTACAAATTATTGCAACAAGTTCCGAGTTACACCAAAAGTGGTCTCTTATAATGCTACATGTGCCATTTGGGGGTCGTTCAAAACTGAACAATTTTTATTATGGGAGAAAATTACTAATCAGGTACTCGTAGGCATAATATTTAGTAGGGTGGAACAGCAGACTTTTTGTGATATCATGTTTTTGTCCCACAGTACCGTTCAGTTCCTGGATCACCTCTGAAAATTTTGCCAGTGATAAAAGAAATTCCAAGTGTTTTTGAAGTCTGCAATATCAAGGCGTAGTTTCCGGCATATCCTTTATTTTTGTAATTTCTAACATTTTTGAAGTAAAATCTTCTTTACGTGCACTTTTTCTGAACAGTGAAAGTACTAAGACATCCAGGAAAAGCTGAAATTCGCACAGATTCTGTATTACTCTGCAAAATTTGGTACATTTTATAAGAGTGATGAGCTCATCATGTTTTTGGTGTTACTGTAAAATTTGAGCTCTCAGGTAGGTACTAATGGTACTATCATGACAGAAGTTATGATCGCTCAAAAATACGCCTAATCTCTTCCAGAAAAGGTACGGCGCACAGCACCGGTACAAATATCCTATAAGCATGGGGATGGTCTCATTCGATTCAGCGCGAAAAATTACATAAAAAATTACACTTCACTCGCCTAGTTTGTAAAATGTGCATTTTAAGGTCCCCTACTCCTCATTTCTAGTGCCAAGTTAAAGTTATGAACAAAGTTTCATTGATGTACTTGTCTACAAAATATCCTTTTTTTTTCACAGCGTATCTACAAGCGCTTAATGAAAGCGGCAGTTTTCCGGATGAAACTGACAGAACTCCTAAAGTAAGTACATACTTCAGTATATGCTCACGACTATATCCTGCGAGGGGGTAGTCAGAGATATTCTGAAACCTCAGAACATCCAAGTTTCACTAGTAGTACCGAAACTCTGTCCAGTGTGACGGGGAGTGAGCCCGTCGCCACTTGTAATGGACAGTAGGTACAATACATGCCTCGAAATTGAAGCATGCAGGTTTCCTGACGATGTTTTCCTTCACCGAAAATCCAGTGGTGTTACAAATCGTACATAACTTCCGAAAAACTCATTGATACGAGTCGGCCTGGACGGGGATCGAACCATCGCCTCCTGCACGGCAGGCAAGGTTACTCGCCACTGAACCACCACGGTTATACAGCACATACTGTGTTATAATTATAAAATAGAATATTAGGGAATGCATGAGTTGTTTTTTGGCAGACTGGCCACAATCATCATTGTATATTAATCGACAGTGCTACGTACGCTGCGTACTCGAGAAGACCGGTGTGGCATCACAAGAAGGACAGTACAACCCTGCGCGCGCAGCCATAGCGTTCGCCGGGGACAGGGGAGGCAAGACCATGGACGACCTGGAGGTCATAGCTACTGATTGTGCCAGTAACAGAGGTATGCACCTTTAAGCATAGGATAAAAAACGTTTGAGGAAAAACGCGACTTGAAAGGTACACTTTGTTCCCTGGTGACATGCGACAGCGTTCAATCCGTATTAGTGGGATCACACACGATGACGCATGACGGAGCAGCAGACGTCAGTCCGTCATTTTTGAAGCAAGGAGTTGTATGAAACCGCATGTTCTACGTGTGTCAATCCGTCACCGTGTGTGCTTCTACGTGCGGTTTCATACAACTCTTTGGTTCGCAAATGACGGACTGACGTCCGCCAATGCGTCATCATATGTGATCCCACTTAGGCACGCGTGTGGACTGACGCCACACACCCTAAATAACGAGAGGCCTGTGCCCTGCAGTGGTACCTTATAGGCTGATGATGATAATGCGACAGCGACAGCGAGCAGCACGTGTCGTATAGCAGTTGTCGCAAGACGTCACGTGACAAGGGTATGTTATATCCGATGCTATGGTGTTTGTCGTCACATGCTACTACTACACGTGTCGCGACAAAAAGGTATGCTTAGACATAGACAGCAAATCGAGCGTCAATCGAAGCAGTCACGTATCGCCAGGGAAGAAACTCTACCAAAATTATAAATTAGGTGTGCGAAACAAAAATTGGTAAATGATCCATACACATGATACAAACCCCATTGTAGATAAATAAAACCGGTCAAGTGCGAGTCGAGCTACTCACGCACCGATGGTTCCGTACCGCACCACCACAGAACACAACATTATTAACTTAGAAACAAAAACTTTTTTTTCCGGACCTTTAGCGCGAGACCGACTCACACTTGGCCGGTTTTTAGTATTTGTTGTTATTATGTAGAGTTTGCTCTACAATCACACTAAGTTTGACGCTTGTATGTAGGACTGCAGTGGGTGAATACGGGCTGATGATCATCGTTCAGGACCATTAAGTTGAAATCCCGTTATGTTGAATTTTCTGAACGTTGGATTCCCATTATGTTGAATTTTCTGAACGTTGGATTCCCATTAAGTTGATTCTCATTATGTTGAATCCCAATCATGATGATGTACTTACTACATTGTCTCCCATGGAACTATGTTGATATTTTAAATCTTTATTAAAGTAAACTGTGAACGTAGCGTAAGTCTGTTAGTAATTATATTTTTCAACACACTTGCTCGTAAAGTGGCTCTTATTGCACCGCTTTTAGTTAAATTTTATTACTATTTTCTCGCAAGTGTGTTAAAAAAAATCGTATGAAATGCGTGAGCGTTGGTCATTACAGCCTCGGCTAGATTAACAGCTCTCGCCTGCGGCTCGAGTTGCAATCCCGCCTCGGCTGTAATGACCGACTTAGCTCACTTGTATCATAAATAATATTCGTTTCCAGATGAAACATGCAAATGTGAGAGAGCATACCAATTCGTAAAGTGTCTGATGGAAAATGAGATCGAGAGATACGAAAAGGGGCAGTAGGTACCGACACCTATCTAAATCTTCCGGTTCCCTCATATAAAACCACCAGGATTATGCACTTTATATTATTTCAAACGGACTTCCTGATGTTTTTTGTAGAATAGTGAATGAAGCACATTATTTTGGGTAAATAAATGTTTGTTTGCCTGATTGCTGGTTTTCTTGGTCTTTGATTTAGACCATCTCATTTTATTATGAAAAATCTTTAAAAAAAGGTTATGTGAATGTTGGAGCCTACCTATTGTACCTATAATTTAGAATAGATGCATACTGATTTTTTAGGGTTCCGAAGCCAACAAGGAACCCTTATAGTTTCGCCATGTCCGTCCGTCTTTCCGTCTGTCCGTCTGTCTCTGCCGCGGCTTAGCTCAGAGACAGTTAGTACTAGAAAGCTGTAATTTGGTATGGATGTACACACGGTGACACATCAAGCTACCCATAACCAAAATAAGCTGGCCGCGCGACGCGACGGCGGCATAGCAAAGTATAACGTCGCGCGGCCAGCTTATTTTTGTTTTGGGTATCTTGATGTGTCGCCGTGTGTACATATTAATCATGCCAACAAAGTGGTAAAATAAAATCTTGAAAAATATGTACTACCTACTGTAATTTCTATTAGCCGAAACTCTAAAAGTGGAAACTGTGTTGGCTAATTCGTTAATTAAGTTTTGTAATCCAAGTGTAAATATTAACGCTGTATGTTTCTCTAATGCAATAAAATAAAAAATTAAAATCATCTTAATAAAATATACAATTATAATCTAATTAAGTACCTAAAAAAGCAAACATATAAGGAAAAAACTATTTACATAAAAATGGTAAATAAAATAATTTATAAAATGCTTAACCTAACTATTTAGGCTTGGGAGGTGTCCCCCGTCGGGAACGTGCCCATTATTGAGGCTGCGTTGCCCCGTTGTATGGCCAACGATATTCTTTGTACCAGAAACGAGCCGGAACGAGGGTCGCAGCCTTTTTCTTTTAGGCGTCGCCCTAGATCCCTGATGAATTCTTTCGCCTCAGAACCCCACGGCCCAGCCGTCTCGACAGCGACCGGTATGAAGTAGTACGTTGGTTCCAGGTTAGAGTACCTGTCGTGCTTCAGCCTGGCTGCGTTCTCGGCCGCTGAGCCGGCAGCGCGTATGGTGTGGCTCAAGTGAGAGGGTGCGAATGTGCTAACGCACGTTGCATCCCACAACAGGCTACGGCCTCTCTTCCATGGAACCAACGTAAGGCCATTAGGTCTTTTACCGTCGGTGCGACTCAGGCCGGGAGGTTCCGTCCGACAGGGAACATCAGCAGAGACTAAGGCACGGCGAATTATGTCGTTGATGGTGTGATGACGGGGGCGTCTCCCGGTGCACTTGAAGCAACTAAGGCCATGATGCCCGTTTGCTTCCACTACTGCGCCACATATGCAACGGTGTGGTTCGCATACTTTGCAACCGAGCCGGAGAGCTGCAGCTATCCTCACAGAGTCGTTGTCTAGCAACGTACCTAGCTGTGATGAGGGAAGCGCATGTAGCCAAGCTCCTGACTCGGCTTTGCAAGCAGCCTTAAGGCGGGCCACGTCGCTTCCTGAGGCAGCGTTCATCAGGATTGCGATCATCTGTTTAGAACTTATGTCGTCCCAGTTTCTCTGTACTTTTGGGTTGTCCTTTTGGGCCACTCAACACTTGGGAACTGGGTCGACCAAGCTGCGAGGGCCTCCGGTACGAGGGGAACGTGGAAGTTGTCACCATCGATGGATAAAATGCGAGTGACAAGATCCACTGTTCCATGAGCGGAGGCCAAGAATGCGATTAGGCCGAGTTCCTGAACGCGACGTATCCCGAGGCCACCGTGGCGGACAGGGAGGGCGGCCTGACACCACTGTGCTTCATTGAGGCTCACGTTAAGCACAGTTTCAAGTGCCAGTTTCATTGTGTTGTCTAATTCGGTGGCTTCCCTGTGGAATACCCACGTAGGTGCTGTTCGTAGTAAGTATGTGAGGCGAGGCATAAAGAGGCAGTTACGCAGAAGGGTTAGGGAGACATGAGATGACAGGTGCTTGAAATGTTCCGAGACCGATGACAAAGCTTTTGTTTTTGCCTGTAGGGCGGAGCTGACGCCTTCGGGGAAGATGGGGGCCCCGAGAAGATTTAGGGATGTTTTGTCTACTATTTTTATCCCGGGTAGTAGCGACTGGAATTTCGATGATATTAATTTAGTGTGGCATGTTACCCTTTTTCTGTAAATAAAGAATGTATTAAAAATTAAATAAAATTAAATATGTTTCTCTATGCGACGAACGTCAAAATCACAAAAAAGATAAATAATATATCACCTGTTCCATACAAAACTGCGATCCTACTACACTCAAACAGCTCGAGATTTCGATGTTGGTCCCATATAGAAAGATTTTCAGTGTGATGGTCTAATGGTCATCTTAAAACACCGTCAGCATACTAAATTGTACATCATCTCAGCCGATGGACATCCACTGCTGGACATAGGCCTCCCCCAAGGATCGCCATAACGACCGGTCTTGCGCTGCCCTCATCCTACGTTTTCCCGCCGCCTTCACCAGGTCGTCAGTCCACCGTGTGAGGGGCCTACCCACGCTGCGCTTTCCGGTACGCGGTCGCCACTCGAGAACTTTTCGGCCCCACCGGCCATCAGTTCTGCGAGCAATGTGCCCCGCCCACTGCCACTTAAGTTTAGCAATTCTTTGGGCTATGTCAGTTACTCTAGTTCTTCTGCGGATCTCTTCATTTCTGATTCGATCTCGCAGGGAAACTCCCAGCATAGCCCTCTCCATTGCCCTTTAGGTGAATTTCAGCCTTTTTATGAGGCCTTGAGTGAACGACCACGTCTCTGTTCCATATGTCATCACTGGCAACACACACTGATCGAAGACTTTCGTTTTAAGACACTGCAGTATTCGGGACGTGAAGATACTACGTAGCTTCCCGAATGCTGCCCAGCCGAGTTGGATTCGACGGTTGATCTCTTTCTCGAAGTTGTACTAAATTGTACAAATGTACTAAACATTAATTGGTTTTTTCTGAACCATTAGAATAAGATGTAACCAACAATTTGTTATGATATTCGGCACTCTGCTATCAGTCACGCAAAGGTTAAACAGACACGAATCTAATCAGTTAAAATAACAATTTATTAAACAAATTGGTACATAGGACATTATCCACAACACGTTTCGTCATGCATGACTCATCATGACACCACACTAAAATTATAAATTTTCCGCCATTAGTAGTCATTATTACTAATAATATATGATAATGTAATGATTTTTGGTCAGTCGTTGAGAAGTTCCATTCTACATCTTCAAACAAATATAAGTGGACCATTTAGTTATATGGGACAAAAATCATTCAAGTAGGCTCACAAAAAACTAAGGTTCGAGAGTTAAAAATTCACAGATTTCGTGCCTCACACGACTATCGAGCACATTGGAAATGAATCTACGGATTTCGAAAAAATATTGTCTCAAAAAAGCTAGACTACAGGGCAAACTCTTAACCCGATCGTCTTTGTTAAATTGTAGCTGACTAAATTGTCTAGAGGATTTTTCTCAAATTTTTGATATCATTCTTCGTTTCCAAAATATCGAGCGCCAAAATAAAAAATTCGGAAAAGAATGATTTTTTTTCTCTATTTCGGCAATAGCTTTTTTCGTTTTTGACTTTCTTGAATAATTCTATTAGCACCTCTCGTATTACGCGTCTTTTGAACCTTTTTTAAATATCAATCTTCACAGCTTTCTGAGATATACAACGTGTTAATGAATTAACGCAAAACTAGAAAGTAGTTTGTTTAGAATCGAGAGCTGAATCGAATTATCATGGTTTCAACATAGGTAATTTTTTTCACAATTTTTAATAATTTTTTTGCAAAATTTAAAATTTTCTGAACCCGATGTCAACCCACCGCACGGGCACACTCACCCTACTTACTACCAAAACAATATTATAAAAATGTACCCATGCGTACGTTAGCGCTTTCTTTCCGTGCTGAAATGATAACAAATCATTTTTGCCTCAAAACTTAAAATGCGAATAACTTTAAATTTTAAGTATCAAAATAATTAAATTATTGTTTCAATCTAATTATTTTGTTATAAATCAGTTGGGGTGTATGAGGTTTTGCGCTAATTCATTAACACGTTGTATAAAGGGATCGTACTTTTACGTGAAATCGGAGCCTATACTGGACCGAACGAAAAGACATTTCCAATGTCAAAAAATACGACAGCTTCGGTATGGCATGTTGCGGAGAACACTCAATCACAGTAAGACAGTAATCTATCTTCATACAATGGTGCCAAACGTGCCAAACGCGGCGTACGCCTCGTAGCACGCACACACTGACAATATCTCCGCGTAGCCCCGTCTGGCGCATTCTTGTCAGTCTGACATATTTTCAGTGTGTGCGTGCTACGAGGCGTACGTACTGGCGAGCACACATAAATTGTTGTTCAGTGCTTTAAGTAAACAATTAATTTGTAACATTGATATATCTAAGTGCAAATGCAACTATCAACTGATTTGTGTAGGTACCCACATTTTTCTGTCGCGGTATGACTTAACATATATGTATACTTAAGCTACAATGTATGTTGTGACAGCCTGTAAGGGAAGTAACACTTAATAATTATGTTAAAATGTATTCAGAATGTAATAGTGTATACTTTGTTGGCAGTCCTTAAATAAATAAAATAAAATAAAAATAAATAAAAGCCGCGTTTGGCACCATTGCACGTACCATTGTATGAAAATAGATAGATAGATAGATTGATAGTCTTATACTGTGACTCAATCATGAGAGTCCAGGCCCTGTACCCGGTCTTTCGATGTTCGATATATCGCCACTGTTTCGGTCCGAGTTGACAAGAAGTTCTGATCTGATGCATTTGTGGAGACCACCGATGCGCATTGGGCACGTGTGATGGACTAATGCCCATACACCCTCAGTCAGCCTGTGCCCAGCAGTGGGACGTATATGATGATGACGATGACACGCAAAGAACCCTGGCCACAAACTTCTGGATTGTTTTTGGTTATCCTACCTATTATTTTTTACATTTTTATTGCATAACTAAAGGCGGTTGATTTATTCGCGTGGTGGACTAACGTCCATACACCCTCCCTGAGGGTAGGCCGGTGCCCTGCAGTGTGGGATGTATATCTATAGGCTGTGATAATGATTGCATAAAGTCATTGAGAATAAGACATGTTTTTTCTTAACAAAAACATCAAAAATAATTTTCATATCTTTTAATCAAATAAAATGTAAACACAATAGAAAAGACTAGCACACTCTTAAAAATAAACAGATCTTTGGACTTAATACATTCATAACTTAGTTTTTACTAAGATTAGTGGTGCTAACAATCACCATACAAAAAAGCGATAACGTTTTTAAATACCTAAACCTATAGATATCTCATTTATTTTGTAATATGTAATTGGTATGATGAATAACCAGGAGTGAGATTTTTGAAACTCATTCTTTGAACTCAGCAGTTGAAATGGTCATTATTACTACGGAGACGTGCATCTTTCTACTGCTCATTGGAGTGCGATATTTGAAAGTCAAATCAGTCAAATCAATAGAAAGATGCGTATCTCTATACATTTTCAACTGCTGAGTTCAACGTATGGGATTCAAAAATCGCACTCATGTCACTCATTTTTTATTTTTTTTAGGTTAAAACTTAATCTTTAAATGTAACATCGAAAGGATATAGAGCACTGAGTCAAATGAGACCAAAATCATACATTTTTGTAAGGTTTTACAAACATTCACATACATATACTCACGCCACCATCCTACAGGGATAGGCAGAGACTACGGCTCGCCACACACTACAATTCTGACATACTTCTCTGACCTCATCCACTTTCATACATCACTTCATGCACTTCCGTCAGTTAAGGTTGCTACGAACTTGTTCTTTTCGGAGAAGACCATTTAATTTGGTCGTGGTAAGTTTCCCCCTCTCGCGACTTTTCCACTCAAATTAGATCGATAAATCTCCCTGGTGAGTCTACTCCTTAGAGAATTTATATAGGAACGAGTTACGCGTGTCATTTTACTAACAAATATTTCTGCCACTTTTTGCGGGGGGCGAGGTAACATGAAATCCGCAACTTTGGATTTTGTTCCCCATAAGTTTAGATTCTAATTTTGAATGTTAAAAATCATGAAAAGTAGCCTCGTGTGAACCCCAAACGTTCTAAGTTCAAAATTATTGTTTCGCTATTATAGGCTGTCTCGTTTAGTGATAAGGTATAAAATTGGGTGTAAATGCGCAAGATTAATTATTATTGATCTAATATCGTGGCAGAGGGGAAATGCTACCGCAAGGCGAGTCCCTATTAAATTGTCTAAGGTCTACTCTCATTCATCCTCTGTGGTTTTAGCGGAGTTAAAACATTTTCGCTTTTTGTATAGTGATAGTGATAGCTTCACAATCATCTTAAGTGTGGTAAATTAATACTGCCCCTTGTCTCCCCAGAGGTTCTGCCAGATGGCGCCCACCCAACCCGACTGCGGCTCCCTGGAAAGTGGATTAAAAAACAATTAAATTTTGCATTTATCTTTCCCACGGACGTAATTACTATGAGACAAACGAGTCTGGTAATTCCGCTTCCGCTAGCTTAGCTCCCTAGCTCTTTATAAATGTATTAGACAAGCGTGGTGGTACACCATCCTTGAGGGTAGCGGTAGGCAATGTTGCTCTGCCAGTGGGACGTATACAGGGTGTAATAAAACACCCTAGTAATACTTAAGGGGGTGCTTCAGACAATCAAACTGAACAACTTTCACTATAGAGCCAACATCGAAATCGCGAAAAAAATCGCTCTTTCATACAAAACTGTAGTTCCGTCTCTTTTCAAATGTATGGGACGGGAGATTTTTTTATTTTTTCTCGACGTTGGCTCCATAGTGAAAGTTGTTCAGATTGATGGTCTGAAGCACCCCCTTAAGAATTACTATAGGGTGTTTTGTTACACCCTGTACAGGGTGAACAGTTGCATTACTTTAAGTGTTGATTGAACCCATGATACTGAACAACTTTCTCTAATGAATTAACATGGATCGAAAAAAGAGAAAATCTCTTGGACCTCCCATAGAAAATCGATCGGCTGGAAGGTCCTAAACATTTTTTTTCGTTTTTCGACCCATCATCCTTTTGGAAACTTGTTTAGTTTATTTCTCTGAATAGAACCTAAATTACCTTAATTATTTTTCTGGTATAGGGGAGGTAGGGGAGGGACGGGCAGTCGGGAGACATAGGCACCCCCCTTTTATTCTGATCCGGTCACAGATTATATTATTTTCCTAATTTAGTAGTTTACTTTACCGACTGGCCGCACTGTTCATCCATAGACTATCTATGATTTCTGTCAGTTGTTAAACACAGACACATTTGAAGGTTTTGCGCTCGTAAAAGTGAATATTTTGTTGATGTTTCGGATCATAATAAAGAGACAACTAACGAAAGGTATGTCTATTTTTTATTATATATCTATTGTATATTTACTAACTTATAAATAAAACTGAAATTCACGCTTAAATACCTAAATTTAAAAAAATACCGGTAACTTATGTTGAAAATGTATACAGAGGGAGTAATGGGCAGTCTGATGTGAGGGAGGTTTGGGCATGCCAAAAAGTAGAAAAATTTCAAATCATGATTTTTGTTTTAAAGTTTGTCTTTTCATGATTTAACTTTCATTGGAATGCAAAGAAACACTATGAGAACTCATTCGGAGGATAATCGCAACTAAATTATTTTAAATAATCGTAATGCATCGGTTATCGTAATAAATAACGATTAATATCGTAATCGTAATGGCCGAATCGTTGCATCCCTAGTTAAGATACTATTTTAAGATGTTTTTTATTTGTTGATATTTTATTTTTGGATACTATTATGGATATAAAGTGTTTTATAAGCCATGCCCAAGCCTCCCACAGGGTGTGTCCAAACCTCCCTACCATAGGGAGCATCGGGCACTTTTGACTTAATTTCTGAAATTATCTCGTAATGACTGACTGACTATAATTTTAAGAAAGTTCTGTCTAAGATATCTAGCCAAATGTGTGGTGCAATAAGAATTGGCAATAAATGTTGATTATCTATAAAATCTGATTTAGTATGCATTAAATTGTGAAAAAGTGCCCATCCCTCCCCTACCTCCCCTACAGGTTGTCCCGTAAATAATAGTCCAACGTTAAGGGGAAGATAGCTTATCTAACTACCTATTTTACAAAAATCCCATATTGGAAATGTTATCATTTGCAGGGACAGCGTTAAAAAACTTGAGGTCCGGTAGACGAAATGGAAAAATTCCGAAAAAATCTATTCTTGGGAACGCTATGGATTTTTTAAAACAATAGGTAAGTCGGTAGGTAGGTAAGCTGTCTTCCCCATAACTTTGAAACATTAGGTATTTACGGGACACCTGTATAAAAATAGTGGTGTACAATCTGTCGGACGTTGTGACTTGTAACCTGCGGGACGTTGTCCAAGATATTAATTTTAGTGTAATCTATTGCACTATAATGTAACTTACTCTTTTTTGCAGTTGTACATGTTGTTGACTTTTCTGACGTCACCGCGGCTCAGTCCTTCCCTCTGCCCCAGTTTTACTCCACCGACCTGTCAACCATTTACAATTTAATCAGATAACTAAAATCGATAGGAAAATATTGGTATCAAAATAATGCAAACTTGTTGATGTAGGTACACACGGCGACAGGTCAGGTTACCCTGTTTGGACTTTGAACTAATAGAAGTTGAACGCTGCGAATCGTGCGTGCGGGTGCGGTATGTTGTTGTTTCGTCTCACAGCACGCTGCGCCCGCGCCGGCAGCCGCGTCTATGCAGGCTCTCTACCGCACTATTTTGTGTTTTATACGTAGTGTAGTTATGGTTATATAGGGTGCGTAACCTGATGTGTCGCCGTGTGTACATAGGCACAAATAAATCATTCAAAGCGACATCGCTCAAAAAATAGGTAGACACAAAATAGATTAATCCTTTTTGGGCTGAAGCGTGGTAGTCTCGAGTATGCCTCTGACTCATATTCATGACAGGCCTTTGATCGGAATCCTACAGGCTATCCTCTAGACCTGCGGCCTCGCTTAGCCGGCATATTGACCCTGGAGACCAGGTCCACCAGGTTCCAGGTGGCCGCTTCGAAGCTTCGCAACTACGCGGAGCATTAATAATATTGCAAGAGGGAAGGGAAATGGTTAGTAAACGTACCTTGGGTTCGATAGTTTTCTGTGAGTTTCTGGAGAAGGCATACTCGGAGTAATGCATCACGCTGTTGTAGTCGTAGGCTACGCCGAAATTATTTGTGTGCCGCTCGTCCGCCTTCCTAAAGTTGTTCTCTGATCCTGGGACAGAATTTGAAGAATCAAATAAGGGACTTCACGGGAAGTGTAATGTATGAAATAAATATTTTTTGGGGTCTTAAACCTGCCGTATACAATATCCTTAGACTAATTATGTCCGGACCGGCCTTGCGGTAGCATTTCCCCTCTGCCACGGTATAAGAGCAATGATCATGCACATTCAACATTCAATTTTATAACTTATCACTAAATCACTAAACTAGACAGCCTATTATCTATTATTGCGAAACAATAATTTCGAACTTAGAACGTTTGGGGTTTACACGAGACTACTTTTCATGATTTTGAACATTCAAAATTAGAATCTAAAGTCATAGGGAATAAAATCCAAAGTTGCGGATAACATGTTACCTCGCCCCCTGCAAAAAGTGGCAGAAAGTTTGTTAGTAGAATGACAAGTGATTACGCGTCCCGATATAATTAGTCTAAGACAATACCTAATTATTGTGTCTATGTTAATCAGCTATACAGGGTGTTACAAAATACAAATAAACATTTAAGGGGGTGGTTAAGACCATCAAACTGAACAACTTTCACTATGGAACCAATATCGAAATCGCGAAAAACAAATATCATCATCATCATCATACTAGCCGATAGACGTCCACTGCTGGAGATTGGCCTCCCCCAATATGAGGAGATTTGCCATAATCGCCATGATACGATGCGTTTCCGATGTTCCATACTAAACTACAGATCTACTCGAGCTAAATGTATGGGACAAAAGAATGTTTTTTTCGCGATTTCGTTGTTGGTCCCATAGTTAAAGTTGTTCAGTTTGATGGTCTAAACCAGCCCTTAAAAGTTTTCAATTTTTATTTTTACTTCTGTAACACCCTGTATTAATCTAGTTACTTTATCTTCGAGCTATGTTGGTTGCTTAATTGTGTTCCGTTGAATACACACCTGGTTTTATGTTTTGGTAGCGGATATCAACATAGTCATCACGTTCAGGTCGACTCTGCTCGTGCATGAAGCCGATTGCGTGAAGAAGTTCATGAAGAATTGTGCCTTTCTTAGTTACACAACCTGGCGACTGAAGGTTTACTTCTTGACGGCCACCTAAGGGACAGAATCGAACAGAAATGATAGAAGTAGTGTAATATTGGGCACTCTAGTACACCTCATTCTTTCAGTCACTTCTATGATCTAGAATCTAGATTCTAGATCGTCAATTATTACAAAGATATTGGGCGATCTAGATCACCGGAGTGACTGAAGGCGACCAACGTGAGCCTAAAGGAACGATGTGGTCTAGAGTTGTGAGGACTTGCTACAGATGTTAGCACCCACAAGTTATAGCAAAGATGCCAACAGATGGCGATACCGTCGCTCTCGGAAATATGCTCCATACAAAGACAATGTTCATCCTAAATACGTAACTCTTAACCTACTACAAATAAGGTTCACAATCGAATGCGAGACATAAATCGCGCATGAAAAATAATCACAGAGATTCGATATACATATATACCAGGTCCAAATAAGAACTGTCGGACCACGGCCGGACCCCAGGCATCACACCTAGCCTGGCGGAAGTACTTCCCTTTTCAATGGAGGAACATTCCCAGAAGCACCTCCATAGACTCATGCTCATTGAGCTGTATGACGTTTCGAAGCTTCCTGCTGGGCAGCGTGATGCATTGCTATCGCACCTTCGCTCTATTTCTATTTGCGCGAACGAACGAGATAAAAGTAGTGATATAGCCATAACACCTGCAACATGCTACGCCTTCAGGAGCACATAAATCTACAGAGACTTACCAGTACGCCCTACGCTTGACCAGCAACCGGTGTTAGCACTCTTGATGGCGATGTAATCTCTTTGCCCTTGGTAGGGCACGAAGCGGAGGCATGTGAGGCGGTGGTAATCAGCTATCGCCTTCATTATCAAGTCGCGTTGCTCTTGGTCTGTGGAATAGATGGACACGATCAAGGGTACAGTACCTTTAAGAAAGAGTAACTTTTCCTGCCCTCCGCCAATTTTAACCGCACCCCCTCTCATTGATGCGGGAGAAAACCATAGAGATGTAGAAAACCGACAGTAAGCAGTTGCCTCTTTTACTCGCAATCACTCAGTATTCATATTGTGCCTCTTCTTGTAAGTGCGGGCCCGTTTGTATGAAGCGATCAGGGTGTGTCAAGTGGAATACATTACATTCCTTACTCAATTTATGCTGTTATGCATAAAATAAAATTGCAGGAGACTGTAAATTAATTAATGAAGAAGTGAGTAAAGTTGTATGCTTTAACTAGCAGATGTAATTAGGTGTAGGTACTAAATTTGATTAGACGGGGACTGAAATGAAGATTCAATTAGTCTTCCTCAAAAATCGAACTTTTCAGCAACTTACTGTAGTAACCCTCAATCGAATAAGGGATGATCCCATCAGGCCACCTTGACGATTCTTCTTTGATTCCATTTCGTGCAATATTGGGCTGCAGAATGTCACCTTCCGCGTACTCTCCCATCTCTTCGGGATTCATGAGAGATGACTCTGTCCACTCTGATACTGCGTCTCCTAAAATGGACATCTCATTGTTTAACAACATATATTTTCATTAAAAAAAGAGCGATACCTATTTCCGTTTTTTTTTTCGTTATTTCTATCTATTTATTTTCTGAAAAAATTATGCAATACCTACCTTGCTTGATAAGAAAGAATACAAATTAAAAGTCAGTAGGCAAGGCAGGCAGGCAAAGGAATCATCATCATCAGCATATATAAGAAGGACGTGCGTGACGGACATGCTAGTGGCATGGGTGTTAGTCCGTCACGCAAAGGAAAACATAACATACCTCAATAATCCTAACTTAGCAGTAATCAATCAAAAAACATTAGTCGTGCCACCCAATATCATCCATCCTACTTGATTTTATGTGTTAGATGCGGCCAAAAACTTGCTAAGATTTCGTATGAGACTTGAAATTATATGTATTTAAGGTTTAGGCGATGTCCTATTGCCATCGCACGCGCGATGGTGCGATGCGATGTGATCGTACTGATGGGTAATTCTTCGAAATTTTACAAATCGTTAAAATTTTTCCATAGAAAAACTTGAAAATTTGAAAAATTTCGGAGAATTACCCATCAGTACGATCACATCGCATCGCACCATCGCGCGTGCGATGGCAATAGGACGCCGCCTTAGACAGGCTTTATCACATAATTTCTAAAATTAAATGGTTTTCGCATTTTGATACCGTTCATAAAATGAAATTGTTAGACAGAATTTTTGTTAGTTGGTCATTAAAAAAAGCCTTTTTCCTCATGCGTTTCTTTAAAGTACAACGAATTTAAATACAGTCGTAAAACTGTCACGATCAACTACCTATTAGGACGTCATAAAACGGAGGAAGTGGGTCGTCACTGCCAGGATCTCAGTCATTTTTCACACTGTTTTATCGTGAGGCTTCTGACACCCGTCATGCTGTGAAATGCTGATAGTTAGGTACGGCAAATGTGGCAAGTCAGATAAATTTATGAATATCTAAGCAGCACCTCTAAATAAGTTGTCATTTTTATCACTTGGTGACGAGTTTTGGATACGCCTATCCAATTTATGTTTCCTGTCAAGCAGTGCAAAATTTTACACCTAATTCCAGGGTGGGTCACATTCAACACAGGTGGGGTTTGAGATACTAATATCTATGAAAAAAAGAAAACGACTAATTTCATTTCAAAACATTACTAAATCATAAAAACCACCACATTTTTCCCTAAAGTGGTATATTATGTATGATTTAAAATAAAAATAAACCCGCTGCTAATATAAGTTACTTAAATGAGTAACAACACAGAATATTTGTACAGACAGGGTGAAGACTTATAAAACGTATTATGTGTGCTAGTAATGCATTTAAGTCTAACTGAACAACTTTTAGGTACTACGAGCTTTTACCCGCGACTTCGTCCGCATAAATTATATACCAGATTTTAAGTCAGATGATATGCTGTCAAACGAAAAAGTTTCATCAAAATCGGTTCAGTAGTTTTTGCGTGATACTCGAACAAACAAACACCCAAACAAACAAACAAACAGACAGACAAAAAATAAAAAAATTGGTTATTTGGAATCAGGGACAGGTAAAAACCATGTCGTAATTTTTTTTTGTAAATTTCTTTAATGTACAGACACATTTCTGTTACAGTTTTATAATAGTTTAGATGGGACCGACATTGAAATCGCATAAAAAATCTGCTGTTCTTTCGTTCTTCTTCTTCGATTATGGAACAATCAATTTCGCGATTTAATGTATTTAGTCCCACGGTAAAAGTTGGTTAGTTTGATGGTCTGAAGCACCACCCTAAATTATGTACCTATCACAAATGCATACCTGATAATGTGGAACCTACATAATCTCTATCTGATTGGAGAATTCACACACGATGCAACCATCATTATGGATTTTTTAAAGCTGCTTTATAAATAAAATAAAAATATTACTTACCACTCTCATTCTGCGGCAAGCCATAAGCCTCGGGGCCTAAATGCGATAAATCTATGCTATCACCACCATCAATACTGTTTTCATTAAAATCAGCTGCATCAATGACTACTGCATCATAATCTTCTTCCACTGGCTTACTACTAGCGAAACCGATTAGCAAAATTACTAAGGCAATATTCATTTTGAATGAAACTCACAAACTTTGTAAAAAATAAATTGGGTGGTGCAAAAAAAGTACCAGGCGTTTAGAAGACACCTGGAGGTATGGTTCGGAATAGCAAGCTCGGTGTATTTATATGGTTTCGCGGGGACCCGTCATAGGGTAAACAGAAACGACAAGGTTCGTTCCTCATAAAGGATGTAGCGGCAAAAATATGTAAACTAATCGATAAGACAGACCTTGGGAGTTTTGCTTTCGGTTTACATTTCCTTAATTTTTCATTTGATTGTCAGTTTGTTTATCAAGATTTTATTTCTTTTGACAAACAATTCAAGAAAGCCATAAACTGAAAACCCTTTAAACTGAGTTAGGTATTTAATAAGGAAAGGACTGAAACCGGTTCAAACATTGATTAGATAATGAGATGTTACCATTACCAAAACAAGAGCTCACGCTAATGAAGTAACTTAGGTAAGTACTTAGGTATTAAAATTTTCCACTTTAAAATATAGTGGTTTGGTTTTCTTTTCAAGAACATTCTGTATCATGCATCATTATCTTATACAATTTAATAGGGACTCGCCTTGCGGTAGCATTTCCCCTCTGCCACGGTATTAGATCAATTAATCTTGCGCATTTACACCCAATTTTATACCTTATCACTAACCGAGACAGCCTATAATAGCGAAACAATAATTTTGAACTTAGAACGTTTGGGGTTCACACGATAGTTTCGTGTGAACCTTTTCATGATTTTTATCGTTCCGTTCAAAATTAGAATCTAAACTTATGGGGAATAAAATCCAAAGTTGCGGATTTCATGTTACCTCGCCCCCCGCAAAAAGTGGCAGAAATGTTTCTTAGTAGAATGACACGCACTCGTCCCTATTAAATTGTCTAAGATCATTTATGTATTATAGGTAATAATTTTTATCAAGAAATCTGGTATCAGTCCAGACGAGAAAAAGTTTCTCTCCAACTCGAAAACTCGAGAAATCAATTCAAAGAACACCGATTTTTCAATTGTCAGAAAATTCCTATGAATAATAAAATATTAAAAAAATTGAAAAATTGCTGGAAAAACTCTCGTTGTTTTTTTAAATATTTGAATTCCGTTTCGCTAATATAGGCACCAAAGCCAAATACACAATATTGGGATTATTTGGGATTTCGGAATTAAATTTTTTTATAGATTTTTATTTTTTTATTTTAACTGGCAAGATGTTTTGGAAACAAAATATCAAAAGCCATAAAAACTAAAAAGGAAAAAACTTTTTCTTTTTAATTTAAATATTTGGCTTAACGTCATTTTTTTCTAACTGATAGCTGCCAGCTGTATTTTTTAGATATAGGTAATGAAAACTCTTTGGTTGTATGAAAAATATGTGAAAAACATAGATTAAAAACTTTTCGCTGTGAAAAATATGTTGACGAGAAATAAAATCTTTTTGGATTCCCAATGTTTTTTTAACTTCTCTTTCGTGCTAGTGAAACGTGGATGTTCTGAGTTTTCATAATATCTCTGACTACTCCTCTCGGGGAATACAGTCGTGAGCATTTGATATGATTTATCAATCCCAGGAAGGTGGCATCATCAGCATCGGATCTAGGGGGGGGGGGGGGGGGGGCAAACCGGGGCCCAGGCCCATCCCAGGCCCGGCCAAAATGAAGAGCTTGAAATAAAATTATTAAAACGACAATCTCGAGCTCTTTTCGCTCGCTCCTAGTTTTAGATCGTATTGCATATTGCGGTAAAATCTCGAGCTTGCTTTGCTCGCTCACGATTTTTTTATTTTATTCATGCTTATTGCGAAATTTGATTCAGATTTTATATCATAATTATTGCGACGAGCTAATCATATTGCAGTAAAATCTCGAGCTCGCTACGATCGCACCAAGTTTTAGGTATTGTTGCAACCTGGATCTGGCATTCCTGGAAAAAAATTATTCTACTTATTCCGTCTAGGGCCCCCTACACGCGGGAGCGCCAATGTCAAGTTCTGCCCCGGTACGGAAAAGTCGTAGATCCGGGGCTGGGCATCATGATCAATCCCATTTGTAGTATTTTTGTGCGATAAGTGATAACGATACCGGATTTTCTCAGGGATGAAACTTATCTAGAATAACTTTGTAAGAAAAACATTATATCAATACAAAAATTCATCCGATAGAGCCATTTCCGTATTTAAAAATTCAAAACAACATGTTTGTTTACTGTGGTGATCCACCCTTCCTGCAGAGTCATGAGTCTTCAGAGGGATATAATCTACTTTAGGAAGAGCCTTGTTATTCCATAACTTTTCCTATTAAACCAACCAGCAAAGTAAATGAAAATGACGTGCATTTATATCTTGATTATATCATATTGGGAAACACTCATAATCGTACGTTGACACAGACAAGGTCACGTTATCTGCCCGGAAGGGTTCCCTGTTGATTCTGAACTGCATTCAGCCTCGCGTTTATTTGTTTTGCTGATAAAATATTATTCATAAACAGCGTTTTGGGTATTTCAGCCATTAGGTTCCTATAGTACAAGTAGGTATTTATAGTCACGATACATTGTAGGCAAACTGCTTCTTTAGTCAATTGCAGTGATGTGATATGATTGCACCAGTGGCATCTTTCAGTTTAGGAAGCCCAGATAACATTTACGGTCGGCGACTTAAAAATGACGTCATTTTAAGGTACTTATACAGTCAGTCCGAATAGTCCGATGTTGGTCGTAGAAGTACATTCTAGTTGGTACTAGGAACGTCATTTTACCGTCAGCCAGTATACGTCCTGTGTTGGACGCAAGTTGGACGTTATACTGACGGACGTTCTCAGTCAATTTGACAATGACTCCTTTTTTCTCAGCTCAGTCGCGCCATTTTTCTATGCGCATCGGACGTGTCGCGGAGTCCTTTTTGTTGTTGAGTTAGTGTTATTCAAAGAAATTGAACCTAAAGTGTGTTAGTAATGGACGAGGACCGCCCAGCCAAGTGCGCAGTGATCCAGTTTATTGTTTGCGGTGGCGGTGCTATTTCTGTTGTGGATTCAGAGTGGCTGAAGCCACGATGGTGTGAAGTGTATTGGCCGGTCATAAAAAGGCCCAAAGCTTTTGAGCTGATCCTCAATCTCGACACGTCCCCCAGCGAAAATTGGAAACTTTATGGTGTGCAGCAAGTGTTTTACGAAACTGGTAGGTACGTATTTTATCCCTTTCCTGCATGGGTAGCATGCCACCGTGATACAGCACTATCACACATTCGCTCTTTTTCTATTTGCGCACGAACGAACGAGATAAAAGACGTGATACAGCCGTATCACGTGTAGCATGCTACCATAGTGTAAATAAAATAATAGTGATGAAGCTCAGCGGTCGTGGCGGGTCTATGCCCGCGCGTCATGCGGGGGACGGGCGTACCCTAACTCTCGGGAGGCACTCCTCCCGGCCCCCGCACGCCCCGCACGATTGGCCTGCCGCGACCGCTGAGCTTCACCACTATTAGTTCTTTACACTATGATGCTACGGCTTCTGGGGCTAGTACTCCAACCGGCGATAGCGACATTTAACACATTCATCTGCCAAATTTAGTCTTTTATCTCTTTCGTTCGCGCCCCAATAGAAAGAGATCGGAAGCGTGATAGAGCTATATGACGCTATCGTAGGTTGGCGTACTAGCCCCGCTAGTCAGTTTTCAGTTTCGGGGAACCTGGCTTCTCGGGATGCTTGTATGAATTAACTACGACGACGCTTCTATTTAATAACGCAGAGAATTTCCGCTGACGGGTCCACTAGTTATTTATATATTGTCTAAGAAAATAATTTTGGTTTGATTTACAAGTACCTAACTAACTTATTTCTTTTTACAGGTGTCAGGTCGAGATGTTTCCAGTAAAGTGCCACGTACAATGAAGTCCTACATTTCCGACAAGCTAGCTGTAGAGTACAATTTTTATGGAATGAAAACTGCAAAGAAAACCAAAATCGAAAAAGTTTTTTGCACTCTACGCCTCAGAGACTGCATTGTAGGTGAGTACATAAGTACCTACCGAAATTCTCCAATACTATCTCAATATTGTTTGCGTCAATCCCCCATTCGATATCTTTGCACTATTTGGAATTCAAATAATTAGTTTTAATGAATTATTATTAGGGTTCCGTACACATAGGTTGTCAATGGGACCCTATTACTAAGCCTATGCTGTCCATCCGTTTTTCAGTATATCACAGCGGTATAATCTCAACAACTGTAAACAACTCCACAACAGCACGGCTAGCATGTCATCCACGACAAAGCGTTTAAACGAGAAAAACGTCATGCGCGCTCTTTCTGGCATACGTAAATTAATAAGGATGGTGGCACATCTAGATTTTTATCGTTTTCTCGGAGGTGGCATGCAAGGCCTACTTCTTCTTATCGTGTGGGCAGAACCCTGGTGTCAGAGTTTTTTCAGACCGCCTTTCGGCCTCTGACGTGGTTTTTATGTACGGCCTACTGAGGTAGCCTCATAACATATTCAGTTTATTGTTGTGGCATCTAGGTATCTTGGCAAATAATAAAAAGATACGGAGCCTTGTGTGCGTGGGTGCTACTCCCACGACCATTTTTTTACAATTAATAAATTGTATCTTTCTTGTTTCTTTATAGAAGGCGTTGTTAGCACAACTGCAACTGCAACGGCAGAGGGCGTCGAAGTTAGCATCAAAACCTGGCTACAGCGTGCGCCAGAAAGGATAAATAGTTAGAGGCTTTGGTTTTCCCATACGGTAAACAACAGCTTCAAACTATCGCCTCTCCGAATTTAAATTGACTTCTTTATAATATTTTTAGAACATCTTTTACTAAAAGTAAAATCTTTAAATAAAATTTTACATTTCGGTGTTCATTAATTTATTTATTTACAACCCTAGTTCACTCCACCGTAGTCTAGGAACGTCATTCTACGGCTGACATTCAGAAACGAAATTTGAGTATTAGTTTCTATTTTGATATGTAAAAATCAATAAAATTTTGACATATCGAAGTAGGATCTTATACTCAAATCTTGTCTCTGAATCTCAGTCTAAGGCTGCCTGTCCATTGACGCGAGCTGGCTGGCGGAGCGGTGTAGCAAGGAAAATATTAACCAATCAGGAGCTCGAGATTTTATGCAATCCTGATTGGTTAATAAAACTCCGCTTCCCCGCTCCGCCAGCCAGCGCCAGCCAGCCAGTGTCAATGGACAGGCAGCCTAAGGGTGCGTCCACATCTGGCGAACGCGCCGCAAATGCGCAACTCGCGAGCCGCTCGCGAGCTGCACATTCGCGGAGCGTTCGTCAGCTGTGGACGCACCCTAAGGTCCCTGGATCGGTCTTGATATGACGTCCTAAGTACGTCTAGTCTCGTACCTCGGTGACGTACATTTTCGACGTCTGTAGGACCGATAAAGGACGTACATTTGTCACAACATAATGACGTCTTGATACGACGGCCTACGGACGTCTTAATACGACGGCCTACGTACGTCTTGATACAACGGCCTACGGACGTCTTGATCCGACGTCATTAGGTTGTGACAAATGTACGTCCTTTATCGGACCTACAGACGTCGAAAATGTACGTCACCTAGGTCGAGCAAGACTGTAAAAAGACGTCATTAGGACGGCTAAATGTTATCTGGGGTGTACCTACTGTGTTCATAATCGACGAACGGTAGGTGCCTACCGCCTGGGCCCTATATCATAAACATAACAATTGTAATTTACATTGACAATTCAGGGTATATTACCAAACATTATATTGCTGGTTGCTAATGATAATGACGCTAAAGATGCAATTGGCAGTATCCTATTTTGTGTCCTAACATTCTCAACAATGTACAAAAAAATAACAAAAAAAAGGGTTAAATGGGGCCCTAGGACCTATTTTATTACCCGACTGCGCGACGCAAAGGAAGGGTAATGTGTTTATCAGCCTATATATGTATGTATGTATGTATGTAAGTTTGTTCCTTTGTGGCACACTAGAGACCAAACGCGTGGGCCGATTTTGATGATTCTTACGTCAGTCGATTTGTCTTAATCCTGCGAGTGTCACTAAAGACATGATAGTAATCAAAATTAGATATGGCGAAAACCAGACGCCATAGAGTAAAAATTTTTTTTTTTTAATTTGACCCACTATGTTAAGTGGGGTATCATTGAATAGGTATTTGAAAATCATCTTTAGGTTTCTCTTAATATTTTTCATTTTGAATGACCATTTAGGATCTATAACGATTTAAAGTTGGTTAACAATCATTCTCAGTTAAATTTTCAATACTTACTTAATAACGACTAAACCTATTTGAATGGAGTTTTCACAAATGCATAGAGCTAAGTTTTGATTAACATATAGACTTTATTTCATCGCAATCGGTTCATTAACTCAAAAGATTGGTTAGTAGGTATTTCCTGTTCGTGTAGTTTTAAGCTGATTGTACGTAGTGATTTTATTTAGGGGTAATTATTATCAATAAATGTTACCCACAATATTTAATTTATACTGCCTGAACATCTGCGTCACCTCTCGTCTCCCTTTCCCCGTGTAATTTTGCGAGGCCGCAGGCCGAGCCGAGCGCGAGGCCTAAGGCCGAGCTACGCGTAGGAGCGAAGCTCCGAAGCGTCCCCCCTGGAACCTGGTGGACCTGGTCTCCGGGATCAATCTGCCCGCCTATTATATGTACCTTAGGGGGGGGGGGGGGGGGGGGGGAACCTATTTTGTCTGTTTTCAAACCGGTTTTTGATGGGTCCTTCTTAATAAATATTAACATAGTCAAAACTGAACAACTTTCTCAATGGGACCAATATCGAAATCACGAAAAAAAAATTAGCTATCCCATACATTTGGAGTTTCGAGTAGGATTGCAGTTCTGTGTGGGACAGCTGATATTTTTTTTGCGATTTTGATGTTGGTGCCGTAGAGAAAGTAGATCAGTTTGATGGTCTGATCATCCCCTTAAAAAAGTATCAGCATATTAAGAAGGACCTTATACAACGTGTTAATGAATTAGCGCAAAACCTCATACACCCCAACTGATTTATAACAAAATAATTAGATTCAAACAATAATTTCATTATTTTGATACTTAAAATTTAAAGTTATCAGCATTTTAAGTTTTCAGGCAAAAATGATTTGTTATCATTTCAGCACTGAAAGAAAGCGCTAACGTACTCATGGACACATTTTTATAATCTTGTCTTGGTAGTAAGTAGGGTGAGTGTGCCCGTGCGGTGGGTTGACATCGGGTTCAGAAAATTTAAAATTTCGCAAACAAATTATTTAATATTTTGAAAAAAATTATGTTGAAACTTAGATAATTTGATTTTGCTCTCGATTCTAAACAAACTACTTTCTAGTTTTGCGTTAATTCATTAACACGTTGTATAATTACAGTTCAAATAACAGTGTAGATACTTTCTTTCTGCAGTGAATCTAACCGTTGAAAACATGATTCAATTAAATTTTCTGGATAGAAAAGAGGACCAAAGCACAGTACCTATAAGAAAGAGTATCTATTACTACATACAATACTGACACTCCCTTCCTTCCACCAAGATTTTACCTCTTTAAATCGCGAAATTTACCGCCTTATAAATTATAATCGTAACTAAAAAGTGTAAAATAAAAAAATTAATTTAAAAAATAAAAAAACCCGACTGCGTAAAAACTGAAAAGAAAAAAACAAGTTTAGTAGTCTAGAATTCAGTTAAGTTATATTGAATAACTACACCTTGAAATAGTTTTTTGATCGATACACATATAAAACAAAAAATATTAAACTCTAATGTGGAACATCGTGGGTTTAAACAGTCGGGACCCATTAAAAATTCTAGACCTAATTTTCCCAATAATGGGTCCCGACTGTTAAAGCCAAGATGTTCCACATTAGAGTTTAATATTTTTTGTTTTATATGTGTATCGATCAAAAAACTATTTCAAGGTGTAGTTATTCAATATAACTTAACGGAATTCTAGACTACTAAACTTGTTTTTTTCTTTTCAGTTTTTACGCAGTCGGGTTTTTTTATTTTTTAAATTAATTTTTTTATTTGTAAACATGACAATTGTAATTTACAATGACAATTTGAGATACATTACTGAGAATGTTAGGAAACATGTTGTTAGTATGGCAGCGTGATATAGCCGTAGGTATCACGCACAATATGCTACGGCAATGTGCCCTGAAATGTCATTGTTAGGACTACTAATCATAAACCTGAAAAAGACCCTTGCTTGCATTCCAGTGCATGCTTTCACTAAGACAGTTGTAGCAAAACTTCCGACCGTCGCGAACGGGATTATGGTCGTGAGTTTACGGCTAATGTACCTACAATGATATATCTCATCATCATCATCTCAGCCGATACACGTCCACTGCTGGACTTAGGCTTCCCCAAGGATCGCTACAACGCAACGACCGGTCTTGCGCTGCCCTCATTCCAGATTAGGATTCTTGAATCTCATACGTTGAACTATCAGCAATTGAAAATGTATGGAGATAAGTATCTTTCGCTGAGTTCAGCAGTTGAAAATGTCAAAATTACTATGGAGATAAACATCTCTCTACTGCTGATTTGACTTTAAAAAATCGCACTCCTGAAGTATTGTTTTTTAAAGTCAAATCTGCATTCGAAAGATGCAATCACCACAGTAATTTTTACATTTTCAACTGCTGAACTCAGCGAATGAGATTCAAAAATCGCACTCCTGGTCGTCTGTCTTTATGGGTGCAATTCGAGAACTCTGATGAATGATACACTTATCTTATCTTGTTGTGGGGGCTGGCAAGCCAGCAACACTTCGACCCAGTGGGATCTTTTGTGTTAGCCCCAATACTTTATGCTTACTTCACCCTTCAAATACATGGTCAATGAAGGAGGCAATACCATTGAGGGGAAGAAGCCTAAGATCTCCCGGTTTTGGATATCCATCACCGAGGAGGCACATGCGTTTTGCCGCCAAGACATCACAGTCACAGAGAATGTGCTCCATGGTCTCCTCATCCTCTCCGCACGCTCGGCAGCTGGGATCCAGGTTGAGTTTCATCTTGTGCATCATCGTGCCTGTGGCGTAGTGCCCAGTGAGGGCTCACACGATGGCACGAGCCTTGCTCCTGCTGTTGTTCAGTATGAACTTTGAGACACGAGTTGTCGCATATGATATGATACACCTATACCTACCTATTAAACATTTTGTTCTTAGGCATAAAACTAAGCCTAGAAATAGAGGCAGGTCAACTAACTTTATCTATTTGAAGTAATTAAAAACAAAACTAGGAAGTTTTATGGTGTCTTAAAATTTTAAAAGACGATAGAAAAGTTTATACGAATAGGGGACCCGTATTATTGTGGGCTAGAAGACATTTGTCTTGGGGTAATTAAAAAGATAAGTCGTTAATGTTTTTTTTGTAACCAAAATAGGTAGGTACCACCTAAATTACCCTCATAGATAGGATTTTTAATCTCGGGGGTGCGGCCGGTCGGCTGATTAGCGAATGCACTTTAAAAGCCTATGCCTAAAACTGGCGCCTTTTTTTCTTTTTCTACCGCGGCCATCAATCAAACTTGAATATTATAGTTCAGAATAAAGCTAAAAATAACAATTGTTATTACAAATATCTCGGAACTAAGTCCGAACTGAGATATAAAGGCTTGAACTGCGCGTAATGGTAATATTTTAAACTTCAAGCCTTGATACAGGCTGTACAATAAAATGGGACAGCTACTTAAAGGGGTGCCTCAGACCATCAAACTGAACAACTTTCTCTATGGGACCAATATCGAAATAGCGAAAAAAAAATCTGCTGTCCCATACATTTCAGTCGAGTTATGTTTGCAGTTTTGTATGGGAGAGCGGATTTTTTTTTCGCGATTTCGATTTTGTTCTCATAGAGAAAGTTGTTCAGTTTGATGGTCTGAAGCACCCCTTTGAGTAGCTGTCCCATTTTATTGTACACCCTGTATCTCCGTCCGGACTGAGTTTAGGGATATACATGTGAAAAAGTTTTGTTTGTTACTTTATTCTGAAATAAAATTTTCAAGTTTGGTTGCTTGCTGCGCCAAAACCAACGGCGAAAAATAAGGCGCCAACCTTACATACAAAACCCGCATTGTCTTTTATTAAATCCGATGACCAGAGATCGACTTATTTGCCCAGTGTTTCTTGCCTATATTAGACATAAATAAAAATCAAGTGATTTATGTAATTTGTGTATTTCTAACATATTAGAACTTTATACACTACGTCATTTTATTTACATGAGCATTTTCGCTTCACAATATTATTACAATTAAAATAAATTTCTCTCTTTATTATATTATTTTTACATATCTTTTCAACCTTATCAGGCAAAGTGACAAAATCCTCTCACCTATAAAACAGACCATATTTCAGACAAGATTACTTGGGGTAGTTACGACAACGGGGTTATTCGTCCACCTTTCAATATCGCGGAAATGAGGTTCCGAAATCAAATCGCGACTTAAAAATATTCAATGAGGGATTTTCCGAAAGCCATTAAAAAAGAAAAAGTAGTTCCTAAAGGCTCGATAGATGGCAAACACGAATAAAATAGTAAGAATTCGTGTTTTTAAGTAAACAGCAAAATATGAACATATATTTCGTCCACGGATGCGTCTGACATGCATTTTTGTTTACTTTTTAGCCTAACATTTTCGTCTTCGTTCTCTGGTCGATGCCATCTATCGTCGGTATGTTGAACTACGTTTGACTAACTGTCAGAAAACTCCTCATTATTTCCGAGATATGGAAATGTAGATAAATTTACCCCGTTGACGCATTTACCCCGCCCAACCTTACATAATTAACTAGCTAATTAATTTGTAAGATCTACCTGCAGTTTCATAATGCGTTTGAAATATGACCTGCTGATTTGAAGGCCCTACGCAGACGACGGACAATGTTGCCCGTGGGCTCGCCGCCTTAGGGTTGAACCTCATCTGTCAGCACGGCGTCGCTTTTTTCTGTCCCTCCATCCTTTTCTGCCACTCAGGAACGTCATTTTCTAGAGCAAATAAGATAGACAGAACGCGATCGCGCGCGGCGGTGCTGCGGCGTGCAACAGAAAAAGGCGATGCGGTGCTGCCAGATGACGTTCAACCCTTAGTTCGGGATTGCACAGGTGTGTATGTGTCAGCACACACATCCGCAGAGTTCCATCGTGAAGAGAACCAAAGAGCAGGTGCCCACGCGCAAAATTGTCCGTCGTCTGCGTAACGCCCAATAACACCTTAAAGCGCTTGATAGGGAATTTAAACATATAATAATTTATGGAGCGGGTCCAAAAGTGTGGTTTTTAGCACTTTAAATAAACGCCATAGAACTTAGTACAACTTTTCATAATAACATTTATTCTTAATGTAGATAGAAATTATATTATGTTTTTTTGAACAAATACAAAATTCTTGGTACATTTTATGTACAGTTAGGATCACATCGCAGGGTAAAAGCCTCCTCTCACTAAATAAGATAAAATGGATTGGGTTATACCACAGTATAGGACAGTAAAACGTCTTCATACTATGGTACCAAACGCGGCTTGTATCTGTGCTCACCAGTGCGTACGCCTCGTAGAAACACACACTGACAATATCTAGGGCAGCCAAGGCAGCGCCAGACGGGGCTACGCGGAGATATTGTCAGTGTGTGCGAGCTACGAGGCGTACTGGCGAGCACACATACAAGCCGCGTTTGGTACCATTGTATGAAGATGTTTTTCTATCTTATACTGTGGTTATACTCCACCATTCTGGCCCAAAGCGTGTTCAATGTACAACTACAAGAACGTCAGAAAATAAATTAAGTCACAGCCAATCTTAACAAACATTATCTTTTTTAATTGAATTTTAGTTGGCTATTCTATTTGTTAAGTATCAGAAGTAGTATTAACAAATTTAAATTAATTCGGGATAAATTAAGTTACTTTTAAAATGTTCATATCTTTTCCACATAATGTCATACATGTATAATTCGAATCTAAAAAGTATATTGCATCTTCGATCAAAGTAAAATGAATGGATACCGCGATAAGTTAAAACAATTGCTAGTCAATATTGACTTTACACGAAACGTCAGGAGTGCGATTTTTGAATCTCATTCGCTGAGTTCAGCAGTTGAAAATGTCAAAATTACTGTGGAGATGTGCATCTTTTTACTGCTGATTTGACTTTAAAAAATCATACTTCAGGAGTGCGATTTTTGAAAGTTCAATCAGCAGTAGAAAGATGCGTATCTCCATAGTAATTTTGACATTTTCAACTGCTGAACTCAGCGAATAAGATTCAAAAATCGCACTCCTGGTACCTATACTTCAAATACGTACCGAGCCGACAGACCAAGTGTACTTTGTAGGTGCAACTATAACGTAGTGAGACACTTTCTCTTTGGCTTTAACTAAATGCGCTTTAGGCCTATCCATTTATTTTACCTTGATCAAAGTCTTTCATAGAGCAAATATTGCTCCACGCATTGTCTATGGTAGTGGATAGATTTCTATGGTAAAGATTCCATCCACTATCATTACAGTATAAAACAGTATACCTACGTTAAAATTGTTACACAAAAGATAAAACTTCAGGCCAATACAAATATAATGACAATAAATAATATAACATTTACATAGTGCCATAGAGTACAAAATTGTATACACAATCAAGTGAACTAAATACTTGAATACAAACATTGACTGTTGGCACAGTATTGCTTTTAGAAGACCGAACACATTATGTATTACTATTCTTATTCAACCCTCAGGAATCTTGAAAGAGACAGAGCTATGGTGTAAAGGTCACAGGACATTACGGCCCGAAGTTATGTTCATACGCGTCATGGGTACATTTGTTTGTGATTTTAACCTTTTATCAAGCATACTACGTTTACCACATAACTGACATAATACTTAAGATGGTTATTCGAGCTCAGTGGCGCCCTCGTCACAATAATAAAGATTTCTCAATAAAGAAAGCCTAAATTAAAAAAGTGCCCAACAGATAAACTACAAAAGCCTTCAAGCCATTGTTATACAATACTTTTATAGGTTCTAAACATTCCACTTTTAGATAATTTCGAATAAAAACAAAAGCGGCCGTTTTTTTTCTTTTTTCAAAATTTGTATGTTTTGTTAGACCTTTAAAAAACCTATAAAAGTATTCTATGAAAATAGCTTGAAGGCTTTTGTAGTTTATCTGTTGGGCACTTTTTAAATTTAGTCTTTCTGTAATAAGGTTCATTATTTAATGTAAATGTGGTGGCCACAGCCTGATAAATGGTTTAACACCATCTATTATGTATAAAAGAACACAGGCTCATTTGAAATCTTAGCAAATTGTCCGAAGTAGCATGTTTACTATCAGAGAGGTGCATCATTTGCATCTGCCATTTTTGAAGCGTTGTTTGTGCATCTATTTTTATGCACGATAAATACACGCGAAAATAAAAAAAATAACCAAAATGGTGGACGTTAGGTATTCTCTCACCCTAGTACAATGTCCAGACCAAAACCATAAGCGTTCGTACCAGATAATTAAGATAGCTGTATGGTACTTGCCCTTAAAATTTACTTTTCATCCAGCCAAGCTAAAAGGTAGTCCGTTTGCGATAACTCAAGTATTTACATTACCTACAATTTATAGTTGCCTGGTACGCTAGCTTGACCGAGTGAATACATTTTATAATTTAGTCCTTTTTTTATAAACAGGTAAAATGTAGGCACACTGTGTGGACGGCCGCGCGGCCTGTGCCAGCATTGGAGACCAGAGTTCTATCCAAGCTTAGACAAGAAATTAAGAAACATTTTACTTGCAGTTTCATATAAATTTCAGTTGACAAAAGAACGAAAACCCTGTGACAGTTTGATTACATTGAAAACCACTGAGCAAGTGAAAACATTGACCAAGAAATGTCACTTGCGCTAGCAGACTGAAAGTCAGTGTAACCGCGTATGAGATAGCGATAGTCATCCAATTGCATTCAATTTATATGAAGTGACATTTCTTGGTCACTGCCAAAAATGTGGTTACGTCGACAAGGACAGCAATAAGATAGCGATCTCCTTTTTTAACTAGAGCGAATTTGCTATATGCTTCTCTTATTGAGTGAATAGGACAAAACACGTTCCGACCTCTATTACTTCTCCCTCTACGATTGAAAACTAGTTAAGTCTAGCATAACCCCACATAGCACAGTCGCTTTGCACGTATGTGGACATGATGAAAGACGAATCGTATGCTAGAAACTCTTAAATAACGTAAATAATAAAGGGCAATTTTACATTCGCGTGAATTATTTTACTGCGGTTTGAGGTGCGTATTTTATTGTTTTCCTTAATTACGCATCAAACGTATTTGTCAATCCGTTTTTACATCAAGTGTCAATTTGTAACTATTCAATTCATTAGGATGTATCTAAAATTTCTTGTCTAAGTCTTCATAATACAAGCTCTCCTGATCTCCTAGTGCTCCATGCCAGCATATCACAAGGGATAGTTATTTTTAATATTGCAAATCTCGCGACACGTATAATAAGCCACTTTATTTTTAATAGGTACCTAATTTTTATCCCATATTGACTTTCTTTACATATTTATTTAAAAATTGACAACATCTAAAGACTTCTTTGTACAGAGTTCCATAACTACAGTAGCTAAACTGCACACATCACAGATATTATAGAAAAAATAAACATTTGTTTATCCTGTTGTCTATACATAACAAGTACACTTTAGTCTAATACTACGATTCCACAATAAGTTGAATTCCACCCAGTTGAATTGTTCAAGTTACAATCTATATAGTGAACAATACATCTAGTATATTTGGAGTCATTGACTGCAACTATTTTATGTTTGAACTAGAAGTATTGTAGACTGTACATTTATAAGTTTGGCTATCATACAAATAGTAAAGCTAAAATATATCAAGAATGACTCCGCTCCAATTTTTTATTATTGTTAAAGTTTTTGCTCCCTATATTTACTGGCTCTAAAAATAATAAATACATTTTAAATAAATACTTCTACGACTCTTTAACTTATTGTATGCGATCACAACGTGGAATTGATATAAGAACAAGACATAAGTTGATATTTGACGTATTGGATTGTACAAGCAAAGGTAGGTAAATAATCATCCATCATTCCAGGTAAATAATTTATCTTTGACTACACAAGACTGTGATTTACATTCTTTGTATTTTATACATTTTATTTTATAATTAGTGCATGTGGCATCTAGTAATTATTGCAATATTTAGATCCCATTAGTATGTAATCTAGATCTCACGTATTCTAGCTTGTACAGGGTGTAAGGGACTCCGCAGACTGAAACGGTGAACTCAGACCATCAAACTGTACAACTTTCACTATGGAGCATACCATAGAAAACGCGAAAAAAATCTGTTATTTCATACAAAACTGCTGCATCTACTCGACTTAAATGTACGGGACAGCTGATTTTTTTCGCGTTTCCTGATGTAGGCTACATAGTGAAAGTTGTTCAGTTTGATGGTCTGTGTTCACCGTTTCAGTCTGTGGAGGGATATTCCTTACACCCTGTATACTATAAATGCCAATGAACTCAATAAAAAAAAGTTACCTAGACAGACACCTACCTCACTTTTTGCCCTGCCCCACTAGTATGGTTTCTCCACTAGCGCGCGACACGCCTTCGCTGCATAGAAAATGACTTCCCGCGCTTTGCCGAATCGCGCGCAAGTAGAGAAATCTAAGTAGAAAAATATGAAGATGAATTTAATAATTTTGGCCGGTATTTAGTTTATATTTACCAATGTCCATGTGTGTATTTGTCACTTTGCTATTATATCACCAGCGTTAAATAAAACTGACCTCTAAGGAGATATTGCATAAATAAATTTTTACATTAACGGTCTTAACATAAGACGCGTTTTAAGTTGCGATTTTCACATGGTACAGATTTCTACCGCATTTTAAAAGCTAGTGTGAAAGGGACGCGTATATGCCCTCTACACACCCTAAAGATCTTCGAGGTATAGTTGGTTGGAATCCTGTTGTCCTGGTGCACATTATTATCTAGTACGTCGATTTATATGACTTGAAACTAATCTAAAGTTGAACTTTCTGTGTAGGAAAAAGGTGGAACATAATGTATTATTAACGAATTTGAAATTACGTTTCCATTCGCAAAAATATTTATTCTCATTTAGGAAGTTCCGAAACAATAGAACGAGGAAACGCAACGTAATCGTCACAGACAATTTTATTGCTCGAAAATAGTTTGGCAGTGTACGCAGTACTGGCAAGCAATAGTTTCATAAACGTATCAAATGCAAATACAACACACACGTCGTCTTCCCTTTCCTTTCTAGTTTATTTCTTAATGTTCGCACCAGTCCCCAGAAACAAGTCCTCCGAATTATATTTTAAATTGAAAATTACGACGTTTTTGTGAACCTTTCAGATTATTTCAGAATCTCTCTTTAAATAGACAATTCTCGCACACACCAAGCATAATAAGGCGTTAAAAGGTGATCACGGTTTAAACAGCTACGCTTTCATTGTTCAACTCCTCAATAACTTCAATCTTTTCCTCGAACGACGTACCAAGAGTCCATAGCGTTAGAAAGGGCATCGCAGACAGATCCAATGATAGCATCATCACGTGGGGTGCTCTCCACTATCACAATTTAGTCTCGACGTACCAGGCGTCCATAGGGCGTTAGAAAGGGCATCGCAGACAGATCCAATGATAGCATCATCACGTGGGGTGCGCTCACTTTAGTCTCGAATTGTTAGAAAGGGCATCGCAGACAGTTCCAACGATAGTATCATCACGTGGGGTGCCCTCCACTATCATACTTTAGTCTCGACGTACCAGGCGTCCATAGGGCGTTAGAAAGGGCATCGCAGACAGTTCCAACGACAGCATCATCACGTGGGGTGCTGTCCACTATCACACTTAAGTCTCGACGTACCAGGCGTCCATAGGGCGTTAGAAGGTGATCGCATGGTCGCGCAGGCGGTACCCTCACGTGGACGAGGCGGGCGGAGTATGGGAGCCGGACACGACCACCACTGGCTTCACGATGGTGGTCGCGCTCAGGTACTGCGCGCTCACAGTCAGCGGCGCCACGCTGCCTTTCACGACTTGCGTTTCTACCATCTGCGAGACAAATATTTTGTGCATATAGTAGGTATACAGAAATAACTGGTTGCTAATGGTACCGATTCGGACTGTGCAACGACTTAGCTTAACTAAATGTATTCCTGTCACTTTCTAAAATAAGATTAAGAAAAGAGACAGAAAACCAACAACTGACTTTAGTGCTGTCAAAGTGACGTTACACGCCCAAAAACGCCTTAAATAAGATGGCGTACATTATGATGGCGTCTTATTTTGGGCGTGTAACGTCACTTTGACAGCACTAAAGTCAGTTGTTGGTTTTCTGTCTCTTTTCTTAATCTTATTTTAGAAAGTGACAGGAATACATTTAGTTAAGTTGAGGCACAGTCCGAATCGGTACCATTATCTGGTAATCTAAAATCACGGAATCGAAATTCAAATCCGCACGGACGACATGCCATGTATGTTCGACCAGAATCTCGAATAGAAAAAAAGTAAAAAAATATAGATTTTCACATGGCAATGTCAAACTGACATCAAGTAGGCCCTTTACAAACTGCAACTTTTTGCGGCGAAAAAAAGGCGCGTTTGTTAATGTGTGCATATTTAATATCATTTGAACGCCCAAATCATCTGGCCGAACATTTTCATCTTGTTTATAAGAAAAGGCATATAATTTTATAGCTGAATATTATGACGAACGTTTTTCTTCCTGGCTGTATGGCGTTTCAGAAGTGCTGCAAAAAGTCGCAGTGTTTAAAGGGCCCTAATCCAATTACCCCAGTGTTGTTTACTCTAAAATTTGATTTCCTAATTTTTCATGAGATTGTGGTCGACCTATACCAATGAGAGATAAGGAGATAAGTAGGAACTGCATGTTATACCTACTGGAATACGGTTCCCAGACGATGAAGATGATTGATGTTACCAAGTTCACTTCATTTGTATGGCAATGACAGACCGCAATGTGTCATTTTGTGTGACTTGTTGTTTTAATGAACGTGCTTGTCTATCGTTAGAGTGCAAATCAATGTGTACGAAATACTGACTGCTCTCGAAACGGTGAAGGAAAACATCGCGAGGAAACCTAATCTGCATACGCTGAAGAAGAAATTCTGATGCGTATGTGAAGTTCGTGAGGAAACCTGCATGCTTCAATTTCGAGACATGTATTGTACCTACTGTCCATTACAAGTGGCGACGGGCTCACTCCCCTTCACACTGGACAGATTTTCGGTACTACTAGTGAAACGTGGATGTTCTGAAGTTTCAGAATATCTCTGACTACCCCCTCGGGGAATATAGTCGTGAGCATATGCTATGCTATGCTATGCTATGTGAAGTTCACCAATCTAAACCATTCAAGTCGCTGAGATGAAGATGTTACGCTGGATGTGCAGGGTTACGAGATACGACAGAATACGCAACGAGTTCGTGCGAGGTAGTCTCGGAGTCCGCGACGTAGCGGGTAAAATTCAAGATTATCGACATAGAAAGTTTGGTCATGTAAAAAGAAGACCACCTTATACAACGTGTTAATAAATTAGCGCAAAACCTCATACACGCCAGCTGATTTATAACAAAATAATTATATTGAAACAATAATTTAATTATTTTGATTGTTAAAATTTAAAGTTATTCGCATTTTAAGTTTTGAGGCAAAAATGATTTGTTATCATTTCAGCAATGAATGAAAGCGCTAACATACTCATGGATACATTTTAATGATCTTGTTTTGGTAGTAAGTAGGGTGGGTGTGCCCGTGCGGTGGGTTCAGAAAATTTTAAATTTTGCAAACCAATTTATTTAAATTTTGAAAAAAATTTCCTATGTTGAAACCTTGATAATTCGACTCTGCTCTCGATTCTAAACCAACTAGTTTCTAGTTTCACGTTAATTCATTAACACGTTGTATAGGCAACAAAGCAATGGACTTCACCCTACCAGGTCAACGTGGCGTAGGCAGTCCAAAACTCAGATGGTCTGATGTTGTAAAGAAGGAAATGGACAGCTGCGAGCTGGAAGAAATAGACTAGGAAAGCAGACCCCGCTACCCAGTGGGACAGCAGCTAGGAGGATGATGATGATGTGAAGTTCACCAATTTGATGAATGATGAAGTTCACGCGTGGTGGACTATTGCCAATACACCTTGAGGTTTATAGTATAGTACTGCAGTAGGGATAGATAATAAGACAATAAGAGGGTGATGATTAGAGATCGGATATTCGGATGCATATTTTTCACAAGAATAATGTGGACACGTCTTAATTCATTTATTTTATGAAACAACCCCAGGGTCGTTCTTAATTCCCAGGATTACTAAAATATTGTAGAACTTGGACCGAGTAGTTCAAATGTCCAGGGACAACTCGGACAACATGAACAACTCTGAAAATTTGGTCAACTTATCCAATTTTGTCTTGAGTTGAGAGTGTTGTCCGAGTTGATCAAGTTGTTCATGATGTCCAAGATGTTTTGCTGTCGAAAGTACTTAAATGGACAACATGAACAACTTTTACAACTTGACCAAGTCAAATCAGTTGGCCAAGTTGTCAGAGTTGTTTACGTTGCGGTGCGGGTGGCACGATTTTTTTAATGAACTTTATTCAGAAAGGCATATCTATATTATGTTTTCGTGGGAAAAAAAGTGAAGTTTAGGTTAATATGCATCCGATTATCCGATCTCTAGTGATGATGGTGATGTTACCTTATGTGCGAGCGTGTGCGTGTGAAGGAACTGTGCGGTGGGCTGCGACACGACCAGCGGAGTCAGCCCGCTCACAACCACACTGCCGCCTTCTGGAACAATTGTAGTTATTAATAATTAATAATGCTTAAATTATGTTCCCTGCGTGTCGCTTGTGAAGCTCGCAGCCTTCATACATAAAGCAAAAATATTGTTACACTCATAAACCTTGACGTATTTCAATAATTTTAATATATTATTACGAGCTTTTACCCGCGACTTCATCCGCATAAATTATATACCAGATTTTAAGTCAGATCATAAGCTATCAAACAAAAAATGTTTCTTCAAAATCGGTTCAGTAGTTTTTGCGTGATGCTCGAACAAAGAAACACCCAAATAAACAAATAAACATCATCATCATCATCATTCTCTTGCCCATTTCCCATTATTTGGGGTCGACGCAAACAAACAAACAAACGGACAGACAAAAAATCCAAAAATTGGTGATTTGGAATCAGGGACATCTAAAAACCATATCGTAATCTTTTTTTTTGTAAATATCTTCAATGTACAGACACACTTCTGTTACAATTATATAATAGTTTTGATTAGGTAGAGCGTCGGTGGCACGTTGCGGAGAGGTATGGACACCCAATTATGGGGGTCCAGGTTCAAATCCGTACGGACAACATGCCATGTACCAATGAGTTTTTCTAACTTAACTACGTGATACCGACTGCGCTCAAACGGTGAAGGAAAACATCGTGAGGAAACCTGCATACGCTGAAGAAGAAATTCCGATGCGTATGTGAAGTCTACCAATCCGCATTGGACACGCGTGGTGGACTAACGTCATCCCAGAGGGTAGGCCTGTGTCCTGCAGTGGGCTGTGATGATGATTATTGTTCAACATTATGGATCGTAAATTTATGGAGGTTGATGGTGGGGATGTTCCTCCATTGAAAAGGGAAGTACTTCCGCCAGGCTAGGTGTGATACCTGGGGACCGGCCGTGGTCCAACAGTTCTTAGTTGGACCTTCTATATATATCGAATCTCTGTGATTATTTCTCTTGGGCGATTTATGTCTCGCATTCGATTGTGAACCTTATGTGTAGTAGGTTACGAGTTGCGTATTTACGATGAACGTTGTCTTTGTATGGAGCACATTTCCGTGAGCGACGGTATCGCCATCTGTTGGCATCTTTGCTATAACTTGTGGGTGCTGGACATCTGTAGTAGTTCCCCACAAATTAAACAATTACACAGCTTCACTTAAATATCTGAACTCTCCAGAAACGATACGATCGAAACGAATAATGCATTCATGATCACGTCCATTTCAACCACAGATGTAAAAACCGGCCAAGTGCGAGTCGAACACGTAGGGCTCCGGACCACCGTAAAATATTACCAAAAAATTCAAAAAAGGGTCCCGGGTTTTTAATATTGTTCTGTGGTACGGAGACGCGAGCCCGACTCGCGCTTGGCCTGTTTTTGGGTTTGCTGTGGCGTGGTGAATACATGTGTATAGAATGTTATTGATCCCCACAATAAAAACCAAATCATACCTGTAGAGGCGGGCGGCGGGGATACTATGCCGTTTTCTTTAGGTATCCTATTGTTCTCCCCCGTTGTTATACCTGAAAATATTAACACAACATGTTGTACTTAATTGTAGACATATTGAACTGAAGTCGTTTATATCCGTGATTCCTCTTATCGTGTGGGCAGAGCCCTGGTGTCAGAGTTTTTTTCAGACCGCCTTACATCTCATCTCAAATCTCATACGTTGAACTCAGCAGTTGAAAATGTATGGAGATACGCATCTTTCTACGGCTGATTTGACTTTAAAAAATCGCACTCCTGGAGTACGATTTTTTAATGTCAAATCAGCAGTAGAAAGATGCACGTCTCCATAGTATTACGTCTCCGTAGTACTCTGTGGTAATATTGATATTTTCAACTGCTGAGCTCAGCGAATTAGTTTCGTCTTAAGCCCGCACTTCACTCTCGCCGAGAACTCTCGGCGAGAACCCTCGGCGAGAACTTTCAAGGAAAATTACTATGACTTACGACGCCACGAGAACAATGAAGGGCATCCACACTCTCGTTTTCGGCCTGTCTCGCCCGTTCTCGGCGAGAATGAAGAGCCGGTGTTAGGCAGACAAAATGTACTAAGACAGCAGACAAATAAAGATGTAATCTTACACAAACCATTAGTATGAACGGTGGGGGCTTGCAACACACGCAGTCCTCCGCCGGTCGACAGCAGTTGTAACGCCGCGCCACCGACCACCAGACCACTTCCACCCATCACCTGATACAAGAAGAACACATTAGGTCTTACTTATTAAACATTCCTGTTAGGGTATGGAGCCCTGGTTACATTTGATGACTCTTGCCCTACAAGGATCTCTACCCCTTATAGACATGTCAGAGGTTAACAGTTTCAAATTTTCGATTTAAATTATTAGTAAATAATGAAAATTAGGATTGATCATATTTTCGTAAAAGTGAGTCTATACATCTAAACTATTATAAAACTGTAACAGAAGTGTGTCTGTACATTGAAGATATTAACAAAAAAAAGATTACGATATGGTTTTTAGATGTCCCTGATTCGAAATCACCAATTTTTGGATTTTTTGTCGGTCTGTTTGTTTGTTTGTTTGTATGTTTGTTTGTTTGTTTGGGTGTTTGTTTGTTCGAGTATCACGCAAAAACTACTGAACCGATTTTGATGAAACTTTTTTTGTTTGATAGCTTATCATCTGACTTAAAATCTGGTATATAATTTATGCGGACAAAGTCGCGGGTAAAAGCTCGTTGAAGATATTTTCAAGATAAAAAAGATTACGATATGGTTTTAGGTTTCGACATATTTTCTGTATGTTTGTCTATCTGTTTGTTTGTTTGTTTGTCCGAGCACCACGCAAACTACTGAACCGATTTTGATGAGACTTTTTTGTTTTATAACTTGTGATTTGATTTAAAATCTGGTATATTCGCGGGAAAACTCTAGTTATTATTAAAACAAGCATTTTATTTTGACCTTTATTCGCAGACTGGCGCCACCTAGCGATCATTTAGAAAGACACTGGTAAAACGCAATTTTTTTTATTTTTTCATCATATTTTTAACGATGCATATCTGAAATACTATTGCGCATTATAAGTCATATTATAAGACTTGCGCGGGACTATAATAAGCTGATTCATGATGTTTTTAGTTCCAGAATATAATTATAAATATTTGAATGACTCACTTGTGATAGGGGCAGGTGTATTTGGGCTGGATGCACTAATGTCGTGCCTAGTGTGTTCGTCACACCATTCTCCATCTGAACAACAAGGAAACAATTACATTATATTATTACTCAGAAATTTTATTAAAACTATATACATTTTAATAAAGAATTGCAAGAAATTCGTAGGAAATTGTGTCATACCAATGACTGCAATCAATCATAAACCAGACGAAGCGGAATCGGGGGTCATTTCATATCAAACTGAACAACTTTCACGATGGATCCAACATCGAAATCGCGAAAGAAATTTTTGTTGTTCCATAGAAAACTTCTTGTTGTGTGTGGTTAAAGCCCGTAGCATTATACTGTAGGACAAAGGCTGTCCGATCCAAATGTATGGAACAACTGCATTTTTTTAGTAAATTGTATTTTGGCTGCACAGAGAAAGTTGTGGAGTTTGATCGTCCTCCTTATACAGGATGTAACAAAACAACCTAGTAATACTGAAGGGCATTTCAGACCATGAAATTGAACAACTTTCACTATGGAGCCAACTTCGAAATCGCGAAAAAAAATCTGCTGTCCCATACATTTTAGTCGAGTCGGTACAGAAGTTTTGTATGGGACAGCTGATTTTTATTTCGCGATTTCGAAGTTGGCTCCATAGTGAAAGTTGTTCATTTTCATGGGCTGAAGCACCCCCTTAAGTATTACTAGGGTGTTTTGATTTGTTTACCATAATTATATTCTAAGCCACACTTAAAACAAAGTAAGATAATAACCTGTGTGGAATGTTCCGCGGGCGCCAGCGTGGTCAGTGTAAGCGTATTGTGCCTAGCGCCGTACGATGTCCTCAGTACCTGCCAACAACAAATAGTTCACAATTAAAGCACTGAATAGATTCGATAGTTTAAGGGCCTGTTAAACCACTTTTGGATAACTTTTTGTTAGCTTATCTAACAGCGTTGACATATTTAGTATGACAAAAAAATTTCAAACATTCTGTCAATTAAGCTAACAAAAAATTATTCGAAAGTGGAGAAACCTTAGACTACTTATTATAAGGACCGGCCTTGCGGTAGCATTTCCCCTCTGCCACGGTATTAGATCAATTAATCTTGCGCATTTACATTCAATTTTATAACTTATCACTAAACTAGACAGCCTATTATTGCGAAACAATAATTTCGAACTTAGAACGTTTGGGGTTTACACGAGACAACTTTTCATGATTTTGAACATTCAAAATTAGAATCTAAAGTCATAGGGAATAAAATCCAAAGTTGCGGATAACATGTTACCTCGCCCCCCGCAAAAAGTGGCAGAAAGTTTGTTAGTAGAATGACACGTGGTTACGCGTCCCTATATAAGTAGTCTAAGGGAGAAACATGCCCTTATTCTACAAAGATAACGGCCACTCCCTGCCCCTCTCTAACGTGTCCGGAACGGAAGTTAAATAGTTTATTTGGTACAATAACAACGGCAAATTCACAAATTGGGGTTGCCCCCGGCATTCGATAGAAGCCCGTAGAACTAGAAGACTGTACGGCAAAGGGCTTTCAAGAACAATTTATAGATTATACTCCACCATAGCACACCCCGGACACTGCCTACAAAAAACAAATTGACAAGATGACTTCTTGATTCAAAAAGAGTTTATCCTTCGTCCTGAGATTTATCTTTGTTTCGAAAACACAAATTCTAGCGTGTCAATTATGGTGTCAATTTAGGCTACAGCCAACCACGAATCAACCAGAGGGTGAGGTAAAAAATCGGTGGGGGGCAGTGAGTGTCCATGTCCATACTGTATGTAATACTAGATACTCTGTCTTATACTGTGACAATACTATCCTGTCAGTCTGTTTTTCTAGTAGTAGTAGGACTAGTAAAACCACCGACACAGAATAGGTAATAGTATATAGTTCTACATACAGAACGGCCACTCCCCGCCCCCCTCTGACTTCAGATACCTCACCTCCCCTCACACTCTCCGTGGTAACTTGAGGGAAGCCGAGCAAGGGAATGCAGTCAGGCGCGCGCACCCGTTGGATTTGACTACATAATAGTAGATTATGTACCAAGGGGATAAAGCAGTGTCTTTCATCACGGGCGCGATATTGAATCCCGAGCGTAACGAGGGATTCTAGGGTTAACTCCCGAGCGTAGCGAGGGAGTTTAGAGTTAACTCCCGAGCGAAGCGAGGGAGTTAAGACTAGAATCCTGAGTGAAGCGAGGGGTTCAAGCTCGCCCAAGATGAAAACACGTTTATCCCCGAGGACCATACTCTACTTTTCACACCCTCCGCGAGAAAATAAAAAGCAATACTGTTAGAAACCCAGGGGAGCGTGTAAATTCTCTATGGTTAGAAACCAATTCTTTTATTAGAGTTTATAACAAAGTATTAGTGTTCAATAGTATAGTATTTAGAAAAACTATTTTATTAAATTAAAAGTGAAAGTAGATATTTGAAACATTAGACCAGGAGTGCGATTTTTGAATCTCATTTGCTGAGTTCAGCAGTTGTAAATGTCAAAGTAACTATGGAGATATGCATCTCCATACATTTTCAACTGCTGAACTCATCGAATGAGATTCAACTACAATCTAGAATTATATTCACTATAATCTAGAATTATATTTTTCCAAGAAAAAAAGAACGGCGAAGAATGGACCAAAATGTAGCGGACTGTAGATTTTAACTAATGGAATAAAAGGCCGCGTTCTTGAAACAATATAATTCGTGTTTTAGCGAAAAATTAACAGAAAAGGGCGAAAAAACGGCACAGCGGGCGACAGACTTCAAAGTAAGACAAAAAAACAACTACTACTTTCATAGAGCTAAAATAAAAGTAAATAATAAAAGTAATAAAGGAGTTTACAATCCTCAACAGTACCCATGGTACTGAACAACTTTCGCTAAGAAAGGTATAGAAAATTCGAAAAGAAAACGACTTTTCATACAAACTTTCAATCAGCTGATTGCATTTAGTATGGAAAGTGCAAAAATGTTTTTTGAGAATTTCCTTAGGGAAAGTTGTTCAGTATCATGTGTACAATCACCCCCTAAAGTAATGCAACTGTCTAGTTTGCTACCCTAACTAGGGTTGCCAACTTTTTTCAGACCAAATATAAACTTTCTTTGAACGCAGCAGTTGAAAATGTCAATATTACTACGGAGACGTGCATCTTTCTACTGCTGATTTGACATTAAAAAGTCATACTCCAGGAGTGCGATTTTTGAAAGTCAAATCAGCAGTAGAAAGATGCGTATTTCCATAGTAATTTTGACATTTTCAACTGCTGAACTCAGCGAATGAGATTCAAAAATCGCACTCCAGTTGTGGAAAGACAATGTAATATTTTTTTTATTACTTTGTTCGTAGCAATAGGAAGGCAATAATAGGTACAGAGCAAGTACAGAGATATGCAGTATTCGCGCCATAAAGATGATACCTTTATGATTCGCGCCTTTTTTTCTTTTTTTGTGTTCTATACTCGTGGTGGCCAGTTCAAATTTCGAATTAAGTTCTTTTTGGTGCCTGTCTCCATAATTAGTTTTCATCACAGGTTTTCATACGAATTTTAAGTAAGGATCGTAGTAACTATTAAATAATCTGTGGATGCGGTTCCATATTCAAATCTCATTATTGACCAGCGGGTTATAATGAAATTCAGTACAATATTATTGCCCGGCTAGGCCCAGGGCTATAATGACTTGCTTTAGGTTCGAGTTACATGACATATAATGTTCCATTTTCGAGCGGGTGGTGTGAAAAATATATTTTATTTTCCTCCTCACTGTAAAAATAAACGTTGGAAAATAACGCTAAATTCACATTTTCTGTGATTCTTTAGCTTAAAAACTATTTTTAATAACAGAATGAACTATAAAAAGTAACGAAATGTATAATGTAGTTCATACAATGCGTGTTAAGTCAACCCTACACATATGTCATGCACAATTTTCGCAAAGTGCGCATGTGCGAACGTCATCATGTCAAATCTAAAACGTTGTTTGAAGTGCCGGACCTGTGCCACCGAACACTAGATGGGGCCACATATACGAAAGCATTCGAGAATAATGTTTTTGATTTATCAAGTTTTAAATTAGGTAGCCGAGTTTACGACTATGTTCAGCGAGGGAGTAGTCAAAGATATTCCATATTCAAAATATCCTTATTTCATAAGCACTGTCCAAACTCTTTCCAGTGTGTGACCAGTCGCTACTCTTAATCTAAGTACATTAGGTACACAGGTTTACTCACAATGTTTTAGATTTGTGACACAACTGGCTTTTGGATAAGTTTTATACAAAAATATTAGAAACACCTCACTTAACTAGTGGCGCCATCTAGAGAAAAGGTAACGGTATCGCATTTAAATTAAATCTGTTAATTTATAGACATACCAGTCAATGGGGAAAAGCTAATAAAAAAATCAGCCTATGCCAAGCCCAAGCTATATTTTTAAGAGATGAAAGGAATAGTACATTACTGCAGCGGCCAGCAACAGAGGCATTTGATGGACGAACGTGTAAATGTGGGCCGAGGCGAAGCCGAGGCACACATACGTAAGTCCATCAATGCCTAGTTGTGGCCAAGGCTTGTATAGTACTTTTCTCAAACAATGCGCGGAAATGAAAACAGTAAATTTTCTCAAATAATTCGCGGAAATTAAAACTCTTTTCAAAATCAATGACGAACATCGAACAAGAATTAGTTTTTTTTTCAATAAACAGCTTTCTACTTGCAAGCCAGTTCGAAATTTAAATAAAACCTTTGATAAGTTATCTCCTTCGTCGGCATATTTCGGAGAAAAAGATCGTTCCATTTTTAAATTACACGACAGATATGAGTTTAGTATGTAATTTATTTGGTCGCTAAACACGACAGATATGGATTTTCATACAACATTGCCGGCCGCTGCGCGCATGTATTTGGCCAGTACTGCAATTTCGATTTATCTCGAAGAAGGTTGTCAAAATAATGCTCACATTTCCAAGCATGTTTGAGAAAAGATCTTTTATTCGGATGTGGAATAGAGTTTTAACTATTAGTAAAACTCTTTATAGAAATATTATGAACATTTTACGAGGCCAAAGGCTTATCTTTAAATTAGAACTAAATAGAAATAAATTAGAGAAAATTCTAAACTAAAGAGCAGATTTGAAGTGTTCAATTTATATCTACAAATCATAATTGAACAAATAAGTTGCTCAGTTATTATTATAAATATTTTCTAAACATCTCCTTCGAAGATGATCTTAAGAACACCATGTGGAGGAGGCTTTCATCCCAATCCTAATCCTGAGATTAGGTCAGCTCTATTTTCTAACGCGATACCAGGAGCGCATACCTGCGAGGTGGTGGGCGTTATCTGTATCGGCAGCGTACGAAGCTTCGTGCTTAGGTTCAGCGTGCGAGGGGGCGACGCTTCCATCCGAGCTACGGAGCGCGGCGGCGAAGAGTTAATCTGAAATAATCATTGTTATTTGAATTAACATTTATTATTAATCGCAACTAAGCATTAATTTATGCTATTTTGTAAAATTATTAAACTTACACTTAAAGGAATTCCTAAAACGTGTCCATTAATGCTATCTTCTCTATCTTTTTCTTCAGAAACAGCATCTGAAAATAATAAAATGCCACGTTTTAGTCGTTTTAATACAACAACAAAAAGAATCGATTAGAAACAAAATATTTATTGTCTCTATAATATTTTGTTTTGTTACTTGGATATAGGATGTTAGTAATGTAGTTAGATCACTTGGATTGAATGAGCAACGTTGTAGTATTAAGTTGTACAGTTATAAAGCATTTTCAGCATTTAGCAATAGATGGCGCTACAAACACTATCGGTTCGCAATAAATTAATGAAACTCGCTTATACTGCCATCTTTCAATTGATAAACAGTATAATTCAATTTAAATGTCAAATAATAATAAATAAAAATTGAAATAATAAGCGAAGTGCCAAATATTAAATAATCTCGACCAAATGTACTAGGAGCGCATAAGTAAGCGAGAGTTGAAACGCACCGATACCACGCGGACGCACGGCCGCTCGCACAGACACATCTCGCTTCAACGCGGCCAGCCGCTGTTGCGCCGCGATCTTTTCGCGAGCCAGCCTTTCCATCTCGTGCTCGCATTCGCGCTCCTTACGCCGAAGCACCTGCGGACAATGTACCAGGATATCAGACATTGTAAAGATGTAGCACACAAGATAGTGATTATTCTTAAGAATAACTGTTAAGTGGTAGCAGAATTTCAGCACTTAGCTTTCAAGTGTCTTTCAGATCATCAAACTAGCTTTCATTGGAAACATCTAAATGACGAGAAAATATCCTAGATATCTAGTCGACTCAGGTATGGAGTATGAAACAGCTGTTTGTGTCTTAGTGTTCCGTTTTTTTTGGTCCCAAATCAAACAGCAAACAGTTTCTCAGTTTGATGGTTCGAATAAGACTAGTTTAAAGAGTTCTTAAGGCTTAATAATACTGTTATAAACAATAAAGAAACATGTGCCTAAAGAATCTTGATTCTGTGAATAACACAAAACAATAATTTGAAGCAATCAAATACTTTAAACGGCTGCTTTAACTTCAAACAATAAATACTGCGAACAATAGCAAACTTGTTTGATCAAACAAATAAAATTTAAACAAAAATAAAAACTCAATGCGTTATTCGTCAAAGTAACAAAGTTTTGAATAATATCTCCCGAGACTAGGGGCAGCAGAGACTGTGCCTTTGTTTCTGTAGAGTGAAGCCGTAGTCAATCGAATTACGAAAGATGTGGAGAACTTTGTGTCTGCCCTAGAATGAGTTAAGTCGTTCTAGTGCCTTCCTCCAGCTTGATTAGAATTGACTAACTTTTCCAAGACTAGTAGATCGATAAATCTGTAGATGATATGACAATATTAAATAAAAAGCGGTCAAGACAGACAGACAGACAGACGGACGGACGGACGGACGGACGGACAACGTAGGCTTAGTAATAGGGTCCCGTTTTCACCCTTTGGGTACGGAACCCTAAAAATTAGAAAAAAACCTGTCAAATTGACGAAAAAAATGGCTTTTTGTGTATGGTTTGTGACGTCATCATTTTGACAGCTATGCATTTAGCATAGCATATGCTCACGACTATATTCCCCGAGGGGGTAGTCAGAGATATTCTGAAACAACAGATTTTAACAACCAATAAATACACAATAAGACCGAAATGTTAATTTGTTGTACATAAACGAACATTGATTGCACAAAAAAGTTGATCAATTCAAAATCTAGGGCTTTCATATGGTCGCAATCATAATCTTTTTATTTATTTTACAAATTGCTCCGTAAAATTTGGGAATCGAGAAAATTACGGAACACTATCTATCTGACAGCAGAATTTTTTGTTGTAATGCCATCTATCCAGTGTCACTGAACCATTGGACTTTACTGGAGATCTTATTCAACTTATTTTAAACAAATTTCGCAAAATGTGTAAAACACAAAAGTATTTATTGGTTTCAGGAGTGCCATTTTAGAAACTCATTCGTTGAACTCAGTGAAAATGTCAATATTACTTATTTAATTGCGTATCTCCATACATTTTCAACTGCTGAGTTCAACGCATGAGATTCAAAAATCGCACTCCAGATAAGAAATAAAAAATTATAACAGTTTGAATGGAAGTCAACACGTCCTAACATAAACTAATATATCCACTACGTTATCAATTCATTATTTTAAGGTCATTGAGACGATGCAAAATACCACAGTTGTATCATCATAAATAATGTAAACTCAGACGGAATATCCTTGGGATAGAATTTCCATTAAATTAAATTAAACCAAAGTCACTACAGGATAGAGAGTTTTACATTAATCTAGAACAATCCATGTTTGTCTCTCTAATAAACTTCAAAACAAAGTTGCAAAGAAACTTCAACCAAAGTGGACCAAGAAAGTTTTCTTATTCAACAATTTTCTTTTGTTTTTCATACTTTAATACCCAGAGGCATTCGAATTCACCAAAGAAATTTCACTTTGAACTGACTAATTAATATCAACTTTAAAATACAAAAAAGTGTTTTTAAAATCATTAAATATTTATGTGTATACACTAGAACAGGGGACGCGAACAAAATCTGTGCACTACGATCAGCATAGCAGTGCGGGGCGCACACTGGGAGCTTCACATTGCGACAATAGCCTCTAGTACCTCAATGTTTAAGATCAGAGGCGGCGGAACGCGTCGGCGAGCAAGTCTTCAGTAAAAAAATACCTACTCTAGGTCAATGACGTTTTACAAATAGACGTGTCATACGCTAACATCACTGCACTTTAAAATGGCGCGACATAGTGAGCCCGTAGCCCGAGCGTGTAGCCCGTACACTAGACGGCGTGTGACTATGAGAAAGCCGGGCAATTACCTTACTTTTTTGTTGCCATTTTGAAGCGCGGACAACGCATCTATATATATAAAAACATCTTAGCTCTAGGTATAATTTCTCATCAGGTCCTCGAAACACGTGTCCCATATAAAAAAGAATGGCAGATTTGGACCCAGCCTTTTTTACGAAAACTAAAAGCCATTCATAATGATTATAAACAGAAAAAATTAAGGCATTTTTTAAAAAACTTCCTCATCTCCAGAAGTCCTGATTCAAAAGTAGAAATTACTACTAAAATAGACAAATCATCCAAAAAGGAGTAGCAAAACGCAACAATGACAGCTATTTTCATCTAATATTATCACTGAGGTATTTTTTGGTCGTTACTGCGCGTATTTGGCTCGGTTGAACTGACAGTGTGTGTGATTTCATTTTCTTCCATTATCATAATAGTGTACGGTTATAGTGAATTTTCATTAAAATAAACACAATTAATGCCTTCAAGATAGAGTGGACTATCTAATAAGAAAGATTACGAGTTTCACACACTTGATACAAAAGGTATCATAAGGAGAAATACCTTTCCCCCAACTTCTACAGGTTACAATCATTTACTTTTTTGTCAGTTTTGTTTCACTCTACACATAATACAAAGTTTCATTCATGTATGGGACCGCTAAGTCTGGGTCTAAAAATACATGGCCGTCCACCAAACTTCTTTTTATACTTTTAAAGGGATAGAATTCAGTCAGGCCACAGTCAAGTTGCAGTGTCGTGACTTTACGCTCACTCACGCCTTTTTAGTTCTTTCAGCACTGTTAACTGTTCAATAAACTGCAATCTACAGAACATTTGAGTGCACAGCTGCAGTTGAAGCAGCTACCTACGTCAATAGACAGCTCTGGTGACAGCTGACCATCGTGCTTAGTTTTATGGTTCAGCTAAACATATCTTTAATTTGATTTGAAAGAGCTTAACTTCGCTAATTAATAATAATTTGTGGGGGAAATTGTCTTTTTGGAAATTGTGAAAAGGGCTTCGAAAAGCAAATGTCGCCGAGACCTATGTTTGGTCTTGAACGAATGTAAAATAATATAATTTTACTATAATCGAGTAGACGTGTACAAATTGGCGCGGATTTATGTATTCCTAGTTCATAAAAATGTGATTGATTTTAAACATGTTACAGCCATGTTGTGCTATTTATAATTATAATTCGTTCTCTGGCTAGTGGGCTCGGTAGCGAAATTGGATAACGCACTTCCCCGGTTTGGAAGGGTGCGGGTTCAAGTCCCGCCCGAGACTGAATTTTTCAATATTTAATTTGATTCATAAAAATGTGATACTGACCTGAATATACCTGATAGCGGAGCCGAGTATAAATAGATTAGAGTTCTTCTTGTCGTCAGGGGTGGCTGGGAGCTGTCGCTTGAGGAGCTCGAAGCATTCCTTGAGGTGAGCTCTTTTATGTATTCCTAGTTCATAAAAATGTGATACTGACCTGAATATACCTGATAGCGGAACCAAGTATAGATAGATTGGAGGTCTTCTTGTCATCAGGGGTGGCTGGGAGCTGTCGCTTGAGGAGCTCGAAGCATTCCTTGAGGTGAGCTCGTCGGTTCTTCTCCAGCTTGTTGTGGACTTCCCTGGTGCCGGCGCGGGGCGCGCTGCCGCTCCCGCTGCTACCACTACCGCTGCCGTTGCTGCTGACCGAAGGTGGGGATGGTATTTGGGGAGGCCTGCGGACAAATGCAAAATGGAGCCGTAAGTACTTTATACGTTACTACGCTACGTGTAAACAGGAACCCTCATAAAACATCGGTAGGAAAACCTGAATACTTCCCTGTCACGTTTGACAGAGTTTAGGCACGGTATAAGCACACCTTGAACACTGTCAGCTGATAGCTGTCATTTTATATAAATGGGGAAAATTGAAAAGAAGAGTCAAGCATGTGCATGTGTTGTTGCGTGCAAGCGGGACAGGAATACGCATTTGCTTAAGAGAAACCACGATTCAACCAGAGGGGGTAAGGTAAAACGTCAGTGGGAGGCAGGGAGTGTCCATACTGTATGTAGTAAGTAGTGTTGCCGCTCGATAGGCCAAATATCGATTGTCTATCGATAGCTATCGATAGGTGAGAAATAATGTACTCGCTCGATAGGACAATCGATAGTATCGATAGTATCGATACTATCGATAGTATCGATATCTCTTTTACTCCAGTAGTATCGGTAAACAGCAATACTATCGATAGTATCGATAGTTTCGATCGCTGCCATCTAATGATCAATCGATAGTATCGATACTATCGATAGTATTGCTTTCCAATATCGAATAGACTATCGATACTATCGATACAATCGATAGTTTTGCACTATCGATAGCGATAATTATTTCAATAGTATTGCATTTGGTATGCAGGCATAATGGGTAGTGGAAATGTATAACGTGGCTATGTTCAACCAAAACCACTTTTCTAGTATATTGCCTTTATAATAAGCGCACGTTTGGCTTGCATACTGAATGCAATACTATCGAAATAAATATCACTATCGATAGTATCGATAGTATCGACACTATCGATAGTCTATTCGTTATTGGAGAGCAATACTATCGATACTATCGATACTATCGATACTTCATTGGTTAGCAGCGATCGAAACTATCGATGCTATCGATAGTATTGCTGTTTACCAATAGTATTGCATAAAAAGAGATATCGATAGTATCGATAGTATCGATACTATCGATACTATCGATTGTACTATCGAGCGGGTACATGATTTTGACGTTCAACAATCGATAGCAAAACTATCGATTTTTCGGCAACACTAGTAGTAAGTACTAGATACTCTTTGTCTTATACTATGGTAATACATCATACAGAACGGGCACAGCCTACCCCCACCAATTTTAACCTCACCCCCGCTTGGTAGAAAGCGTGACCGAAAACAGAAGGCAATAGTGTATTCCTGTCTGACTCGCACTCTGTATTACATATGCTTACCTTCTTCTCTTCTCGACAGACAAGTGTCCAGGGTGTCGTTTAGTACTGCAATTTGGATATTCTGAATGACGTGCTATATTTCTGACTACTCCTTCGTGGAATATGCGCATATAGAGGATGCAAGAGACAACACTCCGCAGACTGAAACAGTGAACTCAGACCATCAAACTGAACAACTTTCACTATGGAGCCTACCTCAGGAAACGCGAAAAAAAATCAGCTGTTTCATACAACACTGCTGTAACTACCGAAATGTATGAAACAACAGATTTTTTTCGCGTTTCCTGAAGTAGGCTCTATAGTGAAAGTTGTTCTGTGTGATGGTCTGAGTTCACCGTTTCAGCCTGCGGAGGGCTGTCCCATTACACCCTGTATACACTCCTCATCTTTATTTATTTAACACTTTATTGTACACACGGAAATACAGATTAACACAGCATAATAGACAAGTATAAAGCGCGAGCTTATCTCTGAAGAGATTTCTTCCAGCAGACCCCATCTTCAACTAGTGGGACCCTTACTCGTTTGTGACAAAGTTTAAAATACAACTGACTTGACGATACAGAATTAATAGAGATGATGACTGATCCTGGAAATCCATATATTGTGACGAATTACAGAAATAGGCTAAATTTAATAGCAAAATGTTCAAACAAAATTACAATCGAATAGAAAACAAAAAAGTTATAAGCTATTGAAAAATGATTTTTATCATCTTCTATCTCTTTCATGCAAAACAGGTGTTTGTATGACACTTCGTTATTATTTGTATTAAAATACGAGGGTATGACGTCACTCCCTTTATATCTGCCTCTCGCTCTAACCGTAAATTTTAAACACTTATATTTCGGTTATTTTTGAAGATATTGTCACGAACGCTGTCAAACGTTAGACGTAAGAAGGCATTCAAAAATTCGGAGGGTGTATTAACAATCGCCGTGGTCTTACGGTCTAAGGTTCCGCCTCCCATGCTGGGGGGTGACGGTTCGAATCCGATCCGCGCCAAAAATATTTCTAGATTTTTGTGTTTTTAGAAATGTTCTAGAAGGAAGAGAGAGAGAAGGAATATTTAAAAAGGGACAAAAGGTGAACGTGTCTAGGAACTTCGAGAAAGGAGGCGAAATTACGAATATTTGAAAAGAACCAGAAAAGTGGGCGTGTCTTCGATCGGTTTCGAGAAAAGAAGGCGGGGTTAGAACTATCTGGAGGAAAACAATCGAGTAAAGAAAAGAAGATCGAAAAAGGGAATTCCCGAATATTCTGCGGGATATAAAAAGCGGCGAGTTCGCGGTCAGAGATCAGTCCTTGGTTATACAGTGAACAGTGCGAAACAAAAGGAAGAAAAGTAAAAGTGGAAAAGTACTAGTGAAGAGAAAAGTGCTAAGAGTGGAACAGTGAGTAGACTAGTGTCAGTGTAGTGCGTGACGTCATAGTGTCGGTGTAGTACGTGACGTCATAGTGTCAGTGAAGTGCGTGACGTCGAAGTGTCGTACGTCTTGACGCCATAGTGTCGTACGTCGTGACGTCATAGCCGTGACGCGTGTCGTGTCGTCACAGTAGTGACGTAGTGGACTGTGAACAGTGACAGTAAGTGGTGCACGGGGAATCCCTGCGAGGAGGACCCGGTGAAGTGAACCGTTTAGGGGAACCTCTGCGAGTTGGACCGTTTGTAAGTGTATCCCAAATAAACTCTGTAAAATTGGACTTAGCGTTTCACTCCAATCCCGGAACCCGTAGCTCGTAACAATATTAAAAAATCTGTTTCACTTTAGTGTTTAAGATATCAAACAGTGTTTAAAAAAGAAATAAAATAAAAATTGTCATCATCCCTATTATCCGTGATAACAAAACCACAGAACTGCATACATATGTATGCCTTCTTTTTAATAGGGCAAATTTAAATTCACTGTTTTAATTTGTGTCAAATGTGCGTGTAGTGTTGTGGGTAAAAAGTTAGCCAATCACAGCCTTACATGTCATATCATTGATAGCCTTGGATGCAAGTGCGAAAAGAAAGTGTATGTACCTAATATAAATTTGTGTCAAGTCTAAATTCGATGACGTATGTATCCAGAGCACATGAAAAGAAAACATGGTTCTAACGGATGACAAAGTAATCTTTAAAATTCAATCTTTGCTAATACCTACCTTGAAAATAAATTATCCTATCTCCTAAGCCTGGAGAGAATAAAATTGTATATATGCATTGTGGGCAAGGGTGAATTACAATTACATTATGACCTGATTGCGTTATTTTTAATGGATAAAATTATCATAATTTCATTCTAGAAAAAATTAAAATACGTAAATATTATACTAATATTTATGTTATGTAGATGTGTCTGAATCATAAACTTAAATGAAGTTTATGGTCTGAACATAACATGAAATAGATACGATCTCATCAGATCATAATGAGTTCGTCGAAAGGGGTCGACCTGGCATACGTACCAATCAAATTGGTACGTATGCCAGGTCCTTAAAAAAGTGTCAGCATATTAGAAAGGACCCTATACAACGTGTTAATGAATAAGCGCAAAACCTCATACACCCCAACTGATTTATAACAAAGTAATTAGAATGCAACAATAATTTCATTATTTTGATAGTTAAAATTTAAAGTTATTCGCATTTTAAATTTTGAGGCAAAAATGATTTGTTATTATTTCAGCATTGAAAGAAAGCGCTAACGTACTCATGGATACATTTTTATAATCTTGTTTTGGTAGTAAGTAGGGTGAGTGTGCCCGTGCGGTGGATTGACATCGGGTTCAGTAAATTTTAAATTTTGCAAAAAAAATAATTAATATTTTGAAAAAAATTACCTATGTTGAAACCATGATAATTCGATTCTGCTCTTGATTCTAAACAAACTACTTTCTAGTTTTGCGTTAATTCATTAACACGTTGTATACTTCTCAATAGACTGACGGTTTTTTACACAATTACTCTTTAGGTAGGAAATAAGGATCACATTGCATTCAAAATAACTTGGCATTTTGCTATTCTGAATACAAAAAAAAGTGTTCTAATAATTTTTTGAATAATTTATATGAAGTGACTCCGGAGTCAGACGGCCGTCGAAGTACAAAAAGTGGTTACGTCGATAAGGACAGCAATAAGGGCCTTAATTGCGCAATTTTATACGGTTTAGGTTTGGTTTTGGTTTAGTTTTGGCTTAGATTTGGTTTAGCTGAAGTAAAAAAGCTATCGCGATATTTTTTATTGATAGTTAAATCGCACAATACAGAAAATTGGATCTAACGGACATCAAACGTTACGCCAACGTATCTTCCGAAATAAAGCTAAATCGTTACCGTTAATATAATTTGCGCGATACGAATTGTGCATAACGTAACGTTTTTGGTTGTGGTTTTGTTTTGGTAGTATCGTTTAAACTTAGGGCGATTGAGGCCCAGGTAGCGATCTCCTTTATTAACTAGAGCGAATTTCCTATGTTCATCTCTTATTGAGTGAATATGACAAGACACGTGCTTCCTCCTATTATTTTCTCTTTCGACTATAAAACCCTTCAATTCCACGAATAAAAATTGCGTGATGATTTTTTCTTTTATGCCAATATGGTCGTTATTACTTTCCTTATAGAGTTCATGTGTAAAGACCCTTTCTGTATGCAAACACTGGACACGTTAGGCCGTGTATAGGACATAATAAAATGTCAACTCTCATATATTTTTCCATAACATGTTTATTAAAGTGCCAATCAAATGCATAAGCATACGTGTTAGTAGTTATTCCTATAATTAAAAACGTATCGCTTGTATGGCTCGGCTGGTGCCTGTATGTATGTATAATGCATGAATGTTGATTATGTTATATAACAGCACCTTATGCTGATTCATTTGCTATTCGTTACGTATTGTTTACTATTATATTTCTAGCGAGTTTTACAGATGGCTATTTTTATTTCTTAAACAAATCGATAATAGAATCGATACGTGTCGTAAGCTGAAGGATTTATTCGCCTTATAAATTAAAAGATTGATTTCAGTTTGAATCTATTTTTGTACCCTTTATTAATATGTAATTAAACATCTATTATGATTTTACTTTTCGATGGTGTACAGATGTAGGAAATAGAAAAGTTAAAAATAATTTTGAATTTCGATCTTTGTTGGAGTTTATAAAAAATTTATGGATTGATGAATGAATGAAATTGATTTTTTTATTTATTTAATGTATCAAATCCCTAGTAATAATTATTTCATACAGAAAAACTTTTTGCGTTCTTATTGGCATATGATGATTATTTTATCTTGTAAAATTTTTGTAATGAGTACAATATGTGTTTTTGTCATACATAATAATAATTAGTTTCCTTTCTTTCTTTCTAGCAGCTAAAATAGAACTTAAAATATTAGTAAGGTGTGCTCAATGGAAACAGTTTTTGAATGACCAATCATTTTCTTTTCACTCTTTGGTTACTGAGTGTTAATGAATTAACGCAAAACTAGAAAGTAGTTTGTTTAGAATCGAGAGCAGACTCGAATTATCATGATTTCCACATAGGTAATTTTTTTCAAAATATTAAATAATTTGTTTAAAAAATTTAAAATTTACTGAACCCGATGTCAACCCACCACACGGGTATACTCACCCTACTTCCTACCAAAACAAGATTATTAAAATGTATCCATGAGTACATTAGCGCTTTCTTTCAGTGCTGAAATGATAACAAAACATTTTTGTCTCAAAACTTAAAATGCGAATAACTTTAAATTTTAACTATAAAAATAATGAAATTATTGTGTCTATCTAATTATTTTGTTATAAATCAGTTGGGGTGTATGAGGTTTTGCGCTTATTCATTAACACGTTGTATACAGGATGTAAGGAAAAGTATCATTAACCTTTAAAGCTTTAAACCACATACTCATCAAAAAAAAAAAATATAAAATTGATTTTTTGATATTTGATATTTTTTTTTTAAATATTTTTTTTATACCCATCAAACTTTTATTACTATTAACCTGTCAGCATAAAAAAAATATCAGCTGTCCCATACTAAACTCCAATGCCTACTTGATTCAAACGTATGGGACATTTGAATTAAGTAGGTATTGTGGTTTAAAGGTGAATGATACTTTTCCTTACACCCTGTATAGTAGTTTGCTACTGAAAAGTGAAATTAGTCTTTTATAATAAATAAATAAATTAACCGTTTAGTTCAGGCTTAGAATGGACCACCCCATTTCTTCCCGTAGGTGTCGTACAAGGCGACAGGGATAAGAGTTTCTCATGCAGTGTATTTGAGAGCGAAAGGCAACTAGATACTATTTGATCACTATTTGACACGACACGTCATTTCGTCTTGAAACCATAATAAAAGCGGTCAAGTGCGAGTCGGGCTACTCGCGCACCGAGGGTTCCGTACCACACAACCACGGAACACAACATTATTAACTTAGAAAAATATCTTTTTTTGTCCGGGACCTTTAGCGCAAGACCGACTCGCACTTGACCGGTTTTTAGTATTTGTTGTTATTCTGTAAAGCTTGCTCTATAATCACACTCAGTTTGACGCTTGTATATATTACCGTTTTTACGATAGAGCGTGAAGAAAAAACGTTGATAAAAACTAGTTTCTTGTTGAGAACCCCCCTTAATTTTTAACTTTTTGACATTTTTATTATTTGTTAACAAATCCGCCGTAATAACGCACATTCTGTGAAAATTTCAACTAACTAGCTATTACGATTCAAAAGTTACAGCCCTAAATAGGTCGGACAGACGGACGGACGGACGGACAACGTAGGCTTAGTAATAGGGTCCCGTTTTCACCCTTTGGGTACGGAACCCTAAAAATGCTAAAAGTGACCCTTACTACAACTGTCTGAAAACAACTGGTAGTTGTAGCAATGTTTCTGACCACCCTGAAAGAGGAATTATGGCCGTGAGTTTACTTATGTATGTATTATTATATACAGGGTGAAATTGATATCATTAGCATCCTTTTAAACTAAGAGTCTATCCATCAAACTGTACAACTTTCACTATGGGAGCAAACCGATCACAGTAAAAAAAAAGTCTGCTGTTCCATGCTAAACTGCAATGCCTACTCGACTCAAATGTATGCAACAGCTGATTATTTTTTTGCTCCGATCGGTTTGCTCCCATAGTAAAAGTTGTTCAGTTTGATGGGTAGACTCTTAGTTTAAAAGGATGCTAATGATATCAATTTCACCCTGTATAATAGGTAGCACACTCGAAACCTGCCGGCATGTATGAAGAGATGTATGGATGTGGATGTGGCAAAAGAGGAACGTAAGGACCGTAATAAGTGGCGCGCCCTAGTCTCTGCCTACCCCACCGCCAAAGAGGCGTGATATTATAGATAGATAGAATAGGTAGCACTATCCACAAGTAAACTAAGAATATGATAGAACAATTTAAAATATAGAGTGTTCCCTTTTCTGTATCAGTCAGTCAGTCACCAAGCTTGGCACCCAACGCTTTTTGTTGTGCGATTCCCCCAGCTGTTTGAGACACCGATGGTACCAGGAGAACATACCCATGACTGTTGCTCGTCGTTCGTGGCCTGGAATGTTCTTGTACGAAGTCGAGGAGAAGCGCGGGTGTGGGCGCGGTGGGCGCGGGGGCCGGCTCGGGGACGACGGAGAGGGGCGCCACCGGCAGCGACAGTATCGGCGATGTCGTCCGAACCACGCCGTTGCTTCGCGCCGTCACCGACAAGCCGGTCACCACTCGCACCGACACCGGGGACTTCGGCTCCTCCTCTGCGAACAAAGAAAACATGTAAGAACAGTCATCTCCATTATTGATTACGACAATTTCACGATCATCAAAGTATCCCGCGCCTGCTGTTTGAACGATTTGCCCTCACGGTTGCCAGTTAGCGGTCGGCACTTGTCAAACCCGTGTCAACCGCTCGTCGGCGGCTGCAGTCCGTGGCGGCAAAGTACCAGGCGAGCATAACATAACAAGAGTTTAGTGACCGTGCAAGCGAAAAGTCGGTATCAGAGCGAGCGAGACAAATATACCAGTCCAACACGCGCTTAAAGTGACGTTATGTGATACTGAACTTTATTGCGTAGTGCATAGAGTTCGTAATGTAAGGAAAGGTTCAAATCTGTCATGCTGCATTGGCGAGCGAGATAAAGAGATAAACGTGTGTGTGTAATGAAAGAGACGACGAATGGGGCGTGGTTTCAAGCATCGGAATGACGTCAGCACATGTGTTTGTGCGCGTGGTTAGGAGTTTGACGTCCGTAGTTGCCACGCCGAAAATCAGCTGCTTGCAGGAGTGCCAGAAAAAAGCGGTCGCGTAACCGGTATTCCGTAAATACACAAGTGCGTCTGATGTGTCTCTGATGTTCAAGACGTCCGATAAATGAACGTTTTTATTGATTCCGCTGTATAATTAGAACGTACAGATCATTTAGAATACCATAAAACATGTAACACGCTCGTGAAACGCAAAACTGATCGCAAACGAAAACATGTAACATTTTAAATCAATGAAATAAACTATCCGTCGATGAGCAACAACTTGTATCCATCCATACGTACAACTAAAAGATCTTTAGCTATTTTCAAATTGAACTTTTTATAAAAGATTTTAATATTAATTTTATTTATGAGGCACATAAACAGATCACACTCACGGTCATAAAAAAATGTAATATACAGGAAAAAGCTTAAATTCTAGACGTGACCCAAAACAATGAACAAACCACGCTCACTGTTCGGTAAACAACTTCAATAATTTTAAAAAATCTTACAAAGTAGACAGGTATACAAGTTGTTGAACATTTTCAAAAAGGCAATACCCAATTTTTTACTAATTGAAATTAATTTAATTTATTACACACCACGGTAAATAAATCAAGCAAATATGAGAACATTGTTATTTCTAGGAATATAACAATATTCAGTTCACCGAACCAAAACACAACTTTGAAACCATAATACCTATTCTAACGTTAAACAATGACAAGTCAATAACTTAAAGATCATGAAATCTAATTTTGTATTTGACTACATTCAATATATTTTATTTTTATCTACTCAATAAAAAAAGGGTTAGAAAATAACGCTGAACTCCCATTTTCATTGAGTTTTTAGCTTGAATACTATTTTTAATAACAAGATAAACTATAAAAAGTAATGAAAATGTTGATGACGTCACAACTCAATATTTAGTACAAATCTTCATACAAAGCGCATGTTTTGACGTCCGATAAAGAGTAGCTGATTTGACTAGTTGTCAAGTAGCCAATTATTGGAAGCATCAAAACGAAAGAGAGTTTCTGGCCGCATCTTCTCTCAACGGAACACCTTCCGACGCGGTGGTAGAGTCAAAAAATTACATCAAAAAGCTATCTATAATATGATATTATTTTGAATAAAAAATTTTGAATTTGAATTTGAAAGGGACTCAAACAACTTTTCTTTATAAGAACAGAGAAATATAAAAAAGAAAGTGTTATTTACTCATAAAGTTCCTTATGCCATGTATAAAGTACATATAGGTAACATAAAAGATTAGGGTGACATAAAAGACCCAAAGGATCAAATGCAAATCATATCTTCAATCTGAAAATACAAAACGTCAAATAATACGAAAGGTCAAGTAGGTACAATTCCAATAATAAACATGACAAAGGGGAAAGCGCTAATACAATAGGAAAACATAAAACTGCAGTGGTTATTGACCGATTTATTGAAACGGTTAAACATTTAATCAGAATTGCTGAACAGTGTCTAGAGGTGGTTTTGGTCAATAAGTTCGACGACTCCACTCCAGGTAGGAGTAGGACGACTGGACGACGTATTTGAGAAACCGAATGAACGTTTTTCTTATTTTTACTTCCTAAAAAACTCAACAGATACATCGGCATCGCTCCATAGAGAAGTATGCCAAAATGGTGCCAAATTATGTCGAGACAGTGCCTGCCTTTTTTAAAGGCCAAGATATCAAGCTCATGCATCCATGTCAGACGTCAAAAATTTCAAATGTTCGATTAAAATTATGAAATATTCAATTAAAAGGTGCGATGCCCTCTTTATTATAATTATAAAAGAAACAAATTTTAGTATAAAGAGGGCATCGCATCTGTTAATGGAATATTTCATAATTTACGATATGATCTTTACTCGCAAAAACGGGCGCCATATAGCAATCCCCAAGATTCCCTAGAAAACATCGGAAAAACACTCTTTGCCAAAAGTTGCTAAACTTTATAACGTTGAAATTGAATAGATAGAAATAATACCTACTCGTTGGTTTTATCTTTACGCTTAACGCTACGCGTGTGTACGGTGCTTCGGTTGTGCTGTGAAATAGTAACAGAGTGTTGAACAATTAAGTACATATTAATATTTCCAAAACAACCTTTTAAGTTGAAGTACATACACTTAATAGAAATGAATCTTTACCTTTTAAAATGTAATTTAGGGCAATACCCATTTGATTTAGTTTAGATAAAATTCTATTTTTTTTATTTACATTACATAATTAATGGATGTATAAGCTTAAGCATAATTGATAATGGTGTAAGGTTCCTACATCTTTACATGTATTTTATCTAAAAGATACCTGAACCTACTTATTTACCTATATTTATCTTTAAAACATGAAGCTTAGGTAATAAGAAAATCAGATGGATATTTAAATTTCACCTTTTCGAGGTAATTTGAATTTCAGAGAACTAAAATAATAGCTTAAAAGAAGCATCGATTATACCGCATATTACGTCAATGCCACAAAAGGAGAGAATACTAAAAACAATTTTAGTTATAAATAAAACCTGTGATTAAAACAGTAGGCAAGGAACAAGAGCATCAATATGAACATTAAATAAAATATACAAGATGGGATTATTGCAGTTACATACCGCATTTGTCATTCTGAACACCAGATCCGGGTCATTATTATATCACATCTTCGCAGTGCAAAAGCAATAGAAATTATCTGCCCGATAATTATGGTCATTCATTGGTCAATGGAGATATTCTTTTGAACAGACCTGATGTGTGTTCTGATTAGATCAAGCTATGGCTTTTAAAACGTAGGTTAAACCCAGGAATGATTTTATTTATTACGAGCTTTTACTCGCGACTTCGTCCGTATAAATTATATACCAGATTTTAAGTCAGGTGATAAGCTATCAAACAAAAAAAGTTTCATCAAAATCGGTTCAGTAGTTTTTGCGTGATACTCGAACATACAAACACCCAAACAAATAAACAAACGAACAAACAAACGAACAGACAGACAGACAAAAAATACAAAAAATGGTGATTGGGAATCAGGGAAGCCTAAAAACCATGTCGTAATTTTTTTTTTGTTAATATCTTCAATGTACAGACACACTTCTGTTACAGTTTTATAATAGTTTAGATTACGTTTGTTTCGGCAATCGTATAGAATAGGAACCAAACTGACCAATATTCGTCATAGGATATGGACTCTAAATTTACCATACATTCAATGTCATACATAAAATCACATATTTTTACATTGGAAGGCGAACACGGCAAATTTTATCTACTTAGTATATCATTAGTAGGTACATAGTATATCATTGATATCTTATAATATTATACAGGATTTAAGGTCAATGACTTAGATCAAGTAATTAGATATAATACGATGTTTCCTTGGTAGCAAATAACTTAAGTGAGAAAATAAATATTCTTTAAACCTAGATACTAAATGGTTAGAACTCCAAAAGTAATGTAACCAAGAAGAAATCATTTAAAAAACGTAATAGAAGAGTTAAATCAATGACATAAATAAAATAATGTTATTTCGTTATCTGATTGATGTAGGACTAGAGGCTGTCTATTCTGTCACAGCCACTACCAGGGCAACACGAGTGTTGGGGCGATTATGCAACCAAGGGTGGAGCTACGTGCGTCATTCCTTCTCATTTCTTTACTCGAAGTCATAAAAATAAAACATGTTATTGAAAATAAATACTTATATTGGAAGGATGAAAGGATACTGTTTATGAATTTGCCTTCAACTCAGCTGATTGGGAAAAATTACATCCCTTATTTATTTCCAGTATAAAAGTACCTTTTACTCATAACTCCGTTCGACTAGCCATCAAAACTGATATGATATTTAATAAAGTTTGATAGGTAGGGAAAGGGATGCGATAATATACAGGGTGTACAATAAAATGGGACAGCTACTCAAAGGGGTGCTTCAGAACATCAAACTGAACAACTTTCTCTATGGGACCAATATCGAAATCGCGAAAAAAAAATCCGCTCTCCCATACAAAACTGCAAACATAACTCGACTGAAATGTATGGGACAGCAGATTTTTTTTTCGCGATTTCGATATTGGTCCCATAGAGAAAGTTGTTCAGTTTGATGGTCTGAAGCACCCCTTTAAGTAGCTGTCCCATTTTATTGTACACCCTGTATGTATACAATTGAGGTACTTACCTTAATATAAATAAGTGAACAAATCTAGATCTAATATGATCAAGCGATTAGGTAGCCTACGTAAAATATTACAAAGGAACTTAAAGAATTATAACGACATTTTATTCGAATGAATGAATAATAGAAAACTTTCATGACAATTTATCATTTAGAAAAGAAACTAAAATAAAGCAATCGAAACGAATGTAACAGACACAGTTGCGTGCGATGCTGATATCAGACAATAGAACCCGACAGCTCGACGGATAGCGTTAGTGCGTAAACCAATAAAATTTACCGATATGTATGGAACACGTCACAATCACAAGACTGAGTTGTGTGATAGAACTTGTAATTCAAACATGGTAGTCGACTCACTGCTCCAACAAACTATGATAAATTTCATGATTCATGAGTATAAGGAAATCTTTAAGCTTCCATACGTAAACATTATTGTACGACACGACGTAGGCTTTACGAAATAATGGATGAAAAAGAAAAAGCGACCTGGCGAACCCGCTTGCCTCCTCTTGCCTAACTCAGCTAAAACAAAAGAAACAAAATACTCTTGTTACGTGATGGACGCCTGGTAAAATTGCGCATGGCGGCGCGCGTACGACGGACGAACTCGCAAACATCCATATCCCACAAAGCGGACCAAACACCCACATAGGCAACGTGTGAAATCGTGAATCCAACCAGACACCAGCAAACCGGTATCAATGGTTGCCGGCATCTGGTACCGATGTGGAACCGGTATCTAGAATACCAATGCCAAATAAGAAGAAGCGAGTGTCGCATGAGCAAATTGCAACAGAAGTAAGGAATGTTACATTGACCTTAGGTTTTCTAGAACTAGCATAAAGTACAATTTGGAAACTAAACTCCTGTATTGCATCGACTGCTAATTGATTTTGAAATTAATTATCAAGCCTTATTCTTAGCTAATGATACTCCAGACTGCTAATGGATGGTTGAGGTTGACGTCGATTTGTATACCGTGTAAAGTGTAAAACATAAATCGAATATTGCGGAGAGTGTGTGCGATGTGGCGAGAGAGCCACTGGTTCGGTGGCGAGGTTGTGGAGTGGGGAGGTAGCGGGTCTGGAAGTGATAAGCAGGCGGTGGGGTGCCGCGCCAGGGTGGGGGGAGCTTGGCATCGGCACGTGACAGCCCGTCACGCGGCGCGAACTCTCCCGACCGCATCCGACGGTGCAACACCGCCCGAGGGGAAACTATGCCCTGCGCCATGCTTCCTATGCTACCTACAAACCTATGTAAACTCTGAGTGAGAATTATGTTCTACCAAATTCAGTCCAAGAAATTAATGTTCTGTTGGCATCATGTTAGAATCCAATACGTTTCCGAAAATTCAATAATCAATTACGTTTCCCGTAATAGGAAACGGAAGCCGTACTCGTTAGTAACAACTTTGATGTAGGTCAGCCTTGTTGCGATGACAACACACAATCTTAAAAATCTGAAAACTAACTAGGTGTGGGTACCTATTATCACTCAGCCCCAAGGCTCAACTGTTATCAAATGTTTATCTAAAAGTCAACAACCCCGCGAATCCACAAGGCCCCCCTGACTGTACTAACAAAACATAATACAATTTACTTGATAATCTGATAAAATCAGTTAACGACTTGTTAATTAAGCGTCATAAAAAGTAGATAGAAGCAATCTTATTTGTTAACGATCAGGAAAACCTGAAGCCTAATTACGTAATGTTACTGGGGGATCATGACGTATAGGCTTTGCTTGATAACCCGTTAATACAGAAGCCGACGGAAATTGAAGTTAGTTCTAGAAGCTAAGACGTTAGAGTTAGATAGAGCCTCTTGGTGCCAGCAACCGATTTTTTTAGTCTTTATTACATTAACAAAGAGGTATTGCTTGATGTTAGTACCGGCTCTAATCGTGCAATAAGAATGGAATAAAACACTGATAAGATAAAATTAATGAAAACAAAATGCGTCTCGTTCGAACTTAGATTAAAATATAAGTAACTTAACTACTAAGGATTAGCTTGGAAAAATCACTTACGGAGAGAATTTATGAGGGGCATTCGATGCAGATGAGCTAAATCCGTTCAAAATACAAACTATTTCGGCGTAGTAAGAATTGAATCTCATAAAAGCTAAACAATAATAATATGTTACGCAACTACATCTACCTAACGATTGCTACACGCACTCATATTTATTGGATTACAAGATGTAGTAGTGTGCGAAAGTTCGTCATCGCAACCACAAACATAGATATTTATTATTACTAATAATTATGCATAATAATCTGCTCGGGTGAATAACAGATCACAGGAAACATGCTATGCTTCATTGTTTTGAGAATAATGTTCGAATGCTTTGACCAAATGTTTTAGGTCTCAGTACTCCACTCTGAGAGCCGTGTTCTCTCTATATCGAATTGCCAATTACCTACTCGTGCTATCATTCGAAGGAATCAATGATTTAATATTTGAGTTTATTTCACTAAGACATCCCACGGCGACCGAAGTCAAACATATCAATTGCCCTATAATTTCCATAATATACCCCTCTATACATACTGACACAACTGAAGTAATTCAATTAGGCTTTCAAATTACACATAATAATAATACGTTACGTACGGCTTATTTACTCAATACTACGGTAACAAATACGGACAAAATCGTATTATACCTACTTATATCGTAAATGATATAGAGACATTCTAAAAACCCCTGTTGTGTGACGATTTATAGGTAAGTTCATATTATCAGGGTCGATGAAAATGAAGGAGATTTTCTAGGCAACATTATTTTTATAATCTGAGGTCATGAAGAGCCTCAACGAGTAGCGGCAGAGACAGAATGCGCCATACAACGGCTATAAGATAAGCACAAAGACTATCGTAACGTGTTGAAGTCGACCTTGGTGAGAGGAATGCCTTGAAGGCGACCGGCATCGGCACCAGAGCCTACCCTGCCCTGACGTGTTTGCTTATTTGTTATCCTTCTCGTTTTACGTTATCCTGCTTACAGAGTTATCCTCGGACTTGTTCATTATTCTAATTAGGCTAAGGATCATGAATAATCTACTGTAATCGCTCGAAGATAGATTGTCTGTGACAGAATCTATGTTTAGACAAATAAGCTTTTTAATTTGGATTAATATCTCATTTATATTCGATTTCTGTCAAGAAACAAATAATAATGCGGTGCAAAGTCATCAACTCATCACCTACACATTCAACGTTAGAATGTTATTGTGTTGTTGTGCAAAACATGCCGAGGTCAGACGCAAGGCCCCACTGCTGCACTTGTTTGTATGTAATACGACACATTGCTATGACTATCGAAAACACAAGATCGATGTAACACGTCACGTCTTGTGAATCACGCATATAGGTCATAGGTACCTATCCTATCCATAGATTTTAAGGACAACAGCGGCACGGAAATTTGAAAATATGAAATAGTGTTATCAGTTACTCAATGTCTCAAAGGATATTTTATATTTAAATACTTACACGTTGTTGAGCATTCAGCTTCAGTTCAGTCAGTACCACATACACAGTTAAAAGTTAAACATTACAATGCTGCAAAATATGAACTTACCTAAATATTCTTTGATCCACTTCTTTTTAGGAGGCGGCCTTGTGACTTTTTGAGCATCTTTAACTTCCACCTTGACGGGGCTTGGAGTGTGAATAGAAGTGGAGGGTCTCTCGACCTCGGGTACCCGGGGAGCATTCGCTAAAGTGGTCACCATTTGTTGCGGATACCCGTACCCGTTTATAGGATGTCCATGAGCTTGGAAATGCTTGTAAGTTTTCAGCGTTATCGGGATCGGCTCTACTATACTGCCGAACTCTGTTTCCCTGGTATTTATAGCGATGGTATGGACAGTCTCGGCGAAAAAATCGCTTGGAGTGCCCATAGCGCCAAATAGTTCTGGCTCCGCTTTTCGACCCCGGTAGCTGGCAGTGCCCAGATTTACTTCGGTGGTTTCCATAAGTATACCCATTCTATAATGGGACAACGTATGCTAACTACTTATTGCAAAAGTCCTCATCTTTTTAGTCTCACTTGCGTCCTGTACATTTTAAGAAACTATTTTTTTCAGTCCAACTGGAGTAACTTGTTTGCTATATATTTAACACTGTTTAATAATTATTCACAATGCTTTAACTTTTTATTGATGTTGCAGGAATCTGTAGGTTTTCAAAAGGGAGTTGTGGTTTAACAGATGCGTTTGTGAGGTCTTCAACTATTGATATTCTTCGCTTCTGTATACTTATATTATAATCATGATAAAAGACTGAAAAAAGGTTTTGCGGTCGCGAAAAAAACATTTGAGGGTGGCACATAGCATTATAAGGTTTCCTGTACAAAGAATTGTTCGCCAAAGCAAGAATGACGAAATTGTTTAAGGAAAATTATGCACAACTTAGTTCATTCCATTTTAGAAGTCTAGTGACGTAGGTTCGTCGGGTAGCCAAGTACCCATTAATATGGAGAAAAGGGACAACCAAGAAATATAACCGAACATACGACTTTCAGTTCATTTGATAAGCTTAATAGAGGTCAAAATATCATCCACGTTATCAGCCTGATTGAACTCACGTCTGGGAATTGACCTCAAGTAGACTTTATCTATGTCGTCTGTGATAAGATTAATGACGCCAAATATCAGCAGTCGGTGAATGAAACCAAACAAATCTGTGAACCTATTATCGAACCAAAGGAGAGCTTTGAACAGCCGTCAGATATTATGTTATGACTTATGACATGACAAGATTACCGAAATCAATAACATAAAATCTAGATAGATACCTAGTTCCTACATACAAGTGTATCGGTAAGAAAGAGAGCGAATATGTGTGAAGCGAGGAAGGTAAGCTGGTTAGAATGGATGCGAGGCGACCTAGAAGCGTTGCCGGCGGCGGCAGTGGACGCGACTGCCGGCGCTCAACAAGTGAGGGAAGGGCGTCGAACGCATGGCACGGCACGGCGGCGCGGCGCGGCGCTGGCACGTGCATTCCTTGCCCCGCGCGCTTCACTCCCTCCCTCCCCCGCCATCAGACACTGACAGTTAACTACACCTCCTCTCATTCGTGTGGCCCTGGTACTGCGTTCGACCGAATTGGCAGACATTGTGGATTTCTAGCGACAACAAAGAAAATTGCGGAACGTTTACCATGATCGCCCTTGCGAATAATGAAACGGTTCACAATTTTCATGATTTATGATAGATTGGATATTGCAAGAATAGGATTATAGGACTCGAGATATATGTAGAGAATCGTGTTGTGAGATTTGTCAGAAGAAAATCTAAGCAACGAAATTAAGTCTGATCTGGCTTAAAAAGAAATTATTTAAAGTCGGAATTTTTGTTGATAAATTCGCAGGCCAGCTATGAAGGAATGGACTCTTGAATCGATTGGATGGAATCTTACTAAAATAGTTGCTATACGGTATTGTTAATTCTTATAATGGCATAAAAGGTAAAGAACCTATGAACCTGATTTTGCAAACAAATAAAATGCGAAATGTAGCGCCAATTTCTTTCAAAAACCGTTATATACTATGTAAACAAATACATCATGTCAAGCAATACGCCTGAGCGGAACTAACAAAACAAAAGCAAGCAAAATATGTTTGTTACAATGAAAAGCACAGAATATGAAACGCGAAAATACAGAGTTGCGATAAAGCGTAAAAGAAAAGTAATGAAAATGAAGGCAGGTGGCGCTCTGTTCCTAAATAAAGTAACATAACAGCTATACACGAGCTAGCGTAGTATAAAATAGCGTTATCGGGTTTAGTCAGAACAGAACGATAGAGAACACGTGCCTAGAGCGCGGAGCCGACGCAGATATCGCACAATAACAAATGGAAACGATTGTAACACGTAACAAATCCAAAACGTTCTAGATCAAACACTGACACATTCCTTAGCGAAACCGGAATCTTACAAGGTTTATAACCATTTAAGCAAAAAATAAAAAATCAAGACCATGGAAATTAAATTATAGGATAGGACTATACTCTGTCCAGTTGCAAATCAGTCTATATTATGATCTGCCGTAGGAGAATCCGTGCAAATGAGAATCTTTCCACGAATCTTTGAACGAAATCAACAATATTTACGATGGAACCGGCGCTATATTGAAATCACGATAACAATGCAGATATTCCATAGCCTACGAAACTCTATGCTCTGTTAAATCATCTACAGTAAAAGCTAAGTTCGACGGACGTTATGAACTTATGAGTCACAGGACACTTTTAAAATGTGTGCAGTGTTAAAAATATTCCTGTACAGATACAGAATATCAGAATAGAACAATACAATCACAAATATACTTGGAAACTTATCTAAAAGGCTAGGTATTCAGAAATCTAGTCAAGAGACATGCATGTAATGGAATTTATGGAATACGTACGCAGTATTACACATAAACGAGGATATCATGAAGCTGAGGAGGTCGGCAGGGCAACACAGCGTACTACACGCGCATGTTATATAAAAACCGTACATAGTGACACGTGTCCATGTTTATATTATGTAACTATAGTAGGTAACAAGTCACCTATGATGTTCAAAACTGATGAGCAATTGCAATTCCTTATACGAGGAGTTAAGGCCTCATTTCATGTGAACGTTAGGTAAATAAAGTAGATAAAATATGGATACAAATTTCATGCATAACACCCTTACGATAAAGATTTATTTTGCTTGTCAGTTTCAAGCGTGAAAAGGGACTTCGTACCACGGCCCTACTATTGTTGCCTAGTGCTGGCTGTATCAGAGTATACTAAATAATAACTACACTAACACAAAGGTATTTATGCTAGCCGTGTTATGCGGATGAAATTGTTATTTTTCTAGATTTTATGACTATTCAATCTTGATGTTAAGATTATCGTAATAAAATACATTTAATTAATGAAAACAATATCTGCAAAATTTATATAACTTTTGTATCGTATTTAAACAACAAAATACAGAAGATATTTGAAGACTAAACAGCTGATCAGAAGTAGTCAACTCTATTTATAGTTAGAAAGTATAATACAGATGTGAATTTAATTTAATACGAGCTTTTACCCGCGACTTCGTCCGCATAAATTATATACCAGATTTTAAGTCAGATGATAAGCTATCAAACAAAAAAAGTTTCATCGAAATCGGTTCAGTAGTTTTTGCGTGATACTCGAACAAACAAACACCCAAACAAACAAACAAACAAATAAACAAACAAACAAACAAACAGACAAACAAACAAACAAACAAACAAACAGACAGACAAAAAATCCAAAAAATTGTGATTTGGAATCAGGGACATCTAAAAACCATATTGTAATCTTTTTTTTGTAAATATCTTCAATGTACAGACACACTTCTGTTACAGTTTTATAATAGTTTAGATTTAGATAGGTAGACCACGGACGTGAAAAAAAGACGGACGGAATCTCGTCTAATCAAAAGTGAAGCACCCATTTATATGAGTGTGCGTGCTGTTGCCCTGTCGCGCGGTACATAATGGCGGCGGGTTGTCGGACCTGCGCCTAGAACTGGTGCGTCTGTGTGAGTGTAGGTCCCTTGTAGAACAAACGAAATTATAGGACCTTGCATGCTTCACCTCTTTTTAGAGTGACATTACGTCCGTCTTTTTTTCAGGTCCGTGAGGTAGAAATATAAAAGTTTAGAGAAACCTAACAAACTAAAAGGACAACGAAAACTCCAAACTATATTTGTGGAGATGGAATAAAGAATGAACGCTACTAATAAAAGGATACAAAACAACTATGAGCATCTACCAATAACAATACATGACAGGAAAACTCTGCAACAAGGCAATGCAAAGCCACATATAAATCGTCCTGATTAACATTACCAATATCATTGCCGCTACTGGCCGCTATGTCACTATTTCAGACAATGGTTGGACATCAGTTCAAGTATTTGTAATAATTTGATCACATATACAGGGTGTTAGGGTAAACAGTTGCATTACTTTAAGGGGTGATTGTACCCATGATACTGAACAACTTTCCCTAAGAAACCTAAAGGAAATTCGTAAAAAAATGTTCGGACGTCCCATAATAAATGCAATCAGCCTATTACTTTAAGGGGTAATTGTACCGATGATACTGAACAACTTTCCCTATGAAGCTTATAGGAAATTCATAAAAAAAACCTGAACTTCCCATGCTAAAATAATGCAATCAGCTGATCGAAGTTTAGCATGAAAAGTCGAAAAAAAGTCCTATAGGTTTCTTTGGGAAAGTGGTTCAGTATCATGGGTACAATCACCCCTTAAAGTAATGCAACTGTTTACCCTAATACCCTGTATAGAGTTTCGGGGGCCGGTAGCTCAGCCGGTAGCGAAACTACCAACTGAGAAGAGGGTCGCAGGTTTTAATCCTGCAAGAGGCAAATATTTGTGAATGCGAATGTTTGTATTAGGTATATATCGCTGTCCAATCATCAAGATACAATACAAGTCAGATTCTAGTACTTTAATTAAATGGTATTGGACAATGTTTAAGATATTTATAAAGAGTGATAATTGATAATGTTAAGACAATAGGACTAAATAATTCATAAGATACGTAACAATGTTATCTAGATAATATAAACCATGTTACGGAGGCCTAATTATTTCGAAAGCATAAATTTGAGAAAAATACATGATGATAATGATGATCCAGTAGTTTTGATGGAAACTGCTGAATAAACTATTAATATTAAAGTATGGAGTCTACTTTCAAAAACCCAGGACGTTAATAGAGCTATATTGATGGGATATAAAAGGTATGCCTCCATAACACCTACTCTAAAATAAAATGAGCATTTATAGGTATCATATTATATCTATGAAAATACTGTGGAGAATTTTACTTATATTTGGACTTTTATAACATTTTACTGTACACATTAATACAAACGAAAACTTTTGTATGATGCAGAACACAGCTTGCTCAAATTATCTATTGTAAAGTAACTATTACTTACAAGACGGCTTACAAGAGGTACTCATAAAGGATCAAAATTAACTTAAGTTACTGAGGTTAGGTGTGGTTTAGTTAATGAGGACTAAAAGAACCTAAGTTTTATTTAGGAGAAATTGAAGATAAAAACACATCAAACAAAAAGGCTGTAACAAGACACAACTAGGTATGTAAGTTAGTAACAATAAAAAATTGTGAATAGTCAGCAGTTTGCAACACGATGGAAATGTGTGACATTTTCATTTGTCCCGCTTTTGTTTATAGGATACTTGTTAGCAATTTTAGTATTGCGCAATCAGAAACAGATTATTATGCATTTATGTATACACGCGATTGTTCTGATATTTATCGATGATGGTAGGTAGGTACATTGAATATAGCAGTAAGTTGATACTTCTAATATTCCATCCTACTTTCTACTTAAGGGGCGTCCGCCCAGTTTTGAGTAACTTTGTAACCATTTCATACATTAACTATGGCACTTCTTAAGCAGAAAACAAAACTGAACAATCTACAGGATATGAGAAGTGATGTGGTTTATCTCGAAATCTATTTTAATTAATAAAACTGAAGAAAAACGACTCCAAAGTCACCTCTTTTTTTTCAGTTGTAACCGTTTTACTCTTACATTGTTGATCAGAAGAATATGAAAATTTACAATATTCTTCACAATACAATATAAAATGATGTGGTTTTCTTATTTTTTGAATTTTCATATAAAATCATACAGGTTTTCAAAGAAAACGGAAAATTGTGACCGGAGCCCCGCAATTGAAGCGGGATGGCTAATTGCAAAAGTTTGCTTGTAAGAAAGAGAGCCTTGCAGATGGGAGGAGTAGCCTTAATAACTAGAAATATGAATGTTGGTGACGATGTTTGAATGTTTGTTACTCAATCATACATAAACGAAGGAACGTATAGGATTTTTAGCATACGTACAGATATAATATAATTTAGATTAACGCAGACGAAGTCGCGGGAAACAGCCTACACACTACTTAGTCATATAGGTTTTCAAAATGATTCTCTGGTGTGGTAGTAGTTTTCGACTGAAATAGCTATGCTTAAACGAGATTTTTCTGAAGAATTAACATATTATTATATTATGTAGAATAATCGAAAGACTTTTGTAATATCGAAATTAACTTTATAAATAGAAAATGCTGCTAGATACCTTAAGATATTAAAACTTCAAAGTAGATATTCTAAATTGTTTATTAAAGAAAGGAAGGGTCAATGAACCAGTGGATTGAAGCAAGAACTTTAACCTGAGCATTTATAAATTTTATATTAATAAAGGAAAACTTTAATTTAAATGCCTGGAGATACGGACGTAGAAACTAGGTCTAATAAGCATGTAATTAAATAACAAAAAACGAAGATTGCACCAATATATTTAAAGAAATTAGATGATAAAATCACCACGGAAGATCGCATTTCAAATATGGACAATATAGCTGTATATTTCATTGTGAAATGAAAGACAGACAGACAACAAACAAGACAGACAGATACCTACCAATAATATTCAAATACCATCAGAATAGACAACGATCATCCAAACTATGATCATTGCGATCACTGAAACAAGAAATTAAGGAATAGAACAATAAATCATAATATAGGTAGGTAACGACAAAATGAGTAAGGACGTACCTACCTACTATAAAACAAAAAATACTTGAAAATGTATTGTTGATTAACATTATTATTGTAGTCTTGTTTATTTCGATTGTATTTATCATATTAGCTGTGTCCACTTAGGTCAGAGATTAATTTTTACACTATTTAAGCGCTCTCCGGAGCACCTAATAAACAAAATAATACTGAGGTAGGTACTCTATTATTTTTAAATAATATCTGAACACAGAGTTCATCGCGATTTGTATAATATTAATTCCATGAATAGTTAGGATATTATGTTAACAATTTTATATATTTTTATACAGGGTGTAAAATAAAATGGGACAGCTACTGAAAGGGGTGCTTCAGACCATCAAACTGAACAACTTTCTCTATGGGACCAATATAGAAATCGCGAAAAAAAAATCTGCTGTCCCATACATTTCAGTCGAGTTATTTTTGCAGTTTTGTATGGGAGAGCGGACTTTTTTCTTCGCGATTTCGATATTGGTCCCATAGAGAAAGTTGTTCAGTTTGATGGTCTGAAGCACCCCTTTAAGTAACTGTCCCATTTTATTGTACACCCTGTATAGAAGGTACGCATAATTTGGATTATTCATAGTAAGTTTTTGTTACAATGCGTGAATTATTTAATGCATTTTAAAGAATCATTCCAAATATATCTCATACAAAAAACGTTAAAGTTCAAAATTTAAATAACAGCATACAAGTAACAATTACAATCCCAGCAGAAATAAAATGAGTTGCAATAAAAATGATACGCATAACTGCGATAAAAATGTTGCTATAATAATATAAATGAGCGATGTTATAAGTACTGGAAAATTTCAAAACACTAGTAAACCTTTAGAAATCCATTCTAGGGTATTCGAGAGAGAAACTCACAGATGAACAAGGGGCTCATGAGGAAGAAACGAAATCAGCAAGAGTATGAGGAACTGCCGATATTTGGGAAAGGACCTAGATTTAATGTCATACGTGGACTGAGTGCATTAACGTTAACGAAGGTCCAAAGTGCGTCATCCGGATCCAGACACTGAGGACGGTGCGGACGAGATAGCCAGGGCCGAGGAGTGCACCGTGCGGGCACACTCGCTAATTGCTCGCTGCACTGGCAGCGGGCAGCGGGCACCCGGCCGCGGCCGTGCAGCGGCGGAGCACGTGGGGCGCGCCACGGCGCAGGTGCCGCCGACCTCGCACTATCTCGTCTCGCCGCTCGAGGTTGCGATGATAACGCACGCTATTTTCGACTGAAATCTTCAGCTAACCGATCGTGACCGTCGCAAACGCAGCCGCAAAATTACCACAACTCCCGAAACGGAAGCGCTCCCGCACCGAGCGGACAGACGCGACGCGACGCGGACGGTGCGATTCACGCGAGACGTCTCGACATGCCGCGATAGCACCAGGAGATAAGACGTTACAGGCGGAGGCGCGCAGCCGACCGGCGCCGACGCAATTCGCTCGACGACTGAGTGGCCGCTGCGGACCGCGGACCGGCTCGTCTCGGAGGAGGGCGGAGGAGGCGGGAGGAGCGCGACCTCCGGACCCCGCGCCGCCGTGCGTCGTCGTCGCGAGTGAAACCGACGGAGGACGAAATTGCGAGGAGTGCGGGGGGCGCGCACGCGGTCGAGCGCAACGCTCGCCGCTGCATGCACCGCTCTCAGCACTTTACATAACGCTGCACGGCGGCGCGCGTCGCACTCCGCCGCGAAACGAGGTCGCCACGGCCGCGGACACCTACGGAATATAAAGAGCTTCGCCGATCGGCCGTAGGTGATGAAACGGCGGCATTAGCACGCAGATGACGTGTACTGAGGAGTTAGTCGGTCGGCGGCGGAGTCAGTGAACCTCGACGCCGACGAATAAGGTGAATGGAACATTGCAACCGCAAAGAGAACGCAACGGTGCGAGCCAGCGTAGGAGGCGCCTACATCGAGTAGCGGTCTGTCGCCTATCGTGTCGCTCCTTATTCACAATAGCGTTTAGCTTTCTAATGAAACGTGCACGCGGACGCCGCCGCGCCGATGTGACGGACGGCGCATGAGCAACACTATCACTCTTCCTACTTCCACTCAAATATTTCAGTAGAAAACCAAAAACATGGAGTCCTGATTGATAAATAATATAAATAAATAACGCTCACAGGCACATGCATTGTAATGATCCCAAGAAAGCCTTAGGCTTTTTGTTTTGGGTACCATACAACAACGGCACAAACATATAACATCCATGACCGAACCGGGATTCGAACCCAAGACCCTGGTTTGGCAGTCCGGCGTGGTAACCATTACACCAACCGGGTCGTCAATTGATAGATTTGATTGAATCACTGAAAGAGGGTTTGGTAACTAAAGGTCTGGTCTGGTTCGACCCCGAGACCCCTTACTTACACGAAGAAAATTTATTACGAAAAAAATCCGGCCCGAAGGACCTTAGTTGGTCCTTCGAGCAAGATTTTTCAAAAACAAAACAATCATGCATGACAACTCAACAAGAAACCACAAATTAAAATTCCGCAAACATAGAATTACGTTACGTGGATAATCTTTCTAATAGGATTTCTTCATGTAGTGTTCGTACAAACACTGGTGCCTGCCTGCCTACCACATCCCACGCGCACGGAAGATCGTGGCACGTGTTATCTGCCATGGTACATTTACGCCTATAGATTGAGCATCCGAGATACTGTTGAAGATCATGCTATTATTACTTCAGCATTATTGTGAGCGTCGCGGAACTGTGACTGACTGAACCCATCGACGCGGAAGCGGAATTATCGAAGCCTTTTTTGCAGTGAATCGATTATTTTGCGCGTAGTACTAAAGTAATAAAGGTATCGAGATAACTGGCTTTTGAATATGATATCAGCATCTCAGTGTTTATTTTCAGAGGAATTTAATTTCTGGTCTACAAACTACAGATCCAGACTATAGCGAAAAAGTTAATGCAAGTAATATTCTGTAACATAAAGTTACTTGGACATGGTAACTTGCACACAACAGAAATAAAGAAAGAAAGAGCAATAAAAGTAACCCATTGTCGGGCGCGCCACGGCGAGAAAAGCGAGGGAGCAAGCATCATTTGGAGTGCAATTCACAGGAACGCATAAGTGGGTGCAGGTTCCGATAAGGCTGGCAGGGGGAGGGACGCGCATGCGTGCGGCGGCTGACCTTGGTGCGGTGCAGCGTGCAGCCCGGGCCGCCCCCCTCCCGGGCACAAATACCTCCCCCCTCTCCATGTGCCCCTCGTACCTCGCACCACACCTGCCGGTTTTGCAGGTTCCGATCCGACCTAGCACCGTGCCTAGATTCTATTTCTGGAACGCAGCATTTTCATCAAATCCGATCCGAGGCTTTCGTTGCAGTTTCATCTCATATTTAAAAAAACATCCAAGGCCCTACAATTCATGACTGGAAAATGTTGCAAAACATAGAAAGATTAATATAGTCCTGAAATCTAGGATTCTCGTTTATTGTTTTGTGTTTTTGTATATTTTATTAGAAAAATAACTATTCTATGGTCATCTTTCATCAATCCTATTATGGACAAATTGGTTCCTTCAACTTTTAGTAGGTCGGGGTTTGCTAAATCAATAGAACAAAATACGACCAAGTCTCTAAAGGTCACAGCACAAAAGTGTCGACTCATTTCACATTTCAGTAATCAATATAAAACATTTAGCGAGAAGAGGCGAAGTGGAAACGATGGGGGGGACCTCGACCGCCCGCCGGATGTCGAGATATGACCCGGCTGTGGCGTGCGAAAGCTCCCTGATTTATTTTCCTGATGTACCAGATAAATAACATTTACAATCATGTAGCCTAAAGTTACTGAGGCAAAACGTTACTGAAAAGCGATGTAATACATTCACGGCATGAATTTGAATGACCTAGCGAGATGTCAAGGATGATGGAACCCGGAGATTAGAAGCTTAGAGGAATAACAAAAAGTACAGCGTCAAAATAAAAAGCAAGTAAGAATGTATTGGCTCAGAACCAAAGACATATATATTACTAGCGTAAGGACATGGCCTATGAGCTTGACTATTGTCCCCAGTTCGTTGGCTCTAAAATGCAAGGAAAAATGTCAGTTTAGAGCACTCGAAAATATATGACACGATATAGTTCGTATACGAGTTATGACAGATGGCGCAAATTTTTGTTTCTATGAAGAAGGTTTTTGTAAAATATTCTGACGGGCCTATCCTTACGCTAGTAAATATATAAATCTATGCTCAGAACATTTTTCCTGTTAGCTGCTCAATGTGAGAAAATTTTTGACAATCAATAAGACGAAACAATTTTCCAATGCCATTAACAAATTGAACTCATTTGGAATTTAAACAACTAACGGTATTATAAAAAAACCGTTGTAAAACTTCAAGAGTCTATGCATAGGCAATGTCTAGATCACTTTATATACGGCATCTCTTGTATTATGTTCGACGAACCCTATCTACAATTCTAAATGGCATATCCTACGACTTCCGTAAAGGCTAAACTTAGAAACGTTTCACAATTTGTTTTGCGAAGTTATCGCTAGCAATGTCGGCGTTATAAGTCTATAACAAATTATCCTTTCAACACATTTTCCTTACATTTTATTATTTCATTGCGTGATAAGAACAATTATTAAATAACATTTCCTTGAATGCAATTATGGAAAACAGGAATTTGTTTCCTTCGAATCTATCTGTTGTGACAAATAACAACTCATCTTTTATAATTATAACAAAAAATAAAAGGTTAACTTAATTGTAAACATTGAGAGTTCAATATCTTTGGAAATCATCACTGGCTTCAAATTATATCTTATTCCCGTTTTCATTCGTACATAAAAGATATTGGACATATCAATAATGAACTTCATATCCTGTTTGGAATGACAGGCAATGTTGCTTCGATGTCCCTTAGCTAGCCAGTCCTAGCAATTTAAAAGTTAACAAGCCACGTACAAAAACGTTACCATCATTTTTAGGCAATACCGATTGAGAAACTAATCACGCAGTTGTATTCTAAAGCATTCTACGAAACCCTCGCTGCAGAGATTTTCGCCACAAGCGAGTAGTGGGTACAAAACTACGCATAGCATGTCTCCGGTAAACTCCGGTTCAATATACTACAGGCGTGCGTCCTCAGCCGCTCCGATGGCGAGGTCACGAGATCCCTTTCACCATTCTGAGCGCCCGGTGCTTGAGCGACCTTACTCGAGCCTTGATGATGCGATTGTGCGCCGCGCCTGTTTCGCTGCACGTGATTTCATGAGGCCCCCGTAATTAGATGGGCTGGGCGCTAAATATACGGAAAATACTGACGGTTTGTACGGGTGCTCATTCATGTAAGCAAAAGAATATAAATCTAAAAAGAAAGATCTGATTAATTTAAAATAAAACCGGTCAAGTGCGAGTCGGGCTACTCGCGCACCGAGGGTTCCGAACCACACCACCACAGAACACAACATTATTAACATAGAAAAAAAAACTTTTTTGTCCGGGACCTTTAGCGCAAGACCGACTCACACTTGGCCGGTTTTTAGTATTTGTTGTTATTCTGTAGAGTTTGCTCTATAATCACACTAAGTTTGACGCTTGTATGTATTACCATTTTTACAATAGAGCGTGAAGAAAAAACGTAGCTAAAAACTAGTTTCTTGTTGAGAACCCCCCTTAATTTTTAACTTTTTGACATTTTTATTATTTGTCAACAAATCCGCCGTAATAACGCATAATCTGAGAAAATTTCAACTGTCTAGCTATTACGGTTCAAAAGTTACAGCCCTAAATAGGTAGGACAGACGGACAGACGGACAGACGGACAGACGGACAGACGGACGAACGGACGGACGGACGAACGGACAACGTACGCTTAGTAATAGGGTCCCGTTTTCACCCTTTAGGTACGGAACCCTAAAAATTAAAGTATGAGACGAACGCATGCATTTGAAGTAGGTAAGTAGCCTTTCTAATTTTATGGATGTCCTCATCCGCCTAATTCAATTGTGGAAATGTAGACAATGTTTTATACTAAAAACAAAACATGATTTATATTTAGTGGTGTAAAACTGTAAAATCTAAACTAGTTCGGAATTGTTTTATTCAAAATAACGCATCTGCCGTACGAAAATTCCTTTACCTCCCTGCCTTTGAAATGGAAATCGAGGCATGTAGCAAGCGATTGGCTTGTCGGGTTTAGAATTGCGGAATCAAGTGACAAAGCAGAACCTACTGGGTGTCAACTTTATATCGGATTCTGCAGTCTAGCCTGCATGTAACTGGAACTTATGTTGATTGGAAAAGTTGCTGGCAGCGAAAATAGGGTAGCATAAATCTTCTTGCGTCATAAACCAAGTAGTACCAGGAGTGCGATTTTTGAATCTCATTCGGTGAGTTCAGCAGTTGAAAATGTCAAAATTACTATGGAGGCGTGCAACTTTCTACTGCTGATTTGACATTAAAAAACCATACTCCGGGAGTGCGATTTTTGAAAGTCAAATAAGCAGTAGAAAGATTCGGATCTCCATTCATTTGCATTTTTTTTTTCGCTGAGTTCAGCAGTTGAAAATGTCAAAATTACTGTGGAGATACGCATCTTTCTATTGCTGATTTAACTTTCAAAAATAGCACTCCAGAAGTATGATTTTTGAAAGTCAAATCAGCAGTAGAAAGATGCATATCTCCACAGTAATTTTGACATTTTCAACTGCTGAGTTCGACGTATGAGATTCAAAAATCGCAATCCAGGAAGGAATTCAAAGCAGAGGATAATACTCTATTTTAGAAGTTGTTTTGAGACCTTATAATTCGTAAAGGTAAGAAGGAGAAATCGGGGCTACGTGTTTACAAATTAAATATACTTAGCAATGAAGTTAAGAGTTTGCAAGCAAGTATACTCGTATATATGTGTACCTTAACATACAGAGAAGCGTAGTTAAGTAGTAAGTCGTGCCGCAGTAACTGATAAGCGTAGGGCAAACACGATAACGCTTCGCACTGGACTCGTAAGTTGCTATAGCAGAATGCTTTACAAACAAGTTTCACAGAAATCCTGTTATTAAATGTAGTCCAGCTCGGTAGTTCTTCAGCCTTTGAATTTCATTTGCAGTTTGTTTTGATGTTTCGTTTCTATATTACTTTGTGTATCTGTATATTTAGTTTTCCCTATTTTATTACCCATTGCAGTTTGTTTTAATGTCACCTTTCTATAGTGTGTTAAGGTAGACAGTTGCATTACTTTATTCGGTGAGTGTACTCATGATACTGAACAACTTTCCCAAAGAAACATAAGATAAATTCCCAAAAAAAACTACTTTTCATACAAACGTTTGATCAGCTGAATGCATTTAGTATGGAGACTTAATTTTTTTTTCCTAATTATCTAAGAGTAAGTTGTTCAGTATCATGACTACAACCACCCCTTAAATTAAAGTAATGCAACTGTTTACCCTAACACCCTGTATATTACTTTCTTATCTAAGTATGTTTAATTGTGTTTGTTTCTTTCTACCCATTGCAGTTGTTTTGATGTAACGTTTCTATATTACTTTATTCTTGTTTCAGTATATTCAGTTGTCTCTGTTTCCATTGCAGTTGTTTTGATGTCACGATACTATATTACCTACTTTATTCTTGTTTCAGTATATTCAGTTGTCTTTGTTTCTTTCTACCCATTGCAGTTGTTTTGATGACATTTTTTTATATTACCCACTTTATCCTTGTTTCAGTATATTCAGTTGTCTTTGTTTCTTTCTACCCATTGCAATTGTTTTGATGTAACGTTTCTATATTACTTTATTCTTGTTTCAGTATATTCAGTTGTCTCTGTTTCTTTCTACCCATTGCAGTTGTTTTGATGTCACGTTTCTATATTACTTTATTCTTGTTTCAGTATATTCAGTTGTCTCTGTCTTTCTTCCCATTGCAGTTGTTTTGATGTCACGTTTCTATATTACCTACTTTATTCTTGTTTCAGTATATTCAGTTGTCACTGTTTCTTTCTACCCATTGCAGTTGTTTTGATTTAACGTTTCTATATTACTTTATTCTTGTTTCAGTATATTCAGTTGTCTCTGTTTCTTTCTACCCATTGCAGTTGTTTTGATGTCACGTTTCTATATTACTTTATTCTTGTTTCATTATACAACGTGTTAATGAATTAACGCAAAACTAGAAAGTAGTTTGTTTAGAATCGAGAGCAGAATCGAATTATCATGGTTTCAACATAGGTAATTTTTTTCAAAATATTAAATATTTTTATATAAAAATTTTAAATTTTCTGAACCCGATGTCAACCCACCGCACGGGCACACTCACCCTACTTACTACCAAATAAAGGTTCTTAAAATGTATTCATGAGTACGTTAGCGCTTTCATTCATGGCTGAAATGATACCAAATCATTTTAACCTCAAAACTTAAAATGCGAATAACTTAAAATTGTAAGTATCAAAATAATGAAATTATTGTTTCAATCTAATTATTTTGTTATAAATCAGTTGGGGTGTATGAGGTTTTGCGCTAATTTATTAACACGTTGTATTCAGTTGTCTCTGTCTTTCTTCCCATTGCAGTTGTTTTGATGTCACGTTTCTATATTACCTACTTTATTCTTGTTTCAGTATATTCAGTTGTCTCTGTTTCTTTCTACCCATTGCAGTTGTTTTGATGACATTTTTTTATATTACCTACTTTATTCTTGTTTCAGTATATTCAGTTGTCTCTGTTTCTTTCTACCCATTGCAGTTGTTTTGATGTCACGTTTCTATATTACTTTATTCTTGTTTCATTATATTCAGTTGTCTCTGTCTTTCTTCCCATTGCAGTTGTTTTGATGTCACGTTTCTATATTACCTACTTTATTCTTGTTTCAGTATATTCAGTTGTCTCTGTTTCTTTCTACCCATTGCAGTTGTTTTGAGGTCACGTTTCTAGTTGTTTTGATGTCACGTTTCTATATTAATCTATTCTTGTTTCAGTATATTCAGCTGTCTCTGTTCCTTTCTATCTGTGCAGTTTGATTTGATGTCACGTTTCTTTACTTTCCTGTCTCTGTATATTTAGTTCTGTTTCTTTCTACCCATCTTCTAATTCTAAGTGGGTACAGCTACAGTTTTCTTCTTTTGACGTTGTTTTTTTGCCACATACTACTCACTAATACTTTTTTATAATGCAACAAGTTTCTTCATATATATTTAATGATTTGAGTTGGTTATTCAGTTCTCATAACATGGGTCTTTCTTTTATCTTCAAATTAACTAGTAATCAGTATAGTTTATAGAAAATATGATAGTATTTTTTGGTTTACAAATATAGATCATTTATGATATCATGCAAGATTTTAGCTTGCCGCTTTCAGTATTGGTTACATTTTCATCTCATCTGCTCGAAAAAATCAAACATTTGCAGTCAAAAAATCGTTTGTTTTACGGGACCTCTTTGTAGGTCCTATCTATTGTAAAAAATACAACGTTCCCATTCAGGCATGGTAAATTGATAAAATGATGGATAATCCTTTGTTTAGTATCATTTCATGCCATAAACTTTACAGCAGATTTGGTCATTTTCGTTCTGATAAAGAATTTTAGGACTTTTTTAGTGGTTGATGCGCCACACCATTTCACACTGCAACGTTTTGTGCAAACTCAAGAATATAATAACTTATTTCATTTTCCATCGAAGCAGAAAGTGTGCGAAATAAGTAACAAAGAACGTCAAAATTACAAAGAAAAGACTTATAAAAGCCGAAAGGGCCCAAATTCAACACCTTTTTAACTCGACATCCTGCAGGAAACCCTTCACAAGTAAGGGCTGGTAAAACAAAAGCATTCATACATTATTCAGAGTCTACTCAATGCATATAGCTCAACTTTATCGACAGTTTCGATAATGCACAGCCACAATAGAACAATGAGTACATCGTTTTGCGTAGTCAACAATACAATACAGTGAATAGATCTTACGTTACGACTTACAACCGTTACGCAACTATGCCTTGTACTCGTTTACTTCACTGAGACGTAAATATTCGAAGGTACCTAGCTAGCTACTTCGCTAAACATAATTACTTTTAAATGCATAGGTTGGAGCGCAATAGCTGCATATAACAGAAACAGAAGCTCCAATTCGTGCTAACGATCAAGACACACGCACACGCAGTAGCCACGAGGCGTGCGTATTAACTATTTCGCAGTCAGTTGCCGACAAGACATTTATGTTGAGAATTGCTCGTATGAATGCGGCTTCTAATCTGTGCCTGTTACCGTGTTACTTCAATTGTACGCCTGTATGAAGCAGACCCTCTGAACTCTCCCTATTTTGTGTTGTTAGTGCTGCGCGTGCACAAGTAATGCGCCCCCCCTCGCCCCGGTTCCCCCCGCCCCGCTCCGTCGGCTGCACACGCGTCGATCAGCTGACCGGCCTGTCAAGCGCCCCCTGCCTGCCGCCAGCCCGCCTCGGCCGAATGCGTCATGCTCATGCGTTGACTAACACGCATACATTGCACGACCACTTACCTGCCCACACGGACTAGGAAAATACGTGACATGAGCGTATTCGTCAACTGTTAGTGTTAGATACTTAATATCTAGCCGTCTGTCTCGGACTGCGGCCGGCGAGTACTTGGACGATATATCGTAAACAAGTCGATAAAAACTAGCCGGATAGCGAGTTACGTGCGTGGTGCGTTGATAATCTGCAAATTTCAGGCTTCCTTTGTTTACGTGGGGCGTCGGCGCGGCCGGGGCGCCGGGGTGGGGGGGCGGGGGAGGGGGGGAGTGCGGCTGCGTGCTGTTCAAGGTCAAGAGCGGCGGGCGTCGGCTCGCTGCACCGGCGCGCCGCCGACTGGGACTCGGCGGAGCGGCGCACGCCCCGCGACCGGTTTCACTCGCGTGACGTGGGCCTCGACGTAAACAGCTATACATTCGCACTTATCTGCACGGCTTTCCTACTGGAAAGCGTCGCTACTTACCCTGGAAGCGGCGCTCCTGCTGCTCAATGTAGCGCGCAGCCTCCAGCAGGTCGAGGAGGCTCATGTTGACGGGCGGCGGGCGAGGCCGCGCGGTACAGGCGCGCCCGCTGTCACGCCGCGACTGGCCACGCGCGCTCGGGCGCTCACGTGGCCGCCGCCACTACGCGCCAATGGGGCCGCGGCGCGGCGGTCACGTGGCGAGGCGCGGGGACCAATGGCGGCGCGGCGCGGCGCGGAAGCCCGTGGGGCGTGCGCGATCGATGCCATTGCAGCGATCGAATGCACCCCTGCCCTCGCCCCGCGCCCGGCGAGGTGACGCGGCACGCGGTCGCTTTGTTTATCTAATTTCCTCTTGCTATCATCATCGCTAAACACTTCTAATAATTTGTAATTTGCTGCGAGTCGTCTACGCGCTATTAGCGTCCTCCGTTTGCATTGACGGGTTTTGAGTAGGTGCGCGTGCAAAACTACGACCGACTTTCACTTGCAGTTGCAGCGGAAAGTTTCTTGTTAGAATTTTCGCCGGTACTCTTTATGTGTAGTTAGGTAGGTAGGTACCTTCGGGCGAGGCGACGCAATACCTTGGTTGCCTAAACAAAAAAATTGTAACACGTCATTGAGTTTCATATCAAGGGGACGAGCGAGGGTAAAAAATCTAATCGGTTGGTGGCGACCTACTGAGGCTTTTTGTATTGTATTTTTGACAAGGACGACGTTATGAAGTTTTTTATATTAAAAATACTTTCATACTTCTGCTGACTTTGCCGTGACAAATTCATTATTAAGTGAACATAATATAGGTAGTAGGTAAATAAAAATAATATGCTATACTTAAATTATAACGAATTAATTGACATGACTAATAAATAATAATCAACCATATAGCAATACTACAACTATTATACCATTATAGGTTCAAAAATACTAATAAAAAATACGTACCAAGAAATTTTAAAGATAATTAGAGGCCTTAGTAGATACCTACTGTTGTGGTATGATTTTACCAAAGGTCATATAATATACAGGGTCCTTCTTAATATGCTGACACTTTTTCCTTCAACTTTCTGAAAAGGACCAACATCGAAATCGCGAAAAAAAAATCTGCCGTCCCATACATTTGGCTCGAGTAGATTTGCAGTTTTGTATGGAGGAGCATTTTTTTTTGCGATTTCGTTCTTGGTGCCATAGAGAAAGTTGTTCAGTTTGATGGTCTGAGCAACCCCTTAAAAAAGTGTCAGCATATTAAGAAAGATCTATATAATGTAACAACTTATCAACCTGTGTATCACAATAGATAAAGAATTTATGATTATGTTTAAATTTTTAACTTTATAAAAAATTTGGATAGACATGGGCTTCGAACACAAAGGCATACAATTTAAAACATTTTTTATTTTTATATTATTGTAGTATAAACTAATATGTGACATTTGAAAGCAATTTGTGAGAAAATATGTGATTGTCTTTTTAGAAATCTATACTATTATAAAACATTTTTTATCTGATTATAAAATGGCAGGCGAAAAAAATCTGTCCTTACATATTGTTGTAGAGACAATAATAAATATACAACGTGTTAACAAATAAACGACCGCAAAATAGTAAGTAACTAATGATTTAAACAATCAAATAAAGTAAATATTACAATTTAACACGATGTAGGTATTTTCTTACGGCTGCGTCGAGCCTATTGTGCTGCCCCCGATCGTATTTTTTTTATTTCTAAACAATTAAACAACATTTCCAAAAAACAAGAATGTCCTGATACATTTTCAATTTGTCGAAACATTACGGAAAATTATGTTTTATGCTTGTAGCTATAAAACAAATATTATAAAAACAAATCCGCAGTGATCCGATAAATTGAAAATCAGCAGGGACTACAATGTGACATTCATGTTTTTTGGAAATATTGTTTAATTGTTAAGAAATAAAATAAAATACGATTGGGGGCAGCACAGTAGGCTCGGTGCAGCCTTAACGTCAATTTGTTAACACCTTGTAAGTGCATAATAATATGTTGTTTTGTAGACTTTTAGGCAAATAGCATCTTGATGGCTATTTCTTTTATAGAAAAAAAAACTAAATACAATATTGCTTGTAATGTTGTAATATCACCGTTGTGGATCAGGTAGAGCTAGAGCAAAATGAACGACTTTTTCGAAAACTATGTATGGATTAATTTCCATATAATTTAAGCTCTTTAATTAAATTCGTTGCTGGTTCTAAGGCAGTTTATAATAATCCCTCGGGGTCTCAGGACTTCATTGTCTACTCTTTAGAGTTGTGATAGGTCAGGGGTGGCCAAACTTTTCAGGTAAGCGGTCTACATTGAATCTCAGATATACTTGGCGGTGTACTTTCAAAAATTATATTTCTGACATATTTATTCAATCAAAAATGTTTGTTTATTTTGGTGGTAAATGTCTTTTCACAATTTACATCATAGAAAACGCTGATTCATAATCTACTTGTAATGTGGAAACCTGCATCTGTTTCCAAATACATGCAATTTGGAAAAAAATATTAGTTATCAATCAGAGTTTGAATATTATTTCCTCCTCGCACCACAACAGATTTAGCTTTGACCTCTTCTACAGTTTCAAAATTCGAAAACAGTCTTTCGAATTCCACATGTTACACAGCAGTTTTTCAGCAAAATTTCTGAATTTTAGGAATTTAAATTAGATTTTTAGAAAATTGCGCCATGATTTAAAAATTGATTCTTTCTTTCTTTTAAATTTTTTGAACTCTTCGCGGGCTAGCATAAAACACGGCGCGGTCGACGTCTTGGCCACCCCACCCCTGTGATAGGTCGATATTGGTACCGCAGTTTCGTACGAAGAATTAATCGTCAAAATTATGACCACTTTATTTCCTGTGAATTATTATTAGTAGGTAGCTGTATACCATTATGTATACTTACTATTATTCGGTGTTGGAGCAAGGCTACTTTTCGCTGTAGATACAACTGGGCCATGGGGATTCGAAGTCAAAGCCTTAAGGCGGTTGCAGAGGGGTCAATTTTATACAAAACTTTGACGCACAATACGCATAGACGGTATTAATATAAGTAACTTTGTATTTATATGGAAAAATTGTTTAGAAAATCTAGTTGTCGCGTATTAAAAAACATTTGCAATTTATAATACAATTACGAAGCTATAAAGCTTTGAAATTTTTCATACAAAATTTTCAAAGCTATATCTTCGTAATTATATTATAAATTGCAAATGTTATTTAATACGCGACATCTAGATTTTCTAAACTATTTTTCCATATATAAAATATTACTTTTATTAATTCCTTCTAGGTACGCGTATTGTGCGTCAAACGTTTGTATGGACTGAAACCACTTTAAGGACCTGGGTCGTCGCTTAAAAAATAAAGGTAGCGATATCCATTCTAGTTCATGTCTAGCTCAACAGGTCTTTCTGTGCAGCGGGGAAATGCTGCCAGCACAATGGGCACCTTTGGTCTCGGTATGGCAAGGAGAGGCCTTTAGAACCCCTTTTCTATGGGTATTTAAATACTTTGCTTGATTTATTTAGATTTTAGTTTTAAGATATTTATAATTGTAAACACCTTATACTAACAATAAAATTATATGTCAAGTTAAACTATTTGGTTTTTGCATTATTTATAATGTGATATTTGAACTACACTGCACTGAACAGAATATTATACCTTGCCTTAGGTATGGTTAAAAAAGTTTCATATTATTACACTTAACAGCAGGTACAGTGAGTTTTCGGGAAAATCGGTCATACCGCTCCATCCATGTTCATACATTATGTAGGTAAATCACTTGAATACTAACTAAAATAAATACATATATACTACACATACAACCATAAACAGATTTAAAATAAGTTACAAATAATTCTGATTGAGAGATTAAAATAAATATATGTATTAGGTACTTATACTGTTTAGTAGATACAAAAAAAATACTACATACATTTTTAGCTAAAAATGAACCTGCCTAGTAAATGGCATAGCATGGCGTGACGCGACACAGTCGCGTCCCGACCTCTCTAGCTCTCTCTCTGACGAGCGTAGAACGAAAGAGACAACCATAGCAAAATGACGCGCGTTTGCTAACGCAAGTATTGTATACATTTTGTATTTCAAAAGGCAATCTTTGCCTTATTGTTGTAACAGTTTAATGGCCTTTTCAATTAATGAGACGATCTAATAATCAATCTAAATTATTTTGCACCAAGAAATCAGAAGGCACCTTGAGTAAACGTAGGTAATCAATGTAACAATCCATTACCACGCTTGTTGTAAAATAAATTCAACCAACAGCGCAATTTTAAGAACAATTATTGCTCTCTTCTGATATTTTTGTTAATAAAAATAATATTTTCTAACAAACACTAATGCAAATCGTTCAAATACACGCAACACATTTTCTTAAAGGTTAGGATTGCTGTACACATAAGCGGGCCGGTATTAATCGACACAGCCGGGCGGTAAATCGTGTATGTGTAAATGAATGTTCGGGAAAAAAGCCGCTCGACTTATGCGGGTCGGCTAAAGTGTTGCCGCTTAGGGAAAAAGAAACTCCCCAAACCTTTATTAAAAAGTCGCTAGATTTTAGGAAAAAGTTACGTCAAAAACCCGCTAGAAGTCGCCAAAAATTTAAATTCGATCTCTTAGATAAAAAAAGGGAAAACATATGGTAAAACAAAACGTTTATTTTCTTATTACATAATTTAATGAATAATCAATCATTTGCGGTTTCGAATTATTTATTTTGAGCTTTGTCTGAATTTTAGCTTATATTTGACGAGATATTTTATTTTACAGGATTTTATTTTCTGATAACCGGCACACAAAATAGGCGATTTTAAGTTTTTTTTCTCTATAATTATAAATCGTAGACAATCGGCAGTTTTAATCTTGCAGTTATTCAAAATGTTAAAAAGTAAATTATTATTTTCGGTAAAAACAGGGCCACGTCAGATTTTGGGGTCGATAATATACTGTGCGCTCCCACGTCAAACGGTCATTATAAAGGAATTCCCCCTTAGACAACTCAAGAGTGTCTTGTATTGGTAATTTACTCCAAAATTTATATGGACTATGAAGATATATACAGGTAATGAAAAGTCGCTAAAAGTCGCAAATTTTATTTTTAGGGTCTAAGTCGTGAAAAAAAGTCGCTAAAGACGCTAAAAATCCGCTAGATCTAGCGACAAAGTCGCTAAAACGGCAACACCGTTTGGTAACAATTTTATGAGCCTCTACTCGAACGAACTACCCGATCGGCACAAGCCGAATGAAACCGAACAAGTGCAGTGATTGCTTCGGGTCGGCTTTTTTGATCGACAAATACTGCCGAACCGACATTGCCAACCCGCTTATGTGTATAGCAACCCTTAGATGAAATAAAAATAATACTAAGTTATTTCTACATTGTTGACCTTAAATAATGAGAAAACAATTTTAGAACTATCTATTCTACAAATCTTTGATCACTTCAGAAATACAATGATTGCTCTTTATTGCTTGAAAGACATTTTTGTACTATTCAATCAAAAAAACAAAACCATACGTTATAGCAACGTAATAAGTACTGCTATTCAATAGCAGTTACAACAAATTCAACTAGATATGTTGGTACGGCATACTATGCTAGTATGGATTATGACTAACCTACATCACGCACGCGGCTCCGACCGTGAGTTCGAAGGATCGCATCTTCAAAGTTTCCTGCTATCCTGGTAAGTGCAGTGCTCCTGAAAAAGGGACAAACTTTGAAATCCTAGAAAAAGCATTCAAAAATTGAGGACTCATCCCCAAAAAAGATGTCATCATCATCATCAGAGAGTAAAATGAAATGTGTTACATATCATATCAAGAAAAATGCTTCAGACCATCAAACTGAACAACTTTACTATGGAACCAACATCGAAATCGGGAAAAAATCAGCTGTTCCATAGAAAATGTCAATAGCTAGAATACAGGGTGTTAGGGTAAAGAGGGGTAGGGGGAGGGTATTACTTTAAGGGGTGGTAACCATCATACTGAATAACTTTCCAAAAGATACCTAATTATATCATATAATTTCTACTTTTCATACAAACGTTCGATCAGCTGATTGCATTTAATATGGAAAGTCGTTTTTTTTTACGAATTATCCTATAGGTTTCTTTTGGTAAGTTGTTCAGTATCATGGGTACCTAACACCCTGTATAGCTCTCGATCAAAATGTATGAAACAGCTAACTTTTTGTTCGCGATTTCAAAGTTGGTCCAATACTAAAAGTTGTATAACTTGATGGCCTGAAGCAACTTATAAAGTATGCAACGCATTTAAGTTTACACCCTGTATACGTCCCACTGCTGGGTACAGACAAGGGTGTATGGGCGTTAGTCCACCACGCGCGCCCAATGCGGATAGGTAGACTTCACATACGCATCAGAATTTTCTCTTCAGCATATGCAGGTTTCGTCACAATGTTTTTTCTTCACAATTTGAAAGCAGTCGGTATTACGTACTCACAAGATTGAAAAACTCATTGGGATATGGCTTGTCGTCCGTGAGGGATTCGAACCCAGACCATCATGAAATCATGAGAGATCCGCAGCGCGCCACTGACGCTCTTAGGGGCTGTTTAAATAGAAGTGACGTGGGCGTGGCGCGGACATTTCGCGGGCGGGGTGCGGCAATATAAACCTTATAGTACGTAGCATAGAGTCGTTTGGAGAATTACGCCCGCGCCTCCAGGCGACGTCGCCTCGTGGCGGGGCGCGATTTTTCTTTACGTCAAAAAACGACGCTATGCTACGTAATATAAGGTTTATAATGGTGTTACTTTGACTACCCGCCACCGCCACGCGTCTCTTCTGTATAAACCCTACCTTAGGTGTCATCATGGGCCTTATTTCATCTATGTAGATGTTTCAAACAGACAGCTTCTATTTCGTTAAGACACCGACGACAAGGCCTGCTGCATTTGCTCTTAGGTGTAAATACCGTATAATTACGCTAGATGGCGTTATTCGTTAAGGTTAGATAAGAAACCTATTATCCAACAGGTTTCTGTCTTATCTTAAGAATTTCTCTGACCACAGATTGACCACAACCAAGAACCAACCCGTATTAGGTCAGCATGGTTATATAAAGAAGTACAGTAAAGCCTACTCTCTTTCAGACACGACTTTTATCATTAAACTTGCTATTCTCAGACTTTGTTTTTGCGAATTTCATCAAAATCTGTTTAGTAGTTTATTTTGTGTGATGTTCGACCAAGACGGAAAAAAAATCATAGTCGGGGATTTGGATTTCGAGAAACCCCATATCGTAACTTTTTTTTGTAAAAGTCTTCAATGTAACAGATGCCTGTCTAACTTTGTAAACTCTATGGCAAGGGTCTGCTGAAAGAAATACCTTTGAAGATATGTTCGCCTTTTGAACTTATCTCCTCTGTTATCAATACAACATGTGTCGATTGTGGGGAAAGGGTTTTCCCACAATCGACATATCAGTTTTAACAACGTTTGTTAACTATAGTAGATTATGTACCAAGGGGATAAAGCAGTGTCTTTCATCACGGGCGCGATATTGAATCCCGAGCGCAACGAGGGATCCTAGGGTTAACTCCCGAGCGTAGCGAGGGAGTTTAGAGTTAACTCCCGAGCGAAGCGAGGGAGTTAAGACTAGAATCCCGAGTGAAGCAAGGGGTTCAAGCTCGCCCAAGATGAAAACACGTTTATCCCCGAGGACCATACTCTACTTTTCACACCCTCCGCGAGAAAATAAAAAGCAATACTGTTAGAAGCCCAGGGGAGCGTGTAAATTCTCTATGGTTAGAAACCAATTCTTTTATTAGAGTTTATAACAAAGTATTAGAGTTCAATAGTATAATAGTATTTAGAAAACACTATTTTATTAAATTCAAAGTGAAAGTAGATATTTGAAAAATTAGACCAGGAGACCGATTTTTGAAACTCATTCGCTGAGTTCAGCAGTTGAAAATGTCAAAATTACTATGGAGATATGCAACTTTCTACTGCTGATTTGAATTTCAAAAATCATACTTCAGGAGTGCCATTTTTTAAAGTCAAATCAGCAGCAGAAAGATGCGTATCTCCATAGTAATTTTGACATTTTCAACTGCTGAACTCAGCCAATGAGATTCAAAAATCGCACTCCAGTTGTGGAAAAAAAAAATATATACGGTCGAATTGAGAAACCTCCTCCTTTTTTGAAGTCGGTTAAAAATGTAATATTTTTTTTTACTTTGTTCGTAGCACTGGTAGCAATAGGTACAGAGATTTGCAGTATTCGCGCCTTTTTTTCTTTTTTTGTGTTCAATACTCGTGGTGGCCAGTTCGAATTTCGAATTAAGTTCTTTTTGGTGCCTGTCTCCATGATAAGTTTCCATACGAATTTTAAGTAAAGATCGTAGTAACCATTAAATAATCTGTGGATGCGGTTCCATATTCAAATCTCATTATTGACCAGCGGGTTATAATGAAATTCAGTACAATATTATTGCCCGGCTAGGCCCAGGGCTATAATGACTTGCTTTAGGTTCGAGTTACATGACATATAATGTTCCATTTTCGAGCGGGTGGTGTGAAAAAATTTATTCATAACCACGTTTATTTGCACTATCGGGTGAAAGAGCATGGGCGATCTCTTACCATAATACCAGGAGTACAGAAGCGGCTAAGCAGTGTCCCGACAGGACGCGACACGGCGGCTATCGGCTAAGGTTGCTCACGTAGAGGCTCTTCAGCTCCACCTTGGGCATGTTCTCGAAGAGTGCGGCACGATTCTGTCCCTCTCCCTTCTTCACCCAGTGCCCGTATACGCGGAAGGCGCAGCCGTCGATTACCTGAAGAAGTTAGCGTTTTTGTAAGAAATAAAGTGGAAGATCATTGCTTGTAGAGTTTATTATTTTTCAATTATAAACATTTAACAATAGGTCAGTTTTATTCGTATAATTTGTTTTAAAAAATACGAGTAAGATAAACTTTACATTTGGAATGTAATACGATCGTTTCTATTGGACTGTTCTGAGAAAGGCCCTGTTTACTAATTTGTTTTGAGCCTTTCTCAAACGAGCACAATTCGGTATGTCAAGTTTCTTTTTTTGGTCTTTTTTATTTTTTACGGATAGAGAAGACATCATTTTAAGAAACAAATTTAATTTTTTTGCAGTTCATCGATTTTATCTATATTTATAAAATTTGTCTACTGCGTAGGTACATCAGTAAGACTTAAAAATACCTTTCTCAAGACGCGCATAGCGTAAGGATCCTGCAGCGCGAGGTACAAAGGCACTGCGCGCGCAGATGTGTGCGGCAGCCGTCGCAGGCGCACCGCCGCGCGCACCGCCAGGAATCCCAGCCGCAGCTTGGCCCGAGCGTTGAAGCCTCCGGACTTTATTGCCTGGTTGGTTTAATTTATTGTTATCATCATCATCTATAGCTGAGGCACCGGTCTGCACTTAGGCACAGATTACTAGTACTTTGTATCAGATACATAACATCCTTAAAGAACTATAAATTCTCACGCTTTAATTACTGCTAGACGTAACGTGCAAAAATGTACGTAGTAAAGCTGCGCGATGTATGCAACCGTCTGGAGCGAGTGGCAGAAACAAAGCGAGAGCATCGCTGCGCAAAGTGCAGGTACTTATTTCGGTATATCCACGTACGAGTGACGGAGCCCTGACTCAGGATTTATGGGCGTCTACCACGCTTGCCCAATGCAGATTAGAGGACGTCACATCAATCAAATCAGCCCACGTCAACCCACTGCTGGGAATGGGCCTCCCTTTTATTGCGCCATTCCTCATGGTCTTGTGCTAATCTGATCCTATACGAACCCGTCACCCTCACAATGTCACCGAACCAACGTGCTGGTAGTCTGCATACTGACCTCCGTCCCTCTCTTGACCACCACTCTGATACTACCTTGGTCCACCGACTGTCTTCTCGTCTATTCAAGTGTCAGTGAACTTGACATTTGGATTGGAATTTGTTCATCAGGATCTGCAGTTTCCCCGCGATGTTTGCCTTCACCGAATAGCCAGATAGCTACAAATTCTACATAAGTTCGTAAAATCTAATTGGCTCTTGGCCAAGATCGAACCTATCATTTTTGGTGATGGTCACCGATTGCAGATATCTATCAAGGTCATCAATGATGATATGGTGTCACAAGCTAATGTCATGCAAGGAACGTATACATTTTTTATTAAACCCACATTTGATGAGGTTATCCAAGATCTTAACATTTGCACAAAACATGTCAAGAGTTTAAGGGTGCGTCCACATCTGGCGAACGCGCCGCGAATGCGCAGCTCACGAGCCGCTCGCGCGCCGTTCGCGAGCGGCTCGCGAAGAGCGCGCGAGCTGCGCCGGTAAATTTTTTCCTTGTGTGTCGCTACTGCGCAGTTCACAAGCCGCTCGCGAACGGCGCGCGAGGGGCTCGCGGGCTGCGCATTCGCAGCGCGTTCATCAGATGTAGACGCACCCTTACGCGGTTGACTTACGAAGTCATTGACCCTACATTGACCATTGACTCGTTAAGCTCTTATCTATTGGTGATGAACTGATGGGCATGACAGATAACAAACAATGATGCTCCAAGTTATAGACGACAGACTGACAACATATCACAAGGGACGTTGATGACATTTTGCTAGCCCGCTAATTCTGTTGAAAGCGGCTTCGTTGGTTTACACTGATGATGGTCTGCTCTTCCCATAATAAAGGATAGTGAGCTGAATAAACAAAATACAAAAATCATGTATACTTACTCTGTATTATTTGTGAAGAAGCATTATTAAACTCCCATACATGCAAACTCGCGTAAAAACTAAATCATGCAACACATAATTATGTAGCAAAAAAAGCGTTAGATATTCCCTTATTATTAAATGCATTAATCTAGTTTTTCGTTGTGTATTTTTGTGTCTGGTAATGAATAACAATTCTACAACGTTACAACGACAGGTCTTAAACATAAATAAAATTGTTACATGGTAAAGTGATGCATAAAAAATGTGTTAAAACCTTAGATCAAAGTAAAATTAATAGATAGGCCCATGGTACAATAATATACTGCGCCTGGTATTCTCTTCCGACCACGTGACTGATCACGTGACTGACACAAGCCTACGTCATCATACCCTTTTACCATGTTTAGCAGCCATTTTTTTGTGACGTAGGCTTGTGTCACTCTGGGAATAGAAGACCTTGTTTTTTTTAGACCATGGATAGGCCCAAAGCACTTTAAGTAGAAGCACGCAAAACTAGGGCACTTCAATACAAATTAGGGTACTTGGTCTGTCATCTCGGTACATTTTCGAAGTAAAACTGTCAATTGTTTTGCCACATTTTTCTGGTTTGAAATGTTCGGTTCGCGTAAGGCCCGTCCATTCTTTTTACTAATGTCATTGGTTAAAACAATATATTTGTTAATCTTGTACAGAAGACAACATATAAATGAATGTGTGATGGAAAAGTGTAATTCGAGTTAGTTCCCAGATTTCAATCCTCGAAAGTAATATTTTGTCCGTATTTTAATGTGGAATTGATGAAATTCTTACAGTTAACAAATGAACGCAAAAGAAGAATGGGAGATTTGGACCCAGCCATTTTTTACGAAAACTAAAAACCATTCAGGATAGCGGTCATAATTATTATAAACAGAAAAAAATTAAGGCATTTTTTAAAAAAACTTCCACATTTCCAGAAGTTCGGATTCAAAAGTAGAAATTACTAGTAAATTAGACAAATCATCCAAAAAGCAGTAACAAAACGCAACCACGACAGCTATTTTCATCTAATATCATCACTGAGGTATTTTTGGTCGTTACGAAACGTATTTGGCTTTGTTGAACTGATAGTGTGTATGATTTCGTTTTCTTTCATTATCATAATATGGTCCGGCTATCGCGAATTTTCATTAAAATAAACACAATGAATGCGTAGAAGATTGAGTGGACTATCTAATAAGAAAGATTATGAGTTTCACACACTTGATACAAAAGGTATTATACGGAGAAATTTATACCTTTCTCCCAACTTCTACAGATTACAACCAATTTACATTTTTGTTAGTTTTGTTTCACTCTACACGTATTACTAAGTTTCGTTCATGTGTGGGACCTCTAAGTCTGGGTCTCAAATTACATGGCCTTCCGCCAAACTTCTTTAAAACCGTTCAGATTCGCTCTGCAAACAATCGTGTCATCATAACCATTTTAGATGAAACTCGTCCACTGCTGGACATAGGCCTCCCCTCTGTATTTAGAGATTTCTAATGGAGGTGAACAAGACGATAATATAATGATGAAGAAAAAACAAAATTATTTAGACTACTTTCTGATTTTGCGTTCATTCGTTAAGACCCTGTGTTAGGAGAGGATTCGAAACCCAAGGTAAGTAAGCCCACACAAAACGTTACCATGGACAACTCGTCGATCCTGGACATCCTGCGGCTGGCGCTGGAAAGCGACTTCTTCAGCGGAGTCATATCTTGATCCCAGAGCTACCAGGGGCGGACAATTTTGTAGTAGTGTTGAGTTAAAATAACAAGGCGGTTCAACGTTATGCTCTCCCAGTACAATAGGTCTTTCATCGATGTGTTTAAAGCTCAATTAAGTTCAAGAATACCAACACAATCAACATTTTAGAGCTGAGCAATCTGTCCATCATAGAATACCCATAACATAGAATAATACCACAGATCACAGAATATAATTTTATGGTAAAATGTGCTCTAGTAAGATTCAATAACCTTATGGTACTAGGATCGCATAAAGCAAAGAAAAAGTGCGCTGCAATAAGCTCTACTGTGCTACATACACGGAAATAAGCGTGTATGTGAAAACTTAAGCAGAAAGGTAAATAATATCTAGATAGAAAAGTACATATTTCAGTATCGCATTAGTCACTACGCATTGTGCTAAAAATTCATAAAATAGAAACCAAATATACTTCTCAAAAAGAAAAGTAGAAATAATAAAGTGCAAAATTTATTGTAGCCAAACTATGATTCACTTTTAAGAAAAATATTATACAAGGTGATAAGATAAATAACTAAGATTGTTCAACCTATGATTTGGTTTTACTTTCGACCGAAATAACGAGTTTCCTTTACAGCATTGTCGTATATTTTGCGGAATAATGAAAAGTCGTAAAACTTCGATTCGAAAAAGATACCATAAAAAAAACGTTTCAATTTAGACCGAAAATGGGCCGAAATTCTGACTGTTTCGGTCGAAATATAATATATCTAATATACATCACATACTAACAGTTCAAAACAAGAAATGCGAATGAACATGAAATGTAATTTCATTCTGTTGAGTAAAATTTGCATCAAAAATTATTTGTTAGTAAACATTTTCGTAAGAAATGGATAGTCCATTACAATAAACTTAACTTTGTATTTTTGATGCAGACCCAAAAAAATTCAAGGTCATGCACATTATTATTTTGAACTGATACAATAAAGGAGTATGAACATAAGACGAAATTTTGTCTACAATAAAACTTGATTCGTTCGAAATACATACATACATTGACGGACTCGATCACACCAATGTAACCAGGAGAAATTTACTTTCCACCTAGTTACACTGCATGGTGTGTCCAGTAGCAATCGACTATAACCTTTGACTACTTATATTGGGACTAGCTACGCATGTCATTCTACTAAAAAACATTTCTGCCACTTTTTGCGCGGGGCGAAGTAACATGAAATCCGCAACTTCGGATTTTATTCCCCATAACTTTAGATTCTAATTTTGAATGTTCAAAATCATGAAAAGTAGTCTCGTGTGAACCCGAAACGTTCTAAGTTCGAAATTATTGTTTCGCTATTATAGGCTGTTTCGTTTAGTGATAAGGTATAAAATTGAGTATAAAAGCACATGATCAATTGTTCTTATACCGTGGCAGAGGGGAAATGCTACCGCAAGGCCAGTCCTTATAATAAATGGTCAAAGACTATAACCTAAGACATAATCACGCTCTAACAAAATAGGCATAGTAGATACATTCATAGCCCTAATATCAAACACTAGCGGCCCGTCCCGGCTTCGCACGGGTGGACGTCTAATCTTTTCTAGCAATAAATATAGCCTATGTTACTCAGGGTGAATGTAGCTTTCTAATGGTGAAAGAATTTTTGAAATTGGCCCAGTAGTTTTTGAGTTTATTCATTACAAACATACAAACATACAAAAATAAGTACAAATCTTTCCTCTTTATAATATTAGTGTAGATATAATAACAAGAGTAAAGAGTACTCACCACAGTGTTGAAGAAAGAATGCCGCAGAGCTTCGTCGAGCCCTATCCTATCATTGGGATCGACCATCAACATCCGCCTGATCAGGTCTTTGGGATCTTCTGCAAATTACATTTTAATTGCATTTAGTTTTAATAACTAGTATTAATTTGAAATTACATCAATTATAGGTATTTGTCACAAATTAAAAGACCGATTAACACAGAATATGTGTTATTATTATGGCGGATTTGCGGATAAATAATTTAAGGGGTCCCCAGCAGTGGGTTGATATGGGCCGATTTTATTGATTGAAAAAAAAAGGGGAGCCATACAAGAAACTAGTTTATCAACATTTCTTATTTTTGCTCGTGAAATCAGGTCGCCCTCCGCTAAGGATACATTTGTGTGTATTTCATGTCAATAATTCAGCATGGTGTCCGTGTGGTGTCTAAGAATACACCACCACATTTCCTCCCGTGGATGTCGTAAAAGGCGACTAAGGGATCTACCGGAGGATGGGCAGCAACATCCTCTGAGTACACACATCCAATCCAACTACGATCGCCTACCCGCCTGCCAAGCGTGACGCTTATGGCAAATCCCCCCATTTTGGGGGAGGCCTATGTCCAGCAGTGGATGTCTATCGACTGATATGATGATGATGATGAATTCAGCATGGCCAGTTATGCATTTTTTCATTGAGCTATGGTATGGAGACAGTCCAACGCACAACACACTGATAAAAAGATGAAAACGTACCTGATATATCGACCCACTCGGGGCTGGTGAATGAGTACTTCCCCTCCATTATGTTCCTGAGCATAACCATTTGCTTGCGATGCCAGAATGGCGGACAACCGACCAACCTGGAATTGTTTATAGGAATATATTAAATACAGGTTCGTCAAACATACAAGTGATTAGAATATTTCTTCCCATTGCTTTCAAGGCGACTAAGGAAAACGTTTAGGATAGGTTCGGTTAGGATTGGATAGTTTTTGCAGTCGAAAAACTTATCATCTTAATAGATGGCAAGTTTATCGCCTGCAAAACTTTCAGCTTTTCACGACTCATTTCTTCATAAAGTAGTGGGTACAGTTCCCAGCAACTTGAAAAATCTGCGGGGGTGAAGGGTATGCGCAGTGGCGCTTTTGCATTCAAAGAAGAATGGCAGATTTGGACCCAGCCATTTTTTACGAAAACTAAAAGTCATTACAAAACAGAAAAAACTAAGGCATTTTTTTAAAAAGCTTCCTCATCTCCAGAAGTCCGTATTCAAAAGTAGAAATTACTTGTAAAATAGACAAATCATCCAAAAAGCAGTAGCAAAACGCAAAAATGACAGCTATTTTCATCTTATATTATCACTGAGGTATTTTTCGGTCGTTACGGAACGTATTTGGCTTGGTTAAACTGATAGTGTGTGTGATTTCGTTTTCTTCCGTTATCATAATATTGTACGATTATCGTGAATTTTCATTAAAATAAACAAAATGAAAAATGAATGCGTAGAAGATTGAGTGGGCTATCTAATAATAAAGATTATGAGTTTAACACACTTGATACAAACAAAAGGTATCATAAGGAAAAATACCTTTCCCTGAACTTCTACAGGCTACAACCAATTTACTTTTTCGTTAGTTTTGTTTCACTCTACACGTACTTATTACTAAGTTTCATTCATGTATGGGACCTCTAAGTCTGGGTCTCAAATTACATGGCCGTCCGCCAAACTTCTTTATATATTTTTCATCTATTATAAAGTACGACCAGGAATATTAAACAGCTCATCAATCTTCGTTTGTGCAGACCAGACCAGAATCCCCGTCAAACCCCGAATGCATTTAGTAATTAAAAATCTATCATGCGCGTTAGTCAAGGGTTGCAAAATCAGATACTTAACCTTTCTCTATCACGCTCTCAGTCGAATAGCAGACTGACGGACGCTAAAGCGGTTGTGAAAACCCTATGCTATAGGGCTTAGTTTGAATTAACATTTAGGATTTATTTCTTCGCAATCGGTTCAGTCATGAGTATTTTAAGTTTTCAAGTAATTTATACAGGGTGTAAAATTAAATGTGAAACTTTCTTAAAGGGGTGCTTCAGACCATCAAATTGAACAATTTTCTCTATAGGACCAATATTGAAAACGCGAAAAAAAAACTGCCGTCCCATACATTTCGGTAGAGAGAGAGTAGTTTGCAGTTTTGTATGGGACAGCGGATTTTTTTTCGCGTTTTCAGTGTTGGCATAGTAAAAGTTGTTCAGTGTCCTATTTAATTTTTCACCCTGTATTTCAGTGGCCTGCGCGTACAAAGTCGCGGGCGCCACTAGTTTTAAATACATTAAATTGAATTGAAATTTCTACATCCATATTCATAACAGCACGCAAGGCCAGGCCAGTCCAGTGTGACAGGTTTGAAACATTTGTCCGACCCATACCACAAACAAACAAAAGATCTAACTTTACGCTGTTTACGTCCGTCCCAAACATACAGCGTCATTGTTACGAGCATAATAAACAATCACGCACATTACATGATTGGCATGTGTCGATACAATGTTACATAACATAACGGACAAATTTAATTAGCGCCACAGCGGCGCGGCGTATCAAATGAGACTGATTATGCAATGAAATAATTAATGTCTACTTACAGAGTAAACATGATGACTCCACACGCCCAGCTGAGGACAGAAAAAAACATGGTTTAAGGTCAAATATAGTTAGAATTTTTTATAGTGAAGTATCATTTCAATCGTCAGTTTTCTATTTGAGTACATTTGTCTAAGCTCTTGTCAGTACGATTAAAAAACATCGTGATGTGAAGGAAAACATCGTGAGGAAACCTGCATACGCTCAAGACATTCTGATGCGTATGTGAAGTTAGCCACATGACAGTAACCTTACACTAATTAATCAAGCCTCAAGGTAGGTATTAAGAAAACCGCTTTTCTGTTGGATGACGTATCCGAAAATCTCTCTTGCACAGCACGCCAATACTCCAAAATAATGGTATTGGTAGGCCAATGGCGGTTCCACATCAACTGCATTTTGGATTGAATTTTGCAGGTCTATGCCAAGGCTCGGCAATCGGGGCATTTCAAAAGAGACAGTCCGAAAAGACAAGCAAGATTGCAAGATATACGTTATAATGAATTAACGCAAAACTAGAAAGTACTTTGTTTAGAATCCAGAGCTGAATCGAATTATCGTGGTTTCAACATAGGTAATTTTTTTCAAAATATTAAATAATTTGTTTGTAAAAATGTAAATTTCCTGAACCCGATGTCAACCCACCACACGGGCGCACGCATCCTACTTACTACCAAAACAAGATTCTTAAAATGTATCCATGAGTACGTTAGCGCTTTCAATCATTGCTGAAATGATAACAAATCATTTTTGCCTCAAAACTTAAAATGCGAATATAATTAAATTATGGTTTCAATCTAATAATTTGTTATAAATCAGTTGGGGTGTATGAGGTATAGAAAAATGTTTACTTGTTTCATTGATTTCGGACCTAGTCTAGGTTGCATAGCGACAAGGCAATTAATGAATATTCAAACAGATGCTAATTAATTAAAAAAATTATTCAATCAATCATCAATTTGAATCCAACAGTTTAGATAAGCATGCACGAGCGGATCCGCCTGTGATAACCTCTATCAGTTCATTAAAAAAAACGACATCTCAGGGCATATAGATAGCTCTTAGAACCCAAGCACTTATGACATAGATAACCGATGTCCAATAATGGTTCTCAAGTGGCAACTAGACACACGACCTTGTGAAAGTCGCGATACAGGTTGCAATCGATCGGTAGCGAAAGTTTATTTATGTTTAACACACGTTTAACAGTGGATATCTTGGAGCTGAAATGATTATGAAGGCACAACGCGTTAGATTAATAGTGTTTTTAACCGACTTCAAAAAAGGAGGAGGTTTCTCAGTTCGACCGTATATATATATTTTTTTTTTTTATGTGTGTTCGCGGATAACTTCGTCGTTTATGAACCGATTTTGATGATTCTTTTTTTGTTGGAAAGGAGATGTTCCGAGGGTGGTCCCATGATAAGGAAACAGAATCTGATGATGGATCCCAGAGAAATCGAGGGGAACCTTCGAAAATCGTAGTGCCGACTAGAGCGTTTGTTAATTTAAAGCACTCCTATTAAATCGAACTAATCAATTCACCACTAAAAATTGTGAAATAAACAAAATTTAACAAAAAATTAAAACCGCCTTCAAAAAAACTAAAAAGTTAAAAAATAATATTGCAGCCTATGACTTTTTCGTTCGCATCATAAGAACATTAATTTGTTTTATAGAAGTCGGTGTCAAGCCAAGCCAAAAAATGCGAGCCCTGTCGCGAATCGTACCGGCTTGACAGCGACTTCAATAAAACAAATTAATGTTCTTATGATGCGAACGAAAAAGTCATAGGCTGCAATATTATTTTTTAACTTTTTAGTTTTTTTTTTATTTATTTTATATGTTTTACGGATAGTATACATTATTTTAAGAAACAGATTTAATTTCTTTGCGATTAATAGAGTTTAACAATATAAAACTAATTTTTAAAATATTTTGATCTGTGATCATGTGACATGCAAGAAAACCTTTGATTTAAAAAAACGCCGTTCTTCTTTTTCCAATTCTATGCCGGAAACAGGAACGGCAAACATTCAAACTTTGATATTTTAATTTTTTTTTTTATTACTGGCTAGTTTTTTTAAGGATGGAGTTTACAAAGCACCGAACGACGTGACTCGGTCACATGAAAAATATTACTTTATTAAATTGTTATATTTTAGTTTCAGGATATTATGTTCATTTACTTTATAATTATAACTGTTTTACTAAATAAATATTTATTTTATTAATAATATCTGTAATCCTTTTATTTTATAATCTCTAACATGGAAAATATTGTTATTGAGACAAATATTAATCCAGTAAAATTAGATAAATCAGAAGAAATAATTTCCGGAGTTTTGGAACTTTTTTTAAACGTTCCTTTGGTACATAATATTGAAGAAAAAAAAAAGTCCTGGTGAGGGGGGGGTGAGCTCGAGGAAGGGAGGGGCTCTAAAGGTGACTTTTTTCAGTTTTTCGTTTATTTCTTGAAATCTGAAGGTCGTATCGAAATACTTTGTACGGACAAATTAAACCTAACAAAATTTCCTACAAAACAAGTGGTATGAATTTTTGTCATAGGACTTCACCTTTGAGGGCTACGGGGCCGAGAAAGTAACGGCATTTCAAAAATTATGAAATTTGTATGGCGACCCTCATGAAAGTTGAAGATAAAAACAAAATGATTTCATATTCTTAATCAGCAGCCCCGAAAACCCCCAGATACAAATTTTCAGTCGGTTCGGGGAACCCTTAAAAGCTGCATTGGCGTTTGAAATTTCCATGGTAGCCATCTTGGATATCGCAATTTTGGATTTTTTTCACCGCCAACCAAATTTGACCAGTGTCCTCTATAACATTTGTTCGAGGTCCATAACCCTATCTGTCATAGTTTCCGCGGGCCGTTGACCTCATCCATCAGGAGTCGACCTTCCGAGGAAGTCAAAGTTTTCCCTGTATCACCAAGGCATCCATATGATGATCCCCAAATGTCATCCTTGTACCGTAAGGGGAACCTGGAGATCAATTGGAGGTATCTGGTTGACCCCCCCTCCCCCGCCCCCACATAGATATTAGATAAATACCCGTATAATTGTTCACCGGGTTTCCCCCATTCAACGTATAGTAAAGTGATTTTAGGGATCATCATAAGGATGCCCTGGCGATAAAAATAATATTTCGACTTCCTCAGAAGGTCGACTCCTGACGGATGAGGTCAACAGCCCGCGGAAACTATGACAGATAGGGTTATGGACCTTGAACAATTGTCATAGAGGACCCTGGTCAGATTTGGTTGGCGGTGAAAAAAATCTAAAATTGCGATATCCAAGATGGCTGCCATGGAAATTTCAAACGCCAATGCAGCTTTTAAGGGTTCTCCGAACCAACAGAAAATTTGTATCTGGTGGTTTTCGGGGTTGCTGATTAAGAATATGAAATCATTTTGTTTTTTTCTTCAATTTTCATGAGGGTCGCGATACAAATTTCATAACTTTTTAAAATGCTGTTACTTTTTCGGCCCCGTAGCCCTCAAAGGTTAAGTCCTATGGCAAAAATGCATACTACTTGTTTTGTAGGAAATTTAATCAGGTTTAATTGTTTCATACAAAACATTTCGATACGACTAACAGATTTTGAGAAATAAGCGAAAAACTGAAAAAAGTCACCTTTGGAGCCCCCCCTTCCTCGAGCTCACCCCCCCCCCCCCCCCCCCCCCTCATAAGGACTTTTTTTTTTCTTCAATATTACGTACCAAAGGAACGTTTAAAAAAAGTTTCAGAACTCCGGAAATTACTTCTCCTGATTGGTATATTTCAGCTTAATTTTACTGGGTTATATCTCGATTCGACGACGAAAAAAGCACGTTTAAGTATGGGGACCGCCTTATTTTGTGCCTCTTGTATTTTTTTATCTCTGTACTTCTCTGTTTATGTTTTAGTGTAAAATAAAGAATATTTGATTGATTGATTGATTGATTTAAGCCATTCGCTGTCGACGAGGTGAACGGCGCCGAGCGCGTTCCATACTAATCGTGGTTTTTTGTATGTGCCCGCCGTCGGTCAATGTGTCTCAACCCTTAGTCTCAAGTCAGTCAGTTTCAATCATAAAGGTATTATACTACGTAAAAGAGACGGTGACAGCTGAGAGAGATGTACCTAGCGGCATGCCTATATAATAGAAAGAGATACGTGACGCGAGGCAATATAACCGTTTTTGGGGATTTGGAGTCCTGGTAAAAATTCGGTTTCTGTGAATAATCGTGAACCTAAAGTGAAATCGTAGATAATATTGTGAAATATACTAACACTGTTTCATTAAATTATTCACGATTCCACGTTAGATTAAGAATTATACACAGAAATCGAATTTTTACCCTGCCGAGGACTCCAAAAAACGTCCAAAAACGGTTTCATTTGACAACTCATGTCACTTACTCTAAGTCTTCCGTAAGGTATAATATCTTTATGGTTTCAATCGGACATTTATTTGTTTTCACTAGGTTTTCACCAACAGCCAATGTGCGTGTTGCCTTACAAATGTAAATATTACAATCTTAAATGCTTTTGATGTTGAAATATACGTTATCTTAATTGCGTTGACGTACATCATGAGGGATTGTCAGCAACGCCCCTAACCTTTAAACTTTACAAATATAGCTGTATCAGCTCATAATTACAATCTGATATGCATGTCAAGTGAAGGGTATCGGCATAGTGTAATTAAGCTGGTGGTTGCGCTCGGCGGTCGCGACAGGTCAATCCTGCGCGGTGAGCGGGGGCCGGGGGGAGCGTGTCCCGGTACCGACTTTGCCAAGCTATAAGACAAGATGCTTTAGCTGCACTGTAGCCATTAAAATCGCTACAATACGTCTAAGTCTTATCGTTCTTATAGAACCTTTTGAACCGGAGGCCGTCGAAGTTTATGTGATGTTCCTATACACTTATACAGGGTATAAAATTAAGTGGGACACTTACTGAAAGGGGTGCTTCAGAGCATCAAACTGAACAACTTTTACTATGGGACCAACACTGAAATAGCGAAAAAAAAATCTGCTGTCCCAAACAAAACTGCAAACATAACTCGACAGAAATGTATGCGACAGAAGATTTTTTCGCGATTTCGATATTGTTCCCATAGAGAAAGTTGTTGTTTTAGTAATACTTAAGGGGTTGCTTCAGACCATCAAACTGAACAACTTTCACTATGGAGCCAACTTCGAAATCGCGAAATAAAAGTCACCTGTTTCATACAAAAGTGCAATACCGGCTCGACTCAAATGTATGGGACAGCAGATTTTTTTTATTTTTTCTCGATGTTGGCTCCATAGTGAAAGTTGTTCAGTTCGATGGTCTGAAGCACCTCCTTAAGTATTACTAGGGTGTTTTGTTACACCCTGTATTAATAAAATAATAATATTCTGTAACAACTTCTTGAAATTATGAATACCTTATGAATACAATAAATGGATTTCTATTTGTATACTTACATGTCAACCTCCATGCTGTAGCCGGGCGCGTCGTCAAACATGTTCGCCTTCAGTGTCTCGGGAGCCAGGTACCCCGGGGTTCCGCACAACTCTGCAAATTTTACACATCTACGCTCAAGCGACAAGTTAATTCCTTGTAATTGCATGCTAGTCTTTTAGACGGACTATCATGGGGCACACGACAACGTGACTTTTTTAATCTTATCAAACTCGGGTGCTCGTTACACTATCTCAGGCGGCGTATGTCAGAAGCAATTAGACAGCAGACTGATAAGAGAAAGAAAGCTTTGTCACGTGCAGTATGCTAGGCGGATTGAGTCTAAAAATACGAAAAAGTTGTTTAGTTTGATTATCTAAACCAAAACAAAGAGAGAAAAAACCAGTACTACCATCAAAAGCAGAACACTACTAGGGCAGCATAAACAATAGCCTCTGTCTGCGGTATGTGAAGTGAGACCGAAATACAGACAATTGTGTTTAAAACTAGATGTAACACAAGATAGTCTGGAGTTATGCGACAGACCAAGACGGCTACAGGTTACGTACGGTCGGCATAATATTATTCAAAATTAGCGACCACCACAGGTAGCTACTACCAGCTAATTTAAGTAACCGAGCAAACAAACCTTCTATCTATTAGTAAAAACCGTATCAACATTGTTACTGTGGTTGCTGGAGTATACGGACAGACAGGACGACATAAAAACGAGGCGTGATTTTGATATTTTCCTACTAAATGTATGGGAATATAATTTTGCGTTTTCTGAGCGTTCTAATACCTTGACCTCGGTTGTTTTATGTTATAAAGCTTATAAAATATTATTGTATTGAGAATTTGAGACACTTGATCCCAAAGACAAACCGTGGAAACGGTTTTGTGGGATTTTCCTATGTATGCATATTTTAGAAATAAAGTTTTTGAAAGAAATAGTACATTACTGCAGCGGCCAGCAACAGAGGCATTGATGGACGAACGTGTAAATGTGGGCCGAGGCGAAGCCGAGGCACACATACGTAAGTCCATCAATGCCTAGTTGTGGCCAAGGCTTGTATAGTACTTTTCTCAAATAATGCGCGGAAATGAAAACGGTAAATTTTCTCAAATAATTCGCGGAAATTTAAACTCTTTTCAAAATCAATGACGAACAACGAACAACAATTTTTTTTTTTTTTTTTCAATAAACAGCTTTCTATTTGCAAGCCGGTTCGAAATTTAAATAAAACCTTTGATGAGTTACCTCCTTGGTCGCCATGTTTCGGAGTAAAAGATCGTTCCATTTTTAAATTACACGACAGATATGAGTTTAGTATGTAATTTATTTGGCCGCTAAACACGACAGATATGGATTTTCATACAACATTGCTGGCCGCTGCGCGCATGTATTTGGCCAGTACAGCAATTGGGTATTTGACTACATTCAATATATTTTATTCTTATCTACTCAATAAAAAAAGGGTTAGAAAATAACGCTAAACTTCCATTTTCATTGAGTTTTTAGCTTGAATACTATTTTTAATAACAAGATAAACTATAAAAAATTTTTTTACAAAAAAATAAAACCGACTTCAAAACTCAAAAAGTATAAAATAACATTGCAGCCGATGAATTTTACGTTAGCTATCAATTTGTTTTTATCGAAGTCGCTGTCAAGCCTGTACGATTCGAGACTGAGCTTGCAGTATTTTTTTGGGGCTAGACTTGACACCGACTCCAATAAAAAAAATTGATAGCTAACGTAAAATTCATCGGCTGCAATGTTATTTTATACTTTTTGAGTTTTGAAGTCGGTTTTATTTTTTTGTTAAAATTTTTTATTTCATAATTTTTTTTGTGGTGAAATACATTAGTCGAATTCTGGATATCAGCACACACAAAGGGTACATCGATACGAAGCAAACTTTTCAATCGCCGATAATTTGCTGTCAACTTTTAAGGAGTTCTATTGTGTAGCTCCGAAGTGTGTCATCAGATCTTTACCGAATTGAAATGGGACCACCTTGGAAGTATACCCTTTCCAATAAAAAAAGATTTATCAAAATCGGACTATTCTGTAGAAAGTTATGCACTCTTCGACAAGTTCTGAACTGGTTCAGTGTTAATAATCTTGCTTTAAATGCAAAGAGAACTAAATGTATTAAATTCACTCTACCAAACGTTATAAATAATGAAAATAATATAACTTTAGATAATGATATATTGCATTTCACAAGTAATACTGTATTTTTAGGGATAAGGATTGACTCGAGGCTGCAATGGGGTCCACATATAGAAACCCTAGCGGGTAGGCTGAGCTCGGCAGCTTATGCAGTTCGAAAAATTAGACAGCTAACTGATATAGCTACTGCAAGACTCGTATACTTCAGCTACTTCCACAGTATCATGTCTTATGGTATTTTGCTGTGGGGCCGTGCTACAGACGTCGAGGCTGTCTTTATCCTTCAAAAGCGGGCAATTCGAGCCATTTATAATCTACGTTGTCGAGACTCACTACGAGATCTTTTTAAAGATATCAGTATTTTGACTTTCTACAGTCAATATATTTACGAAAATATTTTATATGTTCGAAAAAATTTGTCTCTCTTTCCCAAAAACAGTGACGTTCATAATTACAATACAAGAAATAAAAATAAATTAGTATTCCCACATTTTCGACTCAGTAAAGTCAACACATCTTTCATGGGGCACTGTATACGCTTTTATAATAAGATACCAGAGGATATTCTAAACTTACCAGACAAAAAGTTTAAGTCTCATGTTAAACAAGTCCTCTGTAAAAAAGGTTACTATAAACTCGATGATTATTTGAATGACCAAAATGTCTGGTCTTGACAATTTTACACTATGTAATGCAATATTGTATTTTAATTGTACTTTGTACATTTTGTTTTGTTTAAAAGATGTGTGTTGTAGAGTTTCTGGCCGCATCTTCTCTCAACGGAACACCTTCCGACGCGGTGGTAGAGTCAAAAAATGACGTCAAAAAGCTATCTATATGATATTATTTTGAATAAAAAATTTTGAATTTTGAATTTTGAATTTTATGCGTGTTCATACATAAAACAAAAAATATACGCGTCGAATAGATAACCTCCTCCGTTTTTTGTTTTTTCGTCGGTTAAAAAGTAATGAAAATGTTGATGACGTCACAACTCAATATTTAGTACAAATCTTCATACAAAGCGCATGTTTTGACGTCCGATAAAGAGTAGCTGATTTGACTAGTTGTCAAGTAGCCAATTTCGATTTATCTCGAAGGTTGTCAAAATAATGCTCACATTTCCAAGCATGTTTGAGAAAAATTTTTTTTGGTCTATGTTCCTTATCAGAAAGAGAATGGAATGGGATGAAAAATAAGTTTTGTGAAAATTGCCGTTTTTCTCGTTGACTATCAATTTTTTTCCAAAATATGTGAATGCAGAAGCAAAATAAAACCGGTCAAGTGCGAGACGGGCTACTCGCGCACCGAGGGTTCCGTACCACACCACCACAGAACACAACATTATTAACTTGAAAAAAAAAAACTTTTTTTATTCCGGGACCTTTAGCGCAAGACCGACTCACACTTGGCCGGTTTTTAGTATTTGTTGTTATTCTGTAGAGTTTGCTCTATAATCACACTAAGTTTGGCGCTTGTATGTATTACCGTTTTTACGATAGAGCGTGAAGAAAAAACGTTGATAAAAACTAGTTTCATGTTGAGAACCCCCCTTAATTTTTAACTTTTTGTCATTTTTATTATTTGTTAACAAATCCGCCGTAATAACGCATAATCTTAGAAAATTTCAACTATCTAGCTATTACGGTTCAAAAGTTACAGCCCTAAATAGGTAGGACAGACGGACGGACGGACAGACAAACGGACAGACGGACGGACAACGTAGGCTTAGTAATAGGGTCCCGTTTTCACCCTTTGGGTACGGAACCCTAAAAATACTCCAAAAGTTAGGGTTTAGTCTACTTATTACGGTGTCGTGAAGATATAATGCTTCTGGAGCATTGCTGCCAGCTGCCTTTTGTGCCTGTGCCCAATCTCAACTTTCCACCCTGTACACAAACCGACATACCAAATAGCTTTTCTCCTTCCTTGAGCACCTTAGCGAAGCCGAAGTCGGTGATCTTGACGTTGAGCTGGTCATCCAGCAGAATGTTCTCCGGTTTCAGGTCCCGGTGGACGATGCTCTTGCTGTGCACGTATCGGACGCCTTCCACTACTTGTCTGCAAACAGAACACTATTTTTAACACAAAAGTACAGTACGATCATGTCTGGTCAGTTCCATACATTTAAGATTTAGTATAGTCTTGGCGCAAACAGATGTCGCTAGTGGCCTGAACGAGAGATAAATCTTAATTAAACGTTATTAGATCACTATTATTTGAGTTTTGTTAAAGTGGAAATAAATAATACAACGTGTTAATGAATTAGCTCAAAACCTCATACACCCCAACTGATTTATAACAAAAGAATTAGATTGAAACAATAATTTCATTATTTTGATAGTTGAAATTTTAAATTATTCGCATTTTAAGTTTTGAGGCAAAGACGATTTGTTATAATCTCAGCAATGAATGAAAGCACTATAACATGCTCGTGGATACATTTTAATAATCTTGTTTTGGCAGTAAGTAGGGTGAGTGTGCCCGTGCGGTGGGTTGACATCGGGTTCAGAAAATTTTAAATTTTACAAACAAATTATTTAATATTTCGAAAAAAATTATAACAAATGTGTTTAACAAGTATTTTAACGTAATTAAACATTGCTGTAGTACCGTTACTCACCACCGTCTCTGTACTTGCGCGAGTTTTCATATAAGAAGGTTCTTAGTATAATTTATTTACTCTATGGTACGATCAAGAAAATAATTCCGCTCGTAAATCTTCGTTTTCGCAGAGCAGGACCGAGTCTCCGTTAAACCCCGAAGTCATTTAGTAATCAAAGGCTGCAAACTCGGATAGCAGCGAAAACCTAAGCATCAATCGCCGATGATTTGATTTCAACTTTTGAGGAGTCACGAAGGCTTAGGCTACCCTGGTTGATACAGGCTGATGATGATGATGATTATGTAACTATTTATTTAACACTAGATTTAGAACAATAGATTTTCCATTGTTTGTCGGTCATTTGGCAGTCAAAGACTTAAATTAAGCAATCTTTTTAAACCTTTCATTCTAATTTGATGAAAACCAGCTTATGTGTAAGTGCAGAACAAATTATATTTGATTCGATACGGCAGATTAGTATCTTTTAAGTCTACAATTTTCGTTTGAGAATTTCTTAAAGTTGGTTTTCGATATATTTATTCTCAATTGCTAATTATCGAGGAACCGGTTATCACCTGATTGTCTGAAAAGAAAAATGATTCCGTGCTTCGGATGGCACGTTAAGCCGTTGGTCCCGGCTACTATCTCTGGTAGAAGTAGTCGTTACATAAAAACCACGTCAGAGGCCGTAAGGCGGTCTGAAAAATCTCTGACACCAGGGCTCTGCCACACGATAAGAAAAACAAGCTTGTAAACCCAATTATCAACCCTTGTAAATAGTTTTAGAATTATTTTAACTTCCAAATTAGGCCCAGATTATCAAAAATGTTAACGGCCAAATATCATTTTATTATTAATAATTCAGTTAAAAATATGCATCTTAATTTAATTACCATATCACCAACTTTCTCTTTAAGAAATGAATAAACATTTTAGTTACCTCAGATAAGTTTCTAATAATTTCTCCACAACCACGTTGTAAAGTTTTGCGAGTAATTCAACAAACATCACGTTTTCCTTTGAATTTTGAGAGGATCTCCCATATTTGAAACTCACACTCAACGCCATTTTCCAAAAAAAATATTTAAGGATATTGTGTAAGAGTAATGCACAAATTACTAGGACTTAATAACAGTGCAAGAGCTGAATCACGAGTTCAAAAAATGTTTTAGGTTTAAAAATAAACAAAATATTGTGTAACAATAATGCACAAAGTACCAGGAGTTAATAACAGTGCAAGAGTTAGAACACGACTGGGTTTATCAAAGCGCGATGAATTTACGCGGGTCCTGACTATAATGTGCGCGAATATTCGCACCACACATAAATATAGTTATTATGACGTAGCATATACATACAAACATAACATATCGAGTCGTAGGTATATAGTTCAGAGGTTCAATGTTTGCCAGACCGTCATTGATGAATACACAAACTCGAGACCAAAACCCATTTCGGGTCTGTCAGGAACATTACAATAACTATCACGGAGGTATATTTTTAAACGTCAAATGCTCACTGCCTCCGTGGTCTAATGGTTAAGAGCATTGGCTCTCGACACGGAGGTCGTGGGTTCGATTCCCACGGGGGACACCTAGTGATATGTCACTTTGTGCGTTTTGCCCCAGTTGGTTAGGACATTGCAGGCTGAATCCCATGATTGTTTGAATGCTTCGGATGGCACGTTATGCCGTTGTTCCCGGTTACTATCTCTGGTGGTAGTATTTGTTACATAAAAACCACGTCAGAGGCCGTAAGGCGGTCTGAAAAAACTCTGACACCAGGGCTCTGCCCACACGATAAGAAGAAGAACGTCAAATTTCAGAAGGATCACAATTGTAATATTGGCGGTTTATGAATGGTATGATCGTGATAGGTGAAAAGCATTTCGCCTACTACGCTGCATAAGAAAACTTATCCATTAGTCGCCTCGTGACACTCATACGTAGAAATTTGGCAGTCGGTAGAACCCATAAACATATTATAATAATGTCTATGGTAGAACCATACGGCTCAATATATCAATCTAAAATAAGTTTTCTTACAGTAGAAAAATAAAGAGAATGAAGCGATAGAAGTGTACATCCGAATTTCAGCAAGAAGCGGGCCATAGTCTCTGCCTATCCCTATGGAAAAACGACGTGCGTATACAGGGAGTAAACATAAATGCGTTACATAAGGGGGTGCTTCAGACTATCAAACTGAACAATTTTCACTAAGGACCTAACAATGAAATCACGAAAAAAAAACAGCTGTTTTTAACCGACTTCAAAAAAGGAGGAGGTTTCTCAATTCGACCGTATATATATATATTTTTTTTATGTGTGTTCGCGGATAACTTCGTCGTTTATGAACCGATTTCGATGATTCTTTTTTTGTTGGAAAGGAGATATCCCAAGTGAGGTCCCATGATAAGGAAACCAGGATCTGATGATGGATCCCAGAGATATCGAGGGGAACCTTCGAAAATCGTAGTGCCGACTAGTGCGTTTGTTAATTCAAAGCACTACTATTAAATCGAACTAATGAATTTGCCACTGAAAATTGTGAAATAAACAAAATTTTAACAAAAAAATTAAAACCGCCTTCAAAAAACTAAAAAGTTAAAAAATAATATTGCAGCCGATGACTTTCCCGTTCGCATCATAAGAACATTAATTTGTTTTATAGAAGTCGGTGTCAAGCCAAGCCAAAAAATGCAAGCCCTGTCGCGAATCGTACCGGCTTGACAGCGACTTCAATAAAACAAATTAATGTTCTTATGATGCGAACGGGAAAGTCATCGGCTGCAATATTATTTTTTAACTTTTTAGTTTTTTGAAGGCGGTTTTATATACATTTGGGTGGAGTCGCCATTGGCGTTTTCTAAGGAACATCTGATTTCTTCTCGCTATTTATATATTTGTCCCTTACTAAAACTTATTCAATCTGATGGTCCGTAGCGCCTCCTTAAATATGTAGCGATTTAATTTTACACACTGTATGTGTTACATTTTCATACAAAGGACAATTTAAAGTCATTGTTATTGTAAAGATTTTAAAATAGGTCAACTTTATCGTTGCCTGATTATAATTTATTATATTTTAAAATGAAGCACAGAGCTGCGTTCCGAACCTATACCCTATGTGCACCCAGAGTGCACCCCGAGCGCAACTTTTTGCACTAAACGCCGAAAGATGTTCTACCATAGAGCGATTTGAAAAAACAACCGCATACAAAGGTCGTGAACGCAGCCCAGATCGTTTCGAAAACAATGTAAATTAAATAGTTATCACTGTTTACTAAGACATCGCATGCGAATAGCATTGGAAGATCGATTCAGTCTCGGAATGATGGTCAGTGACGTATTATACAATAACTTTCCTGTTGATCTGTTAAAAACTGTAAGAAATCATTTAAACCGACTTTAGAACTAAAAAGCTGAAATTCTTCTTCTTCTTATCGTGTGGGCAGGCCCTGGTGTCAGAGTTTTTTCAGACCACCTGCTGAAGCTGAAATTAATTTATGAAAATACATACATACATACATACATAAGCTAACGCCATTGTCCAAAGGGGGTAGGCAGAGACCACGGATCACCACACGCTACGACTCTGACACACTTCTCGCTACGACTCTGACAAACTTCTCGCTACGACTCTGACACACTTCTCGCTACGACTCTGACACACTTCTCGCTACGACTCTGACACACTTCTTGAAAATAATTTGTTTTATTCCAGTATTGAAATAAAGTTGGACTCAAATTCGAATCAATACACGCAAGGGTCGATCGCCGACGAGTTAGGGTTGAACCAAAGGTTGAACCTCATCTGGCAACATGGAATCGCATTGTTTCACGCTCCATCTTTTTCTGTCACTCAGGAACGCCATTTGCTAGAGCGGAAAAGATAGCTGGAATACGACAGCACCGGCCGTGCACCTTTCTCGCCCTAGCAAATGACGTTCCTGAATGACAGAAAAGGATGGAGCGTGAAACATTGCGATTGCGTGCTGTCAGATGAGGCTCAACAGGTTTCAACCATTACTGTTTTCTTTTGAGAAAAACTTTCAAAGCAGGTTATCAATCCTCAACAAATTAATAAATGTACCTACAATTGTAGCTCGACGGTCAACATACAGACAGACGAAGAGACGATCTGATAACTTCCTCCTTTTCGAAATTTGTGTAAAGGTTGAAATAAAAAGTAAATCGTTTCTAAATATAACACAACAGATTTTTAAAAACTACATTACAATTTGATTTAAATAGGACTCTCACAAAATATTTGTTGTTTGCAACAAAACAACATACATAAACTCAAGAATAATGCCATTTGGGCTGGTCAGAAACATTACAACTACCAACTAGGTACTATTTACTAAATTAATTCACTAAGAGATTATCCTGAATAAGCATACTATTAGCAACACACATAATTGAGGGCTTGGCATGTGTGCCTTTGTATTCTTGACCTAGTACTATGACTAATTGAAATTTTAATAGTTAAGATAGTGATAATTCTATGCGACTAATTATACGGGTAGCTAACAGAAACAGCTGGATAATACATACAGAAAGAATTGTCATTCACGCGACTGCATTATTTTCAAAACATTGCCATAGTTACAACCTTTCAAGGCCATTAAGGAAAGGGCTGATAAAACACACAGGCTGCCTGCGTAACATGACAGAGGTGAGAGAGACACAGGTCACTTCTAAACGTCAAATTGGTGGTTATCTCCATAGTATCTCACACAAAGGACAACCGCCGCTCTCCCTTGAAAAAATACCCTAAAATGTACCCTAAAGTTTTGACTGAAGTCAAATGTGTAATAAATTATGAGGTTTTATAAAAACGACTCAGATAGTATCATTTATTTTGATTTAACGAGTTATTTAATCATTTATTATAAATAAATTATAAAAAAGCAGCAACCCCAACATGGCTGTCAATGTTGTTTAGTAGGAGGTGTTGCAAGCACAATGTTTTTTTTATATAAAAATGATAAAAACTAATAAATCATTATAAAATAAACTAATGCCTGCAGTTAGTTTCTAGTCCATAATAAAAATAGAAGGACGGTTATAAATTTTTGGGTATTATGTGCCAGATGTCCTTTGACGTTTAGAAGTGACCTGTGTCACTCTCACCTCTGTCATGTTACGCAGGCTGGAGTTGTCTAGCCTTGCAGGTCTACTAAACTCTAAGAAAATCAGCAATGTGACAACTCGTGTTTCAAGGTTCTTATTGAACAACAGCAGGAGCAAAGCTTGTGCCATCGTCGGAGCCCCCACCGGGCACTATGCCACAGGCACGATGATGAAACCCACCCTTGATGGGGATGGATGGGGAGACCATGGAACATATCCTTTGTGACTGTGATGTCTTGGCGGCAAAACGCATGAACCTCCTCGGAGATGGATATCCAAAACCGGGAGATCTTAGGTTTCTTCCCCTCAATGGTATCGCCTACTTCATTGACCATGTATTTGAAGGTTGAAGAAAGCAAAAAGTATTGGGGCTAACACAAAAGATCCCACTGGGTCGAAGTGTTGCTGACTTGCCAGCCCCCACAACAATATAAGATAAGATAACCGTTCAAGGTTTATTAGCAAGGTTCATCCCTAGCCGAGAGCCTTGGTGGTCCAGTGGCGAGTAGCCTTGCCTGCCGTGCAGGAGGCGATGGTTCGATCCCCGTCCAGGCCGACTCGTACCAATGAGTTTTTCGGAATTAATGTACGATTTGTAACACCACTGGCTTTTCGGTGAAGGAAAACATCGTGAGGAAACCTGCATGCTTCAATTTCGAGGCATGTATTGTTGTACCCACTGTCCATTACAAGTGGCGATGGGCTCACTCCCCGTCACACTGGGCAGAGTTTTGGTACTACTTAGTGAAAAGTGGATGTTCTGAGGTTTCAGAATATCTCTGACTACTCCCTCGGGGAATATAGTCGTGAGCATATGCATGCATCCATAGCATTTTTAAGGTTTCAGGATGGTATGACATTAAGTAACAAGTCTTTCGCCTGCTAAAGCACTCACCTCATGATATACCGGGTCTTCTTTTCTGATAGTGTTACAACGGAGGTCAGGTAATCAAAGAGCTCTCCGTTTTTGCACAGCTCGAACACGAGGAATATAAACGTCTCCGATTCAAATACATCTTGAAGCTCGACTGTAACAATCAATGAGAGCAATTGGACATTGGATTGTATATGATTGCTAAAATAAATAGACAAATTAACCTAATAGACATGGAGCGAACATTATCAGGAACAAGGACTATAGGTTCTTTTAAAGGATAATAATGTCAAACCAGTTAGCATCTCAGATATAGTAATAGCACAGAATAGGTAATAGTATATAGTTCTACATACAGAACGGCCACTCTCCGCCCCCCTCTGACTTCAGATACCCCACTCCCCCTCACACTCTCTGTGGTAACTTGAGGGAAGCCGAGCAAGGGAATGCAGTCAGGCGCGCGCACCCGTTGGATTTGACTACATAAAATATATTTTATTTTTCTCCTCACAGTAAAAATAAACGTTGGAAAATAACGCAAAATTCACATTTTCTGTGATTCATTAGCTTAAAAACAATTTTTATCTCTATCTATCTATAACGTCACGCCTCTTTCCCAGTGGGGTAGGCAGAGACCAGGGCGCGCCACTTACTACGATCTTTACATACCTCTTTTGCCTCATGCACATCCATACATCTCTTCATACATGCCCGTCGGTTTCGAGTACTCCGCACCTCCCCTTTTTGTAGGACGCAACTGATTTGATCAGCATACGTCCTACGAGGGCGCCCTCTGCCGACACTTCCACTCACATTAGCAACATATATCTCTTTCGTACATCTGCTGTCACTCATCCAATCATGTTGTGACAAGAATAGAGAAAGGTATGCTTCGTTGGTTTGGTCATGTGGAAACAATTTTTAATAACAGAATAAACTATAAAAAGTAACGAAATGTATAATGTAGTTCATACAATGCGTGTTAAGTCAACCCTACACATATGTCATGCACAATTTTCGCAAAGTGCGCATGTGCGAACGTCATCATGTCAAATCTAAAACGTTGTTTGAAGTGCCGGACCTGTGGTAATAGCTCATGCTGTTCTGATTTTGACCAATCCATAACAAATGAACATATTTTTAGCCAATCAGTGCATTCTTCTGAATCTTTCCATTTGAAAGTAAGTATTATGATTGTGTGTAGAACGAAGTATGTTCATAGAATTTTCGCATACTCTACCTATAGTAGACAGAACGTAACTGCCTATTAGATCCTCTATGCCTTTTCTCTCTTCGGTTCATGTGAAGGAAGGATAGTAGGAAAATATTGATTAGATTTGTAGAGCTGGAAAAATTCTTGTCTCTAAAGACAAGATATCAGACTCTACCCTAAGGATGTATAGAAGAAATCACTTTTTAGCGATAAGTCCGCCTTATTTGTACCTACTTGTAATCCATTATCTTTACTGTATTTTCATCTTTTCTTCATCTGTTTTGGTGTGCAATAAAGTAGAATTGACATTACAAAAGACATTTAAACGGATAAAAAAAACTACTCAGTTGATTTTACCTATTTAGCTGACGAAATTTTACAAGAGTGAAATTAAACTCCAATTATGAGAGAGAACAAAGTGCAAGCCAGTTCTTTATCTTATCCATCATGCAATTACCTAACTGTATTGTTAGCTAAAACAATGTTTGGGTTAATAAAACTATAACCGAAGTGTGTCTGTACATTGAAGATCACCAAAAAATCAAAATAGAAAAAGATTACAATATGGTTTGTCTCTGACTCCAAATCAACGATTTTTTAATTTTTTGTCTGTCTGTTTGTTCGAGCATCACGCAAAAACAACTGAAACGATTTTGATGAAACTTTCTTTTTTTCCCCTGGAATGTTTAACGCACACCTTTACAAAAAACACCACAATTTAATTTACGACTCACTCACTAATGTATGGATGTCCAGCCACCATTCTCAGGATGTGAATCTCCTGGCGAGTAGCATCACGCATCGTATGAGTATCCACTCCATCCTGCGACTCCTGACTGAGATCTATGATCTTGGCAGCATACTCCCGGCCTGTTTCCTTTTCTATACATCTTCTAACTGTTGAGCTGATGCCTCTGTCAAGTAAAATTTATGTGTGAATAAAAATATTTACTATTCAATTTTATACTTGCCTGGTATTTAAGATTTTTGTAGTATCTAATACTAACATACAGTATGGACACTCCCTGTCTCCAACCAACTTTTTACCTCACCCCATCTGGCTGGATCGTGGCATGAAATGTAAGAAATGTGTATTCCTGTCTCACTCGCATTCACTCAGCATTGCACATGCTTAAGTCATCTTTAAAATTTTTAACCTTTGTATGAAATGTTATGTTGACCCTATCTCTGATCATAGCAATCTGTCGTTACATCACATTCAAGATTGTAAGGAGTCTACATTTTTGTTTACCTATCAACCTCAACCTATGATTGTCCCACTGCAGGGCACAGGCCTGCATTCAAAGAGGGTGTATGAGCGTAATTGCTATTACAGATGAGTGACAATTTGCTGTTGCGGTGGGTCGCAGAGGGGTCGCGCTCATAGATTTTACAGTGGCGCGACCCTTCGTGACACACAGCGTTTTCAAAGTGTCGCTCGTCTGTAAAGGTGCGTACGGACTAGAGGCAGCCTCAGGGTGAGCAGCCTCGGCACGCACGGCTCGTGTGGAGGCTGCCTCGGTAAATAATTAAAACAACATGAGGCAGCAGGCTGAGGCAACGTGCCTCGGGTCGAGCCACGAAAAACAAAATGGCAGTGCGTCAAAATGGCGCCGCGCCCGATCGACAGCTGATCGAAACCGTGCTCAAAATCACGTCCACACTTGCGAGGCACGTACGCCGAAGCGCCTTTGAGCACAGTCAAAAAACCGACACCGAACGGCTCGCGCCGCGGCAGCCTCGCGTACGTACGCACGTGAGGCAACAGGGCGAGCCGTGCGTGCCTAAGGCAAGGCTGCCTCAAGTCCGTACGCACCTTAAGAGCGCTTAGTCTACTGCCAGCATTGCGATTCACTGAGCGCAAACACCGTCACAACCTTAAATTCGTTGTTGAAACATCCGCGAGCTCTCAGTGTCAAGTGTCATTTTCATATAAAACCTCCAACGATCTGATGGGTGTGAGATGTGATGGATTTTTTCTTCAGCATATACCCTTTATTCATTGAGGTAACCTCACAATCTTTTCCTTCATTTAAGCACTTAGTAAATTATATCCCAATGCTTTGGTAGTATAGTACTAGGCATTCACTTCGAGTTGGCCGCTCCCTCCCTTCCCACTTCCCCGCACCGCACCCCTAAGAGACCCTATTAACGCAATTTTATAACCTTTAGCAACGCAATCACGTACGGTACATCCGTCCCAGTTACTAATATAGCAAAATAATATTTTAATTTTAAATTTTTATTTGCTTGTTATATTATTTTTTACCGACGGGACCAGTTAATGTGCCTGTGAGGAAATTTTGTAACGGTCATCGACGGCCAACTAGACGTAAACGGGTAGTAGTTGCTGTGTAGTCAAAATCAACTGAGCTTATCATCGATTCAACGTATTATCATTTAATAGATTGTTAATCAGTAACTATAACTTCTTCTTTGGCAAGGATTGTATTTGGTTCAGGGGTTTCTATGTTATTGTACTCAATATGTATAATGGGTTTGTTACTATGAACACTTGATAAACATTTGAAGTACCTATAAATTATTATCGACGATATAGGAAAGTCTTACAATGTAAAATTTCTAAGTGGTTTCACCTTCAAGGTCATGCAGAACAAACCGCAATTAGGGCGCCGGACCTTCTCTAAATACTTCCGTACTCATCGAAAAATTGGCAGCAACACAAACGCAATCACGACGAGAATGAATGCAAAGGAACCAACCTGCCTATGATTTCTTTTGGTTCATACTTGGCGTAGAATTCCTTCGCGGCATCTTTATCAGGTAAATTGTCGTCGTCCTCTTCCTTAGCCATGGTACTCACTATTGCTGATATGTTTTTAAACAGTCGTAATCTTTCTTCGCAATGACGAAAGGTTATTGTTATGGACAGCTGACAGTATCTTAATGAAGATCAATTTCTCCTGTCTCCACTTGATAGAAATCGAAACTTTTGGATGATTTTAGAACGCTTGGAATTATTACTACTTTAAACGTACGGTTTTTCCTAAATTTTGACTATATCACAGGAAAAATTAAAATTGAAAACATTTCGACTCCACCATAGAAGTTAGAAAATGTCAAACTTGTCAAAGACAATGTAGAACAGCACAGAAACAGCAGCAGAACCACGTTTTTCATCTCATTCTTTCGCGCGCAAAAGAACGAGATAAAAGACGTGATAAAGCCGTATCACGGCTATCGCGGGTGTGCATGCTACCAGTGCAGTACTGCCAACTATTTTTACAGAAAAATGCTAAAGTGTAAAAAAAGTAAAAAATATGCTTTAAAAAAGAAGGGCCAAATAAAATTCCGATTGATTCTTTAGGTAGGTACCTATTTATTAGGTACTGTGACGAAATTAAAAATGTCTAATCTCTAAAATACATGATAATCTACATCTAAAATAAAAAGAGAGAAGCTTTGCTAGCACGTCGCATCGCACGTGGTATGGCTTTATCACGTCTTTTATCTCGTTCGTTCGCGCGCAAATAGAAAGAGAGCGGAAGCGTGATAGCTGATAGCACTATGTCACGCTGGCGTACTACACTAGCCATGCTGGATGTAGTGTACAGCAATAAAGAGTAGTTAATGCGGAAAGCGCCGGTAGCGCCATCTATGGGCTGGTGCGGTCTGTGGTCAATATCTATCGTTCATTCGCTCGGTATTCGTGCACCGACCGCCGTGCTGTGCGGACGTGCGCTAGTCACATTACTAGTGAAGACTATATCTGTGTTTCATTATATACATCAACCTCAACCAACCCTTAGTAGAAATGTGTATTCTACATTGGCGACGACGGGATTCGAAATTCACGTGAGTAAAGTGTTTATCAGTTTGTTGTAGGTTGAAAATTAAAAAATACAAACGGTGCCAACGAAATAAAATCCACCAGTTAAGGACACCCAGTTAAGGAAGCTAAGCGAGTTATTTAAACACAATCGAAGACGGTTTCTACTGGCGTTGCTTTGTTTGTTGCCTAAAAAGTTACACAGTGTTAAAATATATTTCAAAAGAAAAGTAAAAATAGTTTTGTCCCGATTTTAAATCGTTTATTTGGAATTAACTTAATTATATGGTTTCTGCTAGCATTGCTTTGTTTTTGCCTTTGCCTAGTGATAAAAATATATTTCAAAAGAAAAGAAAAAATAGTTTTTTGTCCCGATTTTAAATCGTTTATTTGGAATTATCTACATACTGTATTTCTTTTCCCACATGTCGACCATCGAATGCTGGAGGAAAGAGGGGAGACCAGACAGGAGGGAGGTGTGGGACAACACGGGACGGCGCGGCGCCTAGGATGAACAAATGTACGCCAGCGCCAGCTGTGGACATCAATCTTTAAGGTCACGTAATCATTCCTTATTACTTTAAACGATTGAAAGAATTTATTCAAGTCCGTAGCTCCAGGCTCACTGCCCGTCACACGTGACTGGATGGAGTTCCGGTGCTGGTGGGGCAAGGGTGTTCTGGGGTTTCTGAGTCTCTGACTGCTCCTCGGGGAGTGTACTCGTGAGCATATACTAATGCATGCTTGTAGTCCGTCATTATGCCCTAATGGGTATCCAAAATACGCGCATTAACCTCTCGTATGCCGGAAAAGCCAGACACAATAGAAATAAATGGTTTTCATCATGCTGATGCGCGTTCCTGCATACCAAAGGTTAAGAATAGTGTCTTGATTCGAGACAAACAGGATTAGGTAACCAAGATATGCCAAGTGAGTTTATTCCAATAGTTTTTATACTTATATTGACACATTGTCATTTTTAAGTAATTGTCTTACTTCGTAGTTGTGATGGTCTCTAATAAAAGTTACTTATTACCATTATGCGTACCGAACATTCTACGTATAGAACATTCGGCGTAACCGATGTTCGGCGTAACGAACATTCGACGCCACGAACATTCGGCAAACGAACTTTCGGCGTAACGAACATTCGGTGTAACGAACATTCGGCGTAACGAACATTCGGCGTCATGAACATTTGACGTAACGAACGTTCTGAGTAACGTACATTCGACTTAACGAACATTCGGCGTAACGAACATTTGGCGTAACGAACATTCTGATGTCACAAAAATTTAAGTTGTAATCCAAAGTTTTACGTTTTGAACGTTTTACTTATTGGACATTCTCAGTGTAGGTATGCGAGAACAATAATAATATACAACACTTTCGGAGCTTATTTGGTGGTACTAGTTCATGAAAATATTTCAATTCAAACATCAATAGTACCAATATAATTTCCGATCATCATCATCATCATCCGATTTGTTACCGGAAATTGTTTGACGTATTCTATACTTTATAGAACTTCAATTCAGTAACCTTACGTTGATCTTATCTTTGCAACATTGTTGTTAATGTCATAATTATGGATATAATTACTCCAGGTGAAACTAATTAGTTTCTTTGGCTATTTGAGCAAGGAATTTTATATTTTAAGGATCAATGTAAATTCAGACAATTATTTACAAAAAGTATTAGAAAATGATTAGGTGATTTCTTATTAAATTTAGTATTTCTGGAAATACCTACTCACATTTTAACAAGAAACATTTCATCTCAGTTGAGAGAAGATTTATAACTATATCATATTCAAGCATCATAACATTCATGACCAAACCGATAATACCTACTGGTTAACAATTTTGTTCGCAGATTGTATGTTCCTAGATGTCACAGAAAAACCAGCCTTCAACAGGACGACTGCTAAGGCGCCGATTGAACCATACCTCCTTGCTTTAGTGCTTAATAAAGAGAAAATGTCTCCAATTAATAGCTAAGAGGTTTGAAATGGTCAGGGTGATTACTCTCATATTGTCAGCTTGTAGCTGGTTAATGGTTAGTGCTTTACCATGTACAACAAACAGTTATAAACAGTACAGTTGGTCATTCAATTTACATTGGCAGTTTTTAGCTGGTCATTCAATTGACATTAGAAACTTGTAACAGGTCATTCAATTGACATTAGCATCTTTCAGCTGGTCATTCAATTGACATAGGCAGCTTTTAGCTGATCATTCAATTGACATTAGAAACTTTTAGCTGGTAATTCAATTGACATTAGCATCTTTCAGCTGGCCATTTAATAGACATTAGCAACTTGTAGCTGGTTATTCAGTCATTCAATTGACATAGGCCGCTTTTAGCTGGTTATTCAATTGACATTAGAAACTTGTAGCTGGTCATTCAATTGACATTAGCATCTTTCAGCTAGTCATTTAATTGACATTAGCATCTTTCAGCTGGTCATTTAATTGACATTAGCAACTTGTAGCTGGTCATTCAATTGACATTAGCAACTTTCAGCTGTTCATTTAATTGACATTAGCAACTTGTAGCTGGTCATTCAATTGACATTTGCAACTTTTAGCTGGGCATCAAATGCTATCAAATTTACTATCAGCAGCTTGTAGTTTGTCATTCAGATGACAAGTCAAATAAATAAATAATTATTAGCAACTTGCAGATGGTCATTCAATTGAAAAAAAACTGTTATTTCATTATCAGCACCTTGTAGTTGGTCATTCAAATGACAAGTCAAATAAATTATTATAAGCAGCTCGTAGTTGGTCATTCAGATGACAAGTCAAATAAGTAATTATTAGCAGCTTGTAGTTGGTCATTCCATTGACATTAATATAAGGAATTAATGACTTATTGCTCTTTCTTCTTTGCATAGATAAAATCTGTATCTTACCTAATCACTGCAGGCACTGCACTGTTAATTTATTCATTTGTATGTGTTAAAGTATACTACACTGTACTTGAACCAAATCGGTTAGTTATAAATTCATAATATTTTAAATAAAGAATATAATTTCAGTGCAAGCAAGTCAAAAAACAAAATGATTTGCAGTTCTGTAATAATATTACGCCACGCAATTAAGTTGAAACAACAGTTGCACTTAATTCATGTACATTGTAATTAAAAATAGCATTATTTTTTTAAAGCCTACCAAATGATATAACTGTGTGTTTCGTAAAAGGAAAACATTATTAGTGTTTAAATAATAAGTAAGTAACTAATGTTTCAGATACATACCTAAGTATACCTTACATTAGACAATATTTTCATGAGTTTCATGACGTTACATGTAACTAACAACTAATTGCTAAATTGGTTATAGTTTATTTTATTGTTATTGTTATAGAAATGTATGTATGTATAAGGGAAATTAATTATAATAACTTATTCACTGTTGAACGGCAGGAAATATTATGCCAATTTATAAAATTTATTTGGAATACTGCTTTAGTGACTGAATACTTATGTATAGCAGACAAAATAACTCATAGGGTAGACCACCATCAGACCCTTTGCTAAAACAATATTCGTGAGTACCAAGATAGCGGAATCAAATCTCAAGTTTCTAGTCTAGCATACTGTTGTAGTAGGCTAGACTTCTTTTTATTTTTGGTTTATGGACGGAATGACTTACCAAATGGTGAGAGAATGACAAGCTTTTCAACCACAAAAATTTATTCCAATATTAGGAACAATCGAAGCATAGCATACCTAATGGGGTAGAACTTTTTACAGACAAAAGGGGAAATAGATGAATAAGACAGGGCGTTGGCTGAAATTGTGCTCGTGACATAGAGCCCTAAATGAGAGCGACAGTAATGTGTGGAGTCAGATTTTTACTTGCCCGTAACATTAAATTGTGACTGCGTATTAAATTGCGAATCTTTTGAGTAATTGCAACACCGTCAAAGATCAGCATTAAAGTGGGTCAAAGAACATTTAATTAAATGATTACGATTATTATTTTATTTAGGTATCAGCATTTTATCTGTATAGGTTGAGTAAAATAGTATCTATTTATTAAACGGGTCCATTAAATTGAAACTGCTGATTTCTCAAAACTAGTCTAGTCGACTAACTAAAGGTAACTACTGTACATAGCTGGTAACGAAAGCGACCTAGTGTACCTTACTTAATATTGTTGTCAGTCAGCGTTATATCAGCATTCATGAAACTGTAAAATTATATGGGTTACAGAGCCATGCAACTATCAAGTTGTTAGCAAAAGCTAAAGGGTCATGCAAATAAAATAGCTGTGAGTGCTTAATTGCAATGGCTGGCACCCGCCAGAATATTTTGAGTGCATAAGTGTATGTGCTTATCACAGATTCACTCTTTTGTCCTTACCTCCTTAATTTGATAAAACGGAAATGGATACGATCTTGAAGCAGTGACTTTGACTAGTAGTAAGCAAAAATAAATAAATAAGAGATAATAAAGATCTATGGAACGTTATTTTTGTAGGTTTACTTACACCTATCAATAGAAAAATATTTTTACAGGGAAGGGATAGTATAGAACAGAAGTAACAATAACTGAAATGTGTTAATATAATGAGATTGTAATTTCCATAAACATTGTTTATCGTTGAATTTGGTGTTTGACAATTTCAGATCAATATTTGATAAATATCTATTTTCTGTAAACAAATTAGTCTCAATAACTTATTCGTAATCTGTTTAATGTAATAGCATTGATAACAGTCAACACTGTATTGTAAATAAGATTTAAGAGATTAGCTAAACTTTGGAATTTCTTGCGCCGCTTCTTCTCCACGGGCTATACCTTCTGAAGCGGTGGTAGATTCGAGTAAACGTAAAAAATAAATTAAAACAAGAAAGGGATGTAGTGTACAGCAATAAAGAGTAGTTAATGCGGAAAGCGCCGGTAGCGCCATCTATGGGCTGGTGCGGTCTGTGGTCAATATCTATCGTTCATTCGCTCGGTATTCGTGCACCGACCGCCGTGCTGTGCGGACGTGCGCTAGTCACATTACTAGTGAAGACTATATCTGTGTTTCATTATATACATCAACCTCAACCAACCCTTAGTAGAAATGTGTATTCTACACTGGACTTTCCTGCAAAAAACAAAAAAATGCAATTTTTTGGTTCAAGAGTCGATATTTTTGAACCATTTAAATTAGAAATTTTGCATTTGCTTTCTATATTTAAAAAAAATTCTAAAATAAAATGCTACAAGCAAAAATGTTATACAGTAACAAGATTGTGCACTACAGTGCTGGCAACGAGACCAGTAAGATTCCAAGAACACTTGTGTGTCCCTTTCTAACTAGGGTGTTGGCAACACGTTAGAAAGAGACACACTCACCATTCCGAGGCGAAACATTTGCTTGGTTGTTAGCCTATAACAACATTGAAAGAGTTTGGTCCACTTATATGCTACGGTTCGAATTATGCCAATAGTGCAAACGTTATGCACACGCTTTACCGGTCGGTCGGTCCAAATTATGCTACGGTCCAAAATGCGCAAATATGCGCTATCGGTAGAGATAGCATGCACACAATCGGTTCATAATGCGCGAATGTGCGGATACGTTTGCTATCTGACGTCATCAGTGACGTCAGTAACTTGCGCTGACGCCGCACACGAAAATTATGTAGTGCAGCGTATACATGTCAAATTGACAGCTGTTTCAAATTGTACAAATTGTTTAGCAGTATATTCGTACTTACTAATTTGGGCCGACCGGTAAAGCGTGTGCATAGCGTTTGCACTATTGGCATAATTTGAACCGTAGCATAGTAATGCTACGGTCCAAAATGCGCAAATATGCGCTATCGGTAGAGATAGCACGCACACAATCGGTTCATAATGCGCGAATGTGCGGATACGTTTGCTGTCTGACGTCATCAGTGACGTCATTAACTTGCGCTTACGCCGCACACGAAAAATAGGTAGTGCAGCATATGCATGTAAAATTGACAGCTGGTTCAAATAGTACAAATTGTTTAGCAGTGTATTCGTACTTACTAATTTGGACCGACCGGTAAAGCGTGTGCATAGCGTTTGCACTATTGGCATAATTTGAACCGTAGCATAAGTACGAATACACTGCTAAACAATTTGTACAATTTGAACCAGCTGTCAATTTGACATGCATACGCTGCACTACCTATTTTTCGTGTGCGCCATAAGCGCGAGTTAATGACGTCACTGATGACGTCAGACAACAAACGTATCCGCACATTCGCGCATTATGAACCGATTGTGTGCGTGCTATCTCTACCGATTGCGCATATTTGCGCATTTTGGACCGTAGCAATAGAATACTATATACAATGTTCTTGGCTACAAGCTAAACGATAAAAAATATACAAATAAGCACTAAAGAAATATGCCAAAAATTATAAATAGGCAACACTAAATTTAAACCATAGACATTTTTTTATTTTTGTCAGATTTTTGTAATGCCTCGTCCAAATGGTCCAAATAGGCTACGATCAAAGAGTACTTTATTATGCTACGATCTTAAGACCATAATGCTAAGCTTTTTCGGAAGGTGTGTCATATCGTCAAGTCAAGATAAAACTCATGATTCATGATTTATACTACTTCATATTGCAGCAAAGCGATTCCCAGAAACAATAGGAACCTTAGTTTTATTTCCGGAAACACTTGTGCCCCTGCCCCGTTCTAACTTCACAAACACAATAAAATAACAATACGATAGCTTGACGATAGCTGTCAAAGGGGCGCGATGACTTCACAACAGCTGTTATTTTGTCTATGTTTCTTGCCGTCTCTTTCCCTCGGATGTTTTCTTGTTGTTCCGTCCGATGGTTACGCGTTTTCCAATGTTATTGAAAATTGCGCTTATCACCTGCTTTTCCAGTGATTAGTTTGCGTGTTTTCGTTCGCTAAGACCTGGATACTCCTGCGACACAGCGGCGAGGAGCTTCGTCAGCCAGGTGAGAGTTAATTACGCATTGAATTTAGCTCTCACAAAAGTGACATTCGTCGTACCTGCCTGCTTATTGAGTACATCTTTTTGTCAACCTTGAGCCAGTGGAACGAAATTACCAATATGATAGTCAGTTTTCTTTGTTCTTAATTTCATTAGCAACAAGCAAATAGATCAACTGATGTAATTATGAATGTATTCTTTCCACACTAGACCATGTTCCAGATTGAAACATTTTGGATTACAAAGGCTTTATAACTATTTCATTTATATCTAATTTAGTGAAGAGGTAGTAGGTACTCGATTATCGTTAAAAGGCGCAGAACCATCTACCAATTAAAGCTGAGTGTTTTCTCCATAAAGTTATTATACCTGTGTTTTCTCTGAAGTGCGATTTTTGAAAATCATACGAGCGACTTGGCAGTAGAAAATGTCAAAATTACTATGGAGATTATGCATCTTTCTACTGCCAAGTCGCTCGTATGGTTTTCAAAAATCGCACTTCTGATTTGAAAACTAGCAGAGTCATATTTGAATTTGATCTTGAAGTACCCTCGGTTGTAATTTATCTCGAAGCAAGAAGTAGATTATTGAAAGCTATTCTTAGTTTACCTACGCTATTGAACAGTTTTCTGCTGTTTTCGGCTTTTCTGTTATGCGTGTGTTACTTACGCAAATAAATTATTTATCTTGTTTATCTATCTCTATCTATGGTAGTGCGGCCACTAAAGCACAGAAAAGGGATACAGTACAGCAAATTCATGCAATCGCTTGAATCGATGCACACATACAGATGAGCACTACGTACACGGCCCGCTAAGGTACTTCGAGGCACAACAGTATTGAAGTACAAGAGTTGACAAGTTTATAAGTCTCACCGATATACCTGCGCAGTTCACAAATTTTAATAGTATGCGAAATTATACAGTTTGTAAGGAAAAGTATCGTTAACCTTTACACCACATACTTTACCCATCAAACTGAACAACTTTTACTATAGGAGCAAACCGATTGGAGCAACAACAAAAAATCTACTCTTGCATACATTTGAGTTGAGTAGGTATTGAAGTTTAGTATGGGACAGCTGATTATTTTTGCTCCGATTGGTTTGCTCTCATAGTAAAACGCTCATCCGGGGCAATATCGTCATAATTGCAAAATCGTGACTTTTCAGGAGAGCGTTTTTAAGATTTTTTGACAACGAAAATGTTTTTTTTTGTGCTATAAAGACGTTTAGCGCCATCTAGGGGCGAATAGTTTAACTACTTATACGTCTTTAACGTAGGGATGGGTAATATCGAATTTTCACAATATCAAATCGAAACCATATATTGATATTGAATATCGGATTCTGAAACTATATATTGGATATCGGTCGATATCCAGTAACGCTGTATTAGTTGGTATTAGTATACCTTTAAGATTTAATATCGTACGAATCCAATATAACTATTGCTGTTTCACTCTCTCGCACGCTGTGGGTAACACCCTTTCACTCGGTTTTCCTCGGTTCAGTTCGGCATAGTTTTTTATGTATTATTGGATAAAGATGGGTAAGTTCGCATTGGAAAACATCGCATTATTAGCACTATTACCACTAGGGGGAGCTACATTGGTGATGGCTCTATGGAAGAAATCTCCGCTATTGACCACATAGTACTACACTATTATTACTAGATGGCGGGTGTTGTATATAGAAAATCAACGGTCTGTAATTTGTTCTAAGATAACACAGTATGCAATTCGGTTCTGTAGATAGCCGCTAGCCCGTATAGCGATGCGATATGGTTTGATATCCTATATCTGTAAATCACGGATATCTTGATATCGAAGCGAATCGAATTTGTGCGCCAATATAGTGTTTCACCAAATATATAGTTTCTGTACGCATAGATATCTGATTTTTAGATATTCATGTGATATATGTTTCAATAACTATATACGATATATATCGCCCATTCCTACTTTAACGCAGTACCTGCGCATACCTTTTTGGAGTCACCTGGCATACTCAGTTCATTTTCGTAAATTTTGCAATTATGACGTTATTGCCCCGGATGAGCGAAAAGTTGTTAAGTTTGATGGGTGGAGTATGTGATTTAAAGGTTAATGATACTTTTTCTTACATCCTGTATTGACCAATCAGGATGTGCCACCTTCAATCCTTCAATTGGCTAATCGTTTTCTTACCCTTTTCGCTGCTATCTGACTTTGCACCCTTTTATTAGTAAAAGACTGTGTTTTGACGGGGTCTTGGGTCTGCTCTGCGCAAATAAAGATCGGTAAGGGGAATTATTTTCCAGGTCGTACTGTACCTTAGAGTCCGTGTATGTTTGTGTGCCTTTATGTTCATCATCATCATCTCAGCCGATGGACGTCCACTGCTGGACACAGGCCTCCCCCAAGGATCACCATAATGACCGGTCTTTATATTGCTTTAACGTATTTATCTCTTTTCTGTGACTGTAGTGCAACCACTAAAGTGAAGAATAGTTCAGCAGAAAATCTTAAAATTAAATTCCAATTGGCATCATCATCAGACAGATTTATTAAGTTTATCATTTTAATGATGAATCAGTGTTCTCAACTGTTTGCAAGAATGTACTGTTCTCAACTGTGTGCTAGAAAGTTGCAGGTAGGTTAACTTTTCATTACCATGTTGCCACCTTCTTAGTTGCCAACTCGCGCAAGTACAGCGACGGTGGTGAGTAACGGTACTACAGCAATGTTTAATTACGTTTAGATACGTGTTAAACACATTTGTTATTAAAATTTATCTATATAATTTATTTCCGTGGAACAAAACTCAAATAATAGTGATCTAATATTCTAATAACGTTTAATTAAGATTTATCTCTCGTTCAGGCCAGATGATTCTTGTAGCGTCATCTGTTTGCGCCAAGACTATACTAAATCTAAAATGTATGGAACTGACCAGACATGGTATTACTCAGACTGGGCCACACAGAGTGCGGCTGCAGGCCGGCTGCGGGCCGGCAGTCGTAAACTATGGAATTATATGTGAGGTGTCACACTACGGTGGCTGCGGAGTAACCGTGACACTAGAGTGTGACACATCGCATATAATTCCATAGTTTACAATTACTGCCGGCCCGCACCTGGCCTGCAGCTGCATACTGGCCCAGACTTAATTGTCATGCTCGCAAGTAAAACTTGGAATAACATTTAGTTTTTATTTCTTCGAAATCAGCTCCGACTCAGAAGGTATATATTAATACAGCTTCCGTTAATATTCCACGTATGAAATAGGACACCCCTACGGAAGAGAGCTAGTGCCTCCTTCACGAGGCCGCGGTTCAATTCCTGGCCTGTACTGTAAGTTCTTTGGAATTTATGTACCGTTGTATTTATCATTTACTAGCTCGGCGGTGAAGGAAAACATCGTGAGGAAACCTGCATTCCCGAGAATGAAAAGAAAATACCGTAAGTTCGAAGGTATGCGTAAATATGAGTGAGCTTGGGGCGAACACAAAAGATCAGCAATGGTTGCAGTGTTACATAATGACCCTTGCTTGCAATAGCCCAACCACAAGTAATAGTATCAAATTGTAACATAAAAACTTAAGCAACTTTACATTTTTAGGACCGGAAAACTCCTGGCGAAGAGTAGCGCAGAGCATTTTGCACAGCCAAACCATTATCGACTTTGCTTGCATTAAAATAACATCGAAAATCAATTGACACAAATTGCTTCAATGCTCTTGGGGACTGTTAGTTGATTTTGGATGTTATTTCAATGCTAGTAAAGTCAATAATCGTTTGGCAGTGAAAAATGCTCTGCGCTAAGCTTTGCCAGTTCCGCGCCGGCTTGTGTTGTGCTGTCATGCTGTGCAAATGTTGATTTGGTCAAGCCAAATTAAACTTAATCACAAAAAAGTAAGGTGCTTTAAGTCCTTGAATAATAACTGGATGATACCATAATGTAATTTTTTTAACAATAAATTACTTTATTTTATTCAAACAATGCTCCAATAAGCTCCAATTCATTCATTATTATTATGGAATTTTACCTCAAACATAACACAAAACTATGTGACCTTTATAAGGACAGATAAAGATAATAGTTAAACAGTTCGGTGATAGGTGGCGCTAGTTGTATTGAATTATCTGTCATAGCTATACCATAGCATATCACATATGCTCACGACTATATTCCCCGAGGGGTAATCAATTGTAGGTAGAACTTTAGAACCTAACCTACGTTTTTTTGTTTTCTGTACCTACATTGATCATAAGATTCATAAGTGGTTGTCTTTCTCCCACAAAAACATTTCAAAACTAACGATATCCCTTAGTCGCCTTGTTGTACACCAACAGGTTGATCTGGGGTTGGCCTATTAACCAAAATTATAATCGATTTACTTAAACTGTAAAGCATTATACAGGGTGTCAAATTAAATGCGTTACATACCTACCTACTTTAAGAGGTGCTCAGACAATCAAACTGAACAACTTTCACTATGGAGCCTACTTCGAAATCGTGGAAAAAATGTTGGTTGTTCCATAGAAAATGTCAATGGCCACTCGACCCTTTTGGGGCAAAAAAAGTATTCTTTTTTCGCGATTTCAACTCCCGTTATAAAAGTTGTTCAGTTTGATGGTCTGGAGCACCCCTTTTTAGTATGTAACGAATTTATTTTAAATATTAAGGCTACTCCTCCCATCTGCAAGGCTCTCTTTCTTACAAGCAAACTTTTTCAATTAGCCATCCCGCTTCAATTGCGCGGCTCCGGTCAGAATTTTCCGTTTTCTTTGAAAACCGTTATGATTTTTTATGAATTTTAAAAAAATAAGAAAACCACATCATTTTATATTGTATTGTGAAGAATATTTTAAATTTTCATGTTCTTCTGATCAACAATGTAAGAGTAAAACGGTTACAACTGGAAAAAAAGAGTTTTCTTCACTTTTATTAATTAAAATAGATTTCGAGAAAAACCTCATCACTTCTCATATCCTGTATATTGTTCAGTTTTGTTTTCTGCTTAAAAAGTGCCATAGTTAATGTATAAAATGGTTACAAAGTTACTCAAAACCGGGCGGACGCCCCTTAAGAACATGTGAAAGGATAGTTAGTACCTAACTGGGTGAAATGCAGAACGGATGTACATAGATACTATTTAAGTTGTCTCGTAAGTTTAAAATAAGATACCGTCTTTTCTCTTTCCTTGATTAAAATTATTTCCATTATTCTGAGCAGTGTATTTATATATATTAATATTTCCCAATTAAGCCCATTTTTTATTTTTTTGATGCGCGCAATGAGGCACGAATTATTATATTTTTAAAATTTAATACTAATATAACTTTCATACAAATTTTATATGTCTCTCCACCACCTTGTCAATTTTGTATATTAGGAAATAATTTTTTCTTAGTTTAATTTAACTTTTTTTTGGTTAAAATGACCACTTAATATCTAAATTGTCAGATTGAAATAGGCTGGAATTAAAAGGAAACGATTTAGTCATAAGATTAGCGTATTAAATGTTTGTCTCCATTTTTGTTAATTTCGTAACTCAGGGTTAGTAACGACATTTTGGGCACAATTACAACAACAATTCTACCATTCGATTGTATTTTTATAAAATGGCATCATTTTCTCAACTTACGTCAAAATATTGACATTAAGATGGCCGTATTTTGCTTCGCAGTTCGAGGTTGGTGTATGACACGCATTTTGTTAAATATCAATATCAGGGTTAATAACGCGATTTTCCTATTTCCGGTAAGTGTAATTTGTCAGTTATTTGCTGATTTTTCTTGCGTAAGAGATATAATTACCGCTGGGATATAAGTTATTGTCAAACCAATAGCGATTTTGGTAGCAAATATTTTTGAAGTTAGGATTTCTCAGTTTATTTTATCAGTTTCGTGACGTTTCGTTACTCAACGAAACTGAGCTCTCAGTTTCGTTACACTAAGGTCTCGTTCATATGAGTTTGTGACATAATACTGTTTTTTTAACATTAGACATCAAGTAATATCCAAAATAGTAAATAATATGTATTAATTAATTTAATACTAGAAACTAAAAAATATATTTTAATGTTCTATGAAAATAATTTTATAAAATATAATGAGATTATTAAACATAACACAAACTAAATAGCGGCGTCTTCTCCTGGCTGGCAGCACCTTCTCTCTGGCTGGAGCGATGTCGTCTTTCTTGCTGGCGGCATGATTGTTTGCAGATAAGATTGATTTTTGACAAGGTTTTTGCAATTACTACAAAAATATACAACGTGTTAATGAATTAGCGCATAACCTCATACACCCCAACTGATTTATAACAAAATAATTAGATTGAAACAATAATTTCATTATTTTGATAGTTAAAATTTAAAGTTATTCGCATTTTAAGTTTCGAGGCAAAAATGATTTGCTATCATTTCAGCACTAAAAGAAAGCGCTAACGTACTCATGTATACATTTTAATAATCTTGTTTTGGTAGTAAGTAGGGTGAGTGTGTGTAGGGTGGGTTGACATCGGGTTCAGAAAATTTTAAATTTTGCAAACAAATTATTTAACATTTTGAAAAAAATTACCTATGTTGAAACCATGATAATTCGATTCTGCTCTCGATTCTAAACAAACTACTTTTTAGTTTTGCGTTAATTCATTAACACGTTGTAGATGTAAGTTAATTAATAAAGTTGATTTATGCCATAAATATTTTATTTATTTTAATGCTTATGTGATCTCACCCTTACCTCATCAGTTTCGTAACAATTTATCAGTTTCATTACAATCTCAGTTTAATAACGATTTCGTTACGGTACATCTATTCTGCATTTCACCCAACTACGTAATTATTCCTCAAAAGATGTCGCCCAACGTAACTCTTACGTCGACATCACAAGAACGATAATAGATTGTACGGCGGGACGGTTCTTGCATCGCGAATGAATTTTCTACGTCGCAGTTTACCTTGCTATACGGTCAAGGACAGTCTCAAGGACGTCTAGATCTGGATTTGCTTTATTTAGTCATCTTTAATATAGCTTTACATACACACATAAATACTCACGCTTATTAGACGTAATGGGGAGAGCAGGGCCACAGAATAGGTACCCTACCAGAAAAAACAGCTGCATACAAGCTTGACCGGTATACTACATGAAAAGCGTGCGGCAATATGTGTATGTAACGCATTTAGGTTTACGCGTAAAGATATTATACCTTACGGAATAGAGTAAGTGTCATGAGTTGTCAAATGAAACCGTTTTTGGACGTTTTTTGGAGTCCTCGGCAGGGTAAAAATTCGATTTCTGTGTATTAATTCTCAATCTAACGTGAAATGGTGAATAATTTAATGAAACAGTGTTAGTATATTTTACAAAATTATCTACGATTTCACTTTAGGTTCACGATTATTGACAGAAACTGAATTTTTACCAGGACTCCAAATCCCCAAAAACGGTTCTATTGCCTCGCGTCACGTATCTCTTTCTATTATACAGGCATGCCGCTAGGTACATCTCGCTCTCTCAGCTGTCACCGTCTCTCTTACGTAGTATAATACCTTTATGGGTTTACGCCCAGTACAGATTTTATGTAGGTACTTAAACCAATTTTAATTACACGTCTGTAAGATTTAAAATAACTACATTTCTCTAACCTCCTAGCCTGATTAGGTGCAAAACCCGAAACATCCCATTAATCCGTTTAATTGGAGCACTCAAAAATGATCTCTATTGCCAGACCATAAAGAATACTCCATACAAATTCACGAGTGACCGGTTACTGCACAGTTTGCGTGTCTGCCACAAACAGCTCGCTTCGTTACAAATCACGGCGCAGCTTAGCACGACATAACGTAGCGTAGAGGCCTTTAGAATATCTGGATGTGGCTAGGCCTAGGACGATACCTAGTTCGAGTTTTTGTACTGTTCAGATAGGTACAGTGCATACTACAATAATATATTATAAGAGATAAGTGTATATTTATTTCATATTTCATATTTATTTATTTATTTAAACTAAAGAATACAAATACATTATCTTTACAGGTTTACACCCAAATTGATAACATAATTACTTATTATTTAACTTGCCTTTACTTAAATAATCTAAAGCGGCCTCTGTGAATTTTGTCAATGAACACTGGAATATATCTACCTCCTTAGATATCGCGTTTAGTATTCTGAGTGCCGTGGTTAATGGAGCGTACTTTAATATATTGGTCCTGCACTTTGGTATCACAAACACCAGATCTCGGGGGCCTCTACGCATTCTCGTATTGGGTACGCGCAGTCCAATACTTTCCAGTATTTGCGGGTTATTAAGTATGCCGCGAAACACTTTAAAAACATATGTAGTGAGGGCAATATTTCTTCTAACCTCCAGACTGTTGTAACCGACCATACCAAGTACAAAGAGGGTTGGGTACATCAGGGGATAGAACGGATATACCCCATACTGTTTGAAGTACATGTACCTTATGTATTTATTTTGAATTTTTTCAACCATAAGAGTATACTTGGTTTCATGTGGGTTCCAAATAATCGAACTAGTTTCAAGTCGGCTTCTTACTAGCGCACTGTATAATGTTTTTACCATTGCCAAGCTATGAAAGTCTTTAGTCTGTCGCAGAATGAATCCTAGATTTCTGTATGCTTTTTTGCATACTTCCGTAATATGAGTCCGAAAAGTGAAATCATGAGAAATGTGAACACCCAAATCGCGGACTGAGGTAACCCTGTTCAAGCTCACGTTGTTAATCCGATAGTCATAGTGGTATGGGTCTACTGCTTGTGTACAAGACATTACGTTACATTTGGATACGTTAAAAGAAAGCTTGTTATAATTACTCCATAAAACTACTCTGTCTATGTCCGCCTGCAAGCTCTCGCAGTCTGCTAAATCGTTTATCACCATGTATAGCTTGAGATCATCTGCAAATAATAGGCAACCTGCGTTTTGAACAACTTTTGGTAGATCGTTAATCATCAGAATAAACTCTAACGGTCCCAAGTTACTACCCTGACTCACTCCTGAATGTGTTATGTATGTGTCTGAAATGTGTAGTTTTTGCAACCATCAGCAGCAAGGCTGATTCAGTGTTTATGGGGTGTAGAGCATCTCTGTGATGGGGATGGACCAGGTCTGCCTGCATAACTTCAGTCTGTTTAGGAGTTACTGATGTTTAAAGGTCAGTAAACAATTAACGATCAGCTGCAAGGCTGGTCGTATGATATTATTGTAGTATGCACTGTAGCTATGTGAACAGTACAAAAACTGACATGAACTGCCAGTCGGCTTAGGAGATGCACCTATTCAAAGGTCCGACCTTTGAACGGCTCTATCTCCTAAACCGACTGATGAACCATGTCAGTTTTTTTACTGTTCACATAGCTACAGTGCATACTACAATAATATCATACGATCAGGCCTTTTTTTACTGACCTTTAAACATCAGTAACTCCTAAACCGACTGAAGTTTTGCAGGCAGACCTGGTCCATGCCCATCACAGAGATGCTCTACACCTCATAAACACTGAATCAGCCTTGCTGCTGATAGTTGCAAAAAGTACACTTATCTCTTATACTATTAGGTTTATAGAAAGTATCAAAATAAAAAACATAAATGGCCGTATCTTTAGATTGCGTTGACTTGGCAGCTTGAATTTTTTTCATCTCGGAGATGGAAATCATTGACCAAAGAGGGAGGTTACACGGTCAGTATTTCATCAGTCTGGTCCATCAGTATGGTCATGTATATTTGATTTGAAGGGAAACTGACTCGAGATTGACCCGACTAACATGGTGCTTCAGTATATCAGTTTCCCTTCAAATCAAATAAACATGACCAGACTGATGGACCAGAATGACGAAATACTGAACGTGTAACCGGGCTCTTAGAATTCGATATTAATTTCCACTTGACACCTCTTCCCGTTTATGATGAGATGGTCCTCTATCTTCTATGTGATAGAACCTTTGACTACTTATTATAAGGACTGGCCTTGCGGAAGAATTTCCCCTCTGCCACGGTATAAGACAAATTGATCATGTGCATTTACACTCAATTTTATACCTTATCACTAAACAAGACAGCCTATAATTGCGAAACAATAATTTTGAACTTAGAACGTTTGGGGTTCACACAAGATTATGATTTTTAACATTCAAAATTAGTCTAAATTTATGGGGAATAAAATCCAAAGTTGCGGATTTCATGTTACCTCGCCCCCCGCAAAAAGTGGCAGAAATGTTTGTTAGTAGAATAACACGCGTAACTAGTCCCTATCTAAACTATTATAAAACTGTAACAGAAGTGTGTCTGTACATTGAAGATATTTACAAAAAAAAGATTACGATATGATTTTTAGATGTCCGGTCCCTGATTCCAAATCACCAATTTTTGGATTTTTTGTCTGTCTGTTTGTTTGTTTGTTTGTTCGTTTGTTTGGGTGTTTGTTTGTTCGAGCATCACGCAAAAACTACTGAACCGATTTTGATGAAACTTTTTATGTTTGATAGCTGACTTAAAATCTGGTATATAATTTATGCGAACTGTTATAAAATATAAATGTTAAGTAATATGCTGAGCCATATCTTTCCCCCCAACCCCCAAGATGTCGCATCAGCATATCATCCAGAGACAAGAGCCAGTTCGCGTCGGGACATTGCCAAAGCCACATGACTAATTTGCTGGGTCAAAAAATATTAAATGTTATTAAAATCCTTTCTGTTTTGAAGTCAAATAAAGAGACTCACACTTCTTAAATAAAATCCTTTTTTTTTAAAACATATCCTTTTCGTCTCGTATAACAGAACGAAGTCGCTGGTAAAAGCTCGTATAAAATAAATTTGATCTGATTCTAATAAGTTTTTCTAAACATACGTTTATAATTTTCTGACAAAATCTCCTAATATCGGTTAAGAATTTTCGATCTTTAATATTAAGTGTCGCCAAATATTATAAATTATACACCACGTTTTTATGACTAAAACTTCGATATCTCAACCACATAAGTAGTCAAAGGATAGAACCGATGGTATATCGTTTGCATTTTATCTCACTTGGTAACAGTTTTTCTATGCTTTGTCTATTGCAAATTCTAAATCATCGTGTGGGTGTTTATTTGTTTGTCTCAGTCACGTCATTCTAAACCGATTTAGATAGTTCAATGCCCTAGGTTAACCTCATTAACGTATATTATTATTATCAATAAGTTCACATATTTACCGATGGAATTTAAGTATTTTTATTTTCGCTTCAATTGCCGCTTGGATCTTAAACTAGGTGATTATCAAATCATTTTCAAATTTTTCAGGGGTGGTTCAGACCATCAAACTGAACAACTTGCAAATTTGAAATCGCAAAAACAAAACAGCAGTTCCATGCTAAATTGCAATGCCTACTCGACTCAACAATGAATGAAAAAGCAGATTTTTTAATACGATTTCAGGTTTGCTCCCGTAGTAAAAGTTGTTGAGTTTCATGGTCAGAACCACCCCTGAAAATTTGGAAAGTGGTTAAAAAAATCACCTAGTTTAGTAGATTAGTAGCACACCTTTGTCATCACATTTTTGACTGTTTATAGGTATTATAGTTTACTTATTTATGCCAAAGAAGTTTGTCACGATCGTAGAAGTCTATTTCTGCCTAATCCTATTGAGAATAGGCTTTAAAATTATAGATCCTTTGATAGTCTCCCTTAAGTTGTCAACATTGATAACCTTCCAGTATAACCCAGTAGGAGCATATGAAAACGGTCAGCAATGATAATTATTATTATATTACAAGGTATTAGCCGTTGCAGTCCCACTGTTGGGAAAAGCCTTTCTCTCCATGAGTCCTAATTTTGTGCTTCGATTTGTTTATGATCTTTCGTACTTATTATTTGTTTCCCTGAACACATTATTGTTCACACAGATATTTGACAAGACGTGTACAAAAGGCGAGCTTATCACTGAAGAGATGTATTCTTGCAACTAAAAAGAGATGTATTCTTGCAGAATCGCAAGTAAACTAAAATTAAACATTAATCAAACATTACAATTAAACATTTTAACGGGTTCTTACCTTCTTTTTAATTTCAGTTCCCAATATAATAACCGCGTAACTCGCAAAAATGTACATTTCAGCATTTCTATTTCGTTTTTCTTTCACTTCCAGTAGAATACTAATACAGCTTGAAGTCTGTTTTCATATCGTTACGTATTAATTAGTATGAGCAGACGGTGTGAAGATACGGATCACACTTGCTACCAAATTACACTTCTGCAGCCAGAAGAGTCTTTAAGAAAGTAATTTCTTAGAAATGCTATTATTTTAATAACACAGAACAAACATTCTTTCAAGATCATGAATTCCTAGTACCTCGTTTCGTTTCAGTGCATAATATCTACCGCCTTCTCAAAATACATCCATCTCAAAATGCCCCCATCTCAAAACGCATACTTCTCAATATGTAAACTTCGTAAAATACCCAAAAATAATAAAAACCGGAATCCCAGAGTCGCGCTGAAGTTTGCGTACGAGCGGTTGTGTCCTTCGCGTGGTTCCCGTTTGAGCTTGCCACGAGGTCCTCAATTGCGCAATTTTATACGGTTTTGGTTTGGTTTTGGTTTTGGTTTAGATTTGGTTTAGCTGAAGTAAAAAAGCTAACGCGATATTTTTTTCTGAACGGTTAAATCGGACAATACAGAAAATTCGATCGAACGGACATCAAACGTTACGCCAACGTATCTTCCGAAATAAAGCTAAATCGTTACCGTTAATATAATTTGCGCAATACGAATTGTGCATAACGTAACGTTTTTGGTTGTGGTTTTGTTTTGGTAGTATCGTTCAAACTTAGGGCGATTGAGGCCGAGGTCCCGCCATCGCTTTTTTTAAATGTAATTTTGCTAAAAAATTATCTTTGAGATTGGGATCTACTTGCCATTGGCATAAATGCAGCGCTAGACACAAGCAAAAGTCATTATTTTTATAAAAAATTAGAGATAGCGCGCACGAGCAACTAATTTGTCTCTCACAGAGGGTTTGTATGAAAGGTCTCCCGTCTGTCGCGTCGTTAGATGTGTGCACTTTCATACAAACCCGTAGACTTGATGTGACAGACAAATTAGTTGCGGAGACAAAAGTTGCTCGTGCGCGCTTTCTCATATGCGAATCAAAGAACGCGGTCCTTTGCAATTTCGTTTTCATCATTTTCATCCCATAACGGCTGGCACTCAGTCTATCTCCAGCAAAAGGGAGCAGGCCACACTCCTCAGCTGGTCCAATGTGGATTAGCGGACTCTAGATATAAATCAACTTGTTCTCCGACATTTTCTGGCGTTCGAGGTGTAAAAACACTAAAAAGGCCACCAATCTCGAGAGCTTCTTCATAAATTGAAGCTATAAATATAATTCGCAAACGTTCAGGTCGACCGCGGCCCCCATTCGATTGAATTGTAGATTTCAGATATACGCAATAAATGGTGAAGAAAAACCGTTAGGACTAACTTTTCATGCATTATTCTTTGACTAATCAAGAAGGAAAAGGTCAAGGCTAGTAACATGTTTTGTAATGTTTATGCACCCCTTCTGTTCACACTTTATCCTCTGCAGAATTAAAGCTTTCTGGTCCACGTTTGCAAAAACATAGTATTACCTTTTCTTTTATTGCTGATTTAGTAGGATTTTTGGAAGAGTCATACAATTCATTATTTTCACCTGTTTTGTCTCACTGCTGGGCAAAAATTTGCTCTAATCTATTCTATATTCGTCCAGGCATGATTATTATATGATTCTATCCACCAGGACATAATAAGTCGTCGGCTGCATAATCTTATTTCCCGTTTAACTAGTTTAAGTCATCTAGTTCCAGCCCAGCGCAACCCTGCCGCTTCCTTGCGTTATTTCTATTAAATCTCTTGATAGATTTATTATCGCCTGGTACTTAGTTAACAATGTTCTTGTATTTATCATAAAATTCACATTGTAGTAAACGTAAACATAATCTGTTTCACATTAGTCTATTCTATGAACTTCCGGGCGTGATTATCTATATGATTTATAATTTATTACAGTAGTCGTATGACTTGTATGAACTCGGGCATGATTTCCGTATTGTTCTCCTTATGATAGACATTTATATTCCTTGCCAGGTCTAGTGCCAAGTGGTGCTAAAGCATAAGTCTTAAGAATATTTAATGTTACTTTCCTTCTGGACACTAGTCAAGAAAAACTCAATTGGCTTAATCAAGTTTTCCTTCCTGAACAATTAAGCAAAAAAGAAATTTACCTTGCTTCATTTACAATCTTATAAAAGGTATGAAAAGTTTCTAAACACCCTAAAAAGAAATACAGTCCAGAGTTTTTTGACATCATCATCATCAGCCCATTATCATCCACTGATGAACATAGGCCTCTTCCAAGGCGCGCCACAAAACGATCGTCAGTCTTGCCCATTCAGTCGCTCCCCGCTACCTTTTTTACGTCGTCGGTCTAGCGGGCCGCAGGGTGCCCCACATTGTTGATCGAAGCCCACATGTGTATAAGAAATATTTTAGCATGCAATTCTTTACGAAAAGTACAAAAAACTTATTATGCAACTAATGATTCGATTAAACAATAATCAATGTAGATTCTGCCGCCTGACTGCAAAACATCAAGACTCAGTTTAATAAAAAAAATATCAAATCACTACTGGAGCATGAAATAGGCAATCCCTGGGCACTGATCCGAGGGAAATCTAGACATTAAGACCAATCAAAATATGCGATCGGCCATGGATGGGTCTTCGACCTTCCGATGTTCTCACGAAAGCTATCAAAGGATATTTATGGGGCCATTGGATCTTATCGGCAAATATCAATATCGTTTGGGAATTTGTTGGGGTCAAACCTTGATGTTAGAATGCAAATTAAGTGTCGGATACTGGGTGCCGTTTCTATGAGAAATGTTTGATAGTTTCCTCTTCTACTCCAGGGCGGTCTATAACTTATTGGAGGCCCTGGGCACTTTAGGATAATGGGGCCCCCTATGGCTATGATATGAAATTTCGCAGGAGAAGTCCCGATTATCCAGTCGGCTTACTTAGGCGGCTTAGATAAAACTTGAAAATAATTTTAGGGAAAGGGGTATCACCTTGTAAGTAGGCAGCCAGACAGTTGCCAGTGTTTGTTAGGCCCCTTGTTCATTAGAATACAATGGAGCGTGTCCCAGTACCGACTTACCTTCTCGCGCCGCGGTACCGACTTTGCCAGTGCCCCGTCCCCCGCACACCGCGCGAGCATAGACCCACCGCGACCGCTGAGCGCAACCACTATATTATAATTACGCTATGGTAATACTACATACAGAACGAACACTCCCTGCATACCACCAATTTTTAATATCTTACCCCCTCTTGGTAGGAAAGTTGGCAGTAAATGTAGGCAATGGTGTATTCCTGTCTCACTCGCACTCAGTATTGCACAGGTGTGAATGTGTTACCATTTTCACACAGTGAATGGTGCTGGCTATTAAGTAGCTTTAAGCTTTAATGAAACTTTACTGCAAGTGCACTTTAGCCGTCTTAACACTTCTTCATTTGAGTGTTAACTTATGTAAGTTTAAGATCTCTCTGTAGTGTACTTATAAGACTTTGTGAAAGTTAATTATGGAAAGATGAGCAAAACTGATTCGAATCGTCTGCTTTTAAATTCCATTTAATTAGACACTTAATTAGAATTATAAATGTTAAATAAAAATCTAATTTAGTAACGTGGGGGGTGCCGAGGCTATAAGACCTGCGTTGTGGAGATTAACCGTCGACTGAGGTAGCGAAATTGTGACCCCCGTTCCGGGTCGTTTCTGGTGCAGAGGCTAGCCATAGCAATTCAGAGAATTTGCGACGGGATATTTGACTGAGCATGCTCGAGCTCCTATGTTGACGATGCGTGTTGCAGATCTCTGCCTGTACTTCATTGTTTTGACGAATCATGTAGCTAATTTATTTCTGTTTATGTATTCTTGTTATTGACGACGCTTGTGCTGACTGCTATATATTTGTGATTAATCTTAATTCTTTTATGAATATACTTTCATTTAGTAACTAATATTTCTTCACCTCGTATGTTAACCTCATTACATACCTATCATGCCTAAAGGGGCGGTCAGAAACGTTGCTACAACTACCTAGCGCGCAGTTGTAGCATGTTTCACGGCTCTCCTAAAGCTACTCTCGAAGTATGGAGTGGGGTACGGTATCTGAAGTTATTAAGAGGCAGGGAGTGGCCGTTTTGTATGTATTACCTACCATAATACTAAATCTATCTGTGGTTATTCTATAGGTCACCTAATAGATAACTACGTTACTAGTTATACCATCAAAGAAAATAATCTATCTATCTATCTATAACGTCACGCCTCTTTCCCAGTGGGGTAGGCAGAGACCAGGGCGCGCCACTTACTACGATCTTTACATACCTCTTTTGCCTCATGCACATCCATACATCTCTTCATACATGCCCGTCGGTTTCGAGTACTCCGCACCTCCCCTTTTTGTAGGACGCAACTGATTTGATCAGCATACGTCCTACGAGGGCGCCCTCTGCCGACACTTCCACTCACATTAGCAACATATATCTCTTTCGTACATCTGCTGTCACTCATCCTTTCCACATGACCAAACCAACGAAGCATACCTTTCTCTATTCTTGTCACAACATCTTCTTTCAATTTACATCGATCTCTTATTACACAATTTCTCACTCTATCTCTCATCGTGACACCACACATACTTCGCAAGGAACGCATTTCAACAGCATTAATTTTACTTGCATGCTTCTTCTGCCAAACCCAGCACTCACTGCCATACATAAGTGTAGGCACCAACACACCATTGTGTATAGCAAGTCGTGCCTTTTTGGACACTACCTGGCTAGCCACAATAGTATGCAGAGCACCGTTTACTTTGTTTCCCGCTGTTACTCGCCTATGCATATCACCCTCACATTTCCCATCTCTAGTAAACATGCATCCTAAATATACAAACTCATTCACTTGTTGCACTTTTTCGTTCCCAATCATTATACAACAATCAGTCACACATTCATCCCTCTCCATTACCATTACTTTAGTTTTATTCACATTCACTTTCATTCCTTTCTTCTTCAATGCTGTATTCATGAGAGTTACCATGTCTTGTAGCTCTCCCGCTGACGATGCAAGTATCACTTGATCATCAGCGTACAGGAGGCACTTGACTAGTAACTCTCCCATTCTTAAACCATTTTCGCATTCTTTTAGATCAGTCAGACAGCTATCCATATACAGGTTAAAAAGCCAAGGGGACGCAACACAACCCTGTCTAACTCCACTGGTGATGTCAAACCATTTTGAGTGCGCCCCGTTGACCCTGACACAGGCACTAGAACCCTCGTATAATGATTTTAGTGCCTGCACCAAGTGAACGTCAACACCGTATATAGATAGCGTAGACCACAATTCTTCCCTCCACACTCGATCATACGCCTTTTCCAAGTCCACGAAGGCACAGTATACCTTCGCGTGCTTTGCCAGGTATTTTTCGGCTATGCACCTTAGGGAAAAGATTTGGTCCATACATCCCATTCCCTTTCGAAATCCTGCCTGCACATCCCACATTTTTTCTTCACTAACATCTATCACTCTTTCAATCAATACCTTAGCATACAATTTGCCAACAACACTCAAAAGACTAATGCCACGGTGGTTTTTGCACTCTTGCTTTGAGCCCTTTCCCTTATAAAGAGGAACGATAACGGCCTTGCACCAGTCTCCAGGAACGTGACCGCTTCGCCAGCATTTATTAAAGATTTGGCAAAGCAAACTTGCCACCACCATGCCACCGCTCTTCAGCATTTCGACGAACACTCCATCATACCCCGCACTCTTTCCTAATTTCATTCTTTTCATCGCTTTCATAATCTCATCCAAAGTTATCTCGCTGTTATCATTCTCATCTATCACCAAATTCTCCGACCCCATCCATCTACTAGACGCCTGGGGCGGGTTATTATCACCACAAGCATAAACACTTTCAAAATATTCCTTCCAACGTTCCAGCACCTCATTTTCCTTACTTAACAAATTTCCTTCCTCTGATTTAACCACAGACACTTTAGAATTATCCAATACTCCACGAGCCAACCGAACCTCCTTCCAAAACAACTTTTGGTTGGCTCTGAAGTTTTTAGAAAATTTTCTGTCATACTTATCTTTCATTTCGTTTTTCTTCCTTTCTACAATTTCTTTCACTCTTCTTTTTGCATCGGTGTACATTCGTTTCTTATTTTCAATTGGTCCATTTACACTCATTGTTCCAGTCATCCTACTATTGGCTTTCAGCGCCAATACATCCAACCACGCCTTCTTCTTTTCATGCACAGCCTTTCGTACTTCATCATCCCACCAACCTTTATCCATCGACCTCTTATTCTCCTTCTTAACAACTCCACATACTTTGGAAGCTGCCTCAATTAGGCTCGATTTCAAAATCATCCACATATCCTCTAAATTATCAATTTCTCTCGTAATAATTTAACTTGAATGTTCTAGTGCGTAGGCACCAAGTACCAGGTAATCATAAACTACTCGAAGCTTTAATGAAAACAGACATAAGTCAATAAAATGCTCGAACAAACTAGTCAGGTTAGAAATAGAACCAGAGGGAGGGGGTCGGCAACCTCGAAAGACGTATCTTAGAAAAGATCCGATTTATTTTAAACAAGCTGGTTGCGTTAACTTCTAATTAGAAATGTCGAGATTTTCTGCTAACAAGAGATGTATCAGAACCTGAACACACCAAAATAAATGTTATTTTGTGGTAATATTCTGAACTCAACCAAAATACTATGTTTTTTGTGCCGTAAGGGCAAGAAACTGACATAACCACCTGTTCAGTATCAAAAAAAGAAACCCTTTTTTTTATTGGGGTTCTGTCCCTTGTAAAATTTTCATGAAATCTATTTCAACCAAGAAGCTGTTAGTATTTGAACTTTTGAAGTACAATAACAGGTTAACAGGTAACAAACCTTCTGGGGTATTTCACCGTATTTCACCACGGGTGACGTACGAGGCGACTAGGGCAAATTTTCTGCAGTGTCTTCGTGGACTAAAGGCTAGTAATAATAATCTATCTCGCCTTGACATATCATTCCTGAAACCTTGAAGTAACATGGATTACTTTAATCTAGCTTATTAAAGCTACAATAGTTTATTATTTGGTTGCTAAAGGTAACTGACCAATAGCTACCGCGACCTAGGGGTCAATCGCGCTAATTTTGAACGATACTACCAAAACAAAACCACAACCAAAAAAAAACGTTACGTTATGCACAATTCGTATCGCGCTAATTATATTAACGGTAACGATTTAGCTTTTTTTCGATGTTTTTGAGTTCGATGTCCGTTCGATTGAATTTTCTGGCGTGGTAGGTGCGTGGTAGGAGCGTGGTAGGTTCGTGGTAGGAGCGTGGTAGGTTCGTGGTAGGTGCGTGGTAGGTGCGGTGCATGGTAGGTGCGTGGTGGTAACCAAACTTGAAACGTTTACGGCTTAAACGTTTCGAGTTTGGTTTTGCTTTGGTAACGTCAACGATTTAACCGTTCAAAAAAAATAGCGCGTTAGCATTTTTACATCAGCTAAACCAAATATAAACCAAAACTAAACCAAAACCAAAAACGTTCCGTCCGAACGGTAAAACCGTATAAAATAGCGCAATTGAGGCCCTGGACAGATCTATTGTACCTATCACCCTTGACCACTATTCATTTGATCATTTCCTAGGCCTACCGATTTCATGAACCGTATTATGATTTTAGCGGGGATATCCCTTCTTCTTATCGCGTGGGCATCAAGCCCTGGTGTTAAGAGTTTTTTCAAACCGCCTTACGGCCTCTGACATGGTTTTTATATAACGACTATTATACCACCAGAGATAGTAGCCGGGACCAAAGGCTTAACGTGCCATTCGAAGCAAGCAATCATCTTTCTTTTCAGACAATCAGGTGATTCAGCCTGCAATGTCCTAACCAAATGGGGGAAAACGCACAAAGTAACATTTCAATAGGTGGCCCCGTGGGAATCGAACCCACGACCTCCGTGTCAAGAACTCAATGGTCTTAACCATGTGGAGGCAGTTGGAATACTCGTATCCTTAATATTTGTAGGTGTCACTTCAATCTTAAATGTCATTGACTTCAATAAGTATCCACCTAGATGGCGATACTTGTAGTTTCTGCCAAGCCCAAAAGGTAGGTCGTGAGTATATGCATGAATGTAAAAAAACAACAGCATAAACAATGTCTTCCATCAAAGTAGCGGATATTGTAAATAGCACGGCACACGTGACTTAATTTACATGTAAACTTAAACGTAGACGAGTGAGCCCCGGTCGTGACTGAGAGGCGTGATGTTGAAGTGAATAATAAACAAACAGACAGACGATGTTATTATTATCCATTCTAATAGGATACACTGAGAGAAAACTTCATTTGTTATTACAAAAATTCACTATTTATTAAATAAATATTTGCAGATCCCACGACAACAAAAGTTTTGTAATAATAAGGAGTCGTTTTTAGTTATTGTATTTAGTAATTAGTGTAGTGAGCTTTTAGTAATTTTTAACGCGCAATACTAATTCTCAAAACGATGACGTCACAGTTAAGACAAAGGGTTTTGTAATTTCTAAAATGAAACAGTAATCCTCCAAATTTTGATGTACAAAATATACAAACCGTTTTGTAAAAACATGTAGTCGTTCATTATCTACAAATAAAACGATAGCACTTACTAGTTGTCTTTAAACTGAATTTTAGAAACTACTTTACGAGATCTACGATGTCTTACTTGATTTTACTAAACGATTATTTAAATGCAATTGAATATTTTGTAAATACCAGTTTGTACTTTTATAATTTCGAAACATAGTGCTTGTTATTACTAAACAATTTAGTGTTTTTTAGTAAATGCAGTCTAATTTCTAGCTTGTAGTTTTACAATTTATAATGAGTTCCTACTTGATATTACTAAACAATGAGTAATTTTTAAAAGATTGTAGCATTGTTATAACAAATCGTTATACTAGATATCACAACTTTCTCCTGTATTCTTTACAACATTATACAGGGTGTAACAAAACACCATAGTAATACTTAAGGGAGTGCTTCAGCCCATCAAACTGAATAACTTTTACTAAGGAGCCAAATTTTTTTTCGATTTCAATGTGGGGTCCATAGTGAAAGTTGTTCAGTTTAATGGTCTGAAGCACCCCCTTAAGTATTACTAGGGTGTTTTGTTACACCTTGTACATAAAATGTACATGTTTCTACAGTACTTTTTCAGTTGCTAGCAAGAACGTATCAGTATTCAGGATTTGCGTTCTTTCCTAGCTACTGAAAAACACCTTGTATATAAGTGTATATACATATTATGATGTATACCCTGTAAAGAAACACAGAATAAAGAATACAGGAGAAAGTTGTGATACCTAGTAAAAAGATTTGTTATAACAACTCCACTAAATTATAGGGTACAGGTTCAAATAAAACTTAAGATAATAGTTAATGTACCTAGTTTATTTTCATTTCAGTTTTTACAACTATCTAAATACCTACATTATTTAAAAGCCACAGCGATTTATGTCCTTAAACGGCACGCTGAAAGTCCAGTACGGTAGTTGTAGCAGACTGGCGTTATTTAAAGCATCAGGCGACGCGGGTTCTGAAAAAATAACGATTAAATAAATAAATTATATTTTAATCTAGATATTGATAATGATCAAGATGTCTGGCAGTTACTAGATCAGTATAGCCAAAGATGGCCCCCAACTCCAAAAAATATAGGTATGCCAACCTACAGCTAGGTACTAAGTATTCCGAATCATACGAACAAAGTAACGCCTAAAATGGACGCACTTACCAAGTAATCTCAGATAGATAATTAAAAACACATTGATCATAAAAATCTATTCTATTTAGGAAATATATGGGAAAGAACTCACATTTGGTGTTGAGTCCAGGGGTCTACGTTATTTAAATTGTCGATTGGTTGCTTCCAATTGGCTAGGTTAACTTTAAATCTAGCCCTGTCTCCAGGTACTGGTATAACCTGGGATGTCTCATCATCTGATAGAAGCCTTAGTATCCCAGCATCTTCCTTGCCTTCTGCAATCATTAATAAATATGAAAGGGCGGTCAAGTGAATTTTTTAAACATTCATGTCAAGTTGAGAAGAAAATAGATATGACATGAAGGACATAGAAATAATTATATTTACTTATGCACTTTTGGCAGAAATGATATGGTTAGTAAGAGATAACATTGATCTTTCCCTTCCTTGAACTTGCCTATAAAATTACATTAGCATTAGCTACCTATCACACTATAAATGAATAAATACACACACTTTACTTACCACAAAAAGCTCTGACATAAACATTTAGCCCCAAGTTTGTCAGTAAATCGCTAGTGAGCTGATCCATGTCCGTTTCCAGATTTATCTGGCTGGAAACTTTAGTTGCCATCATCTTATTATATATTTTTTTAATATTTAGTTCAAGACAGTCAAAGATTCCAAATTCAGGACAATCATATTAATAAAATTAAACACTTCACTTCACTGTTACTGTTATGATCACACTGTTACGGTCTAATCCGGCCGGGAGGTGAAAACGAAATGAAATTAATATGGCAATTCAGAAAGTCAGCAATCACAAAAAGTTGTAAATATTACCGAACTGATATTAAATTCAAAATTAATTTGTTTAAAATCACAAAAATTGCTTATTGAAAGAAGAAAGGAGAAACTAGAAATGACAAAATTCCGTGCAGTTATTACGATGAAATGTTTTAGTAAATATAACTAATTATAAGCTGATTATAAAAGACAAGTATTGTAAAAAGAACTATGGGAACACTAGGAATTACAAAGGAGTTTGGTCAAAATTAATAAAAAAAAATAATCGAAATAACAGGTAAACACTTGTTATTACAAACGAGTGTTTTAATTAACACGACGTTATTTATAGCAAAAACAAAGCAGTTGCAGAATTAACTATGCTTTTTGCTTCTCTACTTTTATTAAAACTGTCTATTCAAAATTACAATTGTGATTACTAATCATAGCTAATATGATTTTGGAAATAACTAAAGTAAAGTGAAACTTACACTATTTATGCAAGAGTTACTTTATTATGTAATATTTTACGTTACTAAAACTAGTTTGTAGGGATTACATTTTAATAATACTAAACTAGTGTAAAAAACTGCTTGTGCCACTAATGACAGCAGAACTTTAGTATTCATAACTATAAATTAGTTTTTACGCCAGTAACAAAACGGTTTTTTAATTTCTGGATAAGTTTTTCTCTCAGTGTAGTCTTGTAAAACGAAAATTTTTCGAAATTCAACGACCATTAGTAAAGGCACGGGAAAGCAGATTTTTTATTAATGCGCGTGCGCCTGCCCATTCGGTACATTGGGAATCCTCACACGGTGCTGATGGCCCACTAGTCATTTTAGGACACTAGACATTTTGTGACTAGACTATTTGGCAACTTGTCTATATGGTATATCGGACCATCTCACACGGTAGACCTGATGGCCCACTAGTCGTTTTAGGACACTAGACGATTTGCGAAACTAGTCCTTTTGGTAAATTGGACGTGTTAGTGCACTAGTCAATGCCATCCTAAGCCTTTTCTGATGTTCGTGAGAGTGACTGCCCAGGGTGCGCCCCCGTTCTGTTGTTCCGTTTAACATAGGCATATTAAGGGTGTAAATTTAAATGCGTTACGTACAGGTAGTGCTTCATACCATCAAACTAAATAGCATTCACTATTGGTCATATCTGCCGAGGAACTGACAAGCGATGGGGTGTCAAAGTTCTAGAGTGGAGATCACGAACTGGCAGGTGTAGTGTGGGACGCATGCTGCCCGCTGGACAAACGACCTAAAAAAGGTAGCGGAGACCGACTGGATGAGGAAGGCCGAGGACAAAGTCTTGTAGCGCGCCTTGGGAGAGGCCTATGTTCAGCAGTGGACGATGATAGGCTGATGATGATGATGATAATTGGGCCAACATGAAAAACACCGAAAAAAATTTGCTGCTCCACACATTTGGGTCGAGCAGACATATTGACATTTTTTATGGAACACGCGCTAGGGCGAGCCTTGCTTGCTGCAATTGCACATATTCGTGAATGGAATAGTTGAAAGGGGTCGCCCTGGACGCACGAAAGTAGGTATACGCTTATCAAATCAGATGCATAGCATACCTAATAAACAAAGGCCATGTAAAATGTACCTGGAACCGACGAGAATGTATGAAGAGACTTATGAATGAAGAGGCGAAAGATAGGCGATCTATTGTCTCAGTTCAGAATTATCAGTCAGCTTTCTTTGCCGACCATACAAAAACCCGCAGAACTCGTTCCCATACAGTCACAATCGTAAAGCTTACATCAAGTGGTAATAAAAGTTTTGTTACAAAATAAAGTATTGGGGTGGCCTCAGTGCGTGGTGCGCACGCAGATGCGTCGCTGGCCTTGACTGTGCTTGTATGCGCTCGCGCAGCCTTAAGATACGGGCGATGGCGGTTTATGAGGCGCTCGTGGGGAGCTACGATGTTAAAAACGGCCGTTCAATGAAGAGCCTCCGCGAGTGACATACTGAACCCTCGACATCGAATTGATTTGCTACCAGAAAAACGGCTTTATACAAGCTCGTGGCGGCTAATACACCCACAGCAATAGATTTATTAATATTAGTTTGATTCGATGAGACAAGTCATGTCAGAGGAATGTTGTAAGGACTTCAAAAAGTTACTAACTTGCTACCACCAATGCGCTCTGGGCTCGCGTGAGTGACGCTCCCTCACCCCTATTAGTGAGAGGAGGCCTGCGCTAGTATTTTAACGATGATGATCGATCCCCGCTACCCAATTCGCCGCGTAGCCCTCGGGCATTCTGGGTGCCCGTAGGTTGGTTGCTTAAGTTCATTTACTGGCTCAGTAGACCCTTTGTGGTCTCTCCAATAGGCCGCAGCGCAGTAATAAATAGTAGGTGCTCACTGAGGAATGCTGAAATTTTCAAAAATAAACGATGATGGCGGTTTGCCGAACAATGTATGGGAAGCTGTAGTTGTAGTCAAACATAGCAATGAAAATAAATTGGCAATTGAATCGTGGGCAAAGGTGAAAGTCACACATGCTGCACTTTAAATATTTTTCATAGATTAGGTTCAAGATTATACTGATATTATTTAATATCCATATTTTATTGGAATGGAAATAAATAAGGCAGAATGAAGCACACACCTGAAGAGCTAAATAAAAATAAAACACAAACCAAAGTAGAAATGAAAAGGCAAATAAACCTGAGGTGCGATTTTTGAAAGTCAAACGTTGAAATAAGCACTAGCAGTAGAGAATGACCGAAGCAACATGAAGTTTGGGTATAAATTCGGTTATGATTCTTAATCTCACGATTCAAAAATACCACTTCAGTTGGTGGCGGCTAAATCGAAATCATGTATCGATAGAAACACCAACTAAAAACACCCCTTCAAAGCAACTGCCGCCAGGAAGTGCAAGGAAAGCTGATAGCGTGCCTCTTTGGATGGCGATGCTTCCTTCTTGTCACCTGTAACGTCGATGAGCCTAGCTAGAGGCTCTCTTTAAATAACTTCCAGGCGTCCGGACCCCAAGTACCCATGACCCTACTCCAAAAGGCGCAAACATGAAATGGCTTCATATTATGTTATGTAACTTTTTCAAATTTGCATACTTTTCATATGCGACCTCGAAGTCCGACGCGGTCGAATTGTATGAACACTTGAACAGACAGATATTTACAGACACGTATTTCAAAAAGTTACGTTACTATGTAACGTTATTCGATTGTTGTCGTTTCGATTCTCGGTCGGTGAAAAAAAAATTTCAGGTTTTAAGTCTGGCATCTCGCGCACCCTGGGAAGTCAGCCTTGATAACCATTTTGCTGACTGGCTTATCTTTCCACTACAGCATGACTGATTGTCATACGATAATATAGCTCACGTTGACACGAAAGAAGAAGGTTGTAGGTTCAAAAACCACTTGGGTATTTTCATAGTTTTCAAATCATGTGGTGTGATGTGAAAGCCTAACCATTAAAGCCAGGTCAAAGTCCCATCAAGGCAACTTGAAAGCTTTGACGGTAAATTGACCACTAACTTGCTTCCACCAATCCGTACTGAGCCCAAGTGGTGAAGCCCGCTACTCTCAAGCTTATTTGAAGCCTGTGCCCTAAAGTAGGACGTTTAAGACGTATTATAATATGTTCGAATTATGACGATAATAAACGTTATGAGAGGCATTTAAGTATCTATATTATACAATTACTGCTATAATCGCTTGCACCGTGTATATGCGCCGGCGCATATTAAACTGCCGTATCGTGCAACTCAGGCTATTTTCGTCCTGTCGCGTCGCCAATCGTGCTCGTTCATACACCTCGGTGAATTACTGCATCCCTGGTATTTTTACTAAACTGCGTTTCAGATGATCATCTGATGATAATGGAAACAATATTTACACCAAAAGTGAAAATTTTACATTTCATCGTCGTGGTAAATGTGTGAAGGTCTGCATGTTTTCTATTGTGCCCTTAGATGGTTTTGTACATATTGGCTATGCTTGGTGAGAGGTCTATTTAGGCAGCATGAAATGAAAATAATATTATAGTTGTTACATAAGGGACGCTAGTACTAACACTAACTAACGCTTATTCGTAAGAGGACCGTAATCTTTTATTAGTAATAAAATAACTGAATTTTTTTAAATGTGTTTATGTATAAAATATTAAATTATTATTATTATTAAATTATAAAATAATCAAAATGAACAATAAAATTCAGAATTTCCAACAAGGGGCTTAAAACCAAAGACCAAAAAAAAATCTTTGTTTAAAACCTTGAAATGTGAGAAACAATTGAAACAAAATTATTTTAAGTTTTTACGAAGAGTTCGAATATACAGGGTGTAAACAAGTCTAGACAGTTGCATTACTTTAAAGGATACTCATGACATGATACTGACAAACTATCCCCAAGGACTATAAGTATAGGAAATCAGCAAAACAATTTGGAATTTTCATAGTAAATGCAATTGCTGATCGAACGTTTGTATGACATCGTTTTTTTTTTCTGACTACTGATTTCGTAAAATCATAATAGTCAATGGAATTAAATTCATTAATTTTTCCGTTCACAATTCCAGACGTATGTCAATAAGTACATAAATAAGTATTCCGTCCACGGAATAAAGTAAGGAGCTCAATTTTATTACGACGATTTTCCATAGAAAGTGGAAAAGTTTTCTAAAAATTTGCATGCATTGGGGGTTGCACTTTTAGCTCTAGAATTTCGCAAGAACGTCTCAGATAAAAATTTGTTTATTTTTGCAGTCTGTCACCTCCATATATCCTTGAATCTTTTTGCCACGAACCAAATATTTGCTTACGGTCGTATTTAGTTACTAATGTTAAATACAGAGTGTTTATTAAATTGAAAATATCGTCATCATCATCATCAGCCTATCATCGTCCACTGCTGAACATAGGCCTCTCCCAAGGCGCGCTACAAGACTGTCCTCAGCCCTCCTCATCCAGTCGCTCCCCGCTACCTTTTTTTAGGTCGTCTGTCCAGCGGGCAGCAGGGCGTCCCACACTAAGCCTTTACCAGTTCGTGGTCTCCACTGTAGAACTTGGACTCCCAATCGATTGTCAATTCTTCGGCAGATATGACCAGCCCATTGCCTTGCTAATTTTCTGAGCTATGTTTATCAGTTATCACTTTATTTCTCTAACGTATCACTTCATTTCTGATGTGATCTGATGTGTTATGACATTTTATTTTAATCATTTTCATAATGTAAAATTACTTTCAACGACAAACGAAAATCTAAACTATTATAAAACTGTAACCGAAGTGTGTCTGTACATTGAAGATATTTACAAAAAAAAATTACGACATGGTTTTTACCTGTGCCTGATTCCAAATCACCAATTTTTGGATTTTTTGTCTGTCTGTTTGTTTGTTTATTTGTTTGTTTGGGTGTTTATTTGTTCGAGTATCACGCAAAAACTACTGAACCGATTTTGATGAAACTTTTTTTGTTTGATAGCTTATCATCTGACTTAAAATCTGGTATATAATTTATGCGGACGAAGTCGCGGGTTAAAGCTCGTAATTTATATTATAAAAAAACCAGCCAAGAGCATGTCGGACTCGCTCATGATAGGGTTCCGTAGTCATTCCATTCCGACACTGATTGTGCTACAGCGTTCTTTATAATTTAGATTGAAAGTGCTTATGATGCGCTATATTGTAGAATAGTTTCAAATTTTTTACTCCATTATTTTAAAAGTTAGGGGGACAGAATGGACGAAAGTATAAGGGGTTTGACTTCGGAATCCACCTTGAATCCACTCTTTATAATTAATTTCCTGGCCTGCAAAACTAATATCACACTTTAATAAGACGGCAATTTGAAAAGGAGTGTTTTTGTTTATAAAGATTTTTTCAGTCACTAAAAGAAGATAATCGACTATGAAGTTTTTATATAAAACAAATAAAAAAAATCGTATTGTTTTGTTTCGAAAATACATCCTGTGCACAGGTTATTACAATTTTAAAAGTGACGTACTAAGTTTTAAAAGCCAGTGTAGTTTCAGTACCGTACATTAGATTTAAGTTCCTCTTTTGTTTTTGCTATTTTAGTAGGGCCTTAAACTCTGCCATAATCTATCTCTGGCTTAGACAATTTAATAGGGACGAGTTACGCGTGTCATTCTACTAAGAAACTTTTCTGCCACTTTTTTGCGGGGGGCGAGGTAACATGAAATCCGCAACTTTGGATTTTATTCCCCACAAGTTTAGATACTAATTTTGAATGTTAAAAATCATGAAAGTAATCTCGTGTGAACCCCAAACGTTCTAAGTTCAAAATTATTGTTTCGCTATTATAGGCTGTCTCGTTTAGTGATAAGGTATAAAATTGGGTGTAAATGCACAAGATCAATTGATCTTATACCGCGGCAGAGGGGAAATGCTACCGCAAGGCTAGTCCCTATTGAATTAATACTTTTCCTATGTCCCGTTTGCAATGAAGAGAAGTCTGATATATGTATATTTTTCCTACACTGAAGAAAAAAATTGTTTACTCCAACCAAGATCTTGTTTATGATAATCAAAATCATACATCATGAAATTCATGAATCCATTTGAGCCTGTCAACATCATGACTTCTCTGACTAAGAGAACTTTGTTAAACGAATTCGGCTTGCTGTTACAACTACCATCTTTTGTTTTTAGTAAACAATAATAAACTTAATTCCAATTATTTTTGTGCTTTAAGGTGGGGTTTATACAGAAGAGACGCGTGGCGGTGGCGGGTAGTCAAAGTAACACCAATATAATCCTTATATTACGTAACATAGCGTCGTTTTTTGACGTAAATAAAAATCGCGCCACCGCCACCAGGCGACGTCGCCTGGAGGCGCGGGCGTAATTCTCCAAACGACTCTATGCTACGTACTATGAGGTTTATATTGCCGCACCCCGCTCGCGAAATGTCCGCGCCACGTCACTTCTGTTTAAACAGCCCCTAAGAGAAAATACTTCTTAGTTGGAGCGAATGTTTTTCAGTGTACTCCTCCTATCTTCTTTGATTAAATTCATTGCGGGTTCCAAGACTGATAAGAGTCATCCCCCGGCTTGCTGGACGTCATTGTCTTCCTTCATTCATCATTCATTCATCGTTCTTCTATTTTTGTCTTCATTTTATTGGAGTGTTGTGAAAGGTCGCCACCAAAGGTAAAATATAGATAAATAATATAAAGCAAGACACGGAAACGCTACTTGACATCCATTCACACTTATGACAACCGCCCATTATAAGTGAAATGTCAATAGTAAACGGAACCGTCTTGAATCATTTTGTCACCAGACCTCCAGCTGGAGGACTCAGCTATTTCCTTACGTTAAGAACGAATTTTGCTTGAATTTGCTTAAAATGTGGTGACATTTCTTTAACAGACGTAACAGATTAACGTCTAATCTAGCTCTGTCACTCTTATGGCAATCTGTGTGCGACTGTAAGGAATGACTATCCATGTTTTTGTACAGTTTGATATTGGGTAGACCTCGCCACTTTTGATCCTGGTTTACAAGAGTTACAGCGATGGGAATGTGTGGTTATGCAGGATTTTTAGCTTATTAAGAAAAGCATTGAACTTCGGTTTAATTAACGCATGCTCGAACACCCTGTGCAGTTATTAAATTCTCTTCACAACTGAATAGATAAGTGATATCAAGTTTTGTTTTCATTCGCTCATGCGAATACGACCCAAACATTGATGACCTTCACGATTGTATTTCAAGAGCAAAGTTTGTTTTGATAATTATTTGTATATATGTACTGTTACATAACATAAAATTATATCTATTTAATATTACTCTCGATAGTTAGGTTGGTATGATAATGATTGCTTCTATTTTTATCTTTATTGTTATTTCTCTGACAGGTCGTACTACGCAGTTTCGTGCACTTAACATTAAAATTATGTCGTTGCATTTAGAGGCAAATTGCATTGCAGTTATCGCTGGAAACATTTCACGTATCTCATTTCATTTCGAACTATATTAATATTATTTTAATAGTAAAGACAACCTGTTCAAGTGGGGTTACATAAGCGGGTCTGACCTCCAGTGTGAGTGCGGTGTTTCCCCAAAGACTATGGCCTACCTCATATCCTGCCCTTCATGCCCTGACACCAGCACGAGAACGGCGGCCGGCAGTGCTATCCGTGTGCCGAAATAATGGGCTGGAAAAATTTTGAATGACTTGCCATCGACACGATAGAATATTATTTTAGACCTACTGACTCAAGGAAGCGACAAAGTTTGACAGACCACCAGCACGTTGGTTCGACTACATTGTGAGGGTGATGGGCATTGGATCCGAGTAATTTGACTTATTTTAGAATACCGTTTGGCTTTTCCAATAAATACGGATTTTAACACTGGTTTTACAACAAGACATGCGAGTATAAAGTTTTGTTTCCACTGAAGCGGAAGTGTGTAAAATCAACCAATTTCGATTGGTTGATTCCACACATCCAGCCATTCGTGGCTGAATTTTCCTCGCTTGTCAAAATCATGCTATTATTTTATTGGTTGGTTTTATCACCAAACCAGTATCACTTAGTCACATTTTTTTATTATAAACTGTCACGTAGATACATACATACATAAACTCACGTCCATAGTCACTTTCGGGGCGGACAGAATCCCTGCCACAATTACCAACCACCGTAAGTAGAGGCAATACTTGTAAGCAAGGATCACTTTCAGCCTAATTAGGTTTCAGGTTGAAAAATAAACTAGTTTGCTCTTCCTTTGCAATAATCTTTTTAGCGGAGACAATGTATCATTTATCACTATTACCCATAGTCTAAAAAAACAAGGTCTTCTATTCCCAGAGTGACACAAGCCTACGTCACAAAAAAATGGCCGCTAAACATGGTAAAAGGGTATGATGACGTAGGCTTGTGTCAGTCATGTGGTTAGTCACGTGATCGGAAGAGAATACCAGGCGCAGTATATTATTGTACCATGCTATTACCCATATTGTTTTCAACTGGTTTTTGCCACTACTTGTTTATCCATAAAATTGCAGCTGGTTGTTTTGTAATATTAATCTGAACTGTAATAATGCTTATCTAGTCTATTTATAGGTTACTACTGTCATAATATTATGTTTACCTAGTACAATTAATTAACCTAACTTTGTAGATTGATCTAAAACTAAACTAGTTAGGAAGAGACAGTTACACCAGAAACATTGTTAAATCCAGAAACTTATCTTCTTCAGAAACTTATTCTATTCTGTTGATGATTTTGCCAATATCTAGTTTAAATAACAAAAGTGCTTGTACGGTTACAAATATATTTGGCGACTTCGAGGGTTGTTTTTAAAAAAACAATTACAATTGGAGCTTCGTTGTAGGCCGGGGAATGGGTAGGGTTGCCAACCCTACTATATAATATAGTATCCTACTATATTATTTTGAAAAAAATATATAGCAGGCAAAACTACTATATTTTTATGAGCAAATAAATACCTATTTATCGAGAATTCCAATATTGGTCCAATTATAATAAGGTTCAATTAAACAGGTCAGGTTCAAACAGTATATTAATTTTAATAATTTTTACTGGATCACAGTTGAGCTACATTCAGGACTGACCCCTGTAGATATTTCCGTGTGCATGTTTTCTAACACTAATACGAAATGGAGTGAGTGTAATAGTGCCCAAAGTTATTAGTGGTAGGTATTCAAACCTAAAAATGCCTGTAAATTTTTTTTCAATCAATAGGTACTATGAAATTCGAATGATACTATTTATTTTGGTAATTTTACCCGATCTACTATATTTTTTGGGCATTTGGCTCTAAAATACTATATTTGGTCTAAAAGAAGTTGGCAACCCTAGAGATGGGCAACCGACACGCGACTCTGTAAAAGTAATAAAAACAGAATTGGAATGAAGTTGTAAAGAAGTTTTAAATTAAAAACTTGAAAAGTCCTTTTATAGTATCTTTTTTTTTTCAAAGAGTACGCTCAAAGTTAACCTTGTATGTTAATTCAGTCGTTTTTATCGCATGCCAAGGGTCATTGACACGTCTGTTTTGCCGATAGCACGTTAAATGCTTAGTTTATTATGGTTTATTTATGTTACTTTAATTTGAAACTTTGAAGATTTTTTCAACGAACCCATAAACCTAGTATGGTTTAAATTTTGAGAAACTAGTGTATTTTTTTTCAATCTTTGTTTTTTTAAATGAAGCTTTTAAATCTGTCAGCCCCACAGAGAAATAACAGGCCCCATCACCATCATGCCATAACCTAAACACAAACACCAAAATAAACGAAAATTTTAACACTAACTGAAAAGGAAACTAAACAATACTACTACTACTAATAAAGGTACACTATTTTAGCCGACAAATGCGTAAATTGAAATACCTACACACCGACAAAATCTAAGCTAAAAATCTGGTTAAATAAGTCAATACTTACCTAAGTAATATAAAAAATCATTGAAACACGTTTCTCCAGTTGGTTAGAACATTGCAGGTTGAATCACCTGATTGTCTGAAAAGAAAGATGATTCCGTGCTTCGGATGGCACGTTAAGCCGTTGGTCCCGGCTACTATCTCTGGTGGTAGTACTCGTTACATGAAAACCACGTCAGAGGCCGTAAGGCAGTCTGAAAAATCTCTGACACCAGGGCTCTGCCCACACGATAAGAAGAAGACCGACTGGAGTTATGCAGGCAGACCTGGTCCATCCCCATCACAGAGATGCTCTACACCCTATGAATACTGAATCAGCCTTGCAACCGATGATGGTTTCAAAAATTCCTCTTATCTAGGCACACGACTATATTCCCCGTGGGGGTAGTCAGAGATATTCTGAAACCTCAGAACATCCAAGTTTCACTAGTAGTACCGAAACTCTGCCCAGTGTGACGGGGAGTGATCCCGTCGCCACTTATAATGGACAGTAGGTATGAAGCATGCAGGTTTCCTCACGATGTTTTTCCTTCACCGAAAAGCCAGTGGTGTTACAAATCGTACATAAATTCCTAAAAACTCATTGGTACGAGTCGGCCTGGACGTGGATCGAACCATCGCCTCCTGCACGGCAGGCAATTTTTAGGTTATATAAAAAAAATGAAAGCATCGCCATCGGTACGGTACGGTCGCTTTTTTGTATGAAGACTGCTTTCACAGCAAGCCTGATGAGTACCACTAGCATGGCACATCTGCATCTTGGATCCTCTACATTTTCAATGGTTTAGTCACACATCTATTTTGATTACCATCTGTTATCTTGCTCCACGTGACCTACGATAACAGATATCTTTATAAATAAAGTGATATGATTTGATAACGGTTATTATAATATCAGTTTTAGATTGTTTTATATCTTGAGTGTGGCGCCGTACATATTTTACGTCGCAACGTATATACAAAGTATACACGAGTATCTGATTGTATTAAAAACTACTAACTAACTAACTAATATTTCGTAATAACAACAATCAGTTATGGGCTCATCACTTTCTATAATGACTATTTCTGATAACAATGTCCTTCTCAAGTGACGTAGGTACCTACCTACTCACTAAATAATGGCCCAAGCTCTCCGTCGCCTGCGACAAGGGATGTTTACATTCCTTGCGGAGGAAAGGAGAGGCGTGAGACGGGAACCTCGTCATCATTTTCCTTATAGTATAGATCGTCGCTGATACATTTTGTACCTATTTATATATCAAATAAATAAAACCGGTAGGTGTCGGACCACGTATAGTGTAGGGGTCTGTAGTCATTTATCTTGATGCCCTGGAGTTTTTCACCACACAGCTTCCTATACAGTTAAGGGATGCTTCAGATCACCAGACTAAACCACTTTCACTGGAGCCATCATCGAAATCGCGATGAAAAGTTGTTGTTCCATAGAAAACGTCCACGGTCACTCGACCCAAATCTGGAACAGAACAGCAGATTTTTTTCGGTCCCATAGCATTTGTTCAGTTTGATAGTCCGTAGTTGGAGCACACCCTAAAGTATTCAACACATTTAAATTTACTTCCTGTATAGTCCAGTACAGTTTTCCCTCCGTAACAACAACAAAATTCTACACGGAATACCCGAAATAATTTTTAGAGTTCCACCATGACCTACTAACATATATGTGATAACAAGTTTCTAGGTCAAAAGTTCAGAAATCAAAGGGGGTCACACACATTATTTATTAAAGACTGGTGGATGAAGAAATATAATAGACTTTTATCACAACTGCACGATCTTGCACTCTTCTTCTGTCGTGTCGATGGCATGTCATTCAAAATGTTTCCAGTTCATTATTCTGTCTTTTTTTTAAATTACAGATGGGTTTGCTCTCCACCTCTTGACCTCAATCCAGTCCTCAGGACAAAGGTGGGGTCGAAGATGTAGCGAGCTTACCCAGAAGAAACCTATTCACTCGTTCTTTGAAGGAATTCTGGTTGTAAGCGTTCAGAAATACTGATGCAGGCAGGGCATTCCACTCCTTGGCTGTGCGCATTATAAAAGATGCTAAAAAGCGGTTTGTCTGCCACATGAATATCAATATAGCAATACCGTCATCGCCCATAAGCACCGTCTGCGTGCTGGTTTACGGGCAGAAGCACAAGATATAGTGCACTTAGGATCTAATTCTATCTCAGATGAAACCCTTTGAGCTGACCATGGCATGAATCTATGAGTACTTTATATTCAGAGGTAGCTACATTAAATTTCTAAATCACTATGGCCGCATGCACTTAACACCGATACCGACTACCGACCCATTCAATAATTCAACCCACAAGTAACACCTGCTCACGGTTTTGAACAAGATATTGAGTCACAAAAAGTTCTACCTCTCGTTTGAATCTGGATTTGATTTTTTTAGCATTGCACCCACAGATGTTGTTTTTTTTTTCATATCGGACAAAAATTTGTTCCATAATCTTTCTTTTCCTTTTTCCAGGTAATAATCGCGCTATTTATTTGATGCACCTTGCTATGCGGAGTCAACATACTAGCAGTACCGGTAAGTTTTAGAACAAATATTGTGCATAGTAAAGAAATTAGCAAGATCTCCTTCCTCTGCGAAACAAAATACAAAATAAGACGCACCACAGATTAATTTGTACAAAAATATCGTTAAGGTTTATATTGTCCCTTTCCCAGAATGTCCCTTTCCTAGAATATGCCTTTCCCAAAGTTCCTATTATATTAACCAGCTCGTTTTAGTGGCGAGAACCGCTTTCCACGCGTAGCTATTGATCAAGACCATAAAGATACATTAGGATATCTTGTCAAAGCATTAGCATAGCAAATGCACAGGACAATATTCCTCGAGGGGGTCACATTTCGCTAGCAGTCTCCAAACTCTCTCCAGAGTCCAGTGTGACAGGCAGTGACGCCTGCATGGTCATTTTTAGGGGAGAGATCCAGGGCCTTTGCTAGATATGAATTTAAGGAGGGACATAAGAAGCTTATTGTGATTTTAACTTTCGAGACCCTTGTAGAGCTAAAAAACACTGTATTATACAGGGTGTGTACACGCCGCAGCACCGCCCGTCGCGCGCGATCGCGTTCCGTCTACCTTATTTGCTCTAGCAAATGACGTTCCTGAGTGACAGAAAAGGATGCGGTGCTGTCAGATGAGGTTCAACCCTTTTCAACGGCTTTGACTGCCAAATGACCGACAAACAATGGAAAATCTATTGTTATTGTGACCCGCTGGCGTTCAACGTTTTAAGGTTGATAATACACCCTGTATTTAAAAACTGAACTAGCCAGCGAAGCGAACTCGAAATTGTTCGATATTGATTCATGAGGGACCGCGACCGTGCCCGAAGCCTGTCAGATAGATAATGGACTAAAATTCTGACATTGTGTGATCGATACGTTAATCAGATCCAGACGGCCGGCCCTCCCCACGTTCAAGGTCGCGGGTAAGCCGCCATTTTTACCGGCTCGTTTTATTGCGCAGTCAAACATGTCTGGCTTGCTACTTTGAGTTCAAGGAATACGTTTCTTTACTAAGTTTTCCTCCTTGTAGCTTGTTTCTTTAAAAGAACATTATGCTAATGAGATCTGGGAGAGGTCGAGGAGTAAATACAAAATAAATTCGGTAATAAGTTTAGGTTCCATCATGTCTTGAATTCTTGAAAATGGTCGTCGTCCAGGTTGACCCAAGAAGAGATGGTGGAATGACCTGTAGAGCAAGCATGCTACGCAAGACGAAAACCGACTGCTCTCAAACGGTGGAGGAAAACTTCGTGACGAAAACTGCAGAACAAGTTCCAATGCGTGTTTGAAGTATACCAATCCGCATTGGGCATCCATGGTGGACTAACGTACAGAGTACAGAGGGTAAGCATGTGCCCTGCAGTGGGATGTGTATAGGCTGATGATGATGAACATTCCAAATATTTGTATGGGCAACGATTGTGTAAAGATCGCCCTTAAAACAAGTTCTGATCCAGCAGCCTACCAGCCCTAAAATAGCCTGGAATGCAGCGAGGTGACATCGCGTCGAACGCATGGGAAAACACGCGAGCTCGCCTCAATGAAGCCTTACAACTTGTTAGACTTTGAACTGTTACGTTTCTTATACCTATGCTACTATAACGAAGATATCGACCTCCTTCACACTACTTGATCCCTGGTAAAAGTGAAACATATCTTGGGGATGCTGATGCTAACTTTCATAAAAAATCAGGCCTTGTACATCTGAGATCGATCAGGTACATAGTGGCCTCGATTCGGACTGTGTCACGACTTAACTTAACTAAATGTATTCCTGTCACTTTCTAAAATAAGATTAAGAAAAGAGACAGAAAACCAACAGCTGACTTTAGTGCTGTCAAAGTGACGTTACACGCCCAAAAACGCTTTAAATAAGATGGCGTACATTATGATTGCATCTTATTTTGGGCGTATAACGTCACTTTGACAGCACTAAAGTCAGCTGTTGGTTTTCTGTCTCTTTTCTTAATCTTATTTTAGAAAGTGACAGGAATAAATTTAGTTAAGTCGTGGCCTGGTCGTGGCACAGTCCGAATCGGTACCAATGTTTACTTTACCAAAATGACCACTTTCACCAAAAAAAAATCTTTTTCATAATGACTACCGTTTTTCACGATAATGAGGACTTTTTGGTTCAAAATTTCCAATTCCCAAATCTAAACTATTATAAAACTGTAACAGAAGTGTGTCTGTACATTGAAGATATTTACTAAAAAAAGATAACGATATGATTTTTAGATGTCCCTGATTCCAAATCACCAATTTTTAGATTTTTTCTCTGTCTGTTTGTTTGTTTGTTTGTTTGTTCGTTTGTTCGTTTGTTTATTTGTTTGTTTGTTTGGGTGTTTGTTTGTTCGAGTATCACGCAAAAACTACTGAACTGATTTTGATGAAACTTTTTTTGTTTGATAGCTTATCATCTGACTTAAAATCTGGTATATAATTTATGCGGACGAAGTCGCGGGTTAAAGCTCGTAGATTATAATTGGCTACTTGACAACTAGTCAAATCAGCTACTCTTTATCGGACGTCAAAACATGCGCTTTGTATGAAGATTTGTACTAAATATTGAGTTGTGACGTCATCAACATTTTCATTACTTTTTATAGTTTATCTTGTTATTAAAAATAGTATTCAAGCTAAAAAATCAATGAAAATGGGAGTTTAGCGTTATTTTCTAACCCTTTTTTTCTTGAGTAGATAAAAATAAAATATATTGAATGTAGTCAAATACCCAATTATAAATTAAACAAAGTTTCTATAAGTAAATGCTAGCAGTAACAAAAGTAGCATACATTATACTGTGTAAGCGTGACACCGTTTTCTAGGGTAAGGTCAAACTTCGGCAACGTGGCTTGAAAATATTTTTCCATTGGCCTACGTGATTCTCTACACGCACTTTTCTATTCCTATATCTCTCTCGCTCTGGAATTTTTTTCGTTTGTTTATTTGGGTCGATCAGCTGTTTACAAAACAGTTTGTTATTAAATGTTTCTTTCTGTATTAATACTCTGGTTTAAATCACAATGTCAAAAAATACAGAACTTTTATTTTAATTATTTATTAATAGCTGCGACTGGGTTAAAAGTTCATTTCGGAGTGTTTTTGTGGGCGTAATCTAGTTACCTATCACCACTTAGCACGTAATATAAAATCCACCTTAATCCTTCTCCACCTTGCCCTATTCCTGGAGTGCGATTTTTGAACATCACACGTTCAAACGAGTAGTAGAAAATGTCAAAATTTGTATAGATATTATGCATCTTTCTACTACTCGTTTGAACGTGTGATGTTCAAAAATCGCACTCCTGACGTCGTCTTCGGAGACATTGCACTCGATCATATCACTGTGAACTGTGTTCATCCGTCTAGTCTATAATTCTAAAACCTAACTGGGCTAAATAGACAAGATAGATAGAGATACTTGGTAACTTTCGAATTGTCCTTCTACTTATTTGTTGACCCAAGAATTTTCTGATTAATGGAGACTACTTATTTGTACAATTTAAAAAAAAACCGACCAACTTCAAGTGTGACGTTAGGTTTGGTCGAGGGTTCCGTACCAACATATTTTACTTAGATGTCCTTAGCGCGAGACAGACTTACACTTGGAAGGTTTTTGTTAGTTGTTAATTTACTTTAACTCTATAATCACACCAAGATTAACGCTTTTATGTATGACTGTTTTTAGCAAAACCAAAAAACCTTGAAAAAATTTCGTTTCTTGTATGGGGACCGCCCCATAGGGTCCCGTTTGCACCCTTTGGGTACGGCACCCTAACATTATGATGAAGTTGTTTTTTTTTCTTTTAATAAACAGTCAAATGACGTAATTACACAACTCATTAAAAAAATCCATTCTTAAAAATAATTTGAACTTTATTTGAATTTTGTCGTGTTAAACAATGGTTTTTATGCAAAATGTTTCTCGTGTGACTGGGAATTTGCTAACATACAAACAATTATAACAAAAACAGTTTGAAACACTCATACTGTCTTTGACTTAAGATCTAAAATTGTACAGAAATATACTGTTGTTAACTTTGTAACGCACTTCCTACGAAATCTTATGACATACATGACGCATGACGTCCATTCAGTCAACGTTTATTTACGTGGGAGAAATTAGAAAGTTAGCACTTGACACTTAGTAATAAAGCTTAATGTTTGTTGAACAAGCTATGTACTTAAAGTTGCTAGAGTATCTTTAGAAACATGTTCGAAAACTTTGATATCTTTTTGGTTGTCTCAGACCTCAGACATCCTCAGACTTGGGTATTTTCGAAAGGAAATGGAGGTTTCTCAATTCGAACGTATATACAGTGTGAAATTGATATCATTAGCATCCTTTTGAACTAAGAGTCTAACCATCAAACTGAACAACTTTTACTATGAGAGCGAACCGATCGGAGCAACTAAAAAATCTGCTGTCCCATACTAAACAGCAATGCCTACTCGACTCAAATGTATGCAACAGCTGATTTTTTTTTTTGCTCCGATCGGTTCGCTCCCATAGTAAAAGTTGTTCAGTTTGATGGTTAGACTATTAGTTTAAAAGGATGCCAATGATATCAATTTCACCCTGTATATATTTTTTTTTATGTTTGTTCGCGGATAACTTCGTCGTTTATGAACCGATTTTGATGATTCTTTTTTTGTTGGAAAGGAGATATCCCAAGTGTGGTACCATGATAAGGAAACCAGGATCTGATGATGGCATCCCAGAGAAATCGAGGGGAACCTTCGAAAATTGTAGTGCCGACTAGTGCGTTTGTTAATTTAAAGCACTACTATTAAATCGAATAATGAATTATCCACTGAAAATTATTGTGAAATAAACAAAATTTTAATAAAAAATTAAAACCGCCTTCAAAAAAACTAAAATTTAAAAAATAATATTGCAGCCGATGACTTTTTCGTTCGCATCATAAGAACATTAATTTGTTTAATGTTGTGTAATGTTCTTATGATGCGAACGAAAAAGTCATCGGCTGCAATATTATTTTTTAACTTTTAGTTTTTGAAGGCGGTTTTAATTTTTTGTAAAATTTTTCTTTTACCTTTTTCGTCCCGTTTTTGGGGAAAGGTTTTCCCATGCCTTTCCACAGAAGGCTAGAAAGGAAAATACATAAAAAGAAAAATTTGTTACAAATGATGGCGTTAATTAGAGATGGATGTACACACACTCAACACACCAAAATACTTCAAATAAAATCGGTTATGTGCGAGTCGGGCTACTCACGCACCGACGGTTCCGTACCACACCAGTTCAAACCACCACACAACATATTAACTTATTTAAAAAAAACTCCGGGACCTTTAGCATAAGACCTACTCACACTTGGCCGGTTTTTATAATCTTTTTATACCGTAGAGTTTGCTCTATAATCACACCAAATTTGACACTTGTATGTATTACCGTTGACGGACGGACGGACGGACGGATAACGAAGGCTTAGTAATAGGGTCCCTTTTTCACCCTTTGGGTACGGAACCCTACAAATAAAAACTGTCGTAAAATAGAACTCATTGTACTTGACATGGAAACAAACGACTTTTCACTGATAGATTGACTCTAGAAGTAAATGAGTAAACACGACAACCGTTTCTAATTAAAACCATGAAAAATAACTAATTATACTTACAAATGACTTGCAAACAGCCATGGCTGTGAGAACAGAATACTTTAATCATTTCATATTTTAATAACTCAAACTGCGGTCGCAATCTGAAGTGTATTAAAAACCGGCCAAGTGAGAGTCAGACTTGCGCACCGAGGGTCCGTTTCACCGCAAAATACAGGGTGTAAGGAAAAGTATCACTCTACCCATCAAACTGAACAACTTTTACTATGGACGCAAACCTGTCAGCACAAAAAAAATCTGCTGTCCCATACGTTTGAATCGAGTAGGTATTGCAGTTTTGTTTTGGATATTGTTTTTGTTCAGAGGTTTGCGCCCATAATAAAAGTTGTTCAGTTTGATGGGTAGAGTACACTTACACCCTGTACTGTATATTTACGCGATTTCGATCGTTGTTGATTTGTATTCTTAACGCGAGGCCGACTCGCACTTGGCCGGTTTTAATTATTTGTTGTTTACTTAATTATAAAGTTTGCACTATAATCACACCAAGACGTAAGCAAAAACAAAAAACGTTGAAAAAAAACAGTTTCTTGTGTGGTATCCCAATCTTCTACTTTTTTTTTAATTATTTGTTGTCAAATCCAACATCACCATCAGCTTATTGACGTTCTACCAAAACTAACACTGTACCAGGAAATTATAAGTTGAATACAAATACAGTAAAGAAATATCTGTGGAATACTACTTGTAACATTGAGAAAGGTTGTGCTGTTTACGGAAGGCGCATTTGACGGCCGTAGTGACCAAATGCAGAGGAGCACTCTTATGATGTCCTCATTACGTAAACATTATAAAGCCGGCCAAGTGCGAGTCGGACTCGCACACGGAGGGTTCCGTACCACAAACAACTTAGGATATTACCAAAAACTTTTATTTTCTCCGGGACCCTTAGCGCAATCCTGACACACACTTGACCGATTTTTATTTGGGGGCCCATTATTTTCAATATTTTTTATTATTTGTTAGCAAATGCGCAATAATAACGCATATTTTGTCAAAATTTCAACCGCGTAGCTATTGTAGTTCGAAAGATACAGCCCTTTATAGGTAGGACAGACAGACGGAAACCCCGAATACCCCCTTGGGTACGGATCCCTAAAAGTGAATTTGTTTACCTTTGCCAATTCGCTAACAATTCTGTGAATTCGCCGTAGTACCTCTTCATTTTTAAAACTTATTTGACTTCACTATATTTTATAAGACCGTCTCGGTGGCGCGTTGCGGAAAGCTATGGAAACTCAATCTAGAGGTCCTGAAGTGCGATTTTTGAAAATCATACGAGCGACTTGGCAGAAGAAAATGACAAAATTACTATGGAGATTATGCATCTTTCTACTGCCAAGTCGCTCGTATGATTTTCAAAAATCGCACTTTCGGTTCGAATCCGCACGGACGACATGCGGGCATGCGGGCATGCATGTCTTCATGTACCAATGAGTTTTTCTAACTTATGTACGTGTAATATACATGACTCTAACAAAAATTTAAATAAAGCTTAATATTTCGCTAACGGGGGATCCGTTAGCGAAATATTATGCTTTATTTAATCAATCGGGATAAAATGGTTTTCCTAAATCCAAAATATTTTTAGAAAACTTATCCAACGATACCATGGGAAAAACGAGAAAAAAAAATTTCATCCCCACTTCACGTGTAGGGTACCTCCCCCATAAAAAATTATGTTTTTCTAGATTTTATTTTACCACTTTGTCGTCGTGAATAATATGTATACCGGTGCCAAATTACAGCGACTTCGATAAAACAAATTCTTATGATGCGAACGAAAAAGTCATCGGCTGTAATATTATTTTTTATCTTTTAGTTTTTTTGAAGGCGGTTTTAATTTTTTGGTTGTACTTACTCATACTCATAATCGACGTTAATTTTAGTCCGAGGGTCTACCCGCACATTCGATTCGAACTTTTGCGTGAATGTTTTCGTTCCAATTTCAACTCTATTACAATGAAGTGCGGACCGAAACAGTGGCGATTTAGTGAAGATCGAAAGTGCGGGTAAGGGGGCTGGTTCCTGCGTAAGTGTGCCTAAGTCGTTGAAGCCTATTAATAATTTATCCTATTTATTTTGAGCAAAGGTTTCCGTCTGACCAGAGGTAACTACTTAATATTAATTATGACCACCAATTTTAAATGATCTCGTAAATATTACTCCCTCAAGTTCGGCTATGCAGGGTCTTAATATGCTTACGGTTTTTAAGGGATGATCGGACCATCAAACTGAACAACTTTCTCTATGGTACCAACATCGGATCATCGGAATAGCGAAAAAAAAACTGCTATTTTATATAAAACTGCCAACTGACTCGACCCAAATGTATAGGACAACATGTTGGTCCCATTAGCCTCATCGATGGTCTGAACATCCATCCCCTTAAAAAATTAACCGCTTTTAAAAACACTATACTTAACCGCATCTTTTTCGCTTCTACCCTATTTAGTCTGTATATCGATTTTCCTGTCCTAATTCTCGGCGAGTTCGCCTAGACCTGTTTGGGCGTGCCTAGATTTACGACAGTGTTCCTACGACCGCAATCCATGGTGTTGTACGATTGTATAACACGGCATGGGATATTAATGGCGCCTATTGCACGCGGAACAATCTGTTTAGCCGATTTTGTTATTAATCATAGTAGTTGGGACATTCTGGGAAATGGACATTGCGGGAAATTGACATTATGGGAAATTGAGTTTTATGGGAATTTGACATTTCGGGAAATATACATTTTGGGATCCTACCGACTGCGATCTTTATTTTTAACCATAGCCATAAGTTGTACATTCTTTTGTAAATATTATTATTTAGTAGGTTTAATTTTAGAGTGTTGGTGTTGTGTTAAGTGCATTATACTGTCTTTCGATAAAGAAAAAAATCAATATTTACCTTGTTATCCAACTGCGCCATGTCAAGGTGTGAGTGACGCGTTATTCAAAATTTCGAACCATATGTTACGGTTTAGACTGGTTTATTGTTCAGTTCAGTTACCTACAGTGACAGAAAATCTGGGAAATTGACATTTTGGAACGGTGGGGCATTTTGAGAATTGGACTTTACGATATTACCTGAAGGGAAATAAAATATACAGGATAATTTTTATAGATCACTGATAAAATTTTCAGAGGTGGTTCTGAGGATCCAAGATGGAGAAAAATATATTATGTTGTTCCATATGTAGATATGCATAGGTGGATGCCGACTATTGCCGACATGTAAACATACATATTTTTTCGTGGCTTCAATTTTGTGGAACAACAGAAACAAAGACATCTCAACATAAAGTAAAAATTGGTCCTGGATCTCTGAAACTAAGATCCTGAAAAAACCACGAAACATTTTTGAATGTTTTGGAATAAGACATGTATTCCTCGTAAGCAATGAATTTATTTATTTGACTCACAAAAGAGATGATCAAACTGTAAACGAATTAAACCTCGGTAATGCAATTTGCAGTTGCAGTTTCGTATATCAACGCAGTAAAACCTTTTATTTTCCTCTTGAAATCCAGACAGCTGGGTACATCTGGATTTAAAAAATTTCCTTTGTTTCACAAAACAAAAAAGGTCTCCGTCGGTGAACTGCTGTTTACATCAAAACCAACACCTACCCGTTCTGTTCTCACGAGACCTAATTTTTGCATGCCAACTGCAAAAGTACAGCGAATACTACTACATATTTCAGCGGTGGCCGACAATGGCACGTGGGTGGACAATCCCGCCTCCGCCCACTATAAGTCTGTCGAGACCTTTATCATTACCACTGCTCTAGTCTACTCTACTTGGTATCTCGCCTTGTATTAACATCCAATGCTGCTCTCATTTGTACTTATGTACTCCTGGTATCGTTTCAGTCAGCATTCGATTCTGATGTTAAAGACAGCGGATCTAAACGTTGACATCGATAATGAAAATTAATCTTGCAATACTGAAACACATTGCCACTTTATTGCCTGTCTGTGTCCGGTCTTTATTTTTGCGTGTCCTTCATTTGCGTTTGTAATTTCGTCTTTTGCTGTTCTCGGTCATATCAGTCCTAGCATGAGATGTGCATCCATCTTTGTTACTTTACAATATGCCGAAAAGAGGGCGCATGAAGTTTTACTCGTTTTGTCGCTTGTCGAGAGAACCCTAATAACATCAATCTAATAAAGTACACTAACGTGTTATACACAATCGAAATTAATTAAATTGTTTCCACGTAACGTATAATTTACTTGGCTCAGTCCAATGCTTTAGTTAACATTTGCATTTTCAGCAAAAACACGGTTACCTTCACAAAGAATTTTGAATTTTTCTTTCGACGTCCTCCTTATTATACATATTTCATTCAAACGAGTCGGCAACGAATTAAACTTGGCATTTGCATAAAATTGCATTTTATCGGTTTATTTATTGGCCTTCGGCAATGTAAGCGGAAAGCAATATGGTTTTCGCAATGGTATTGCTATTGCTACCGTCCATTATTCTGTCACCATAGCGACGGCTGGTGGCCAGGCCACGTGTAGCAAGCTGTGCCGTGTACTTCCCTCCATAAAACCGATAACAGAACACGATTTGCCATAGAAACTAAACGAATTAAAAATGTATTATAGTTATCCTTATTTTAATAACCACTTTTTAATGATTCCTGAAGTCCATAAATTATCATGTTTTTTTCGTTCTCCAAATAAATACTTCCATTTCTAAGTTTTTTAGTTAAACATTGATATCAGTAAGAATGCCAGTTCTTCTATGTCTTGAACATTTGTGTCTTTCTCGTCATGATCATGATTGTATTATTATTGATTTATTTACCAACTTTATTCTATTTTGTACTGTACTCTTTGAAAAAACATAAGGTTTAAAGCACTTTCTTTTACTGAAATGTTTTGCATTGCAACTCTTATCAACGTAACAAATTGTATTTAACATTCCATTGTGAAACTTTCAAATTATCAGAAGAAAATTCTTATCAAGTTAGTCAGTTGAATCAAGGATTGTACTGGCCGTGAACTCATGGAATTTCTCAGTAATGTTACGTTTCTTATCAGCGAAAATGGTAATCTTTCTTTTGTTTGAAATGCAATATATGTATATAATATAGTACAGTAAAGAGTATTTGATAAGAAAGTGTTATTAGAGAACATATGAAACTTACAAGGTAAATTAGAGGAATGACCCAAAAAGCCGCCCACGTACCGATACGAATAAACTGATTTTTGTGTATCGTAAGGGCGATACTACAACCACAGCAGAGGGTCTACCCGCACATTCGATTCGAACTTTTGCGTGAATGTTTTCGTTCTAATTTCAACTCTATTACAATGAAGTGCGGACCGAAACAGTGGCGATATAGTGAAGATCGAAAGTGCGGGTAAGGGGGCAGATACCCAGACCAAATCAATTGTTAAATTTTGGCAGGATCGTAATCCAAGGTGTCGATCAAAGTCTCCTCCAATGGGACATAGGCTTTTTGGTTTGTTAAGTTTGAGCAACATATCTACTGTAATTTCTAAAAGTGGAAACTGTTTTGGCTAATTCGTTAATTAAGTTTTGTAATCCAAGTGTAAATATAAACGCTGTATGTTTCTCTAATGCAATAAAATAAAATAAAAATAAAATAGGCGTGAGCGTGAGTTTGACTATGTATTTCCTACGAACCCAGTCCAAATCAATTATACAATTTTTTCAGAATCTTGGGTACCATATGTCGATCAGAGTGTCCTCCAATAGGACATTATACATCAGTTTGAGTATGCATTTTGTACCAACGGAAATTAGATAAAAAAAAATATTATAAGGTTGTCTGTACATGTGAAATTGTCTGCGAAACCTTATGAAACTTGTAGATGTCTTTTTCAAGACAATTCCAGTAACACTTAACTTTTAGACATCATCATCAAGCATCCCAACATAAATTATTTGGTCCCAGAGGTAATATTTCTTAGATCTCATAATAACATGCACCTTCTGTTTATTTTATGCTCCTCATGTGGGTGTGTAATGCGGTCATCAATGTTGTCATCTTCAATAAATAAAACACATCGTCTATGATGGACAGTAGCTGCTTTACACAAAATGTGCTCATCAAAATCATCGTCATTTGAAATGTCTTCCACATAATTGTTATTAGTGTATTTCGAAATACCTTTTCTTGAAGCTGTCGTAGTTCTTTATAAATAATCAAACGAACATCATAATTGTTATCTACCTGCTCCGTTGACATCATTATTGACAAAACATTCGCATTCAAGTTTCGTTTTCAAAAAGAAACAATGGCATCAACTGTTGCTAACAATAAGGCATTACATCCTTTAGTACTTCAAGTTGTTGTATCCGGACCGGACAATGCAAGAACATACACCTGTTTTTGCAAACAGTCGAAGTGTAAAAATCCTTAACTAATCATCAATAAAAACTGCCACAGCCTTGACTGAAGGAACTTGTAAACGACTGGCATCCCACGGATAATTGCAATCCGACAACAGTGCGAAGCTCGAAGATTGGAGGCTGACCGGTCGTGACTTGCGAGTCGCGAGTCGCGACCGAAGCGGCTGATTGCTTGGGGTTTTTACGAAGGGCCTTGTGGGGCTGGCTCGGGGCGCCAGACATGTGATGAGTACGAGTACGCACGCGCCCGCTGACGTTGCACAATTCACGTCGGGCCTCTCTAGTAGAGGAGCAGAGACGCGGTTCAGACGCCACCCGACCCCCCTCGCCGGTACTCCCCGGCCCCCACGCCGCTCCCCTTGTCGCGCGCCTCCAGTTGCCTCGCAGCTGCCGCGCGCGCCCGTCGCATATTCTATGCGACTCCGCTATCCCTCCAACATAATATGGATATACAGCACATCCGCGCTCTTATCAATATCCAGTTCTCGTATTTGTGGTTTTGCGAAGTCTCCGACAAGTATAAATGGATTATATTGTAAAGTGCAGCAAGAAACATCTAGTTCTGTAAGGTCCGCATTGGAATTTCTAGTATGGCAGACCGTGGTGCGCCGACGTGTTAGGCACATGGCTTCGTAATAATATGGTGCCGGTGGGATTTACGTCCGATAATATATCTGTTGGTGCTATTGTAAAGCGATAGTGTAAATATTGTGGCGATGGATGTGTCATCAGTGGGTATTCCACGATAATGAATGGCAGAAGTATACGTGCGGCGATACCGCGCACTCGTGGCATCCACGTTACATTATGGCGGGTTTTCGCTTTTCAACGACATCGTACGGGCAAGGATTCTTAATTCATCATTTACATTGCAAATAGTTGGCTTTATAATGTTGTATATCTAAACATCTTAATGTTTTATAAATTATAACAAACATTGCTCCGTCATCTGATAGTAATAATACCTACTTATCTATAAAATAAAGTGATAATATTTGATGACGTTGACGTCCTCTATTGCTTATCACGAGTTTAAATCAATTGTTGATTAGAAACCAATGTTTTAATTCGTCGGGCGTTAAGAACAGCCGTTATTGCTTTGTTCTAAGCACGATTTCGACCGAGGCCACCGGCTTAACAAAACGTTGGCTAATCACTACGCACCACTGAATGAATTGTTTGCCTCAACACTCAACAGCCCTGAGCAAAGTCCAACCAACTTCTCCAGCCAATAGACATTGAATAGGTGCATGTGTTTGTTTTCAATCAATCAGGTTTTTGACTTGTCTCAATTCTTACACTTTAAAGAATTCATTATTCTCGCCATGTACGTTCATCCTTTGCGAATCATCCTTTTGTTGCATTTTTAAAAGAATTTGTAAAGTTCTGCCGCCATTCTGCAGTATTCTTGGATGTGTGCATCTACGGTACATGTGTGCGCTATAGTGCATCGTGTCTGCGACATGCCATATGCCATAGTACTACAGCAGGGCCACCGTAGGCGTGGCCGGATACATTCTCACACTTCTTACTTCCTGGTACTTGTCACATGGAGAAATCTAGTTTCCAATTAGAATTCTGTCCTGATTGGATGTTTCAGTTGTCTCGTTAGAATATTTAAGTTGGTTTTCTGTTATCCTATTACTTCTGTAGAGTTTTATTAAAATTATATTGTAAAAGTTAATTCGCGGTTCGTTAACCCGTCATAACATTAATATACTAATTTAATTACTGAGCGGTGTCATGCAGTAGCAATTAGAATAAATTAAGGTGCTTCATATTCATACGTTACATTTCTGTCTCTCATCCGTTGCATGTCATCACTTATGATCCTGATCCTATGATATGAAACACAAATAGATTGGATTAAATTCCAGGTTTGTAGAAGTGGTTTGCCTTTGGCTTCCTCATTTCACACTGGTTATATCCTCATACATGTATTAGTCCTCTATGTGCCACAAAATTATGTCTTTGTATGACACTTCGGCAAATGCGGTCTTATAAATGTATATTTCATTCGGCATTCTATCTTTTTTCGTGCCTTCTTTTTCTGTCATCTCCGGCAATCGGCTAATGCTAGTACCAACCCATACATTAACAGTGGCTTTATTATCATTTATCAATTTCTGCAAAATGAATCTAAAATTCTCCTCAACCTTAAGCGATTACCTTATTAATACATACTCTTTTAAAAGACAAAAATGTTACTTGACAAACCAGTTATCTAACATGATTACCATTTTAATGTTATCGAAATGTTATGTTTATTTTTAATTGTAACTTGTTCTGCTGATTTAAAGTCACCGCAAGTTTTGTCACACTCAATAATAAATTATTCGCAATATAAATAGAATAAATTATTTAATATGTCGACCACTTCATTGCATACTTGGCAACAATACAAATACTTTTCAGGTGCAACCTACTTAGTAATTTAATTACTAATGTTCCTATACCCAAAAGAGTCTCATGGTCATGATGTATCGCGAACTTGTTCAAACCCCTCCAACTGTCTGTAATTAACACAAGAAAGCAATAAACTATTCAAAACAAAAAAAAATAAAAAAACTATCTTGATTGATCATCATCATTTTATTTAAGAGCTACGCTTTTTTGATTCCGCCAAAGGAAAGAAAAATCGTTTGGAATATTTAAACCTACAACTGCATATTGGTGCTGTAGTAAGGTTTCCGACCCCGATGGGAATATGGGCATATTTTATGTATGTATGAGTATTTAAATTCCATAGTCTCTTTACTTTCTTCTTGGAAAGGTTATGCAACGGGAGTCTGCCACGTGGCATGAAAGTGAGTTGTGCGCATGCCCCTACGATGGATCTATGACATTGCTCTACTTTTTACCTATAACCTCTAAAATTTGAGACTTTTCCTTAGCTGTTGATGTTAATTCAAAATGTCGCTTGATTCTTACAGCCATTTTTTAAAATCCAACTTTAGGGAAATTTCTAAGAGTGCTGCTCTTTGCGGATAAGACCGAGATTCATATTGAAGTAAATGGAGATCAGTAACTGACTGCCGGGGTTGTTGTGTAAGAACGATAAACGATTCAAATTTTCGCAAACAATTTTATGAAAGTAATAGGTATACACGGCAAAATTTTGGCACGTCTGCACTGACCTATGAACCGTTGAAATAACATTTATATTTTAGTTGGTACTTCCCGAAACATCACATCCAGGCTTCCATTAGGATGCACATTTATGCACGGTCTTGATTCCTAAACCCTGGTTAAGAAGTGGACTAGCTAAAATAAAATAACACACATTATAAATACGTTACTAATTCTGGTCTCCCATTGGAGTAGGCAGAGCAAACAAATTGCCACCTGCGATCCCAATACACCTTTTTCGGCGTCATCATTCATTACTTCATTAGTCAACTCAAGCATGCTCGCCGGTTTCGGGCACATTTTGACCCGACCGACGTCTTGAGTAAGTCACAAATTTGGTCAAAGTACATACGCCTAGGTAGTCCCCTTTCGGTACTTCCACTTTAGTGCCTTATCAATCTTCACACCTTCCTCTCCTTAATGTGATGAAATAGAACCAAATCAAATTATAGCAAGTTATAAACCACGTGGATAAGAAATCCAATGCGCATGTCCACACGTCGTCTCAGCTGTGATCGGAGAAAATCGTTACCAACACGACCAAGGCTACAGTTTTCATTTCAAGTGCCACTGTACAATATTAATGTTATTCAAATTAAATGGCTGAATGATCGTAACAAGTTTGTGTTTACAAAAATAAATATACATAATGATAACGACAGAACAAAATTTGCGAAATAAATGTCGAGAATTTCATGGTAGATTTACTTCAAACATAATGTGTTTACTTATTTTGTTTTAAACAGTTTTTTATAGGCAAAACGTCTAATTTATGCGATCATACCCTTGATCTATCAAAATTGCCGCTGCTCGTTTATCTTTTGTCAATTATTGATTATTTAGGAATTTCCGGTTTCGAATAGCATCAACCCAGTCGGGTGTCGTAAGAGGAGACTAATTTCTTCAGGTATCATGCACATCTTTGACTTCCATACCGTGTGGCTGCCGGTTATAGCCACTGCATCTGATCGTATTCGTCTCCCGTTCCATTAGACAAAGGAGAGTAAGGACGAGAGAGTGCATCTGTGTTTAGCGCGTACATTTATGCACTTTAAAGTATCCTGCGTACCTGAATGATTTTCTATAAAGATTAGTAGCCGCTGTAATCGATAAAGAATCCATCATCATTTGGGAATTTGGACTTTAAATTACTATTAAAAAATATTGTATGGTATCTCCTACGATCATCGTTACTGATGTCTTCTAATCGCCCATTACTATAACCTTGGTTCCTTCGTTATTTTATAATCATAAGACTTAATTTCCTTCATGAACTAATGTATTTAGCCTGCTTAAAATTAAAACTTAATCTGTCTCAAGGATTGCGCAGAATAACCACCTTATTATTATTTCAGATTCGTTTAAAATGCATTTAGTTCCTATAATTAACCGTTTAGGTTTCGTTCTTTATAGAACTAGATAGATTAGATTAGATAGATAGATAGATTGGATTATTATTAATAATTACGGTACGGTCAGATCCAATGATATTATACCAAAATGAAGCTGATCATTTAGTTACTATCGCGCGTAATGTGAATTCTTGAAAAAGACCCAATTGGGTAATTCCTTCAATAGTCTTCGTCAACTGCACTAAAAAAAACGTAAACTGCAGTGCCTACTCTACTCAAATGTATGCAACAGCTGATTTTATTTGTCCTCCAATCGGTTTGCTCCCATAAGAAAAGTTGTTCAGCTTGATGGATAGAATCTTAGTTTAAAAGGATGATTTCACCCTGTAGTTCTATCAAATGAAATAAATAAATATGTTTCTATCCATAGGTTATACATATTTCATATGATTTATATTCATCATTTTGAGATATTTCAAGTTAAAATTTTTACTTGAAATGTCCTAAAAACTATGATGATTTCCTTGGTCTTACCTTCAGTGTTTCGCCTCGAGAATTCTAAATATTATGATAGTTTTAAAGTAAATATTTCGTTAGTATCATATCAACTACATGATTAGATTGCGAAATTGTAATACTTAACAGTTTAGGTAGCCAAGCCCATTTTCGCTCCAGTTACAAGATTCTAGATAATCCGTCTTTGATAACATAATTAGATTTCAATTGACAGTCTTGATAATAAACTTATTTTTAAATCCCTGATGACAAAAGTATTTGAATTCAAATTCCTCCACTTTTATTAAACGTCCATTTCCATTTCATTAATGTACGGTGGAATGTTCAGAATCTGGGTTTCAACATTAAGTACGATTTTTTAATCATCAAAGTTAGATTAAAATTCTTCGAAAATTAACTTTTCTCTTAATTTGATTCAAGTAGAATCGCTTCAAAAACCGCATTACCTATAATTATGTCTTCAATGAATCACAAAGTTCATCATTATCAATGATCGTCGTATATAGGTCGCGGTCGACACGCGGGTTTCGCGTGCTTTCCTATCGCAATACCACTAACAATTCTTACCTTCAGAATTTTTCCCCTTTTTATTAATTAAAATGTTCAATGAAACGAACCTTTCATAACATCTTATGCACCTAAAGCTGTTACAATAGAACTGGAAATTGCATAAAGCAAAGACATAGCGTGCGATAGATACCTGTTACATAATTGAGCTGCATAAACAAAGGTATATTATTGACCAAACATCACTGCCAAGTTATGTATTGGGCGGTATTCGACAACGAATTCCATGCGACTTTTCCAAGTTTAAGATTATATTTCCGTCTTTTCACTTGTGATCTGTGTTCGTGCCAAAACTACTTTCACCCGCCATGCATTCGTTACTATTACAATAAATCTTCTTACCGTTTGATATAAATCAATACTGGTCATGACCATAGTACGTGGGATAGCGGTACACGGGACCGAATGAGATATTTCGTGATTTACGTTTCCATTACTGCGTTTGTTTGACGTTTGAATCGATTTATGGGTAACATTTCGACCTTTAGTTCCGATTTGCAGACTCCGTTCAAAAGAACGGTATACTGAGGGACTTAATAATGGAGGCAAATAACGTGCCATAAATATTATAGCACAAGCACACCAAAAACATTTTATAATTTGATAATGAACAACTTCTAGTATACGAAAAAGAGCTTTTAGATTCCAATTCAAAGTTATCTACTATCTGAGATTTGCATCAAAAACTTATTGTGTCGAGTCGATTGCGTGATATCTTTCTGTTAGGACCGAAAGAGATGGATATAAAGTACAGAGATTTTATTTAGGTAACAAATGTCCAAAAGTAGCAAATCACCAATTTTGGAACGTCGTATTCTCATTCACCTCAGTATGTATATTGACATTTACAGAGTTTTGGACCAAAATACTTACCGCTTACTGCCACATAAAGTTCTGCTCAAAATAGTTACTACAGCTGTCATCATTCATACTGGGAAAACTAAGGTTATAACTAGATTTTTACTTTTTTGCGGCTAGCCTAAAGTCCAAGGGCTTCACCACAAAAATATATTCATCTAGTATGTACTTTTTACCCGACTGCGCAGGAGGGTAATGTTTTTCTGTCTATACAATTAATTCTTTTTTTTTGTGGTTAAGAACGTCCACAATGTTTTTTCCAAGTTTATCATTATCAGCTGTTTAGGCGAATGCGACCTTTAACGGTCATATCTGGACGACCTTGCCGGCAGTGACTGTCCACTTCACGTCCGCCTCTATCACAGCCGCCAGCATTTAGTGACATTTAGGATTATCCATCAACATCAACCACTCACTTTCACAGTTGTTTAATGAGCGAGTAATCATTTTGCACCGCGGAAATGCTTACCTCTAACGCGGAAGACGCCGTGCATGCAGATAACTCATCTGCATTCATGTTTACGTAATTAAACTCTTTTGTATTTATTCTTGTTCTAAGATATACATCTTCTTTGTCGTCTTTCAGTTTGCGTTTTCCTGCAGCTGAATCGCTTGACGGAACGGGCTCATTTAGAAATTAAAATACAACCGTATCGTCATTTATCTCTCATTGTTGTCCAGGCTTCCTTTCGTTTTGTTTTCATACATTGTACTGACGTTTCCGTTGATTACAGCTCTCGCTATATTAGTTAATAGTGTTGTTTAGTTTTAGTAGAGTTGTACGATGAAGCGTGTGTTTACTGCAATCGTCAGTGCAGTGATGCAGTCAGGTTACAAGCGAAGGTCAGGGTCGAACCGGCGCCTGAATGCGAGTCTCTCATGTGACTTGTTTGTATGCGAACGTGTGCGCTCGCGATTGGTCGGTTTTCGCGCCGCCATCGCCATCCGATGTTGATGCCTCTACTACAGGTTTTATACCTACTTGTTGCTTACGTTTACTATTATACGCTTGAAAGGGCTATTTAAAGATTTTACTACGCTGCAATTTAATAGTAGTATTCTATATTTTTTTGATAAATGGGGAAATACACAGATGCATTAAGAATCAAGTCGTTCGATGCAGTTTGTGTTTATATTCCCTTTTATAAATAGATTCAATCGGTGTCTACTTCCTTGTTGTTATTTATACCGTACCTATCTTAATTATTGCAAAACCTTGTTTATTTTAAAATTGACTTGAACGTTAATTTGCTACAAGCTCGAATTATTCAGTTTCCTTGTAATCTTGAGTCGTGACCTTAAAGATGGTCTCTCTCGTATTGAATAAAGTATTCTCATGCAAATAATGCTGTTCTCCATACAGTTGAGAAGTGACAAGTGCTTTTTGTGAGCAAGGTCGATTGTTTCCGGAAAAGCGGCCTTGCTCCATTAACAGTCACTGTTATTTATGATCTCCTAGTAATGTCAGTCTAATTATGGCCATGTTCGAAGTTGCGAGTAATTTTTATCTTTAAAGCTTTGGCAATATTCTCGGTATAGTACCTAAATGTTGTTTGATCTTATTACCCAGACTAATTGTTCTATGTTGTTTTCCGTAACTATATTTATTACCTATTTATGTATTCCTCTTGCTTATATCAAAGCTGTTATCCACTAAGTAATTTTCCTTCTCAGTGATGTCAAAGCCAGATATCAACTGATTAAATTAATAGGGTGCTGTCATTGCAAATTGTTACTTGCAAATCTGAAGAGAAACTGGGGTTTATTAAATTATGAAACATTTATCGTGCCGTCTTAATATCATTACGGTCTAAACTAAATTGATGTCGTAAAGGAAAGCACAAACTTGCACTTTGCAACTTTGCTTCTAGTATAACTTTCCTGATGCTCGTTGATGATGTTTACTTTCAGTTCCACTGTTAGATCCTTATTGTATTGAATTTTTAGTCTTATTATTCTCTCAAATGCAATGTGTGGCTGTGTCTTATGGTCGTATTTTCCTCAGTGTCCCCTTGAGTATATTAAGATGAATCTCTCTCTTCCGCTTCCAATTTATCACAGCGTCTTTCACGTCCAACTATATTGGAATTGCAGAAGCTGGCGCATAGGAATTCCTTTATTATAAAAGCGTTCCACAGAGTACGCGAATTGCTTCCTTGACTACCAGGAGATCATGACCATAGAATTGGTCTAGTAATTTTCTAATGTTCAATAAAGCATAGATAACGATTTTACGGTTGACAAGGAACGCTTAAGACGAGATTTCTCGCCTCGGGCGGCAAGGAAATTGTAAATAATGGAACTGTATTGAATTGATAGGATCTAAATGTCGCCCTGCGGAATAATAATGAAAATCGACGTTATGGTCCCTTGGATAAGTGGAGATAAATCTTGTAATCTGGTTCCACTTCATGATTTCTAACTGCTTGATTTGGTTCTATACTTACAAAGATATCTTCTACGCGCACCTTTCATATTTCAGTGTATCTTTAGTTTTCAATGAGGCGTTTTCATTGCATTCGACACTGAATGCATGGTGCTAATATGTCAAAAACGTAGAGTGTGAACCTAAAAAATTTATAATTCATTAATATGAATTTGATTGTAAAATACAATGTAAAATGCATACGTATTCCGTTTAAGAACAACACTAAGATTTTCGGTGTTATTGCGTAAATAGATAATGAATTTATTGGTAATGAGCAGTTCATCTATTGGCAACACCATAAATTCATTCTTAACCTTCAAATTGACAGGTTTCTTTATCAATTGTACTAACGCCATCTGCTGATTTTTATTAAAAAGGCCTCTTGATAGTTTGGTATTCGCAATGTTTGCTTCATAGTCTTCATACCTTGGTCAATCACGATCCAAGACGCCTATAAACATGGGTAGTTTATTTTTATTAATACTTTTCAAGCGTTTACAATTTATTCTGGAATGTGTTATGCTGGTTACTGAACCTCAGTTATCATTCTGAGGTGGATATTTATGGACGATTACTATTAATATTATGCTAATAATGTAATGTATGTAATAAAAATTACAATGTATGCCACAATGTGGCCACAATAAATAATGTATTTATTGGTATACTTGGATATGAAAATTGCCTTGTGTTTATAGCTTATAGCTCATTTAACCGAAGATGCCTTTCTTCGTGTATCTCTAAGTATCGATTATAATGTCTCTGTTGGTACATTATTATCCTCAATTGCTTAGCAATTATGATCAAAGTCAAGTCTCACACGTAAACACAACTCAAGGATGTTTACATTTTTTTCATCGTCTCGTTCTACGTCAGTAAAAAGGTTTTGTTTGTCGTTCGCTCAGCTGATTTGAACAAAGTTGACAGTTGTGTGTAATTTAATACACTACTCTACCATTATGTGAATACTTTTTGCACAATTACAGCCTTTTGTTTGTACAGTTGAGTAAAGTGGGAACGGTATCTTAGGTTGCTAATGTATTCTTTTTTGCTATGACGGTGAAGGCGGTCTGAATAATTACTGGGCTATTAATCTGAAAGTTTGTATGAGCGTTATTCGATCAACTGAAAACAGATCAATCGGTTTCGGTTACTTGTAGTAAAGGTATTTTATTTACATTGTCTCCTGTTGTCTTCTTATCGTGTGGGCAGAGCCCTGGTGTCAGAGTTTTTTCACACCGCCTTACGGCCTCTGACGTGGTTTTTATGTAACGACTACTACCACCAGAGATAGTAGCCGGGACCAACGGCTTAGCGTGCCATCCGAAGCACGGAATCATTTTTCTTTTCGGACAATCAGGTGATTCAGCCTGCAATGTCCTAACCAACTGGGGAAAAGCGCACAAAGTGACATATCACTAGGTGTCCCCCGTGGGAATCGAACCCACGACCTCCGTGGCGAGAGCAAAAGCTCCTAACCATTAGACCACGGAGGCAGTAGCTAATAAAGAGGGTACATGAACCCTGTTAGGCACACCAACATTGGAAAGAATCCGAATTAGTTACTCATTCATTACATTAGTTCTTTTTTTTAACAGTAAAAACTTTTTATTATAAAGAAAATGTCACAATAAATCTAAAACATCCTAAAACTAAAATATCCTAAAACTAAAACATCCTAAAACTAAAATATACTAAAACTAAAATATCCTAAAACTAAAATATAACTAGATAAAAAGAAAAAGATTATGTTTGAGGGTCGCTTCTGGACATACCTGGACCAAAAGTGCACATTATGCTGGCGGCGTTTCCCCGTTGCACCGCTAAGGACACTTGTTGGACCAGGTATGAACCAGAGCGGGGGTCGCACCCTTTCTCTCTTAGGCGACGTCCCAGGTCCCTAAAGAAAACTTTGGCTTCAGATCCCCATGGCCCTGCTGTTTCTACGGCGACAGGCACGAACAGGTAGCTCTGCTCCAGCACCGAATATCTGTCGTGTTTCAGTCTTGCCGCTGCTTCGGCTGCTGACCCGGCCACGCGCATTGTGCCGTTTAAATGCGACACCGCGAATGTACAGACACAGGTTGCGTCCCACAGTAAGCAGCGACCCTTTTGCCATGGCACCAAAGTTAATCCATCCGGCCTCTTTCCATCTGTTCTACTCAGACCTAATGGTTCCTTAATACAGGGTACGTTTGCAGAGACTAATGCACGACGGATAATTTCGTTGAGTTCGTGGTGTCGTGGATTCCTTCCAGCGCTTTTCACGCAACTCAATCCGTGATGTCCGTTTGCCTCCACCCAAGCACCGCAAGCACAAAGGTGTGGATTACATACGTTGCAGCCGAGCCTGAGAGCAACTCCCATCCTCAGGGAGTCGTTGTCCAAGAGGGTCCCTAGGTGAGGTGAAGGTAGCGCGTGCAACCATGCTCCCGATTCTGGTGTAGATGCAGCCTTCAAACGGGCCAAATCGGGACCTGAGGCACTGCTCAGGAGTTCATGCAGGACCACGCTACAATGGATGTCATCCCACTCCCTTTGGACTATGGACTCAACTGGCGCCGTTTGATTGGGGCATAATCTTGACCAAGCCTCCAACGCCTCAGCCGCAAATGGAATAACTACGCTGGTACCGTTAATAGGGAGTATCCGAGTTACCAGGTTTGTCACGCCATTTACAGATGCCAAAAAAGCTGACAGACTCAAATCTTGCATTTTGCGCACCCCGATACCCCCGTGACGGATGGGGAGTGTCGCCTGACGCCAATTGCTATCATTTAAAGTGACGTTTAAGAGGCTCTCCAAAATTGCTTTCAGAGAATCATCGAGGCGGCTGACTTCACTTGGATAGCGCCAGGTTGGGGTCGTCCTTAATGTGTATGTCCATCTTGGCATGGCAAAACAATTCCTAAGCAAGACCAGTGCTACATGGGCTGATAACTGCTTCAAATGAACCTGTAGAGACGTAAGGGTTTCGTTCTTTGCCCTTAAAACTGATGTCACCGCTTCCGGGTAAATGGGTGAGCCGAGAAGTGTAAAATTGTTTTCTGTTACTGGTTTCAGCCCTGGCAGTTCCGCTTCAAAGCAGGGAAAGGATGGTAAAGCTCCCTGACCGCAGGAGAAAAACTCGCACTTATTGCAGTTGACCTCCAGGCCTATCTCTCTCAGTCTTGGGAGCAACAAACGAATATCCCTGAGCACGACTTCCGGATCTCCACCAATTGTGCCGTCATCCAGGTACCACACGTTTAGGGGGGATTCTAGCGTTGATACTATGTCGTGTATAGCTAAGCTAAACACCAAAGGACCCAAAGGATCACCCTGCTGAGCTCCAACCTGTGAGGAAATTACTTCAGTATTGTAGTAAAGGTTGCTGGGTTTAGAGTAGCACTGGTGCAAAAAAGGATAAATACTAGGGATACGCTCCCTAACCTTTGACAAGATCGAGTCCCTCTCTACGCTATTGAACGCATTTTTTAGGTCCAATTTGATGATCACCGCGTCCCTATTGCGCTCATCAAGTGCGAAGGTACGGGTGGCATGTATTGCGGCTTCACACCCAAGTGCCGTCCCAAACCCGAGCTGGTGAGGCTGTAGGTAATTTGAGGCCTCCTCTTTGACGGCGTAACAGCTGAGCTTTCCTACCAGCCGGCGGATGGTATTACCAACCGCGATGGGTCTTATGCTGCCGTCTTTTTTATTGAGAGCGCAAAGGGTGGCCCCATAGAGATAAGGGCATACCTGAGGATTCAACATTCCACTCAGCAAGAAGTTGCATAAGTTGGAAAGGGATTGCAGTAATCTACGTCCATTATCCCCAGCAGTAGTCGAAGTTAGCTCTTTTAGATGTGCAGGGCGGATCCCATCCAAGCCAGAAGCCGATCCATTATAAAAGGAGCCGATTGCCCTAGCGACGTCCGAGGCCGTCACCGATAGGAATGGGTCATTTTTGGTAGGGTCGGGTGGAAATGACATGGACCGCGAAGGAGTTGGGTGCTTTGCATGCAAAGAATTTAAGGTATCCACATTGTTTGGTGCTATAGCACAATCAGATGTCAAAAGGCGAACGGCGCCTCTCAAATCACCGTCATGTACCTTTGACTCCAGTGCCCTATAAAGATTGTATGACCTCTGCAGCCGGTTTGGCTCGGAAAAGTACGCGGTGTCGATATTTTCCTTTACTTTGGATGTGAGGGAGCGCTGGTCGCGTCGGTCTGGGACCCTCAATGCCGTGAAGGCAAAGGACATTAGGAGTCCCCAATCTCGAGCCTCGTTTGATTGCAGGCACTTGTCGATGAGACTAGTGAGCTTGCCTGCCGCTAAACTTCTCGCGCCCTTAGGGATGTGCCTAAGGACACCTACATTGTTCCTAAGTAGATGTAGGTTTTCCAGGCTTAGGTCCGGCGGTGCTTGAGCTGGAGTGCTCATCGCCACATCCGTATTCGCATGCTGGGACGAAACTTCTCTGTGCATGCGACCGATATGTATGTTTAAGCCATGAGGAACGACGAACCGGCGTGAAGAACCTGGGCAGTGTGGACAGAGAGCCCTATTTAAACTGTTCATTGCTGATGAACGGAAAAAGAAAATAAGGGATATAGTAAACCTAATTTAAAAAAAATAAGTAGTTATAGGAATTATATCTATGAGTAGGGTGCGAATTACAGGATTTAATATAGGTAGAAAGAGTTATAGTAATAGTAAGGTTAAGCTAGGATTAATTAAGGTACTAATAGAAAATTAACCAAGGAACAACCAGAGTAGGTACTTATCTAGTAAGTAGGTAATAATATGTACGTAATTAATATAATAATATAAACTGTTAAGTACAAAAATTTAAATTCACCGTTATTAAAAACAAAGTTTGCCTTTCAAGGCTAAGAACGTTTTATTGTCCTACACTTGTGGTGATGACACTTTTTACAGCACTATATGGCGGATGGTCCTGGCACGTTCGAACGGGGCTCTCGAAATCGCTTGAACTCTCTGTCGTGTGTCCAACGGGAATGAAAATGGGCACAGGCAGGTGTTATATTGGCTGCATGATGTAGGGTGCGCCAAGGAGCTCCTTATGGCAAATGACGAACGCGACGAGCGCATGTTTCTCAGCCAGGGCTTTGGACTCTGGTCGCTGCGCTGAGGCGACGGGTCCATCTCTGCTCCCAAATTGCACCACCTATTCTGAGCACTGATCACGAGGTCCGACTTGAGCGCGGCTGTGGTAGGTACTCGGGCACCACTGCACAATATTTATCCGAAGCCCGCCACGATGTTATTGGTTATTAATAACTATGATAGATTATAATTATTTAATTTTATTTGAATTTTTATTAAAATTTTCGACGGCTGTCACCTTTGACATTTTTTGATTTTGATTTGATTTACATTAGTTCAGTATAATATGTATAGCTGTCAATTGATTCTGCCAGGAAATGTCCCATTATCAAGTATTAGTTAACAAATATGTTGTACATTTTTGAAAATGGCATAATTTGTATCAGCAGCAACGTTGTGTGTTTTTTTGCCCAACCATCAACGCCATCTGTCAAAATGCTAACTAACATCTCGAACTTCTTTTTTTTCCTGACTGTCAGTAAATCCCCAATTGTTGATACTTTGTATGTTTCTGAATACCTATTTCACGCTAGTGAGTTTAGTGTTTCGAAATAACGAAATCGTGTGCAGTCACGCCGATTACGGTTCGGACCGTTTAATGAAAGGTCCAATCAATTTGCTCATCCATCAGAGGTGTTTGTGAATGATTCGGAAGGTCAAACAACGTCGGCACTGCACACACAACTGTGCTTCGACACTGTGTCGAAAGTGTATGCAAGCAGAAAGATATGGGACCAACAATGAGAATGCCACAAAATATTAATTCTTCATGTAAATCGCAATCGTATGCATCGCTTTAGTTCTCTACCCTTCTCACGTTTCTTTTTAACATTTTTTGAGACAAATTGTCCATTGTGTGAAATTTGCACTTCAGAAACGAATTTTGTGAGGTTTTAGCATTGAAGTTTTTATTGCATATTTAAAAAAAATCTCTTATTCTTTTATGTCTCTTCTTTTTAGAGTTCCGTACCCAAAGGGTAAAAACCCTATTACTAAGCCTACATTGTCCGTCCGCCTGTCCGTCCGTCCGTCCGTCCGTCTGTCCTACCTATTTAGGGCTATAACTTTTGAACCGTTATAGCTAGATAGTTGAAATTTTCTCAGATTATGCGTTATTGCGGCGGATTTGTTAACAAATAATAAAAATGTCAAAAAGTTAAAAATTAAGGTGGGTTCTCAACAAGAAACTAGTTTTTATCAACGTTTTTCTTCACGCTCTATCGTAAAAACGGTAATACATACAAGCGTCAAACTTAGTGTGATTATAGAACATACTCTACAGAATAACAACAAATACTAAAAACTAAAGGTCCCGGACAAAAAATGTTTTTTTTTCTAATTTAATAATGTTGTGTTTTGTAGTGGTGTGGTACGGAACCCTCGGTGCGCGAGTAGCCCGACTCGCACTTGACCGCTTTTATTTATGTACCTTTGATACAATAAATGATTATAATTTTAGATTCATGGTGATATCCAACATTGGAATGGAATATTAAAAATTCCGTAAGATCTTGTGTCTGATGGTTCTCTAAATTTCGAATTTTAGATGGAACACGCATGATTGTTCACATCACGTCACATCTTATGACGTACATGAACATGGCATACGGGAATAGGACTGCAATGCCGATGTGATCGTGATTTCGTACACGTTTCGTGATTTTAGCTAAAATAAACCTTGGCCCACTGAGTGACGTCACGCTTGTTTGTAAATTGTTTGTTTACTTGTAATTGACATCATTCGGTGCTTTTTATTTCTTTTAAATTAACTTAGGTTCATATTTTTTTATCTTGTTTTTTGAAGTTGGTTTTTTCCAAGCTGCTTTTTTGTAGTGCAGGTTTTTTCTGCAAGGGCAGTAACCTTTGTATCTGGATAATTTAGCATCGTAAGAAGTTATTTGACACTGTATACAGTATTTCCTTATTGCTGCAATATGTAGTTCTTATTACGGATATAAATGCAAGATAATTCGAACGTTTGTATCGAGTTACCTGCGACCGTAAACGAAACCGCAACATATCTAACTTTGCTGTCTTTTAATAGAAAAAAATTCCAAACCAAACCTCTAAATTCTAATACCTAAGACTGCATTTCGCTTGGAATTAAATTTTGTTAGATGTAAAAACTAGTTGGTTGCTGGTAATACGAGAAGGTTGGCTTGTGACAAACGTACGCAGTTTGCGGTGCGGAAATTTGATATACCACCGCTTCGTCTTTCCATCGATTCTGTTATGTTTAGCACAACTTTTGCAAGTAGGTTAGGTTGTTAGGAAAACATCGTATGTCTCCATGGCAAATTAGTGTTAATTGTTTTGTCAGGCTTCGTTGTATTTCACACTATGCACTTTAGAAAGTGTAGATAATTTTAACACGTATTTTGTCTACTAATTACTGCAGGAAGCAACGTTAAATGTTTTTGTTGGCCTCAATTCGTGTTTTGTAATCGCTAATCGTTCGGGTTTACTTGTTGAATTGATTTTGCGCACGCAACACTGTGTAATTCGTAAACTTAAACTATAAAAAATTTGGCAGGAGGTGCCTCCTGAAAATTATTTACCAGCTTGTTTTCCCAAATGTACGTCATCGTCGTTCTTTTTCCAAATCCTATCTTTATAGATAATCCTTTTAATTCCTTTTCTCCAAAAACCTATAGTTGACATCATTGACGTAAAATACCAGGGCATCATAAAATTGCAGCGGTAATAGGCGAGTAGGCGCCGTTGACCGCATTCTTTGCCATGTCGGCACTGTACCGAAAGTGGAACAAGCATCCGTTGAGTCTACAAGATTTGCAACATGATACCTCTTGTTACCCTCAAGGATCCTAATGAGGAATGCACTGTAGAAATACAGGGTGGCTACGACTGTTAGTTATTTATTTAAACCAGTTTGTTTCATCATTATTAACATGCAATGATGCGATTAAATCATGATTATTCAGTATTGTTTTCAAGTCATGCAACAGAGTCCAAAATATACAATGGCTTAGAAGTTAGGATTAATGAATGGAAATTACCATTGTTTGAGAGTGATGCATATTTATAACAAAACAAGCCTAGTAATAGTAACATAATCTTTGAACCGCATGAGGTTGTGGGTAGGCGGGTCGATAACAAAAATATGGTTCACTTTTTTACATAACTGATAATTTCGTCAGTTTGTTAACAAGGTCATTTATAATTCATAGATTTAAACTCCACTTATTTAGACGTGAACCAAAAGGGTAGAAAATTATACCCAATAAAATGTTCAGTAAATCCATTGAATTGATATCACGTTTAAAGCTGAATCTTCTGAACGATACGAGATTACGATTTTTGTTGTAAATCTTGATAAATCGATTGTTTATCAACTCGAAATGCATACGATCTGCGTTTAGGACATATGTTTTGATCTTTGTCTTCTTTGTTTGCTTGCGTTTTGTTTTGGTTCTTGCATCTCATCTCATGCTCATAAATAAAACTGAGTCATCAGATCATTGCTCGAGATCCGGCGCAAAATCCCTTGTCCCTTATACCATCTCTTTTATGTTAAAATGCATTATTTATTTGTTAGGAAGAATGTAGTTTAACTCCATAAGAAAACGATCTAAATGACCGTCAGAATAACCAGTAATCGCATCCTCCGCTTCGATTTAACCAATAAAGTTAATACAATAAATTGATTTATCACTTTTGTCTGAGAGCAGCTTCAATTCAGTGAGGCATAATTTATCATTTACGTCGATTGACAGTCCTACCCTCAGGACTTACCATAGTTCTCTTTCAAATTGCTTTTCTCCTGGTATTTTCGAAGCTTACTTTGTAGCATGTTGTTGGAAGGTAAGCGCACGTTTACGACTATTCGGATCGGGGCGGAGCGGGCCGCATCGCAGCGGAAAATTCGTACTTCGCGTACTAGAGCGTGCCGGTTAGCAACGCATTGACGGGTTTTTAGTTTGACGTAATACTGCAGATGTTGTAAAAGGTTCCGCTTGGTATGTCACACTACGGCGGGCCGCATCGGACGGAGAGGGCCGCATCCCACGGACGGAAATCCTTCGCGCAATAATGCGACCCGCTCCGGCCCTGCATAGTACGGGATAGTTCATCTAAATTAACTGCCTTCGTGGTTTAATGGTTAAGAGCTTTGGGCTCTTGACACGGAGGTCGTGGGTTCGATTTCCACGGGGGACGACACCTAGTGATATGTAACTTTGTGCGTTTTTCCCTAGTTGATTAGGACATTGCAGGCTGAATCACCTGATTGTCGGAAAAGAAAGATGATACCATGCTTCGGATGGCACGTTAAGCCATTGGGCCCGGCTACTATCCCTGGTCGTTGTAGTCGTTACATAAACAACCACGTCAGAGGCCGTAAGGCGGTCTGAAAAAACTGACACCAGGGCGCTACCCACACGATAAGAAGAAAAAGAAGTTAATCTAAATTGTTTTCAAGCTATTTGGGCGGATTTTTAAGCTGCAGGCCGACCCTATGCGGCCTGTCGTAATATGCGCTTACCTTTAAGCTTCTATAACTGCTGCATATGGAGAAAATTACGTTTTCTTCGTGTACATCTTCAACCTGTTAGCTTTATTAGAAAATTTTAAGTCATTAATATAAGGAAACATTCCATAATACACATGTCAGTCTGTTTCCGATCAAACTCGAGCACTTGTAAAGATAAAGGAAGTATTCCAAACCTGCAAGTAGGTAAATGGATTCAATTCGAGTTCAGTGCACTTGTTGGACTTTGCATCTATGCATATTTTGTCTCGATAACAATTGTATAGAATTACTATTTTAATATAGTATTTGTGAAGATAATCCTAGGAATGAAACGCTTCTTTTTATTTTGTGTCTTGGATTAGTTTTGGCTTTTGATGTCATATCTTTCATGTCATTTACTCCTAGTACTCCAAACAGCTTCGCTTCGCTTTGATCCAGCATTAAAGGTGCAAAGTAGGGGTAGAACGTGTCGCCATGGAATATATAAGGTGTCGCCACAGGTTATGCAATGATTTGCATAACACCATAAGGCGCGCGGCGTGGTGCGAGCGAGTGTACATGAGTAATTGTAGCAGCGTGAGCGGGAAGACAAGTGGCGACCGCCGTCTCCGAAGCAAAAGCGCTACTTTGCATTTCTAACCCCTCTTATAATGTTCTGAGAGCAAATTCTACTTGTGTTAATAAAAGTGATATATTGATAAACTATTCATCATATAAACCCAAAACAAAAGAAAAATAAACAATTTTATTATTATTAATCGTTAGATAATTCCATAACACATTTTCGGTTAGGTATTGTACTGAAAGAACTATCGCTTTACAATGGACTAAAACTACAATGGTCACAGTTGTTAAAACAATCGGCACCGTATTGTTACTGATGACGTCATCGGTCGATTTGATACATGGTGCTACCAATATTTAGGTTATTGGCTCATCAATTATTTATAGTAATTGTTTATAATCTATTGTATGGATTTGACGATACTTTTGATGAAGAATAACTTACTGTGCTACACCATCTTGTCAATGACTAAATGAATGCTATGCGAAGGAAGGTCGACCAGAAACTCACGAATATAATAATTATAAATTAAATTAAATAAAAAAAATTAAATAAAAAGTAAAAAAAAATTATAAATGAAAGTAAAGGTTTTTTTTAGTTGTAATATGTAGATACCAATTTTTTTTTTGTTTTATATACGGGTTTCGCTATTTTCGCATTTTTATATTTAAATTCATTGTGTATTTTATTTATCAAATAATTTTTTTTTTTTAAAAAACGATCAATCCTGTTTAATACCGATTAAAATATGTTTTGAAAAAAAAAAAACTCTTATTTTTGTTTCAAATTATTTTCATGAGTCTGGTCGTCGTTTAACTAATGTTAAGGCGCTGTCTATTTATTACATTTTTAAGAAAAAGGGTGGGGCACTAAAAACGATATCTTGTTTTTTTTAAATGACATTGACACATCATAATATATTCTTAGTAAAACTGATATCACTATCGGCACACAATACAAAATATAATTATCAGAACAGAAGGTCACGTTTATACAAATGCCTACACACACGTTGCTGTTCATTGATTGAAGCGTATCAAACTTTTTTTTATGATGTTTAAATTGTTGAGCAGGACCTCCGGATTGTATCTAATTAATATCTTTTAACTGTACCCTTTTGAAAGCAAGTAAATATGATATTATCTTTTGTCGAGGTCATAGATAAAAATTTGTCAGTGGCCTAGTCCTAGAAAATGTGATAAAATTAACACCGCCCATAACAGCTTCAATCAATGTAAAATAAATGGATTGGCCTTACAAATGATAATTTGTTAAAACAATTCGGTATATCAAGCTTTTTTTATATTTTTTACGGAGAGAAGAATAGTTTCGAGAGAAACTATTTTTTTTTTGCATATCGATATCGTCGAATTTATCAATATTTAATTTTAACTATAATTTGAAAGTGGTCGCGAAAAAATCATCTAAACCCCATGGACATTTGATTAATTTAAAAAAAATCACCTGCCTTCTCTATCTAACTCTAGGCTGGAAACAGAAACGGCAACATCAAATGTCAAATTGAGACGAATATTGAATATATTTTTTTTCTTAATGGCCAGTTATTTTAAAATTCAAGTGCGTTTTAGGCCTATCCTTTCATTTTACTTTGATCGAAGCCAAGCATAACTAACAGTCACAAACGCGTCAACTAAACTTTACCTCCCAACAGATATCTGTGTGATTGCCTCTGCCGTGCAAATGTGATTTTATACAAGTGTAGTGAATGTATTAACTTATTTATTAATTTAAATAGTTTTTAATTAAAAGAAGGACCCAAAAAAATGGAACGTAACAAGCGGAATGCGTTTCGATGGCGTGCTTCCTGTACTGGTGATGTAATGTTATACTAGTGTTAGTGCTCCAAAGTCTGATCTGTTAGACTGCGTTAAGTTATTTATTAGTTAGTTTTGTATCTTGTGGAGTGATGCTGATCAATACTTTCCTGGACACGGAGGATTTCGTGCACCTTTATTATCCGGAGGATGAGCCTGCGCAGTCGCAGGGCTGTGGCGCGGGCGCTCGCTTGGCTTCCAAGTACCCTCCGAGACCGCCTTCCCCTGACTACACACAGGTTTGTAATGTTACAGAGAGATACACCATGGAATCGGGGTCGTTTTGAAACCGGGACAGGGTGCTTCAGACCGTCAAACTGAACAACTCACTCTCACAAATCAGTTGTTCCATCCACAGAACATTATAAGAGGGAGGGGTCAGAAATGCAAAGTAGCGTTTCGGCTTCGAAGACGACTGTCGCCACTTGTCTCCCCACTCACGCTGCTAATAATGTTCTGTGGTTCCATCTTTGTAGAATGTCAATAGCTTCTCGACAAAAATGTATGACACAGGTGATTTGTTTTCGCGGTTTCAAAGTTGGCCCATTGTAAAAGTTGTTCAGTTTGTAGTCTGAAGCACGTCGTGACGCCTGTTCCAGCTTCAAAACCACCCCGATTCGATTCCATGGTGTATAAATAGCTATGATTTATTTTTAAATTATGATGTAGTTTGGTGTTTTTTATGTGTGTAGCTTTGGATAAAGTCAAGATGGCGTCGACTATAAAAACTCCAAGAAAATGCAAAATAAATAAGAACAACTCTTTTTTGGTCGACGTATACAAATTACAATACAAACTCATCGATTTAATTTCTTCGAATTTTCCTGAAAATTCTCTTCCCGTCGATTTTCTATTTCAAACCTTTCAACTTTTTCAACTAAATATTTAAAAGTGCCTATCAAGAATATTTTTTTACGAATAAACTTCTAGTAAGTAGTAACTGGTCAAAGTTCTACTATTCCTCAATGAATAGTAATGGGCAGTACAAGTAACGTATGTACTGCATCTAGCTACGACACCTGAATGATACGGATATTGACAATTTGCTACTAATATAGAATAGAGGAAATTACCTTTTATGTGTAATTCCCAGTGCCGTTTGTTATTATACTCTGATAGTTTATCATTAAAAGACCTAGATATAATCCGGTAAGGGCTAGTTTTTAAAGTGTAGACAGATTTATTACTTAAAGTCCGCTCGGTTTTGAGTAACTTTGTAACCATTTTATACATTAACTATGGCACTTTTTAAGCAGAAAACAAAACGGAACAATCTACAGGATATGAGAAGTGATGTAGTTTTTTTCGAAATCTATTTTAATTAATAGAAACGAATCCATAGTTACCCCTTTTTTTCCAGTTGTAACCGTTTTACTCTTACATTGTTGATCAGAAGAATATGAAAATTTACAATATTCTTCACAATGCAATATAGAATGATGTGGTTTTCTTATTTTTTGAAAATTCATAAAAAGTCATACAGTTTTTCAAAGAAAACGGAAAATTCTGACCGGAGCCACGCAATTGAAGCGGGATGGCTAATTGCAAAAGTTTGCTTGTAAGAAAGCCTTGCACTCGGGAGGGAGAGCCTTAAACGGCGATTATGCTCATAATACTGAACAACTTTTGCCAAGGCTCCTTGGGAAGGGAAATTCGGAAAAAAAATTACTTTTCATACAAAATTACAAACCTTAGATCAGCTGATTGCAGTACGGCAATTAATTTCAATTTTTTTTTTTTTGCTAATTTCCGATAGGTTCCTTTGGGAATGCTGTTCAGTAAATGCAGGGTGTACAATAAAATGGGACAGCTACTAAAAGGGGTGCTTCAGACCATCAAACTGAACAACTTTCTCTATGGGACCAATATCGAAATCGCGAAAAAAAAATCTGCTGTCCCATACAAAACTGCAAACATAACTCGACTGAAATGTATGGGACAGCAGATTTTTTTTTCGCGATTTCGATGTAATTGAAGTACAATCCAATCACACTGTTAAAGTAATTAAACTGTCTACCTACACTACACTTACACATTGTATCTTACACCCTGTATAAATCTAACATATCATCATAACTGGAGATAATAAACTTTTCAAAGACAGTAAACAGCTAACTGACGGTCCTTCACATTAAAATTGTGTAATCGACTACAACTAGTGACTAGGACATTATAACTCGATGAAAGTAACCATGATAACAGACTGGCTGAAAGGGCAAGGATCCTTCACCTTGAAACAGCATTTGTGCGATCGTGTCACGCTGATACTGATTGTACAGGAGATGCCTAGGAGATGCGAAACACTTTCAACACTTTAAAATTATGATACACCTAAATGCGAGCATGGATCTTTCACTTTGAAACAGTAATGTAGTAGATTAGATAACTAGACTTGAAAAGTCCTCTCAATCGAAATCATATGAAGTACAGTGTAAAGCTTTGTAAACTAACGGTGCAAGGATTCTTCACTTTGAAACAGTAATGTCAAGTCGTGGATAATAAGACGTTGCAATTGCAACTCCTCCCATTCATATGAAGTATCTATGTATACCTTTATTTAGATACTAGGAGATTATAACTCTCAATGAAAATACCAAAAACCAGATTGCTAATACCAGCAGACAGTCTTTTGTAAACTAACGGTGCAAGGATCCTTCACTTTAAAACAGCAATGTCATGGATAACCAGACGTTGCAACTCCTCCCAATCATATGAAGTATCTGTGTACCTTTATTTAGATACTAGGAGATTATAACTCTTAAGGAAAATACCAAACTCCAGATTGCAAATCCCAGCACACAGTGTAAAGCTTTGTAAACTAACGGTGCAAGGGTCCTTCACTTTGAAACAGTAATGTCATGGATAACCAGACGTTGCAACTCCCCAGTCATATGAAGTACCGGTATACCTTTATTTAGATACTAGGAGATTATAACTCTTAAGGAAAATACCAAACTCCAGATTGCAAATCCCAGCACACAGTGTAAAGCTTTGTAAACTAACGGAGCAAAGATCCTTCACCTTGAAACAGTAATGTCATGGAAAACTAGACGTTGCAACTTCTCCCAATGATATGAAGGGTCTGTGTACCTTTATTTGCATACTAGGAGATTATAGTCTTAATGAAAATACCAAACACCAGATTGCAAATGCCAGCAGACAGTGTAAAGCTTTGTAAACTAACGGTGCAAGGATCCTTCACCTTGAAACAGTAATTGTGTAGTCGATCGTCAGACGTGGCATGCCCTCCCTCAGTCCCATTCAGCAGTCTGGAAGGACTGGCTACTGTCAGTTCTCACTCGATTGTCGATTATACATTTGTAACTCTTTTTTTCCACGACAAAGGACAAAAACTATATACCTGCTAAGGAAAAAATATTAAAAAAAAAAAACAAAATGATTTTTTTTACTTTAAACAAAAAAGAATTAGTACACACTAACACTATAGGTATAGGGTGTTAAACACATTGAACAACTTCCACTATGAAGCCAATATAGAAATTTCGAAAAAAATCTGCTGTTCCATAGAAAATGTCAATAGCTTCACTGCTCGACCAAAATGTAAGAAACAGCAGATTTTTTTTTGCAATATCTATGCTGTTCTAGTAGTAAAAATTGTTCAGTATGATAGTCTGTAGCACCCTGTTCGATATGTAACGCATATAAGTTTACCCTACATCTGTATATTTATTTTTATCATAAGGCCTTTAATCTGCACTGGAGCCACGTTGCCCACGACGTCGTAGTGGTGGTGTATGGCCCATTACTAACTTTTGTCGGTAAAAAGAAAAAGTATTTATTCTCTTATTTTATTTCATTACACTTGTCTGTGTTAAGTAGTTACCTTCTTGACCTACTTAAATAAAAAAGATAAAAAGTGCAAACTAGTTGAAGCCATTAATCAAATAAAATTGACAATCTAAAGCTAAGATAATCTGAACATCTGGTTCGTTGATCAAATCAATGAACCCTCTCTGCGTGAGCGTGCATGAGCGTGACTAATCAATGATTACTTCCAAACCGTCGAGTGACTAAACATAAACAATTTGGTTCCATAGTAGAGGTTGCGTTAGTTGTAATGAAGGGTACGAAGTCCGATGGAGACACGGAGTAGGGGTACTGCGTCTCGCCAACACTTTGATACGATTGTCTTTTTTAGGGTTCCGTACCTAAAGGGTGAAAACGGGACCCTATTACTAAGCCTACGTTTCCGTCCGTCCGTCCGTCCGTCCGTCCGTCCGTCCGTCCGTCCGTCCATCCGTCCGTCCGTCTGTCCGTCTGTCCGTCTGTCCGTCCGTCCGTCTGTCCTACCTATTTAGGGCTATAACTTTTGAACCGTAATAGCTAGATAGTTAAAATTTTCTCAGATTGTGCGTTAATACGGCGGATTTGTTAACAAATAATAAAAAGGTCAAAAAGTTAAAAATTAAGGGGGGTTCTCAACAAGAAACTAGTTTTTATCAACGTTTTTTCTTCACGCTCTATCGTAAAAACGGTAATACATACAAGCGTCAAACTTAGTGTGATTATAGAGCAAACTCTACAGAATAACAACAAATACTAAAAACCGGTCAAGTGTGAGTCGGTCTTGCGCTATAGGTCCCGGACAAAAAAAGTTTTTTTTCTAAGTTAATAATGTTGTGTTCTGTGGTGGTGTGGTACGGAACCCTCAGTGCGCGAGTAGCCCGCCTCGCACTTGACCGGTTTTTATTGTATTTTTGAAATGAAAAAATCAAAATGGGATCACCTCGGTAACTATAGAAGAGTAACTCTAAACAAAATCCAGATAATTTTTGGCCCCTAAAGAAAAATGACATGTTGTAAAAGTAGTAGGTATTCGACGACAGCTTTGGTAGTCCCACTTTTTGAGCTTGATTTACATTTTCTATACCTAGTTATTGTTATTCGTAGCGGTGAACATACCAAAAATAAAAATACATTCAGCCGAAAATAGAGCCTCTTCCTTTTTTGAAGTCTTAAAAATAGCAACAGTACAACAAAACAGTTCGATTTGGTACCTATATTGAATTTATTATACATATTATGTGACCATAATTATTGAATTTATTATTTGTGACGATCTCAGGGCAAAGGGATCTCGATTTCGGTATGGATTTATTAATTGATCCAAAATCTATAATACATTTTCCCCAAATAGAATAATAAAATAAGGTTGACGTTGATCTCGTCGGTCCCCCAACTCGTCGTGATCTTGATATGTGGCTGGACATATCATGAAATGCCGTATAATGAAATGCCCAGTCAGATCATGATGTGGGCAATGCTACGAACGGACTACATTCTATTCATCAGTTAGGTACCTATTTAATAAAATTGATCGTGACCGTATCACACACACATTAAATGAGTCATCGCTGAAACATGCAATGCTAACAACTTATTCATTAAATACAGCTGTTTAGTTAAAACAACAAATGTTATTCAACTTATTTATTTTGTATGAATCATGAGATTGAGCGTAACGAATGTTGATAGAGAAACTTAAACTTGAATGGGATCGGAATAAAGATTGTCGACTTCTGGAGTCGTAATGGTAGCATTAGAAAACCTTGTTGTTCACAATAGTTTTAATGTGGCAAATAGGGTAAACCATCCTTTCATTGGCACCCCCTCCAATTATTGGCACTTTAGAGCTTATGTCGAAAAAACAAGGAAAATATAGACTATTCAAGTTCAGTAATGCACAAAAAATATAATTTGTTTAAATTATATTTTTTGTGCAATAAAAAAAACAAACAAATTAAATTTTTTGTGCACAAAAAATATAATTTAAACAAATTATATTTTTTGTGCATTACTGAACTTGAATAGTCTATATTTTCCTTGTTTTTTCGACATAAGCTCTAAAGTGCCAATAATTGGAGGGGTGCCAATGAAAGGATGGTTTACCCTACATTATTTAATTTTAAATTACTTATTAATGTCATAACTAAACTTCAAAGTCATTTCATATTTAAAAATTCACGTCATACTTGATTCGTAAATTAAATTAAATTCGTATTTGAATGTGTTTATTTCGCATGTACTTGTTTTTGTACTCATTCTATATTGTAGCATATACCTATGTATAACTCGCAACATTAAAAAAAAATATTCTCCTAAGAACAGTCAATGAGTTGCTTGTGACAGGATGTCGATCTCAATTCATTATAACTGGCCGGAAGCCTTTGAACCCACGCCCAGTGCACTAAGCAAGCAGTTACGACTGCATTCTACACGTTTTGATTCAAGAAATAACTTGTAAAATAACATAACAAGTGTTTTTTTATTTTTTTTTATTTATAATTAATGGACTCTTGCTTGTGCGTTAGCACTGCATTTCCGCCAGAGTTAAGTGCATGGGAGAATCTATCCCAATCTCAGGGATGGTTTTTGGTCTTTAACAAGAAGAGATTGAGGATCGCGGAGCCTCATGGCAGGCAAAAACGCAACGCGCAAAAACCACGCAAGACAAGTGCTGGTTGTTGTGTTTTTTTTGCATATCAAAGACTTACAAGCAAGTTTAGCTTACTTGTCAATCAATCAAACAAACAATTCCATTTAGTGCTATGGTATACCTACACTACAAATGATTGAATCCCTGACTCCCAAAGTCGGAGAACCTTGTATTGGGAAGCTAAAGGAGGATAAAGATTTACAAAACGTAAATGTGTATCCCAAAAATTCGACTTTCTCTATCACAGTATATTAGTAACGGTACCGCTTGGTTACTGTATTTGATCCATTGTGTGTGCATTACTAGATCAAGATACTGAATAGCCAGTTTAACTTCTAATCGAGAAAACTGTGTCCATTGTAGTTGAATGGTCCTTTAATTGAATGAATGACACACGTCACGAGCGCGAACGAACTATCATTTCATTCATTCAATCCTATGCATAGCATAGTATTGGTTGATGTCTATCGATTGAATCGAATACAATACATACAGACAGGGTGTAACAAAACACCCTAGTAATACTTAAGGGGACGCTTCAGACTATCAAACTGAACAACTTTCACTATGGAGCCAACTTCGAAATCGCGAGGAAAATATCAGCTATCCCATACAAAACTTCTGTACCGACTCGGACTAAATGAATGGGACAGCAGATTTTCTTTTTGCGATCTCGAAGTTGGCTCCATAGTGAAAGTTGTTCAGTTTGATGGTCTGGAGCACCCCCTTAAGTATTACTAGGGTGTTTTGTTACACCCTGTATAGGGTCCTTCTTAATATGCTGGCGGTTTTTTAAAGGGGTGATCAGACCGTCGTCAGACAGAACAATTTTCTCTATAGGGCTAACTAATATGAAAAAAAAATCAGTGGTCCCATACATCTGTGTCGAATAAGTTTGCAGTTTTTCCAGGGAATCAATCAATATTTTTATTCAAAGAATAATGGTACATACTATCAGTTTAAAATAACAATGTGCATGACCTCGCCTGCAAATGTGACGTCACTCAATCACACGAACTTCACTCGAGTCATTCAAATGATTATTTCCTTTACATAGAGTCTATATTCCTTTGCAACTGAGTGAAGTTATCGAACGGCCCTTCAAGGTCATGCACATTGTTATTTTAAACTAATAGTACTCGTATTTTGTCGGTAATCTAACCATTCTAAACAGAACACATTTAAGTATGTTTGCTGAAACAACATTATTTTTTTCTTTTCATTTTTAATTTTTTATGGAGTCGAGTTTTTTGTTTCTTATTCATGATTTATCGTTTTTCTTTTTTTCCTCTCCAGGTTAATGAACACCCTTTTTGTTCTCCTCTTTTCCTGGTGTATAAACTCTGAGTACAAGTACATACAGGTCGAATATCCATAAGTTATATACAATTTTAGTATTGCTTTTATACTTATTTTACGCTCAATCATGAATTGGGACCATAATTCATTTCACAGACATACATACTAATCTAATGCCCACATTTCGACCTCAATCATTTGACGTATCTCCTACGCACATCACAGCGTTAGTCATCCGTGCTGGATTACTCAATGGAGGGCTTGCCCCTATATTCTGTGTATCTTTTCCGCCATTACCCAATAGCAACAGAACGTCGCTGTGTTGTTTGATAAACGCCCTTGTGTCCTTTTACTGTTGTACTATTTCATTGATGAACTACTAACTACATATCAGTCTATGATAGCCTAGTACGTGTTTATATCATCAAACATTTTTCTTACTTTCTTCTTTACTAGCTTAATTAATTACTTTATTAACAACAATAGAATGATAGACATGTTTTGAATAATGGGTACATTTTTCTTCTGTGAGAATCATAATTTTCTCATAACTATTCTTTTATGCATAAAATACCTTTTTCAAATCTTTATAAGCTCGTTCCAACTTTCGTTTTCACTTAGGTCATGTTATTATATTAGCAAATTTCTCGCAAAAGCTGTTGAATGGGTAGCCAATTTCTAGGAATACATGTTGAATTCCTAGAAATTTTACTCATTCGTTTTGTTGTGTTCCTAGTATTATTGAGTAACATGACGTTAGTATCTTCGATCGTAGATCGTAGCACGTGTAGTACTTTCAATTTGTAGTATTTTGAATATGACTACATAGTATGTAAGCGATTTGAACTATTTTGGGATACTATGAACATCAAAGGGCGTTTTATGTCTAAAAGGGATCTTACTCCATTCCAATGATACTAATGTTACTACCGCTGCATTCTATCACCCACATGTACCATTAAGAGAAGTCAACAAAGCGTTTAATGTTGTCCCTTAAAAGCCAAAGTCCATTTAGATAGTTGACAAGCTTCCAATGGAACCTAATACTTTTGACGAGACCCGACAGTCATTGAATTACCGTAAAATTACTTGTCTACTTACTGCATCTATGTATTTTAAAATACTTCTAGGATATGGCACAAAATTGAGTGCTAAGTGTTGACTTTTACATTCGAGAATGTTAAGAGCCGTTGGGTTTTTTGTGTTTACAAATCGGAGGTGAACGACCCACGCTCGAAATTCAACTATTACGCTACCTATTTGAATAGTAGCAATAATCTATCGATGGTTTAAGACGTTGTGTTAGTTTCGACATGGTCGGTTAGTCGGCGGTGCAAGTCGCCCACCCGCACGGACTTTGATGACTGTTTTATGATTGTAAGCACGTTTTAGTACAGACTGTAACGAACAAAGCTTTGTTTGTTTACTATAAACTTTATGCTTTACTAAAACTTTTATTTTCTGCGTTTTAACGTTACTGTAACAACAACACTGGGGCGACTTGAAAAATCTTGGGACAACTTTTTTTTTTCATGATCTAGTTGATCTAAGATAAAAATTTAGGTATTCGGTTTCATATTCTAGAGTTTCTATCGAAAATACATACAGGGTCCAACTTTTTAAGGAGATGCTCAGACCATCAAACTGAACAACTTTCTCTATAGGACCAATATCAAAATCGCGAAAAAAAAATCAGCTGTCCCATACATTTGGCTCGAGTAGGTTTGCAGTTTTGTATGGAAGAGTAGATTTTTATACGCGATCTCGATGTTGGTCCCATAGAGAAAGTTGTTCAGTTTTATGGTCTGATGATCATCCCTTTAAAAAAGTGTCAGCATATTAAGAAGGACCCTATACAATTGATATCATTAGCATCCTTTTAAACTAAGAGTCCACCCATCAAACTGAACAACTTTCACTATGGGAGCAAACCTATCGGAGCAACAAAAAAATCTGCTATCCCATACTAAACTGCAATGCGTACGCGACACAAATGTATGCAACAGCAGATTTTTTTTTGCTCCGATTGGTTTGCTGCCATAGTAAAAGTTGTTCAGTTTGGTAGACTCTTAGTTTAAAAGGATGCTAATGATATCAATTTCACCCTGTATAGGTATGGGATAAATATCAAATCTGCTGTCCACATACATAATGGGTCGAGTAGGATTTTAATTTATTATGAAACAGCACGACCATATTAATAAGCAGCATATTAAGATCCTTCTTGTCCCTTACGCGTAAGGGATTGTATTTGAGCAAACCGTAATTACGGTTTAAAATTTATTTTAACTGGTTGCGGGCAGAAAAGAGGGTAATGATTTCTGATTATCTTTTTGCGCTCTCCGTCCGTGTATCCTTTTTTGGTGAACAAAAGTAGTTTGTTGGCCTGAAGCGGGTGAATGCGCCAAACGAGCAGTGGGCGGCGCCTACGCAGCTTTGTTGACAAACCTCATAATGTGCTGGTTATGACAGCGATAATTAACTCTGTAAAAATATTATGTCCTGGTACTCTCATGGTTATTAATTTTGTAAAATTACAAAAAACGAATCAAAACTGCATTGAAAAGACTCGACTTTTTAATTTGAAAAATAAGTTTTTTTTGGTATTTATTTTATATTTTTTGGCGGATAGGTATAGACATAAATTTTAAGATACAAATTAATTTATTTTTGCGATTCATTAATTATCAATATAGATTTATTTTCTAAATTATTTAGATCTGTGATCGCAAAATGCAAATATAGTCGCGAGAAAACAGAGAAAACCTTTTATTCCGAGAGATAAGTGTACTTTTTGCAACCATCAGCAGCAAGGCTGATTCAGTGTTAATGGAGTGTAGAGCTTCTCTGTGATGGGGATGGACCAGGTCTGCCTGCATAACTCCAGTCGGTTTCGGAGTTACTGATGATTAAAGGTCTGTAAAAAATTTACGATCAGCTGCAAGGCTGATCATATGTTATTGTTGTAGTATGCACTGTAGCTATGTGAACAGTATAAAAACTGACATGGTTCATCAGTCAGTTTAGGAGATACAGCCGTTCAAAGGTCGGAACTTTGACTGGCTGTATCTCCTAAACCGACTGACAGAACTTGACAGTTATTGTACTGTTCACATCGCTACAGTGCATACTACAAGAATATCATACGATCAGCCGTGCAGCTGGTCGTTAATTTTTTACAGACCTTTAATCATCAGTAACTCCGAAACCGACTGGAGTTTTGCAGGCAGACCTGGTCCATCCCCATCACAGAGATACTCTACACCCCATAAACACTGAATCAGCCTTGCTGCTGATGGTTGCAAAAAGTACACTTATCTCTTATACTATTTGCATAGCAAAATAAAAAAAAAAATTTTTAAGCGCGGACCCGACGTCCAGTAGTTGGTACGAATGATACGTAATCAAAACCTGCAACGAAAACCGTAGATAAGATGGAACCGATAAAAGAAATGCCTAGAGAGCCTAGTATTAACAAAACGTAACCTAATGATAGCCCAGTGACTTTAATAAGCACCCATACGGAGTGATTCATAACCGTTTGAGGATAGGCTCGCTGGTCACTGGTCGGTGCTCAGTAGATGTGAACCGCTTTGAGGCACGCATTACATCATTACTCTGGAATGTTACACCAATTACGGGCAAGCACAGTTTATTGCCTCGACAGTGTATAAATAAACTTTATAAACGCTGTTTTACAACTATGTACGCACTGCATCATATAAAGTTATGAGCTTTGATGTAAAGTTGGCACGTCCTCGGGCTTGTCTTGTACGACCGCGCAAAAGGAATTTTCTTGCAAGTTTATGGTCGCCTGGTACTGAATTTGCAAGTCTTGTGGCTCATGCGGCATGCCATCATGATTGTAGATGGTCTGCCAAAGTATTAAGTAGGTACATGTTTTGGCGCCAATTGCTTTAAGGCTATTTTTGTCGTTGTAAATTTTAGAGTTGAAAACTGAGTAGGTAATTATAAGTACAGGGTGTTCTCGTTTATTTGTACAAATTCGAAGGAGACACAAACCTTTGTGAATGGAAAACTTTTAATTTCTTAATCAACATTTTTATTGAATAAATAAATTATTAAAAATAAAATATAATATTTTATTGATTATTTCTATTTTTAATGAGTTTGCATTTTTCTGAAGTTTCCGGCATCTTGGCCATTGTTACCTTAGCCGGAAAGATGATTAGAAATTTTTCAAAGACAATATCAAATGATGAGTAGATTCAAACAAAGGAAATGCATCCCATTCTGCCAAAAAAGTATTATTTTTTTGTATTTTTCAAATAACTCAAGAAATAATAGGTAAAATGAAATTTTGCCCATTTTTAATTAATTCTATTAAACTAAAGTGCTTGTTAAATTGGCTCGTGCCATCGTCGGAGCCCTCACTGGGCACTCGCCACAGGCACGATGATGCACAAGATGAAACTCACCCTGGATCCCAGCTGCCGAGCGTGCGGAGAGGATGAGGAGACCATGGAGCACATTCTCTGTGACTGTGATGTCTTGGCGGCAAAACGCATGTGCCTCCTCGGTGATGGATATCCAAAACCGGGAGATCTTAGGCTTCTTCCCCTCAATGGTATTGCATCCTTCATTGACCATGTATTTGAAGGGTGAAGAAAGTAAAAAGTATTGGGGCTAACACAAAAGATCCCACTGGGTCGAAGTGTTGCTGGCTTGCCAGCCCCCACAACAAGATAAGATTGTTAAATTGACTAATAAATGGCCCTCTCTCAAACGTATTTTGAATAATGTTGTGAAACATTGGAACTTGGGCAAAAACTTGAAGCAATTGAAAACCCATTCACGATTTCACACAAATGTCTTTGGATTTCTACGTTTCATTCCGACTTGTACATTTTTTGCATTCATAAGTCCATTCAATACGGGCTCGGTCACTTTGCTTTCTCTCGAGTGTTCACTTACCTGTTTTTTTTTTATGGACCTGTCGTAATATCTTTAAATTCTTTTCTCCTGGTGTGTTATCTTTATCGAACATTTTTAATATCCAAGATTCAATAACTGTTTTTAAAACCCCTTAATTTTAAGGCATTTTGGCCATAAGAGAGTACAAATAAAGCCGGCCAAGTGCGAGTCGGACTCGAGCATCGAGGGTTCCGTACCAACGTACTTAACCAATTGTTTTATACAGGGTGTAAGTGACATCCTAGCAAATACTGAACTCAGACTATCAAACTGAACAACTTTCACTATGGAGCCTACCTCAGGAAACGCGAAAAAAATCATCTGTCCCATACATTTAGTCGGGTAGGTACAGCAGTTTTGTATGGTCTGAGTTCTCCGTTTCAGTATTTGCTAGTCTGTTATTTACACCCTGTATATGTTGGGTTTTCTCTGGTATCCTTAGTAAGTGGGAGCCCGACACCCACTTGGCCGGTTTTTATTATTTGTTTTACTATGCTCTAAAATACACCAATTTTGACATTTGTATGTATTTCCGTTTTAACGATAGATAGAGCAAATACAAAAAAACACGTTTCTTGTATACCTTTCATTTTATACATTTCGGCTTTTTTAAATTATCTGTTAGCAAATCCATAAAGATAACACAAGTATTCTGTGAAAATTTTAACTCTCTACCTATTACGGTTCAAAAGATAACAGCCCTTTAGTGCTAGGACGGACGGACAGTGTAGGCTTAGAAATAGTATCCCAGACCCGTTGGCACCCTTTGGGTACGGAACCCTAAATACGAACGTACGGCAAGCCATTCAAGTGTAAAAACGATTGCCACAATGCATGCTTAGTGTGCTTTATGTTTCTTACTTGTATTGCGTCAATCCTACTCGCTTGTCATGCTTTCCTGGTACCTGATGGGCCAACATTGTTCCAACAAAGTAAACAGTAATAAAATTGTTTATTTTAAACACAACCTTTGTATGTGCATTTTGTTGCATAAATCGTGTTTATGCAACTTACGTAGTATACGCACATATGGATATTGCCGTAATTCATCATTAGGAACACATTAACGACCCACATGAGGTAAATAGCCCACTTGTTGGATCGTTTATATCAATCTCTTTCTATTAGGTTTCGCAGCAATATTACATTAAATTGTTGCGTCGATTCAGAAACAATATTGACTTCATTATTTCATAAATTTTATAATAATGTACTTGTAGTAGTAGGACCAGAGGACGTAGCATGCAAAATCATGGTGCGCGTGATAATGATAAGTCACGCCTTTTATCTCGTTCGTTCGCGAGCAAATAGAAAGAGAGCGAAGCACATCTCAATTTTATCGTTTTCTCGGTGTACTGGCAGTAAAGCTTTATTCACATTATAACGACACGTCTCGTAGGAGGGGCGCAAAGAAAACAATATACAGGGTCCAACTTAATATGCTAAAGGTTTTTTTAAAATTAAACTGACTGCTGAATGAGATCAACATCGAAATCGCGAAAAAATATCAGCAGTCTCAAACAATTCGGTAGAGCAGGATTGTCGTTTAATATGGACCAGCAGATTTTTTTTTCGCTATAGAGGAAGCGGTTCAGTTTGATGGTCTGATAATCCCCGTAAAAAGCCGTTAGCATATTAAGAAGGACCCTGTATAATTGTATAAAACACCATAACAAAATTACCTGCAATTAAATCGCATTTCAATAGAATATGAAAAAGCATTTTTGTCGGATCTTTGATTCCGACTGTCTTCCACTAAATATTCATAGAACTTTTAAAACTTCACCAAGTAACAACTATTAAAATGGTTGGTGTTACGAATCAAAACTCGTTCGCAACGATTGGCGGATAAAAAATGTTGAACCTATTAGTGCTATTAGGTAACGCAAGGTCGCTTTCTAATTTATGGAACCACCTACTTGACTCGCGATACGCCTCATACATTTATATGTTACTAGAGTTTACCCGCGACTTCGTCCGCACAAATTATATACCAGATTTTAAGCCAAATCATAAGCTATCAAAAAGTTTCATTAAAATCGGTTCAGTAGTTTTTGCGTGATGCTGTTACAAATAAACAAACAATCACAGTTTTATAACAGTTTAGATTACATAAGCTTATTTCTCTTTGCTATACAGACAGGGTGAAATTGATATCATTGGCATTGGCATCCTTTTAAACTAAGAATCTACCCATCAAACTGAACAACTTTTACTATGGGAGCAAACCGATCGGAGCAAATAAATATAAAAAATCTGCTGTTCCATACTAAACTGCAATGTCGACGCGCGAGTTCGCGACTCAAATGTATGCAACAGCTGATTTTTTTTGCTCCGATCTGTTTGTTGCTATAGTAGAAGTTGTTCAGTTTGATGGATAGACTCTTAGTTAGAAGTTAAAAGGATGCTAATGATATCAATTTCACCCTGTATTTGGTAAATAAGGTAGGCTTTTATGTAGGGCGCATTTTTGATGTATTTTAGCTGTAACAACCATAAGTGTCGCTAAGAAACTACATACAATTTTAAACATTGTTTTCTTATACTTACGCTATAGCCCGTAGAATACCTCTCACGAATAAGATTGAAAGGGAGTGGGCCATACATGAAAAGATACATAGTTAATTGTTGTAGCAAGTGACCACCCTATGAAGGATTATGACCGTGAGTTTATGTACGTTAACGGACCAGCTGAAAGGAATGGTGGTATACAACAATGTAGAAGATTGAGGACCATAATATTGACCTTTACCCTGTGATATTGTGAGCAAATATAAGAAAAGAGAAAGCAAACTCCCCATCTTTGTCGCTCTAGTACTCTGGGGGAGGAATATTGGAAGCCTTATCAATTATCTCAAATGTTTATTAATAATTAATTAATTTACGTAGTTGTAACCAATATCGATCCTAAGGCGAACGCTTTTACTGTATTGGGCGGTAATATCTTGTGACTAGTGAAAATGTATCTTTACGATTCAAAAGCTGCGTGTTTGAAATTGTCTACCTTTCTTGAGGTATTTTGTGGACGGACTGTAAATATTATTTATTGTTAAACGTTTACTTTAAATTAACAAATGTGATCTTAATTTCCAGTGCTAGTCTTAATTTTCTGAAGCAGTGTGAAAGTAAAAGTTAAGCGTATTGTTCTTCCTTATTTAATAGCATTTTGTACCTCTCACCTCTGCTCTCCTGGTACTATCAGCAGTGTAGTAACTTTTGACAGTACAATCTTGGCAAACATTCAACCTGCTAGGTTACTTGCATTCTTATTAAAAGCTCAATTTATCCATGACTGCCTGGTACAACTAGAGGTCTTGAAACTAGTGGATTGTCCCATGGTACAATAATATACTCCGCCTGGTACTCTCTTCCGATCACGTGACTGACCATGTGACTGACACAAGTCTACGTCATCATACCCTTTTAACATGTTAAAGCGGCCATGCTTTTGTGACGTACGCTTGTGTCACTCTGGGAATAGAAGACCTTGTTTTTTTAGACTATGGGATTGTCCCATCAACATTAATTAGCTGGTCGGGACTGCTTGAGGAGCAGGGGTCAAACTATAGCCTTATTTCTATCATACCATAATAATAGTACAAATCATACTTAAAGGTACTAATCGTATAAATTCAGAGTAGTCGTCGGTGGTGCGTTGCGGAGAGGCGTGGACTTTCAATGGTATAGTCAGAGTTCCAATTCGCACGCACAAAACATACCATAAGTTTTTCTAACTTATGTCTGTAATATGCTTTCAAATGGAGAAAGAAAACATCCTGAATCTAGAATACGCTAAAGAAGAACTTTTTGAGCGTATGTTCCACCAAAATCCATTGGATACGCGTGGTGGAACACCAACCGTACCCCCTTACTATGAGGATAAGTTTTGTACCCCATCGAGGCTAATCTTACTATAAAACATCTTTGTTATCTTGTATACAAAGTAAACTAAACCAAGTCCATGTATTGTTGCAGGTGTCATCGACGTCAAGCGACAACATGACGGACAGAGAGCGGTACCGCGCGCCTCCGCAGCCGGAGCCGCCGCCGCACCGCGTGCGCGCAGCGGACCTCTACCCGCGCCTGCGCACGCACTACGACGAGCCGGGACTCGACGTCGGCTTCACGCCCATCTGCGGCGAGTTTGTGCAGGTGAGTGGAGAAACGACGGAATAGACAAGGGCCTACCGGCAGACATTTTCAGAGACAGCAATACATTTTCTATTATTTCATAATACCCACTCTAACTTATGTAGATGCTTATGTACGCTTAGACCAGGAGCGAGCGAAGCCAGCGAAGCGAGCTCGAAATTACACAGTATACTGTTACCAATGAAATTATTATTACAGTAATAATAATTCAATGACTGTTACTCGATTGGTGTGTAGTACACACCAATCAAATTAAACATTAATTGAAGCGAGCGAAGCAAGCGCAGCATTTCTCATTGTAGATCAATCTCTATGGTTGCAGCCAATGCTTTTTGGTTTAATGCGGGGTTTACACGGGTCTATATTCGCCGTGTGGCAGTGCTATTTGAGACACATGATCATTATCATCATCATTTTTTAGATCGACTGGTTAGCTTGAAATCAACTTGAAACACAACAAGTTTAATCAGCAATGTGTAAATCACGCTTTATGAAGAAGGAAATCATAAGAAAAGTTTTGGACCGAGCGAAGCGATATTGCAATAACTAAAATACTTACATGTATGATATAAAAGTATTAAATTCTAAACCGTGAATTCTTGATGTTTGAGAACCCCTGCACTAAATAATTAGTGTACAAGTAAACGTTAAAGTCGTAACAGATAGCGATGCATGTTATTTGCAACCCGGCAGTCGGGCCGAGGTCATCGGGTCGGATGCGTCGGGTGCAATGACCACAGTGACGCCTAGGGTTTAGCTTGTAATACGTGCACATATTATACAATTTACTGTATAGTGGACAATCTAAGTTATAATAATATTTTCACACCACCCGCTCGAAAATGGAACATTATATGTCATGTAACTCGAACCTAAAGCAAGTCATTATAGCCCTGGGACTAGCCGGGCAATAATATTGTACTGAATTTCATTATAACCTTAGACTATGTAATACACTAATTATAACCCGCTGGTCAATAATGAGATTTGAATATGGAACCACATCCACAGATTATTTAATAGTTACTACGACCCTTACTTAAAATTCGTATGAAAACTTATCATGGAGACGGGCACCAAAAAGAACTTAATTCGAAATTTGAACTGGCCACCACGAGTATTGAACACAAAAAAAGAAAAAAAGGCGCGAATACTGCATATCTCTGTACCTTTTGCTACGAACAAAGTAATAAAAAAATATTACATTGTCTTTCCTTGTGGAAACGACCAAACGCGTTTTCCAACTGGAGTGCGATTTTTGAATCTCATTCGCTGAGTTCAGCAGTTGAAAATGTCAAAATTACTATGGACATACGAATCTTTCTACTGCTGATTTGACTTTCAAAAATCGCACTCCTGAAGTGCGATTTTTGAAAATCATACGAGCGACTTGTCAGTAGAAAGATGCATAATCTCCATAGTAATTTTGACATTTTCAACTGCCAAGTCGCTCGTATGATTTTCAAAAATCGCACTTCTGTAGTATGATTTTTTAATGTCAAATCAGCAGTAGAAAGATGCACGTCTCCGTAGTAATATTGACATTTTCAACTGCTGAGTTCAAAGAATGAGTTTCAAAAATCGCACTCCTGGTCTAATGTTTCAAATATCTACTTTCACTTTTAATTTAATAAAATAGTGTTTTCTAAATACTAAGTATACTATTGAACTCTAATACTTTTTTATAAACTCTAATAAAATAATTGGTTTCTAACCATAGAGAATTTACACGCTCCCCTGGGTTTCTAACAGTATTGCTTTTTATTTTCTCGCGGAGGGTGTGAAAAGTAGAGTATGGTCCTCGGGGATAAACGTGTTTTCATCTTGGGCGAGCTTGAACCCCTCGCTTCACTCAGGATTCTAGTCTTAACTCCCTCGCTTCGCTCAGGAGTTAACTCTAAGCTCCCTCGCTACGCTCGGGAGTTAACCCTAGAATCCCTTGTTACGCTCGGGATTCAATATCGCGCCCGTGATGAAAGACACTGCTTTATCCCCTTGGTGCATAATCTACTATTATATTGATATGACACGTGGTACGCTGCGTGATATTGTATTTTATTAGAATTTCTTGAAAAGGAAATAATAAGGATAATGCATACAGAACTATTTTTTCTATGTCATATTTCCTTAACGCATATAGGCAAGAAGTTTAAAATACCTTGCATATAGGTAATCATTACGCAGAATAGAGAAAAGTCAAAATTGTCGACATTTGCTATTTGGCCTACTACATATACCTACTGGTAAAAGGCTATATTAGAATTATCATCATCAGCCTTTATAGGTACATCTCAGGCATTTCCCGTGGTACACCCAATTTGGTTCACCTGGTGGACCCTGGGCAGACATTTCTCACTGCAGGGCACAAGCCTGTCCTCAAGAAACTGTATGAGGCATTAGTCCACCGCGCGTGCCCAATGCCGATTGGTGGATTTCACATACGCATCAGAATTCTTCAGCGTACATGCAGGTTTCCTCCCGATGTTTATCTTCACTTTAGAGCAGTCTGAATCTGATTATAATAAAAAAAAATGTTTTTATCTGTTTTTAAAATACAACCTTAATACAAAAAAAAATACCAGGCACACATAACCAAGCGACGCTCTCTCAACAGTGGGTGGGCCGCACGGCCGATGGCGGCACCATGGCGATGTCGAATTACCGCCTCCACGCACAACCGCGTCGGAGGAGCGGCCCGGGCGCTTCCGTGCCTCTTCGACTCATTGATGCCGTCGAGATCCGGGATCTGCTGCATTTGATCGTGCTGTGCAAACATGGACGGCAACTGAAGTAAGTCGAATCTCTTAGAATGTTCTTATTTCCTGGTACCATACCGGTCTGACCTGTTCGCAGCGTAGACGTTGTCACTACATTCGAATATAATACAATTTTCTTAAATAAAACAAACAAAGGTGTAACTTGAAGACGAATTTGCTTAGGAATAAATTAAAAAGTAACAAGAGAACACGCCTACTAATTAACATTTACCTTGTTTGATATTTAAAACACGAATTCATTGTTTTGGCAACTACGGATTAATACTTACATACCTACTTAAATAAAATGTATTTTTGACAACGTTATCATAAATAATTATCTGATAATGATAAGTGTTCTATTTACTAACAATAAATATTTAAAAATGCTTTCAAATATGCAGTCAAGTATGCACATAACCTGATTCCATCTTCCCCCTTTCATCAACGTATGACATTCTTTAAAAAAAAAAAGAACCTAACACGTTTTGTCTATGTTTCTGTGGATACATAATACGTAACTGTACATAATTGGTCAGGTCAAATACCAGGACCTGTTTTTAAGATAAAGAGTAGTTGTAATATTGAGGCTATTGACTGATATCAACTGACATAGCAACGTAATTAAAGTAGACCAAAACTTTCCTTCGCGTTTATTATCAATCCAAACAACACTTGACTTTGGCATAATTCACATTTTGGTGGATAAACATGCGTATTTTTCCTTGACTAAATATTCCTAATCCTGAGAAAACAAATAATAAAAGCGGTCAAGTGCGAGTCGGGCTACTCGCGCACCGAGGGTTCCGTACCACACAACCACAGAACACAACATTATTAACTTAGAAAAAAAAAACTTTTTTTGTCCGGGACCTTTAGCGCAAGACCGACTCGCACTTGACCGGTTTTTAGTATTTGTTGTTATTCTGTAGAGCTTGCTCTATAATCACACTAAGTTTCACGCTTGTATGTATTACCGTTTTTACAATAGAGCGTGAAGAAAAAACGTTGATAAAAACTAGTTTTTTGTTGAGAACCCCCCTTAATTTTTAACTTTTTGACATTTTTATTATTTGTTAACGAATCCGCCGTAATTAATAAAGTAATTTAAGCTATCTAGCTTTTACGGTTCAAAAGTTACAGCCCTAAATAGGTCGGACAGACGGACGGACATACGGACGGACGGACAGACGGACGGACGGACGGACGGACAACGTAGGCTTAGTAATAGAGTCCCGTTTTCACCCTTTGGGTACGGAACCCTAAAAACTCCTCGCAGTGTCACGGAAAGTCATTAGAACTAATTTTGTACTTGCAACATTGACAGATAGCGCCCCGGAAACTGTTTTTTTTTCTGTCTAGGCTTTAATTTATGGTTTTTTACGTCACAGATGTACTTTTAACACTGGAGAGCAATGCGTCGAATGGTGGCGAAGGCTCACCACAGCGCTGGCACCTATAGGATCAGTCCAGGAGACGTTTGCGGCTGCGTACGCGGCCTGGGCCAAGGAGCAGCCGCCGGCGTCCGTGCACAGAGCCTTGATGAGGGCCTCACATTCTCCTCAAAGGCACTGGTTTGGCCCTGAAGTAAGTTGTTTAGTTTTATGGTCGCCTGGTACCTTGCAGTATCGTGCACTGGTCGTACATATCCTTACTGCTACGTCGTAAGGAAATGTTGTCTACAGACAGAATAAGATAAAACTATAAAAAAGATCGAGAGGCTAGTAAGTGTGTCCCGTTCTTACTTATATGCATCTAGCCTATTGGACGTATGTTTGCGGTTCTTTGCGGCTATGAGTAAGAATTACTTCACTTCTTTTGTTTGGATAGAACAAAATGATTCTTTTATAACTTATAATTGCCTAGTACTATTTGCAAAGGTAGTCCTAAAGCTCTGTCAACGTTGACCTAAATATAGAAACAAAGTGCATTTAAGAAATCTTTAACACAAACAATATTTTGCCCTCAGGTTGAGCGACTAGGTTTTACAACGAAAGGAGCATGGCGTGTAACAGCAGCCAATGCAGAATACAAGCTGTGCCCTTCATACCCGCCTCTCCTAGTCGTTCCAGCTACATTCGGAGACGAGGATCTCGATTCCGTAGCAAGGTGAGTCTAGTTTTCAAAGAATTTACGCTTACGCTAGTAGACAGAGCCTCAGCGTAGCCACGTATGATAAGGCGTTGAAGATATACAATTTGAGCGAAACTAAAGCTTAGCTACAGCATAACTATAAAATGCATAATTTGACGACCAACTTTGACCTAGGTAACTTATGAATGGATCCATTCATAAGTTATCTAGAAATCAAAATTGGTCGTCGAATTATGATACAATCTTTGGCTAATGTAATTAATCTGTTTCATTCGCAAAGGTTTCGCGCCATGCGACGGGTCCCAGCAGTAGTGTGGCGTCACCGCGGCAACGGCGCCGTGATCGCCAGGTCTTCGCAGCCAGAAGTGGGCTGGCTTGGCTGGCGGTCCAGCGAAGACGAGAGGCTACTCGCGGCCTTCGTCAGCGCTTGCAACGCTGACCGGGGCCTGCAACCGGCTAATACTAACAAGGTATGTTGTCCTAGTACCACGATCAGTTGTCCTACAGTTTCTGTGGCTTCATTTATGTGACAAAATAAAGAGTAAAAAAACTTTTGAAAAACAAGTTTTTATTTACTAAAATAAAATAAAAAATTGTAAATAGTTTTACAATTTACGCGACAGGATTTTTAGATATTCCACCCATGCGAAATATATCTACTTACAAATACCCCGTAATTCAGCACCTCCCCTATATATATATTTTTTCATTTAGAGCTTGTTTTACGAAAGTTTTTTTTACTCTTAATTTTATTTTTTTCCTTTTTAGTCGCCTGCAGCACCGGAATTTGGTCAATATTATGATTTCGTAATCACTGAACCTGTAAGTATACAAAATTGCATGTTCATGCCATGAACCATTGAGGATATCCCTCGTCCGGAAACGATCCTGGTAGCAGCACCAGATTTTAGTTAAAATACGTTTTTCTAATCAAAATTGAATGTGCATACAAAATTGCAAGTCAATACCATTAACCATTAAGGAGTACCCTGTTACGAAGACGATCCTGGTTGCAGCACCAGATTTTGGTTAAATATGTGATTTTTTGATCAAAATTAAACGTGCATTCAAAATTGCAAGTCAGTGCTATGAACCATTGAGGATCCCTCGTACGGAGACTGTTCTGCAGCACCAGATCGTTGTTAGGGTAGACAGTGTCATTAATGGGTGGTGATTGTACCCATGATACTGAACAAATTCCCCCAAAATCATCCTGAATTTGATGGAATAAGAAACTGTACAATTAAGGTCGGAAGAACACAGCTATACCAAAGTTCTCTTTTCGAATGACGTGTATTTATTTCCAGCAAATAAAACTTCTCATAGTGGACGCTCGGTCGTACGCGTCGGCAGTAACGAACCGCGCCCGCGGCGGCGGCTGCGAGTGCCAGCAATACTACCCCGGCGCGGACATACAGTTCATGTGCCTCCCCAACATACACCACGTGCGCCGCAGCTTCCAGCAGATGCGCGCGCTCACCGCCGAGCCGAGCGACCAGACCAAGTAAGTTGTCTTTACTAGAAATCTTCGAATAAACTTCCATGTGACTCCTACCTCCCTGGTACTCAAAGCTCACGTTGCAGCTGGCACAGCAACCTGGAGCGCGCGCTGTGGCTGCAGTACGAGTCAGGCGTGTTCTGGGCCGCAATACGTGTTTCTATGGTAGGGCGCTTAGCTAGAGATCACCTTAGTTTGCTAGAAGCCTTACCATTACCTAGTAATACGGCTCCTAACTCCATGGTACTCACAAGCTCACGTTGCAGCTGGCACAAAAACCTGGCACAGCAACCTGGAGCGCACCCTGTGGCTGCAGTAGCGAGCCGCCGACGTGGTCCCAAGCACAGGGCGACGCTAGGGGGATATTAGCTAGAGATCTAACATACTTCCATGTGACTTCTACCTCCCTGGTACTCATAAGATCTCGTTACAGCTGGCACAGTAACCTACTGAGGGCTGCAGTTAGTACGTGTCAGTCGTGAGCCGGCCGGTGCTCGTGCACTGCTCTAACAGCTGGTCTAATGTGCATCGCTAGGGATATTAGCTGGAGACCTTTCACCACACTTCCATGTGACTTCTACCTCCCTAGTAATCACAAGCTCTCGTTGCAGCTGGCACAGCAACCTGGAGCGCACGCTGTGGCTGCAGTACGTGTCAGGCGTGTGCCGGGCCGCGTGCGTGGTGGCGCGGGGCGTGCTGGCGGGCCGGCCGGTGCTCGTGCACTGCTCGGACGGCTGGGACCGCACGCCGCAGATCGTCGCCGCCGCACAACTCATACTAGACCCTCATTATAGGACCGTTGAGGTAGGTCGATACCATTTTATCATAGCTAACACAATTTTGAGCTAAATCATCCTAAACAAATGTCAAAAGGTACTAACAAAATAATATTATCACAAGTTAAAAAGTGATGGATACAATTTTACAAAACAACTATAATTTTACTAGCTGTACGGATATCCAGGCTTCGCTACGAAATTCTCATATCAGTCGTCCACCCCCATTTCCACAGCTAAATGCCCGGAATCCACCGAACCGGAACATGGTGGATTCCAAAGCAGAGCGAAATGGTGATGTGTAGAAACTGACAAGCGAGGAAAATTAAGCATCGCTTGTCAGAATCAAACTGTTTTATTGGAATTTTACACATCACCATTCCGCTCTGCTTTGGTCTTAGACAATTTAATAGGGCCTTGCGGTAGCATTTCCCCTCTGCCACGGTATTAGATCAATTAATCTTGCCCATTTACACCCAATATTATACCTTATCACTAAACGAGACAGCCTATAATAGCGAAACAATAATTTTGAATTTAGAACGTTTGGGGTTCACACGAGGCTACTTTTCATGATTTTTAACATTAAAAATTAGAATCTAAACTTATAGGGAATAAAATCCAAAGTTGCGGATTTCATGTTACCTCGCCCCCCGCAAAAAGTGTCAGAAATGTTTGTTAGTAGAATGACACGCGTAACTCGTCCCTATTAAATTGTCTAAGGCTTTGGTGGATACCGGAAAAGTTGAATTTTATGAAATACCAGAGAAACATTGGGTACAAGTTACATACAAGTTTATAAGCTTTATAGTTTTGGCAAAATCGTGTTAAGTCAGTGACAGAGTATTTGCTTTTATACAGATCTCTCCAAGTACAAAAGAAGAGACGATAACTTGTTATTAATCTTCTGATTCTTTCGTAGGAAGCTCGATAAACCAAATTGATCCTTAAATTATAAAGCTAAAGGTTTAAGTTTAGCAAGCCTTATTCGTTGTTTTACATGAATTTCTCCGTACTGCAGGGTTTCCGCGTGCTAGTCGAGCTGGATAAACCAAATTGATCCCTAAATTATAAAGCAGCATCTTCGATGTTTAACATGAATTTGTCGGTGCTGCAGGGTTTCCGCGTGCTAGTGGAGCGCGAGTGGCTGGACTTCGGGCACAAGTTCGCGGACCGGTGCGGGCACCAGTTCGGCCCCGAGGACCCCAACGAGCGGTCACCGATCTTCCTGCAGTGGCTCGACGTCGTCCACCAGATGATGCTGCAGTACCCCTGCAGCTTCGAGTTCAACGAGGCTTACTTGGTACGTTGTTTCAAGTTTTAAAGTAATTATCACAAAGTTATTTATCACAGGTTGTCTGGAAGAAATCACTTTTAGTGATAAGGCCGCCTTTTGTACCCTTCTTTTTCATGTTTATTATTGTGTTTTTTGTGTATTTTGGTGTGCAAATAAAGAATATTTATCTTATCTTATCTTATAATGTCTTAAAATAAAGAGGTTTAACCAGTGCCTCCTGCAGAAACATAACCTTAAACCACAGGTCCGGCACTCAATAGAACGTTTTTTAATTTCGAAATGGCGTCTGCACATGCGCACTTTGTGCAAACTATCCATGACATTGCGTCAGGGTTGAAACCGCGCTTTGCGTTTAGCGTCATCTACATTTCGATACTTTTTTTTTCGTTCTATTATTAAAAATAGTATTTGAGCGATAGGATTACTGAAAATGTTAATTTAGCGTTATTTTTCAACGTTTTTTATGCACTGAAAAGACACAATTTTATGTAGTCGAATCCAACGGGTGCGCGCGCCTGACTTCCCTTACTCGGCTCCCCTCAGGTTACCCCATAAAGTGTTAGGGGAGGTGGGGTATTTGAAGTCAGAGGGGGGCAGGGGGAGTGGCCGTTCTGTATGTAGAACTATAAACTATTACCTATTCTGTGCCTAAACCCCAACTAGGAAATCCATCAATTAGAAGTCGCTCAGCTATGTTCAAGTGTAACTCTGAGAGATAAGATCAGGAATGAGGTAATAGGTCAGAGAACAAAGTAGTTGATGTAGATCTAAAAATTTACAAGCTGAAGTAGCAAAGGGCTGGTCATATCGGCCGAAAAACCGATTGGTAACCGATGGGGAGTCTGTGTCCTAGAATGGAGACCACGTTCTGGCTAGCACAGTGGGATGCCAGGTTCCGATTTCTAATTCCATTCTTTATTTGGGTATAACATGTATTTTATTACAACTTAGCTGCAGTGAAATAAAAGCTTGTAAAAATTTACCGCGTCATTTGACAGCTAGTTTCCTTATAACTTTGTTGGCGCCGTTTCTACTCAACGTAACGTAACAAAAGCTAACAGTAAACGTATCTCGTTGCAGATAAAGCTGGCGACGCACGTGCACTCGTGCATGTTCGGCACGTTCGTGTGCAACACGACACGCGAGCGGCTCGAGGCGCGCGTGCCCGAGACCACGGCCCACGTGTGGCACCTGCTGCGCGCGCCCGCCTACAGAAACCACCTCTACTCGCCCCACCAGCACCAGCACCAGCATCAACACAACCCCGAACAGGTAACATACACAACACTAGACAACCATAGAACCGCCTCACGATGTTTAACTAATACTGCTGACAAGATAGCGAAGGCAGTCCTGCTGTATGTACGTCTTGCTCGACTCCTCTAAAGTGTCTCCAGAAAGTACGAGGTGAAGTCAGGCTTCCATTACTCGGCCATATGTACCGACATAAGCACCTACTTTGGCGTATCGAAAGCGCACTTGCGCCACACGGCAACGTCACGCGCTGTACGAAGTAATAAAACAGATTATTTAATAGTTACTACGTAATAACAACGCTATGGCTAGCTTCACAAGGTATATTTTTGCGAGAATGAATTCATGAGAATTAGCCGTGGGACCACCACGGTAGCGAGTAACCATGCCTGCCGAGCAGTTCAATCCCGCCAAGGCAGACTCTTACGAATGAGTTTTCGGATTCTATGTACGGTTTGTAACACCACTGACTTTTCAGTGAAGGGAAACATCGTGTGGAAACCTGCGTGCTTCAATTTTGATGCACGTCCCTTACCTACCGTCCATTATAAGTGGCGACGGGTCTCTTCACGTCACTCCCCGTCACACTGGACAGAGTTTCGATACTATTAGTGAAGTGTGGATTTTCTGCAGAATGTCTCTGACTGCCCCCTCGGGGAATGTAGTCATGAGCATATGCATGAGAATAAGGTTGGAATTTAATAACATTAGTTTTTTGTTTATTTGGACACAATAGTTCTGTTTTCTACTATAGTAAAAAGTACTAGGGTATGAGGAACAATAAGATGTGTTGTGTACGGTGTTGCAGCAGGTGCTATGGCCGGAGTACGGGGTGCGATACATGCGGGTGTGGTGGGCCATGTTCAGCTGCGGCGAGGAGGGCGACGACGAGCACGTCGAGCCGCCGCCCCAGCAGCGCGCGCCCGTTCCCAACGGTCTGTATTACTGATGTATATACATAGTTATAGCTGCGCGCTACGTTCGCGCAACCCGACTGAACTCAGTAATAAACGAGCATCGGTTATAAGCGGTTGTTTCTCTCATCCACAAACATCTCACTGGCTGACGAGTTTTTCGGTTACCTACGCGAGAAAAAAAAATAAAAAGGAACATGTCCTATTTGGGAAATTTGACTATTTTCGACTACAAAACATGTGAATGGTCACTGTTTAAAGGTAGATTAGGACAGTTTCTAAAAGTAAACAAAGTAGAAGAAGAAAACAAAAGTGCAATCCTTATTACTCATCTATCCGACGAGTCGTACCGTTTAGTGCGTAATCTTGCGTACCCTTCCGATGCGGATACGTTAAGTTACGCTTCACTTGTAGCATTACTTGACGGACATTTCAAAGACAAGAAATGTTCATATGCGGACAAAGCGAAATTCTACGGGGCGACGAAGAGTCCGGGCGAAACTTTGAGCGACTGGGCGGCGCGACTAAGAGGTCTCGCAATTTACTGCGACTTCGGCACCGCTTTGGAGAAGAATCTTACAGACCGCTTCGTCCTAGGCCTGGACTCCGGTCCCGAACGCGATAAGTTGTTCGAGCAAGATCCTGCTAAAATGACAATTGAACGAGTATTGGAAATAGCCGAACAAGCGGCATCGGCAAGGACGGCAAAGCTGTTTGTGCCTAAAATCAAGGAGGAGCAAATTTACCACGCAGGACGCGAGCGCGAAGGCGTAAACAACCGCGGTAACGGTTCGCGGCGCGGCGGCGGCGGCGGCGCGGGACCGCGCGCCGGCCCCGGAGCCGGCGGCGCCGGAGTCGGAAACGAATCGAGTTTCCAGACCGCGATGTGTAAAGTGTGTGGTATGAAAAATCACAGTGAATCAAAGTGTCGTTATAAAGGTTATAAATGCCAAAAATGCGGTGAAAAAGGACATTTAAAAAAAATGTGTCGTAGCAAAAATTATAAGTGCCCGCGCCTCAACAAAATAAGTGATGACGAGTGCGAGGGAAGTGATTGCGAGGAATGCCAAAACTTTAATCTAAGGTATGTGACTAACAAGCCTATAGAATTAAATATAACTCTAGGGAAAAATAACATTTCTATGGAATTAGATTCGGGTTCCGGCACATCTGTAATTTCAGAGCAATTATACAACAGTTTGTTTTTGAATTACAAGTTATTTGAAAGTAATATGAGAATGTGTTTATACAACGGACATAAAATTACACCATTAGGATACTTCAAAGTAGATGCAACATTTAACAAAATAACAAAAAATATAAAAATTTTTGTCGTTAAAAACGGTGGACCACCATTAGTGGGCCGTAATTTCATGTCTGCGTTCGGTGTGACGTTCACAACGAAAATAAACAATATTTCAAGCGAATCAAATGATGTAAACAAGTTGTTGGAACGGTATTCTGTTTTGTGGAATGATGAATTGGGATCATTTAACAAGTTTAAAGTTAACTTAGAATTAAAAGAAAATTCGGTGCCAAAATTTTTTAAACCTCGGACCGTTCCGTTTGCATTGAAAGAGAAAATAGAAAAAGAGCTAGAAAGGCTAGTTAGTTTGGGTATATTAGTTCCCGTTAATCACTCTGAATACGCCACACCCATAGTACCAGTACTGAAGGAAAATGGAAAAGTCAGAATAGCGGGTGACTATTCTGTAACATTAAACAAAGACCTTATAGTGGAAAAATACCCCTTACCCCGTATTGAAGAGGTTTTCGCTAAGTTGGGAGGTGGTATGCATTACAGCAAAATAGACTTGAAAAATGCGTATAACCAATTTATGTTAAGTGACTCCTCGCAGGAGCTTACTACCATAAATACTCAAAAGGGTCTATATAAATACACTCGCTTAGTTTATGGGCTAGCCAACGCTCCAGCTATCTTCCAAAAAGCGATAGAAACCCTCCTTTCAGGCATTGAGGGTGTGAGCTGTTGGTTGGATGATATATGCATTACAGGCCCGGATAGGAAAACTCACCTGGAAAGATTACAGGAAGTTTTAAGTAGATTGAGCGGTGCGGGTTTACGATTGCAAAAAGAGAAGTGTGAATTTTTTCAAAAAAGTGTCACTTATTTAGGCTATGTTATTGACAAGAACGGGTTACGAACTTGCCCCGAGAAGGTTTCGGCCATCATCAATGCACCCGAGCCGTGTAACGTTACAGAAGTAAAACGATTTTTAGGTGTAGTTAATTACTACAGGAATTTTGTACCGAATGCGTCATCCATAATGAATCCACTACACGAGCTACTGCGTAGTGGAGCGGAGTGGGAGTGGGGGCCGCGGCAGCGGGCCGCCATGCGGTGCGTGCAGCGCGAGCTGGCCTCGGAGCGCGTGCTGGCGCACTTCGAGCCCTCCGCCCAGCTTGTGCTGGCCGTGGACGCGGGGCCTGCCGGCCTGGGTGCCGTTCTCTCACAGTTAGCTGATGACGGTACTGAACGACCACTGGCGTTCGGCTCAAGGTCATTGACGGCTAGTGAGAGGAACTATAGCCAGATTCAAAAAGAAGCGACCGCTATAATATTTGGGGTGAAAAGATTCCACCAATATTTGTACGGTCGTAGTATTCCATTCGTACTTAAAACGGATCATAGGCCACTGGTTTCTATTTTTAATAATAAAACCGGCATATCGATCACGACGGCATTGCGCCTTCAGAGATATGCGATAATTTTATCGGCCTACAACTATGAAGTACAATATACGTCTAGCGCGAACAATATAGTAGCAGACTATTTCTCACGTGCACCCTTAGAGGAAACTAGGACTAAGAGCGATGAGGAATTCGATACGTATTGTTCGATAAAATTTCTAGACGCTTGCTCTAAGGCAGTCTGTTTGAATGACATAGAACAAGCTATGAATGAAGACAAAACGCTGAAAACCATAATTAAATATATGAAGCATGGGTGGCCTCGCAAAATAACATGTAAGGCAATATTGCCATATTTTAAGTGTAGAACTGACCTACAACTTGAAAACGGTTATTTACTGCGTGGGCATAAGGTCGTAATTCCGTCAACACTAAGAGAACGAATGTTACAGGAATTACACAGTACCCATCTTGGAATTATAAAAATGAAAAGTAATGCTCGTAGTAGAATGTGGTGGCCAAATATCGATAAAAATATTGAGCAGTGTATAGCCGCATGCGACACATGCCTCAGTGTTCGAGCGGCCCCGCCGCGTGAGGCCCCTGCGCCGTGGCCCCGGGTTTTAGGGCCCTGGAAACGCACCCACATTGACTACATGTCAGTAGGACAACGAGTATATCTTGTTATAGTTGATGCGTATAGCAAATGGTTAGAGTGTCTACACATGAATAACGGAACTACTACACAGGAACTAATTTCTAAACTTAAACGTATTTTTTCAATATTCGGTATTCCAAATGTATTAGTGTCTGATAATGATGTAAAAATTAATTCCGCAGAATTTAAAGAATTCTGTTCCAACAACGGTATAAAATATATGACCTCACCGATCTATCACCCATGCAGTAATGGGCAAGCCGAAAATTCAGTGAGAATTTGTAAAAAAATGCTAAAATGTGTGTTGAAAGACGGTTCGGCACAAAATATTGTACATGAAAAATTACTAGGCTATTTATTTGAATATAGAAACACCGTGCATTGTACCACTGGAGAAACTCCTGCAAAATTAATGTTCGGAAGGAAATTAAGAACACGGTTGGATTTAATTTTACCCACGGAAAATGAAAATAAGAAACAAGAAGAAACAATTAGTATTAATCGTAGATTTTTTGAAGTAGGAGATGCTATTTGGGCTAGGTGGTACAGTGCAAGGAAGGAAAGCTGGGAACCGGGAGTAGTCCAAGAAAAAATCGGAAAAAGAATGTATAAGGTTTATGTAAACAATTATAATGTCACTTGTATCAGACATGTAGATCAATTAATCCAAAATAAAGACCATAAAGAGAAAAACTTACCACCAAAATTGATGCCACACACGCAAATGCCACCAATAATGACGCCACCAACTCAACAACCTGAAACTAGGCCAGTGGTACCGCCACTTTACCAATCACTACCGCACCCAACTACATCTAATGAATTAGTAGTCAATGATGGAGAGGGGCGCGGGAGTGTTGCGCTACTACAGGATAGACAGGCTGCGGGCGTGGCAGACAATCATCCTAATGATGAGGATAGAGAGGAGTGGGGCGACTGCGAGGAGGAGTGTGAGCGAGGGACCCCTGCTTGCGATCCGATCAGTAGGTCGCCAATTCCGACACAGCCTATTAATAGTGCTGAGGCGTCTCCTGCTCATGCAGGTCCGTCACTGACACGCCATCAGTTACGTCCAAGAAAACCAATAGACTATGGTGTTTTTTATAAATAGTATATTAAGGTTAATGTATGTTTATCGTTTGTTATCAGGTTCCAAAATTAGTGCAGAGGAATGATGTATATACATAGTTATAGCTGCGCGCTACGTTCGCGCAACCCGACTGAACTCAGTAATAAACGAGCATCGGTTATAAGCGGTTGTTTCTCTCATCCACAAACATCTCAATTACATTTTTACTAGAGTTTACCCAAAATTTCCTACTCACCGTTTCCCGTTATCGTCTAAACATAAGCTTTCAAACGCAACAAGTTTCATCATAATTGGTCCAGTAGTTTTCACTTGCCAATTTTACAATTAGGTGACATGACATCATTACTTTAAGATTAACATTGTTAACACCGCTTACCTTTCTTCGTTCACCGTTTCCTTTACCCTAAGGTTGTCTGGAAGAAATCGCTTCTTAGCGATAAGACCGCCTTATTTTGTGCCTCTTGTATTTTTTATCTCTGTATTTTACTGTTTATGTTTTGGTGTAAAATAAAGTATATTGATTGATTGTTGTTTGCAGGCTTGATGACAAAAACTCGGTCTTGCGACAATCTGCTTAACGAGGGCGAGAAAAGAACTACGCAGAGGCGGTGCAGCGACCCTAACCTTGCGCCTGATGTCATGTAAGTTTAAGTCAACTTATGAATTCCTGGTACATCCGCGGCCTTTCACTTACAACTAAATTACAGGTTCACTACCAATTAATAGTACATTACTGCAGAGGCCAGCAACAGAGGCATTGATGGACGAACGTGTAAATGTGGGCCGAGGCGAAGCCGAGGCACACATACGTAAGTCCATCAATGCCTAGTTGTGGCCAAGGCTTGTATAGTACTTTTCTCAAACAATGCGCGGAAATTAAAACAGTTCATTTTCTCAAATAATTCGCGGAAATTAAAACTCTTTTCAAAATCAATGACGAACAACGAACAACAATTTGTTTTTTTTTTCAATAAACAGCTTTAAAAAAAAACATTCAAAATTATGCAATCCATTTCGAAATTTAAATAAAACCTTTGATGAGTTACCTCCTTGGTCGCCATGTTTCGGAATAAAAGATCGTTCCATTTTTAAATTACACGACAGATATGAGTTTACTATGTAATTTATTTGGCCGCTAAACACGACAGATATGGATTTTCATACAACATTGCCGGCCGCTGCGCGCATGTATTTGGCCAGTACAGCAATTTCGATTTATCTCGAAGAAGGTTGTCAAAATAATGCTCACATTTCCAAGCATGTTTGAGAAAACTACATTGATATCAATTTCCAAGAATCCTGCAATAAGCCTGGAATAAATGATAATTTGATTTAACTTTCAGCAGCCAAAGTCATAAATTGCGTTTAGGATAAAAGCTATGAACGAGTCCTCTTACCGTTTAGTGGCACCGTCATCACAATGTTAAAGATGTCTCAATAAAGAAAGCGTAAAAAAATCTACTCCCGTAAATCAGGCTTTTTATACAATTTATCTTTTTTTTTAATTTGTATGTTTAGACCATATACTATCAGTTTAAAATAACAATGTGCATGACCTCGCTCGCAAATGTGACGTCACTCAATCACACGAACTTCACTCGAGTCATTCAAATGATTGTTTCCTTTGCATAGAGTCTACATTCCTTTGTCAACCGAGTGAAGTTATCCAACGGCCCTTCAAGGTCATGCACATTGTTATTTTAAACTGATAGTATGTTGCTTGCCTAGGAAACTGTCAATGGTGGTGAACACGGAGCGGGAATGCCGCGCGACTCTCACCGACAGCTGCGTGGACGAACTGCCCGTGCTGCCTATCTCCGACAACTGCAACGATCAGGTACACTTCTTAACTATTATAAAACTGTAACAGAAGTGTGTCTGTACATTGAAGATAGGTATTTACAAAAAAAAGATTACGTTATGGTTTTTAGGCTTCCCTGATTCCAAATCACAAATTTTTGGATTTTTTATCTGTCTGTTTGTTTGTTCGTTTGTTTGTTTGGGTGTTTGTTTGTTCGAGTATCACGCATAAACTACTGAACCGATTTTGATGAAACTTTTTTTGTTTGATAGCTTATGATCTGACTTAAAATCTGGTATAGAAGTTGCGGGTAAAAGCTCGTTTATAATATAAAACTTTATAATCAGGAAGTCGTAATGTATAGATATAGCAAAAAAAACTTTATGACTTCACACATAAAAGCTAAAGTTATGTGTCCGACCGAACCAGTCACCATCTGCGAGTATTCACACAAATACAATTTTCACCTCAGTTGAAATGAGATACAATTATCCATCTTTTCTTCTTTCTATGAACTTAAGACACACTTTTGGCAAACCTTTTCTCCAAAAAGTAGCTGTTTCTGAAATTGGAAAAATTTTAGCGATACGTTTCTTTGCGAAATTTAGTAGGTTTTTTTTAACAAATATTCAGTTATCAGGTTTTGCGTTCATTATGGATACGAACATCCATGACAAGGATACAAATATTAGTGTTCATCAGTTATCACACAAACATTCTTCGCATGCGAGTTCAATACCTACCAGGCTATCATAACGTCAAACGTGTATAGCTTCCAGCTAATACATATAATCTTTAATTTCAGGTGGACGGTCTCCACCCAGACCACTTCGAGACGTCGCCGCGGCTGCCGCGCGACCTGGCCAGCGGCTCCTCCTCGCTGGAGCGCGAGCTGGGCGGCGCCGCCGAACTGACAGACAAGGTCATCGAGCACGTCGTCGACCAGGTTTGATAAAATAGCATAACGCGTGTTCTACAACGTGTTAATGAATTAGCGCAAAACCTCATACACCCCAACTGATTTATAACAAAATAATTAGATTGAAACTATAATTTCATTATTTTGATCGTTCAAATTTAAAGTTATTCGCATTTTAAGTTTTGAGGCAAAAATGATTTAATTTTGTTATAATTTCAGCACTGAAAGAAAGCGCTAACGTACTCATGGATACATTTTTATAATCTTGTTTTGGTAGTAAGTAGGGTGAGTGTGCCCGTGCGGTGGGTTGACATCGGGTTCAGAAAATTTTAAATTTTGCAACCAAATTAATTAATATTTCGAAAAAAATTACCTATGTTGAAACCATGATAATTCGATTCTGCTCTCGATTCTAAACAAACTACTTTCTAGTTTTGCGTTAATTCATTAACACGTTGTATAAGTTACTTAGGCATTCGCTGTAGGAAAGAAGCTGAAGGGTAAAGACCTCCTGCTACCAAAAAGGGTGAATATGAATGGTTCATACATGCGGTCTCAGAGCGGATTAGTGGATGCAAAAAAAGGACACACAAAAAATCCAAAAACCTCTGATATGAAGACAGGAAAACCTAGATACCATAATGTAACCTTTTTTTATAAATACTTATGTTTACGTCAATGTGCAACACACTTCTGTTAGTTTACTTTGTTTTTGGTGTGAAATATAGTACAATAGGGTATTTCACAATTATTAAAACCGGCAACTCTTTATTATCGGACGCAGACGTCAAAGCGCGCTCTTTGTATTAACATTTGTACTAAATACTATATTTATGATGTCACCTGCATTTCATAACTTTTTATAGTTTATCCTGTTATTAAAAATAGTTTTCATGCCAAAGAATAACTGAAAATGTGAGTTTAGCGTTATTTTCAAACGTTTTTTTACCGATAAGATAACAATAAAATATAATTTATGCCGTAAATACCCAATTGTCTCTTTTATTCAGGTGGTGGACCACTCGTTGGACAAGAGGGAGGGAGGGAGAGGGGATTTGACGGAAAGTGTCATCAGAGTGGGTACGTCCCCGGACGCGGAGACGCCGGACGAGCCCGCCGTGTTCATCTGTGACGCTTACAACGATGTTATCGGGATGGCCGAGGTGAGTTCGTATTACATTCATAGAATAAATCGATAAACCCACGAGCGTTGTCTCTTTCGGGATGGTCAGAAATTTTGCTTCAACTATCACTGTTACTGCAATAACTACAATTACTATCACTACAACTGTTGTCTGTCGAGGTTGCGTAGTTTTTTTGACTGAAAAAAATCAAGTTGAAATGTCAGTCTATGTATGGTGTATTACCGTACATAAAGATAATGGTTAGTAAATGATAAAACCGAGTAAAGTCAATATACCTACGGTTTTAATACGACAAAACTATGGCTAAAAATGGTAAGGAGAACACACGCGGATTGATTGGTGACCGAACGTGAACTAAAGCTAATTACAATAAAAAGTGATATGATGGGTAAACTGCTGACGACCCGAAATGCATGTTGCTTGCACCATACATGTCGTATATCTATCGTCGTTTACCGTTTCCTCTACCCTATGGTTGTCTGGAAGATATCGCTTTTTAGCGATTAATACAACTAAATTCAATAATTTTTTTATTAAACACTTGTATCATTTTCATTACCATCCTTAAATTTTATTACCTTCCACATCAATGACCATTCCCTTCCTAAACTAATAATTACCATCCTTTACAAACGTCACTACCATCCAGAGCTTCATTACCAGTTGCCCTTTTTCATAAAAACTACCAGAGATTAAAAGGTGTCTTCAACAAAATGTTGTTCATTTTGGTGTCAATAATTATATGATTCACTAAAAGTAACCATTTTACGAAAAAAAAATGCATCTCGGCCCGATTTCCACGAAACGCGAGAACGACCCAGTTAAAAGTGTTAAATAAAATGTATGTGATTGGTTGATAATTTTAAGACGTCTTAACTAATATTTTGTTTGACCAATCACTAGTCCTGTACTTATCTTGCTTTTTCTAGATTTTACACTTCGTCATATATTTTCATCATCATCATTGTTTTTTTTAAAATGCCAGCTCAAAAGATATGACGTCCCTTTAGTCCTGATCCGTTCTCCTAGGTTCAGACCTTTACATTTGCACTTTCTAAAATCAACTTAAACATTGTCCCACAGACTGCTAGAGAGACCGGCCGCACCCGAAACATAAGCATTACCTGGCGATCAATCTCAGAGTCCAGCAACCAATCCTCCACCGGGTTCGACCTCCCGGAGCCACGCACCGACATTCCCCCCACGAACAGCTCCCACGAGTCCTCCCCGGTGGACAACCACAACTCCACCGAGGGAGACCTCGTCAATCATAACGTTATTACCGAAATGACCAATCATAACAGGGAGAATGGTGTCTCTAATGGGTTGGAACAAGTCGCCGCTAAGTTCTTAGAAGTTGATTTGAATGGTGAGTTGTATTTTTGATACAACTAGGTACTAGGGAATAAGAGACGCAAAGAATAATGCTCTAGTCATACACCGTAAAGCTTTTCACAGTGTTTGAAGAAGTTCGGTAATAGTTGTGAATGGTGATGAACTCCTGGTAGTAGAAAAGATTTTGGCGATGGCGTTTGGGTTAGCATCTACAAAAACTATTTGAAATATCTACTGACTTACTGGACAACAATAATGATTATGCGCGATTGTAATATCGGTTCCATACTTAAAGTTTTTCAGTTTGATTCTCTGAAGCACCCACATATAAGTTTACAGCCTGTATATTAACTAAATTATTTTATTTGCCAGGAGGTGCAACATCTAGCAGCATCAGTTCCGAAAGCGACGGGGAATCACACACACACGCGCGGCGGTCACACACACGCACGAGAGTGGCCAGCCAACTCACACTGTGTCCCACCTCCCCCCGCCGCGTCGCGTGCTGCCACTGCACTCGGCGGTCTAGTACTACAAGTACGTATTAACTATATCATCATGATAATGTTCAACTTTCAATATGAAGCCAACATCGAAATCGAGAAGCAAAAAATACAAAACTGCGATTCCTACTCGACTCGGACCTATATGACTACTCTTTTCTGTAACAAAAACTATAACTAGACTCCCAAGGGAGCCAGAAAAACCTCTAGTACCTGGTGGCGAAGAGTTCTTGAGTGGCGATCGCATACCGGAAAGCGCAGCGTGGGTAGACCCCCATAAGGTGGACTGACGACCTGGTGAAGGCGGCGGGAACCCGTTGGATGAGGACAGCGCAGGACCGGTCATTGTGGCGATTTTTGGGGAAGGCCTATGTCCAGCAGTGGACGTCCATCGACTGATATGATGATGCCACCGGATGGCTTCCCAGGTTGCCGCAACTTCAGGACTCTAATTTGTGCATACCAACACTCAAAATCAATGAAATCTTCAAAATTATAATTTTTTTTCCATATCATACAGTGTGTAAGTCACAGCAGTAAGTGACAGCTGTTTTTTTTCGCGTCTCCAGAGGTAGGCTCCATAGAGAAAGTTGTTCAGTTTGATGGTTTGAGTTCACCGTTTCAGTATTTGCTAGGCTGTCATTTACACCATGTATAGTCAAGTACTCGATTTGCGTTCCTGGCATTTTGTGTATCTGGCATTCCGCGTTCCTGGCATTTTGCATATCTGGCATTATGCGTATTTGGCATTCCGCGTTTCTAGCATTTTGCGTTCCTGACATTTTGCGTTTTTTTTGCGTTCCTGACATTTTGCGTTCCTGGCTTTTTGCGTATCTGGCATTTTGCGTTCCTGGCATTTTGCGTAACTGGCATGACGCGATTACTGGCATTTTGCGTATCTGTCATTTTGCGTTTCTGACATTATGCGTGCAAACCATAAAGAAAAAAAAAAATAAAAAAGAAGAATAAATAAGAATAATGAAGGTGTATCTCCGCTCGTGCAGGTGGTGTGGAGACGTCGGGCTCGTCGAGCATGTCTAACGGCGCGTGCTGGTGCGGCACGTGCGGCGCGGCGCTGGGCGCGGCGGCGGCGCGCGTGCGCTGCGTGTGCGGCGCGGCGCACGCCATCGCGCCGCCCGAGCCGCTCGACGGCCTGCCGCCCGCCTCCGACCCCCTGCAGGCTAGGCTGCACCAGATCATACTCTATCAGAAGGTGAGCGGCTACTAGGCTCCCATAACTACTAAAGATGAGACTACAGATCATAACCGAAAAGTTATTTTCTTAATAAGAGTCTTAGTAATTCTTAGTAACTTCCTTAAGTGGTGTAAGAAGGCATTGTCGAGAAGGGGCTGTGGCAAAAATAGCTACGCTACACCAGATCATGCTTTACCATATGCCTAGGTTTCTGTAGTAAATATCAGGGTCGCAATCGTGCAAATTCTGTGGGTGACCAAATGCATACTGATTATTTTACGTACTAGCTTTTGCCCGCGACTCCGTCTGCGTGGGCATATAATAATATGTAGCCTATGTGTTATTCTGGACTATGAACTATCTATATACCAAGTTTCATCGAAATCGGTCCAGCTGTTTTAGCGTGAAAGAGTAACAAACATCCATCCATCCATACAAACTTTTTCGTTTATAATATTAGTAGGATCTCTCTTGCACTTGTAATTTTCTATCCAATACAAATCCTGAGTAAGTAACTAAGCAATCATAACTTACAGAAAGTGGTGGAGGAGCTGAGCGGACAGCTGCGCGAGGCTCGGGAGGCGCTGCGGCGCGCAACCCCCCCGCCGCCCGGCGCCCCGCCCGCCCCCCGCCTCTCACCCTCCGCGCCCTCCCCCACACAGGTACTACAGCTTCTGATCTACTAGTAGTTTAACATGGATGCAGCATAAAAGCTAACCACGGAACTAACCACGGAAGGACCAACTATCACCTCTACAAGTGGGGCCTGAGGGAGTCACCGATTTTCGACTGCGGGGCACCTGACCAAACCCTCACCCATGTGGTAAATGAGTGTCATCTGCGCCGTTTCCCCGGTGGAATTGAGAAACTCCATAGGTTAACCCCAGCAGCGGAAGACTGGCTGAAGAATCTTGATCTCGAAATTTAGACTTCCCGGATCCAAATAGGAAGACAAATATGCCATACGACATGATGATGATGAGCATAAAAGCATCAACTCAAAACATACATCGTACAGATAATAGTACCATTATGATACATGTTAGTTAATTTGCTCATTGCAGTCGAAGCTAGACTGCAGCCCGAGCCATAGGCCAGGACTGTAAATGAGTCGAGACTGTAATGACCAAGGCTTATGCGTTTCGTACGACGTTTTTCAACATACTTGCGAGAAAAAAGTAAATAAGATTTAACAAAAAGATTTAGATAAATATTTGCGTTGCGGTAATGTAAAGTAAAACACGCGCGTATGTATGAGATAAAATTAAAATTACATTTATTATTTCCTGTAGTCAAATACCCAATTGTATATCTTTAGTAACCAAGCACTGTAAGCAACTAACTGCCTCCGTGGTCTAATGGTTAAGAGCATTGGGCTCTCGACACGGAGGTCGTGGTTTCGATTCCCACGGGGGACAAATAGTGATATGTCACTTTGTGCGTTTTTCCCCAGCTGGTTAGGACATTGCAGGCTGAATCACCTAAATGTCTGAAAAGGAAAATAATTCCGTGCTTCGGATGGCACGTTAAGCCGTTGGTCCCGGCTACTATCTCTGGTGGTAGTAGTCGTTACATAAAAACCACGTCAGAGGCAAGGTGGTCTGAAAAAACTCTGACACCAGGGCCCACACGATAAGAATAAGAAGATTTCCTGTAAAATAGATAGGTATATTATATTAATTGATCGATCGCGCATTACCATCGGGCTGTCAATGTTAACCATAGCGTGTCACGTTCAGATGACGAGCAGTATAGTGAGCACGCACACGCACGGCAGCGGCAGCAGCAGCGGCAGCGGCAGCGCGTCGGAGGTGGAGGTGGGCGAGGAGGCGCGCGGCGTGGTGTGGCTGCCCGACGCCGCCGCGCCGCGCTGCCAGCACTGCCGCAACCACTTCTGGCTGGCGCGCCGCCGCCATCACTGCAGGTCTGTATTATACACTATATTATCGCCAGGAACTGACGAGAAAGGCCAAGAATGAGAGCGTATATGCCCTTAATTGCTCCGCGATAAGTTTTCGCGAGAGTGTAAGTGCTTGCTTTACTGTGTAACAGATCTAGCGCTAAACTGCGAAGGTGCCTGCGGTAGCGGAGCGGTGCAGGAAGATATGGAATATGAATATGTCGTAACAGTACTTTCGCGCTATGAAGCGACAGTTGACAGAAGTCACATTACACCCTCTCTTGCACCGTTCTGCTACCGCAGGCACCCACTCATTTAAGCACTAGACCTGTAGCAAAATGTCCCTTTCGCAAAATGACAATTATATCTTACTAGCGGCCCGTCCCGGCTTCGCACGGGTGGACGTCTAATCTTTTCTAGCAATAAATATAGCCTATGTTACTCAGGGTGAATGCAGCTTTCTAATGGTGAAAGAATTTTTTAAATCGGCCCAGTACTTTTTGAGCCTATTCATTACAAACATACAAAAATAGGCACAAATCTTTCCTCTTTATAACATTAGTGTAGATGTAAGGTCTAGTTTTGAAAAATGCCCCTTTTAGAAATCAGAACTTTATTTTGTTATTTGTCGACAAACTTGGTTGAGTGTTTTACGAAAGATACATTTTATATGAAAGTGATATTTTGCGAAATAGGCATTTTGACAAAAACTATTTTATTTTGGGACATGGAAGAGTATAAGAACCCAGAAAAAAAACCATCATAGGTTATTTACCCTCTAAAAGATATACAGAAAAAAATTTATAAAACGAAACAGAGAAATAAATCAATTCAGATAAAGTTTTTGTTATCTATGTTTTCTTCCACCGTTTTGCCGTTGATGCTACTTATTAGTACTCTGTAATGCTGTGACCTTTCATCCTACAAATAAATTATTATAATTATTGGTAGCCGTCATAGATCAAACAAACCTAACCGATAGTTCGTTGTACTCAGACGATGCGGCGGTATATTCTGCGGGTCGTGCTCGGAGATGAGCTCGTGGGGCGACTGCGGCGCCGTGCGCATGTGCAGGCGGTGCCGCGCGCTGCGGTGACGCGCCGACCCTCTCGCGCCTCTGCTCTCCTGGTACCCTAACCCGACCGACATCACTACTAATACCTCTATCTTTGTGTTTGACTGTTGCAAGATAACATCGCCCTTTGATAATGTTATTGTTTGAAAATGTTGCACAATGGACACTTGGGCACAGTATAAGAAAGAGTATCTATTACTTGAGCGTAGAATATTCAAATAACACTACCTATACAGGGTGTAACCAAACACCCTAGTAGACCATAAAAAGAACAACTTTCAATATCAATGCTCAACTCCACTACTAGCTTTACGTTGAAGGAAAACATCTTGCGGAAACCAAGCATGCTTCAATTTCGAATCATGTATTGTACCCGCGGTCCATTATTATAAGCGTTTTGGTACAAAATTAGTTTTCTTAAATCTCAATTCTCCTAATATTATGCGCAAGTGTCTAGGGTGTAAGGCCTAATGCAGATTTCGGACAGTCCACGTCGTACTTTTTTATCCGAAAAAGAAAAAAATGTCATCAGTACCTAGATAAAATAAGTTAATCGTAATAACACACATGAGTTAACACAAAGCACAAAGTGTACGCTATCTTATCCATCTAAAAGTACGCCGCGTATTGTCTATATTCTGCGTCTGGGATCTAACCGTACGTAGAACTTTTTCGTATTAACATCGAAATAATATTGTAAATGACTATTCTATAAAATGATTAATTGGATCTTATATGACAAAGTTCCAAAGGTGGTTAACGTTTTCTTACAAAATTTCATTGTACATGCCGTTATTGTCTAGCTAAACTATATTGTTAGATTAGACAGAAACGGTACAGCGCATTGCAATACATTTATCTCTGGGCTTATTTAGGCACAATTTATTGTATATAAAATGATAGTCAACTTTAATTTTTACCAATATTGTAAAGGTAGTTTTGGACTGTTAAACCGAACTTACTATGGAAGCTATATTGAAAGCAGCGGTTTCTTAATTTCTGTAACTGATTTTTCGCGATTTCAGTATAGTTGCAATCAGTAATAGTCGTTTAATTTAATAGCCTAAATCAACCTTTACAATAGGTAACAATTGGACGTTCTATTAAATGTTTAATAACAATTATTTTGCTAAACTTCAGTGGCTAATATTCAAACGAAATATGCAATAAACAAGTGATAAATGTAATAAATTAACAAAGATAAGGATATTAGTGGTTACACACGACTAAACGATATGTATCATGTAATAAATTGTAAACATTTTCTTTGGCGACAACTGTTTAGACTGTTTTGATATTTTTTTTTTGTGATAATCTTTTTTTTGTGATTTGTGATTACTAATAATGTTGTCATCTATTACATCGATAGATGCTTTCCAAATTCGCATTGCGGGTTTCTGAGTAAGACTTATTCAATTTTACCTTTTACATGAGTATTGCTGTCACAAAACGAGATATGTGTATGTATATGATATAACGAGATAATCGTTAATGATTCAATCGTATTGTGTAGCATAAATTCAGTCTAAACAGTTAAATCATAACTTGAAATAAACCTAGTCAGTCCGCTTCGATGTAAACTCTATATAAATATCAAAATGTTATTTAACTTTATAATTAGTTGGGGACATTTTTCACTAGATTGATGGCCTTTCTTTCCATTATCCACCATGACATTTTGTTGTGTAACTGAATGTAACGCTACAGTTTCCTGTGAACATCCTCTTCTAAGGAATATGTAACATAGTCCAATATATTTAGAATGTCAGTTAAATGTTATATAACAATTTATATAACGTGTTACTCAGTGTAAACTCTGCTTTAGAGTTAATATTAAATGAGACAAGACGATCATCACCATGGATTAATCTACGAAATAGTTTCATAGATTATTTGCATTAAATTGAATTTACCTATAATTGTTAACGGCTTTCTAACGTGGACCGTAACATTATAGACTTCGAATATAAACATCTTAATAAAATACCTGACCTAAATAAGTCAGAAATAATTTTGGTCACACTTTAAGGACTTTAATTCCACGTGGATACAGTCCAGTTTTCAATGAAAATAAACGTCGAATATACAAATGATTCAAGTATCAGAGATGTGGGAATTATGGTTTGTGAATAACTGGAATATGTCTTGTAGTTATTGCATCTCAAGATTGCGTGGGAGTCTGTCACGTAATGTCGCGTATTCATACATTTTGTAACTGTGTGAACACACAATAACGAAATAAGTACGCATAGTTACGAAACTTTACACGCAGTCGATGCAAAAACTGTACGAATGTGTTAGACAAAGACAAACTACCCTATTAGTGTTTCTATCTATTCAGTAATGGGCAATTAATTTACTAGTGTAATAGACAAATGTAGACTGGAGTGTGGCATAGTGATACAATATTCAATGCAAGAAGATTCACGGGTATAATGTTTTTATCATTAATTCCAGTCACGTCCATGCAATCTTTGTCTATTTCAGATAGTAATTATGTTTGGTGCGAGATTTTATACATACATAACTAATAATTATTTTTTAATGGCTGTAAGCATAAGCTGTCAAGAAATATACAGTCTGTCTATAAAGTCGTGACATGAATGTTTGAGGAACTAATCATTTTAGTATGGTGGTGTTGCCAGGTTATGCTTGATTTTGACTTGATTTTGACGTTCTTGCGTGGAGGCAGCGCCCTAATTTTTTGTCACGACTTTATAGACAGACTATACGCGATCTGAATAGCAGTGTGGTCTGAAAGACAAGTCTATAGGGTAGTTAGTCTGTGATACTGGGATATGCTCTAGTCTTCGTGATAATAGTGGAATGAGAGGGAAGGTGGAGGGGCGCGGCAGGCGTAGTTAGACAATGGATTAGTGAAAGATACGCGAAGGCTGATTTTGTACGACTAATATTTGTTTTTTTTACAACTGTACATTTATTTTTAAAAGTACTTCTTTAGATTTTGTTGGCCCCAATAATTGTTTTAAGGCAGATTTGTACGTTTATTTTTGTTAGTTATGAAGACTCCTGTCGGGTGTGGAAGGCTAAGACATGTTTTGTATAAAATCCTGTTTTTTTTTGTAATATAGTGTTTCATTTTTTCGTTCTATTAATTATTTTGTACAGTAACGTTTTGTTTCACACTTTGTCACGTGGATATCGTCGGCTGACAGCTGAAAGTGTAGAAGAGATAGATAATGTTGATATAAATATGAGAGAGCGAGACAAGCTGCTGTCGGTGGACTCTGAGACTGAGAACGTTGTTTAAGAATTAATTTCGTGTACACACAAACAAATGGAAATGTAGAATTTGTTTTTAAATCTGAAACTAAAAGATGTTTCGTCTGAAAGGCTGGTTAAGATCATCGTCGATTCCAAAATGTTGGTTTCTAAACTATGAATAAACTGATAGAATTTAAGTGTGTCGAAACTTGCTATTGTTATGTAGCCATTTAAGCCGCGTTGACACGATCAGAATCTGCTTGGACCGAGTGGACTCGTAGGAGTAAGCCTCAATGGATCCGTCTTCCGAGTGCACTCGGATTATGGGTTGCCACAATACGAGAAGCGTCCGAGTAAACTCGGTCCAAGCAGACTCTGGTCGTGTCAACGCGGCTTTAGATTTGCAGCAAGGTTAACATTTGACGTTGATTACGACACACTTTAGGGTGGAGACATACATTGAAGTTAGATCCGATCTCGATTAAATATGGCAAAATTACTGTACAGGGTGTAACAAAACACCCTAGTAATACTTAAGGGGGTGCTTCAGACCATCAAACTGAACAACTTTCAATATGGAGCCAACTTCGAAATCGCGAAAAAATAATCTGCTGTCCCATACAAAACTGCAGTACCGACTCGACTAAAATGTATGGGACAGCAGATTTCTTTTTCGCAATTTCTATGTTGGCTCCATAGTGAAAGTTGTTCAGTTTGATGGTCTGAAGCACCTCCTTAAGTATTACTAGGGTGTTTTGTTATGCCAACAGAACCTAACCATATCGGATGAAACCTAAATGTATACTCCACCCTTCAATTGGAAATCGGAGCTAAGTTGCAGAGATTACAGCCTAGATATAAAACCAGCCTTCAGATTATAATTATTTTATAACATTATAACAGCCAATTATAATTTCGATACTTCCTAACAGCATAGTTGAGTTGTTGACTTTGTTCACCCCCATATTCATAACTAGGCTAGCGCCGAGCTTGTATTTTATTTGTGATATTGATGATAATTTTATTAATAAGAGTTTAATAAAATGTTGTTAGAAGTTAAATTTTACTGGTGATTATTTAAATACCCTCACTGTCTCTTTTATTTTGCATTCGTCGACTTGGTATGCAAAGGGAAAAAATGCGAAACTAATGATGTAAAAAACCATTATCTAAAAAAATATGTTCGTGACAGCAACCAAAGTCGACAGCTTCGTTTAAAAAGAATATAATTTTGTAATTAATTAGAGAGGGGATTGTTGTTAACTGCATATATTTTATATTATACGGAAAGCTCGGAGCACTGTAAGTTGCATGGAGTGCAAAACTTGTTTGTGACCAATGAATATTGACACGATGTGAAATAAAGCATATTTAGTTTTATGATCTATACGCTTTTATTTATTTACCTGGCAGGAATACAATTAAAAGTCTTCGATCAGTGTGTGTTGCCAGTGATGACTATAGATCGGTAACTATTGTGCGTTTCGCGGCATTTTCAGGGTTGGTAATAAGCGAGTTTTTTTGTGGCCGTGAGTTTTTATTATTATTCTTACAAGTCATGTTCTAAATGTGTTCTAACCCGTGTGCCATTTCAATTATATTGTGAAATTACCAATATGATACAAAGATACAGTCAAGTTCGACACCTTGATCTTCGTACTGGTCTTATGTCGTTAGTATAAAAAACAATATCACACTTCAAATCTCAAACTTGACGTGGCCTTGACTGCACATGGCAGTATGGGTTAGTTCCCTTTGCCTTTTACAAACAGGAAAAAATAAAACAATGAGAATCGTGAAAATATCTTTGGTGAAAATAACTCTAATTTGAGGCCGTATTAGAAAAAACTAAAAGAAAACGGTATGATTACATTGTAATTCTTAACCAATGATATGTGTTACAACTGTCACCCCTAGAGTTTGCCGCGAGTTGCACAATAGTTACCGATTACTAGTGATGACATATGGAACAGAGACGTGGTCGTTCACTCAAGGCCTCATAAAAAGGCTGAAAGTCATCCAAAGGACAATGGAGAGGGCTATGCTCGGAGTTTCCCTGCGAGATCGAGTCAGAAATGAAAGAGATCCGCAGAAGAACCAGAGTAGCTGACATAGCCCAAAGAATTGCTAAACTTAAGTAGCAGCGCAGGGGGAAAACGTTGGATGAAGGCAGCGCAGGACCGGTCGTTATGGCGATCCTTGGGGGAGGCCTGTCCAGCAGTGCACGTCCATCGGCTGAGATGATGATGATGATAATGAATACAATTAGGGTTACTTGAACCTCATCTGGAACCACGGAATCGCATTTTTTCACGCTCTATCCTTTATGAGAAAGGACGCAGTACTGCCGGTGCTGTCGCGTTCCCGCTATCTTTCTCGGTCTAGCAAATGACATTCCTGAGCGACAGATAAGGATAGAGCGTGAAAAAATGCGATTCCGTGCTGGCAGATGAGGTTGAACCCTTATACTACTTTACACAAATTAATCTTTACTAGATTAATGTAGAAAAATTTCGGAACATCTCTTAGCACTTTTTTTGCACAAAAATCTAATAGGAGACCTAACTAATTGAGGCCTTATAATAGTATTAGGTATCTATGGAATTAATAAAAGAACATGTTTAAGGAAATTAAGTATATTTCAGGTAGGTATTTCGTTTTGATTTTAACACAATGACTAGGAAAACATTACATAAAATACAGTTACAATACCGGCCGCTAGGAGGCGCCACTAACATGACAAATTAAAATATAATTTTAGCTAGAATTTTAGGAACCTTATTGAAATTACTCATGACAGCAACATGAGTTGACCACTAAATTAACTCGACCAATCCCAAGGATCAATTCACACTGAAAGAGCACCGGCATGTTTAGGCATATACGGTCGTACACCAACGTGTCTTACTATTGTGGCACCAACCATTAAGGCTGCACCGAGCCTATTGTGCTGCCCAGAATCGTATTTTTTTTTATTCCTTAACAATTAAACAATATTTCCAAAAAACAAGAATGTCACATTGTAGTCCTGATTGGCTTTCAAATTGACCACTTTTTTGGTAGATTTAGGGCAAAGAGAACGATAATTTAGTAGTGAGTGGGAAATAGTTTAGTAGATTTTGGTAGAAATTCGGTAAGTATTCGAAAATTTGATCAAAAATGCATGGATTCAGGCAAAAAAATCAAAACTGGCAATACAAATACCTGAGAAAATAAATATTACTATTTGAAAATTGAAGCATCGATGTTACAAAGTGATGAAAATCGTTTTTTTTTTTTAAATGCGAAAATAACATGAGCTTAACATGAGTGATTATGAGCGTTTTGATAAAAAATGATAATATTTTGTTCAAAAACGTGTTTTATATTGAATTTTAACCATCTGCCATAGTACGCCAACCTGCGATAGCGACATTTAACACATCCATCTGTCAAATTTAGTCTTTTATCTCGTTCGCTCGTGCGCAAATAGAAAGAGAGCGGAAGCGTGATAGCGCTGTATTGTATCACGTCACGTTATCGCGGGTTGGCGTGCTAGCTAGGCTGGAACGCATACATATTAGTTAGTAGATTTTAAGTAGAATTTGAAACAGGACTTGGTAGATTTTGGTAGATTTCAGCAGTCATTTTGGTAGATTCTCTGAAAAAAAGTGGTCACGCACGCTGAAGTTTCAATTTATCGGGTCACTGCGGATTTGTTTTTGTAATGTTCGTAGTTATTATCATTAACGATAATAGCTACAAGCATAAAACATAATAATCCGTAATGTTTCGATAAATCGAAAGCCAATTAGGACTTTTAATGTACTTTAAGTAATAATTGGCAATAAAGAATTTTTTCATTTCATAAGGAGTGCGATTTTTGGAACTCATTCTTTGAACTCAGCAGTTGAAAATGACAATATTACTATGGTGCGGTGGTAACGTGCATATCTCTACTGCTGATTTGATATAAGAAAATCATACTCCAGGAGTTCGATTTTTGAAAGTCAAATCAGCAGTAGAAAGATGCGTATCGCCATACATTTTCAACTGCTGAGTTCAATGAGAGCTGAGTTGAATCAAAAATCGCAGTCCAGGAGTGCGATTTTTGAATCTCATTCGCTGAGTTCAGCAGTTGAAAATGTCAAAATTACTATGGAGATACGCATCTTTCTACTGCTGTTTTGACTTTCATAAATCGCACTCCAGAAGTATGATTTTTGAAAGTCGTATCCAATTAATCGTAGTCGTCCTTCAATCGTATTTTTTTATTTTTAAACATTTAAACAACATTTCTAAAAAACAAGAATATCACATTGTAGTCCTGTAGTGCGATTTTTGAATCTCATTTCGCTGAGTTCAGCAGTTGAAAATGTCAAAATACTGTGGAGATATGCATCTTTCTACTGCTGTTTTGACTTTCATTAATCGCACTCCAGAAGTATGATTTTTGAAAGTCAAATCAGCAGTAGAAAAATGCATATCTCCACAGTATTTTGACATTTTCAACTGCTGAACTCAGCGAAATGAGATTCAAAAATCGCACTACAGGACTACAATGTGATATTCTTGTTTTTTAGAAATGTTGTTTAAATGTTTAAAAATAAAAAAATACGATTGAAGGCAGCACAATAGGCTCGGTACCCTCTTAAGTACAGGATAACTGTTAACTATTCAAATTTAAAGATTGAAAAATTTAGTACCAAGCATGAATTGAAACCTCATACCTGTAATTTAGTACCAGATATGACTTGAACCCGTAATCTGTCAAGCCTGTAATTTTTTCCAATTAAGCCGCCGGTAAGTGCTAAAATATTCAATCTCTTGTCTGTAAGTCTGAGATTCAGAGACGTCTTTTAAGTTCGAACTCCCGTATTTCAAAATCCATACATTTTACCTCTACTTACTCGTAGACTAACACTCAGTTGCAGAAGCGCTCATTAAAGTTAATCCTCCATTAAATCTCTTGCTGTCACTTTTTGTTTCGTTGACGTAGTAAAAACTAGCAAGATATTTAAGCAGTGCTGTTAATAGCCTTCTATGCGCCCGGTGCGAGCTTCTATATCGGTGCCTACACATAACTGCGACGACGCATCGCATCGCAAATATCTGCGATGCGATGTGTGCAATAATCATTCATATGTCATCGTAATAAGTCGAGTGCTAGCAGATATTTGCGATGCGATGCGACGTCGCAGTTATGTGTGGGAGCCCTAACTGCGCCCTTCCGTATAGGTAAAAAGTTTTAAGATAGGAAGCAAAAGGGTACCGAAATAGAACATACCAAGACTCAAAATATTGTATTGTAAGGTATGAGGTACATTAGCCCTTATATGCTTAAAACACTATTCAAAGGCTAAAACGAGCGAAGAGCCCGAAATTTCACAGCACTGCGACTTAGTTGTTGTGACCAGAATTCTGACAGTTTAAAAATTATACTGTAAGTCGAGTGAGCTCGAAATTTCACGGAGAAATACGACTCAGTTGTGAAAAGCTTTGCCGGTTTGTGTAACAAAATGAAATTTCTCAGCTCTGCAACTCAAGGTCTTGTCATAGTATCACTAGCACTTTGCCATAGTATATGATATGATGAGGAGTTTGGCAAAGATGGAATTGAGTGTGTTACCTGACTTCTAAAAGTGCAACACCGAATAGCACCTCCCCGTAAGCTCACTAATACGAATCACTTAACAACGAATGCACGCTACCACGAAAAACTTATCGCCGAAGCCACGCGACCTCAAATAACCAAACCTCTAATTCACCAACACGAATCACTTAATAACGAAAGCACGCTAACACGAAAAACTTATCGCCGAACGAAGCCACGCGACCTCGAATAACCAAACCAAACCAAGTGATTCGTGTTGGTGAATTAGAGGTTTGGTTATTCGAGGTCGCGTGGCTTCGGCGATAAGTTTTTCGTGGTAGCGTGCATTCGTTGTTAAGTGAGCTTACGGGGAGGTGGTATTCGGTGTTGCACTTTTAGAAGTCAGGTAACATACTCGATATGAATTTGTGAAGGGCATCGATCCATGACATGCATGGACCAAAAACGTGGTCCTCTCCTGGTATTATCTCTGTCCCCCTCCAGGGTCTACGCCCTGTGCCTGGGCACCGCTCGCACCGCGCTATTTACGGCACTATGGAGGCTGAACTTTAATGAGCGTTTCTGCAACTGAGTGTAAGCTCATCAATTATATTTTATGCTGAAGCTTATGCTCAAAAGACGTCCCGTCCGATTCTAAATTTTTCAATCTTTAATTTGAATTAAAACAAAACAAAACAACGTATGGCTATAAATAACAAGTTAATAAACATATTTGAAAACTGTAAACTAATACTGTACATTACTTTGGCAAATGCATTTTTCTATCCTAAAAATCTAAAATTTATCTACAAAATATAAATATAAAACAACAACATATCCTTTCTAAATATAATTCAAAATTTTGTGCATTTCCAACTAGGTGCTATTTTTTTTACTTTATTATTTAGGCCATTTTGAACTTGAGATGTAAGATTCGTTGACGCGAACACAGCTTAAAAAATAAATAAAAAATACAGGCATAGCCTCCTTTTTAAGAGTCATTAAAATGAGTCATCAATAAAAAATAAATTAAGTAATATGAATTATCCTCTCTTACTAACAGCTAACTAAGCTAGAACAGTTAAAAAACACTTAAAAGTTATCACTAGTTATTCTGACTGGAAACAATGACTAGACGACTATAAATTATTTAAAACTATTATAAATATTATATTTAATAGCCCGAAGTTTTCTTAAGAGGGCACCGAGCCTCCAGTGCTGCCCTCAATCGTATTTTAAAGCCCAGATAAATTTAATACGTGATATTCAATTAATTTATCTGCGATTGAGGGCAGCACTGGAAGCTCGTCACTCTCTTAAGTTAATTCATTAACACTTATAACAATTAACTCTTTCACAGACAGTAAAGGAGACAACGGACTTTTAATGTTATCTTAGATCAAAGTAAAAAGCCAATGCCTAAAAATGGCGCCTTCTTTCTTTTTTTAGCGCAACAATCAATCAAACTTGAATATTATAGTTCAGAATAAAGTTACAAACAATACTTGTTATTACAAATATCGCGGAACTCAGTCCGAACTGAGATATAAAGGCTTGAAGTGCACGTAATGGTAATATTTTAAACTTCTAGTCTTTATTTCTCCGTCCGGACTGAGTTAAGGGATAAACATGTGAATAAGTTTTGTTTGTTACTTTATTCTGAAATAAAATATTGAAGTTTGGTTGCTGGCCGCGCCAAAAACAACGGCGGAAAATAAGCCGTCAACCTTCCATACAAAACCCGCATTGTCTTTTACTTTGATCTAAGGTTATTATGCATCTACAGCGGAAGCGGGAATGTATAACAATTCAATAGGTAAACAAAGCTACACAAATAGAAAATCCTTATAAAATTAGGCCAACCTATGACTATGACAGAGCCCGAAATATGCCCTTTTTTGTCACTTTAATTATCTCGCTTAATAATACTCACTAATAATCTCGCTTTGTGGTATATTTTGTGACTACCTTGAGATTGAGACTGCAAACAGACGCAGTTTGAAACATCTACTTAGATGAAATAATAGTATAAAAGATAAGTGTACTTTTAGCAACCACCAGCAGCAAGGCTGATTCAGTGTTTATGGGGTGTAGAGCATCTCGGTGATGGGGATGGACCAGGTCTGCCTGCATAATTCCAGTCGGTTTAGGAGTTACTGATGATTAAAGGTCTGTAAAAAATTTACGATCAGCTGCGAGGCTGATCGTATGATATTGTTGTAGTATGCACTGTAGCTATGTGAACAGTACAAAAACTGTCAAGTTCTGTCAGTTGGTTAAGGAGATACAGCCAGTTAAAGTTCCGACCTTTGAACGGCTGTATCTCCTAAACCGAATGATGAACCATGTCAGTTTTTGTACTGTTCACATAGCTACAGTGCATACTACAACAATAACATACGATCAGCCTTGCAGCTGATCGTAAATTTTTTACAGACCTTTAATCATCAGTACCTAAATCCTAAACCGATTGGAGTTATGCAGGCAGACCTGGTCCATCCCCATCACAGAGAAGCTCTGCACCCCATAAACACTGAATCAGCCATGCTGCTGATGGTTGCAAACAGTACACCTATCTCTCGGAATATAAGGTCCATGATGATGATGATGATGAGACTGCAAAAGTCAGACGTCACTTATGTTTTAATTAAAAAATTATTCATTTGGTAATAAATAATAATGAAGATATAAAATTTTAATTTCTCTTATCTACGCGTATTTTTAAGTACTTCGCTGATTTATGTGTTTTTTTATCTCACACTTTTATTCTCCCATTGACAGAATTGCAGTGCATGTATTAATTAAGTAATAAAATAAATAATAACGATTGTGTTTTTAATTGTCACTATGCCGTTTTTTGTTAAAACTTAGGCTAATAATAGGTAGGTACAGTCGCCATCAGATATATCGTAGCATACAAGGTGTTCAAATATTTCTGAACAGTGCTAATTTTCATTAAATTCTTTACAGTAAATGTTACCAATTATATCTAAACGTGTATTTTGTCATAAATATCTGAACAGCGAATTTTAAATAATTTCTTTACAATGTTCTTTAAAATTAAAATGTAAAACAACGGAGTAATTTTTTTTCCGGAACTGTTCAGATATTTATGACCACCCTGACTGCGTCAATATATTTGATGTTCTAGGCGTTCCTATATTTTTGATTGGTTATGTATGAGTAAAGAAATTATTGAAAATTAGAACTGCTTCGAAATATTTGACCACCTTGTTTGCTACGATATATCTGCTGGTGACTGTACCTAATAATATTGTGACGTGTGATTTTTGCAGTTTTCTTACTGTTATTATATTATTATAAGTTATAATAGCTTATTCACTGTTATAATTTACAACAATGAAAACGCACAACAAATGAGTTACAGTAGCTATAAAAAGTGATGTATAGTAAAGGAGTGTTTCTCCGGGGCGTTTGAACGCCGCGCCGTCATTGTCCTCACCAAACATTTTCATCTTCTATGTGATGCGGTATGCCGACGATAGACATTTTGTTAAGAGGGGATGATACCTATTTTGTCTCTTTTCGAGCCGGTTTTTGATAACCAAATTATTAAATTTAATATAGAAACATAATATTAGGTAATTTTTAAGTACAACGTGTACACTTGTGGGGGAGATATGTGGGGTACCCACATTTTACATTTTACTCGGCGGTTCACCAGCAAGTAGGGAACCGCCGAGCTGTATAAATAAGGGTGTATTTTTAATAATAAATCAGTACGCACTGATACTGACTTATCTTACTACTCTCTGCCCTAGCCACCTAAACATCCCTCACGCTCCGCACGAGAGCATCTCCAAAATATATATAGTTCAAATAACAGTGTAGATACGTTCTTTCTGCAGTGACTCTAACCGTTAAAAACACGATTATATTAAATTTTCTCGATAGAAAAGAGGATCAAAGTAAGTTCGATTTCAGATTTATAACCAGGTTTACAAGAATCACCATACACCATTTCTTCTAATATACCATCATTTGAAAGGTAATTAATTATAGCAGTGATTCTACCCGTTAGATTTTTCCCCAAACACCCAAGAGAAAGGTATTGCTGAAAAATACGTTTTTTTTTACGATCTTGCTTTCAATTGAAGCGGGATGGCTAATTGCAAAAGTTTGCTAGTTAGAAAGAGACGCTTGCAGTAGAGATTCCTAGCCTTAAAGTCAAGTCAAAAGCGTTTATTGTATACGGGAGAGTTTATTATAGTCCGCGGGCAACTGCAGCCAGGCGCCGGACCTACGTTATCTAGGCATACATCCGTACTTCCGGAGTATCATCGTACAGACAACGTGCCCGCGGACAAAACTGTCTATCGTCTGCGTAGCACCTAAGAATGATCGGTGAGGACATTAAGGGCGTTCAAACACCCAGGAGACCCACCCAGAACAGCTTAATAGATAGGATATTTGTTTGAGCGCAATTTTGTTTTAAGTTTGCTATATACCTACAGGCAAAATAAATGAAGCCTAATGATATTTAGTATGTTTTTGAGCTTGCTTTTTATTAACCTATGGGCAAAACATGTACCTTTCGCCTCGAAATAGTAGCGTTCTTATTAAATTCACCTATTAACTTATACACTTTTGTTTTGACCTTGTCCACTACCTGCTGCATTTTCGGCGTGAAGGGATCGAAGTTTTTATGCTTTTTCTTTCGTCTATAGATGCCTTCTTTATTCGTCATAGCGCAGTTCATGTCATCCTGGTAGAAATAAGTACATCATTTATTAACGAATCTTATTTAAAAAACAGTAAAAAAGTTATTTGTGTCCATCGAATAGAAATAATAAAAAGAAAGACCAGTGGATGAACAGTGGATTCCAAAAATGTTAATTTTTAAAATTTTTGTCCGTCATATGTATGTTTGTCGTCGAGTCTTGAAAAAGCACTGGACCGATTTTGATGCAGTTTTCACTATTTGAAAGGGTAAAATATACATACATACATAAATTCACGACTTTTTCCCAGAGGGTAGGCCACGCCTCGGTAAAATATAGGCTTTATAATCTTTATATTAGAAGAAAAAAAAGGAATCGAGAAATAGACTGGCCAGTTGTAAAAAGCATAAGGGCTGAAGAAAGAGGGAGAGAGAGAGGATCGCCCTGTTTGACTCGTTTTTTAATGTTAAATATGGGTCCAGATTTTGCAATTTGATATCTGCTGTACTACTTTGATAAATATTGCGGATCAGGTCGATATAAGTTTGGTCTATAGGTATGTCTTGATTGTGGAGGGCTGTGAAAATGGAGGAATGGGTAATACTATCGAAAGCCTTGGAGTAATCGACAAAAGCTACGTAAAGAGGTTTTCGGAATTCATTAAACTTTTCTATCACTTGGCTGAGGGTATGAAGGTGGTCAGTAGTGGAGAAACTGGGTCGGAAACCTGCTTGTTCCGGTGGTTGATGTTTATCCAGTTTTCCAGTTATGCGGAACTGAATGATCTTGATAAATGTCTTGTACAGATGCGACACGAGGCTGATGTCTGTAGTTACCAATATAACTTTTGTCCCCTTTTTTATTATCGTTCCATTTTTCCTACATAATGTTATAATTAAATAATGTACCAAAGGTTTCTGACCACGAAACCTGAATTAGTCCCCGAGAGCATTGAAGCGACTTGAGTCAAAAGTTGTGATAATTAATTTTCTATGTTATTTCAACAATTTCGGGATTATTATTTAAAAATGCGCTGCGCTTCGCCATGTGTGCAATGTCCATTGGCTCTAATGAATAAATAACACACGCTAAAAGAAAGAAATAAGGGTTGAGACACATTTGCCGACGGCGACCGACGGCGGGCACATACAAAAATGTCCATCCTCCGTCGTCGCCGCGTCGACGGCGGACGGCTTCCCATACTAAATTGCATTTTTATATGTGCCCGAACCCTAAATCAATACATACCTCAGTAACATTAAAACGCAAAAAATCCAGAATACCCTGGAGTTGTTTCCTCGTGTCTTGTACCAGGTCCTCATAGAATACTATATGTATGGGGCCGTGGAAATTTCTCAACCAGCGTACGTAAAATGACTCCCAGAGTGATATCTGCAGTTTCACATGCTTTTCCCATGCTGGAATAGATATAAACATTCATGAGAATTATCTTTATACCTCAAAATTATATCATTTTATGTTCTGGATGTAGTTACAGCATATCCTCATGACTACATATTCTCGGAGACATTAAAAATATTGGACGTCCACTGCTGGACATAGGCCTCCCCAAGGATCGCCACAATGGCCAGCCCTGCACTGCCCTCATCCAACGGGTTCCAACCGCCTTCACCAGTTCGTCGGTCCACCTTGAGGGGGGCCTACCTACGCTGCGCTTTTCGGTACCGGGTCGCCACACGAGAACTCTTCAGCCCCATCAGTCATCGATTCTGCCCCGCCCATTCAAACTCTGTCTAGTGCAGTGAACCAGTTGCTATTGCCACAAAATTTTTTGCCGATGATGGAGATATCTTTAATGTTGAGCATACATACCGATGTTTGCCTTGAAAGCTGACTTTGGCGCTGTTCCTATGTGCCCTTTGAGTAGTCTATTGAAATCTGCCTGCAAATATAACAATTAAATCATAGTTATTTTGTTTAACGGCCTGTTATCAAGACAGCCTCGATAATTCTGTCAATATCAGAGTGGGAAAAGCTAAGTTGTTGCTCCCAGTTCCATATTATAGTACCATGATCACAATTAATTTATTTTTTGTGGTACTTTGTGCAAAAGTCTGACTGCATCTTCTCTACAACGGAACACCTTCCAACGCGGTGGTGGTGGTAGAGTCAAAAATGACGTCAGAAAGCTATCCGTGTGATATTATTTTGAATAAAACATGTTGATTTTGAGTTTGACCACCTATCGCAACTTGACACGTCATTCTGTGCTTGTGGATGTTGACATCTGTGGCAAGTACCCACAGTTTTTCAGCAGATATGAACAGCCCATAAGCTTATTAGAGCCATGACTTACAATGTTATTCCTAGTCAAGCTTTTAAACACAAAAAGTTTCATCAAAATCGGTCCTGTTATTATTGCATGATGTTCAAACAAACAGACAGACAAAAATTAAAAAAAAGAAGATTAGGATCTACAGATGTAGACACTTCTGTTACAGTGTTACAACAATTATTATAGCTATCTGATAAAGCCTCACCAATATAGAATCCCTAGGGTTCCTTATCAACAATATAGCAGAATGGAATTCGGTGGGATCAACTGGTGGCAGCTCATGTGTTTTGATGACAAGTACTGATCCGTTCATCACATGCTCTCCTGGGAAACCGTGCCGGTAGAGACCCTGGTCCATGTATATGGCGCCGGTTTTTATACCTGCAAAACATGACATTTAGGAATATTTTTGGAGGAATACCTAGATACACTTTTAGTTTAGTGATAAGAAGGCTATTCATAATTTGTTATTTCAGACTTCGTTCACATGGATCTCAGAAAACTTCAACACCTCCATGTGCCCCTTCACCTCCTGCGTACATTTGTACTTCTCGTAGGACATAAGAAATAATAAAATCTATTGATAGTGTTTTAGTTGCCAACCAAAACACCATCAATAGATTTGATTATTTCTTATGTCCTACGAGAAGTGCAAATGTACAAAGGAGGTTTTTTTTTTTTCAATTTATTTTACAAAGAAAAAGTTACATATTTGTTTTCCTACTTAAGCTTTCCTACTGCAAACCTTACAAGGTTTAATCGCAGGAAGCGAGTCGCTTTACAGCGTATTAGGTTTTACAAATATACAAGTTATACAATATACTAAGACCTTAGGGTACACTAATACTAATACACGTATAATGTGTATGATATCTAAAAGTTTGAGAGTATGGTTGAGAATGGGTTAATGGAACAATTTTGAAAAAATTATATAGAATGAACATAGCATATGCTCACGACTATATTCCCCGAGGGGGTCTGAAACCTGAAAAAATTACATGCTCTGTAGAATATACAGAGTGTAAAATAAAATGTGTTACAAACGGGTGTTTAGAGTTAAGACCACACTGAACAACTTTCAATATGGAACCAACATTGAATGGCAAAAAAAATCTGGCGGATCGGGAATCGGGAGATAAAACTACCCGGTATCCCTGGTCAATACCTACAGGACCACAATGTATGACACAGCAGATTTTTTTCCTGGTTCCAAAGTTGCAGTTTGATGGGCTGAAGCACCCGTTCTGTTCATTATGTATATGTAAGAATGCCGCTTGGTGTGGTTATGTGGGATGTCAACCAGAAAGGGATGTTATCCCGCGGTGAATCTGGAAGTCCAATAGTAGAAAGGGGAAGGCGGGATGAGCTCATGTAGCTCTTGGGCACACTCACCGAAGTACAATGTGTAGAAGACCGACAAGCAGGCCACTCTGATGCGGCGGTGGGCTAGGCCATAAAGCTTGGTCTCCACCAACTTACTGTCGCCAATGAGCCTCCTGACTCTGCGTTCAACCGAGTCGAGTGCGGCAAGTTGATACTTGGCTGAGCCATCCCACAGGTGGCAGCAGTACTCCATACAGGATCGGAGAGCTGTCTAGGAGTGAAGTACCGCTTCACCTTGTTTAGGATGCCCAGCTTTTGGGCCGCAGTTTGAGAAGGTAAAAATAAAATATTTTGTATGTAGTCAAATACCCAATTCTTTTTACAGTTTTTATACCGGCGCACCACCGTTTACACCCTGTATATTCCAAATTGAATCATTCTATCTCATAGAGAAAATAACGCGCTCCCCTGGGGTAGAGATGTTGTATCGAACTGTGCACAGATACTCAACTGGGCCTGACGTCATAATAGCGGGAAGTAGCGTATTTAAATGTTAACCCTTCCCCTCACCCCCTTTTCACCCCCTTTGTTGGCGACAACATTTTCTATAGAAACAAGCCGATATGCCATCTCTTCTTACTCTATGTTCTATCTTCAGCAGTCTAGTCTGTGCGTTGTCAGTCACAGAACTGAATTAAAAGTAAAAAGAACACTGCATACCTGTGACTTGCTGCAAAAGATATCGCAGCCAAGTGTTCCCGCTTCCAGGCGCGGAGCCGAGCGCCACACGGTACGGCGACGGCGGAACCTGCCACCGAAGCGGCTTGCACCACCAAACCGCCGGCACATGACTCAACGGCTGGTTGTACAACTCAGAAATACCACCCTTCGCCGTATGCAACGGATTCAGCATAAACATTATTATAGAAAAATACAACATCATTACAGAGGCCAATAGGAAGAATAAGAATTTACGAGACATGACTGTCGCTTCTAGTCTAGGTGTTAGAATAAAATAAATAAACGTATTGATTCATTTGTTTTGTGTTGTTTGCGTAAAATTACAAACAATAGCGTTAACAAATCAAAACAAATGAGCATTGATTTGATCAAAACAGCAAATACCAGGGTTGCCAGATGCGATTTTATATTTCTCCCCACATTTGAAAAAAAAAATCTCCAAAAGATACTATTTTCTTTACTTTTACCCAAACTCGTTTTTTGCTCGTGATCATACCAAGGGCAATGTTTTTTTGTCCGTGGTTTTACCAGTAAAACTGAACAAATGGCATTGCCTGTGGATTGACTGCTAGAGTTTTGTCTGTGGTATTGACATAAAATAAAACTAAATAACTAAATAAAACTAAGTCTATTTTATTCAAATACATTTAATGCCGGCTCTTCATTCTCGCCGAGAACGGGCGAGACAGGCCGAGAACTAGAGTGTGGATGCCCTTCATTGTTCTCGTGGCGTCGTAAGCCATAGTAATTTTCCTTGAAAGGTCTCGGCGAGAGTGAAGTGCGGGCTTTATACATCCAATTATTAAAATTTTCTTCTTATAGATATTACAGAATGATCGCGACAAACCAAACAAAACTTTACTAAACAAACACCTCATTTGGAGTGAATGAGTGGGTGGGTGGGTGGAGCGAACTAATAAATGGAATGAAGAAAGGAAAGGAAACTAACGAACGTTCTAAAAATGAACACGTTCGTTAAATACATGTTCTTTTCATATAAATAGCGTTCCAAAACTAAAAATTAAATTACCCAAAATTCTCCACATTATATTTTTTTTCTCCAAACATTTCTCCAAAAGTTCCATTTCTCCATAATTTCGCAAGGAGCCAAATTTTTACCCATAATTGCGAAAAAAATACCCAATCTGGCAATCCTGGCAAATACTATAATCACTAATGTCACTGTCACTTCTTGACAGTGTAGTGTAACCAGATTTGAGCAACCTGCCTTAGTGGCATACCTACTGTCCGCCATTTTGAAAAAATCACGATTTTGCGGCCACTGATGAAACATATGCCAATCGACAGGGAAAATTATTACAAACAGAAAATATTCTTGGGTAAAATGACCTAAGTGGTATACTTTCGGAGATATAGGGGTTTGAAAATAATAAAAAATTAAAACATTTTTTTCCGCCCAAATTGGCTTTTTTGATCAGGAATAGATCGGCAAAGCTCAGTTATCGATCAGGATTTAATATAATTATATAATATTATTCTTATAAATAAGTTTTATTCATTTACTAAGATAAATAAAATACCTATCTACATGTAAGAGAGCTATGAGGAAGACGGTTGTAGTAGCAGTGTTGCTAACCATTCGGAGAGGGATTTATAAGTATTTACCTATGTATTAAATACTTGATCATCATCATCACCATCTCAGCCGATGGACGGCCACTGCTGGACATAGGCCTCCCCAAGGATCGTCACAACGATCGGTCCTGCGCTGCCCTCATCCAACGTGTTCCCGCCGCCTTCACCAGGTCGTCGGTCCACTTTTTGCGGGGGGCTACCCACGCTGCGCTTTCCAGTACGCGATCACCACTCAAGAGCTCTTCGGCCCCATCGGCCAGATCGGTTCTTCGAGCAATGTGCCCCGCCCATTTCCACTTTAGTTTAGCTATTCTTTGGGCTATGTCAGCTGCTCTGGTTCTTCAGCGGATTCTGCTGCGCTGATCTCTCTTCATTTCCGATTCGATCTCGCGGGGAAACTCCCAACATAGTTACATAGCCCTCTCCATTGCCTTTTGGGTAATTTTCAACTTTTTATGAAGCTTTGAGTGAGCGACGACGGCTCATTTCCGTATTACATCTTGGGACACTGCGGTATTTGGGACGTGAAGACTGAAGAGACTACGTAGCTTTCCAACGCTGCCTTGCCGAGTCGGATTCGACAGGTTGACCTTTTGTCTCGAAATTGTACCTACCTAATTGAATAGTTTTGTACCAGGTAAACATTATCACCATAGACATTTTACATGATCGTCCATGTTCATTATCATTTTGTCTGTAGGCTAAGAATAGCATCATCCCATTTCTTCCTCTGAATGTAGTATAAGGCGATTATGGTATCCACTAAAAGATGGGTAGCAGCATCCTCTGAGTACACACATGTAATCCAACTGCGATCGCCAACCCGCCTGCCAAGCGTGGCCAGGGCCATCACAATCAAAACCAGGTTCCCATTCCCTGGCGGCCCTGCTATTCCTGGCTACAGTAGCGGCCAAGGTTACGGCGAGGCAGGGTGCGCGAAGAATCTCCGGCAGAGATCCGGCTACCACAAGATCACAACCGACAACAGCTGCACCTGGTAATAAACATATAACTCTCGTTCACAGCGGACCGACGAGTCGAGCGCTGAACTCGAGGAAAAACTGAGCAGGATACGTTGGGATATCGTTGGATTATCTGAAGTCCGAAGAGAGGGAAAGGACTTGATAATCCTGAAATCCGGAAGCCTGCTTTATTTCCGAGAGGGCGACCTAAGGTCCTGGGCCCCGGCACGATGCCGGGCATATGGTGCACAAAATCTCTCGTAAACGTGTCGAATAAGGTGGTGTACCTTACACTCAAAATAACCAAACGGTCCGACTATTCGTTAAAGGCTATATAGGTATTCCTGGCCCCGACATTAGATCAGAAATTAATACGATGATGAAGTAGAGATTATGTATGAGGGAGGATATCTCTAGGGCCATGTATATTTCCAAAACACACTTCACAGTAAAGTTGTCATGTGAGACTTCAACGCAAAACTGGGCAAATAAATAAAATAATAAATAAATAAAAAACGGTGACGGTAATAAATGACGGTGAAGAGCTGCAAGTGGGACAATTATTTTGATGTTGGACGACGGAATTAACGGGGCCAACTAATGGACGGCTTCATGGAAGAGGAACTCGATGTAATGAAAACTCCTTCTTTATGAAGCGGGAGCACAGCAAATGAACCTGGATGAGCCCAAACGGAACAAGAAATGAGATAGACTTCATCATGTCGACGAAGAGGTAAATATTCAATAATGTTTCTGTGTTAAACACTTTTAAAGTCTTAAGCTAGGCAGAACAATAGGCAGATTTCGAAATCCGTGACTTGTGATCACCGAGCCTATATTATTAGGGAAGCTATAGAGTGGAACAAAAGCCCCAAAATCTACGCAATCCGTCTATTGGCCAAAGCCAGCTAGCAAAATTGAAGACTGAAGATGGCAGGATCAGTATCGTCCAAGCGTAAGCTTCTGAGAGAGTTTGAGAAATTCTATGGACAGTATACACTAGAACACGGAGACCCGCTAAAAATCTACATAACAAACATAGATCTAGACTGACCCGGCACTATACCAAAGATATCTCGCACTTCGGCCTGTACGAGATTAATATGGCTCCCAAACAGCAAATGAGCAACAAGGCTGTAATACAATGTAATACATTTGTTAAATAAATAAATAAGGCGCTGGGTGACGGGATTACGGCCGAGCTCCGGAAGGCGGGTGGAAGACCGATCCTTTAGAAGTATTTCGTTTAGGTACGTCATACTCGAGGGAGAAACGCCGCAGGCATAGAACAGAAGTCTAGAGGTGCCCTTCCTCAAAAAGAGCGATAAGTAATGTCCTGCTGAAGACCTAAAGGCTCATTTCGCTTCTTAATCTGCATGTCTACAAGTATAAGCTGTTTCGAAAGTCGTTACAAACCGTCTCGGACGCAAGTTCAATGACTTTCAGTGAAGTGAGTTTGGAACTATACATGGCTCTAGAGACATCCTCCCCATACATAGTCCCTACCTCGTCATCGTATTTCTGATCTGATGTCGGGGCCCAGGTATACAAACCTTTAACGAATACTGTACGAGTTTTGTGCAGCATAAACCCGGCACTCTGGGGCCCGAGAGTATTGGTCGCCCTCTCGAAAATAAAGTAGGCTACCAGATTCGAGGATTATCGAGTCTCTCCCTCTCTTCGGACTTCAGATAATCCAACGATATCACAACGTATCCAGGGGTCTACTCCGGGATTCGAACTTCGCAATTGCGAGTACATTTTCCCTCCAATATCAACTCTATTCCAATGAAGTGCGGACCGAAACAGTGGCGATATAGCGAACATCGAAAGTGCGGCTACAGGGCCTGCTCAGTTTTTCCTCGAGTTCAGCGCTCGACTCGTCGGTCCGCTGTGAACGAGTGTTATATGTTTATTACCAGGTGCAGCTGTAGTCGGTTGTGGTATTGTGGTAGCCGGATCTCTGCCGGAGATGCCACCCTGCCTCGCCGTTACCTTGGCCGCTACCGTAGCCAGGAATAGCAGGGCCGCCAGGGAATGGGAACCTGGTTTTGATTGTGTTGGCCCTGGCTACACTTGGCAGGCGGGTTGGCGATCGCAGTTGGATTGAATTTATGTACTCAGAGGATGCAACTACCCATATTTTGGTGGATCCCATAGTCGCCTTATACGACACTCAGAGGAAGAAATGGGATGATAGTATTCTTAGCCTACGGAAAAAATGAAAATGAACATGGACATCATGTAAAATGTCTATGGTTCACCCTCTCTGCTCTTGAAGTTAATGACGATTATGTTTACCTGGGACGAAACTATCCAATTAGATAGGTACAATTACGAGAAAGATGTCAACCTGTCGAATCCGACTCGGCAAATCAGCGTCAGACGAAAGTCTTTGACCAGTGTGTATCGCCAGTGATGAAATACGGAACTGAGACGACGTCTCGCTCACTCAAGGCCTCATAAAAAGGACGAAAGTCACCCAAAAGACAATGGAGAGGGCTATGTTCGGAGTTTCCCTGCGAGATCGAATCAGAAATGAAGAGATCCGCAGAAGAACCAGAGCATAGCCCAAAGAATTGCGAAACTAAAGTGGTAATGAGCGGGGCACATTGCTCGCAGAACCGATATGGTAGATGGAGCCAAAGAGTTTTTGAGTTGCGATCGCGTACCGGAAAGCGCAGTGTGGGTAGCCTCCCGCAAAAGGTGGACCGACGACCTGGTGAAGGCGGCGGGAACCCGTTGGATAAGGGCAGCGCAGGACCGATCGTTGTGACTATGGAGGTGGTACTGGGAATGTTCCTCCATTGAAAAGGGAAGTACTTCCGCCAGGCTAGGTGTGATGCCTGGGGACCGGCCGTGGTCTAACAGTTCTTAGCTGGGCCTTGTAGGTATATATATCGAATCTCTGTGATTATTTCTCTTGCGCGATTTATGTCTCGCATTCGATTGTGAACCTTATGTGTAGTAGGTTACGAGTTACGTATTTACGATGAACGTTGTCTTTGTATGTGCCATATTTCCGAGAGCGACGGTATCGCCATCTGTTAGCATCTTCGCTATAACTTGTGGGTGCTGACATTTGAACAGTAGCAAGTCCCCCCTCAGACCGGTGGTCGTTGAGTTGTTCGAAGTGTGCAGTCTGTATTCATGTAGGTAGGTGCAGGGCTCCAGTCAAGTGAGTCTGACGAGCGGTGTGCGGCGTGTGTGTGCATCTGTCAGGGAGATCAGTCCTGATGTGATGCGGTTGAGTGACAGGCGTGGAGAAGGCGAGCAGAACTGCCACGTGGAGGTGAGCTCAGACACGTGGGCTGCGGGAGATTCTTCTATGCAGACGCTGACTGTTGTTGAGCAAGTTGCAGGCCCAGGAAGCGGTATGAAGACAGGTGGAATGGACCTGGTGCGGCTTCGGGTTGATGGCATGACTGCTGCTTGTTTGACCTGGTCGAGGGGGTGAAGGGTTGGTTGAAGCTGGTTGCTGCTCTGTGTTGGTGCTGCTGCTCTGCGGTGTTCAGGTTGCGATGTTCTTTGTCGAGGGTCACCAATATGGAGGTGCTACTGGGAATGTTCCTCCATTAACCCTTCGTCTGTGTAGGTCACGGATCCGTGACTAAGACAATAACAAATCTTTTGTGTCTGGAATCTCCACAGACGAGAGGTTAAAAAGGGAAGTACTTCCGGCAGGCTAGGTGTGATGCCTGGGGACCGGCCGTGGTCCACTGGTCCAACAGTTCTTAGTTGAACCTTGTATATAATTATATTGAATCTCTGTGATTATTTCTCTTGCGTGATTTATGTCTCGCATTCAATTGTGAACCTTATGTGTAGTACGTTACGAGTTACGTATTTACGATGAACGTTGTCTTTGTATGGGCAATATTTCCGAGAGCGACGGTATCGCCATCTGTTGGCATCTTTAACTTGTGGGTGCTGACATCTGTAGCAAGTCCCCACATGACGATTCTTGGGGAGGCATATGTCCAGCAGTGGACGTCCATCGGCTGAGATGATGATGATGATGATCAAGTATTTAATTCATAGGTAAATACATATAAATCACTCTCTGAATGGTTAGCAACACTGCTACAACAACCATCTTGCTCGTAGCTGTCTTGTCTATGTAGGTAGGTTTTATTTATCTTAGTAAATTAATAAAACTTATTTATAATAATAATATTATATAATTATATTAAGTCCTGATCGATCCTGAGCTTCGCCGATCTATTCCTGGTCAAAAAAGTCAATTTGGGCGGAAAAAAAAGTTTTTTTTTTTTTTTCAAACCCCTATATCTCCGAAAGTATACCACTTAGGTCATTTTACCCAAGTATATTTTCTGTTTGTAATAATTTTCCCTGTCGATTGGCATATGTTTCATGACAGGCCGCAAAATCGTGATTTTTTCAAAATGGCGGAAAGTAGGTATGCCACCTTCCATACTGAAAAGTTCGAAGCTCTTTCCGAAAATACTGAGGCACCTCTAAAAAAAATACTGAAATATAGTTAAATATACCAACTTGCACAGGGAAAATATACCAATAAAAATACTGATTTTCAAATCAAGTTTTATTCATTTAATATCACAATAAATGTTATTGTAACATTCTATTCGAAGGTTTTGGAGTTCCTCAAGGGTCTGTTCTCTCCGCGACACTTTTCCTGCTGCACATCAATGACCTCCTTGTGTCAGGTATTGTTGGGTATGCAGATGACAGTACTGTCATGGAGAGATATGTATCTGGCGCAGGGGCCAGCGGGGATAAAATACGCTCGCAGAGGGAGGCCATGGTTGAGCGGACAAACTTGACTTTAAGTGTTGTCTCCCAGTGGGGTGACAATAATTTAGTCAACTTCAACGCCACCAAAACACAGGCTTGTCTGTTCACCGCAAAAAGGAGTCCGTTTAATCTGACTCCTACTTTCCGGGGTACATCTGTCCCTGTTTCCGACAGTCTTGGGCTTCTGGGTATAAGCTTGACCACAAAACTCAACTTCGGCGCTGACATCGAGTCTAAGGCTCAAACTGCGGCCAAAAAGCTGGGCATCTTAAACAAGGTGAAGCGGTACTTCACTCCTGGACAGCTCTTAGTATTGTATAAAGCTCAGGTCCGATCATGTATGGAGTACTGCTGCCACCTGTGGGATGGCTCAGCCAAGTATCAACTTGCCGCACTCGACTCGGTTGAACGCAGAGCCAGGAGGCTCATTGGCGATAGTAAGCTGGTGGAGGCCAAGCTTCATAGCCTAGCCCACCGCCGCAGAGTGGCCTGCTTGTCGGTCTTCTACAGATTGTACTTCGGTGAGTGTGCCCTTGAGCTGCATGAGCTCATCCCACCTTCCCCTTTCTACTATCGGACTTCCAGACGCACCGCGGGATATCACCCCTTCTTGGTTGACATCCCACATATCCGCACCAAGCGCCTTTCTGAATCTTTTATAATGCGCACAGCCAAGGAGTGGAATGCCTTACCTGCGTCAGTATTTCCGAGTACTTACAACCCGAATTCCTTTAAAGTACGAGTGAATAGGCATCTTCTGGGTAAGCTCGCTACATCTACGACCCCATCTTCGTCCTGAGGACTGGATTGAGGTCAAGAGCAAACCCATAGTTAATAAAAAAAAAAAAAAAAAAAAAAGGTTTAAAATGACAAAAACGTACTAAAAATGATTCGATACTATTTGCAATTCTACTACGGCGCGGCGGCCGCCTGCCATGTCCTATCTGCAACTTACTGATCTTTGCTCCTGAAATCGCTATGGTGCTGCTATAAGTTATATGCAAAACTAGCTGTTGCCCGCGACTTCGTACGCGTGGACTTATTATTTGTTTATGTTTTTTTTTGTGGCACTGAATTGTTTTTGTGATTTCTGAAAGTAGACCCCATACTCATCCCTCTATGCTCCCCCTACGCACCACGTACTCATCCCCTACGCACCCCCTACGCACACCTACTCACCCCTACGTACCCCCTGCACAACTCCTACGCTCCCATACTCATCCCCTACGCACCCACTACTCACCCCCTACTCAGCCCTACGCACCCTTACTCACTCCCTCTATGCACCCCCTACTCACCACTTACGCGCCCACTACTCACCCTCTTACGCACCCCTACGCTCCCCCTACGCACACCCTACGCAATCCCTACGCACCCCCTACTCACCCCTACGCTCCCCCTACGTACACCCTACGCTCCCCCCACGCACCCCCTACGTACCCTATGCATCCCTACGCACCCCGTATCTACTCCCTACTCACCCCCTACGCTCCCGCTACTTGCCCCTCTACGTACCACTTTCGCACCTCCTACGTCACCCCGTACTCACACTCTACTCATCCCATATTAACGTCCCAAAAAACCATAAAAACGACACACAATGATATTTAGACATTTCACCCCCATCGCACCCCAACAGGGGATGATGGTATTTCACGTCCGCCACGTCACCCCCTACGGCACACCTACTCACCCCCTACTCAAACTATACTCATCCCCAATTAACGTCTCGAAAAACCATAAAAACGACATCCATAATAATATTTAGACATTTAAACCCCATCGCACCTCAACATGGAATGATGGTATTTCACGTCCACCACGTCGGATTTTAAAATCATTGTCGTTTTCGTAATCAGCGACCCGATAAACCATACAAACCATACCCATCTCGATTTTCAGACTTTGTCACCCCATTTCCCCCTTTCAGGGGTAGAATTCTCAAAAAACCTGAAACACGTGTTTACTCATTTATCAAAAGGAGTACTCCTGTGAAGTTTCGAATAAAATAGTCTAACTAATCTTGTTTCCCCCAAAGACATATATATTACTAGCGTAAGGACATGGCCTATGAGCTTGACTATTGTCCCCAGTTCGTTGGCTCTAAAATGCAAGGAAAAATGTCAATTTAGAGCACTACAAATATATGACACGATATAGTTCGTATACGAGTTATGACAGATGGCGCAAATTTTTGTTTCTATGAAGAAGGTTTTTGTAAAATATTCTGACGGGCCTATCCTTACGCTAGTAATATATAAATCTATGGTTTCCCCATACAAACTTTGGACCCCCGTTTCACTCCCTTAGGAGATGAATTTTGAAAAATCCTTTCTTAGTGCACCCCTAGACCATATAAGGAACCTACGTGCCAAATTTCGAATCTCTAGACCCAGCGGTTTGAGCTGTGCGTTGATATGTCAGTCAGTCAGTCATTCAGTCAGTCAGTTTCTTCTTTTATATATTTAGACTAGCGGCCCGTCCCGGCTTCGCACGGGTGGACGTCTAATCTTTTCTAGCAATAAATATAGCCTATGTTACTCAGGGTGAATGCAGCTTTCTAATGGTGAAAGAATTTTTTAAATCGGCCCAGTACTTTTTGAGCCTATTCATTACAAACATACAAACATACAAAAATAGGTACAAATCTTTCCTCTTTATAATATTAGTGTAGATATACCCAAAAATACTGACTTCCGCCAATATACCTACAAAAATACTGAAGTGCGATTTTTGAAAATCATACGAGCGACTTGGCAGTAGAAAATGTCAAAATTACTATGGAGATTATGCATCTTTCTACTGCCAATTCGCTCGTATGATTTTCAAAAATCGCACTTCTGATGTTCGGAAAAGTCCATAAAATATACCGAAAAAGCTTTAAAATACATCTGGTCTGAATCTGGTCACACTGCTTCTTGACACTTGAAATTGCCCGTTTTTTCGCCGCAGTATGCACGACAAAACGAAAAAACCATCATACGCTCCCGCTTTTACATACACAAAGTGAAAAAGACGTCTCGTCTCTATTTTTGTCGTTTTCTGGGGGGTGACATGCTACGCCTTTGAGTGAAAGAAAGATTTCAGAGCTGAAGTGCGATTTTTGAAAATCATACGAGCGACTTGGCACTAGAAAATGTCAAAATTACTATGGAGATTATGCATCTTTCTACTGCCAAACCGCTCGTATGATTTTCAAAAATCGCACTTCTGGAGTGCGATTTTTGAAAATCATACGAGCGACTTGTCATTCGCATACGAATTGAGATTTTCATTCCGAGTGGTTACGTTTTTCTCTATTTTTGAAATCGTTCGGATGTGCCAAAACCGTTTCGATTCACACAGAAAATGTTTCAATTGAACGAACGAACGAATGAATGGTTTCATAGTAACATTTCAAATCGGACTTTACCGCCAAAATTATGGGTTAACGGAACGTAGAAAAAAAGTTAAATCTGTTGACGTCTGACAACATTACAAACGTCAAACATTCGAGCACTGTTGCCAGATCTCCCGATTTTCCGGGATATCTCCCGATTTTTGTCAATGTCTCCCGATGTCCCGGATTCCCACTCAAATCTCCCGATTTTTTAAAAACAAATTTTTTTTCGAAAAAACTGCGTAAAACGGAACAAAATTAAATGCTAAGCTATGCAATGCTATGTTAAATGTGTACATAACTTTGTAAAATGCGTTGGCTAAACTATACTTTGACTTAATAACATAAAGTTGAATACCTATTCAATGGCAAGCTTTGGCAGTTATAGTTTACTAATTTTGCAACATTGCGAAGTAAGTAGCGAGGAAGGGATCTTGCACACGAAAAATATTAAAAAAAATTGCAATTGCTATGATTTTAAAGTAAACGAAAAAATGAAAAATTTATCTCCCGATTTTTTCATAATGTCGCCCATACATCTCCCGATTTTTTATTGGTACACCTCCCGTATTTCGAAAATTGGATCTGGCAACACTGCATTTGAGTGGTAGAATTGGTTACGAGTGGTTCGGAGCACTCGTTGCGAGTGATAGAAAGTTGAATTCAAAAATGGCAAATCATCGATTTTACGTCATTTTCTACTACTCGTTTTGAACGTCTGATATTCAAAAATCGCACTCCTGCGCTGCGTTTAGAACCTACACCCTATGTGCACCCTCTAATATACTTATATTACTCTTTGGTGCACCCGGAGCGCAACTTTTCGCACTAAACGCCGTTCAGCACGGCTAGCATGCCACCCACGACAAAGCGTTTAAACGAGAAAAACGTCATGCGCGCTCTTTCTAGAATACGTAAAATAATAAGGATAACGGCACATCTCGATTTTTATCGTTTTCTCGGGGGTGGCATGCGAGGCCTACAGAAGTGCGATTTTTGAAAATCATACGAGCGACTTGGCAGTAGAAAATGTCAAAATTACTATGGAGATTATGCATCTTTCTACTGCCAAGTCACTCGTATGATTTTCAAAAATCGCAGAGCCTCGGTGAAAGACGTTTTACTATAGAGCCAGTTGAAAAAACAACCGCACCCAAACGTTCTGAACGCAGCCCTGAGATTCATGCATTATTTATTATGCTAGGCCTTTGAATGAAAAGTACAAAATAGACATAGAATAGAACTAAAAATTAATTTTCTTTTCCTTCATGTTTTCAGAGCTTTATTAGTTCTAAATTCATCTATTACAGCATACATAATTTATGCTCAAGCTTTTGTCCCATTGGGGTAGGCAGAGCCCTGATCCAGTACGAGGGGTTTGTAAACATTAATTAAAAAAAAATATTCCATTTCAGTACCAAAACTTTTTATTACCTACTGAGATATATTAGAAAATCTAAGTTTCCTCAATATAGTGTGACAATTTTCTATGTTACCCGTACAGATTTCCAAATACATCTGCAGTGGTAATACTCTTGGAGAATTTATTTGCAGCAATATTTTCCTTGCTGTTACCAGATCTCCTCGCAAAATGTGGCAAACCGCTGCCTTGGCCCACACAGATACCGCTATCATATCACGCATCTGACTCGGTAGAACTGAAACCAATTCATGTATCATCGGAGGATGCAAATGTTCCACTGCATCCGTTATTCTATCTAGATTTATCAACGCTTCGGCCGCGTAAATGTGTGCCCAAGCTTTATGGCTATTCGATACGTCCGGCTGACTCAACAATTCGTTTGCACTCATGAGAGCCGAAAGAGGGTCTTGTAAGTGTAGTAAAACGTAACTCTGTAGAACAAATGTTGAATTCTTGAGTTCACATCGCAGTTTCCAATTGATAGGAGGGCCGGGAGGAGCTTGTATGAATGGTGCGTTAACATCAGCCGGAATTTCTTGGTTCGGCAGCAATGTCACAGCGTTTCTTAGACATAACGCTGCAAATTCTAGTGAAAGCGAGGGTATCGCGAATGATTCTCCTGATGTTGAGTATTTTTCTTTATTTTCCTTAGCTAGTAATACGCGAGTGTGCGGACCGCTTCCAAGCTTTTTCACGGTGAACTGTTGCGATTCTTCGCTGCAGCATTTTTTGACACAGCACTCTGCTAAATGGAGCCAGATTCGAGAGTTGTTTGGGTAGTGTCGTGCAGCTTCTACAAGACATTCAAACGCCCCGTCAGAGTTATTCGCTGCAAGTAACGCTAACCCCAAATTGTATACATAAAGTGGTCTATCTCTGCACGCTATTAATCGTTCACTGTCATCGCTTTCCATTGCCTTAAAGTGCTCTTTTACAGCGTGTTGGAAATACTTTGAAGCCAGAAATGGTTTCTTTATAGACAGATAAATGACGCCAAGGTTGTTATTGATAGCCGCCCAAATATCTTCGCCTTGAGTTTTGAATTCGTAATTGTATTTCAACGTTTTGTACTGCCCGAGAGTGTCGGCTGCTTCTTTGACATCACCATTTAAGTACTGTTGTTGAGCAATTACAAATATATTTTCTATTGAGTCTTGTTTTAGGTTTAATTTAACTTTTTGGCCGAGCAGCAACTGTGCCCTGCTTACGAGTCTTTCAAATAAGTCACCGACTTCATTATTCGACTTTAATGATTCTCCGTGATTTGTTGCTACTTCTAATGTCTTGTTGTACGTCCGTCTGCATAGAGTAGCTTCCATAAGTAAAAGAGTTACTTGCTGATGCAATTTAGCATCCTTGATGTTCTTAGATCCTAGTAACTTGTCTAATAAGACAGTACATTGGTAGTAATAACGTAAGTGGTAAAGTATTATAGCATAATTATATATTATGAAGGGACAGCTTAGATCAGAGATTTCGATATCAGGGAAAGTGACACCAACTAATTGGGCGATGGATTTCTTGAATTTGTCCAAATGCTTCATATCGCTGGACATGAACTCGACGATAGCCTTGTTATGCTGCACCCGTTTGTTGTTATTACCAGTCAGATTGTCCAGTTCGGTCAAATGTTGCAGCGCCGTAGCGTAGTCTTTCTTCAAATAGCTCTGGTGAGCCAAAACGATGGGTTCATCGCGATCTTTCGTGTTTGCCATGTCTGTGAAGTTGTTGGCAACGTAGAATTATTACGGGAAAGTTATTTAGTTATCGAACAATTGTTTATTTTTAACAAAATGTGCGATGTGATAAAAATACTGATGCACGAAGCGAATGCGCCAGCCAAATGACGTTTAGGAGTCCGTCTTAAAACGTGTAAAAATCACTCTGGCTTCCTATCTATTTCACTCTAGCATACAAATCTTTTGTATGCTTTTTCTCTTTCTTATTCATTCCCCGAGAGATTTTTACGCGTTTTGAAACGAACTCTAGAATGTCATTCAATTATGTCAAATTGACAGTTAGATTCCTGTTTACGAAGAATGCTATAGGATTCACGTTGCAGTTGCAGTTTTTTCCGCGAGTACCTATTTGTCTTTCGCGTGGTTTTTGAGCCTGCCACGAGGCTCCGCAATCCTTCTCAGCTATGTTTTTGCTCAAAAAACTTAGACTAATAAATAAAAACAGTCCTTGAGATTGGATAGATGGGTGTTCCTACCCTTTCTCATGAAATATTTTTGCTTTGTTTATAAGAAAAGTTATATTTTTTTTAGCGCTGTTGTTGCAAGGGTTTTATAACTGTGTTATAAAATTGTATACCTTTTCTTATAAACAAAACGAAAATATTTCGTGAGGATAATGACAGTGTTCAAACAGCGAGGAGAAAGAAAGCGGATAGCCCACAAATCATTTCACACTGGCGGAAATGCAGTGCTTTGCTTACGCACTAGCAAGAGATTTGATTTTTAAATAAAAAAAGAATGCTATATATCCAGTCTACTAGCTTTGCTTGGAACCGTAAATATCATTCTGAAGTGCGATTTTTGAAAATCATACGAGCGACTTGGCAGTAGAAAGATGCATAATCTCCATAGTAATTTTGACATTTTCTACTGCCAAGTCGCTCGTATGATTTTCAAAAATCGCACTTCTGGGTAATGAGGGATTTTCCAAAAGCAAAAAAAACAAAAAAGTTAGTTCCAAATTTCTCGATAGATGGCGTTGACAAGAGAGGGGTCGATTAGGTATGACCAATATAAGCTGACCGCGCGCAGGGTGAATAACGTATAACGTCGCGCGACCACATGGTTTTGGTTTAGCTTAGCTTGATGTGTCGCCGTGTGTACAAACAAACCCTTTCTTATTATTGTCGGTTTATTATGAACTATCTACGGGGCTAGTAAGCCAACCCACGATATCAAAGGGTTTGTACTGCGTCTTTTTATTAATAATATTCATAAATTGTATATTTGCTCATACCTAATCGACCTCTCTCTGTTCAACGCCATCTATCGAGAAATTATGAACTAGCTTTTTGTTTTTTCTCTGGAAAATCCCTCATTTTGTGTATTTTTTTAATGTATTTGTGAGTACTAACTGTGTAGTATTATATTGTTTTTGTAGTGTGTTTTGTAAGGAATAAAGAATTCTATTCAATTCTAATCAGAAGCTATGACAACTAGGTATTATCTTTTAGGCCTCAATACAAAACTAAACAGCAACACGCTATTAAAATAAATGCACACAGGTAATCCCCCAGCTTAGTCAAAATGACATACAACTATTACGGTATCTTTATTACAATCTTTATTTTGTAAAGTAAGGATTATAAATTATAATGGTCCTTGTCAGTGCTACGAAAATAGTTACTGTTGCTTGCTTCAGGATGAAACAACTATGAGTGGTTGTTATTTACAACTTTGTCATCTTAATTTGATATGCAAATCCCTATACAGAGAATAATATATAATAATAATAATACAGAGAAACTAAAAAGAGTTATTTACTTTTTGTTTTCATATTTTAAACTGTAAATAAGACCAATAGATAATAATCATATTATTTTAATTGACAGTTTTAATGGAAATCAAAATTAGACAACCAACTGCTGCGGGGCTAGTACGCCAACCTGCGATAACATTTAACACATCGCACGTTCGCACGCAAATAGAAAGAGAGCGGAAGCGTGATAGCGTGATATAGCGCTATACCGTGATAGACCGCAGATGGAAACATCACTTTGCTGACTAATCTATGGTCTGTTTACTTACACAAATTTTCGGCTCTATACATATTTTAGCAATAAAGTTGATAATGTTTTGAAGGCAACAGACAACAATCTTTTCATATAATTGACACATGTTTACATACAATAACATGATCATAACATAACATGATCCTCTGAATTACAAGTCTGGGTGAAGATGACTCTTTACTTTCTTTGTGGATCTCTCGGCCGGCCGAACACACAAATGTTTGCCGAACAATGTTATTTTAACATTCCTCACACACATCTCAAACACACACTCTCTTTTAGGAATAGTGGTCACTACATTATCTTTAGACACTATTTTAAAAGTGTTCCTTGTGTCCATAATACATATGCCACTTTTAGAAATGTTACTTGGACATTTTGAACGAATCACATTTAACATACTGCCATGGAAATCTGCTTTATAAAGAGTTTGAGCAAAGTTCTCCCAGCTTTTACTAGTGCAATCTGGAATAGGCCTGTCCAATTCTAGCATCTGAGAAATGTATTCTGTCCATATTTCATGCATTGGTAGCACATCACTGTATTTCACACTGTTTCTTGGTAAAACGTAAAATCCGAGCGATTTCTTCTCTTTCCTGGTTAAACTGCGGGTTTTCTTCTTCTTTCCCTTCTTCTTGTACGCTTTACTTCTTCTTTTAGCAAGTATAAAGTCCTTTTTGAGTTCAGTGTCGATGTTCGGTAAATCTGACTTGGGAATGTTGGATTTTAAAAAGTTGATGACTGACTCGGTGGCTTCTTTACTGAATGTGTCTTCTGCAGACATGATTATACGTTTATTTAGTCTTGGACTTATTTTGTAAAGAGAAAATTATTTCACTGATTTTGTACCAGCAAGAGGATTATAACCTCAAAATCAAATTGCTGCTATTGACAGGAAAGAATTCGTTCGGAAATCAATCTCGTTTTCAAACTTACTTCGTAAACATGTTTGAGTTTTTTTTTTCATTTCTCAATGTTTTTGAACGAAGTTCTCGTACGTCACGTACGTCACTTTTTCACTTTACGTTTTAGTTTTTGTAGGTAGGGTAGTGCTGTAATTATATGCATTAAATTGAATCTTATTCTGTAGGGTATAAAGTTCTTAGTTAATTTTCAAATTATTAATAACCAAGTCAACAAAACACTCCGCTTCTACTTGAAACTTGAATTGAATTATCATTATCACATCATTTGCACTTTATCAGTGAGTTGTGGTGACCTCTTCAAGTCTCAATAGCTGATAATAAGTGTTGTATCATTTCCACTAGCCGTTTCAACCTCTGAAAGCCGCAACATGTCGGTTAGAGCTCCAAAATTAAAACTTTCTAATGGACTAGACATGCCGGTGATTGGACTGGGTACTTATGCCGTAAGTATTGCTTTATATTGTTTTTAAAATGCTGAGCAGAATAATTATCTTCTCTAATTTCAAACTAACATTAATTTTTAAAATTGTTATAGTTACCTAAAGAAAGAATACCTAATTAGGTGTGGCGCTAGTTTTTTACCTACTTGTAATAGGCTTCATTACGACTTACTTTGCATCTATACGTGTATCGCGCGCGACACAGCACGTGGGGCTAGCCGGTGGACATGCCATAGATATGAATCTCTATAGTACTGCTACAGAAACAAGATGGCGTCTTATGTCTAGATTTTACCTACTCTAAGTTTGCCCACACATAACTGTGACGTCGCATCGCATCGCAAATATCTGTGATGTGCAATAATCATACATAAGTCATCGTAATAACTAATAAGTCATCAAGCGCTGGCAGATATTTGAGATGTGATGCAACGTCGCAGTTATGTGTTCCCACACATAACTGCCCTGGGCTCCCGCCCTTACTTAGTTATTAAAATTTACTTAACGAGACACTGATGATGATGAGTTTGCGAAGACAAACTCTTTTCTAACAGCATCAGAACTTGGTGATACTAGGATCTCATGAAATATGCCCACATCAAGTCTATTCACTCCAAACTCCCTCATCAGCATCACTCGAGCCTGCTTGTACCGAACACAATCCACTAACAGGTGATGAACGTCCTCGACCACTCCACACTCCTCAGAATTAGTTGAACTACTCTTTTTCATCATGAAGCCGAATTTATGTAGTGGAATGTGTCCACTACGAAGCCTATATGTGATAACAAACAATCTCTATCTAAGGTTTTCCTTGTTCACCTTCAGATAAAGTTAAAAAGTTCACCTTTGTGACTTAATTTAATAAACACCTGTTTTAAACAACTGTGTTTTTTTTGTTCAGCGTAAGTCGACACCAGGCCAGTTCCGGCAGGCAGTGGAATGGGGCATAGAGGCGGGGTACCGGCATATTGACACGGCAGCTTGCTACAGGAATGAGGAGGAGGTCGGGGAGGGCATCAACAATAAGATCAATCTGGGAATGGTCAAGAGGGAAGATCTCTTTGTTACTACAAAGGTTTGTGGTTCAACCTATTCATAATTTATCTTTTGATTGACTGTTATGTAGTATATTAATGACACTGAGGTAAATCATCTTTTATAGATGGAAAGGCCAATGATGATTGTAAAACTGTCAAAGGAAAGGTGTAAGTATCTATAGTTAGTTACATTGAAGACATAAAAAAAAAGGTTTTTTAATTTAGCACACCTCCACACCATGTGAAAGTGAGACAGAAATAAGCTATTGTCACTTTTTCCGCCACAGTTCCTGCCGAGCAGGCCTCCAAATCACAGTTTATTTTTTGTGTCTGGTCGAAAACTACTGTAGACTGATTTTTGATGAAACTTTTTGTTTAAAAGCTAATGATTAGATTTATGTTTTTTATTATTTTAGGGACTTTTTTACAATTTGTACACAGTACCCTTTTCTTTTTAAGTAATACATACAGATACACAAACAAAACTTACTACTATTAGATCTAAAAACCAGTATTTATTTTATCTCTCCATGATGACTGGAGCAGTGTGGTGTGGATGAAGTCACGGGCAAAACAGTAACAAATATTGTTCATATGTTTTCAGCTCTGGAATGACAGACATGCTGAAAAAGATGTAGTGCCAGCTTTGAAGGAGTCCCTCGGGAAGCTTAACCTGGACTATGTTGATCTGTACCTAGTTCACTGGCCTGTGTCACACAATGTATGTATGACTTTAATTTAAACTATTATAAAACTGTAACAGAAATGTGTCTGTACATTGAAGATATTTACAAAAAAAAGATTACGATACGGTTTTTACCTGAAAATCATACAAGCAACTTGGCAGTAGAAAGATGCATAATCTCCATAGTAATTTTGACATTTTCTACTGCCAAGTCGCTCGTATGATTTTCAAAAATCGTACTTATGTTCCTGATTCCAAATCACCAATTATTGGATTTTTTGTCTGTCTGTTTGTTTGTTTGTTTGTTTGTTTGTTTGTTCGTTCGAGTATCACGCAAAAACTACTGAACCGATTTTGATGAAACTTTTTTGTTTGATAGCTTATGATCTGACTTAAAATCTGGTATATAATTTATGCGGACGAAGTCGCGGGTAAAAGCTCGTTTAATATAATTTTCATTACTTTAAGGGGTGATTGTACCTCGAAGCGACTCGTGTTAATTGATTTTCGATGTTATTCGTGAAAAATGCTCAGCTCTGTCTTTCGCCAGGTTTACGCTGGCCTTGTTTCTTGTTCAAGTTCTTTTAAAAGTATTATTTTCGGTTTAATATACAATTAAATATTTTTAATGGTTTCTTACTGCGTTTTGGTATATATTTGAGTAGTGTAGTAGATCACGGGATGACATTAATATCGGGATCTCAAATATACCAAAACGCGGTAAGAACACGTTAAAAATGTTTAATTGTAGATTAAACGAGCTTTTACCCGCGACTTCGTCCGCATAAATTATATACCAGATTTTAAGTCAGACGTTACGCTACCAAACAAAAAGTTTCATCAAAATCGGTTCAATAGTTTTTGCGTGATACTCGAACAAACAACCAAAAAAAAAAAAATTAAATTCTTTTTTCAAATTTACAGTTTTATAATAGTCAAGATAAAAACAGCGTAACTCTCAAAAATTGTATTATTTTCGGTTGTTGTTGCTCGGCGAGTTGTTTCGCGGACAGTCGTGTACATCGTGCGCATTCTGACTGGCCACGAAGCTCCGCCATTTTAATTTATTCCGACATTTGCAATACAAATGTCTTTATTTCATAGAGTAAATTCGAGGAGACATCCATAGAGCACGCGGAGACTTGGCGAGGTATGGAAGAGGCAGTGAAGCTCGGCCTCGCGAGGTCTATCGGAGTGTCCAACTTCAATGAGGAGCAGCTGGACAAGTTGCTGCAAACCGCCAAGATCAAACCAGTGGTCAATCAAGTCGAGGTAAAAGTTTGCACCAAAGTTGTTTATTTGTTGTTGTTTGACTCTTGAGATGATCAGGATCACATTGCAAAAAGAAAATTACTTACCATTCAGCTATTCTCATCTCGCATTCGGTTGCTCTAGGCGCCAGGTAGCAAGGGGCGCCAAAATACCAAATATGAAAAACAAATTCGAGCGAAAAATATACAATTCGGGTGAATTTCCTTGGCACCTGGCTCGGAATAAAAAACTCTGAAAGAAAAACTAAATGCTAAAGTGTAGGGACACGTGCAACGGTAACTGAGATGCTATGCTACAGGCCTCGCACAGCGACTGCGAGGTCCCGCGGGGGGTAGCAGGAGGGATGTCGAATGCCGAGCGACGTGTGAGCCAGGTGCCAAGTTAATTCGCCCGAATTGTAGTTTGGATGGCGCCACACACTTGTGTTGTATGTAGCCAGAGAAGTCAAATTAGTCGAATAGGAGTTTAAATTCAATACCTAATTGATTTTTACTATAAAATTAGGTTATGGGAACAAGTTGGTAATTATTATTTATCTATACTTACTTATAAAAGAGTTCCGTGACCCCTACAGGACAAAGTCGTGGGTCAAAAACTCGTTTTACATAAACTAAAATACGTCGACCAAAGGGCGCCGAAAGACAGTCTCGCTCTACCCTGATCAAGTGCTAGGGCCGGCGCAGTACGGAGCGCGGCGGTACAGCCCTTGTGGTCGGACTATAATTCCCTTTGATAAGTTATAGTCAAGATAGACGGTCCCAACTATACGAATGCGTCGAAAAAATATCAGCCAAACGTAAACAGATAAACCCTATTGCCAAAGAAAATTGCCTATTGCTATACACGCACAAAGATAAGTTGTATGACGCCTCACGCACACCAACCTAAGAAAGTTGGCCTATTTTTAGCTCGTTTGAAGCGTGATGTTCTATCTTGCCGTATAAGTAATCAGAGATAATTCCCTCCTTTTTTAAAGATAAACCCAACGCTGACCCAGCACAAGCTAGTAGACTACTGCAGTCGTCACTCAATCGTGCCAGTTGCCTACACTCCCCTCGGTCTCATATCGGAAGCGCGCCCAGAGTTCATCGGCAAGGATGTTATCAAGACTGATCGTAAGCTGGGGGCGATCGCCGAGAAGTACGGCAAGACGCGCGCACAGATCGGATTGAAGTATTTGGTGAGTGAAATAGAACTTTTTTAACGCGTTCGTAGACAGTGGTACCGATTCGGACTGTGCCACGACTTAACTAAATTTATTCCTGTCACTTTATAAAATAAGATTAAGAAAAGAGACAGAAACCAACAACTGACTTTAGTGCTGTCAAAGTGACGTTACACGCCCAAAATAAGATGCCATCATTATATACGCCATCATATTTAAGACGTTTTTGGGCGTGTAACGTCACTTTGACAGCACTAAAGTCAGTTGTTGGTTTTCTGTCTCTTTTCTTAATCTTATTTTAGAAAGTGACAGGAATAAATTTAGTAAGTCGTGGCACAGTCCAAATCGGTACCAGTGACTGGCTAAAGCAGTGATTACAATATAAGTTTGATTGTGTCTTGTTCACTGCCCACGAACGTGTTAAGACGGTACCAAGCCTATGTTGCTGCCCTCAATCGTATTCTTTTTATTTCTAAACGATTAAAAGCGACAGAAAATCAGCGCTGAGCTTGTTGAGCCCAGCATAGTGCTGAGTCGTAACCCTGTTTGCTGCTGCGGCATACACTGTTCTTAATTATTTCATTTTTAAATTGTGTGTTTTAGTTTAGTTTTTATAAGTATATAATTATGTCAGTGTGTGTTTGCAAATAAAAATATTTTCTTTCTTTCTTTCTAAACAACATTTAAAAAAACAAGAATGTCACATTGTAGTTCTGATTGGCTTTCAATTTATCGAAACATTACGGATTATTACGTTTTACGCTTACAGTTATTAATTTATTATCGTTAAAAGTGGCCACTTTTGGCGGTTTTAAAGATAATAACTACAAACATAAAAATAAATCCGCAGTGACCCGATAAATTGAAAATGTGCACGACTACAATGCATTGTAGATTTTGCACATTGCAATGTGACATTCTTGTTTTTTGGAAATGTTGTTTGTTTAGAAATAAAAAAAAATACGATTGAGGGCAGCACAATAGGCTCGGTGCCCCCTTAAGTTAAATCAAATCAAATTAAATCATTTATTTCAGAACATAAATTCCATAGCAATGTCACAAATTAAATTTCATTGTTACTATTGCTTACTTATATATCAGTTAAATTAAAAGTTGGTGTGGGTTTGGGAGGTGGAGGAGAGAACCAGGCTTCGCCGTAATAGAATTAGCATGCAGATGCCGCCCGTGCTCCACTGATATGCCGGACTGCCAAACCAGGGTCCTGGGTTCGAATCCCGGTTTGGTCATGGATGTTATATGTTTGTGCCGTTGTTGTATGATTCCCATAGCAAAAAGCCCGAGGCTTACTTGGGATCATTACAATGTATGTGCCTGTGAGCGTTGTTTATTTATTTATTATTATGTTCGAATTATGCCAATAGAGCAAACGCTATGCACACGCTTTACCGTTCGGTCCAAATTAGTAAGTACGAATACACTGCTAAACAATTTGTACAATTTAAGCCAGCTGTCAATTTGACATGCATATGCTGCACTACCTATTTTTCGTGTGCGGCGTTAGCGCAAATTAATGACGTCAGACAGCAAATGTACCGATTGTGTGCATGCTATCTCTACCGATAGCGCATATTTGCGCATTTTGGACCGTAGCATATGTGTGCTATGACATATCTGTTCATATTTCGTTCTACAAAAGTCATTTATTGCACTAGTTATAGTTATAGGTCAAGATCATAAGTCACTATGATAATTTTCTAAAGATTTAGTCATAAGACTTATGAACATAAATGCCTTATAAACATAAATTCCAATTATTTTCCGCAACATGGGTTTTTTACTATTCTGGTTGGGATTTAAATTCAACCAATTTAAATCCCGACCAGAATAGTAAAAAACCCATGTTGCGGAAAATAATTGGAACTAATTTTTCTACTTCAAACACTGACATTAAAAGTCATAGTCGATTGTTGCGCCTCCAAATCAAACCATTTTATATTTTTCAGGAATTATATTAATTAGATTTTTTTTGGTCACGCACTAGTTCTCAAACTAGTCCTCATGCTATTTCTACTGGTTCTCTCTTCTGTCTGTGTTTTCCTCTCTCACTTACAAATCTTACAATACATTTATGCTGGCATCGTGTCATTGTGAGCCCGTTAGACTGAAGTGTCCTTCAGTCTACTTGTGGTCTGATTCAGGCTGAAAAGTCTAGTCATCAGACCACCACGATTTTAATCAAATGTTTTTTTTTTCTATTTGCAGAATACCGTTTGCATTTTCCATAATTTACTGATTGTCTGTTACAGGTCCAACGGGGCATTCCGGTGATACCAAAATCGTTCACAAAGTCGCGTATTGAGGAGAACTTGAACATTTTCGATTTTGAGCTCACCGAGAGTGAGATAAAGATAGTCGACAGCTACAACCTCGACCACAGATGTGTGCCCGGCACTGATTTCAAGAATCTTAAAAATTATCCTTTCTAAAAAAATATTGGTGGTAATAAAGACAATATTATCGTAATAACCATAATTATTGTACTGATGACATTTTGATAATTATTATTTGATGATGATGATGTGATGACTCTAGACTAGAGAAATAACACTTTTTAATAATAGTTTCTGTTGTGATCAAAATATCCTATTAGTATAAATGTACGAGTATATATTATTTGTGTGCATTTACATACATATAAATTGAGTGTCATGCATTGGCTTTTTTAGGGTAAATTGTTGCTTTATTTTATGGGGTGACTGGTACTGTAATCATGATATTGAACGAGTTTCCCTAAGAAACCTATAGGGAAAACAATTTGGACTTTCAATACTGAATGCAATTAGCTGATCGACGTTTGTACCAAAAGTCGTTATTTTTTGCGAATTTTTCTTATACTTATTTCTTTGGGAAACTTGTTCAGTATCTTAAGTACAATCACCCATTAAAGAAATGCAACTGTCTACTTAACACCCTGTATAATTATATATACATAATATATTATGCTGAAGAAAATTCTGTGATGTATCTTACACTCCATTTAGTGAAAAAGTTTAAAGTTGTATATTTATGGTAAGTTGTTGAACTGTACAAATAAATTTTATATTTTTAAACCTATTTGTTTCATTACTTTAAACAGGATGTAAACTTAAATGCGTTACATAATTTCTTCTAATATAATATATTTACTTATACAGGGTGAAATTGATATCATTAGCATCCTTTTAAACTAAGAGTACCCATCAAACTGAACAACTTTCACTATGGGAGCAAACCGATCGGAGCAACAAAAAAATCAGCTGTTCCATACTAAACTGCAACGCCTACTCGACTCAAATGTATGCAACAGCTGATTTTTTTTGTGCTCCGATCGGTTTGCTCCCATAGTAAAAGTTGTTCAGTTTGATGGGTAGACTCTTAGTTTAAAAGGATGCTAATGATATCAATTTCACCTTGTAGATCCCACCCGGGCGAAGCTGGGCCGAGTGGTTAGTATGATATAAAAATAAATAAACACAATTTCCAGTCTATCAATTTTAATCAATCAAAAACAAATTATCAATAAATAGTCAACATTTTACTAAAAACGAAAATATGTCGTTAAAAACTAAAAGCAATGCATTTCGGTGTTGAAATATAACAATCTGGAATGTCCGATTAAGACCTCTGGATAAAAAACTATAATTGAACTTAAAAAATTAAGCTTTTTGGGTATTTTGGATACAGAGACCTTAAGGATCAACAAAAGAGGAGTATAAAAAGTGTGAAAATGCATAACAAAAGCGTCGTATAAGTTTATACAGTATAAAATATAACTTCTCAAAGGTTAGAATATGTATACAAGGTTTTGATGAACGCAAATCGATTCTTCAGAATCAACCAGACAAACGGTTTCATACAAGCCCACGGCGGCAGCCGGTAGACCCTACATACAATCAGTTTAAAATAACAATGTGCATGACCTCGCTCGCAAATGTGACGTCACTTAATAACACGAACTTCACTCGAGTCATTCAAATTATTGTTTCCCTTGCATAGTCTACATTCCTTTCTCAGCCGAGTGAAGTTATCCAACGGCCCTTCAAGGTCATGCACATTGTTATTTTATTAAATATTTCTATTAAACTGCCGCCTATTCTCGTACGTGAACGTTCAAGTATTGCCGCACGCTGCGCATGTAGGGGTGTAGCAGGCGCCCGCCGCGAGCTTATATGAAGCAGTTTCTCTGGTCGGATATTTATTCGGTGGTACAGTCACCAGCAGATATATCGTAGCAAACAAGGTGGTCAAATATTTCAAAGCAGTTCTAATTTTCAATAATTTCTCTACTCGTAACTAATCAAAAATATAGGAACGCCTAGAACATCAAATATATCGACGCAGTCAGGGTAGTCATAAACATCTGAACAGTTTCGGAAAAAACCTTACTCCGTTGTTTTACATTTTAATTTTAAATAACATTGTAAAGTAATTATTGAAAATTCGCTGTTCAGATATGACAAAATACACGTTTAGGTATAATTGGTAACATTTACTGTAAAGAATTTAATGAAAATTAGCACTGCTCAGAAATATTTGGACACCTTGTATGCTACGATATATCTGATGGCGACTGTACAACGAAGTACAGAAGGAACAGTGTGTCCACTCGGACTTTCGATATATTGTGAACGTATTCGTTCAATATGTCAACTGTGTTCCAAAAAACTCACGATATATCGAAAATATAAATTTCGAGTTTAGGGCATGGATATTTTCCGTATTCTGAATCAACGATTTTTTAGGTTTTGCGTTCATTGGACAAAACCTTTTAGTTGTAAAAATTGCATTATCTATGAATTACATACACTATTTCATTTTAAAACTTAGAAATTACCCTGCTTTGTATAAACAAAAATAAAATCACAATTATTTACTGAAGAATAACGAAATAAATACCCAGTGAAATAACTATTGAATATCACAAATAAATAAACAAATAACCCTGGTATAAAATGTCAAAGAAAATAAATACTTTCGTAACAACACATAAACAATACACTTCCTACAAGAGCGTCCTACAAAAATATACTTTCGATGTTACAAAATAACACTTAAAAAAATTCATTTTAAATCTAGTCACAAGCATAGCCTGTTTATACCTTTGTACATCTACATTTATAATAAAGTTAGTAATTTTAACTGGTTTTTGCAGAGTTTGTACATTAAATAAAGTTCAAGCTTTGAAATCGTTCGATTTTTGTTTTCTATAAGTTTTTCGTTGATGTCTACAAATACAACATAGCTATTTTCCTAAAAGTATCTTAGAAAAATAACGTCGAATTCTCCAGTAATTTCCGAATAACAAATAAATTACAAAACTCGAATGGATGTCACAAAATCTAACAATGTACGTAATTGAGTTCTCAAGATGATCATCCCGTGATCTGACGAAATAATCAAAATTATCCAAAACTCAAATAATTAAAAACGCGGCAAAAACCAGTTCAAATGTTTAACTTTAATTTAAATAGTAACCGCGTAAGCTCCTAACCTCTCAAAGACTATTACATCAATTTCTTCTAACTCGGTACAAAAACTAAGCGAGCAATTTTATTGATAATTTAATGTAAACTTCTAAAAATCCCATTACAATGGATTCATAACATGATTTAGGAGACATCTTTAACTTTATTTTGATCATACACTTATAGTAAAGTGATATGGGGTTATTTTAAGGAATTGTAAATTTTGGTTTCATATTTAGAAAGGGTTGTGCCTCTAGCGAGATTCAAAAGAAGTGGGTTGGTTGGTACCTAAAATTATTTTATATATTAATTTATTATATTAACTATTGGTATTTTAGGTACCGATAAAAGGCCCCACATCTTTTGATAGTCTGTTTTTTTAAATTCTTTTTCAAATCGCTATAAAATATAATTATGTAATTTGAGGGTAGATGTCTCATTCATATCAACATGCTAGCCCATGTCTAATTTTGTCAAAAAATGGCTTCGGTGTACAATTGAGGCTCTGTTCTCGCTAATAAGGATAATGAGCGTAAGTATATGAATGTATGTTTCTACATACAACTTACGAAACCAGACTTTAAAATTAGTCCCTTACAAAAAAAATAGATTACTACTTAGACTACTGCCCGCAAAGTCATCACAGCACCTCATACCAAGTTACATTCCATAGCTTTACTTCCATACTACATTAAAAGCATCCATGATACTATCGTATATAGTAAACGTGATAGCTACGTCGAATACGACTCGACTGAGCCGTGGCACGGTACCTTTGTAGAAGGCTAGGGGACCCTCGTGTTTCCATGTCTTGATGAAGCAATCCCACGTGCTCCTGTACTTGGCCGCTTCGAGACCTTGCATTCGAGTTTTGACGACGTCTATTGGAGTGTTACCGAAGACTGATGCAGCACCTGCAATAAATAAACATGTAATGAGATAATGATTGGATAATAAGTTGGACTGTGATACCACAGAATAGATATATGTATTGGCTATGTGCGAAGTGGGTGTTGGGAACTGTCAAGTCGATCGCAGCGCACGCTGTGGCAGAAATTTGAACTACTGACGGTGAAACTGTGTCAGATTTGCTTGAATCTATGCAAATCCATCTCCAAAACTGTCAAGACTACTAACTTAAAATTTGGCATGGAAGTTTCTATTGGCATCTAGATGCTCACTTAAAAAAGGCTTGTCGCATTTTAAACCCCCAAAGGTGTTAAAACTGAGGTAAAAGTTTGTATGGGAATTCCGATACAAATTAGATTTTGTGCGGGGCTTCGTCCGCATCCGCTCCCGTCATCGTACCGGCATAAAATATAAGCTAGCTTTTAACACTAATAATAAGCTTTTAAATATAAAAAGTTTTATCAAAATCGGTCCAGTAGTTTTGGCAGAATCCTCGAACAAACACAGTCCTTTACAGTACTATAATAGTGTAGATAATTCACGGCTGGCCGACATAGTTCATGCGCTACGACGCGCTAGTGTGGCGCTAGTGTCGTGCACATAGCCATATCCAGCCTCATACGAGCTGCCAGTACCATAGGAAAAAGCCAGTAGGCCCCAACATGCGCAGCGATGTTTCTACCAAATTGCTGCTCATTCTCATACATGAATGTTCACGTATTGCCGCACGCTGCGCTTGTAGGGGTGTATCGGCCGCCGCGACATTATGTGAAACTGTTTTTTCTGGCAGAATATCTATCTATTCGGCGTTTAGAAGAAATATTGACGGTATCATAAAGGTCCTGGTTCGAATTAACAAGGACGAAATGCCAATTACCAACATAGATATATATATTATATATATCTATGATTACCAATGAGTTTTTTTGACTTATGTATGTAATTGCGACTGTTTTCAAACGGTGATGGTAAACAACTTGCATACGCTGAAGAAGATATTCTGATGTGTATGTGAAGACTACTAATCAGCACTGGGCCCGCGTGATGGACTGACGCCCATACACCCTCCTTGAGGGTAGACCTGTGCCCTGCAGTGGGACTTATAGAGGCTGATGATGACTGGATTTTTCAGTTGCTAAGTTCCTGTAGAATCGCACTGCAAGATGCCTATACAGTGTAGAAAATATAGTATACCAAGATACCAACGCAACCGATTTTAAAATGGAATTAGAGAGTTCGAATTATAAGAGTAATGTAGTAGGAGGGGGGCGTCGGGAGGGATCGGCCTTGATATGCTTCCGCCGATATAAAGTGACGTACTTAAAAAGGGCTAGGACAAATTACCAGAAACCGGCGGTAATGAGTACACACGGCGACACACATAAAGCTATAAAAAACCAAAATAAGCTGACCGCGCGTAGGTCGAGTAACGTATAACGTTGCGCGGCCAGCTTATGTTGGTTTTGTATAGGTTGATGTGTCGCCGTGTGTACGAGGTTGTCAGGAGGGATCGGCATAGATGTGCTCCCGCCGATATAAAGTGTCTTACTGAAAAAGGGCTAGGACAAATTACCAGAAACCGGTGAGAAGGCAGGAGAAGCGACTAATGAATATTAACGACCTGATAGATATTTGACAGGAAACCAGGTCGGGGTTTGAAATATTTGTGAATAATAAGAAAGATAGATAATAATAGAGAACAAGAAAAACGAAAGAAATAAAATAATAATATTTGTGCCCAAGTTATGGATGTTGGTAATGTAAATACATAATTCGATGTCCTATATCGCTATCTAATCATAAGAATACTAAATTTAGATTTTAGTACTTCTACTGAGACTAGATAAACCAGTGTGACACTGTCTACGATAAGTCATTTAAATATAAAGTGTTCGGTGCCTCGTTGTATATTTGTCCCAATTGAAGACAATTCGTGGTAAAAAAACCCATTTGAAACTCACTCAAATCATTAGCTATCGGCCAATTTAATTCTAATTTACGATTACATTACGTATACTATCTAACAAAACGGCCTAGCAGATGTTATCAACAAAAGTTATCTACGAAACTGAACAAACTGCGGTTTTTCGACAAACCAGAACCCCTTCAACATAAAGTCCACCGACAAAACTCTTATCTCATTCCCACAAGTGTAATAATGGCTTGGTTACCAGGGCTTGGCATAAGGCATCGTCCTAATATAACGCGAATGCGCGATCATCGTAGGTTCACGCGAATTTTACTCGTATGAACGCGCGATCTAACATATTGAACTCGAATAGGTGTCCTAACTGACAATCGCACGACGCGGTCGCGCGACTCAAATGTTTATCTATTCGCGCGAATTTAGTTCGAACGAACGCGCGATCAAACATTGAATTCGAATAGGTGTCCTAATTGAAATTCGCGCGATAATTGCGTCGGCGGGGCACCGCGCCACTGCTCTAGTCCACGGTCGCTCGCTCGCTCGCGTCGTCAATTCGCGCGATTATTGGCTATGTGCGAAGTGGGTGTTGGGAACTGTCAAGTCGATCGCAGCGCACGGGGTGGCAGAAATTTGTACTGTTGCGGGACAAGCTGTGAAAATATGCTTGAATCTATGCAAAACCACACACTAACTAAACACGAAATCTCTAAAACTGTCAAGACTACAAACTCAAAATTTGGCATGGAAGTTTCTATTGGCATCCCGATGCTCACTTAAAAAAGGTTTGTCGTATTTCAACTCCCAAAGGTGTTAAAACTGAGGTAAAAGTTTGTATGGGAATTCCGATACAATTTAGATTTTGCCCGTGGCTTCGTCCACATCCGCTCCCGTCATCGTACCGGGATAAAATATAAGCTAGTTTTAAAGACTAATAATAAGCTTTTAAATATAAAAAGTTTTATCAAAATCAGTCCAGTAGTTTTGGCAGAATCCTCGAACAAACACAGACTTTTACAGTACTATAATAGTGTAGATGATTCACAGCTGTCCGACATAGTTCGTGCGCTACGCCGCCGCGCTAGTATGGCGCTAGTGTCGTGCACATAGCCAATAGGACACCCAGTTTTTGCCATCGCGCGAACACGCAATAGTCGCATCGCTTACTCGTGCGATGATCGCGCATTCGCGTTCTATTAGGACGATGCCTAAAGCGGCAATAAAAGATAAACAGGTGATTGTGTCATACATGTCAGATCCATTGCATCACGTGTAGATAAGGGTCCTCGACCGGTAATATCCATGTGACAGTGCATATTGATACTGACAAACAAACACAGATATGCTTAATTTGATATGATAATAGTGTTGGAACCGTAGCGATGCCTATGTTCAACGAATAAACGATTATGATTGGCGATCCGTTGTTCCGTTTACTCAAAGAAGCGTGAGTGGGATACGTATGTTGTAGAGAAATAAGTTAGTTTTAATTTCGTGATTGTGAGCTTCTTCGTTTATCGCAAATCGTGATCGGATAGACATGGCGGGACATTGCTATAGGCCGTCAACTTCGTGCGCGGCGCGCCCTAGGGGTACAGACGTAGGCGGGGGAGGGGTAGCACGCGACGCGCGTAAATGCTCGCATGCGCGTTATGGTACCTTCACACTCGATACACATCCGATTATTTCCAGTCGACTTCCGAACAAAGTACTTATATACTTTTTTCATACAACCAATTTCGTAAGATTTCATAAAGTAGTAGGAGCAGGTAGTAGCGATTTTTGAATGTCAAATCAGCAGTAGAAAGATGCGTATCTCCATAGTAATTTTGACATTTTCAATTGCTGAATTCAAAGAATGAGTTTCAAAAATCGCACTTCTGGGTACTCATGTGTGATAATCGGTCACGTATAGGTACGGCGAGAAGTTACGAAATGTTTGTTGTTTTGATTTCTAAAACGGCGCGAGTTACAAGGTCGCACTTGAAGCAAGTACTGACAACTGACGCACAAATATAAATGAGTCGAAGATATTTTGGTGATTTATATTTAGGGAGTATAAAAAGCGGCTTGTTGCTGTGCTGGGTGATAACTATTTTTGTAATGCATTAAAGTTTTTGTCGAATTTCTTCTCCATCGTATGCAAAGATCATCCTCAATTTTCTTACAATGTTTATTTTAGCAAAATAATATACAAATATGAAATAATAGAAGATAAGAAATGTGTGTATGAAATCCTATGGGGCGTGGAGCGAAATTAGGATAAATGTAATTTTTTTATATAAAAAAATTCACCCGTGCCAGACCACGACCAAACGCTGGAGAAGGGCAATTGCGGTAAATAAATTGCAACTTAACCATGATTGGACCGCGTGCGAAGCGTAGATTTTTACTTATTTGGTATTGCTCTAATCGCAGTTCAGCTCATGACAGCCGTTAGGGCCGTTTTGACAGATGGCTCGAACATTAAAGGCCGTCAGTCACATAGTAAATAAGTCAAGTTTAGCGCGATACGGAAATAACATAGTTGAATACTAATTGGATTGCAATGTGATTAGAACTGATGTTGGATTAGGAATAAACTAGGATGTTTTAAATTAGCGCCATCGCCCTCTACTTTATAAAAGAGGAGCTTTTACCCGCGACTTCGTCCGCATAAATTATATACCAGATTTTAAGTCAGATGATAAGCTATCAAACAAAAAAAGTTTCATCAAAATCGGTTCAGTAGTTTTTGCGTGATACTCGAACAAACAAACACCCAAACAAACAAACGAACAAACAAACAAACAAACAAACAAACAGACAGACAAAAAATCCAAAAATTGGTGATTTGGAATCAGGGACATCTAAAAACCATATCGTAATTTTTTTTTTTGTAAATATCTTCAATGTACAGACAAATTTCTGTTACAGTTTTATAATAGTTTAGATTAGATTCAACAAAAATAAATTTTATGGAATGAAGGAACGACAGAATGCATTACGATAATTTGTAATTTTTGTCTACATGGCAAGCACCAGGTAAAAATGACTTACCTAATGCGGGTGGAGTTTTCAGAAAAACAGGGTTTATCTAAAATAATGTCTTGAACACGTACCTGCAATACCACCGAACAAGCCGACAATGTACTTAGGCACATGCTTGTCCCTGTCTCCGCCCTTGTACCAGTCCCTGAGCGACTCCATCACGAAGAACCTGATGGCCTGGTTGCTGCCCTGCTTCATTATCGTGGCTGACACACCTTTGTACACACCGCCCATACCTGGAAGAATGACGACTACAGTTAAACAAGTGAAAACCACAACATTTGATATTTTTTTGGGCCTTTTACCGTTCTTTCTAGACTTATTGCTGTTGAAAATAGTATTTCTTGGGAAACAGTGGATAATTTAAAAAGATAATTATTTCTGGGAATATTTTTTCAGCGTAGGAAAGTATGTCTTGGATAGATTGCGTGAAGGATGATATGTGTAAAAAAGGAGTGAGTGCTGAAACGACGGCTAAGAGATGAATGGAAGAGGATGACATATTGCGCAGACTCCAAATAATGGGAAATGGGCAAGACAATGATATGATGTAGGAAAATATGTCTTCATGACAGAAATCAAGTGGGTTTTGCGAAAATAATCATGTCATGAATGTCTTCCTGATATTCACCGAATGCATATTCGGTAATTGATTGTTATTCGGGAAAAAAATAATATTCGTGTTCGTTGCATCACTAGTTATTGAGCCTCTCTGGCCATGCCATGCCACAGACAGACTGACATAGGCGTCAAACTTCAAAACTAACACTTTATTCATTGATGTCTTTCTTTTATTACTTTTACTACATAAAATCAACATTGCCAATAATTTTCCAGTACAGATAATTGACGTAAAATATTCCGAGCATCAGAGCATTTTCAAAGGCAGTTTTTATTCTGTTTTGAGGTTTTTTTGAAGCGTATCCTATTGGAACGATATTAAGACATCAAGATATCATTAGTATCATTAATCGTGAGCAATTTACGGCTTGTTTCCAAGCGTTCCGATAAGATTTGTTTATTCACAGCTCTGAGTTCAGATATGAATCGATCTTCGTTTCATTATACTAATGTATAGATGGGTACTATAGCTGAATCGAACTGATACTAATATTATCTCGGTCGTTTAGGTCTATAGATTACGGTAGATGGGTCAGACTTTGGTCACATTTCTATACTTATACAGACTATTTGACCAAGTGACTTTATTTCTCTGCATTCTTTTGACAAACAATTTATTTATTTATTTTGTGAAAAACCAACACATATTCAAAAAGGCATGGATGGCAGTTCATAACATAATGGAGTCAAAGTCAACATAATTTATTCAATATATGAGCTTGAAGCACACTTATTAAACGTCAAATCTTTTTTTTAAACTACCACCGCGTCGGAACGTGTTGTCGCTGTAGAGAAGATGCGGCCAGAAACTCTACAACATAACACGACTTAATAACTAAACAATATAAATTCTTATGCTAAGGTTATGTATACAATAATACATAGTCTATTTAATAAAATAATTGATACTATACGGTACTATAAGTTAGTGTCACTCAGACCCAAGCATTTTGATCATTTTGTATTCGTCCCGCCATTGATGTATGGAAGTGAATCATGGCTATGTCAGAAGAAGCACGAAAGTAGGATTAATGTGATGTGATGGAAAAATTGAATAATAGTTTAATTAGAGAATGTTGTGGTCTGAAAGAGGATGTACTGACAAAGATAAAAAAAAGGTGTGTTGAGATGAAGAGAAATAGAGAGAATCGATGAGAGCAGATTGGTGAGGGCAATTTATAAGGCAAGCGCAAATTGGTGACGTACTTAAAAAGGGCCAGCTCAGATGTACCCGACACCGACGAGCATGCCTGAAGAGACTAATGAATGAAAAGCGAAATAAGTCTGTCAAGGTTCGTCGCTGCATGACACGTATGTGTGTATGTATGAACATAAATTAAAATACGTACCCTCCTCCCTCACAATAGTCCTAACACCATGGAAGAACCCCTTAAACCTCGGCTTCTCCATCCTCATGTCGTTAATAAACTTGACTTTGACGGTCTCCATGGGTGTCACGGCGAAGATAGCCTCCGCCACTCCGGCGGCCAGACCGCAGGCCAGCTTGCCTGTGTTTGTTAGCGTCCCATTGTCTGTCACCATGTACAGTTTAGCCTGCTCGAATACACCGAATCTGTTGAAGAGGAACTCTATTAAGAGGACTGCGTACAGTAAACAAAACGAGTTGAAATAGGGGGTGTACCGTACCCCTTTTTAAACACTCACCCGTCTAACTTGAATCGACGGTATGTAAAGTCTAGTATAGTCGGCGGCGTACCACAGTCAAATATTAACTAATTGATGTAATTACTTTGTATGTAAGTAGGAACCTACTTTGTAAGTATGTAGGTACCAGCGAACGTAGGTACAGAACAGAATCCGGCTTTATGTAGGTCATCATCATCATTCTCTTGCCCATTTCCCATTATTTGGGGTCGGCGCAATATGTCATCCTCTTCCATTCATCTCTCTTAGCCGTCGTCTCAACACTCACCCCTTTTTTACACATATCATCCTTCACACAATCCATCCATCTTTTCTTCGGCCTGCCTCTCCTACCACTGCCATCCACATTCATACTTAACACTCGTCTCGTAACATGACACTCATCCCTCCGCATTACATGCCCATACCACGATAATCTATTACCCTGCAATTTTTCCGTCATAGGTGCTACTTTCAAACTTCCTCTAATATACTCATTCCTAATCTTGTCCATTCTAGTTACACCACACATCCATCTCAACATTCGCATCTCAGCTGCATGCAGTCGTTTCTCATCCGTCCCTTTTGTGGCCCAACATTCTGATCCATACATAACGACAGGTCTTATTATACTCTTATATATTTTTCCCTTCAATTTGAGGGGGATTCGGGAGTCGCAAATCGTTCCCGTAACCTGCCGCCACTTCATCCACCCTGAGTTGATTCGGTGCTTCACGTCGCGATCTATCTCTCCATCGTTTTGTATTAGTGAACCGAGGTACCGGAAGTCGGAGCAGACTGGCAAAAGCACGCCATCAAGGGCAATAGGCATGCAACTGGAGAGACCGCCGAAATCGCAGAACAAATGTTCCGTTTTAGTTCTGCTAATTTTCAAGCCAACACTCTCCAGTTTTTGCTGCCATTTTGCCAATCTGCTCTGGACCTCGAGTCCATCTTCACCGACAAGAACAATGTCGTCGGCAAACAGCATGCACCAGGGTGCCTCTTCCTGTATGTCCGATGTCAAAGCATCCATAATCAACAGGAAGAGGTAAGGACTTAAAGCCGACCCTTGGTGCAAACCTACAGCCACATTGAACTTATCGGTGGTACCAGCGGATGATCGGACGCATGTACTGGATCGGCTGTACATTGCACGAATCAACTCAAGGTATTTTCCAGGCACATCTTTCTTTTTATCCGGCTTTATGTAGGTACGTAATTATAATGTTTGATATAGTGATTACAGCGATTTCTCAAACATTGTTTCAATAAATGAAATCTGAAACATTACACCTGCATTAAGAAAACCAGCAAAGAATGCATACAATGGAAGGGGTCGAGTTAACAAGACTTTATTTTTAGTTGAGTTTGTCCTGTATGTCATTGAACATGATACTGTAGGCCAGGGCCGGATTAGGCTTGGGACTTCAAAAATGTTGGAGGCCACAGATGGAAACTACACATCCTATTATCTGTTTTCTAGAATTGATGCCTCAACATTTGAGCAACCTACGCAGCTCTTTGAAATCGGGAATTTTTATTTAACTTGTCTTACAAATTCAACAGCCGAAGTGGTCTGTACATACGAAAAGGCTGATGTGTTTATGCGATTTTCCAAGTCATTTATTGTTTAATGGATTAAATTTTTTACTGGTTCTCATAGAAAATTATAATAATACCTACAGAGTGTAAAAAGACATTCCCGAAAACACTTTGAGTACCCATCAATATGAACAACTTTGGAACCAAGTATGAGAATATTACAATGTACATTTATTATAAACGAGCTTTTACCCGCGACTTCGTCCGCATAAATTATATACCAGATTTTAAGTCAGATGATAAGCTATCAAACAAAAAAAGTTCCATCAAAATCGGTTCAGTAGTTTTTGCGTGATACTCGAACAAACAAACACCCAAACAAACAAACGAACAAACAAACAAACAAACAGACAGACAAAAAATCCAAAAATTGGTGATTTGGAATCAGCGACATCCAAACATCATATCGTAATCTTTTTTTTGTAAATTGCTTCAATGTACAGACACACTTCTGTTACAGTTTTATAATAGTGTAGATTATAATATACATTTTGCACGGCAGGTATTTAATTTTAGTATGAAATGCAGATTTCTATTTGAGTTCTCATAGTAGGTCTTATAGTAAAAGTTGTTCATATTGATGGGTACTTTAACGCCTTCGAGTTTTCGAGAGATGTCTTTTTACACACTGTAGAATAGTCGGGGCACAGAGCAGACACAATAGTTGAGGAGGCACCAAGGTCGATGCTAGCGGTGCTTACTATATTTACATTAGTTGGTGGCATTAGAGTGTTGGAGAGGGGATATAATCCGTTACCAATCTATGTCTGTTCGCAACTATACCGATTAACTAGGGGTCCCAAAAGTGCCTAAATACGACCCTGCACTTAGTTGTATCGGATCATGTATTTAGCACACGCGTAGCATACAAATTGCACGTATCGTATCTCGAGACTAAACGAGCCTTCGCAGCGCCAATACTATGTTAATTAACCGTATGAATGATGATGAATAACACAGTGAACTTTTGTTATCAGTCAATGTCTCTTGCTCGGGTATACGTAACTAATTCGTATTGTAATAAAGACTAATTTTGCTTGCTGTTTTGTTCATACGTTTGGTTACGTAACATTGTGGAGGAATAGTAGTCTTAAGTCATCAAAGGACGTTATTGAATTGATTATAATGCTACATGTACACACGGCGACACATCAAGCTATACAAAACCAACATAAGCTGGCCACGTGACGGTATACGTTACTCGACCTACGCGCGGCCAGCTTATGTTGGTTTTGTATAGCTTGATGTGTCGCCGTGCGTACAGTCAAGAGCACGTCAAGCTTGACACTTTGGACTTTGTATCGTTCTTATTTAGTGCACCATAAGCGTTACAATCGAACTGCAAGTGTAAAGTTTGATGTGCTCTTGCTCTTGACTGTACTTACGTACATCAACTTTTCTGTAAAGAGATTGTATAGTTTACTAGCTCAGTTATTTAGCAAGCGTGTTGAGAAAGCATTAGACAATAGACGTACATATAAAGATAAGCTCACGCCATTGTCCCATGGGGGTAGGCAGAGACCACGGACAGCCATACACTACGAATCTTGACACACCTCTTTAGCCTTAAATCGACGGAAGTGCATGAAAAGATGTATGAACGTATCTTTTTATGCACTTCCGTCGATTGAGTGTGCTATGCACTTGCTCTCTCTACGACTTTGTCCTTATCGCAAAAGAGCATTGATTTGACTATAGTATGTTTTCTTTGGACAACCTCTTCTAACACTTCCGCTCACCGACTCCCTTGATATCTTTCATTCGTGAGTCTTTCCATTAGACTGATTAAAATCTAATCAGTCTGATTGACTAAAATTTAATCAGTCTGATTGATTAAAATTTAATCTGATTGATCAGACTGATAATAATTTAAAGCCCGACCAGAAAAATAAAAAAACACGTCATGTTGCGGAAAATCATTGGAAGTAAGTTTTGTACCTGGAATACTGACATTAAAGGTCATAGTCGATTGACGCATCCCCAAACTAGGTTTTTTTATATTTCTGGTCAGGCTTTATAGTATAAGAGATAAGTGTACTTTTTGCAACTATAAGCAGAAAGGCTGATTCAGTGTTTATGGGGTGTAGAGCATCTCTGTGATGGGGATGGACCAGGTCTGCCTGCATAACTCCAGTCGGTTTAGGAGTTACTGATGATTAAAGGTCTGTAAAAAATTAACGATCAGCTGCACGGCTGATCGTATATTGTTGTAGTATGCACTGTAGCTATGTGAACAGTACAAAAACTGTCAAGTTCTGTCAGTGGGTTTAGGAGATACAGCCAGTCAAAGTTAAATTAATTAAATTAAATAACGCTCACAGGCACATACATTGTAATGATCCCAAGAAAGCACTAGTAATAGGCTGTTTATTATGGAAACCATACAACAACGGCACAAACATGTAAACATCCATGACCGAACCGGGATTCGAACCCAGGACCCTGGTTTGGCAGTCCGGCGTGGTAACCATTACACCAACCGGGTCGTCATAAAGTTCCGCCCTTTGAACGACTGTATCTCCTAAACCGACTGATGAACCATTTCAGTTTTTGTACTGTTCACATAGCTACAGTGCATACTACAACAATAACATACGATCAGCCGTGCAGCTGATCGTTAATTTTTTACAGACCTTTAATCATCAGTAACTCCTAAACCGACTGGAGTTATGCAGGCAGACCTGGTCCATCCCCATCACAGAGATGCTCTATAGATACTCTTTCTTTTCTTATACTGTGCTGTGGTATGATTCTAGGATAATACCTGCGTGCAATGCCATTTCATTTTTCAAATAACCGCCGTAGTTACGGGGCGTTATTTCGGCATGTTTGATCTACATTCAACATTTTCATGTTGACAAAATGTTGTATCAATATGTATCCAGTGAAATTACAATATCACTGAAATTAATCCATGGTGATATTGTTATAAATAGGGTATTTACTCATCATCATCATCATCTTATTTAAGAGCTATGCTCTTGTCGGTGGAGTATTCGCCAATCCCGTCTCTTTCCCGCTAGTCTCTTGAGTTCTACCACACGACATCAACCTTTTCCTTCACTTGGGCTAGATAACTCTGTCTAGGTCTTCCTCTGCCTCTCTTCCCCACTATCTTCCCTTCCAGTATGGTCTTAAAGAAGTTGTCGTTTCGTATCAAGTGACCGATCATTTTTCTTCTCCGGTTTACTATTGTTTTTAGAACGTTTCTCCTTTCTTTTACCATTCTTAACACCTCTTCATTTGTTATTCGTTCCGTCCAACTTATCCCCTCCATTCTCCTCCAACACTGCATCTCAAAAAATTTACTCACGTGGACAAGGAATACATACCTTACAGCAGATTTAGGTATGGAGCCGTATAGTAGAACGCTGAGACCCCTGTAGAGTCCGAAGAATCCATGGCCTTTCACTGTCTTCTTGACACAGTCCGCTATGCCCGTGTACTTCTTAGTACCACCTGCAATAGAAGCAATATTTAAGATGTATAATATACAGGGTGAAATTGATATCATTAGCATCCTTTTAAACTAAGAGTCTAACCATCAAACTGAAGAACTTTTACTATGGGAGCAAACCAATCGGAGTAACAAAAAATCCGTTCTTCCATACATTTGAGTCGAGTAGGCAACTAGGCATTGCAGTTTAGTATGGAACAGCAGTTTTTTTTTTGCTCCGATCGGTTTGCTCCCATAGTAAAAGTTGTTCAGTTTGATGGGTAGACTCTTACTTTAAAAGGATGCTAATGATATCAATTTCCAGCTAAACAGATAGGGTAAGTAAATAAGTTTAGAATATCCTCGGAGAATATAGTCGGGCGCATGTGGTTATGCTAATTCAGAGTATGTCATTCTTATATGAATATAATGTTGTTTACGTTTTAGTCATTCATAAATGATTATCCTTGTATTACTAAGTTATTATACCCGTTTGTTCTGTTGTTGTTATTACCTTGGGTAATAAAATAAGAATTTCCTTGTCTCTTTAGTAGACCTATCGTTTTAGTACTTAACTATGTTTTTGGTCATAATCCCACCACTGAAACTCCTGTAAGCCAGCGGGGCTAGTACGCCAACCCGCGATAGCGTAATATAGCGATATCACGCTTCCGCTCTCTTTCTATTTGCGCGCGAACGAACGAGATAAAAGACTAAATTTGACAGATGGATGTGTTAAATGTCGTTATCGCGGGTTGGCGTACTAGCCCCGCACTATCAACAGCGGGGCTGCGTTCAGAACGTTTGGGTGCGTTGTTTTTTCAACTCTCTCTATGGTAGAACGTTTTTCACAGAGGCTCTGAACGGCGTTTAGTGCGAAAAGTAGCGCTCGGGGTGCACTCTGGGTGCACATAGGGTGTAGGTTCGGAACGCAGCTCTGCAAGCACTCACAGTCACAACATAGGATGACCTTAGAGTATGTATAAGCAAGCTATAGAGCATGCCTGACCGAGTATGAACCGTAAGCACGAATATGAACATAGCTATATATAGTAACTAGATGAAACCATAACATGGCTGCACATGGAACAGCAATAGTGTGACTTTTGCATACTAAAAGACGATTTGTTTGGCAACTATTCTATAGGATTTACATTTTGCCAAACACAAAAACCGACCACGGTGACCGAAACAAAAATAATTTTGCTGTCTTTTTTGTTTTCATAAGTTTTCATAACTGACCATCTCGCTTTCTCATTTCATGGCACCATCTTTCAGCGTAAGCGAAAAGTTTTTAATCTAAGGATATGAACAACAAAACATATCAATTTCTCGTTCAAGTAGTACTAAAATAAAACATGTCCTTGTGTCAGTGAGCATTTTCTAGAATAATATTATTAACTTCTATGGTGCTTCTATGTTTGCACATGTGAAATTTTAAAGAAATTCTAGTCTAGCCACAGAATAGGTAATAGTAGGTAATATAGTTTTACATAGTCTAGCCTTACTTAAACACTATGAAATTTGACAATCGTTTGCTTACGCACGCTCGGCGCCAAGGGCCGTGACAGATGCGAGCACTCTATAACTTGTTATACCATGTTATAACTCTTTATACCATGGTCACCATCATTCTGATGCCATTATACCATTATGTGGGGCCTGCACATAATGGCAACATTTGTACTAACTACTGAATTATTAAACAATTTCTCACCTAAAAACCGGTTTCATTAAGAAATATCTATCTATGAAATTCCCATTATTATTATATTTTGTTCAATATAGTGACAACCTTATCAGAATCTCATTAGAGTTGTATACTTTTAAAGACATGATATAATATTGTTTTGGCCATGTACATTTCTAGGTCAAGTTGGTTTACTTTTATGTAGTCTAAGGCAGTGTTATTTTTTAGTTTACTTTAGCCTAGATTAAAACCCAAATGTCTGTGATTGTTGATATTACGATATTTATTTGTATCATAATAAAATGGTGAGGTAAGAATATAATGTTACATATCATCAACACTATTTTATAACTGCAACAAGAGTGTGTTTGTATTGAAGATAAGTATTTCCAAAAAACATATTATGACATGGTGTTAAATATCTACATATCTACATAAGGCAAACAAATATATTTGTACACTCTACTTCAGCCAATACTAATGTTACAAGCGTTTCATCCTCAACCACCACACGCCTAGAATATTATACCTACTCACATCTATCCATCTGTTTTTGTATAACGTATAGTAACACAGTTATAAGTATATTGTATTGTAAATATCTCAAGATGCATTCTAGCGGGCGGGCCCTTAGCCCGACCCGAGGGCAGACTGTTTCCGGACGTAATCGGCGACACATGTCACGGTGAAATTATTGTAAATACTGAATATAAACAAATTATCAAAGATACAGTTTTAATTTCAACAATCCCGTCACATCTCAGAAGTGGGATTACGGAAAATGCTGGCCCCTACTTTCATGGATTGAGAAAAGGAAAAATCAAGATACATTTTTTTTTTGTAAAAGAAAATAACGGAACTACGAAACGATCAGTTGAATTACAAGAAACATCGAGTGACCCACATATGGACGCAGAATTACTATTCAAATTTGATCCGGGCAAGAAGACAACAGATATCAGAGGAGGATGATTAGATGATATTATGCAGAAACGCCAGAAGAAAAAAATATTCTATGAAGTGCAACCTTGATGCAGAAGAAGAAATTTCCTGCCACATTAGAGGATTATAATACCGTTTGAATTACGAACCAATTCCAAAGAACTTAATTGCGAGACTCCAGAGCAACTTTATCATGGTCTATCACTGGAAAACTACTACATACAAGGAATCCAAAGAAATAAACATCATAAAACAACAACAATATCGAGGAATGGTATGTTAAGAAGCAGCGCAACATGGAAATTAACGTAGTGCCGAAGATCAGCTATACTGACGGAGGACGGGCCATGAATCCTGAGACTTCCGGATTGCGAGATGTCAGGACTGTCAACGCCTGGACCATGCAACCGCCGCACCGGCGCCGCCTGCTGGCGCACTGCAGGGTTTGCGGGGACGTCATCGCTGGAGTTGCAGCAGGCAATCGAGGTACAGTAATCAATATTATATTTAACCGATGAAATCAAATTCCTAGCAGATTTATATAAATAGAAAATGAAAATTTGTGATCATCCATTAATAGCATAAATCGATAAGGGAAGATAAATATTATCACGTTGAATCACCTACCTCACCATCTGAAGTCATCATGAAAGGTTTTGGTGGCATAGTACTCCATCACAAAAAAAATCAGGTGTACAAATTCTTACAGACAACTTGTTTCTTAATAGCTAAGCAGAAGTTACAAATGCGGGTGATAAAGAAATACTTAGATATAATTCTGTAGGTTAAACAATTATTAACCAATCCAATATTAGTTGAAATACAACGTCAACGTCACAAAAGGTTAAACTTAATAAAAACCCTAAGAACAAGAACCTTGTAAAAACCGAAGATGATGTAATTAATAGCGGTTTTAACACCATGTGGTTACAGGAGACCGATTTTCTAACAAAAGTCGTTTTGCATTATCAGAGAACTAAATAATTCTCCCTAACTAATTTCCTACCTAGTTACCTACCGTACATATTCATCAAACACCACTGTTACCTATGTGTTAGTAAGCCAACCTGTACCTACTTTTCTCTCTGGGCTATATACCTAGGTATCTTACTGTATTCCAGAAGCAATCTTGTTGTCTAAATTCCATCGTAAATTTAAGAGATACAATCATGTCTAGAATGGTCAATTGATAATTGAATTACTCATGCAGAAGTATACAAATAAAATAATAGTGTAACTCTAATGCTAAATTCTAATAAGAAAATGTTCACTCTACAGATAAGATAAGATAAAATATATTTTATTTGCACACCATGAATATACGAATACAATTTATAACAAGAATAAGAAGGGTGGCGGTCTTATCACTAAAAGAGATTTCTTCACACAACCATTGGATGGAAGAACTATTTACAGAGATAAATGCTACGGCGGTGCATTGTTAGGCACCTATGTACCTGTCTACATAAGTATATAGAGTAAATATAATATATACATCATGCATACACACAAATATATAAATATATATTCATACATATACAATACTTACATATATAATTATGCTGTTAAATATAAAATAAAAATATAATAGTAAAAAAAAAAACACACCTTGTAGATAGAGATAGTATTCTTTGAGCAGTCTTTTAAATGGAACGAATCAGCAACCACTTTAGCTGAACATAGCAGTGACCTTGGATGCAGTGATATGCAAATAAAAATTTATTAAGACAAACCAGTTCACTATAAATCTTATAGAAAGCAAAACGGTCAAGGAAAATATTTAAGATCTTATTTCATTGAAGAAGAAGAAGTATTATGCTGAAATTTCGTTCAGAGTACTCAGGCTAGACCTGTAGTTTTAGTCTAAAAAATAGCTCCTTTATCAACTTTGCATCGATTATCGAGCACTCAATTCACACACTGTTAAAGATCGCTACTCATTACAACACATTGACGATCAAATAAATAAATTATTTAAAAATATTGTTCTACTTCAGATCTAGCTAATAATAATTATGTGAAAATGTCTGAAGATTCAATTTCAAATACTGTTTATGTGACACCGACTACTACGGTCAGCACGAATCTCTAATAATGTCCTTCTAGCCGTCTAGCTAACGCGTAAGCCGAAAGATAGAATCTGAAATAGCAATCTAATTTGTAAGACATTAATATTCCATCTGCGATAAGATAAACGAAGACATTATCTTCGTTTATTATAGGATTATTAATTAGAAGAAGTACTTCAATTACTAAAAGCTAAATTTGCAAAAAGTTCTTTTACACTAAAAACTTGTGTCAATTATTCGGCAGTAGTATGCCCTAAAAAAAAAATGTGTGCCAAACTACAAACCACCTACTGATGTTCATGAAATACGTCGATTTATAGTTTTAACATCCTATAATATTTTTAGCCGAAATAGATCGCTAATCGACCACTCACTTATCTCACTAAAAAAATTGAGTTGAGTCCGAACAAGAACAGGCGCTCGAATCTTTAAAAGCTTAATTGTAATCTGTTCTAACTATTAACAGTCCAAAAGTTTCAACTTAGTTAAACACAGATGCCAGTTAATTAGGCCTAGATGGAAATTGGAATTTTACTTCAGTATCGAACAGATGGGTTCTTACGACCAGTTGCATACCGCAACCGCAGCCGCATGACTTTTAGTGAAGAGCAATTTTATTTTATCTTAACTATGAATTGGAAACTCTTGCGGTAGTAGAAACGCTTAGTTATTACTTACCCTATGAATAATCCAGGTATTAACAATTATGAACTCTATAAAAATAATAACCTAAGACAATATCTACATAGGAAGATATTCGAGTTTTAGTTATACATAAACTATCAATATGGAGCCTGTTACAATAATAGCATACTAGTTATACACTGAAGGTAATTGATTCTGCTTCAGAGGAGTTATAGCTCTATTGATACAGTAAAACAAAAATATAAGTGAAAGGTAATCACAAGTTGGCAATCCACAGTGCATTATTTCTGATTGAGGTGTACCTAGTATTCTTCTTCTTATCGTGTGGGCAGAGCGATGTTTAACTAGTAATACCTAGCATTCATCAGTAGATATTACAATGCAATTTGAACATAATTATACTTAACGCAGTGAGTGAAGTACTCTCGTTATAAACGGTCAGGTATAGAGCTTGTGAAACGAATAACAGAGAACGCACTTGAGAGTGCTTGAGATGATAAATTGATTGGCGTTATATGCAGTATTAATGGCACCATACTATTTCTAACACTATTCTTTTACTTACTGGTATCACTCTTTTTCAAATGATGTTTAAAAACTTAATAATTTACTTTTACTTGTTTTCCCTTCTGCGAATTCTAATATCACTGAACAAGAAGAAAATAAATGAGTTAAGCGAACGTAGAAAGTCAACAAAGATAAAAATTAAAAAAGGTTTAATAAATTGGATAAGAGACAAGAAATGCACGAAATATCATATAAGTTTTAAGAAAAGGTGATATTTATATCGCGGAATGAACGTACTCAGGCAATGAAATTATAATTAATTGTGATCAGGTAACAAAACTACTGGGAAGCTTGTATACATGGCCTTACCCTATAGCATATTCAAAACTGATAGCTCAATTCATCGTTATATTATCAACAGTACAAAAAATATGAAAAGATGCCGAAAGTTTAGTACCTACAGTCGTTACAAGGAAATCACTTCGACCATCTAAACCTATTGTATCCTGATAAAATAAAATTCATTACTTAGTTACTAGTAGAGTAGAGTAGAGTATAGGTATATATATAACAAAATGGAAGACAGGAAGATAAACGTAACAAAATAGCAGGCGTCCAAATTATAACAAATTATCAGAAAATATTATTTAATTTCTACTGTGAGAAGAGAAATAAATAACGTACCTATAGAATGATAATTTAGAACTGTATGAAACAAATTGTAAAATCTAGTTTAGCTATGCTGTGTGATACGGCTAGCTAGATCTGTGTGAACTACTTCTGAAATAATATTTTAATATCTAGCTTAGCTATGCTGTGTGATACGGCTATCTAGATCTGTGTGAACTACTTCTGAAATAATATTTTAATATCTAGTTTAGCTATACGGCTATCTAGATCTGTGTGAACTACTTCTGAAATAATATTTTAATATCTAGCTTAGCTATGCTGTGTGATACGGCTATCTAGATCTGTGTGAACTACTTCTGAAATAATATTTTAATATCTAGTTTAGCTATGCTGTGTGATACGGCTATCTAGATCTGTGTGAACTACTTCTGAAATAATATTTTAATATCTAGTTTAGCTATACGGCTATCTAGATCTGTGTGAACTACTTCTGAAATAATATTTTAATATCTAGCTTAGCTATGCTGTGTGATACGGCTATCTAGATCTGTGTGAACTACTTCTGAAATAATATTTTAATATCTAGTTTAGCTATACGGCTATCTAGATCTGTGTGAACTACTTCTGAAATAATATTTTAATATCTAGCTTAGCTATGCTGTGTGATACGGCTATCTAGATCTGTGTGAACTACTTCTGAAATAATATTTTAATATCTAGTTTAGCTATGCTGTGTGATACGGCTATCTAGATCTGTGTGAACTACTTCTGAAATAATATTTTAATATCTAGTTTAGCTATGCTGTGTGATACGGCTATCTAGATCTGTGTGAACTACTTCTGAAATAATATTTTAATATCTAGTTTAGCTATGCTGTGTGATACGGCTATCTAGATCTGTGTGAAATACCATTGCAATAATATCTAGTTTAACCTAACTAGATCTGTGTGGAATACATAACTACACACCAGCTAAAATGAAATCTAAAACGAAACAAATACTTATTGGAGAGACCATAAAAAAAAAGAAACAATGAAGTACCTACCCATCGATAACTAAAGAATTTCGAGTTCTCCCCATAAGTTACAAGTTTGAGAAAATAAAATAATTTGTTATTCAAAGTGTACCTATACAAACAACACTTGACATTATTCTCACAAGCAAAGTTACCACTTAACCACAAAGTCACTCAACATGAAATGAATAAAAAAGTAAAATAAACAAAAGTGACGCTCACTTAAGGGGCGTTGAATGAATGAGACCTTTTTCATCATTATTTGTTTAAAATGGGTAATTACCTACAACAAAAGAAGCCTTACTGCGTACATTTTTTTTGTTACAGTACAAACCAGGAAGTAAACAACCAAATCGCAGTGGGACACAGCGACTGCAGGATGGCCGAATGTTACAAGCGTTTCATCCTCAACCACCACACGCCTAGAATATTATACCTACTCACATCTATCCATCTGTTTTTGTATAACGTATAGTAACACAGTTATAAGTATATTGTATTGTAAATATCTCAAGATGCATTCTAGCGGGCGGGCCCTTAGCCCGACCCGAGGGCAGACTGTTTCCGGACGTAATCGGCGACACATGTCACGGTGAAATTATTGTAAATACTGAATATAAACAAATTATCAAAGATACAGTTTTAATTTCAACAATCCCGTCACACTATCATGATTTTATCTGAAATTTATTGGCTTATCTGATAGTAAATTTAAATAAAATATGCCCATTTTGTTTCACATATAATACTAATACATAAACTGTATTCAGCACTCAACTTTAGCAGCACTGCATTTTGCTAATTAGTGGTTTTAGGAGTTTTGTAATCTCAAGAAATGTTTTATGAACAAAAATACATGCAAAATACAAAATAGCGGGACGTTGTAATTAGCCAAAAAGCATCCCAATGACATGATCCCTTGCAAAAAAGACCTGCCAAGACACCGTTAAGATTGTTGTCATTGTCTAAAATCATCCTACTCTAATAGGGTGACTGTTTTTTTTAGTTCTTCACAATAAGTGATAGATGCTAATATATGATAAGTGTGCAAATTGAAATGTTGTCAGTGTGTTGAATTTTAGCCGATAAAATGTAATGTACACTCAGCCAAGTGGTCAACCATTCTCAAGTTGAAATTTGGTCTACATGTCATAAAACAATAAGGTCTATTTTCGATATACCTAGGTTGTTTGAAATTTAAGTACAAAACAATTTCAATCTCAACCTTAGTTATATTATCATTAGCTAGGAAGTCTTGTAAAATTTGATAGACCACTTACTTGGCTGTCTGTACAATTATGCCGTAAACATTTCATGTAGATACGTTAACTACTTTGTCAACATAGACACAGAGGTCATAGCAGTGTCAATCAAAAGAAAAATACCGGTCTGAGTGTAATCTCTACTTATCAGAATCCAGTTGGACATTATTTAATTAACTGAACTAGTCACGAAATATGATTCGAAAATTCCATTAAAGCATTGAACAATCTATGTTAATTACGAAACACTTAATTGTTTTACGTATAATTTATGTACAATAATGTTCTGATTTCATTTGTGCTTTGATATCGTAATATTCAGCTGTACATAATAAAACAATAAGGTCTATTTTTTGGTGTACTGGTCTCTTCTAAAAACTTCATTTTAAGTATTTAGATAACAGAAAAACCTTGAATTCACCTATTTACTTCTTCGATCAAGTTCAAAGTCCAAAGTTCTCTAACATAAAAAAGTTCCACTGAAATCGTAGGTGCTAAAATTTGTTGTTTACCAAAATTATTTGTAGGTACATAATAACCTCAAATGTAACATGATTCCAATAAGCATAATGTTGATAACTGCTGGCGCCAAATGAAACCATACGGAAAACAAGAATGAGAACTAAATTAAAACGCTAGTCGATCGGAAAAATTGGTAAGAATGACGCAAACTTTTCTCCAATTTGTGTATTTTTAGCAGAAATATAAATAGGTCAGCCACTATTTACTAATAGTTTCACAGCGCCGTAGTTATCGATTAGTGAATGAAACTGTGAATAGAAGTGAGAAAGCGTATTTTACTCACCTTTTTCGTCTAATTGGAGCTGTGTTTTTACGTATTCAGTAGGGAATGTAATACAAATTTCAATGCCACCAGTTATTCCGCCGGCGACGACACCTTTCATGCCAACCGAGCCGGAGCCTCCAGCCGCAGCCGCTGCACCAGTTTCTGTCATCCATGGTCTTGAGAATGGATTCTTGAACGTTCCGGGTCTTGAAGACATGATTCTAATTAGCAGGCACCTGCCGTTTTTGCAACGACTGCGGCGTGTTCCCCCTCCGACAGCAAAAAATCGACTGATTGATTGATTAAATGAATGAAATGAAGTTCAGCCCCATTTCATTCATTCATTCATTCATTCGAACGTTTTATTAATTAAAAAACAGAGAGAACAAAGCCCATACAGCCAAATAATTATTCGCACGCGATAAACACTGGGCACAGCTCCAAGCCCTCCTCCCTCAGCTAAGCCATTTCTCATTTTGTAACAGTGATGTACCTACGTTCCCTTTGCGGCCTACATCCAATTTTGTAAAAATATAACCGACCGGTAAGAACCGGTAAGAGTACAACACTAGCTGACATCTGACGTGCGCCGCCATTTTGACTTTTGACAGAATATTATATTATACCGGTTTTTCGATCATGTTTCGCTTGTGTTGAGTTGGTGTTGTTTTTCGTTAATTTTGTGAATAAAAGTGATTATAGAATTTATTTTTAGACCGGTGGATATTAAATAAATCAACATGGCTTTGAGAACTTACGGTGATAAGCCGATAAGTTTCCAAATAGAGGAGGGAGGGGACTTCTACTGTGTTGGCTCAGAGGTAGGAATTTCTTTTTAGTTTTCTCTAATAACTTTTGTGGATGTTGATTTATATGTAAATGCGCTTGACGTTGTCACTGCGAGCCTGTTTTTACGAAGTGTCTAGGGTGTGCCCTGGGCAACCACCAAGACTCTAATGCTGGTTGGCAAATGTCTGTTCTACAATGCAGAGCTGCGTTCCGAACCTACACCTTATGTGCACCCAGAGTGCACCCCGAGCGCAACTTTTCGCACTAAACGCCGTTCAGAACCTCGGTGAAAGACGTTTTACTATAGAGCGAGTTGAAAAAACAACCGCATAAAAAGGTTGTGAACGCAGCTCTGCCATGCTTTTCAAGACGAATCAAATTTCAAGAAATTAAGGCCTCATCTTGACGTTCAACTCATAGAGAATGGACTAATAATATTAATGTGTATAAATCCAGGTCGGCAACTACCTGCGCCTATTCCGCGGGTCTCTCTACAAGAAGTACCCTGGCATGGCCAGGAGGACCCTCACAAACGAAGAACGTAAACGCCTCGTTGACAACGGTCTAGGTCCCCACGTGCTGTCGAGCTCCGTATCATTGTTGAAGGCGGCGGAAGTCGAAGATATTATTGAAGGGAACGATGATAAGTAAGTATACCGTTTGAAATGTTGTTTGGTTGCATACTCATAAACTAAACTATTATCCAAAGCCACTGTATAGTGGCTGTGCTTAATAATTTTTTCAGAATAGTTTAAAATCATAGTTTTTCTGATGTTGATGGCACTACAGCATCCACTATAATAAACTAGCTGTTGCCCGCGACTTCGTCTGCGTTACCCGAATAAAAAGTACCCTATGTGTTAATCCAGGCCATGGTCTATCTGGGCTGCGTTCAGAATATTTTTGTGCAGTTGTTTTTTCAACTCGCTCTAAGGTACGGAACGGCCAGGGTGTTTTTTCAACTCACCATAAAGTATGGAACGATCATAGTTGTTTTATAACCTCAAATTTTGACATTGACGGTAAAATGGGCTTCCAGGGCTTCCATCATTTCCAAATACAATAAAAAACTGTTCTTCCATGTTAGCGGATCAAAAAATAATTTGGAAAACAAACTTTTAATTCAAAACGAGCGAAAAGTCAAGTGACCACAGATAATACAAACGTCAGAGTGGTTTCAACCATCAAATTAGACGGTTAAAAGTTGCAACCCGTCAGAGGTTCAGAACAGTTGAGTTGTGACAACCGAGTTGCTAAGAGCGTTTTTTCACCGAGGCTTTGAACGGCGTTAGTGCGAAAAGTTGCACTCGCGGTGCACAACGGGTGTAGGTTCTGAACGCAGCCCTGTATGCTAAATTTCATCAAAAAGCGGAACAAACATCCATCCATACTTACAAACTTTCGCGTTTATAATATTAGTAGGATATAGCCTGAGTGGCGCATTGCCCAGAGGAAAGAATCCACATGGATGACATCTTATCTATATTATCTTGTTGTGGATGGATGACATGCCATATATCAATGACTTCTAACTGATACAACCTGGTAGCTCAGTCGGTAGTGAACCTGTCTGTTGTGTTGAAGGTCACGGGCTAAAATCCCATAAGGGACAAATATTAGCACAATGAATATGAATATCTGTACCCTAGTCATGGATATTATGTATTCTATATCATTGTATACTCATCATAATACAAGTACAGGCTAGATTCTGGTACTTTATATGTGACTAGATACCTGGCTGATCCATTATAATATATCATTGAAAGTACTTTAATGTACTTTCATGTTTTGAAAGTAGTTTCATGACATCCTAGCATCACCAAGTTCTGATGCTGCTAGGAAAGTGTTCGCCTTTGCAAACTCATCAGTGTCTCTTTAAGTAAATTAGAATTAAGTTAGAGTAGGTAAAGTCTAGATATAAAGGATATAAGGTACGATGGGACTGACATGTACAAAGTGTGTTTTGTAGAAAACACGCTTAAAAAAAAAAAAGAGTACTTTCTAACTACTACTTTGTTGAATATTTTCATCTCCATCAGACAATGTACAGATCTCTTCAGTGTTCTTTTACATATCTCAGGTACAAAGCAGTATCAGTCAGCCAGGAGCTGGCGACACCAAGGGAGAGCAAGAGCAAGAAGCCGCACAATCCATCGTGGATGCCCGTCATGCCAAACTCCTCGCACTTGGACGCCGTGCCGCAAGCCACGCAGATCAGTAGGACTAGGGTCCATAATAAAAAGGTAGACTTGTTTTTCCACTGCTACTGAAATGTAGATGTTTTGAAAGTGGTATATTTAGGCTGTGATTCAGAGATTTTTTGAGCATGAGCTGAGTCTAAGTAGGGCTGAAAATGTATGTATTTTCACATACTGGAGTTTCAACAAAGACTCGAAAATGTCTCTGAAACATCACGGAATATAGCTGTGAGCATTATGCTACGCTTGTTTTTCCTATTTAAGTTCACAATAGTGGTTTTCCAGGTTCACACACCTGTAGAATGGCCTTCCCATTGTGGTCCAAATGATTAACCATTTAACAGTGTTGAAAATCTAAGAATGTGTGCGTTACCTATGCACACATTCACTTCAGTTGAGAATCACATCAAACACTAAGGTGGCATGACGTCTCCATAGAGGGGACATTCCGGACATTTTAATCTCCACTATCTGAAAGTGAAGGATTTTGGTACATATTTATTTGCATCTAACATGTATCCACCCATGTTCCTATTACATGTATGAACATATTGTTTCTCAGGTCCGCACATTCCCCCTCTGCTTCGACGATACAGACATGACATCGATGTTGGAGAATGCCTCTCAGAAACAAATATTAGTGCCAATCAGACTCGACATGGAGATTGAGGGTCAGAAGCTTAGAGACACCTTCACCTGGAATAAAAATGGTAACGTATCTCTTTAGTTATTTGCGCAAGACATTGTCACGCAAATTATCTAGATTTAATCAAATTACCAGGATTTAGTCCAGACTTAAGGATGTGTACACTTTTATGCCACATCATAGTACTAAAGTGTAAGTATAATATCTTTTCGTTGCGTTCTTTTCGTTGCACAATTTCCTGTCTTTCCATTTCTTGTCAAAAAATTCAGAATTTTTTCTAAAATTTTGGTAACATCTTAGAGTGATTAGGCAAAAATTATACAGCTCTTCCGTCTCTTACGGCTTGCTTTGCCAGTAAATCAGCTTTCTCATTACCCAGTAGCCCAATATGAGATGGGATGGGACCCATAACATCCATATCTTATCAGATCATCCATTATGGAGAGCACATTGTGACCTGCATGTCTAGCATGATTTCTCTTCTTGCACACGACTCGGCTTTCTTCCATATTACTTGTCGCGGCAAGCGCGGCTATCGCTCTCCGAAAAGCGCGGCAGAAGGTTATTTTCTATGGAGCAAAGGCGCGTCGCTCGCGTGTAGATAAATCATACTAGACGTGCTGGCGATGAACCTATCTTCCCTAAGGCGCATCCCGCAATGTCCGGAGTCCGGACTTGTAAATAAACATAATAAGTAATAAGTGTAAGTTTGTATGCATAATTATTAAATTATGCACACGAAATTACACTGAATATCCTTAATGGCGAGAGCAATGCCTTCAGATCTCAGAACTGAGATCAGAGTCCTTTTTATTGTGGGGATAATTTTTTAACTAGATGATAAAAAATTATCTTTTCCAGAATCGATAATAACCCCGGAGCAGTTTGCCGAGGTGCTCTGTGATGACTTGGAGCTGAACACCAATACGTTCATACCAGCTATAGCTACATCTATAAGGCAGCAGATTGAAGCGTTCCCGAGTGAACCACCGGCTATATTAGAGGAGGAGACCGATCAGAGAGTGATCATCAAGCTTAATATACATGTCGGGAACACTTCCTTGGTTGATCAGGTAATTATTTTGTGTTCAATTCTATATCTTGGTGTCTAGATGTTATAATTAATATTCAGTGACTTCAAGGGATTTAAAAAAAACAATCTTGTGCCACCATATAATAAAAGCTTCGCTGTAGGCCTGGTAGCACGCAACCGATAAGTGAACACCCAAGAAGTGTTAAACCTTATTTGCTTGCACCGCGTCGCATTTTTCCGTCGCTCCATCCTTTTCTGTCACTCAGAAACATCCTTTGCTAGGGCGAGAAAGATAGCGGGAATGCGATCGCACGCGGCAGAACCGGTAGTGCTGCGACCTTTCTCGCTTTAGCCAATGACGTTCCTGAGCGACAGAAAAAGATAGAGCGTGAAAAAATTTGATGCAGTGCTGCCAGATGAGGCTCAACCCTAACAGTGCCACAATGCGACTCTTGAGTTCGATATCAAATTTTATACCATACTATTATTATCATCAGCCTAACATGCTCCACTATTGAACGTAAACCTCTCCCAAGGCACACAAAACTATATCATCAGTCTTCCTCATCCAGTCGCCCCGCGCTGCCTTTTTGGCCTACCACCTTGGGGGCCTACCAAGATACGCAGTCTCCACGTGAGAACTTTTCGGCCCCTTCAGTTATTTGTTCTACGAGCAATGACCATATTATTAACAACAAATGATTTTCAGGTGGAATGGGACATGGCAGAAAAAGAGAACAATCCAGAACAATTTGCTATGAAGCTGTGTTCAGAATTGGGCTTAGGAGGGGAGTTTGTGACGGGCATAGCTTACAGCGTGAGAGGTCAACTCGGTTGGCATCAACGTACCTACGTATTTAGCGAGACACCGAGGCCTGTTGTCGAGGTATGTATGAGAAAGAGAACAATCCAGAACAATTTGCTGTGAAGCTGAATTGGGCTTAGGAGGGGAGTTTGTGACGGGCATAGCTTACAGCGTGAGAGGTCAACTCTGCTGGCATCAACGTACCTACGTATTTAGCGAGACACCGAGGCCTGTTGTCGAGGTATGTATGACAAAGAGAACAATCCAGAACAATTTGCTATGAAGCTGAATTGGGCTTAGGAGGGGAGTTTGTGACGGGCATAGCTTACAGCGTGAGAGGTCAACTCGGTTGGCATCAACGTACCTACGTATTTAGCGAGACACCGAGGCCTGTTGTCGAGGTATGTATGACAAAGAGAACAATCCAGAACAATTTGCTATGAAGCTGAATTGGGCTTAGGAGGGGAGTTTGTGACGGGCATAGCTTACAGCGTGAGAGGTCAACTCGGCTGGCATCAACGTACCTACGTATTTAGCGAGACACCGAGGCCTGTTGTCGAGGTATGTATGACAAAGAAAACAATCCAGAACAATTTGCTATGAAGCTGAATTGGGCTTAGGAGGGGAGTTTGTGACGGGCGTAGCTTACAGCGTGAGAGGTCAACTCGGCTGGCATCAACGTACCTACGTTTTCAGAGAGACACCGAGGCCTGTTGTCGAGGTATGTATGACAAAGAGAACAATCCAGAACAATTTGCTGTGAAGCTGTGTTCGGAGCTGGGCTTAGGAGGAGAATTTGTGACGGGCATAGCGTACAGCGCATGGACGAAATGTACAGCATGAGAGGTCAGCGCAGCTGTCATCAACATACCTACGTGTTCAGCGAGACACCGAGGCCTGTTGTTGAGGTATGTATGACAAAGAGAACAATCCAGAACAATATGCTATGAAGCTGTGTTGAGGACCTGTCCTGTACCTGTAACCTGTTACAGCGTGGGAGGTCCACTCAGAGCATAAACATAATTATAATTTATACTTTGAATTTTATCGCGCTCTTTTATCTTACTTTCCGTAGGAAAAGGCCTTGGAAAAATACGATAAAAGGCGCGATAAAACGTTTATCGCGCCGCCATGCCAATCGTGGAGAGTGCACACCGTTTTCAGACTATTAAATTATTTTAAGGGACATTGAAATCACGCAAAAAAATTTGTTGTCGCATACAGGGTGTAAACTTAAATGTGTTACTTTAAGGGGTACTTCAGACCATCACATTGAACTAACCTAACGATGAACCAACATCGAAATCAAGAAAAAAAATGTGCGCCAACTGCGATTAAGTGACACTCCGTTTAGATGAGGTATAGCTACTATCACCACTATAATCTAGATTCCGCAAGCTCATAATCTCTAGAGATTATGAGCGCCTTCAAATTTGCCGCAAACTGTCGCGCCGCGGCAGCACCGCTGCAGCGCTGTGCTGTCAAATTCATACAAATAAAAAACGCGTGACTGTAGTGTGCTACACCCGCGCTGCGGCCGCGCTTTGTTAATTTGTATGAGTTGCAGCCGCGCTGCAGCGGCGCGACAGTTTGCGGCAAATTTGAAGGCGCCCTATGAGAAACAAATCGACATGAGTTCCATAACTACAACATGTTAATGAATTAGCGCAAAACCTCATACACCCCAACTGATTTTTAACAAAATAATTAGATTGAAACAAATGTTTTGTATCATTTCAGCACTGAAAGAAAGCGCTAACGTGCTCATGGATACATTTTAATAATCTTGTTTTGGTAGTAAGTAGGGCGAGTGTGCCCGTGCGGTGGGTGGACATCGGGTTCAGGAAATTTTAAATTTTGCAAACGAATTTTTTTATATTTTGAAAAAAATTACCTATGTTTAAACCATGATAATTCGACTCAGCTCTCGATTCTAAACAAACTACTTTCTAGTTTTGCGTTAATTCATTAAGGCTACTCCTCCCATCTGCAAGGCTCTCTTTCTTACAAGCAAACTTTTGCAATTAGCCATCCCGCTTCAATTGCGCGGCTCCGGTCAGAATTTTCCGTTTTCTTTGAAAACCTGTATGATTTTTTATGAATTTTCAAAAAATAAGAAAACCACATCATTTTATATTGTATTGTGAAGAATATTGTAAATTTTCATATTCTTCTGATCAACAATGTAAGAGTAAAACGGTTACAATTGGAAAAAAAGAGGTGACTTTGGGAGTCGTTTTTCTTCAGTTTTATTAATTAAAATAGATTTCGAGAAAAACCACATCACTTCTCATATCCTGTAGATTGTTCAGTTTTGTTTTCTGCTTAAAAAGTGCCATAGTTAATGTATAAAATGGTTACAAAGTTACTCAAAACCGGGCGGACGCCCCTTATCACGTTGTATACGCCAACTATACGCTAACATTTTTATGTTAGTGTGTTTCCCATAGTAAGATTGAGGATCTTTTTTCACGATGATGATGATGATGTATTGTATTGCAGACGCCGTACCGCCAGCCGTCGGAGGCGGAGACGTGGGCGCCGTACATGGAGACCCTCACCGACGCCGAGATGGAGAAGAAGATCCGCGACCAGGACCGCAACACGAGGCGCATGCGACGCCTCGCCAACACCACGCCGGGTTGGTAGACTCACAATACAATACAATACAATACACGCTTTATTTATTTATTTACTGTTTACTAGTTGAAATAGTGCAGTCGACATAGTGAAATCATTACATAATAACCAGTGATCGGAATAGGTAGTGCAATTTAGGTTGAAGATGCAAATATTTGTGTATGGCTATGTGCACGACACTAGCGCCATCTAGCGTAACACGGCCCCGTGAATTATTTGCACATAAAATGTTAGGACAAAGTTTGTTATTTTATATTAAAATAAAGTAAAAACTAAATGAATATTTGATATTTTAATCTGGCGCGAGTTAACATAATATTTATGTAGTTTGAAATGAACTAAATGAATGAGCAATATTGTCGATATTATAATACCTAACTTTCTGAAATTCCCATTCTTTGTTACGAAATTCTCATACAAACTTTCACCCCCGTTTTCACACCTTTGGAGGTTGAATTGCGAAAAATCTTTTTTTTGTGAACACCTAGATAGCAATAAAAACCACCCTGCCAAATTTTAAGTATTAGTATTTGCTGGTTTAGATATTTGAGGATTGAATGAGTGTGCGGATTTGCATAGATTCAAGCAAATCTGACACAGCTTCGCCCGGAAAAGTACAAATTTCTGCCACAGCGTGCGCTGCGATCGACTTGACAGTTCCCAACACCCACTTCGCACATAGCCAATACAGGGCGTAAAATTTTATGCGTTTATTAAACAAACACCCATGAATCGAATACAAATATTCATATTCATCACACAAATATTTGCGTCTTCATCCTAAATTGTACGGAGTGAAAAGGTTTTTTTTTGCTTCATGCGAAGTTTAAGAAATTAGTTTGTTCGCAATTTCTAGAGATTTATATTATCAAGGGGTATGTTCAACAAAATTCGCCGTAAAAGGCTAAAATTAGGTGATAATTTTAAAAAGGTGATTAATATTTGAGGGTTGGATGTTTTTTGGTTAGAGGTATATTTACGAAGGTTTGTATGGGTATTATTGAATAATTTTAATTCAAATATTTATTATCTGTTGTATTATCTCTAATAGGTACTAATTTTTCTAATAACATTGGTACTCGTAAAGTACAACAATATCAGATATTGAAGTTTACCAAAATGTTTTTTTTTAATGTTGTTATGACTAGAATCCAAAGGATCATTTTAAAATATTTATTAACTATTTATGATAAAGTAATTTTTAGTAAAATTTATTTATTAATAGGAGATATACATCCGAAGCTCTATATCTATAGTATACGAACTCTATGGTCGAGATGCTAACAATATGGTGGTAGTGCACACTAAAGTTATTTTTTACAAAATTTCTATGGGCTAGAAAATTTTCATGAAGGTCCCTTGGCTTGACATGCCTATAATTCCCTCATTCAACTATTGACGCAAGAACCTAAATGTAAATGTAATAAACCAATTGGTGAAAACATTACACAATTTGATTTTATAATGTAACTGAAAATGCCTTATATAAGTACAATTTCTTAAAATAAGACTTAGTATAATCTGCATGAAAAATCAAGCTTTATTCTAGTCGAAAGGGCTCAATATAACTGCCAAAAAATAGTGAAATTTTTATTTATTATAGCTTTAGTAGAAAACTTAGTGCGCGACCGACCGCGGGGTACAGACGTTGTGGGAGGCGAGGTACAGTCGCCATCAGATATACCGTAGCATACAAGGTGTCCAAATATTTCTGAGCAGTGCTAATTTTCATAAAATTCTTTACAGTAAATGTTACCAATTATATCTAAACGTGTATTTTGTCATAAATATCTGAACAGCGAATTTTCAATAATTTATTTACCATGTTATTTACGTTATTTATAATTAAAATGTAAAACAACGGAGTAAGGTTTTTTCCGAAACTGTTCAGATGTTTATGACCCTGACTGCGTCGATATATTTGATGTTCTAGGCGTTCCTATATTTTTGATTGGTTATGTATGAGTAAAGAAATTATTGAAAATTAGAACTGCTTTAAAATATTTGACCACCTTGTTTGCTACGATATATCTGCTGGTGACTGTACTGTAGATGTTAGCGGGGGTGGGTGGTATAGCGGGGAGGGTAGCGCTCGCCGCTCAAAGGCAGTCTCACGTGCTACCTCGCCTCCCACAGCGTCTTTGCCGTTCGGGACGATTGCGCACGAATATACCCTTTAGTTGGCTCATATTGTATTACAGTCCCCGAAATGGTTTATGAGCGTTCGGCGAAAATGGTAGTTATGCATGCGCATGTTAATGACGAATAGAAATCAAATTTTGGATCTATTTGACGGGAAACGGAAAGCGGTAATCATGCAAGCGCAATTTTTTTTTTTTTTTTTATTAACTATGGGTTTGCTCTTGACCTCAATCCAGTCCTCAGGACGAAGATGGGGTCGTAGATGTAGCGAGCTTACCCAGAAGATGCCTATTCACTCGTACTTTAAAGGAATTCGGGTTGTAAGTACTCGGAAATACTGACGCAGGTAAGGCATTCCACTCCTTGGCTGTGCGCATTATAAAAGATTCAGAAAGGCGCTTGGTGCGGATATGTGGGATGTCAACCAAGAAGGGGTGATATCCCGCGGTGCGTCTGGAAGTCCGATAGTAGAAAGGGGAAGGTGGGATGAGCTCATGCAGCTCTAGGGCACACTCACCGAAGTACAATCTGTAGAAGACCGACAAGCAGGCCACTCTGCGGCGGTGGGCTAGGCTATGAAGCTTGGCCTCCACCAGCTTACTATCGCCAATGAGCCTCCTGGCTCTGCGTTCAACCGAGTCGAGTGCGGCAAGTTGATACTTGGCTGAGCCATCCCACAGGTGGCAGCAGTACTCCATACATGATCGGACCTGAGCTTTATACAATACTAAGAGCTGTCCAGGAGTGAAGTACCGCTTCACCTTGTTTAAGATGCCCAGCTTTTTGGCCGCAGTTTGAGCCTTTGAATCGATGTCAGCGCCGAAGTTGAGTTTCGTGATCAACCTTATACCCAGAAGCCCAAGACTGTCGGAAACAGGGACAGATGTACCCCGGAAAGTAGGAGTCAGATTAAACGGACTCCTTTTTGCGGTGAACAGACAAGCCTGTGTTTTGGTGGAGTTGAAGTTGACTAAATTATTGTCACACCACTGGGAGACAAGACTGAAAGTCAAGTTTGTCCGCTCAACCATGTCCTCCCTCTGCGAGCGTATTTTATCCCCGCTGGCCCCTGCGCCAGATACATATCTCTCCATGACAGTACTGTCATCTGAATACCCAACAATACCTGACACAAGGAGGTCATTGATGTGCAGCAGGAAATGGCCGCAATTGGCCGATAAGTCCCCCCGTCAAATAGATCCGAAATTAGATTTCTATGCATGCAATGTCAGCGCTCATAAACCGTTGCGGGACCTGTAACACAAATTCATTGATTTGAGTTATATTTTAATTTATAACTCACATTGCTAAGTTAAGGGATAATTTTTCGTGCAGATTATTACGAAAAATGTATTAAGATGTAAGTGGACTGTTAAATTTTTTATCACATTAAAGAGTTTTTAAAATTTTTTCTTCTTTGTTTCATTTAATAACTGTTAATTGTCAACATAACTTCACATTGCAATTTGTGATTTTAAATTACACAATCTGCTTACCATCTTCATTACTGTTTTTGAATATGAAATATTAGTTTAACATAAGGCGCTGCGCAGACGACGGATGTTTTGTCCGCCGGATACACTGTCCGTGAAGATAGTATGAACCTCTCGGAGGAGGTGTGACCATAAAGTTATTATACCTGTCGGAATAGAGTAACTGACATGAGTTGTCAAATGAAACCGTTTTTTGTGCATTTGTCGGCACTTATCGGCACCCTAAAACTTCGAGTTCTGTGTATAATTGTGAATCTAACGTGAAATCGTAGGTAATTTAATGAAATAGATTTAGTATATTTCACAAAATAATCTACGAATTCACTTAAGATTCACTAATTATTCACAGAGCACGAATATTTACCCAGTCGATTGTGCTGACAAGTTCCCAAAAACGGTTCTATTGCCTCGCGTCACGTATCTCTTTCTATTACACAGTGGCGCCGCTAGGTACATCTCGCTCTCTCAGCTGTCAGTTCCTCTATATGATACCTTTATGGGTGTGACATGGCGTCGATTTTGAAAACACTAGGGCGAACCCAAGAGAAAGTTTTGGTAATTTCATGAGACTGGACAGGCTGGACAGATGGTGCTCGGGGGTTGTAGGCTCGGCGCAAACGAGCCACCGGCAAGCAGTTCACACGGTTTTTTTTAGTATAAGAGATAAGTGTACTTTTTGCAACCATCAGCAGCAAGGCTGATTCAGTGTTTATGGGTTGTAGAGCATCTCTCTGATGGGGATGGACCAGGTCTGCCTGCATAACTCCAGTCGGTTTAGGAGTTACTGATATTTAAAGGTCAGTAAAAAATTTACGATCAGCTGCAAGGCTCATTGAATGATATTGTTGTAGTATGCATTTTAGCTATGTGAACAGTACAAAAACTGTCAAGTTCTGTCAGTCGGTTTAGGAGATACAGCCAGTCAAAGTTCCGACCTTTGAACGGCTATATCTCCTAAAACGACTGATGAACCATGTCAGTTTTTGTACTGTTCACATAGCTACAGTGCATAATACTACAACAATATCATACGATCAACCGTGCAGCTGATCGTAAATTTTTTACAGACCTTTAATCATCAGTAACTCCTAAACCGATTGGAGTTATGCAGGCAGACCTGGTCCATCCCCATCACAGAGATGCTTTACAACCCATAAATACTGAATCAGCCTTGCTGCTGATGGTTGCAAAAAGTACACTTATCTCTCGGAATATTTATACTATCAGTTTAAAATAACAATGTGCATGACCTCGCTCGCAAATGTGACGTCACTCAATCACACGAACTTCACTCGAGTCATTCAAATGATTGTTTCCTTTGCAGAGAGTCTACATTCCTTTATCAACCGAGTGAAGTTGTCCAACGGCCCTTCAAGGTCATGCACATTGTTATTTTAAACTGATAGTACATTTTGTAGGGACTCGCCACACAAATGTGTCTACGACCGCGATAGCCACCTGTGGCTATGGGCGGTGGCTAGTTTGTGCCGAGCCGTAGTGACCCCAACACTAGGCTACGACGACTTATAGTAGAGTTGCACTCTTGATGTATACTTTGTCCACAGATGTATCGTTGAGCCGAGCTGTGAACAGATTGATTCGCGCCGACGAAGCGATGTTCCCGACCACGCCGGAAAAGAGAAGGAAAAAGATATAAATACATTATCTGTCTTTAACCGACTGCGGCCAAGTGTTGAAAGGATTATTTTTTATTTGTCTATTTACTATATAAGTTATTTTTGGTTCATTAACCTTAATGGGGAACTTGCACCAAAATTATAATGAGAAATTATCTTAATAAGTCAATAAATAATAGTTGTGAATAGACTACTACACGACTACATTACCACAGAATAGGTAATAGTATATAGTTCTACATACAGAACGGCCACTCCCCGCCCCCCTCTGACTTCAGTTACCTCACCTCCCCTCACACTCTCTGTGGTAACTTGAGGGAAGCCGAGCAAGGGAATGCAGTTAGGCGCGCGCACCCGTTGGATTTGACTACATAAAATATATTTAATTTTTCTCCACACAGTAAAAATAAACGTTGGAAAATAACGCTAAATTCACATTTTCTGTGATTCTTTAGCTTAAAAACTATTTTTAATAACAGAATGAACTATGAAATGTATAATGTAGTTCATACGATGCGTGTTAAGTCAACCCTACACATATGTCATGCACAATTTTTGCAAAGTGCGCATGTGCAAACGTCATCATGTCAAACCTAAAACGTTGTTTGAAGTGCCGGACCTGTGACATTACTGAAAGATTTATTCTGAAGTTTTAATTTTTTACGAAATATTTCAATTATAAGTTACGTGGTTCGGAACGTATTTTAAAACACCAGTCAGCGCAAAGTGACGTCACTCCTTAAGCCAGGTTGCAACATAATATGTTGCTGTACTCTTCTAATTTGTAATGAGCTTCACGCGTTATGAATAAGGAGTGACGTCACGTCATGGCTGTGAACGTTTTGGCGCGGAATTTGAAAAGTCAACTTTTGATTTGCAATAAATGATTTGTGCATATTTTACCATTTCTGTTTTTGGTATATTTATGTAAGCCTTAAATCTTTATGATAACCTAAAAATATAAAACTTTGCAAGTTCCCCATTATCAGGGGTAGTTCAGATGAGCGAAATAAACAACATAAATAAGCAAAGACTTGACTAAATAAAAAAAGCTACTAACTAGGTATTTGAACTACGTCTTAATTTACGAGTACATGGATATTTAAGAAATTACTCACTTATACTTCTAATATATTGAATGAACTCAATTTATGAGCAATTTAGACAATTTAGATAGATTAATTGCCCTTTAAAACATAAAATCAGATATAACAATCAATAATCTAGAATATAATATTATTGGTCATTCATTACCCCTACAATAGTAACTACTTTTCCTATATGTGGCATAGTTCAAAATATGTTTTCATCTTTATAATTATACTTCAGTATGCTAAGCGCGATTTGACGTTTAATTTTCCTCAGAAGACATTGAAAGTTAAGGTGGACTTCCGATGCTAGCGGCCGACGCGTCTGACGCGCGCGGCTCGCGGCCGACGGCCGATGCGACAGTACTAGTTACTATGAAAACGTATGGCGCCGCTTCCGATGCCAGCGACTGACGCGCGCGTCAGACGCGCGCGGCCGATGTCTATCGCTTCGGCCGCGGCCGCGCGCGGCTATGCTCTGACGTCACGCAGAACAAGAATGTTTGCCAGAAATATTACCGAGTTTTTATCGAAAATTTGCTTAATTTTTTACTATTTTATTTGTATTTTATTATCTGCAAAGTCGCTTCAACACCATCTATCGTGCCACTTGAAACAACTTTTTCTTTTTTTAATGACTTTGGGAAAATTCCTCTTGCCTTCATAATTATTAGTTAGACAGCGATCCATATACAGGTTAAAAAGCCAAGGGGACGCAACGCATCCCTGTGTAATTAAATTACTCCTAAAAATTTATTTTATAAAAAATCTGGTTAAAAATAGCATTCAAAAATTCTCTAAACCTATCAATCAGTCAAATATTATTTATTAAAATATATATTCAAAGTCAAAGTCAAAGTACTTTATTGCATAACTATAGGTAGTTTACAAGTTGTTGATATTAAAATTATTGTCCCGTATAGCCTACCTTTACAGGTGTACAACAATCTTATTAGCTAGGTAAGTATATTATTTCATATTGTCATTGATCAAAAAATAAAATGTCCAGAGTTTCATCCAAAAATAATTAGGCATTCAAAATCTAGGTATAAACAATTATTAATACGATTACCAACATTAAATACATTCAAAAATAATATAATAACATAATTGTAATAATATAAGCAAAACATAATAACATAATTGTAGTAATATAAACAAAACATTGGAACAGTAGCATTAATAAGAGTCCAGTCCAATAAAGAATTAAAATAACAACAACAACAAGTCCCTAACCACAAGTTCATAATAAATTTGACATTCGTAAATTAATTATTCTTGTCGTCTAGAAACTCTTGCACACTATAATAGAGTTTCTGACTTAGCCAATCATTAACAGCTTTCTTGAATCTCAAGTCATTATACTGTTTGAAACCATCTGGAATATTGTTGTATACATTCGGAAATACCACATACATTCGGACATACCATCTGGAATATTGTTGTATTCGTTTTTTTGTTTGTATTTTTATGTTTTTGTGTAAACACCAAAACATAAAAACATACCCAAAATTTCCGGGAAAATACCCCGAAGTGATAACACTGTGTACAATAGGCACGCGTCAGTCGCTGACCTCGGAAGTGAGGTCTGTCGTCGGCCGCGCGCGTCTGACGCGGGGTTCTGTCACATATGACAGAACCTGGCGTCAGACGCGCGCGTTAGTCGCATCGGCCGCTGGCATCGGAAGTCCACCTTTAGCAAGACAAAAATAAGACCTTATTTACCTTATTGCAACAATATTAGGTACTTTTTGTACTCTTTTATATGCCACGGGGCGATAATTAGAGAAAACAAACTGTTAAATGACGCCTAGCAGTAGCAATATGAGGTCTACAGGGTGAAATTGATATCATTTGCATCCTTTTAAACTAAAGAGTCTACCCATCAAACTGAACAACTTGCACTATGGGAGCAAACAGATCGGAGCAAAAAAATAATCAGCTGTTACATACTAAACTGCAATCCCTACTCAAATGTATGCAACAGCTGATTTTGTTTTTGCACCGATTAGTTTGCTCCCATACTAAAAGTTGTTCAGTTTGATGGGTAGACTCTTAGTTAAAAGGATGCTAGTGATATCAATTTCACCCTATATAGTACATGTATTTTAAAACAATCCTGTTTTATGTGAACCTATTTGCCGCAGTTGGTTAGCAGTTACAGCTAGGTTTCTGACTTCCCCGAAGAGAAAGCAGACGTATTTTTTTTTAAATTGGTATTTATGTATATGTCTAGTAATAAGTTTGAATGACAATTTGCGCAGATTCTTTTATATTTGACAACTTTTTTGAAAATCAGCACATTATTTGGCCTCCGTCAGTCTGCCGTAGGAACCGAAATAAGTCACTACACTTAGGCGTATCGTAAGCGATGAGCTTGTATGAATTCTACCACTCGCTCCAGACGGTAACGTGTCGCATATTCACAGTCAAGCGCCATTAGATACATTTTCGCCCGTACGTACCGTCTGGCAGTAAATGATTTAAGCGCGAAAACTTATAGTTTTCTGTTACGAAGTAACTTGTATGTGACTTAGGTAATTTTTGTGAGTTTGTAGATGCTCTCGTGCGGAGCGTGAGGGATGTTTAGGTGGCTAGGGCAGAGAGTAGTAAGACGAGTGAGTATCAGTGCGTACTAATTTATTATTGAAAATACACCCTTATTTATACAGCTCGGCGGTTCCCTACTTGCTGGTGAACCGCCGAGTAAAATGTAAAATGTGGGTACCCCACATGAGTATTTGCAATTCTTCTCAGTCCTAACCTCATGGCTGAGAGACGTGACCATCGTGGGTCGCTTGTGCCACCACAGCTCTCCAGGCCGCTCGATCTTGGGCCCGGTGTATGCTGCCCTGTAGTGTTGTATCCGTAATTTCTTTCGAACATCATCGCACAACATTTCACAGCATCGGTCCATCTCGTATGCATGTGTCCTGTCCTACCCATAAAGTTATTATACTCGTACCTTACACTAGTAGAGGAACAGACTTGGTTGTCAAATGAAACCGTTTTCTGGAGATTATTTGCAGGAAAAAACTTGAGCACTGTCTGTAATTCTGAGTCTAACGTGAAATCGTGGATAATTTAATGAAATAATGTTAGTATATTTCACAAAATTATCGACGATTTCACTTTCGATTCGCATATACCTATTCACAAAAACCGAATTTTTACCCTGCGATAAGATCCCAGAAAACGGTTCTATTGCCTCGCATCACGTATCTCTTTCTATTATACAGTGGTGCGGCTAAGTACATCTCGCTCTCTCAGCTGTCAGTTCTTCTATTCCGTAAGGTATAATAACTTTATGGTCCTACCTCGATTTCCCTCCATCCGGCCGGTGATCACATGAGTTTTGAAATTAAAATTAGTATTGTATAATGTAATGTACTTGATTGCGTTTTATAATCTCGCTAGTATAAGTAGGTAGGTACTTAGGTTAAGAACAATACATTCATATTGTTGTGATAGTGCTACAGCTTTTAGATAGTAATAAAAATATGCTTTGCATCAAACAGTTTTATTTGTTATCTCCAAACCAACACTTATAAAAGTGTAACAGAAGTGCGATTTTCGAAAATCATACGAGCGACTTGGCAGTAGAAAATTTCAAAATTACTATGGAGATTATGCATCTTTCTACTGCCAAGTCGCTCGTATGATTTTCAAAAATCGCGCTTCAGAAATGTGCTTCTCGGGGATAAACGTGTTTTCGCCTTGGGCGAGTTTGAACCCCTCGCTTCACTCAGGATTCTAGTCTTAACTCCCTCGCTTCACTCGGGAGTTAACTCTAGGGGTTAGCCCTAGAATCCCTCGTTACGCTCGGGATTCAATACCGCGCCCGAAAGACACTGCTTGATCCCCTTGGTGCATAATCCTACTATAGGTAAGTACAAAGAAAAGATTACGATATGATTGTTTAGGTGTCCCCGACTCCAAATAACAGATTTTTGTTTGACTGTTTGTTAATTTGTTCAAGCATCTCGCATAAACTTATTTTGAGGAAACTTTTCGAGTTAAAAGGTTTATAAATTAAGAAAGAAAGAAAAATAATATTTATGTTACGTTATAAATTAGACTTAAAAATTGGTCTATATTTCTGGGCGTCCACGCAAGAAGGGTCCAGTGGTCGGCATTATAACCCACCTTTTTCATCCATTCATCCATTTCATTCCATAATATTTGTAAAGCAATGCGTGTATAGGAACATCTTAGATGTTAATACGAAAATAAAAATAAAAAACCAACATATCTTACCAAGACAGGATGTGCGCCAACTGCGATTACGCGACACTCCGTTTAGATGAGGTATAGCTAATATTACCACTATAATCTAGAGATTATGAGAAACAAATCGACATGAGTTCCATAACTATATGCCAACTATTAGGCCAACTATACGCTAACATTTTTATGTTAGCTATTTGTGAGTGGGGGTGACCAATATTGAAATCGCAAGAAAATAACAGCTGTTTCATACATTTGAGTGGACTAACCATTGCATTTTTTTATTGAACAACTACAGGGTGAAATTGATATCATTAGCATCAATGATTTTATATGTCACTGTAAGCTCATTGATTATGATTAGCATTCTTTTAAACTAAGAGTGTACCCATCAAACAAAACAACTTTCACTATGGGAGCAAACTGATCGGAGCAACAAAAAAATCAGCTGTTCCATACTAAACTGCAATGCCTACAAAAAAAAACCACAAATGCCCACAAATGTATGCAACAGCTGATATTTTTTTGCTCCGATCGGTTTGCTCCCATAGTAAAAGTTGTTCAGTTTGATGGGTAGACTCTTAGTTTAAAAGGATGCCAATGATATCAATTTCACCCTGTCTATTTTTTCCCAATTTCAAAGTGCTCCTACAGTAAAAGTTGTTCAGTTTGATAAAGTAACGCATTTAAGTTTACCTGCTGCGGCCGTATAGTGTGGCAGCATACTAACAGACAAAAATAAAGTCAGGACGACTGTATTATTTCGGAGTGTTCGGAAACTTTGCTACAAGTAACTACCACCTTCCTATAACCTATAACCTTTCTTAGATACCTTATATCCTAGAAAGGTTATAGGTACAGTAGCCTATTGACAAATAGGGGCGGCAGCGTCCTAGGGGCGGCAGATTTCAGAGGACGCTCACTCAATTTCAGAGGATAATCATAAAAGTCAAACAAGTTCACATGTTTTCTTATGGTTTTTTATACTAATACGTTAAATCCCTATAGAAACTCGTTCCTATCGAAAATTATCAATCTTAAAACTACAGAGTGTGCGGTGAAGCCTGGATCGAACTCACTACTCAGTCTCTCAACGTTTTTGAGGAATCAATCTCTGTTTAATGTTTACCCTAACTTGGATATAGCTCTCCGCATCGCACTTTCCACTCCGGCTACAAATTGTTCTGGGGAAAGGAGTTTTTTCTGTTTAAAATGTGTGAAAAATTATCAAAGGTCATTATCACAAGAAAAAATAATTCTCTTGCTCTTCTCAAACAAGCAGAGATAATGAACACCAATAACACCATTAACTATGATGATACATATTATAGATGATTTTGCTAAAAGTCCCGTAAAAAATAGTAATTCTTGTCTTAATGACAAATTAATTCGTTTATTTAACTTTAGTGCCTTCCTTACTACATAAATGGAAAATTATTATTTTAGTAAGGTACATGGGGCGGCAGAAATAATGTGGCCTACACTTATAAAAAATATAAATCCGGCACTGTATTGGTAACTTAGAATTTTTAAGGTTTCATGTGGTTACGCTTTCACTTGAAATACTGCTTATGAAACCTTAGATACCTATCTCTTAGTCGCCTTTCAACTAGGGATGCAACGATTCGGCCATTACGATTACGATTACGATTACGATACTAATCGTTATTTATCACGATAACCGATGCATTACGATTAATTAAACAAATTTTGTTGAGATTATCCCCAGAATGAGTTCTCATAGTGTTTCTTTACATTCCAATGAAGAAAAAAATCATTAAAAAAAACTTTTAGAAATTCCAAGATTTTGTAACTTTTTCTACTAATTTGAGATCGAAGTTAAAGATTCACTTGGTCCAGGATCTGGGCATTTACCCGCACATTCGAATTTCGCAATTACGTGAACGTTTTCGTTCCAATGTCAACTCTATTACAATGAAGTTTGGACCGAAACGGTAGCGATATATCGAAATTCGAAAGACCGGGTATAGCGCCTGATTTTTCGATGCGTAGAGGCCAATTTGCTTTGAAACACACAATATGGAACATGATTCTGCATAACCTCGTTAGTCAAGCGATAATAATATTATGTCGTCGTTTTTACGTGGGAGATTAATCTTTTAAAATGTGGATGAGATATCGCGAGACCGAGAATGTATTGTAATAAATACTTCAAACCAAAAATCAAATCAGACCCCAGGAAAATTTAAAATAAAATAATAAAATGAGAGTCAAATCTGACCAAAAAAAAGTCAGATTTAATCATGATTTAGTTCGAAATGAGCTTAAATGGCATCGAGAGATCAGATTTTTCTAAAGTTGCTTTACGGCTCTTGAATCTAGTTTTCAGGTCTGGTATTTGTCAACAATTGCAATCCGATTGACGTTTTTCATTCGATTTAATAATCGTACGATTCTTACTACGGTGCATTGCATCGTTATTAATCGTGATTATTACGATTACAGATGCAAAACGATGCACCGCTTCGTAATCGTTGCATCCCTACTTTCAACCCACGGCAAGAAAGGTGGTAGAACCACTTTCTCTATGGGGTCATCGAAATCGGGAAAAAAATCTGCCGCCCCATACATTTTGGTCGGGTAGGATTAGAGTTTTGTATGGAACAGCTGATTTTTATTTCTCGATTTCGACTTTGATCACATAAGCCCTCTAACTTCTAAACTACTGGAGTGAAAAATCAGAAAATTTTATAAAATAAAGCTTTAGCTGATGCTGTTACCTAAGCAGTTTCTGAAAAAACCTGTAACATAAATATATTTTCTGATTACAAACTAGATGGCGTTGAAGGAAATTAAATCGCACCATCGTTGTGATTCGAAATTTTCTACTAGCTTTCCATGTGAGTTATTCTCGGCACTCTGCCTTTTCGATTTTTTACAGTTTAAGATTGATCAAAACTTTTTTTTTCAGAATACCGCCTGATCAGAACATTGATCAGGCGGAAATTATACCGATACTAAAATAATAAATATAATAATACTAAATCTCTTAGTAGAGAGAGACCGACAAAAAGCACGGAGATGATAAACTTAATTAATTTAGAATAGAATTTTGAATTTTATTGAAAAAGAGCATGTTTACATACATTATCAATTTAGCCCTGCAGGTACAGTCAGCATCAGAGAATCCTGACCCTTCTATATTCCTCTTTATAAGCGCAAGGGGATTAGATTCCTATGCTGCTGACAGTGAACGAGCTATTATAGTTCCTTCTCTCTTTTGTAATACGAAAAAAAAGTACTTTATTGTATCATTTTTAGGGTTCCGTACCCAAAGGGTGAAAACGGTACCCTATTACTAAGCCTACGTTGTCCGTCCGTCCGTTCGTCTGTCCGTCTGTCCGTCTGTCCGTCTGTCCGTCTGTCCGTCTGTCCGTCTTTCCGTCTGTCCGTCTGTCCGTCTGTCCGTCCGTCCGTCCGTCCGTCTGTCCTACCTATTTAGGGCTGTAACTTTTGAACCGTAATAGCTAGACAGTTGAAATTTTCTCAGATTATGCGTTATTACGGCGGATTTGTTAACAAATAATAAAAATGTCAAAAAGTTAAAAATTAAGGGGGGTTCTCAACAAGAAACTAGTTTTCATCAACATTTTTTCTTCACGCTCTATCGTAACAACTCTAATACATGTAAGCGTCAAACTTGGTGTGATTATAGAGCAAACTCTATAGAATAACAACAAATACTAAAAACTGGCCAAGTGTAAGTTGGTCTCGCGCTAGAGGTCCCGGACAAATTTTTTTTTTTTTTATAATAATGTTATGTTCTGTTATTCTGTAGTGGTGTGGTACGGAACCCTCGGTGCGCGAGTAGCCCGACCCGTACATGGCCGGTTTTTTTCTTACAATCTAAGTACAAAATTAGGATTACACCATTGAGACACAACGAAGAGGCTCAGCCTAGGCTGGCACGCGGTTGAACCTCCCTTCTCCCTAAGGCCTTGAGTGGAGATGAGGAAATAAGGGAAGATGAATAATACAGATGCTCTAAACATCAAAATTTTAAATAAAATCATATAGATAGCTTTTTGACGTCATTTTTTGACTCTACCACCGCGTCGAAAGGTGTTCCGTTGAGAGAAGATGCGGCCAGAAACTCTACAACACACATCTTTTAAACAAAACAAAATGTACAAAGTACAATTAAAATACAATATTGCATTATACAGGGTGTACAATAAAATGGGACAGTTACTTAAAGGGGTGCTTCAGACCATCAAACTGAACAACTTTCTCTATGGGCCCAATATCGAAATCGCGAAGAAAAAATCCGCTCTCCCATACAAAACTGCAAAAATAACTCGACTGAAATGTATGGGACAGCAGATTTTTTTTCGCGATTTCGATATTGGTTCCATAGGGAAAGTTGTTCAGTTTGATGGTCTGAAGCACCCCTTTAAGTAAGTGTGCCATTTAATTTTACACCCTGTATAGTTTCAAGCAAAAGTCCAACAGATTGACAGACATACGGTGAATGTTTTATCGTGAACTTTAATTTATTATTATCATCGTTACAACAACGTGACTACGCTGCTGCTACGCGGCTACGATAACTGGCTACGGCGTAGCAACTTGCAGAAACTAACCTAATAATAACTCTGTAAGTAATCATTGATTTTTCGATAGAAGGTAGATAGGTGAGTTATCTAGTTTTTTGGGGTTCGTACCCAAAGGGTGAAAACGTGACCCTATTCATAAGCCTACGCTGTCCGTCTGTTTGTCTGTCCTACCTATTTATTGCTTTAACTTTTGAACCGTAATAGCTAGACAGTTAAAATTTTCACAGAATGTGCGTTATTATGGCGGATTAAATGGTCAAAAAATAAAAAATTACGGTGGTTTCAGTCCATACAAACGTTTGACACACAATACGCGTATACGGAATTAATAAAAGTAATATTTTATACAGGCTGTAACAAAACACCCTAGTAATAGGTACTTAAGGGGGTGCTTCAGACCATCAAACTGAACAACTTTCACTATGGGGCCAACATCGAGGAAAAAAATAAAAAAATCTGTTGTCCCATACAAAACTGCAGTACCAACTCGACTAAAATGTATGGGACGGCAGATTTTTTTTATTTTTTCTCACTGTTGGCACCATAGTAAAAGTTGTTCAGATTGATGGTCTGAAGCACCCCTTTAAGTATTACTAGGGTGTTTTGTTACCCTGTATATGGAAAAATAGTTTAGAAAATCTAGATGTCACGTATCAAATAACATTTGCAATTCATAATAATATAATTACGAAGATATAAAGCTTTGAAATTTTTCATACAAAATTTTCCTCGTACTAGAAAGGTCCTCGTACTAGAAACTAGTTTTTATCGACGTTTTTTCTTCTCAATCTATCGTAAAAACGGTAATACATACAAGTGTCAAACTTGGTGTAATTGTTGATGAAACTCTACAGTATAACAACAAATAATAAAAACCGGCCAAGTGTGAGTCAGTTTCGCACTAAAGGTCCCGGAGAAAACAGAACTTTTTGTAAGTTAATAAGTGTTGGTGTGGGTGGTAAGAAACCCTTGGTGCGTGAGTAGCCCGACTCCCTCTTGACCGGTCTTTTATTTATTTTATCTACTTATACTCCATTCAGAAATTCGAGAAACAAAATGTAAACAAAGAAACGTCACTGTCAAAGTGACATTACGTGGTCAGAAACCTTTGGTGCATTTATTAAGAATAAAATTATGGCGGCACGGCATATAATAAATTGCGTTGACATTAAAAAATGTATTGTCTATCTATAAATAATAAAAACAATTCGTGAAAATTTGAATGAAATTTTTAAATTATGTTATGTAGCCCGCTACTCAGTCTGTGTGGGCTTTTTGTGCTATGCGTAGCATCCGCGCATAGCGTACGGACTCAGACGAAGGTATTAAACAATCAAGAGACGCGTTTACGTTATTGTATACAATAAAAAATCTTTATCATTAAGAACTTTGTTAAAACGAACCAAAGGTCTAAAATATCTGATTGTTGCCAGACCACGAAATAAAATATTTACAGTCACGCTTTCTTTTAATCAAAATTAAATCATAACTTGCGTTTTTTAACATTATTTTCCATACAAAATTAACATATCATTTGTCGTAATCCTTTGCGAGTAGAATATATAATTTACTGTTATTCATTCCGGAGATAAGTTTTCTTCCGTCTCGAGATTGTATTTTCTATACTGGTATCACCGTTGTTTACATTTTGTCTCTCGAATTCCTGAATGGAGATTAGTTTAAATGGATTTTGTTAACATACGAAAATTAAGCGAATCAGAAATGAAGAGAGCAGAAGAACCAGAGTAGCACAAAGGTAATTTTTTTTACTAAAAAAGGCTTTGCTCTTGCTAAACTAAAGTGACAATAGGCGGGGCGCATTGCTCGCAGAACCGAAGGCCGATGGGGCCGAAGAGTTCTCGAGTGGTGACCGCGTTCCGGAAAGCGCAGTGTGGGTAGGCCCCTCACCCGGTGGACCGACGACCTGGTGAAGGCGGCGGCGGGAACCCGTTGGATGAGGGCAGCGCGGGACCGGTCGTTGTGGCCATCCTTGGGGGAGGCCTATGTCCAGCAGTGGACGTCCATCGGCTGAGATGATGATGATGATGTGATGGTCATATACGTACATTTTAAAGGTATTATTTGTGGTTGGGCTATTGCAAGCAAGAAGGGTCGTTGTAACACTGAGACCAGCGCTGTTCCTTTGTGTTCGCCCCAAGCTCACCCATATTTACGCATACCTCCGAAATTATGGTATTTTCTTTTCATTCTCGGGAATGCAGGTTTCCTCACGATGTTTTCCTTCACCGCCGAGCTAGTAAATGATAAATACAACGGTACATAAATTCCGAAGAACTTAGTGGTACAGGCCAGGAATCGAACCGCGGCCTCAGGATTGAGGCGCTAGCTCTCTTCCGTATGGGCTATCATCGCTCTTATTTTAAAGGTAAGTCTCTGTCACTCTTATATCTTACGTATCGCCCCATCCTGCTGTCACAGGTATCAAACGATACGGGGTGTAAGAAACCCTTTCCCGAAAACTCAAATGGGGTGAAAGTTCCTATCGATATGAACAACTTTTACTATATTATGGAAACAACCATGATAATTCAATAGAAAAAAATGTTCCATAGTTTTTGCATCATCTTTGATCAATTGATCATACATATTGCTTTCACCAGACCAAACTATCAAGTTCGCTATGGGACCAAAATAGAAATGAGAAAGAAAAAAACAGTTTTCAAAAAAAAAAAAAAATTTACGGAACAGCTGATAATTATTTTCTTGAGATTTCAATGTTGGTCCCATAACGAAATTTGTTGTTTTTTGGTCTGATGCTAAATAAAATATGTACAGCAGTTGAAAATGTTAACATACTGCTGTTTTGACATTAAATAACATACTCTAAGTGCGATTTTTGAAAGTCAAATCAGCAGTAGAAAGATGCGTATCTCCATACATTTTCAACTGCTGAGTTCAACGTATGAGATTCATAAATCGCACTCCTGTATACGAAAAACAATGTTTTTAAAGACGAATCTGTAACTGTCTGAAATCCAACCGCTAAGGGATTGGGAATGCAAAAGTTTGAAGAGGAAAACCATGGGAAAACATGTTGTTTGTTGTTTTCGATCCGATGAAAGTACGAGTTGAGTTGGTGTTTAATGTTGTTTAATTTCTTCCACAAATTAAACATTAAAGCAAAAGACCGACGAATGAAGAAATTATACAGGGTGTTACAAACCACCCTAGTAATACTTAAGGGGGTGCTTCAGACCATCAAACTGAACAACTTTCACAATGGAGTCAACATAGAGAAAAAATTTAAAAAAATCTGCTGTCCCATACAAAACTGACCTACCGACTCGACTAAAATGTAAAAGGGACAGCATATATATTTTTTTCTCGATGTTGGCTCCATAGTGAAAGTTGTTCAGTTCGATGTTCTAAACCACCCCTATAAGTGGTGTTTTGTTACACCCTGTAGTAGGTATAGTAAAGAAAATAAAGAGGTAGGACGTAGGTACCTAAGTTCTTTTAGAAAAAAAATTTATCTTGCGGCGCGCTCCATACAAACGTAATTTTGTCCTATTTTGGGTCATCTGATTTTTTTTCGCGTTTCCTGAGGTAGGCTCCATAGTGAAAGTTGTTCAATTTGATGGTTTGAGTTCACCTTTTCAGTATTTGCTAGGCTGTCACTTACACCCTGTATTCGTCCCACTGCAGGGCACATGCCTACCCTCAGGGAGGGAGTATGGGCATTAGACCACTGCGTGACCAATATGGATTGGCGGACTACACATACATACATACATACACATCAGAATTTCTTCTTCAACGTATGCAGTTTTTCTTACAATGTTTCCCTTGGCAGATAATTAATAGATACTTACTTTTTATTTCAAGAAAAACCTTTCCGGGCGAATGCTAACAGAAACAGAACATAAATAAATATAAAGGTACTACAAAACCCTATCTCACTTATTATGTATTTTTTGTCAACATGACCAGAATTTCCGGAAATAAGCCCAAATAGGCTTCCCCCAATAAGATTAATAGGCTCTACGAGAAGTATTCAAGTTTGGAATCCTGATAAACATGCAGCGCGCATGCGTGGTAGCCAACAACGTCGTGACGCGACGGTCGCCGAGATCGGATAAATAGTGGTGGGGCTTTTGGTTTCTTTGCGATATCGATACCTTTGGAGGAAAATTTCGAGGAAATTTATTTGTTTTTTGTGACTTTCTTTAAATTTGTTAATGAAATGATTATTAGCAACAGACAATCAGTATATCTAGCTTACTTAGTTTTATTTTATTTAATTTATTATGCATATAAAACAGATTGCAGGTATTAAAAAGACCAAAATGTGACATATTAAAATGTAAAACAAGCTATAATCTATTTTAAATAAATAAGCAAAAGATAACTGCCTTTGCGTGATTCTATACATACTTAAAAAGAAAAGAAAAAGGACTCGACATTGCAAAAAATTACGCGATGCGTTTCGTTCGTGCTCAGATTTTTTCTTAAATGCGAAAATAAATTATAGTTATAACTTCGATTAATTACCTACGTCCTCATATAATTATACGGGGTTTGATTGAATGAATATTTATTATTATTGAATAAATGATTTGAATTTGGATCATAAAATTAACCGAAGAATTTAATGATATAAATAAAAAATCTGGATATAAAATACCTAATCAAAAACTCATATATCGAAGCCTACGTTCCATATAGCGCGGCCACAATAAAAGCAAAAGCATAATAAAAGTCCACTAATCCAGTGAGAGGCTTTGAGTGCAGTATCACAGGCGAAATGTGCATTTTATTATATTGTTCCGTACAATAATGTCGACTCGGTGCGTCTCTAATACCAGATTTCCCGACGTTCAGTCTGATAAAATGTTTGCGAGGAGCGGAGGAAAGCGCGGCGGCCCGCGCCCCACTCCCGCCATCGCGAAATTCAAATTTGGAATCATAAACGCTAAATTAAAAAAAACCGTAACTCACCGATAAAAAAAAGATAAAAGTCAGTATATTGAAAAAATAAATTGTAGTTTTTAAAACAAACTTTGTTTAGAGATACTATAAAATGTTCTGGTGTGCGTGTAAGTTATATTCAAATGTTTAAAGTACTGTTTTAAGATTGTGTAAATTCTATTAGAAATGTGAAAGTTATTGTTTGTTAATAGACAGAAGTACAGTTGATTGTCTATGGAAGTTTTTTACAAGGTAAGTCAAGTACTTTTACAAATACAATAGTATGAAAAATTTTCATTTGACAACATATATTTTAATTCAATAAGGTTCACGTATGGGATAAAATGAAGCTATTAATAAAATAAAGTGCCCGTTGCGTAACTTGTTCCGGAAAAGATACATATGTGAGTTAATGTACTTGTGTATATGTTGAATGAATCGTCCGGCTCAACCGGAACCGGAAGTAGTAATGTCACTAAATTTTTATTTTTTTGTTACACTATTGTGTCGAGTAAATGTAGGTAACGATTTACGGTTATCGAATCGATGTTTTCGTGCATCGGCACTGGTAGCATGCACACCCGCGATAGCCGTGATACGGCTTTATCACGTCTTTTATCTCGTTCGTTCGCGCGCAAAAGAACGAGATAAAAGACGTGATAAAGCCGTATCACGGCTATCGCGGGTGTGCATGCTACCAGTGCAGATCATTATCGATATTCTTTTCGGATAATATCGATCATGCGCATAACTACTTATTTTAATTAGTTACACAAAATTATACACAAATTCTTGTCTTGGTCCTTTCAAATACAGGATGATAGGGTAGAAAGTTCCATTACTTTAATGGGTGCTTGTACAGATAATACTGAACAACTTTCCCAAAGGAACATAGCGAAAAGAAAAAAAAGTCTTTTCAAACGTTCGATCAGCTGATTGCATGTAGTATGGAAAGTAAAAAAAAATTTTTGCAAAAAATTTCTTTACAGGTTTATTATGGAGAGTTGTTCAGTATCATGGGTACACATAATCATCCCATCTGTTTACCCTAACACGAAAACCGCGCACGAAGAAGCCATAATTTTTCAAAAAATGAGTTGTCGGACTAAATAATACCTTCGTTACTTGACCAAAATGTATGTGACAAAAGATTTTTTTTCGCGATTTCGATGTTGGTCCCATAGAGAAAGTTGTTCAGTTTCCTCTTTAAAACTTTTAGCATATTAAGTTGAACCCTGTATACTAGGTAGGTACCTACCTATTAAGCGATAGTCAATAATTTGCAAATTACGTTCTACTGTTTCATATTAGGTACAGCCATAGATTTATATATGTCTTTGGGTACAGCTCATTTTTTGAAATATTATGGCTTCTTCGTGCGATGTCGACGATTCTACCAATGTCTAGAAAAAAAGCACTCTTGCTTGCCATTCTTCGGTATATATGTGGTAATGTTTTATATTCATACGAAATTTTTCCTCCACTGTCCCCTTTGTCCCCAATCTAGTTGAATTTTCAGGGAAACGCCCAGTTCCTTGTCAGATTTTCGCCTTAGATAAGTCAGTGAAGAAGCCGAGTGGTTCGGCTTATGGACCACCTCATTTCTTTCCGTGGGTGTCGTACGAGACGACTAAGGGATAAGGTCTTGTGCAGTGTTATCATCACCTCACACGTCATTTCATCGTGAAACCTTCAGTGTGCTAAAAGTGATCCTTGCTACATCTGTGCATGCTTATAAAAGACATTGCCCACGTGACATAGTGTATTCGTTTCGGGTCGTTTCGCAGCTGGCAAATGTGTATGATTAAAGAACAAATACAAATCATATGATAGCTGAAACTATACACAGGATAGGAGGAATATCGTGCTTCCCAAGAAATTATCCTTTTCTGCAGTGGGATGTCTTATAAAATTCAAATTTACCAGTTTTGTATGGGAAACGGGATTGGGCAATGTCTTTTAGTCAGTAGTTGTAGCAGAGCTTCTGACCACCTCAAAAGGGATTATGGTCGCGAGTTTATGTATTTATGTATGTATAAGCCAGTGAGAAGTCACTGTCAATCGTCCAGGGCCCTGTTTAATAAACGCGACAATGACAATTTGACAATGACAATTCAGAGTACATTGCTGGTTCCTAATGACGCTAAACTTGCAGTGCTTTATGTGTCCTAGCATTCTCAGTAATGTACTCTGAATTGTCATCGTCAATGAGCGCTTTTCTTTTGATTTTCTAGTGGATCGATAGATGGCGTTACGGTCTGTGCGAATAAAGGTCAAAATTTCAAAAAGTTTTTCTTTCAAATAATAAAGAGGGAGAAGATGATCAAAAAGATGCCAACGCATCTTTTGATTGAATATTTAATTATTTACGAATCATTTTAATCGAAAATTTGAAACTGTTTACGTCTGACATAGTTGTAAGGGCTCGATCCCTTGGCCTTTAAAAAAAAGTCAGGCACAGTCTTGACATGATTTTGACATTATCTACGTCTACGCCTACGTCTCTATAGAGCGATAAGCATGTCATCTGTCGAAGGTTTTTTGGCGGGATTTGAACAGATACGTTTGGAGTCCTCATATTTCATCGAATTTTTATTGTTTATAGTGCGTTTTGGTTCGTAAAATCGGTGTTGTTTTGCGTAACAAAGTGTCGCGCAAGTGAACAATATACAGTTCAGTGAAATATGATGGTGTGGGTCGTGAACAGGAAAAGTGTTCCGTTCTTTTGTAGCGCGGCAAGCGGTCGGTTCACCTCTTTCCTGTGGACTTCTCTGCGTTTCCTGCGTTTCTCGATTGCCTCCAAAAATTCCAAAGAAGCGTTGAAACGTCGAACACCAACGTTATAATTGCTATAAATGAGAGTATTTATTCAAGACATCGGTTGTATGCGATATTATAATCGCTTTACCTTGAATTGAACCAAAAAAAAAAAAAAAAGCATGTCATCTGTCGAGTTTTATAGGAACTAAAATTAAAAAAGAAAAGAAAAACGCTCATTGTTAAGTTTATTAAACAGGGCCCAAGGTGCACCGTCCCTCACCCACTGTTGTTCCCTCCCTGACCCGTCTAAAGGGACCACGATCTAAGGGACTTGACCCAGCACCCCCTTCGACTACAGAGTTTTTAAAATTTCCCCAGTAAGTGAAAGATAATTCAACTTTATATAAACCAACGATTTTATTCAGGCCTGAAATAAAACTCGAACTTGTAGACTTTACCCTTCGAGCAAGGTCAGAAAATTTGCGAAGTTTTGTCACCCCGAAGATTCGAGGTCCTAATGACGATCTTATTCTCCTTAAATACGTAACCTTGCAAAATATTCTTTGCTCTATAATCTCTACATGGTGTTACAGGAACAAACAAACAACAACAACTTCTAACAAATTCTAAGGTTTTCTGCTTATAGTGTAGATGCACTCATGTATGATATAATACTTACCCTTAGGGTCAGCGAACACCTAGCGGAGAATTGTTCGATCAGTTCTCATTGGATAGCGAATAGACACTGTAAAATTCGAGCTCGCTTCGCGCGCTCTCTCCATTATGACACCGCTTATACTACGTGCGTTAATGAATTAACGCAAAACTAAAAAGTAGTTTGTTTAGAATCGAGAGCAGAATCCAATTAGCATGGTTTCAATATAAGTAGGTAATTTTTTCAAAATATTAAATAATTTGTGTATAAAATTTAAAATTTTCTGAACCCGATGTCAACCCACCGCACGGGCACACTCACTCACACACCCTACCTACTTACTACCAAAATAAGATTATTGAAATGTATCCATGAGTAGGTACGTTTCATTCATTGCTGAAATGATAACAAATCATTTTTGCCTCACAACTTAAAATGTGAATAACTTTAAATTTTAACTATAAAAATAATGAAATTATTGTTTCAATCTAATTATTTTGTTATAAATCAGTTGGGGTTTATGAGGTTTTGCGCTTATTCATTAACACGTTGTATAGACCGACAGAGTTCTAGTCCAGTCGTTTTGTTGTGTTTAAGAAATTTCGTACTCACTCCGCTCGCTCTGGTTTCTATAAATTTTTTTACTGTCGCACTGCTTGCTATAATATACCAACTGAGTTCTGGTCCAGCCAAGTCACTGTGCTAAGAAGTTACGAGCTCGCTCCCAATTTTAAATGTAGATACTACAATATCTTAATTAACATACCTAATGAGTGTGAATTTTTATTTAATGGGGGTGGCCAAACATATATTTACCCTGGGGCGCAACATTTTGAAATACGCCACTCTGTATACGGATCTATAAAGGAAATTCTAGATTTGCCCCCAAAGGCCAAAAGCTGGGTACGCCCATGATGGTGCTGTTCTAAGCTAAACAGCACACGGACGGATACGTTTTTTTTTTAAATTGTGTAAGAGCCGCACTTGGCACGCGTAGTGGAGTTGGGCCCACTCCCTCTCACCATTATTCGTAAGAAGAGGCCTTTTCCCTGCAGTGGGATCCTACAAACAAAAAATTTGGTGTTTCTATAGAAATTGTGAAGCAAAAAAGGCATGGAACGTCAGATTTTTTGTTTACTATTTCAATGTTGGTCCTATAGTTAAAGTTATTCAGTTTGATGGTCTGAGGGACGCAGGCGCAGGTGTAAGTTTACATCTGTATTAGATTGGCGAAAGATGGCGGCCAGTGGTACCGATTCGGATTGTGCCACGACTTAACTTAACTAAATTTATTCCTGTCACTTTCTAAAATAAGATTAAGAAAAGAGACAGAAAACCAACAACTGACTTTAGTGCCGTCAAAGTGACGTTACACGCCCAAAATAAGATGCCATAATGTACGCCATCTTATTTAAGGCGTTTTTGGGCGAGTAACGTCACTTTGACAGCACTAAAGTTAGTTGTTGGTTTTCTCTCTCTTTTCTTAATATTCCGAGAGATAAGTGAACTTTTTGCAACCATCAGCAGCAAGGATGATTCAGTATTTATGGGGTGTAGAGCATCTCTGTGATGGGGATGGACCAGGTCTGCCTGCATAACTCCAGTCGGTTTAGCAGTTACTGATGATTAAAGGTCTGTCAAAAATTTACGATCAGCTGCACGGCTGATCGTATGTTGCTGTTGTAGTATGCACTGTAGCTATGTGAACAGTACAAAAACTGACATGTTTCATCAGTCGGTTTAGGAGATACAGCCGTTCAAAGGTCGGAACTTTGACTGGCTGTATCTCCTAAACCGACTGACAGAACTTGACAGTTTTTGTACTGTTCACATCGCTACAGTGCATACTACAACAATATCATACGATCAGCCGTGCAGCTGATCGTTAATTTTTTACAGACCTTTAATCATCAGTAACTCCTAAACCGACTGGAGTTATGCAGGCAGACCTGGTCCATCCCCATCACAAAGATACTCTACACTCCATAAACACTGAATCAGCCTTGCTGCTGATGGTTGCAAAAAGTACACTTATCTCTTATACTGTAATCTTATTTTAGAAAGTGACAGGAATAAATTTAGTTAAGTTAAGTCGTGGCACAGTCCGAATCGGTACCATTCATTACCTATCCAAAAAGCCAGAACATGATCCGAAGATGCTCCTTCTACTGTTGAGTCAAGAAACAATAAATAAAGATATTTAAAAGATAAAAGAGCCTACAACAGAATTATGGCGCGCTAGATTGAACACGGATTTATTTGAGACAGGATCGGACGATAAGTTCGCCCACAGATTAAATATGGCAGGAATTTTGATGAATCGATAACACTTCGTTACTGGTTTTTAGGTAGGGAGATACCACCAATACCTATTTCCAGCTTCCTGGGAGGTACTCTATAGTGTAGGGCTGCTACGTAAAGTTTTATTACCTATGACATTATTAAATAATCTGTTCCTAGTCGATAGAAAAATCGTTAAAGTAATGCAACTGTCTAATCTAACCTATCACCCCGTATACGTATATTGCATGTTCTCGTACACAGTTTCTAATTTCAAAAAGTCAAGATTACAGAGATCACACAAAACCCAATGTAAATACGCTATACCTACCTAATTAGTAAAATATTATAATTCAGTAGGTAAACAAATACGCAATGTTTACAGAAATTTTCTAAAATAAACCATCGTAATACCTACTGTAAATACTTATATTAGCACTCACACCCTTTTATTAGTTTAAGAGCCCACTGTTTTAAAGTCTACCTAACCGATTTCTTCATTTTACAGGGAGTAAATTTTAGGGGGATTAGGTACCTATCAAAAATTTGAACGTCTCCTTTTGGAATGAAGCAGATGGTGGAAGCGAAACACGAGTGCACCATACGTCTTTGTAATAAGTTGATGGTAATCATAAACGTAAATGCAAAGGTCTTTGCAACTTATGAACAATTTTCGTACATCGCGAAAATTGTTCATAAGTTGCAAAGACCTTTGAATTTACGTTTATGATTACCATCAACTTATTACAAAGACGTATGGTGCACTCGTGTTTCGCTTCCACCATCTGCTTCATTCCAAAAGGAGACGTTCAAATTTTTGATAGGTACCTAATCCCCCTAAAATGCTTTCATAGAGTCGAGAGAGCAGAGAGATTATCTTTTTTAAAGTATAAATAGGTAGTAAGCTGGTATACTGCGTGAACGAGACAGAATTCCCTATTATGTTTAAGTTCTCTAGTATAAGTAAATAAGTAAATAAAAAATCAATTAAAGATTGAAAAATTTAGTCTCGGGCGGGACTTGAACCCGCACCCTTCCAAACCGGGGAAGTGCGTTATCCAATTTCGCTACCGAATCCACTAGCCAGAATTTATCAATCTTTAATTGATTCGAAATAGCACAACATGGCTGTAACATGTTTAAAAATCCATAATATTTGAAGTAAATAAAGTTTATTATCTCCACAAAAGTATGTCAAGTATGGTCCAACGCTGATCTTTAGGTTTTATCTTAAAGAAATACGGTAAGTATAAGTATTTTATTCCTTTCCAACTTCAAGGTGATTAAAAAACATTATAAGTTTTTTATTCCTTTCAAACTTCAAGGTGATTAAAAAAAATTATAAGTTACAGTTTAACGCAGTCAGCTCTTGGACTATATTGCCAGGAGTCTGTTAACTAATCAATCGAGTTCATGTAAACACAACATTCTACGGTGAAACACAAAATTGGAAGTTTCCTCCTCGAAGCACCATAGGTTTATTATAATTAATAACATTAATGGCTTTTGTAAATTGAAACCACAACAACCACCCACATCATCAACCAGCACAAAATGAAACGACAATTTTGAGATTGACATGGTTGGAACAAAAGATCGTAGTTAAATTTTAAGGGGTGCTTTATGGGTGCTTTAGATCATCGAACTGAACAACTTTCACTAACAGACACTGAACAAATAATCACAACGTTTTATTATTTGTTCAGTGCTAGCTAACAGAGACTAAGCAAGATTGAGCACTACGCCACAGGCACGATGATGCACAAGATGAAACTCACCCTGGATCCCAGCTGCCGAGCGTGCGGAGAGGATGAGGAGACCATGGAGCACATTCTCTGTGACTGTGATGTCTTGGCGGCAAAACGCATGTGCCTCCTCGGTGATGGATATCCAAAACCGGGAGATCTTAGGCTTCTTCCCCTCAATGGTATTGCCTCCTTCATTGACCATGTATTTGAAGGGTGAAGAAAGTAAAAAGTATTGGGGCTAACACAAAATATCCCACTGGGTCGAAGTGTTGCTGGCTTGCCAGCCCCCACAACAAGATAAGATAAGATAAGAAGCAAGATTTAAAAAAAAAGTTGGCCGTCACGTGACGCCCGGCAGAATTGGAGAGTTGACTACATAAAATATATTTTAGTTTTAACTGTTCAGTAAATAAACCGTTTGAAAATAACGCTAAACTCGCATTTTTAGTAATGCTGTTGCTTGAATACTATTTTTAATAACTGGATAAACTATAAAAAGAATCAAAACGACGACGAAAAACAATGACGTCACTCTCCAAATTTTAGTACAATATTTCGTACCAAGCACGCGTTTTGACGTTTGATAAAGAGTTGTGAATTTGACTAGGTGGAAACTCGCGGATTGAAACTTCCGCAGCTGTCAATTTTAAATTTCGAACCTCCGTCACACGAAAAGGTTGCGGACAAGAAGCTTACATACCTACAGAGATGGAGATTGCATTACAAACATCTTTTTGAAGCCAGAATCTATGACCTTTATGACGTCACTGATGTTTCCTATCTCATTTCTTCTTTACATGGAGGTCAAATGAAAGCTACATGAAGGTCATTCAATGACAACTCCATGAAAAGAGGAAATGAGATGGGAAACATCAGTGACGTCATAAAGGTCATAGATTCTGGCTTCAAAAAGATGTTTGTAATGCAATCTCCATATCTGTAGGTATGTAAGCTTCTTGGTTGCGGATCAGAATTTCAAATCCCTCCCAGAAAAAGTTTCACTTCAAAAAAATCTGCCATCCCACATATTTGAGTGCAATACCTGGCAATACCTAACTGCAGTTTTGTATGAAAAATCTAATTACTTACTTCCGTCACACGAAAAGGTTGCGGATCAGAATTTCAAAACCCTCCCATTAAAAGTTTAACTTAAAAACATAACCCACCTTCCGCAGGTAAAAAAAACAGCCATCCCACATATTTGAGTACCTAGCATAGATACTGCAATTTTGTATCGAAAAGCTGATTTTCTTTATTTTTTCCCGATGTTGGCTCCATTGTAGTGATAATTGTTCAGTTCGATGGTCTAAACTACCCCTTTAAATATTACCAGGATATTTATAGTACATTACTGCAGTGGCCAGCAACAGAGGCATTGATGGACGAACGTGTAAATGTGGGCCGAGGCGAAGCCGAGGCACACATACGTAAGTCCATCAATGCCTAGTTGTGGCCAAGGCTTGTATAGTACTTTTCTCAAACAATGCGCGGAAATTAAAACAGTAAATTTTCTCAAATAATGCGCGGAAATTAAAACTAAGTTTTCAATCTAGGCAGAACTTTTTATTTAAAAATACAGTTGTGGAATGTACAATTTTTGAAATTTAATGTGGACTTTCCGGGGATTATGTTGGTTTGGGATAATTCTAACGAGGTCGAAATTTGTTGCATAGTATTCTCTTCAGTGTGATTCTGTATTTCAAAGCTTTGATGGGAGGTCGATGGACGAGATTGAATACTTTCGTTGATTTGACGTGTAATGCTACTTTTATTTTCAATTGATTCTTCTATGTAGCTTTCAGCTACCCGGTCAGACTTCCATTATTATCACACCCTCGTTATTTTCTACGTCTTTTATAGTAATATTTGTAATTTCGATACATCGGCATGCACCAAAAATGCCGAAAATAAGAATAACCTGCAACAAAAACAAAGTAGGTAAGTACGTTATAGCTTACGTTCACATAGGTAATTTTCCTAAAAAAAAAGAGGTTACAATAAAATAAAAATAAAATAAATAATGCTCAAAGACATTGGTTAATATTATCAAGTGTAAAACTTACTTTGAGGTCCAGATACACACTGTCTGGTGCTTCAAACAATAACATTTTTACATTTGATGCGGTGAAAACTTTAGATTTTTTACATTTGTATCCATCCGACTGTCTTTTGAGCATTGAAGTCAGGTTTACATACTGTTTTAAATTCACGTTATGTTTCATTAAAACTGTAAATTTTAGCATTGAATAGATGACCCATAGCGTTGTCGGCTTAACTTTCTTGGCGAGTTCACCGAAATAAGCCAAAAAAACGTTTTCGGATAAGGATTTCGATTTTCTTTCATTCTTCCACTGAACAAAATTTTCATAGGCTTTCAAATATTTTTCTTTTGATTTTGGCGGTAATAAGTTTTCTATTACGGCTCTTTCAGCCTCTTGAATTTCAGGTGGCGTTAAAATAACTTCAGTATACTCACTGTCTTCACTTGAACTCATTTTGCCAAATACAATTACTCAACAATTACTTATTTTTCCCGCGGTAGTGTTCTTTTTTTTTTCAATGAACAGCAGCTTTCTATTTGCAAGTCAGTTCGAAATTTAAATAAAACCTTTGATAAGTTACCTCCTTGGTCGCCATGTTTCGGAGAAAAAGATCGTTCCATTTTTAAATTACACGACAGATATGAGTTTAGTATGTAATTTATTTGGTCGCTAAACACGACAGATATGGATTTTCATACAAACATTGCCGGCCGCTGCGCGCATGTATTTGGCCAGTACTGCAATATCGATTTATCTCGAAGAAGGTTGTCAAAATAATGCTCACATTTCCAAGCATGTTTGAGAAAATATATTAAGCCTCACTTTAAGTACAATTAACACGTTGTATATGCCGACGTAACTATAGTAAACCTCTTTCCCAGCAGAAACTATAAATAAAACTAAGATCTATCCTTAGGGTGCATCCATATTGGCGTAAATGCCACGAATATGCCTATCTGCGTGCATTATTTAGGTAAGTAGTGTGATTTGCACCCGTGCGCCGTTCCTGCATCGATCCGTTGTGCGATTTTTGAATCTCATTCGCTGAGTTCAGCAGTTGAAAATGTCAAAATTACTATGGAAATACGCATCTTTCTACAGCTGATTTGAATGATGCGTATTTCCATAGTAATTTTGATGAATGAGATTAAAAGATCGCACTCCTGCTCCACACGTTATCTCTGCGCTCGCAATGATTTTTTTTGAGAGTATTGATATGATGTATCAAGAGGTGATAGTTGGTCAGCCCACCGATACAATGTATAAATTAAATCAACGTGGAAATGAAAAAAAATGTAAAATAGAACTTCAGATCGCGCTCATTTTGCGAGCCTTTCGTGAGGTGAGTCAAAGTGGCACACCAATGTTTCTGCGCCTATTTACAGAAACAGTTGCAGTAGATACCTAACTAAAGCCTGTATCATAATTCGATGACCAACTTTGACATTACCTATGAATGAGTTCATTCATACACTCAAAGACACATCTACACCCTTTTCAAATGACACTGTTAAACAACAGAAAATTCACATTAACTATTTATACACGGTCCTTCTTAATATGCCGACACTTTTTTAAAGGGATGATCAGATCGTCAAACTGAACAACTCTATGGCAACAATATCGAAATAGCGAAAAAAAAAACAGCTCAACCATACAAAACTGCAAACGTACTCGAGCCAAATGTATAAGACAGCTGATTTTTTTGAGAAAGTTGTTCAGTTTGATGGTCTGATCGTTCCCTTATAAAAGTGTCAGCATATTAAGAAGGACACTGTATATTTTACCTGAAATAAATCATTTCACCATTGATGATAATTTTGTTTTCGAAAACGCTTACCTAATTCAATATTGTAACAAGCAATTATAAATAACAAAATTCATTTGGGCGATTAATTATACCTCTGTGTATAGTTATGAATAAATCAATTTTGATTTACATCAGAGTTGGTCGTCTAATTATGAATTTTAGTTTACACGCGTGCACAGCACATTTGTGGTATATTTGCCGATGTGAACGCACCCTTAGATCGGCACGTCGTCGGGTCTCGTGTGCGATCGGCTGAGGCACGTAATTGGTCCAAATGCAATTAGTAGACCTTTTACTGTGCCCCAATAAAACTGGGACACGCAGATGTTTACGAGAATGCTATAAGATACGAGATTACTTGACGATATTATTATGGGTTTGCAAGGTGTTAAGAAATTAATGAAAAGCCTAAAATTACTTCTACTTAATGGAGTTACTACATCATTTGTGTGATTTTTCCTGTACATAAAAAAAAATAAAAAATGCTGCAACAACAATTAATTTTGATTGTTTTTAATTTTTTTTTGGCTGAAGTCATTAACTTACCATCTACTAGACGTAAGGTCCACGCTCAAAAGTGTCAGAACGTCAAAACCAAAAGAGCACCAAAACGTATTAAAGAGAATCAATTACGCGACAGTTTTCGTTTGATCGCCGCGCGCGCCATTCACCGTTGGGGTAAAAACTGCGTCAAATATTTGTATGAAAGTCGAAATGTTATTTGAGAATTTTCTATTGGTTTCTTAGGGAAAGTCGTTTAGTATACACTAACAGGTACAATCACCCCTTAAAGTAATGCAACTGTTTACCCTAACAACCTGTATACACGACACGTACTTAGGTTTTTATAGGTGAGTCTCAGCCACTTTTTGGAGAATTTTGTACTAGACGCGGCGTCCATTACTTTGTACGTCAATGGTCGAAGTTATGTTTTTTTTAATGAGGCTTGGATACTAGCCTATTGGACTACAAAAGTAAACTATATTCTACGTAAAGGCAAAAAGAAAAGAAACTAATATCTAATAATAGATCCACCAAAGTTTTCAACTGGGTCATGATAGCCGCTAAATATTAATATAATGAAACAAGTATAACGAAAGTGCTTTGTAGTTCTTTTACCTATAGGTAATTAGGGTTGGTAGGTGCACGAAATTTCGGATACGGATATTTGGATTTCTTGATTCGATTTCGGTTACAAGTATATTAAAGTCGTGATAAAAAAACCACTTGTGTTGTAATGGACAACTTAAGGAAAGGATTTGATGGGCTTGCCAAATTATCACAATTTTTCACACGTCACTTAATCGTGAAACTCTTAGGCCCTTTTGGAATTCTTATTTAGGTATTTTCTCATCTCATTTCATAAGGTTAGTATTATTGTGTTTGAATTACAGCTGAAATTAGAATAATTTACAATTATAAACCTAGCAATTTTGAGCATTTGATTGTTTTGTACTGGGGAGTGCGATTTTTGAAAGTCTCCGGCTGATTAAAGTTCCGGCAGATTTTTGAATCTCACCGGTGCCGGTGACTAAATTCTTATACCCATGAGTTCTATACGAGAGCCACTTCACAGTCATATTAAATTGAACTCAAGGGGTCTGAGAAGGCTTTTGTATTAGATCCAAATAACGTTCAAGCTTGTTACCAGGGGGGGGGGGGGGTAACTCTCAAAAATCGCACCCTATGTACCTATTTACCATCTGTAACTTATTAAAAGTGATTAGCTGATTACCTGGCATTGTCTTAATTGTTTCATAGCAAAAGCCAACAAAAATAGAGCATTATTACAATTAACACTATAAACATAATATGTAATTGGTTTGGTTTTAGACGGTATTATACTCTTAAGTTATCTTAGGCCATGACAGATAGAAGGTTGCCTGATTGAATAAAGCACTTATTAAAAGAAAATCTACGCGCAAAATCTCTTCTTCTGTTCTGAACATTCGTTGGAGTCAAAGTTTCAGTTATCTCCACGATGCAAAGTTTCGTTTTCGCTACTAAAAGGTTATATTAGGTTACGTTATCTAAATTATAAAAATTGGAACACCAAAACCCAAACACCAAAAAAGAAACCTGACACCAGCACTGGTAGCATGCACACCCGCGATAGCCGTGATACGGCTTTATCACGTCTTTTATCTCGTTCTTTCGCGCACAAAAGAACGAGATAAAAGACGTGATAAAGCCGTATCACGGCTATCGCGGGTATGCGTGCTACCAGTGCTGGGCTCTGCCCACACGATAAGAAGAAGAGTAGAAATGGAGAACCTTGCCTTTTTGGAAGTCGCAAAAGGGGTTACAGCACGTTGTATTATTAGGTTTCGGATATCTTCCAGTATCGACAAAATACGGATCTCCGTAACATCCCTAAGGCTCCATTGAGATAATCAACTGGATTATTCTTCCATAAGTTGTTTCAGAATGTTTTAATAGAACAAAAGTGTTTTGTCGGCGCTCCCTGAAAGATAATTGTAATCAAGCCAATGTAGCTTTAATATTTTATTTGTAGCGGAATCGGTTTAAAATATGTTTTTAGATGAAAAACCCGTAGTGGTCTAGTGGTTAGCTAGGCTCACCTTACTAGCAAGGGGTGGCGGTTTGCATCCATCCATCATGGGTCGGACTTGTATTTGGAAGACGCCGAGCAAAGCTTGGTACACCCAGTTGCTTATAAATAAAGTCTCTTCAAGGGTTTCAAGATGGAACAGTTTAGTTTATTAATAGGATGTCTTACACCATGTGTATTTTAAACATGTTTTGTTTCCCTTGTGTTTACATAATTACTTATTTAAAATCAAACATTATTTATTTACACCAAAAACATAAGCAGCAAAAATACAGAGAGAACATACAAGAGGCACAAAATAAGGCAGTCTTACCACTAAGAAGCGATTTCTTCCACACGACCAGGGGTAAAAGAGATGCCCAACGGGCACAAAATTGCTGCATACAGGCTTTAGAGCCAATCCAATTATTCCTTTAAGCTGCTAGGCGTAAGCTATAGAGCGTGCTCAGCAGGCCTTATGCAGCAGCACTATAGCCAAATAGGCACAATTTTATGCGGCCTTAAGCTTCAGAAGAGCTATAATAGTAGCTGCTTAAGAGCGCCATAGTAGCTGCAATGGAAGATTAAGTAATAAGATTCACTCATATAGCACTACATTCGTGAACGAATGACCGATTGAAATGAATGAATCTTGTTTTGACAGCACACCGTTCAGTTCAGTTGTTCCTATATTTGTGTAGGCGAACCATCAAAATATCGAAATCTTTTTATTAAAATGTGAAATTGAAGTGCGGTGGCGGCCATCATCAAATTAAATAAGTAAGTAATTAATTCATGGTTTCTTGTTATTCAGTACAGTACATGCAATTAAAAACGCATATTAGTTTACTGATAATGTAAATATCACTTATTGGAGTAATTTTGATGCGCTCTTGATATAATCCAAATAAGCAATTAATTATGTGTATTAGAATACAGTCTTTTCAACTTTTTATGTAATAAAATCATTTGAGGTCGATTTAATGATACACTGGTTTGGAGACAACGTCCCAATCCTTAAAAATTAAGTTCTGTTTACGTTATTTGTTGACAAATATTTGCTTGGATAACCTAAAAAGATCATAAACATGGCGCTTGCTCGTGGGCAGCCTATAGCCGTAGTATCTTCCTCAATGCTTCCCTTAAGCGGCTTTAGGCGCTTATTTTAACTTTTGTAGACCTCAGAGTGATTTTTATTACTGTAATTGCAGTTCATAACTGCTAATAGGCTCCAATTTCATTCTTTATGCAGGCATAAGTTCAAGGTTACAAATATGTCGAATTGTTTGGATTTCATAGGGATTTCATAGTGCAGATTAATCTGATCTGATCCCGATCCTCGGGGGATGCCTATGTCCAGCAGTGGACGTCCATCGGCTGAGATGATGATGATGATGATGATGATGATGTTTTCTCTAGTTAAAATTTTTACTCTTTGAATATTTTTTTTAGATATTCATATGTAACCAGTGATCGGAACGATGGGATTGTTAGAGTTGTTAAAACCACAAAATTTATTGTTTTATTTAATTTGAATCCCGTGATCCCGGGAACTGTCGTATTAGTCAGCAGTACATTGGATCGAATTAGTTATATCAATTTTAATGATCTGAAACAAAATTACAGTAATATATTTTTTTTCCGAATCCCGGGATTTTTTTTTCATCCCAAATTTTCATAGGTGGTTCAGGCCATCAAATTGGACAACTTATGAAAATTTGGCACCGTCCAGTTCAGTTCCCGGGAATCCCGGGATTCGGAAAAAAATTATACTGCCGTAATTTTGTTTAAGATCATTTAAATTGATAATAACTACTTCGATCCAAAGTACTGCTGACTAATACGACAGTTCCGGGGATCACGGGATTCAAATAAAATAAAATACCAAATTTTGTGGTTTTAACAACCCTAACAATCCCATCGTTCCGATCACTGGTTACATATGAATATCTAAAAAAAATTATTCAAAGAGTAAAATTATAACTAGAGAAAACATCATCATCATCATCATCATCTCAGCCAATGGACGTCCACTGCTGGACATAGGCCTCCCCCGAGGATCGCCATAACGACCGTTCCTGCGCCGCCCTCATCCAACGTTTTTCCGCCGCCTTCACCAGGACATCGGTCCACCGTGTGAGGGGCCTACCCCCAGAGAGAGATCAAATATCGTTTATGTAAAATCAATAACAATGATTTTGACGCACAATAAAATAGAATAGGATAAGATTATGTAGTAACACAATCTTTGTGAATATGAATAATAATTAAATTAAACTTTTATCGATGGATTATCAATGATTCAAGTCTTTGCTGTATTTATAGAAATTCTTTTCCACGCCCTGTCCTATATATATGACTACCCCCTCGGGACTATAGTCGTGAGCATATGCTATGTATTTCCACGCCGTTTATTTTTTTCATGTACTGTACTGAATAACAAGAAACCATGAATTAATTACTTACTTATTTAATTTGATGATGTCCGCCTGCGCATTTCACATTTTAAAAAGATTTCGATGGTTCGCCTACACAAATATAGTAACAACTGAACTGAACGGTGCCAAATTTTCATAAGTTGTCCAATTTGATGGTCTGAACCACCTATGAAAATTTGGAAAGAAAAAATCCCGGGATTCGAAAAAAAAATTATATTACCGTAATTTTGTTTCAGATCATTAAAATTGATATAACTATTTCGATCCAATGTACACACAGCGACACATCAAGCTATACAAAACCAACATAAGCTGGCCTCGAGTAGGTGCGACCAGCAGCGCACCCGCCTCCCGCGACCGTCTGTGTCGCGCCCACACACCGCTTCGGAGCCCGCCCACGTCCTCGACTCCTCAGCGAGTCGTCAGGACCGCGGGCCCCTCCTCAAGCACCCCGGATAACCACACTGCCGGCGTGTAGGTCGCTCACCGGGCCTCCCCCAACAGGGTCCCACTCGGTGAGCTTGACCTCACCGGCAGCACCACAAGAAATACCACCGCATTGGAGCCTGCACACACCCTGGCATGCCGCCAGGTTCGTGTGCTCTCCGCAGCACCCCCCGGACTGACGTCACTGCCGAACTGACCTCGGCAGCTGCACCCTCGCTATGGAGCTCTCCACAGACGATCCCCTCCCGGAAATTGACCCCCTGATGCCTGAGCCCTTTTAAGGACTCACCCCGCTGCGGAAACTGCTAACGGCTGTAGATCCCCTTGGACCGTGGGGCGGACCGAGGGTGAACCGCCGGACTTTAGGCTACTCCGCAGCACAAAACCCCCCTGATTGGCCACACTGTCGACCGCAGTTCGCTCACCGGGCCTCCCCCAACGGGGTCCCACTCGGTGGGCTAGACCGCGCCGGCAGACACCTGGACAACTACGAGGCACCACCAGGTGCCAACCCCGATGACCCGGCTGCTTCAGCAGCTGGCGCTAGAAACCATAGTAAAGAGGCCGTTGCCGCGAGACTGATTGATTGATTAGGCCGGGACTCGATAGTTGGCGTCCGAGAGTGGAAGCACGGTGGCTTGAGGTATCAGGCGGCTGGGAAGAAGCTCAACCACAGAGGTCTACTATCGGGTGTCCCCCCCCTCCTCCTCTCCCCAACCTCCCCTCACTTTTGAACACCTCGTACTGAGGGGTCGTGGATGCAGCTGTGTCCTAGATTAACCAGGACGCAGGTAGCTCCTGAAGATCTGACCAGGCGTGGCTTTTGGTTCCTCGGGCAGTGTTGTCAGGTCTTACAGTTTGAGCCAATTCTCCTGAAGGAAATAACCCTTCACGATACGGCCCCTCTCGTGCCGGGTCCTTATTCCCTCTTTTCAGCTCAGCTAGGGTTGTAAGTAAAAAGCGGTAGTGAATAGGAATTAAGTTAGCTAGGGAAACCTGTAAACGAGATTAGGTTATTCAGTAATAAAACTTGTATCTTTGTTTATAATTCTATCTTTTTATTAGCAACCTCAGAACTACAGACATCCTACCTAAAGATAGGTCAACCCTTCTAAAGGGATTTATATATTTTTACAATGAGGCCCTCTGGCCATCCCGCCACAGGGGCACTTCGTTACACAATACATTTTGTGGTTTTAACAACTCTGTTATGCCCACACGGCAAGTTTAGGTATTTACAATCTCATCGTTCCGATCACTGGTTATAAGATATGAATATCTAAAATAACTTATTCAAAGAGTAAAATTATAACTAGTTCAAACATCGTTTATGTAAAATCAATAACAATGGTTTTGACGCACAGTAAAATAGAATAGGATAAGATTATGTCAATCATTGAAAATATCAATAATAATAAAATTAAACTTTTATCGATGGATTATCAATGATTCAAGTCTTTGCTGTATTTAATTATTTATAGAAATTCTTTTCCACGCCCTGTCCTATACCTCTGACTATACCTCGGGGACTATAGTCGTGAGCATATGCTATGTATTTCCACGCCGATTATTTTTTTCAATATTTATATTTATATTGAAATAAATCAAATATAAATATTGAAAAAATCCAATATAAATATTGAAAAAATAATCGGCGTGGAAATACAGTATAGTATATGCCCACAACTATAGTCCCCGAGGTGGTAGTCAGAGATATAGGACAGGGCGAGGAAAAGAATTTCTATAAATACAGCAAAGACTTGAATAATTGATAATCATCGATTAAAGTTTAATTTAATTATTATTCATATTTTCATAGATTGTGTTACTATACAGTGTGTAACATAAAATGGGACAGTTACTTAAAGGGGTGCTTCAGACCATCAAACTGAACAACTTTCGCTATGGCACCAATATTGAAATCGCGAAAAAAAAATCGGCTATCCCATACAAAACTGCAAACTTAACTCGACTGAAATGTATGTTACAGCCGATTTTTTTTTCGCGATTTCAATATTGGTCCCATAGAAAAAGTTGTTCAGTTTGATGGTCTGAAGCACCCCTTTAAGTGACTGTCCTATTTTATATTACACCCTGTATAATCTTATCCTATTCTATTTTACTGTGCGTTAAAATCATTGTTATTGATTTAACATAAACGATGTTTGATCTAGTTATAATTTTACTCTTTGAATTATTTTTTTTAGATATTCATATCTTATAACCAGTGATCGGAACAATGGGATTGCAAATACCTAAACTTGCCGTGGGTATAACATAGTTGTTAAAACCACAAATTTTTTTGTTTTATTTAATTTGGGGTGGTTGGGGATCTACCTCCTAGTGGTCCACCCTGGGCAACGCCGCCACAGACTACAACAAGTTCGTGGTGTCGGCTGAACGATCCCCCACAGCGGTGGTAGGCTCCGCAAGGAGCCGCCTGGCTCGCGACCACCCTCCTGCCGGAGTCCGGCGCCAAGCAGCTTGCTGCGTTCCGTCGGTGTGCAGGAGTCCCAGCGCCATTGGGGAATGGGAAAAAGTCAGTTGCGCTACTCAGAACCGGTCTTGACCTCTGAGCAACACTGTACCGGGAAACTCATTTTGGAGGGTAGCGGGATCCGAAGCACGGTGACAGTCGTTGGCCGACCGCAGTTAGTAGGGGGCCCAAGTAGTGCGCTAGCCACGTGTGAAAGGCTGCCCCACACAACTTGCGAAAAATCCCGCAATGCTCCACCGTGCCAGTTGGCGACTGGAAGGGAGGACCCGGTGGCCATTGCGGGGGGGTTCGGGCGTCCCCGCAGTCTCCAAATGAGTTTCCCACCAGTCAGTCGAGCTCATGAGGTCTTCTAGGGTACCTGAGTGGCATCTCGACTTTTTTTCCACCTCTCCACCACTCGACAAACTATGAAAAACAAAGTCACAAAAAAGAAAATGGTTAGACAACGGCTGCACTTCCTCCCACTCAAAGTGCACCTCAGTAACATACGAGGTCTGCACTCAAATCTCGATCCGGTCCACCACCACCTCGAGACCGAGAAGCCACACCTATTCTTTTTAACGGAGACGCAGATAGCAACCCCGTCTGATACGGCGTACCTCAACTACCCAGGATACTCGTTGGAACATAAGTTCAAGAGGCGAGCTGGGGTCTGTGTGTATGTTCGCGACGACATTTGCTGTCGGCGTCTCCGTTGCTTTGAGGTTTCCGGGTTCTCCGTATTATGGCTTTTTGTAGACACCGGAATGGAGAAATCTCTCTACGTCGGTGTCTATCGATCGCACGACGGTGACCAGGAGACAACCAGGCTCATGGAGTATCTCACTGAGACGGCAGAGACAGCCCAACGAAGGTATCCAACGGCGGAGCTTATTTTTCTGGGGGACTTCAATGCCCACCATAGCGAGTGGCTGTTCCCGTTCCAGTTAACTGACCATGCTGGGAGAGAGGCGCGCAAGTTTGCATTATCGCTAGATCTCACCCAGCTGGTGAATCAAGCAACGCGGGTACCGGATGTTGATGGTCATACGCCCAATTGTTTGGACCTTCTGCTGACTTCAGATCCAGACAGGCACTCAGTATCGGTCTCTGCCCCGCTGGGAACGTCCGATCACTGTCTGGTGAAATCCGTGTCGATCTGCTCTCCTCCCGATGACAGCCCTAAGGGCACGAGGCGAGTCTGGCGATACGGGTCGGCAGATTGGGATGAGATGCGGCATTTCTTTGCGTCTTACCCGTGGCGGCAAGTGTGTTTTTCTTCGAGTGACCCTGCTAGTTCGGCTGATGCGGTTGCGGACGTGATACGACAGGGAATGGAATATTATATTCCTTTCTCCGACATCTCACTCGGTCACAAAGCCCAACCTTGGTACAATGCGGATTGTGCTCGCGCTGAGGCTAAAAAAGAAGCCGCCTACCAAGCATGGGTCCAGGCTCGCGACCGCAAAGTTAGAGCTCGTAGGGTTCGCGCGAAGAAGAGGGCCTTTAATTCTGCCGCCAAGTCCTGCAAACGGGTGATCCGGAGGGCTCGATTCGACCATGTCAGCCGCATTGGAGCCAAACTGGCATCCTACCCTTCTGGTAGTAAACAGTTCTGGTCCCTTTCAAAATCGGTCGAATCCAACTTCTGCCGTCCCACTTTGCCTCCCATGCAGAAGCCTGATGGGTCGCTGGCTCACTCCGCAACTGAGAAAGCTAATTTATTTGCTTCTCTGTTTGCGAGCAATTCACGTCTGGACGCTGGTGCCAAACAGCCGCCAACCATCCCTCGTTGTGATTCTTCGATGCCGGAGGTCACAATACATACAAAAGAGGTCCGCAGAGCATTGCGTAGTCTGGATGTGAATAAGGCCAGTGGTCCTGATGGTATACCTGCAAGAGTGTTGAGATATTGTGCGCCTGAGTTGTCTCCTGTTCTAACACGCCTGTATCGCCTCTCTCTCAGAACAAGAACGGTGCCTAAATCCTGGAAGCTTGCGAATGTGCAACCGGTACCCAAGAAGGGCAGTCGTGCCGACCCCTGCAACTACCGCCCTATCGCCATTACTTCCATTCTCTGTAAAGTCATGGAAAGAGTACTTAACAGTAAGTTGCTGTCATACCTAGAAGACAATGATCTACTCAGTGATCGCCAATATGGCTTCCGCCGGGGGCGATCGACTGGGGATCTTCTTGTGTATGTGACGCACTGCTGGGGCGAGGCCATCGAGAAGCACGGTGAAGCACTGGCTGTATCACTTGACATCTCGAAGGCCTTTGACAGGGTATGGCACGCTAGTTTGCTGAGCAAGCTTCCCGCTTATGGCATCCCCGCTGATCTTTGCAGCTGGATATCTGATTTCTTGAGAGAACGGTCGATTAGAGTTGTCATTGACAGCTGCTCTTCTGACCTTATGGCAATTGATGCTGGAGTTCCTCAAGGGTCTGTTCTCTCCGCGACACTTTTCCTGCTGCACATCAATGACCTCCTTGTGTCAGGTATTGTTGGGTATGCAGATGACAGTACTGTCATGGAGAGATATGTATCTGGCGCAGGGGCCAGCGGGGATAAAATACGCTCGCAGAGGGAGGCCATGGTTGAGCGGACAAACTTGACTTTAAGTGTTGTCTCCCAGTGGGGTGACAATAATTTAGTCAACTTCAACGCCACCAAAACACAGGCTTGTCTGTTCACCGCAAAAAGGAGTCCGTTTAATCTGACTCCTACTTTCCGGGGTACATCTGTCCCTGTTTCCGACAGTCTTGGGCTTCTGGGTATAAGCTTGACCACAAAACTCAACTTCGGCGCTGACATCGAGTCTAAGGCTCAAACTGCGGCCAAAAAGCTGGGCATCTTAAACAAGGTGAAGCGGTACTTCACTCCTGGACAGCTCTTAGTATTGTATAAAGCTCAGGTCCGATCATGTATGGAGTACTGCTGCCACCTGTGGGATGGCTCAGCCAAGTATCAACTTGCCGCACTCGACTCGGTTGAACGCAGAGCCAGGAGGCTCATTGGCGATAGTAAGCTGGTGGAGGCCAAGCTTCATAGCCTAGCCCACCGCCGCAGAGTGGCCTGCTTGTCGGTCTTCTACAGATTGTACTTCGGTGAGTGTGCCCTAGAGCTGCATGAGCTCATCCCACCTTCCCCTTTCTACTATCGGACTTCCAGACGCACCGCGGGATATCACCCCTTCTTGGTTGACATCCCACATATCCGCACCAAGCGCCTTTCTGAATCTTTTATAATGCGCACAGCCAAGGAGTGGAATGCCTTACCTGCGTCAGTATTTCCGAGTACTTACAACCCGAATTCCTTTAAAGTACGAGTGAATAGGCATCTTCTGGGTAAGCTCGCTACATCTACGACCCCATCTTCGTCCTGAGGACTGGATTGAGGTCAAGAGCAAACCCATAGTTAATAAAAAAAAAAAAAAAAAAAAAAAAAAAAAAAAATTTGAATCCCGTGATCCCGGGAACTGTCGTATTAGTCAGCAGTATATTGGATCGAAGAAGCTATTTATATCAATTTTAATGATCTCAAAAAAATTATGGTAAAATAATTTTTTTCCGAATCCCGGGATTTCTTTATCTTGAACCCTTATAGCGTTGCTATGCAACTTAAAGTTGCAAACCAGGCTGCAATTTTCACTCTGGTGCTCGTTGGGAAATCCATCGATAAAAGTTTAATTTAATTATTATTCATATTACGGTAATATAATTTTTTTCCGAATCCCGGGATTTTTTTTCTTTTCAAATTTCCATAGTTGGTTCAGACCATCAAACTAGACAACTTATGAAAATTTGGAAAGAAAAAAAAATCCCGGGATTCGGAAAAAAAATTATATTACCTTAATTTTGATTTAGATCATTAAAATTGATATAACTACTTCGATACAATGTACTGCTGACTAATGCGACAGTTCCCGGTATCACGGGATTCAAATTTTGTGGTTTTAACAACTCCATGATAAACCCCCACACGACAAGTTTAAATCCCATCGTTCCGATCACTGATTATAACTCATAAGGAACTAAAGGCTGCACTGATTATTTTATTATCTCTTTAATGCAACTGCTAGTAACAAAGTAGTGCCTATTTGAACTCTTAAGCAACTGCTTTAAATTGTCTAAAAATATATCCTCTTTACAGGTATAAGGCGCTTTAGAGTTCCAAGTATATACCATACACAGCTATTAGTGTCAAAATGCACTTTCTGGTTCTCACTATAGGCTTAAGTGGTAAATAGGTTCAAGAATGAACTTATATGTAGGCATAAGCTGTACTCTATTTCCTTACTGCAACTATAAGCTCCCCGTGCAGCTATAGGAGTTTGCGGAAGATGTTATAGCTCTTAAAACTTTATCTTGAACCCTTATGGCGTTGCTATGCATCTTGAAGTTGCAATGACAGGCTGCAATTTCCACTCTGGTGTTCGTTGGGTGGTGAACAAAATATGGGGTTGACGTTAAATATGATGCTATCACTGTCAATGGTACGAGTAGTGAAGAGTAGTGTATGAGAGAGAACGCTTAACTTTACCCGAGTAAATAATACCTATTAACCTCCTAACTACTAAATACTAACTAAATACATAGATCTACAGGGTGTACAATAAAATGGGACAGCTACTTAAAGGGGTGCTTCAGACCATCAAACTGAACAACTTTCTTTATGGGACCAATATCGAAATCGCGAAAAAAAATTCCGCTCTCCCATACAAAACTGCAAACATAACTCGACTGAAATGTATGGGACAGCAGATTTTTTTTTCGCGATTTCGATATTGGTCCCATAGAGAAAGTTGTTCAGTTTGATGGTCTGAAGCACCTCTTTAAGTAGCTGTCCTATTTTATTGTACACCCTGTATATATTAACTAAATACCATTAACTGACATTTTGTTCTTTTTGTGATTCTTGTGTTTATGGATTTAAAATACGATCTTGCATGTACTAGTAAGACCAACGAACTGTGTGATAAATTAAAGGTGCCTATGACGATAAATTTACAATATAAAAATTATTCATGTAGGTATAAGTTTTGTTTTTCTTTTGTTTTTAGGTTAAGGGTTATATTTGTATTTGTATTTATTCTGTTCTAAATATATAATTCCATTTCAATTAAGAATAAAATATTGCAATTAGAAGAAACCATCAAAATTATCCATTAAAAGGTGTGAAACAATAATAAACGATTTTTTCGTTTCCTCTTTTAACATTTTCCTTTTGTAGATAGGTCATTACACTTCATCGTCGATATACTAAAGATGTTTTGTAAAATAAAACAATTATTGATAAAAAATACTTTGATAATGTCTACAAAAACAACTATGGCTACATACTATGGCGCATGATTCGTCAAACAATTATACATAAAAAAAACATAATTTGAAGGATGATGTCGGCATTTCTATGAACAACCAACTGGGTAGGAATGCGTTTGACCTCATCTCTTGTAAATGGGCTCATTTGTAATTCATAATGAGGGCAAAGATAGAGCACGTTCAATTTGTACCAGAGCTTTGTATATTTTAAATCATAACTCGGAAGATAAAAAACCACACGTTGTATATGTTCTATCACATTTTTTGTGTCCGTAGCTAGCGTACACATGAAAGGGATTAGGCTAGGATTAGTGCCAATAAATAGTGCCTAAATAGTGCATACTTCATCATCATCACTATCTACATAGTATAAAACAAAGTCGCTTCCCTGTCTGTCTGTCCCTATGTATGCTTAGATCTTTAAAATTACGCAACGGATTTTGATGCGTTTTTTTTAATAGATAGAGTGATTCAAGAGGAAGGCTTATATCAGCATGGCACCCGTGCGATGCCGGGGTCGCTAGTCTAAACTATTATAAAACTGTAACCGAAGTGTGTCTGTACATTGAAGATATTTACAAAAAAAAAAATTACGACATGGTTTTTACCTGTCCCTGATTCCAAATCATCAATTTTTGGATTTTTTGTCTGTCTGTTTGTTTGTTTATTTGTTTGTTTGTTTATTTGTTCGAGTATCACGCAAAAACTACTGAACCGATTTTGACGAAACTTTTTTTGTTTGATTGCTTATCATCTGACTTAAAATCTGGTATATAACTTATGCGGACGAAGTCGCGGGTAAAAGCTCGTAATTAACATAATTATGATGTGCAAATAGCCTAGGAAAAATACGGTTTGAGATTGATTTAAATATACTTCAGTAAATGGTGTTTGAACTAATATAGTTAGTAGTTATACAACGTGTTAATAAATTAGCGCAAAACCCCATACACCCCAACTGATTTATAACAAAATAATTCGATTGAAACAATAATTTCATTATTTTTATAGTTAAAATTTAAAGTTATTCGCATTTTAAGTTTTGAGGCAAAAATGATTTGTTATCTTTTCGGCAATGAAAGAAAGCGCTAACGTACTCATGGATACATTTTTATAATCTTATTTTGGTAGAGTAAGTAGGGTGAGTGTGCCCGTGCGGTGGGTTGTTTAAATTTTGCAAACAAATTATTTAATATTTTGAAAAAAAAAAACCTATGTTGAAATCATGATAATTCGATTCTGCTCTCGATTCTAAACAAACTACTTTCTAGTTTTGCGTTAATTCATTAACACGTTGTATAGGCTGAGGACCCAGAGAAATACCTTAAAATAGATAGGGCAAGGTTGTTCCATATAAATCGGCAATCGTATTCGCCCTAATGTTTAGGAAAGCTGTTTTTTTTTCGTGATTTCAATAATGGTCCCATAGAGAAAGTTGTTAAGTTTGATGGTCTGATCATTCCCTTAAAATACTGTCAGTGTTAAGTTGGGCCCTGTATTAAGGAGATATTACCGTTGGCGCACTCCTTACAAACAATGTCTGGTTATTATTATTATTATATATATTTTCTATTTTCGTACTTACAAATTAAAGTCAATGACATTTTGCAGAAACAATCTACAAACTTATCTTCTCTATGCTTGTATTCAGTCAGATTTTCGTTGAAATGATACAGTTGTATCTGTGACTTTAAAACTATAAATTTTAAGGAAAATCTGATAACATACAAGCAGAGATTAGATTCTAGATTGTTTCTGAAAAATTTCATTGACTTTAATTGGTTAGTATAAAATACAATCAAACTTCGTTTGTATGGTGCGCACCAACGGTAATATATTAAGGAATATAGGAAGTTGGTTATAATTAAAGCAAAAACATGAAATTAGAAAGGGTAACACAACCCTCTAGAGAGCTTCTGTCAGCCCTTATTTGTGTAATTTTGACTTTTACTCGAAGTTATAGAGCCGCTGTAAGTTGCGAGTTTTCTTAACGTTTTCGTCTTGATATTTGGAAAGAGAATTCTTAATTCTGAGATGCTTTAAGCTGTGCAGCTAAATGCAAGGGTGAACATAAATGTTTAAAAAAAACTAAAAAGTTAAAAAATAATATTGCAGATGATGACTTTTTCGTTCGCATCATAAGAACATTAAATCGTTTTATCGAAGTCGCTGTAAAGCCGGTACGATTCGCAACAGGGCTTGCATTAGTTTTTTGGCTTGACTTGACACCGACTTCGATAAAACAATTTAATGTTCTTATGATGCGAACGAAAAAGTCATCATCTGCAATATATTTTTTTTAACTTTTTAGTTTTTTTGAAGGCGGTTTTAATTTTTTGTTAAAATTTTGTTTATTTCACAATTTTTAGTGGTGAATTCATTAGTTCGGCTAAGACTAGTGTATACACACGCAAAGGGCACATCGATATGAAGCGAATTTTTCAATCGCCGATGATTTGCCGTCAACTTTTGAGGAGTTCTATTGTGTAGCTCCGGGATGCATCCCGGATCCTGGTTTCCTTATCATGGTACCACCGTCGGGATATCTCCTTTCCAACAAAAAAAGAATTATTAAAATCGGTTCATAAACGACGTAGTTATCCGCGAACACACATAAAAAAATATATTATATACGGTCGAATTGAGTAACCTCCTTTTTTTTAAGTCGGTTAAAAACCGTCCAAGTCCGAGACTGACTAGCGCACGGAGGTTTAAAAAAAAATGTTTTCTCCGGGAGCCTCAACACACTCTTGACCGGTTTTTTACTATTTGTTGTTTTACCTTAGAGTATACAGGGTGTAAGTAATAATAGTACATTACTGCAGCGGCCAGCCAAAATTGGCATTGATGGACGAACGTGTAAATGTGGGCCGAGGTGAAGCCGAAGCCTATACAGGGTATAAATGACTGCCTAGCAAATACGGTGAACTCAGACCATGAAACTGAACAACTTTCACTATGGAACCTACCTCAGGAAACGCGAAACAAAATCTGCTGTCCCATAGGTACATTTTAGTCGATACGTACAGCAGTTTTGTATGGGACAGCTGATTTTTTTCGCGTTTCCTGAGGTAGGCTCCATATTGAAACTTGTTCAGTTTGATGGTTTGAATTCACTGTTTTAGTATTTGCTAGGCTGTCATTTACACCCTGTATAGGCTTCTGCTTCACCTCGGCCTACATTTACACGTTCGTCCATCCATTTATTACCTTTGGCACTTCAATGCCTCTTTTGCTGGCCGCTGCTGCAGTAATGTACTATTACTTATTACATTAATTGAGACGCATTTTTCTTTTTATTGGTATCCTACAGGCTTTAACTAATAACTATAACCAGCTTACTTAACTAACATAAATTAAAACCAATAATTAAACTGCTACGTAACTTATCCATAGCAGTTTCTACAAGGCACGTACAAAACGTAGTCTGCTACGATTGCTACGCTCTCGTAGCGAGTTGTAGCATTTTGCTACGGAGTGCATAAATCCACACCATCACATCACGTTAAGTTTTAATGAGAATTAGGGCGCGTTCACATTAGAATACAGTTAGTTGCTGAATAAAAATCCTTTCTAGATCTAGGAAAATAATTCAGCTCATCAATCTTCGTTTACGCAGAGCATGGTCTAAAAAAACAAGGTCTTCTATTCCCAGAGTGACACAAGCCTACGTCACAAAAAAGTGGCCGCTAAACATGTGAAAAGGGTATGATGACGTAGACTTGTGTAAGTCACATGGTCAGTCACGTGATCGGAAGAGAATACCAGGCGCAGTATATTATTGTACCATGACGCAGAGCAGACCTGAGTCCCCGACAAAACCCGAAGTCATTTAGTAAAGGGCGCGAAAACAAATAAGCGAATAGCGTAAACGGGTTGAAAATGGCGCAACCTGATTGGTGAATATAATTTCGCACGCAATTCAAAGTCAACTGCGCAGGTTTGCGCAGGCACTCAAAGTCAACTGGGCTGTTTCATCTCTTTTTGTAACAGTCTTGAGTGCTCCAGTCCTCAGGACGAAGATGGGGTCGAAGATGTAGCGAGCTTACCCAGAAGATGCCTATTCACTCGTACTTTCGTTTAAGCTAATTGGCTCAACCTTACTTAGCATGTGCCGGGTGCTCGCTGATCTGCGACGCCCCCAGAGCGCGCCCCGTACTGCTGATCGTGGTGCACAGATTTTGTTCGTGTCTGTTCTATACAGTAAAAGTTAAGATGGGACACAAAGGGCAGCTACTAGAAGCATTATAGCTACCAGAAAACGGTCTTAGGAGGCTATCCCTAAAATTTTAAGTGTTCTACTTCTGCATTCACCGATTTTGAAAAAAAAATTAGTCATCGAGAAAAACTGTATTTTTCACAAATCGTTTTTTTCATCCCAATCGATTCTCTTACTGATAAGGAACATAAGTCTCTCTGGGGTCAACCGAGGTCGAGGTATTAGAACTCTCACTCAACACAAAATTGGGTACTTGACTACATACAATATAATTTATTTATTTATTTTATTTTATTTATTGACGAAACCAACAGCATTACAGTAATAATTATAAAAATAACAATTTGTGTGGGTAATATAGCCAATTACAGGTTTCCTTATGTTAACATTTTGATAAATAGTAATCTAAACACTGAAACTCTAAATCTAAACACTGTTGTTATATAATCAACATACATAAAACGGAATCGCCACGATCGATAATATTTTATTTTTGTCTTCTCATTAAAAAAAAAGGTTAGAAAATAACGCTAAACTCCAATTTTCATTGAATTTTAGCTTGAATACTATTTTTAATAACAAGATATACTGTTATTAAAAATAGTATTCAAGCTAAAATTCAATGTAGGCGCGAACATTTCAAACGAGAAAAATAAGTCAATATTCATCATACATATTGTTCTTGTGGTGCACTGAGAGAAAACTTCATTTGTTATTACAAAAATTCACTAATTATTAAATAAATATTTGCAGATCCCACGACAACAAAAGTTTTGTAATAAGAAGGAGTCGTTTTTAGTTATTGTATTTAGTAATTAGTGTAGTGAGCGTTTAGTAATTTTTAACGCACAATACTAATCCTCAAAACGATGACGTCATTATGACGTCACAGTTAAGACAAAGTGTTTTGTAATTTCTAAAATGAAACAGTAATCCTCCAAATTTTGATGTACAGAATATACAAACCGTTTTGTAAAAACATAGAGTCGTTCATTATCTACAAATAAAACGATAGCACTTACTAGTTGTCTTTAAACTGAATTTTAGAAACTACTTTACGATATCTACGATGTCTTACTTGATTTTACTAAACGATTATTTAAATGCAATTGAACATTTTGTAAATACTAGTTTGCATTTTATAATTACGAAACATAGTGCTTGTTCTTACTAAACAATTTAGTGTTTTTTAGAAAATGCAGTCTAATTTCTAGCTTGTACTTTTACAATTTCTAATGAGTTCCTACTTGATATTACTAAACAATGAGTAATTTTTACAAGATTGTAGCATTGTTACAACAAATCGTTATACTAGATATCACAACTTTCCCCTGTATTCTTTACAACATTATACAGGGTGTAACAAAACACCCTAGTAATACTTAAGGGGGTGCTTCAGACCATCAAAATGAACAACTTTTACTAAGGAGCCAACTTTTTTTTTTATTTCAAAGTTGGGTCCATAGTGAAAGTTGTTCAGTTTAATGGTCTAAAGCACCCCCTTAAGTATTACTAGGGTGTTTTGTTACACCTTGTACATAACATGTACAATGTGTGTCATTCTACAGTACTTTTTCAGTTGCTAGCAAGAACGTATCAGTATTCAGGTTATTGCGTTCTTTCCTAGCTACTGAAAAACACCTCGTATAAAAGTGTATATACATATTATTATGTATATGCTGTAAAGAAATACAGAATATAGAATACAGGAGAAAATTGTGATACCTAGTAAAACGATTTGTTATAACAACTCCACTAAATTATAAGGTATAGGTAATTGTGTTCAAATGAAACTTAAAGTAATAGTTAATGTAGTTTATTTTCATTTATATTTATATTTATTTATATTCAGTTTTTACAACAGATTACTATCTAAGTACCTACATAATTTAAAAGCCACAGCTATTTATTTTTTTCCTTTAACGGCACGCTGAAAGTCCAGTACGGTAGTTGTGGCAGACTGGTGTTATTTAAAGCAACAGGCGCCGCGGGTTCTGAAAAAATAACGATTAAATAAATACATTATATTTTAATCTAGATATTGATACTGATCATGATGTCTGGAAGTTACTAGATCAGTATAGCCAAAGATGGCATCCAACTCCAAAAAATGTAGGTATGCCAACCTACAGCTAGGTACTAAGTATTCAGAATCAATACGAACAAAGTAACGCCTAAAATTGACGCTCTTACTAGTAATCTCAGATAGATAATTAAAAACACATTGATCATAAAAATCTATTCTATTTAGGGAATATATGGGAAAGAACTCACATTTGGTGTTAAGTCCAGGGGTCTACGTTATTTAAATTGTCGATTGGTTGCTTCCAATTGGCTAGGTTAACTTTAAATCTAGCCTTGTCTCCAGGTACTGGTATAAGCTTGGATATCTCATCATCTGATAGAAGCCTTAGTATCCCAGCATCTTCCTTGCCTTCTGCAATCATTAATAAATATGAAAGGGCGGTCAAGTGAATTTTTTAAACATTCATGTCTGGTTGAGAAGAAAATAGATATGACATGAAGGACATAGAAATATTTATATTTACTTATGCACTTTTGGCAGAAATGATATGGTTAGTAAGAGATAACATAGATCTTTTCCTTCCTTGATCTTGCCTATAAAGTTACATTAGTACGTACCTACCTATCACACTATAAATGAATAAATACACACACTTTACTTACCACAAAAAGCTCTGACATAAACATTTAGTCCCAAGTTTGTCAGTAAATCGCTAGTGAGCTGATCCATGTCCGTTTCCAGATTCATCTGGCTGGAAACTTTAGTTGCCATCATCTTATTATATAATTTTTTAATATTTAGTTCAAGACAGTCAACGATTCCAAATTTAGGACACTTAATTTAATAAAATTAAACACTTCACTTCACTGTTACTGTTATGATCACTTTAGAGATGATAACGATTCGTCTAATCCGGCCGGGAGGTGAAAACGAAATGAAATTAATATGGCAATTCAGAAAGTCAGCAATCACAAATAGTTTTAAATATTACCAAACTGGTATTAAATTCAAAATTAGTTTGTTTAAAATCACAAAAATGGCTTATTGAAAGAAGAAAGGAGAAACTAGAAATGACAAAATTCCGTGCAGTTATTACGATGAAATGTTTGTAGTAAATATAACTAATCATAAGCTGGTTATAAAAGGCAAGCGTCATAAAAAGAACTATGGGAACACTAGGAATTACAAAGGAGGTTGGTCAAAATTAATAAAAAATTGTTAATCGAAATAACAGGTAAACACTTGTTATTACAAACGAGTGTTTTAATTAACACGACGTTATTTATAGCAAAAACAAAGCAGTTGCAGAATTAACTATGCCTTTTGTTTCTCTACTTTTATTAAAACTGTCTATTAAAAATTACAATTGTGATTACTAATCATAGCTAATATGATTTTGGAAATAACTAAAGTAAAGTGAAACTTACACTATTTATGCAAGAATTACTTTATTATGTAATATTTTACTTTACTAAAACTAGTTTGTAGGGATTACATTTTAATAATACTAAACTATTGTAAAAAACTGCTTGTGCCAGTAATGACAGCAGAACTTTAGTATTCATAACTATAAATTAGTTTTTACGCCAGTAACAAAACGGTTTTTTAATTTCTGGATAAGTTTTTCTCTCAGTGTGTCGGCTAAGAATCGCACTACCCCATTCCCACCCGTGGGTGTCGTAAAAGGCGACTAAGGGATCTACCGGAGGGTGGGCAGCAGCATCCTCTGAGTACCTACACACATTCAATCTAACTGCGATCGCCAACCCGCCTGCCAAGCGTGGCGTGTATAAGCGTGGCGATTATAGCAAATCCCCCCATTTTGGGGAGGCCTATGTCCAACAGTGGACGTCTATCGGCTGATATGCTGATGATGATTCATTATACAAATATTAGCTCATTACAGGATTCAAACCCGACCTCGGCACAGCAGGCAGGTTCTCTACTGACTGTACCGCGTCCCCAGACGCGTAGCCAGACGTGGCTCATTGAAAATTAAATGGTTAGAACATTTCACAAACAGGCAGATAAAACGGAAACTATTTTATTCAAATTTATACTAGATAAATAGTCGCTCTCGTTTCCACATTTTCCTTTTAACAATTGGGTCAAATAATTTAGAATTTCATACAAAAGCAAAACGAGTCCTGTTCGTAACAAACATAGTTATTATTGTACGTTTTCATTGTAATTTTACGGTTGGTAGTACATCCTCAAAAAGATGTATGTACGCTTTTGTTTCATGTTTTAGTAAAGTGAGTTTCTCTGTGCAAATAAATAATATTTATGTTTGTTTATGTTCATAAGTTCTTACATCTTTTTGAGGCTGACCGTACCTACATAAAAGTTTTAGTTAAAATAAGTCGACGATGGTACCAAAACATAATACAGGGTAAAATACATTACCCAATCCTATTTCGCCTACAAAACTGGTTTTGAATTTGAACTTTATAAGAAATCCCACGATAGAAAAGGATAATTTTTAATTCCTTGGGAATTATGATATTCCTCCTATTTTTTGTGTATAATTTTAGCTATCATATCATACTCTTTGTATTTGTTCTTTGATCATACTCATTCGTTAGTGGTGAAACGTTTTTTTTTTCCTCTTTTTTTTTGTTATTGTTCCTTTTAACCCTGAGGTTGAAACGAATACAGTTCGTCACGTGGGCAAAGTCTTTTTATATCAGTGCGGATAACTTAACCATATTGTATTCTACTCATCAAACTGAACAACTTTCAGTATGGCACAACATCGAAATCGCGAAAAAAAATCTGCTGTTTCACAGAAATCTGCAGTACCTATCAACTCGACTCAAATCTATGAGAAAGCATTTTTTTTCATGTTATTCCATAGTAAAAGTTGTTCAGTTTAATGATCTGAACCACCCTTGAGCATTTGTAAACGGTTTATCACGATATAATTTAGCATTCCCAACTACAAAACGTTAATAAATTAATAGTAATGAAAAAGAAGGAACAAAAAATCATTTTGGTACATTGGTGTCGAAATTATTCTTTCTAAAATTTTTGTTCATATATTTTTTTTTTACAAGACATAGGATACGCATCGAATTGAGGACCTCCTCCGGTTAAAAATGACTTAGTTTCTATGTTTTAGTAATATATCTTTAATCTTGTTTAATCAATCAGAATTAGCACCAAATAAGGTATTACTACATTATTATATTAATAGTTACGTATTACCTACATCCCGCGTTCACCACATGAATCAATTGATATGTTTACGATACATTCCAAACAAAAGTAACACTTACGCCTTACAAAATAGGGTAAATGTATTGATTCTAACCCACCCTTGATTTAATTAATCCAAAAGTGTCGATCACAAGCCGCGTTAAGGGGTAATGAGGCGGTGAAACATTGACGAAAAGTCGATATCAGGAGCTAAATCAGGCTTCTCTCTTTGGTATGGTATACAGGTACACAGAGTTAAATCTAACTAGAACGGCGCTGCCACATAATAAAGACAGACTCATCATCATCATCATCATCTCAGCCGATGGACGTCCACTGCTGGACATAGGCCTCCCCCAAGGATCGCCACAACGACCGGTCCTGCGCTGCCCTCATCCAACGGGTTCCCGCCACCCTCAACAGGTCGTCGGTCCACCGTGTGCGGGGCCTACCCACGCTGCGCTATCCGGTACGCGGTCGCCACTCGAGAACTTTTCGGCTCCATCGGCCATCAGTTCTGCGAGCAATGTGCCCCGCCCACTGCCACTTTAATTTAGCAATTCTTTGGGCTATGTCAGCTACTCTGGTTCTTCTGCGGATCTCTTCATTTCTGATTCGATCTCGCAGGGAAACTCCGAGCATAGCCCTCTCCATTGCCCTTTGGGTGACATTCAGCCTTTTTATGAGGCCTTGAGTAAACGACCACGTCTCTGTTCCATATGTCATCACTGGCAACACACACTGATCGAAGACTTTCGTTTTAAGACACTGCGGTATTTGGGACGTGAAAGACAGACTACGAGCATAATAAGGGTAGCATTACTTTCATGGGTGATTTTAGTCATGATGAAAAAGGGGAAATTCGAAAAAGAACAATCTTTTCATACAAACCTTCGATTGCAATTAGTATGACAGTCCAATTTTTTTGGCAAAAGCCTATGCCTAAAAATGGAGCCTTTTTATTTTCTTTAGCGCGGCCATCAATCAAACTTAGAATATTATAGTTCAGAATAAAGTAAGTTAAAAACTACACTTGTTATTGCAAAAATCTCGGAACTCAGTCCGAACTGAGATATAAAGGCTTGAAGTGCACGTAATGGTAATGTTATCAGCTTTTATATCTCCGACCGGACTGAGCTTAGGGATATACATGTTAATAAGTTTTGTTTGTTACTTTATTCTGAAATTAAATATTCAAGTGTGGTTGCTGGTCGCGCCAAAACAACGGCGAAAAATAAGGCGCCAACCTTACATACAAAACCCGTATTGTCTTTTCCTATGTTTCTTAGGGAAAGTAGTTCAGTATCATGGGTATACAATGGGGTGGTTTACCCTATTATTTGCGGGTTTGGTGCCTTGACAGGCTTGCACCTGTGCCATTTAGGCCATCGCTGATCCTATTACCCTAACACCCTCAACACCGGAAATAAAGGGTCCAACTTACTCGTAATATGCTGACAGTTTTAAAAGAGGATGATCTGACCATCAAACATAAACCAAATTTCTCAATGGCACAAAGAAATCGCGAAAAAAAATACACCCTGTATTGGTACTAAGTATTGGTATAAGAAAAAGCAATAGAACATTTTCGGCTCATTGCAAAAATTTTCACCTGGCATTTTTGTTTCTCCTGTAAAATTTGGTTTCACATGGTTACGAGGTTTTCACAGTACACCGACGACGCGACGGTTCCGATGATAACGAACCGAGTTGTAGGTACGGTACCCTTAAAACTTGCGCAATTACGGTCGTCACAGACACGCGCTATAATATGTTGCTGTACTCTTCTTACGCACGCCAAATTACATAAGCGCGTCTCTTTCCTACGTGTGAGTGAGAGGAACCGATATCAATTTGCGTCCGTTAGAAGAGTACAGCAACATATTATAGCGGCCGTGTGTGTTGACCTTTACGGTCGTCACAGACACGCGCTATAATATGTTGCTGTACTCTTCTTACGCACGCCAAATTACATAAGCGCGTCTCTTTCCTACGTGTGAGTGAGAGGAACCGATATCAATTTGCGTGCGTTAGAAGAGTACAGCAACATATTATAGCGGCCGTGTGTGTTGACCTTTAAGGTCGTAACAGACGGACGCTATAATATACAGCGCAGTATAGCGCTATACTGCGCTCTAGAGTACGTTATAGCGCAGTATAGCGCTATACTGCGCTATAGAGCGCAGTATAGCGCGATACCGCCGAGGTTGAACTCTTCTAACACACGAAACATTACATGGGCACGTCTCATTCTTGTGTGAGTGAGAGGAGGCTATTGCCATCTGAAAGATACCTGGCAGTATAGCGCAGTATAGCGCTATACTGCGCTATACTGCTTGTTATATTACGTCGCATAGATACAGGATGTTCTACAACCGTCCTGATTTATTTAATTAATCAACTTATTTATTGAATAGGCGGACTAATATTACTTAACAGTTTATTATTATAATTTTAGGCAACAAAGGTTTATATGAGTTATTAGTGTCTCAACAACCAAATGAAGTAAAAGAAAATCGGCTGTCTCATATATTTGAGTCTAGGAGGCTTTGCAGTTTAGTATGGAACAGCCGATTTTTTCTTTGCGATTGCAAGTTTGATCCCAAAAGAAAAGTTGTTCAGTTTGATGGTCTGAACCACCCCTTAAAGTTTCGGAACGGTAAAAAAATCTTCCGGTATATTTTTTTAATTTTTGTCTTTATTGGGAAATCAAATCAAACAACTAAGTAGGGTCTACTTTTTCATTGTAAATTTTTAAGATAGGTAGACCTTTCACTCGAACCAGTTTTAGCGGCGGGTACCTTCGCTTTCATTGGCGGCATACGATCAGATAAAAGGAATCAAACCTCCTGGTTTGATTTTCATCCCAACCCATGAACCCATATAACGCATTTAAGTGAACAGCATGTATAACTCACGCACACAGACACAAACGGCAAAATTATCGATCTTGATACTTGTAATTTTTTTTGTAAGTATTTTGTTTGGCAAAGTAAATTATTTATTATTTGCTACCTTTGTATTGGTACATAGTACACGTTATACAATTAACCAATGTTCACTATGGAACCTTTTGGTTCCATAGTGAAAGTTGTTCAGTTTGATGGTCTGAAGTACTCTGTTTGACAAATGTAAATCATTTAAATTTACACCCTGCATAATATTGGTCCAGTTGTTTTCGCGTGACGCTCGAGCAAAAACAACAGACTTCAATAAAATCATTGATTTACGAATTAAAATAATATCATAACCCAGTAAAATTAGATAAATCAGAAGAAATAATTTCCGGAGTTTTGGAACTTTTTTTAAACGTTCCTTTGGTTCGCAATATTGAAGAAAAAAAAAATCCTGGTGAGGGAGGGGGGGGTGAGCTCGAGGAAGGGTGGGGGCTCTAAAGGTGACTTTTTTCATTTTTTCGCTTATTTCTTGAAATCTAAAAATCGTATCGAAATACTTTGTATAGACAAATTATACCTAACAAAATTTCCTACAAAACAAGTGGTATGCATTTTTGTCATAGGACTTAACCTTTGAGGGCTACGGGGTTGAGAAAGTAACGGCATTTCAAAAATTATGAAATTTATATGGCGACCCTCCTGAAAGTTGAAGATAAAAACAAAATGGATTTCATATTCTTAATCAGCAGCCCCGAAAACCCCCAGATACAAATTTTCAGTCGGTTCGGGGAACCCTTAAAAGCTGCATTGGCGTTTGAAATTTCCATGGTAGCCATCTTGGATATCGCAATTTTGGATTTTTTTCACCGTTTACCAAATCTGACCAAGGTCCTCTATGACAATTGTTCAAGGTCCATAACCCTATCTGTCATAGTTTCCGCGGGCCGTTGACCTCATCCGTCAGGAGTCGACCTTCTGAGGAAGTCGAAATATTATTTTTATCGCCAGGGCATCCTTATGATGTTTGACTTGTTTTGTTGGAAATTTTGTCAGATTTAATTTTTCTATACAAAACATTTCGATACGACTTGCAGATTTCGAGAAATAAGCGAAAAACTGAAAAAAGTCACCTTTAGAGCCCCCCCCCCCCCCCCTTCCTCGAGCTCACCCCCCCGTTACCAGGACTATTTTTTTTCTTCAATATTACGTACCAAAGGAACGTTTAAAAAAAGTTTTAGAAATCCGGAAATTACTTCTCCTGATTGGTATATTTCAGTTTAATTTTACTGGGTTATCAATTATGTTTTAAATGTTTATTTAAGTTAAATTTTAATACCTATCTAAAATGATAAATAAACTACGTTGCTAAACAAAGTACTTGCTTTTGCTCTAGATTATTTTTTTTAAAAGTATCAAGAAGTGGTCTTGCATGTGGAGTTGACTCTACGGTGGCGTGTGTGCGTGCGGCGTGGCGTGGCCGAGCCCTTTGTGCTCGCCGCCGGGCTCGCCGACATCGTAGTACTAGTGATGTGCCGAGATGAGTATTTTAGTAATCGGATATTAATATTAATTTATTCGATAAAAATTTTCTTATTTCTTTGGTAGGTACTAATTGAAAGAAGAATCAAATTGGTACCTAGTACCCGAGTCACGAACTCGAATTGATTTGGTACCTACTCGTATTCGAGTCCATTCTGAGCAACCATCAAATTGAGCAACATTCTCTATGGAGCCAACAAAAAAATTGCGAAAAACAGCAAATGTCATTCATAGAAAATGCCAATAGCTACTCGAACAAAATGTAGGAAAAATTTTTTCGCGATTTCAAAGTTAGTACCATCGTAAAAGTTGTACAGTTTTATGATCTGAAGCACCCCATAAATGATGTAGGTAACCCATTGAACCATACAGCGACTCTTACTTAATATAGTAGTTTTTCGACAAGAGATGAGAAATTAAAGAGGTATTTTATGTAGGTAAGTGCTTACTGTAAGTACTCGAATCAGAGTATTGTGAATCCGAATACTATATTTCGCATTTTCGAGTGAGCGAGTACTTAGGTACAGTGCTATCAACTTAAGCTGAGAATTGCATTTGTGTGAGTGATCGCCAGAAGCAAGGTGAAGTGAAGTATGTGGGCGGCAGGGAAGCGACGCGCCGCGCCTCATTGGCGCGCCGATTGCCACTCTACACTATCGGTGTGCGCACTCACACAAATGCAATTCTCAGCTTAAGTTGATAGCACTGTATGGTATAAGGTATTCGAATCCGCACTCGAGTCCAACCTGTATCGGCACATCACTAGGGCGTAGTAGGCTAATCAGTTCATTGAATAGATTGTGAGCATCAAGACGGCGGGATAGTCTTCGATTCAAAATGTATTTCTTTTATCAGTAACATAGTATGTTAGGTAGTTCAGGTACCAGTGTTGGGCAAAATATAATTAACTAATAATTAATTTATTAGATTTTTTTTTCTAATTTACCTTTCTTAAGATGATGACTTATTAGCTTTTATTAGCTTTTATTTTTCTTAATTGAAGTTTATTATCAATTAACTTTCAGTATGTCAATTTGGTCTTTATTTTATAGGTCTGACATAGAAAATATTGTTATTAATTAAATTAAACAGTATTTATTTGTCTCTTATCAATTGTTGAGACAATTATCTCGACATAGTTTTCGATTTAGCCCTCCAAAAAAAACATGACACACCAAATTGTTGAAATTACAATTGTAATTTTTGTTAATTGCAATTACTCAATAACTTTTTTGGTTATGATTATAATGGATATAATTATGTTGAAAGTGAAGAATGATTGCGTTAGCCATTAGATGTTTGGTGGTGGATGTTGGGTTGTATGTGGAGTATATTTGTCAATGTGGTGGGTGTAGGGTGGATGTTTGGTACCTAATGGATTTTGGTAACAATCTGTCCAAAAACTGTAAAGTTCAAAATGGCGGATGGTTTTCTCAAATCTGACATCGGATTCAATTCACGCGGACCTACAGACGGTGGACACTTGGACACCTACCCCATTCCAGGTTTCCGCGTCAGTATGTATTATCTGTGACCCTTGTAAAAGTAATTGTGTAAAAATTACTAAATTAATGTAATTGAATTAACAATAAATAAAATAAAATAAAATAAATAACGCTCACATATGTACACAATACATTGTAATTAATAATTGCATTGCAATTAATTTAGTAATTTAATTGAATTACGCCCAACACTAGCAGACGGATTTTAAGGGGTTTATTGGACCATCGAACTGGCAAACTTTATGCGAGACCAAAATCGAAATTACAAATATAAACTGTTGTTCCATACAAAACTGCTGTTCTAACTACTCGACCTAAATGTATGAGACAGGTGCCCACCGTTATACCAAATTTTCAATCGATGATTTTGATCCTGCCATCTTGATGCACACGCGTTATAGCGCTATACTGCGCTCTATAGCGCAGTACTGCGCTTTACCGCGCTATACCGTACTCTATAGCGCAGTATAGCGCTATACTGCGCTGTACTGCGCTGTATATTATAGCGTCCGTCTGTTACGACCTTAACGGTCGTCACAGACACGCGCTATAATATGTTGCTGTACTCTTCTTACGCACGCCAAATTACATAAGCGCGTCTCTTTCCTACGTGTGAGTGAGAGGAACCGATATCAATTTGCGTGCGTTAGAAGAGTACAGCAACATATTATAGCGGCCGTGTGTGTTGACCTTAACGGTCGTCACAGACACGCGCTATAATATGTTGCTGTACTCTTCTTACGCACGCCAAATTACATAAGCGCGTCTCTTTCCTACGTGTGAGTGAGAGGAACCGATATCAATTTGCGTGCGTTAGAAGAGTACAGCAACATATTATAGCGGCCGTGTGTGTTGACCTTAAGGTCGTAACAGACGGACGCTATAATATACAGCGCAGTATAGCGCTATACTGCGCTCTAGAGTACGTTATAGCGCAGTATAGCGCTATACTGCGCTATAGAGCGCAGTATAGCGCGATACCGCCGAGGTTGAACTCTTCTAACACACGAAACATTACATGGGCACGTCTCATTCTTGTGTGAGTGAGAGGAGGCTATTGCCATCTGAAAGATACCTGGCAGTATAGCGCAGTATAGCGCTATACTGCGCTATACTGCTTGTTATATTACGTCGCATAGATACAGGATGTTCTACAACCGTCCTGATTTATTTAATTAATCAACTTATTTATTGAATAGGCGGACTAATATTACTTAACAGTTTATTATTATAATTTTAGGCAACAAAGGTTTATATGAGTTATTAGTGTCTCAACAACCAAATGAAGTAAAAAAAAATCGGCTGTCTCATATATTTGAGTCTAGGAGGCTTTGCAGTTTAGTATGGAACAGCCGATTTTTTCTTTGCGATTGCAAGTTTGATCCCAAAAGAAAAGTTGTTCAGTTTGATGGTCTGAACCACCCCTTAAAGTTTCGGAACAGTAAAAAAATCTTCCGGTATATTTTTTTAATTTTTGTCTTTATTGGGAAATCAAATCAAACAACTAAGTAGGGTCTACTTTTTCATTGTAAATTTTTAAGATAGGTAGACCTTTCACTCGAACCAGTTTTAGCGGCGGGTACCTTCGCTTTCATTGGCGGCATACGATCAGATAAAAGGAATCAAACCTCCTGGTTTGATTTTCATCCCAACCCATGAACCCATATAACGCATTTAAGTGAACAGCCTGTATAACTCACGCACACAGACACAAACGGCAAAATTATCGATCTTGATACTTGTAATTTTTTTTGTAAGTATTTTGTTTGGCAAAGTAAATTATTTATTATTTGCTACCTTTGTATTGGTACATAGTACACGTTATACAATTAACCAATGTTCACTATGGAACCTTTTGGTTCCATAGTGAAAGTTGTTCAGTTTGATGGTCTGAAGTACTCTGTTTGACAAATGTAAATCATTTAAATTTACACCCTGCATAATATTGGTCCAGTTGTTTTCGCGTGACGCTCGAGCAAAAACAACAGACTTCAATAAAATCATTGATTTACGAATTAAAATAATATCATAACCCAGTAAAATTAGATAAATCAGAAGAAATAATTTCCGGAGTTTTGGAACTTTTTTTAAACGTTCCTTTGGTTCGCAATATTGAAGAAAAAAAAAAGTCCTGGTGAGGGGGGGGGGGGGTGAGCTCGAGGAAGGGGGGGGGGGCTCTAAAGGTGACTTTTTTCATTTTTTCGCTTATTTCTTGAAATCTAAAAATCGTATCGAAATACTTTGTATAGACAAATTATACCTAACAAAATTTCCTACAAAACAAGTGGTATGCATTTTTGTCATAGGATTTAACCTTTGAGGGCTACGGGGTTGAGAAAGTAACGGCATTTCAAAAATTATGAAATTTGTATGGCGACCCTCATGAAAGTTGAAGATAAAAACAAAATGATTTCATATTCTTAATCAGCAGCCCCGAAAACCCCCAGATACAAATTTTCTGTCGGTTCGGGGAACCCTTAAAAGCTGCATTGGCGTTTGAAATTTCCATGGTAGCCATCTTGGATATCGCAATTTTGGATTTTTTTCACCGCCAACCAAATCTGACCAAGGTCCTCTATGACATTTGTTCGAGGTCCATAACCCTATCTGTCACAGTTTCCGCGGGCCGTTGACCTCATCCATTAGGAGTCGACCTTCCGAGGAAGTCAAAGTTTTCCCTGTATCAAAAAGGCATCCATATGATGATCCCCAAATGTCATCCTTGTATCGTAAGGGGAACCCGGAGATAAATTGGAGGTATCTGGTTGACCCCCCCTCCCCCCCCCACCACATAGATATTAGATATATACCCGTATAATTGTTCACCGGGTTTCCCCCATTCAACGTATAGTAAAATGATCTTAGGGATCATCATAAGGATGCCCTGGCGATAAAAATAATATTTCGACTTCCTCAGAAGGTCGACTCCTGACGGATGAGGTCAACGGCCCGCGGAAACTATGACAGATAGGGTTATGGACCTTGAACAATTGTCATAGAGGACCTTGGTCAGATTTGGTAAACGGTGAAAAAAATCCAAAATTGCGATATCCAAGATGGCTGCTATGGAAATTTCAAAAGCCAATGCAGCTCTTAAGGGTTCTCCGAACCGACAGAAAATTTGTGTCTGGGGGTTTTCGGGGTTGCTGATTAAGAATATGAAATCATTTTATTTTTATCTTCAACTTTCATGAGGGTCGCCATACAAATTTCATAATTTTTGAAATGCTGTTACTTTCTCGGCCCCGTAGCCCTCAATAGTTAAGTGCTATGGCAAAAATGCATACAACTTGTTTTGTTGGAAATTTTGACAGATTTAATTTTTCTATACAAAACATTTCGATACGACTTGCAGATTTCGAGAAATAAGCGAAAAACTGAAAAAAGTCACCTTTAGAGCCCCCCCCCTTCCTCGAGCTCACCCCCCCGTTACCAGGACTATTTTTTTTCTTCAATATTACGTACCAAAGGAACGTTTAAAAAAAGTTTTAGAAGTCCGGAAATTACTTCTCCTGATTGGTATATTTCAGCTTAATTTTACTGGGTTATCAATTATGTTTTAAATGTTTATTTAAGTTAAATTTTAATACCTATCTAAAATGATAAATAAACTACGTTGCTAAACAAAGTACTTGCTTTTGCTCTAGATTATTTTTTTTAAAAGTATCAAGAAGTGGTCTTGCATGTGGAGTTGACTCTACGGTGGCGTGTGTGCGTGCGGCGTGGCGTGGCCGAGCCCCTTGTGCTCGCCGCCGGGCTCGCCGACATCGTAGTACTAGTGATGTGCCGAGATGACTATTTTAGTAATCGGATATTAATATTAATTTATTCGATAAAAATTTTCTTATTTCTTTGGTAGGTGTACTAATTGAAAGAAGAATCAAATTGGTACTAGGTACCAAGGAAGAATCAAATTGGTACCTAGTACCCGAGTCACGAACTCGAATTGATTTGGTACCTACTCGTATTCGAGTCCATTCTGAGCAACCATCAAATTGAGCAACATTCTCTATGGAGCCAACAAAAAAATTGCGAAAAACAGCAAATGTCATTCATAGAAAATGCCAATAGCTACTCGAACAAAATGTAGGATAATTTTTTTCGCGATTTCAAAGTTAGTACCATAGTAAAAGTTGTACAGTTTTATGATCTGAAGCACCCCATAAATGATGTAGGTAACCCATTGAACCATACAGCGACTCTTACTTAATATAGTAGTTTTTCGACAAGAGATGAGAAATTAAAGAGGTATTTTATGTAGGTAAGTGCTTACTGTAAGTACTCGAATCAGAGTATTGTGAATCCGAATACTATATTTCGCATTTTCGAGTGAGCGAGTACTTAGGTACAGTGCTATCAACTTAAGCTGAGAATTGCATTTGTGTGAGTGATCGCCAAAAGCAAGGTGAAGTGAAGTATATGGGCGGCAGGGAAGCGACGCGCCGCGCCTCATTGGCGCGCCGATTGCCACTCTACACTATCGGTGTGCGCACTCACACAAATGCAATTCTCAGCTTAAGTTGATAGCACTGTATGGTATAAGGTATTCGAATCCGCACTCGAGTCCAACCTGTATCGGCACATCACTAGGGCGTAGTAGGCTAATCAGTTCATTGAATAGATTGTGAGCATCAAGACGGCGGGATAGTCTTCGATTCAAAATGTATTTCTTTTATCAGTAACATAGTATGTTAGGTAGTTCAGGTACCAGTGTTGGGCAAAATATAATTAACTAATAATTAATTTATTAGATTTTTTTTTCTAATTTACCTTTCTTAAGATGATGACTTATTAGCTTTTATTAGCTTTTATTTTTCTTAATTGAAGTTTATTATCAATTAACTTTCGGTATGTCAATTTGGTCTTTATTTTATAGGTCTGACATAGAAAATATTGTTATTAATTAAATTAAACAGTATTTATTTGTCTCTTATCAATTGTTGAGACAATTATCTCGACATAGTTTTCGATTTAGCCCTCCAAAAAAAACATGACACACCAAATTGTTGAAATTACAATTGTAATTTTTGTTAATTGCAATTACTCAATAACTTTTTTGGTTATGATTATAATGGATATAATTATGTTGAAAGTGAAGAATGATTGCGTTAGCCATTAGATGTTTGGTGGTGGATGTTGGGTTGTATGTGGAGTATATTTTTCAATGTGGTGGGTGTAGGGTGGATGTTTGGTACCTAATGGATTTTGGTAACAATCTGTCCAAAAACTGTAAAGTTCAAAATGGCGGATGGTTTTCTCAAATCTGACATCGGATTCAATCCACGCGGACCTACAGACGGTGGACACTTGGACACCTACCCCATTCCAGGTTTCCGCGTCAGTATGTATTATCTGTGACCCTTGTAAAAGTAATTGTGTAAAAATTACTAAATTAATGTAATTGAATTAACAATAAATAAAATAAAATAAAATAAATAACGCTCACATATGTACACAATACATTGTAATTAATAATTGCATTGCAATTAATTTAGTAATTTAATTGAATTACGCCCAACACTAGCAGACGGATTTTAAGGGGTTTATTGGACCATCGAACTGGCAAACTTTATGCGAGACCAAAATCGAAATTACAAATATAAACTGTTGTTCCATACAAAACTGCTGTTCTAACTACTCGACCTAAATGTATGAGACAGGTGCCCACCGTTATACCAAATTTTCAATCGATGATTTTGATCCTGCCATCTTGATGCACACGCGTTATAGCGCTATACTGCGCTCTATAGCGCAGTACTGCGCTTTACCGCGCTATACCGTACTCTATAGCGCAGTATAGCGCTATACTGCGCTGTACTGCGCTGTATATTATAGCGTCCGTCTGTTACGACCTTTAGTGTTCCGTAGCAAACCGTGCTACAAAAGTTTGTTTGCGATCTTTGTTTTAATTTAATAGGTAGGTACTAGCGGCGCCCGCGACTTCATACGCAGCCTTTGATTGAATGAACCGATTACGATGAAATAACGCCGAAATGTTTATCCAAACTAAGCCCTATGTTTTTGTGAAAACCTCATTCAAATCGATTTAGTAGTTTTTAACAGATTGCTAAAAATTGTCTCAGTGCATTCCAATACATAAACGCCACTAATTAGTATAGAGCCATATGCCACCTTCACGGGCTCAAAATCCCTTTCCGCGATTGGCTAATTGTTTTCACACCCTTTTTGCTGTGATTCGACTTTGCACGGGAACTCGGGTCTGCTCTGCACAAATGAAGATTGACTAGCGGTATTATTTTCCTGGTCGTACTGTACAAGCTCTAGAGTCTAGACCCTCTATTTGTACTTATTATCTGCCGTTCTTTATACAATAAATAAAATGTTTATATTACTAATCGTTTCGTATCAAGAACTCAAGAGACTAGCGGGAAGGAGACAGGATTGGAATTTTCCTCAGAGGAATGATCTCTTCTATTCTAAAGCAAAGAGACCGCATCAATTTACGATTGTAGTCAGTCTCTTTTGTCTTATGACGTACCTTTAATAGTAGAAGGAGACGGAACTATATGTAGTGTACAGCAATAAAGAGTAGTTAATGCGGAAAGCGCCGGTAGCGCCATCTATCGGCTGGTGCGGTCTGTGGTCAATATCTATCGTTCATTCGCTCGGTATTCGTGCACCGACCGCCGTGCTGTGCGGACGTGCGCTAGTCACATTACTAGTGAAGACTATATCTGTGTTTCATTATATACATCAACCTCAACCAACCCTTAGTAGAAATGTGTATTCTACATTGGCGACGACGGGATTCGAAATTCACGTGAGTAAAGTGTTTATCAGTTTGTTGAGGGTTGAAAATTAAAAAATACAAACGGTGCCAACGAAATAAAATCCACCAGTTAAGGACACCCAGTTAAGGAAGCTAAGCGAGTTATTTAAACACAATCGAAGACGGTTTCTACTGGCGTTGCTTTATTTGTTGCCTAAAAAGTTACACAGTGTTAAAATATATTTCAAAAGAAAAGTAAAAATAGTTTTGTCCCGATTTTAAATCGTTTATTTGGAATTATCTTAATTATCTGGTTTCTGCTAGCATTGCTTTGTTTTTGCCTTTGCCTAGTGATAAAAATATATTTCAAAAGAAAAGAAAAAATAGTTTTTGTCCCGATTTTAAATCGTTTATTTGGAATTATCTACATACTGTATTTCTTTTCCCACATGTCGACCATCGAATGCTGGAGGAAAGAGGAGAGACCAGACAGGAGGAAGGTGTGGGACAACACGGGACGGCGCGGCGCCTAGGATGAACAAATGTACGCCAGCGCCAGCTGTGGACATCAATCTTTAAGGTCACGTAATCATTCCTTATTACTTTAAACGATTGAAAGAATTTATTCAAGTCCGTAGCTCCAGGCTCACTGCCCGTCACACGTGACTGGACGGAGTTCCGGTGCTGGTGGGGCAAGGGTGTTCTGGGGTTTCTGAGTCTCTGACTGCTCCTCGGGGAGTGTACTCGTGAGCATATACTAATGCATGCTTGTAGTCCGTCATTATGCCCTAATGGGTATCCAAAATACGCGCATTAACCTCTCGTATGCCGGAAAAGCCAGACACAATAGAAATAAATGGTTTTCATCATGCTGATGCGCGTTCCTGCATACCAAATGTTAAGAATAGTGTCTTGATTCGAGACAAACAGGATTAGGTAACCAAGAAATGCCAAGTGAGTTTATTTCAATAGTTTTTATACTTATATTGACACATTGTCATTTTTAAGTAATTGTCTTACTTCGTAGTTGTGATGGCTTCTAATAAAAGTTATTTATTACCATTATGCGTACCGAACATTCTACGTATAGAACATTCGGCGTAACCGATGTTCGGCGTAACGAACATTCGACGCCACGAACATTCGGCAAACGAACTTTCGGCGTAACGAACATTCGGTGTAACGAACATTCGGCGTAACGAACATTCGGCGTCACGAACATTTGACGTAACGAACGTTCTGAGTAACGTACATTCGACTTAACGAACATTCGGCGTAACGAACATTCTGATGTCACAAAAATTTAAGTTGTAATCCAAAGTTTTACGTTTTGAACGTTTTACTTATTGGACATTCTCAGTGTAGGTATGCGAGAACAATAATAATATACAACACTTTCGGAGCTTATTTGGTGGTACTAGTTCATGAAAATATTTCAATTCAAACATCAATAGTACCAACATAATTTCCGATCATCATCATCATCCGATTTGTTACCGGAACTTGTTTGACGTATTCTATACTTTATAGAACTTCAATTCAGTAACCTTACGTTGATCTTATCTTTGCAACATTGTTGTTAATGTCATAATTATGGATATAATTACTCCAGGTGAAACTAATTAGTTTCTTTGGCTATTTGAGCAAGGAATTTTATATTTTAAGGATCAATGTAAATTCAGACAATTATTTACAAAAAGTAAGTATTAGAAAATGATTAGGTGATTTCTTATTAAATTTAGTATTTCTGGAAATACCTACTCACATTTTAACAAGAAACACTTTATCTCAGTTGAGAGAAGATTAATAACTATATCATATTCAAGCATCATAACATTCATGACCAAACCGATAATACTGGTTAACAATTTTGTTCGCAGATTGTATGTTCCTAGATGTCACAGAAAAACCAGCCTTCAACAGGACGACTGCTAAGGCGCCGATTGAACCATACCTCCTTGCTTTAGTGCTTAATAAAGAGAAAATGTCTCAAATTAATAGCTAAGAGGTTTGAAATGGTCAGGGTGATTACTCTCATATTGTCAGCTTGTAGCTGGTTAATGGTTAGTGCTTTGCCATGTACAACAAACAGTTACAAACAGTACAGTTGGTCATTCAATTGACATTGGCAGCTTTTAGCTGGTCATTCAATTGACATTGGCAGCTTTTAGCTGGTCATTCAATTGACATTAGAAACTTGTAGCAGGTCATTCAATTGACATTAGCATCTTTCAGCTGGTCATTCAATTGACATAGGCAGCTTTTAGCTGATCATTCAATTGACATTAGAAACTTTTAGCTGGTAATTCAATTGACATTAGCATCTTTCAGCTGGTCATTTAATTGACATTAGCAACTTGTAGCTGGTTATTCAGTCATTCAATTGACATAGGCCGCTTTTAGCTGGTTATTCAATTGACATTAGAAACTTGTAGCTGGTCATTCAATTGACATTAGCATCTTTCAGCTGGTCATTTAATTGACATTAGCATCTTTCAGCTGGTCATTTAATTGACATTAGCAACTTGTAGCTGGTCATTCAATTGACATTAGCAACCTTCAGCTGTTCATTTAATTGACATTAGCAACTTGTAGCTGGTCATTCAATTGACATTTGCAACTTTTAGCTGGGCATCAAATGCTATCAAATTTACTATCAGCAGCTTGTAGTTGGTCATTCAGATGACAAGTCAAATAAATAAAATAATTATTAGCAACTTTCAGCTGGTCATTCAATTGAAAAAAAACTGTTATTTCATTATCAGCACCTTGTAGTTGGTCATTCAAATGACAAGTCAAATAAATTATTATAAGCAGCTCGTAGTTGGTCATTCAGATGACAAGTCAAATAAGTAATTATTAGCAGCTTGTAGTTGGTCATTCCATTGACATTAATATAAGGAATTAATGACCTATTGCTCTTTCTTCTTTGCATAGATAAAATCTGTATCTTACCTAATCACTGCAGGCACTGCACTGTTAATTTATTCATTTGTATGTGTTAAAGTATACTACACTGTACTTGAACCAAATCGGTGAGTTATAAATTCATAATATTTTAAATAAAGAATATAATTTCAGTGCAAGCAAGTCAAAAAACAAAATGATTTGCAGTTCTGTAATAATATTACGCCACGCAATTAAGTTGAAACAACAGTTGCACTTAATTCATGTACATTGTAATTAAAAATAGCATTATTTTTTTTAAAGCCTACCAAATGATATAACTGTATGTTTCGTAAAAGGAAAACATTATTAGTGTTTAAATAATAAGTAAGTAACTAATGTTTCAGATACATACCTAAGTATACCTTACATTAGACAATATTTTCATGAGTTTCATGACGTTACATGTAAGTAACAACTAATTGCTAAATTGGTTATAGTTTATTTTATTGTTATTGTTATAGAAATGTATGTATGTATAAGGGAAATTATTTATAATAACTTATTCACGGTTGAACGGCAGGAAATATTATGCCAATTTATAAAATTTATTTGGAATACTGCTTTAGTGACTGAATACTTATGTATAGCAGACAAAATAACTCATAGGGTAGACCACCATCAGACCCTTTGCTAAAACAATATTCGTGAGTACCAAGATAGCGGAATCAAATCTCAAGTTTCTAGTCTAGCATACTGTTGTAGTAGACTAGACTTCCTTTTATTTTTGGTTTTGGACGGAATGACTTACCAAATGGTGAGAGAATGACAAGCTTTTCAACCACAAAAATTTATTCCAATATTAGGAACAATCGAAGCATAGCATACCTAATGGGGTAGAACTTTTTACAGACCAAAGAGGAAATAGATGAATAAGACAGGGCGTTGGCTGAAATTGTGCTCGTGGCATAGAGCCCTAAATGAGAGCGACAATAATGTGTGGACTCTGATTTTTTACTTGCCCGTAACATTAAATTGTGACTGCGTATTAAATTGCGAATCTTTTGAGTTATTGCAACACCGTCAAAGATCAGCATTAAAGTGGGTCAAAGAACATTTAATTAAATTATTACGATTATTATTTTATTTAGGTATCAGCATTTTATCTGTATAGGTTGAGTTAAATAGTATCTATTTATTAAACGGGTCCATTAAATTGAAACTGCTGATTTCTCAAAACTAGTCTAGTCGACTAACTAAAGGTAACTACTGTACATAGCTGGTAACGAAAGCGACCTAGTGTACCTTACTTAATATTGTTGTCAGTCAGCGTTATATCAGCATTCATGAAACTGTAAAATTATATGGGTTATAGGACATGCAACTATGAAGTTGTTAGCGAAAGCTAAAATATCATGCAACAATAAAATGATATGGGTTACAGAGCCATGCAACTATCAACTTGTTAGCAAAAGCTAAAGGGTCATGCAAATAAAATAGCTGTGAGCGCTTAATTGCAATGGCTGGCACCCGCCAGAATATTTTGAGTGCATAAGTGTGTGCTTATCACAGATTCACTCTTTTGTCCTTACCTCCTTAATTTGATAAAACGGAAATGGATACGATCTTGAAGCAGTGACTTTGACTAGTAGTTAGCCAAAATAAATAAATAAGAGATAATAAAGATCTATGGAACGTTATTTTTGTAGGTTTACTTACACCTATCAATAGAAAAATATTTTTACAGGGAAGTAGTAGATAGTATAGAACAGAAGTAACAATAACTGAAATGTGTTAATATAATGAGATTGTAATTTCCATAAACATTGTTTATCGTTGAATTTGGTGTTTGACAATTTCAGATCAATATTTGATAAATATCTATTTTCTGTAAACAAATTAGTCTCAATAACTTATTCGTAATTTGTTTAATGTAATAGCATTGATAACAGTCAACACTGTATTGTAAATAAGATTTAAGAGATTAGCTAAACTGTGGAGTTTCTTGCGCCGCTTCTTCTCCACGGGCTATACCTTCCGAAGCGGTGGTAGATTCGAGTAAACGTAAAAAATAAATTAAAACAAGAAAGGGATGTAGTGTACAGCAATAAAGAGTAGTTAATGCGGAAAGCGCCGGTAGCGCCATCTATCGGCTGGTGCGGTCTGTGGTCAATATCTATCGTTCATTCGCTCGGTATTCGTGCACCGACCGCCGTGCTGTGCGGACGTGCGCTAGTCACATTACTAGTGAAGACTATATCTGTGTTTCATTATATACATCAACCTCAACCAACCCTTAGTAGAAATGTGTATTCTACACTATAGATATTTGTTTATGCAGCTGTCCACTTTTTTCGTGCTATTGTGTGTGAAAAGTGACCGTAAACATAGGATTTCGGCCACTTTCGGCCAATGTCACTTTGGTTTAATTGGTCTCTTTCCTCCTCGTCCCTGATTCCAAATCACCATCTTTTGGATGTTTTGTCTGTCTGTTTGTTTGTTTGTTTGTTTATTTGTTTGTTTGTTTGGGTGTTTGTTTGTTCGAGTATCACGCAAAAACTACTGAACCGATTTTGATGAAACTTTTTTTGTTTGATAGCTTATACCTATCATCTGACTTAAAATCTGGTATATAATTTATGCGGACGAAGTCGCGGGTAAAAGCTCGTGTATTATAGAGGTCAGTGGGTTTAGGTAATCTCTTTGGAATTTTCCAATCCTGTCTCTTTCCCGACTCCACCGACAATAGATACTACTTCGGTAACAAATGATACTACTTCGGTAACAAATCTTTCAATTCTAACCTCTAACAACCAAAAGTTCAATTTTGTACGGTATACTAATCTCGTATCTAATTTCTCGGGATCAACAGAATCTATTTTGCCTAGTGGAAGAATTTGAAAACACAAATTCCCAAGGAGACAAATAAACTTATGGTGCCCAAATTAGTATTTTCCTATTCTTTTTGGCCCGAGAGGTCCCTTTATACCCAAAAGGTTCAAGTCTCTCAGTTTATCGGCTGTGGTTCCTTTTGTTTATTAACTTCTTTTAGAGGTTCACGATTGTAGCGCATAAAGAAAGCGATGCGATATTATAGTTTAGCTGTACTTCATAACATTTAACCATTTTTTATTATTGTACTAGTTGTTTCCCGCAACTGCGCCTGCGTGGTATGTTTATGCCTATGTTATTTCTAAGGGTGAAAGCTATCTTTGCCAAAATCGGTTCAGCGGTTTAGCCATGAAAACGGAACAGACAAAGAGATTTTCACATTTGTAATGGATTGCCCGATATCTTGTAGGTAAACACCACTATTCAATTCAATTCAATTATACTTTATGGCACACCAAAGCAGAATATACATTACGTATACTATTATTTTTAAGGGTGAATATAAATAATGAAATTTAATAGGAACAAAATTTTTTTTCCTTAAGTTTTTCTCTTAAGAAAAAATTTTGGACCCTCCATACAAAAGTCAGCCGATCGATTTTCTATGGGAGGTCCAAATATTTTTTTGTTTTTTCGACCCATGTTCCTAAGGGAAACTTGTTTGTTGTCGTACAGAAAATGTAGTATTAATGAAGAATTAGGCTCAACTGCACTAAAATATCACGTAACATATGTATATAACACATTGGTGTCGATTCGAACTGTGCCACGACTTAACTTATTTAAATTTATTCCTGTCACTTTCTAAAATAAGATTAAGAAAAGAGACAGAAAACCAACAACTGACTTTAGTGCTGTCAAAGTGACGTTACACGCCCAAAAACGCCTTAAATATGATGGCGTACATTATGATGGCATCTTATTTTGGGCATGTAACGTCACTTTGACAACACTAAAGTCAGTTGTTGGTTTTCTGTCTCTTTTCTTAATATTATTTTTGAAAGTGACAGGAATAAATTTAGTTAAGTCGTGGCACAGTTCGAATCGACACCAATATCATGTCATCCAAAAAAACTTAAGTCCTTTTGGAGACTTCGGCTATAACTGCACTAAAAAGGTAATACCTAATTTGTATTAGGTTTCTAATTACACCGAAGGGAATACTAACAGTTCTCTGAGTTACTTAAAGCTTATCTCTATTTTATAGCTTCGCAAGCAATACAACATAGCTCTAACACTTAACCCGTAAAACTAAGTTGGGGAAAATAAAATTGCGTTGGGCTGGCGCGGCGTGGGAATGTGAGAAAAGAAAGATAAGAAATGCCGACCGAGATGACGTACTGAGGCATAGAGTAAACACGGTATGCATAGATGAAGGTATTCAGGGGCATCATCTGCGTTTCATACATTTTTGACCCAAACGTGAAAGTGCTGGCCAACAAAAACTAATACTATCTTCTGTTAGAACTTGTCCGTCTAAGAAATAGAAAGAAATATATTTATTTGCCAAAATACTTTGTTATAAAAAGGTGTTACAAATTTGTTCAGTAGCAGTATTTAGCCTGATTGCAGGCGTGCAAATTTAGTTTGGTTCGATAGTTATCTAGGTACTTATCTTCTACTTTTAATGTCATAGTTTATTATTATGGCATGAATATGGTTGGCATAATAAGCATTTATAATTACGGCATAAACGCTGTAGTTGTAAGTTTTATTAGGTACATCAAAAATGTATGAACAGGCAGATTTTTCAAGCCTGAATAAACCAAGGAAAATGGCCCTAAATATTTGGTGTTATATAAAAAAATGCTAAGACGGACAAGACAGAATATTGCCTTAGATAATTTCATCGAAAATGTACATGGAAAGACAGATTTTTCGAACCCAAATATATGCGAACTTGGCAATATTTACTGCCTCAGATATTGAACGAACTTCCCGAACGAGTCTTGAATGATCTTTGTCAAATAAAGAAATATAACAAAATCAAATCAATAGTTAAGAAATACTACCTAACAAATGTCAATGTATCGAGTTAAAGTGAACTCGCCACACGTCATATAAACCATACGTGGTTTTCGTAGGGTGGCTTTGTATGATATTATAATGTATTGTTTTTATTTTAGATAAATAAATTAAAAAAAGAAACCCAAAGAATATGGAACTAAAGCATTGGTACTATAATAATAAATTTAAATATGGACAAGTCCTAACTAAATATCGTTTTATTTGGCCAGCACTTTCACATTTTGGACCAAATCAGATGATATCCTTACGTTGAAAAGGTCCTTGTCGGTACCACTGCATGGCAAGGGCTCTTACAAATAAAAGTGAGAGGAAGAGGGCTATGAGCAAAGGGCCAAGAGGTGGAGATAAGTTAATGTCAGCTTCATCATCAGCCTATACACCACTAGTTTTTAATAACTAACATAACTTTAAGGGTGTATTCAGACCATGAATCCCAACAACTTTCCTTAAGGAACATGGGTCGAAAAACGATAATTTAAAGTGCACGTAATGGTAATATTTTCAACTTCAAACCTTTATATCTCCGCCCGGACTGACTTTAGGGATATAACATGTTAATAAATTTTGTTTTTTACTTTATTCTGAAATAAAATATTCAAGTTTCGTTGACTACTTTAGTTTAAATAGGAGAAGTATTTTTTTGGAAACAATATCGTTCTCAAAGAGATACAAATTAAGTAGTCAAAAGTTAAAACTATTATTTTGATAGTGCCACGATGATTGACGGTGTACCTAACCATTACCATATTAGACCTAGAAAACCACTAGATATTACATAAAAATGATTTCTCTCTAAGACTTTAATCATTGCTCCGAAAACTTCGAAACTACTTCACGGTCTGAACCTTTCAGACCTTTGAAATTTATTCCAATTACTATTGTTTAGTAAACTTGCTTTCTGCTAAATTGTTAGATTCGACCAACACGATTAAAACGTGGTTAGATAATAATTAGCTAAATAAAATTAGATGTGATATTCCGAATTTAGTAAAATTGACAACAAACTCGGAGATATATTTATACAACGTGTTAATAAATTAGCGCAAAACCACACCCCAACTGATTTAAAACAAAATAATTAGATGGAAACAATAATTTCATTATTTTGATAGTTAACATTTAAAGTTATTCGCATTTGAAGTTTTGAGGCAAAAATGATTTGTTATCATTTCAGCAATGAATAAAAGCGCTAATGTATGTACTCATGGATACATTTTAATAATCTTATTTTGGTAGTAAGTAGGGTGAGTGTGCCTGTGCGGTGGGTTGACATCGGGTTCAGGAAATTTTAAATTTTACAAACAAATCATTTAATATTTTGAAAAAAATTGCCTATGTTGAAACAATGATAATTCGATACTGCTCTCGATTCTAAGCAAACTACTTTCTAGTTTTGCGTTAATTCATTAACACGTTGTATAGGCTTCTTCTCTTTATGACATTAACTCACTTGGCCACAGAACCACCCACTCCTCCTTTGCCTAATCTTGAGCACCACTACAATACAGGGTGTAACGAAACACTATTGTAATATTTAAAGGGGTTGTTTAGAGTCTGAACAATCTCTATAAGTTGTTCAATTTGATGCTCTAAACTTTAGACCATCAAACTGAACAACTTTCACTATGGAACCAACATCGAGAAAAAATTAAAAAAAGCAGCGGGTTGCACTCCGGGAGTGCCGGCAGAAGTGAAAACTAAGAGATCTTAGGGTGCGTCCCACATCTGACAAACGCGCCGCGAATGTGCAGCTCGCGAGCCACTTGCGAGCTGCTCGCGAGCGGCTCGCGAACGGCGCGTGAACTGCGCAGTAGCGACATACAAGGAAAAAATTTACCGGCGCAGCTCGCGCGCCGGTACAGCGAGTATCGCGAACAGGGCTAGTAGCATGGCAATCCGCGATAGCCGTGATACGGCTTTATCACGTCTTTTATCTCGTTCTTTTGCGCGCGAACGAACGAGATAAAAGACGTGATAAAGCCGTATCACGGCTATCGCGGGTGTGCATGCTACCAGTGCAGGTATCGCGAGCTGCGCATTCGCGGCGCGTTCGCCAGATGTGGACGATCGACGATGTGCTTCAATAGATTATGTTGTCGAAATATGATATTACTACAATATTTTGAGTTCACCGCAGTACAATCTGAAAACAGGACCGAGCGAAGTCGCTCAAGATTTTACTGCAGTGATTGTTTCACTGCGGTCGTTGCATTAATCTAAAAAAGTGCGTGTCGGACCACGCGCAGGGTAGGGTTTCGTAGTTGCCCGTCACAATAAAATAGGGACTTAGAAGAAGACTTTTTATTTTATACTACGGTTTAACGGCTAATAAAGTCTAAAAATTACATTTTATAAGTTAGTCGACTATTACTCGGAAACTTGTAAAGCCTACTGAGCGGTGATAGTTTTCCTTTTAAATTCGTTATATATGCTATTGCCGTGAATTTTTTCACATCTCCAACTACAACCGTTTAGCTGGGAGAGGGGGGGGACACTTGACTCTACCGAAAATTTTCGCTTTAAAGCTTAATATTTCGCTAACGAATCCCTAAATCGAAAAATGGTTTTCCCAATCCACAATATTTTTAAAAGACCTATCCAACGATACCCCATAACATGGGATAGACGAGAAAAAAAATTCATCCCCAGTTCACGTGTAGGGAGGAGGACCCTAAAAAATTTTTTTTCAAGATTTTATTTTACCACTTTGTCGGCGTAATGAATATGTATACATATGCCAAATTACAGCTTTCTAGTATTAAGCGTCTCTGAGCTAAGCCGCGGACGGATGGATAGACAGACGGACAGACATGGCGAAACTATAAGGGTTCCTTGATAACTTCGGAACCCTAAAAAACGAGGAGCAAGCGCAGCAAGCTCGATATTTCACTAAGTAATAACTCGATTTCCAAATTTACGCCGAAATCGAGGCTATTCAATTACATAAAGCAAAGGCTGGAGCGAGCAAAGAAAGCTCTATATTTCCCAGGATAATGACTTGGTAAGAGCTCCTAGTATTCGGGAATTCAAGGGTAATTACGGGACACGGAACCAGACGCAAAATTCCGGGACTTTCAGCAGCCCTAACCCGACCCAAATTTATTGAACAGCTGATTTTCTTCTCACGATTTCAATATTATTGATTGATATTTAAAGGGGTCGTTTAGTTTAGACCATTCAACTGGACAAAACACTCGTTTAAATTTTACTCGGATGTTTTGTTACAACCTGTATAATTCAAAACTCTATAATAATTTATACTTCAATTAACATTGAACCGTAGTAACTAGTAACGGCCCAACGTTGTAAAACCGTCGTAAACACACGATACGTTTACTATAACTTTACACTAGGACATCAAAGTTATGGTTCGAGTAGTAATTTTGAATGAATTATCTTGTTCTCGATTGCTTTAGTTTACGATACCGTAGGTGTACACTTTAAGTGGATTGATTGAGCTTTGAATATTCAAAAGCACGCAGTGGGGGGATTTGGCGACCAATGGCATAGAATAGATAATAGTAATGTAGTTCTTAATAGATACCTACCTAGTAGTATACAGGACAGGCATTGACGTAGAATACTATGGACGCCGGGTCTAGTACAAAATTCTCGAAAGAAGTATCCGATACTAAACTACACAAACCCTACACGTACTTAGTGTAGTACTGGTACCGATTCGGACTGTACCACAACTTAACTAAATTTATTCCTGTCACTTTCTAAAATAAGATTAAGAATAGAGACAGAAAACCATCAGCTGACTTTAGTGCTGTCAAAGTGACGTTACACGCCCAAAAACGCTTTAAATAAGATGGAGTACATTATGATGGCATCTTGTTTTGGGTGTGTAACGTCACTTTGACAGCACTAAAGTCAGCTGTTGGTTTTCTGTCTCTTTTCTTAATCTTATTTTAGAAAGTGACAGGAATAAATTTAGTTAAGTTAAGTCGTGGCACACTCCGAATCGGGGCTATTGTGATTTTCTATGGAACAACCGCTCCGTCGCAGTATAATTCGCAAAAAATCATGTTCGCAAAATACCATATTCTCAAGATACTATATTCTCGAGATAACACATTCTCTAAACACTACATTCACAAAACACTACATTCTCAAAATAATCACCCCTGAACTATCTAGTAATAGATACTCTTTCTTATACTGTGCCTGAACTGTCACCAAAACACAAAAAAGCGCGAAATTTTTTAGCACAACTGTTTGTTGTAAAGATATAAACTTAGAGCGGCGGGAGTGAACTCGACTTTTCTCAGCAAAACGAATCGGATGGAGTCAGAGTTTTTTACGTACAAAACATGTCCAAAGTAAACTAAGTAAAAGCTAAGATCGAGCGAAGTAAACTCGAAATTGTTAGCACCACGTCTTAGCTGTGGTCAGAACTCTATCGGAATTATGTGTAGCTACAGTAATTAAAGCTCGACTTTTATCTGCTATTCGAAATGGATATACAGGGTGTTACAAAAATACAAATAAACATTTGAGGTGGTGGTTAAGACCATCAAACTGAACAACTTTCACTATGGGACCATCATCATACCAGCCGATAGACGTCCACTGCTGGACCTTTGACCTCCCCCAAAATGAGGAGATTTGCCATAATCGCCATTATACGATGCGTTTGCGATGTTACATACTAAACTAAAGATCTACTCGAGCTAAATGTATGGGACAAAAGATAACTTTTTTGCGATTTCGATGTTGGTCCCATAGTGAAAGTTGTTCAGTTTGATGGTCTAAATCACCCCTTAAAAGTTTTCAATTTTTGTTTTTACTTCTGTAACATTCTGTATACATTACATAGAGCTCAATCTATATTTTTACCGAATTTTTCGCCCTTAGTAAAGTGCCACCCGGGACCTTTGCCCCCTCACAACGCTACTGAGTCACTATAGTCCAAATCAGCTGGGAGAATTCATTCGTACCTAATCTTCAGTCTATGCTTCGAACTTTAATCAAAATATCAATACCTACTGTGGTGACGGCTCACACAGATGGGAACTTGCAATCGCAGCCGTTATATCCGAGGCACGTTCCTGTGTATGAGTTGCCTCTGCTATAGGAGTACAGTCAGCTACAGAAACAGAACGTAGGTAGAAGAAGCACGAGTATAGAACGTCAACTTATGCAGGGTGAAATTGATATCATTGGCATCCTTTAAACTAAGAGTCTACCCATCAAACTGAACAACTTTTACTATGAGAGCAAACAGATCGGAGCAAAAAAAAAATCTGCTGTTGCATACATTTGAGTCGAGTAGGCATTGCAGTTTAGTATCGGACAGCTGATTTTTTAGTTGCTCCGATCGGTTTGCTCCCATGGTAAAAGTTGTTTAGTTTGATGGGTAGGCTCTTAGTTTAAAAGGATGCTGATGATATCAATTTCACCCTGTAGAATGAAACAATTTTCATTTGACTATGGAGTTTTCTAATTTAAGATTGAGGAAAGGAATCACAAAGGAAGAGAAAAGATCAAAACAATATTACGAATATTTAATTGTAATGGGTTTGCGCTTGGCTTCATCTCTCCTGATGGAAAGTGTAGATGAAGCCGAGGATGTCAACGTGCTCACCCAAAAAAAGCGTATATTAGGTAACTTTTCCTTAAAATTGTATTTGCTTGGAAAAACTTGAGAGAGAGTTCCAAACCCTTGTCCAAACCTTACCAGTCATCTAACAACATTAATCTCATCTTGTTGTGGGGGCTGGCAAGCCAGCAACACTTCGACCCAGTGGGATCTTTTGTGTTAGCCCTAACAACATTTAAAAGATTTACGCATTGTGTTAAAAACCGGATGACATTTTTTTTCGTTTCGAAACTTGCAAGGGGCGGTTTAGACCATCAAATTGAACTACTTTTACTATGGAAGCAAAACTGAAATCGTAAAAAAGAAATCATTTGAGTCGAATAGGCATTGCAGTTTAGTATGGAACAGCTGATTTTTCTGTTGCTATTTCAGCTTTGCTCCCATAGTAAATGTTGTTAAGTTTAATGGTCTAAACCACCCATGAAAGATACGGAACGCTAAAGAAATCATCCAGTCATACTAATACATAGTTTACTATAATAATTAAAAAAGAAACAGTAGGTACAATATACTAACCAAATAGACTCATAAAGTAGGGTGCATATTTACAGATATTCATACCAAATATTCTAAGCAATCAGTAAATGTCAACAGTTAAGGGGCTATGTGAAAAAAATAGGATTCTTCAAAGCTTCATATATCATGAAGTACTTAACAGTAGGAGTATGACTTTCGGATATGTGTAAATTGAACATATAATTGAAGTTTTGATTAGAGCCAAAACACGATTAAGACACATTTTCTCCATAGAAAAACAAGCCAAAGTAGCCTCCGTTTTTATCTATAAACGCTTGGAACTGCTATACGGTGAATAATAGAGACACAAGACTAGATTTAAAAAAAGAGATTAATATTTTCTAAATTTTGATTAGAGCAGAATTGAAATTACATAAATAGTACAATCACAATTAAATAAAGTTTGATTTGGCGCTCGATTCGTTTCAGGCGCGCGCGCCGCCCCATCTCTTTCTCTTGCATCAGGTCGAAATCGTAATATAAGCTATCCCACGCCTGTTCCGCTTAAATTATTTTTTGACATACCCCTTAATCAGCAAACTCCTTTTAATTATGTGGTACCCATAGAGAAAATAACGCGCTCCCCTGGGGTAGAGATGTTGTATCGAACTGTGCACAGATACTCAACTGGGCCTGACGTCATATCGTACACATCTAGCGGGAAGTAGCGTATTTAAATGTTAACCCTCCCCTCACCCGTTTTTCACCCCCTTTGTTGGCGACAACATTTTCTATAGAAACAAGCCGATATGCCATCTCTTCGTACTCTATGGTGGTACCTACGGTCCAATCTACGTCCAATAGTTGCTATTGCTTAATCTTTTCATACCAAGAATGGACATTAACTTCTCTCAATTTAATATTAAATAACAACAACTTATCACAAAACATAACACACACACTAAACCTAAAAATTTCAAAGAATACACACACTCCAGAGCATCGCCGCAAGACATGGTGCCTAACAGGCAACAGCATTCCCTCTCTGGATTGTGAGGCTGATTCTTTGTGCCAGGAAGCTCCCAGCTCTGCAGTGACCAGAGGTCTCATTGAGACGCCCCGATAGGTCTGCAAGGAATACTTTGGCCTCTGGGCCCCAAGGACCCAGTGTCATAAAACCTGCATACATATGCTCAAAACTATATTCCCCGAGGGGGTAGTCAGAGATATTCTGAAACTTCAGAACATCCACGTTTCACTAGTAGTACCGAAACACTGCCCGGTATGACGGGGAGTGAGCCCGTCTCAAAACCTATTGGCGTGAATATGTAGCTGCCGGCCAGATCGCGGAACGTACCAAGAATTTAGTCTCTTTCAAGTTAATTTGTTTATGGCTAAGAATTACTGCGATGACGTCACATGTAACCGACCAGCCTGACTGGACAGTAATACGATTATACAACGGAAACCCTACAACGGTGACAAAGTAAATTATTTAAAGAGTGTGTACGATGCTTTGAATGCATTTCGTTTGTTTTTGAATTTTAATGGAGGGTAACCATGATTTATTAGCAGGAAGAGATGGTTCAATCCGCCCAGGAGTGCGATTTTTGAAAATCATACGAGCGAATCGGTAGTAGAAAGATGCATAATCTCCATAGTAATTTTAAAATTTTCTACTGCTGAGTCGCTCGTATGATTTTCAAAAATCAACGAGTTTGCCAATGAGTTTTTCGGAATTTATGTACGATTTGTGCACCACTGGCTTTTCGATGAAGGACAATATCGTGAGGAAACCTGCATGTTTCAATTTCGATGCATGTATTGTACCTAGGGTTCACTCCCGTCACACTGGATAGAGTTTCGGTACTACTAGTGAAAGGTGGATTTTCCGAGTACCTATTCAGAATATATCTGTCTAGCTGTTGTGTGGCATGCGTTGCAATGCCCGTTTATTTCCCGACACACACTTAGCCGTTTTTTTCATAGCCTATGTTCGTCACGGATAATGTTGCATTTTATTGGTGAAAGAATTATTCAGATCGGTTCAGTAGTTTCGAAGCCTTTTCAATACAAACAAACAAACAAAAAATGTATTCTTTCATATCTCTAACTAATACTCGGGGGATAAAGTCTCGTGATCATATTATCTGCATTATATCGCAAGAAATAAAGTTTCGTAGGGCATATACAGGGTGAAATTGACATCATTGGCATCCTTTTAAACTAAGAGTCAACCCATCAAACTGAACAACTTTTACTATGGGAGCAAACCGATCGGAGCAAAAAAAAATCTGCTGTTGCATACATTTGAGTCGAGTAGGCATTGCAGTTTAGTATGGGACAGCGGATTTATTTAGTTGCTCTGACCGGTTTGCTCCCATAGTAAAAGTTGTTCAGTTTGATGGGTAGACTCGTTTAAAAGGATGCTAATGATATCAATTTCACCCTGTATAACTGTTTGAGTGGAGACCATGGTGAGAAAAACAATCAAGAGGAAGACCTCAAATGCATGACGATATCAATGAACAGCTGGAGTGAAATGTGAAGAAGAGGAGAGAAAGAAGAAGAATTAACTCGAAGACAGTACCTCGGGTTCTGTCTTCTTCGGGTTCTGTCTGTACTTTTCAAGTTGTTTGCCGAGTACTCGGGTACTCGGCAAACAACTTGAAAAGTGAGGGGTATCTATGCGCAGTAGCGCTTTCGCCTACAAATTTTATTCTGCGCAGTAAATGTCTTGCTCAATGTTTGCCGGTCATTATAATATGCCTGCGTATAATGCCTCTTTTGTAAGGTAAGGCGAAATAATATTTCATTCATTAGTGTATTTCAATTAGTGTCCTTACCAAAAGAGGCATTAAACGCAATGATTACTAAGGGCTCTTACAGAAGAGCGACACTTTGCTGTCGCGGTGGGTCGCAGAGCGTCGCGCTCATATTTTTTACGGCCCGGCGACCGCAAAGTGTCGCTCGTCTGTGAGAGCGCTAATCCGGCGCCCGTCTTCATTAGGTCGAACGACCGATACTCTTTCATAATACGTACCTATTATGAAAACGTGCCCCAGTAATTAGAAGCTTTAGTTTGTCTATACATATATGACTGTACTCTACGCAGGTCAGTTGTATATTACGTCTACTCTTTTCTATGTCTCTATACAGGTTCCAAATTAATTATGGTACTTCTTGGCCAGGTTCGACTATTGGACTACAGGGACTGGTTATGGCTATTGTTGACACAAGGTTGACACTGAGAAAATATAGTTATTGTGTTAAACTTTAGAAAAAAAATTGTGTAGATAAGTTGTCATATATGAAGTTGCTGTAATTAGACGAAACTACTTTGAAATTCAGCAGCCAGAGACTGGGAGATTTTATGAATAGAGCTAGGATTTAATATTAAAATCAGAATATATTTACAGCAGTGTCCAAACTCTGTCTTGTGTGAAAGATAGAGCCCATCATCGCCAATAAAACTATCACAAAAATGCAATCGATTCTTAAAATCGACTATATTATCTAATAACTAGCTGTTGCCCGCGACTCCGTCTGCGTAGAACTTAAAAAAGTATCCTATGTGTTAATCCAGAACATATTCTATCTGTGAGCCAAATTTCATCCAAATCCATTCAGTAGTTTTTACGTGAAAGAGTAACAAACATCCATCCATCCATCTATCCATACTTACAAACTTTTGCGTTTATAATATTAGTAGGATAAAACCTAGACCTCTTAAATTATATTAAGCCTTCAAGTGTCTACTCCAACCGACCAGAGTTTTGAAACGTGTCATCCTGTGTCTACTGGGACGGCAAAAAAATTAGGATTTTAAGAGAAAAGTTTATTTCGCAGAATCCCGAGGGCTCTGAATACAAACAAACTTCCGTCCTATTTTCAATATTAACCTATTAAAGTCAATACAATTTTTTAAACACCATCTTAACTTAAGCTGTGCTTTGAATTTGTCAGATTTCCTAAAGTTTCAATGCTAGGATTAATTTCATATTTCTATGGAAAACTGTTTGTGCTACCATAGATATATCTGAAAAATCCAAAGCGCAGATATTAGTTTCTAGATTGTATTTTCCTTCTTATCGTGTGGGCAGAGCCCTTGTGTCAGAGTTTTTCAGACCGCCTTACGGCCTCTGATTAAACGGTACGGTTTAGATTGAATTAAAAACATTATTTTTAGGGTTCCGTACCCAAAGGGTGAAAACGGGACCCTATTACTAAGCCTACGTTGTCCGTCCGTCCGTCCGTCCGTCCGTCCGTCCGTCTGTCCTACCTATTTAGGGCTGTAACTTTTGAACCGTAATAGCTAAATAGTTGAAATTTTCTCAGATTATGTGTTATTGCGGCGGATTTGGTAACAAATAATAAAAATGGCAGAAACTTAAAAATTAAGGAGGGTTTTCAACAAGAAACTAGTTTTTATCAACGTTTTTTCTTCACGCTCTATAGTAAAAACGGTAATACATACAAGCGTCAAACTTAGTGTGATTATAGAGCAAACTCTACAGAATAACAACAAATACTAAAAACCGGCCAAGTGTGAGTCGGTCTCGCGCTAAAGGTCCCGGACAAAAAAAGTTTTTTTTCTATGTTAATAATGTTGTGTTCTGTGGTGGTGTGGTACGGAACCCTCGGTGCGCGAGTAGCCCGACTCGCACTTGACCGGTTTTATTTACTTTAATTACTAAATGTTCAAACTAGAACGGAACTTCGTTTTGTATGGAGCGCCGTACGCATCCTCTTAAGTCCCGAAATCGTCGTTTCTTTATGAAGTTAAACGGATTTCATGAAAACAGCACTTGAAAAGGGTTTAATCAAGTTCCAGCTTATGTTCTTAAAGAATTGTATACTTGTTAGGGTTGGGAAGACTTAATTAACTGATTATGATTCGATTCAGATAATTGAGTTAATTTTTTTATATTTCATATTTGAAGAGCGCTTTCTGCTTATGTACCAGTTTAAGTTGGTAAATTAGGAATCATACATATCGTACCGTACTCCCTTTAAGGGTGGTCGGAAACGATTAATCCTATCATTGTTAAAATATTAAGTAAAATAATTTGTTTCAGGTAATATTTTTTATGAAAATATTGAAATCACGAACAAAGAACATGCAAAAGGAGTTTTTATTTGAGCAGGTAAGAAATTTATTTATTTAAATAATAATTATAATCTGAAATTTAATCTGAATTTCAGATTATAATTATCACTTAAAAATGTATATCTTAATTGTGAATAAAAGGTACAAATAGTCAAAGGGTACAACATAGGTAATTTTGTTTTAGTAAGGTAACAACCTTGTCAAGAGATAATTAATAACTAGATTTTCTTTCTCAGAAATATTGTAAACTAAAACGAATCCCTTACTTATCACGTACGACACCCACGAGAAGAATATGAAATCAGAAATCAGAAACATTTATTCGTCATCATAGGTAAAAAGTACAATAGAAAAATTATACAATAGTTGGAGTGTAGTTTTACAGGACCACTATGATGTACCATGAGGCATGCGAATTTAAAAACAATTATTATTCTTATTTATTATGATATGATAATTATTATATTATAGCAGTTATAAGTATAAAGTATTTATAAAATGTCAAAATTTTTGCAACAACATTGTCACTAAATTGTACAGAAAGATTACAAAATATGGTGGCGTCTAAACCAAGAACCACAAGGCACGTCTTAGAAAACACATAAGAGTAATAGCAGTAGAATTATATTTCACATCACGATAACTAAGAGGCAGAAAAAGTTTGTTAAATGAAGAGATTCAATCAGCGGAATGACTCATAACGTCCCAACTCTTAGAGTGATTATGTGAGATAAAATGGGATAAGGGGATCTTAGACATCTTTAGACAGATATTAGCTCAGAACTTGAGCATTATAATGTTTGTTCAAGTCTAATAGAATCAACGTTTAATTTTGTTTAGGCTCGTCATGTTTACTGAACTTATTTTTGGTTTATTATTTTACTGGATGTTGTTCTTGTAGGGCTCAAATTTTGGGTCTTACATGTCGTTTCGTATGTCTTACTTACAGGGTGGTTCAGACCAGATGGATATAATTAATTTCTTTTTCACACCATCCACTTGAAAATTACTAATTAGTTAATTACCTACTTTACTATCGGTCAGTTGCAGAAACGCTCATTAAGGTTAATCCTCCATTAAATCTCGTGCTAGCTTTTACTACGTCTACAAGACAAAAAGTGACAGCAAGAAATTTAATGGAGGATTAACTTTAATGAGCGCTTCTGTAACTGAGTGTTAGTCATGTAAATCTAATAGTAGGTACTATAATTATTAAAGCAAGTCATTCACACTCAGTTGCAGAAACGCTCATTAGAGTTAATTCTTCATTAAATCTCTTGCTAGCTTTTACTACGTAAACGTGGGACGGCAGATTTTTTTAATTTTTTCTCGACGTTGGCTCCATAGTGAAAGTGGTTCAGTTCGATGGTCTGAAGCACTCTCTTAAGAATTACTAGGGTGTTTTGTTACACCCTGTATACTTTATTTTACACTTAAACATAAACAGTCATTATAGCCCCTGGTCTAGCTGGGCAATAAAATATTGTACTGAATTATTATATGTCAAGAACATATATTGAATTTCATTATTGTTTCGCTGGCAATAATGTCTGTAATGCTTTTTTCCTGGCGGATCCTTGTAGGTCCCCAAATGAGCAATCTAAAAAGAATTATGTCTATCTGCTCTGGACTGTATATTGATTAAGATTCTATATTCGGTAGGAAACGCGATTTATCAACAATATTAATTTATCAAAGAACATTGGCAGATTTGGATCCAGCCATTTTTACGTAAACTAAAAGCCATTCAGGACGGCGGTCATAATTATTATAAACAGAAAAAATTAAGGCATTTTTTAAAAAAAAACTTCCACATCTCCAGAAGTCCGGATTCAAAAGTAGAAATTACTAGTAAAATAGACAAATCGTCCAAAAAGCACTAGCAAAACGCAACCACAACAGTTATTTTCATCTAATATTATCACTGAGGTATTTTTGGTCGTTACGGAACGTATTTGGCTTGGTTGAACTGATAGTGTGTGTGATTTCGTTTTCTTCCATTATCATAATTATAATAACCGTACGGTTATCGTAAATTTTCATTAAAATAAGCACAGTGAATGCGTAGAAGATTGAGTGGACTAGCTAATAAAAATGATTATGAGTTTCACACACTTGATACAAAAGGTGTCATAAGGAGAAATACCTTTCCCCCAACTTCTACAGATTACAACCAATTTACATTTTTGTTAGTTTTTTTTCACTCTACACGAATTACTAAGTTTCATTCATGTATGGGACCTCTATGTCTGGGTCTCAAATTATATGAACTTCCGCCAAACTTCTTTTTATCCCAATAACGCGGAAACCGCGGGCAAAAATATTCAACAATATTTGTCTCGCATTGCCCAATACGATCTACAACGTGTTAATGAATTAACGCAAAACTAGAAAGTAGTTTGTTTAGAATCGAGAGCAGAATCGAATTATCATGGTTTCAACATAGGTAATTTTTTTCAAAATATTAAATAATTTTTTTGCAAAATTTAAAATTTACTGAACCCGATGACAACCCACTGCACGGGCACACTCACCCTACTTACTACCAAAACAAGATAATAAAAATGTATCCATGAGTACGTTAGCGCTTTCTTTCAGTGCTGAAATGATAACAAATCATTTTTGACTCAAAACTTAAAATGCGAATAACTTTAAATTTTAATTATAAAAATAATTAAATTATTGTTGCAATCTAATTATTTTGTTATAAATCAGTTGGGGTGTATGAGGTTTTGCGCTAATTTATTAACACGTTGTATATCCTCTCTGACGTGGAGAAGTAAGAATCATGGAGGAAACAAAAGTTTTCAAAGTATTTGTGTGTGGGTGTGGGAACAATTTGTATAGATTTCGTGTCAACGCAAAATGTTCTCGAGGGAGAAGCCAGGGGTTATTTATATTATTTATAGCTCGCGTTGGATGTTTCAACGGCGTTAAGTTCTCCAAAGTTTGCGGCTGTCGACAGTTTTATCATATCGTAAGGGGCGTCCGCCCGGTTTTGAGTAACTTTGTAACCAATTATACATTAACTATGGCACTTTTTAAACAAAAAACAAAACTGAACAATCTACAGGATATGAGAAGTGATGTGGTTTTTCTCGAAATCTATTTTAATTAATAAAACTGAAGAAAAACGAATCCAAAGTCACCCCTTTTCTCCAGTTGTAACCGTTTTACTCTTACATTGTTGATCTTAAGAATATGAAAATTTACAATATTCTTCACAATACAATATATAATGATGTGGTTTTCTTATTTTTTGAAAATTCATAAGAAATACAGGTTTTAAAAGAAAACGGAAAATTCTGACCGGAGCCACGCAATTGAAGCGGGATGGCTAATTGCAAACGTTTGCTTGTAAGAAAGAGCGCCTTGCACTAGGGAGGGAGAGCCTTAAGAGGGTACACCGAGCCTATTGTGCTGCCCTAAAATCGTATTTTTTAAATTTCTAAAGCAATTAACAAATTCAAAAAACAAGAATCTCACATTGTAGATTTATCGAAACATTACGGATGATTACGTTTTATGCTTGTAGCTAATTATCGTTAAAACCACAAGAATGTCACACTTGTCGTGATTCTTTACTAAATTAAGTGATATTTTGTTACCAAACCTTTATTTTGTACTAGCAATAGGCTTAATATTCTATTACATTCAAATTACCTGTAAAATAACCAACGAATGGCTTAAAAAGGACTTGTATCCAGAGCCGTTAAATATTTTACTAAGGATTCATTCATATGGCAATACTGACTTTTGTGATTGGCTGTCGCTGGAGCGCTGGACCAATCAAACGCCAGGCGCGTTTGGTGGGCACAGTGACTCTGAAAGGGTGGGGAGGACGATCGAAGTGGGGAAAAAGGGATCGAACAGCCAGTTCTCAGCCGGCACTCGAAGTGACAACTTGTATTTGTGAAGTAATTGTGATATAAGTATTTAAAATTAAAATAGTTTAGTAAAATTATAAAAGTGCAGTGAAAGTAAAATATTAAAATATAGCTTCCAAAAGTATACCAGTCTTTGATTCTACAATACACTGTAGTCATTGCTGATTTTAAATTTATCGGGTCACTGAGGATTTGTTTTTATAATTTTTTTAGCTATTATCTATAAAACCGTCAAAAGTGGTCATTTTTCTAAAACAGCAATGACTACAATGTTCTTGTTTTTTGGAAATATTGTTTAATTGTTAAGAAATAAAAAAAAATACAATTGGGGGCAGCACAATAGGCTCAGTGCAGCCTTAAGAATAAGTATCAAGAGAAACATCACTTTTTACCGTCAATGTGACAGGTTTTTATTTTTATTTTTATATCGCCAACAATAGATTTTTCTTTTTATTAGTCTTGGACAACATTTTCATACACTTTGAATAAACTTGTTTGAAGGCATCAATTTCTATACACTTTGAATAAACTTGTTTGAAGGCATCAATTTCTAATTTAGAAATTGATGCCTTCAAACAAGTTTATTAGAAATTGATGCCTTCAAACAAGTTTATTCAAAGTGTATGAAATATACGATTAATTAAACTGCCGATAGCTAAAATCGTTTGACGTTTAACACCTTTCAATTAAATACCAATCTTCTATTCTCAATCGGATTCCATTTCTATAAATAGCAGGTGACACTAGGGTTATCAACTTTTTTATCAAACGCTTCAGCTTTTTCGTAACGATTACTGAGCTTGTAAATAAAATATAGTGAAAAAAAAAAAAATTGTGAAACGATTTTTGGGCTTTGTACAGTGGTTAGGGTAAACAGTTGCACTACTTTAAGGGGTGATTGTACCCATGATACTGAACAACTGTCCCTATGAAACCATTAGGAAATTCTCATTTTTTTTTCGACTTTTCATACAAACGTTTGATCAGCTGATTGCATTTAGTATGGAAACACAAAGATATTTTTTACGAATTTCCTATAGGTTTCCTAGGGGAAGTTGTTCAGTATCATGGGTACAATCACCCCTTAAAGTAATGCAACTGTTTACCCTACGTTATACTTATTATGATTAAAATACTTTAGTTCAATTCTACGTCTCTAGCTCCCAGTTTGAGTTTAAATAACTTAGGACTTAAATAAAATATTTTTGTGTACTTTATTGTTATCGAAATGTACGCACATCGCCTTTAAATAACGTAAGATACTTTTCAACACACTTGCACGTGTAGTGGCTCTTATTGCACCGCTTTTAGGTACATAATGCAGCTTATAGAACACGCGTGCGAAAATGTTATGCCTCGGCTGTAATTACCAACTTTGCTCACTTGTGTCATAATATTTTAAGTACAGTTGGCAACCCTAGGTGACATACTAGGCCATCCTCACCCTATCAATCGGTTTAAAGTACCAGGCGAGCATAGCATGCAGTCGGCTCAGATAGCTCGCTTCGTAGAATTTTCTCATTTTCCACCGCCCCTAGAGATTGCTTCCTCAGCTGCATCGAGATAGATTATTTGCTATTGATTGGATTGCCGACTTGTCGCTTGACGTAAACGTAAACAACGGACTATTTTCTTCGGTTAAGCTCTTTGGAGCTCTGTTGTCTTAGTACTTTGATCTCTTAAATGAAAATGCCTACGGTTGTTTGGAAGAATAAAACAAACAAATGTGTACACGGGAAAAACAGTAAAAAGTAAATAGTGACAATGTAAATGAATTTTATAATAACCTACTAGAGGTACGATTATGATTCCTGGTGCTTATTATAAAGCAAAAACGCTTATTAAATACTAGCAGCGCCCGTGACAACGTACGCGCAGACCACTGACTTTAAGGGCTCTTACAGACGAGCGACACTTTGCTGTCGCGATGGGTCGCAGAGCGCCGCGCTCATACATTTTACGGTCGCGCGACGGTCGCACGACACCCGTCGACCGCAAAGTGTCGCTTGTCTGTGAGAGCGCTTAGTTGCGATTGCAATGAAATATAGCAGTAAATGTTAATCCAAACGACAGACATACTCAGAGTTTTGTGGCACGCCTTGGGAGAGGCCTATGTTCAGCAGTGGACGATGATAGGCTGATGATGATGATGTTAATCCAAACTAAACGATATCCTTTGGTGAAAACCCCATTCAAATCAGTTCAGTAGTTTTTAAGTGATGCGTGCACAAATAAACAGACAAAAATTCTGTAAAATGGTTTCAATGCATTCCATTACGTATCCCAAAAAACGCCCCGAATTCATATTTTTGCGAATATCTTCAATATCAAAGCCAAGTTTACAATTTTAAGGTATACATAGATAAATAGTGTGCTTCCCTGACATAATAGAAAGTGAAAATTGTTGGATGTGATAACGTTCTAGTGGTAAATTATTGGCTGACAGACGATACCTATACAATTGACGACGATCGACGACCCGGTTGGTGTAATGGTTACCACGCCGGACTGCCAAACCAGGGTCCTGGGTTCGAATCCCGGATCGGTCATGGATGTTTATATGTTTGTGCCGTTGTTGTATGGTTTCCATAATAAACAGCCTATCAATAGTGCTTTCTTGGGATCATTACAATGTATGTGCCTGTGAGCGTTATTTATTTATTTATTATTATTAATTCAGTATCTTTAAAACACAAATATAAATAATCATTTTTACTGTAGGTAGATTTAAGTGTTAGTTGTATTTAATCCACGACATAAAAATAATTTTCCCACATGTAAACGTCTTTCCCCTAAAACTCTCTTCGAAGTTCGACCTAACATTAAATCTAATGCCGAGTACAGACACAACGAATTAGAAGAGCAAAAGACAAAAAAAAAATACAAACCCAGTCGCGATCTTACAGCGACATGGATAAAACGAAAGCATTTTCGCGATTTGTACAATTCTCTGTTTACACAAATTATCAATTCGTACAATGATCGATTGGTACAATTCTGGCATCGGTACAATTTAGCCATTCGCACAATTTCTCTGTTCACACAAATTAAATATTTTATACAGTTTAAATGTTTTTTAATGTTTAACTGTTTTAACTTAATTGAATGATTATAATGCCGCGTGCAGACAAGTACGTATCCAGACCTAAAAAGTTAAAAAAGACATCAAAATAAAAAAAATGCATCTACAGGGTGAAATTGATATCATTAGCATCCTTTTAAACTAAGAGTCTACCCATCAAACTGAACAACTCATACTATGGGAGCAAACCGATCGGAGCAACTAAAAAATCTGCTGACACATACTAAACTGCAATGCCTACACGACTCAAATGTATGCAACAGGAGATTTTTTTGTTGCTCCAATCGGCTTGCTCCCATAGTAAAAGTTGTACAGTTTGATGGGTAGACTCTTATTTTAAAAGGATGCCAATGATATCAATTTCACTCTGTAGATGCGATTTTTTTTATTTTGATGTCTTTTTTACTTTTTTTGTTCTGGATACGTGCTTGTCTGCACGCAGCATTATAAGCATTCAATTAAGTTCATATGTGTGTGAAATGTATGGGTAAACAACCTTCTTAGCGGTTAAACGGCCTAAAGTACAGCCCCATGTACGGCAACGTAATAGGATTTAGTAACTTTAGTGTGTCGTATTACACGGATAGGATAGGCAGTTTAATAGTTAATGCGGTGGTTCTATGTAAGACTTTGATTCCAATTTGAATTTTATAGTAGATTTAAGAAGCAAATTGGTAGCCGACCGCATGAGGCGTGCGGTCGCGACGTGTCGCCGCGACACGTCGCTGCGGTCGTGAATGGGAAGCCGACCGCACGCCGCAACTGCACGCCGCAGCTACAGACAGTATTGCCAACTTAGGGTATTTTTTGGGGTAATAATTTTCAGTAGGGTTTTAAGATTTAGGATGATGCATTATATCTACTATGCCGTAACTTGAGCTCTAATAAAGGGTGAATAGAAAAGATTTTCGTAAAAACGAAGAAGTAGAAAAAATTTCCGTAAAAAGTAAAAACATGTTTTTTTTATTTGTTTCCCAAAATTATCATCTCGTATTTATTATATCTAGTAATATTTAAACACTGTTTTACCAAATACCAAACGCCAATATGATTTATTGTTGGAATTTAACGGAAGATGTGGTTGAAAATAGAAATTTCATTAAATTAAAGAAATATCGTGGAATTTGTATAAATTATCGTGTTATACCCGACTTTTATGTTCTATCGCATGCCATTCAAAAATATCGTGAATCTAAGATAATTATCGCATGCTGGCAGCACTCGGCGACACTACTGGTCTGCGGTCGAGCGTCAGTGAAGCTCGACCGCACCGCAGTGAAGTCGAGCAGCGTGTCGCCAGCTGCGCAGGGTATTTCATAGAATTACATACAAACCAGTAGTGTCGTCGCGACATGCGGTTGCGGCGTGCGGCGTGCGGTCGCCTGTCAACCGCCACCTTAAGTGTTAGGCCGGTATTACAGAACGAAAATCAAGTGGAGATCTCTTCTTAACACTTTAACTGCTGACGACCTACGTCGTAGGTCTGCGACATATGGGCCGCAGTGCGCACGACTCAAACTTTGAGTCAGAATTGTATATTATTCCACAGTGTTAGCACTGCGCGAATGTCATCGTTTTGAGCTTAGCAGCGAAAGTGTTAAGTAAAGATAGACAAAGATGCATGTATACGTTGTATGTATTTGCATCCTTTTCTATCTATACTCAAGAAGAGATCTCCACTTGAGTGTCGTTCTGTAATACCGGCCTTAGTGTTATTTGTTGATGTTGAAGTTAAGTCTGAGATTAACTTTATACCTACTTGGCAGGTATCTACTAATTGTTGGCAATATAAATCGTTTTGCTTATGCGAGTTAACTATAATTATGTGCTTCGGATGTTAATGAGGCAGTGTAGATCTGAGATATTGCTGACATAGCGGGGTGAATTGGCATTCAGACGCATTTAACGCCATCAATCAGATATAAGTATTTTGATGTGGATTGAATATAATTATAATTTAATTAAAAAATATTTTTGTATAGTGGTTCTGGCAGTTTTTGTAGAAGCAGTAAGTACCAAGGTCACGTTTTTAAAAAAATGTATCATTTTCGTTTAATACAGGGTGTAACAAACCCTAGTAATACTTAAGGGGATGCTTCAGCCCATGAAACTGAACAACTTTCACTATGGAGCCAACTTCGAAATCGCGAAAAAATAATCAGCTCTTTCATACAAAACTGCAGTACCGTCTCGTCTCAAATGTATGGGATGGCGGTTTTTTTTATCTTTTCTCGACATTATTGGCTCCATTGTCTGAAGCACCCCCTTAAGTATTACTAGGGTGTTTTGTTACACCCTATAAAAGCCACAAAAAAAAATCAATCAATATGTCGCAGGGATATGATAAAAACTCAGAGGATGTTTTTCAAATAACAACGCAATGTTATCATTATCCTAAACAAATCTAGTGATTTGATCAAATACTAAAACTAGTTTAGTGAAATGACGAAAATAACATATCAGTTCCATAACATGTCAGGCATTTCTTAGAAAACAACTTTTCTCGATGAATATTTGCTACAACTCCAAAAATCTTTTAGGGTTTAAGTTGTAGCGAGGCCTGCTTACCAGTAGCATATTGAAAGGTTGAGGTGTCATATTTTGGTAAGTGTCTAGCTTTTGAAAACACTGCATAAAAACCTTAACCCTTAGGCTGACATCAGACGGACTGCACCACAACAACCGCACGAAGTCGCATCAGCAACCGCACGCAGTCGCTATATCAACTGCATGCAGTTGTACGTTCGACTTCGTGCAGTCATGATATCAACTGCACGCGGTCGGCTGCAGTTGAGTGAAGTCAATATCAACTGCATGCAGTCGTGCCTTCAACTTTGCGCGGTCGGCTACAGTAGGCACGACTGCATGCAGTTGATATTGACTTCACTCAACTGCAGCCGACCGCGTGCAGTTGATATCATGACTGCACGAAGTCGAACGTACAACTGCATGCAGTTGATATAGCGACTGCGTGCGGTTGCTGATGCGACTTCGTGCGGTTGTTGTGGTGCAGTCCGTCTGATGTCAGCCTTAGTCGCCCCGTTTAACACCCACGGCCAGAAATATAACTCTATTCTAAGCCAGAACGACACAGCTCTATCAGATTTGGATATAAACGAGAAAATTCCACTTAAATTAATATTAAAGTTTACCAGCCCTCACGTAAGACGTTCCCTCAAACTTTTTGATTCAATCTAACTTCTAGAGTTAACCGTTTTGACATTGACTCAGTGAATCGCCTCGAGTCAGTTTGTTCGAGGCGTTCGTGGCGTGTAGGTATAGTTAGTGATACCGGTGCACGTAGTATACAGGGGTTTTAGGGTTCCGAAGTCAACAAGGAACCTTTATAGTTTCGCCATGTCCGTCCGTCTGTCTGTCCGCGGCTTAGCTCAGAGACGCTTAGTACTAGAAAGCTATAATTTGGCATAGATGTACATATTAATCAAGCCGACAAAGTGATAAAATAAAATCCTGAAAAATATTTATTTTAGGGTACCTCCCCTACACGTGAACTGGGGATGACATTTTTTTCTCGTCTATCCCATGTTGTGGGGATAGGTCGTTGTGTCGTTGGATAGGTCTTTTAAAAATATTATGGGCTTGGGAAAACTATTTTACGATTTAGTGATTCGTTAGCGAAATATTAAGCTTTAAAGCTAAAATTTAGGGTAGAGTCAAGTGTCCCCCCCCTCTCCCAGCTAAACGGTTGTAGTTGGAGATGTGAAAAAAGTCACGGCAATAGCATATACATGGTGAAATTGATATCATTAGCATCCCTTTCAACTAAGAGTCTACCCATCAAACTGAACAACCTTTACTATGGGAGCAAACCGATCGGAGCAACTAAAAAATCTGCTGTTCCATACTAAACTGCAATGCGTATGTGACACAAATGTATGCAACAGCTGATTTTTTTTGCTCCGATTGGTTTGCTCCCATAGTGAAACTTGTTCAGTTTGATGGGTAGACTCTTAGTTTAAAAGGATGCTAATGATATCAATTTCACCCTGTATATAACGAATTTAAAAGGAAAACTATCACCGCTAAGTAGGCTTTACGAGTTTCCGAGTAATAGTCGACTAACTTATAAAATGTATTTTGTAGACTTTATTAGCCGCTAGACCGTAGTAATAAAACAAATAGTTTCCTTCTAAGTCCATATTATATTCTGACGGGCAAGTACTGAACCCTACCCAGCGCGTGGTCCGACACAAACTTGGCCAGTTATTATAAATATGAAGAACAAAATAAGAATCACGTATTTACTCAGATTTACTGAATATATGAATATGATTCTGTGGCGCGTTGCGGAGAGGTATGGACAATCAATCATGAGATTCACGAGTGACCCGGGTTCGAATCCGCACCGACGGCATGCCATGTAACAATGAGTTTTTCTAACTTATGTACGTAATACCGACTGCTCTCGAACGGGAAGGAAAATATCGTGAGGAAAACTGCATGCGTATGTGAAGTCTACCAATCCGCATTGGGCAAGCGTGGTAAACTAACGCCCATACACTCTCCCTGAGGGTAGGCCTGTCTCCTGCAGGGACGTATACAAGGTGTCAAGTGACAGCCTAGCAAATACTGAAATGGTGAACTCAGACCATCAAAATGAACAACTTTTACGGTTGAGCCTACCTCAGGAAACGCTAAAAAAAATCTGCTGTCCGATACAAAACTGCTGTGCCTAACCGACTAAAATGTATGAGACAGCTGATTATTTTTCGCGTTTCCTGAGGTAGGCTCCATAGTGAAAGTTGTTCAGTTCGATGTTCTGAGTTCTCCGTTTCAGTATTTGCTTCGCTGTCACTTAGACCCTGTATAGGAGGATGATGATGATGACTGAAATAGCTCTACGAAATAGCCACTCACCAAGCCAATGTTTCAAATTTTTCAACATTCGAATTTATTCGAATAATGCGCTTATAATACGGTACCTATTTATGAACAACATAAGCAAGATCAGTATGGTGATGAGTGATGACATATGGAACTGAGACGTGGTCGCTCACTTAAGGCTCACAAAAAACAATGGCGGGCAATGGAGAGGGCTATGCTCGGAGTTTCCCTGCGAGATCTAATCAGAAATGAAGAGATTCGCAGAAAAACTAGAGTAACCGACATAGTTTCAAAGAATCCGCGAGTTTCCAACTAGTCAAATTAACAACTCTTTATCAAACGTCAAATCGCGTGCTTTGCATGAAATATTGTGCTAAAATTTGGAGAGTGACGTCATTGTTTTTCGTCGTTCATTTTGATAATAAAAATAGTATTCAAGCAACAGAATTACTGAAGATGTGAGTTTAGCGTTATTTTCAAACGGTTTATTTACTGAGCAGTTAAAACTAAAATATTTTATGTAGTCTACTCCCCAATTGCTAAACTAGACTAGCAATGGGCGGGGCATATTGCTCGAAGAACCGATAGCCGATGGGGCCGAAGAGTTCTCGAGCGGCGGCCGCGTACCGGAAAGCGCAGCGTGTGTAGGCCAGGTGGACCGACACCAACAGCCTGGTGAAGGCGGTGGGAACCCGTTGGATGAAGGCAGCGCTGGACCGGTCGTTATGGTATGGCGATCTTCGGGGAGGCCTATGTCCAGCAGTGAACGTCCATTAGCTGATATGATGAAGATCAGTATGAAACAATGATCGGTGTTTTGTAATCTCGCACATCCCTACCGGTAAAGGCTTAAGTCCCTTTGTAGGTTGTTAGAACAATTTGATGAAAATTGTGGACCGGTAATGTCCGTTTGAAACAAAGTTTTCGACAAAGGCTATTTCGCCGATCTTTCATTCATCCGACTTGGGCACATTTTTGAGGGCCGGTCATTAAAAATTATTATGAATGCTACAAGGTACTTTGTTTTAAGTGGGTTAAGGTTTTAATTTGTAAAAATAACTGGCAATCAAAGCACAATAGGACGTGGAATTAAAGAGAATATACGTTCTTGGTGCAGAACACTATTCTGGAAAATGTCTTCTATTCTACGCTTCTATTCCACAACTTATACACGGTGAAATTGATTTCATTGGCATCCTTTTAAACTAAGACCCAACAAACTGAACAACTTTAACTATGGGAGCAAACCGATCGTAGCATAAAAAAAATTTTTTAGATTTTTTTTACCACTTGTATATCCATGCCAAATTACAGCTTTCTAGTACTAAGCGTCTCTGAGCTAAGCCGCGGACAGACGGACAGACAGACGGACGGACATGGCGAAACTATAAGGGTTCCTTGTTGACTTCGGAACCCTAAAAATTTAGGTACTGTTCCATACTAAACTGCAATGCCTACTCGACTCAAATGTATGCAACAGCTGATTTATTTTTTGTTCCGATCGGTTTGCTGACATAGTGCATGTTGTTCAGTTTGATGGGTAGACTCTTTGGCTCTATTCAGACTACGACGTGCGGGCGCGGACGGGCGCGGAGGGTGCAATGTAAAATAATACCTATTTCAATACCGTTAAAGTCGACAGAGAGAACACCCATACGGGCCCAACGGGCGGAGGACGGAGCGATACGGAGCTTTCTCTATGATCTCTAACTGTATTGAATGTGATATTATTTTACATTGCAGCCTCCGTCCTCCGTCCGCGCCCGTCCGTCGTAATATGAATAGAGTTTTTAAAAGGATACTAATGATATCAATTTCACCCTCTATATTGCGTTTAGACTTAAGCAGGAACTAAAACTTAAATAAATTGGGATATTTAGTTTATCTTACCCTAATAAAGTATTTACTCTATAATTTATTATGGTCTATGATAATTCTAAGATTACAGGTACCTAACCCTAACTACCGCAATTCTGTAAAATTTTTAGCTTTCATCTTAACTATTATAAAACAGTAACAGAAGTGTATCTGTACATTGAAGATATTTACAAAAAAAAGATGACGATATGATTTTTAGATCCTGAAGTCCCTGATTCCAAATCACCAATTTTTGGATTTTTTGTCTGTCTGTTTGTTTGTTTGTTCGTTTGTTTGGGTGTTTGTTTGTTCGAGTATCACGCAAAAACTACTGAACCGATTTGGATGAAACTTTTTTGTTTGATAGCTTATCATCTGACTTAAAATCTGGTATACAACGTGTTAATGAATTAGCGCAAAACCTCATACACCCCAACTGATTTAAAACAAAATAATTAGATTGAAACAATAATTTAATTATTTTGATAATTAAAATTTAAAGTTATTCGCATTTTAAGTTTTGAGGCAAAAATGATTTGTTATCATTTCAGCACTGAAAGAAAGCGCTAACGTACTCATTGATACATTTTTATAATCTTGTTTTGGTAGTAAGTAGGGTGAGTGTGGCCTTGCGGTGGATTGGCATCGGGTTCAGAAAATTTAAAATTTTGCAAACAAATTATTTAATATTTTGAAAAAAATTACCTATGTTGAAATCATGATAATTCGACTCTGCTCTCGATTCTAAACAAAGTACTTTCTAGTTTTGCGTTAATTCATCAACACGTTGTATAATTTATGCGGACGAAGTCGCGTGTAAAAGCTCGTTACTCTATAATTATGGTCTATGATAAGATAATTCTAAGATTACAGGTACCTAACCCTAACTACCGGAATTCTGTCAGATTTTCAGCTTTCAGGCACATATTATTAAGGTTAACTGTGTGAAAGAACGCAGTCCTTGAACCTTCCCACACAAAAATAGGACTGTGTTATTTTAACATTTCAAAATAATGTTCTTGTTTTAAAATGGTACAAAAGAAATCTCGCAACACAGGTTCTACGGTTTCCCTGCTCAAGAACAGTCGGATTTGGTTACGTAAGGTAGGTATTAAAAGTTCATGTTATTTCAGCATATTTTCTCTGTATAAATATAGAATAAATATTGCACTGTAACATAACATAACATAACATAACAAACTGTTTATTGTAACTCTTTCTTTACTGTATTATATTGTAATATCGTATACAGGATGAAATGGATATCATTAGCATCATTTTAAACTAAGAGTCTACCCATCAAACTGAACAACTTTTACTATGGGAGCAAACCGATCGGAGCAAATGAGCAAATAAATAAAACCGGTCAAGTGAGAGTCGGGCTACTCGCGCACCGAGGGTTCCGTACCACACCACCACAGAACACAACATGCATGCATGCATATGCTCACGACTATATTCCCCGAGGGGGTAGTCAGAGATATTCTGAAAACTCAGAACATCCAACACAACATTATTAACTTAGAAAAAAAACTTTTTCTGACCGGGACCTTTAGCGCAAGACCGACTCACACTTGGCCGGTTTCTAGTATTTGTTGTTATTCTGTAGAGTTTGCTCTATAATCACACTAAGTTTGACGCTTGTTAGTATTACTATTTTTACGATAGAGCGTGAAGAAAAAACGTTGATAAAAACTAGTTTCTTGTTGAAAATCCCCCTTAATTTGTAACTTTCTGACATTTTTATTATTTGTTAAAAAATCCGCTGCAATAACGCATAATCTGTGAAAATTTCAACTATCTAGCTAATACGGTTCAAAAGTTACAGCACTAAATAGGTAGGACAGACGGACGGACGGACGGACGGACGGACGGACAACGTAGGCTTAGTAATAGGGTCCCGTTTTCACCCTTTGGGTACGGAACCCTAAAAATCAACTGATGCATACTAAACTGCAATGTCGACGCGCGAGTTCGCGACTCAAATGTATGCAACAGCAGTTTTTTTTTGCTCCGTTCTGTTTGCTGCCACAGTAAAAAATGTTCAGTTCGATGGGTAGACTCTTAGTTTAAAAGGATACTTATAATATCAATTTCCCTGTATATAAGGCGTCGGTGGTGCGTTGCGGAGAAGTATGGACGCTTAATCATAAGGGTACGGGCAAAGATTTCGTATAGACCAAAAAATCTTTGGGTACGGGTTAAAATCCGCACTGACGACATGCCAAGTACCAATGAGTTTTTCTAACTTGTAGTTACTGTAATAACGATTGCTTTCAAACGGTCGGTGAAGGAAAACATCGTGAGGAAACGCATATGCTGAAGAAGAAACTCTGATAATATGTTGTCCACCAATCCGCATTGGGTGCGCGTGGGCATGGTGGAGTCAGGCCTATACATTACGGTCGAATTATTAGTTTTGCATGGGGCAGCTGTTTTTTTTCGGGATATCGATATTGGTCCCATAGAGAATAAGATAAGATAAGATAACGTTTATTTTTAACTTTTGCTTAAAACTATAACATTAAACGGTAGACCAAAAACGAGGCAAGCCTGATACGCGAGGTCTACGATTGGGTATCCTTAACAATAAACAAAAAAATTAGATGCATTACAAGTTAGATAATTGACAATAATTTACAGTTACAGTACAATTGAAACAAAGTGAAAGAGTATGTGTGTGTAGAGGGGGGGGGGGGGGGGTTTGGGAGGTGGGTTTATGTTTGCCTTGTATGTTAAGATATATCATTGATTATGTCTTCAGTTCCATCGTAAGTCAAAGTCTGCAACCAGTTTTTAATCTCAAATTTAGCACGGCGTACTGATAATGTTTTTATGTCTAGAAGTTTACAAACTCCGTTGTATATTCGGGGATGCAGAAAAGGTGGAAAGCGACTCGCAAAAGTAGTTCTAATTATGGGCAAAGGCACGAAGTACACTCTTTTGGCAAGCAGTGCAGGGTACGCACTAGACGTAATGGTGGCGCGGTGTAGAGACACCGCGGCCCTCAAAATGAAGAGCTGCCGAACAGTTAGCACAGAACTTAACCTATAAAGTTGCTCGGTTGGAAAGCGGAAAGGTTTTTTGTGCATGACTTTTAAAACTGATCTCTGTGCCCTCTCAACGACCAATAGTGAGCTCTTGCAGGCTCCACCCCAAACCAATATACAGTATGTGAGAATTGTCTGACAAAGCGAGAAATAAACAATACGAAGAATTTTTTATTTCTCGCTCTGTCAGACAATTCTCACATACTGGGACGTTACAATAAATGGGACTGGGACTGGGAATGGGACGTTACATTAAATCATCAATATTTCAGCGACCGACCGTTTGTATGAAAAGTTGTTTTTTTTTGTTTGTGCATTTCCCTTATATGTAGAAGTGTTTTTCCTTACTATCTTGCAGTCAAAGTATTTCTGAGCCATCTTAGGTAATAGGCCTCTTGCGTAATGAATAGTTAAACGGCCATCTGACGGAACCATCCAATATTATTAGTGCTTAGCGTGCCTTCCGAAGCACGGATGTGCTCGGTATGAAATACAGGTATTTGGCGTAGTAGGCCAATACTAGCGCCGCAATCAATGACCGGAAAAGTAACTATATCCTGTATCCCCACCTCACAACGTTCAATTTAACAAAACATGTTATTTCGCGCCCTAAACTTTTGAATAACATTTTCATCGCAAAGACAATTTATTAATTTACGCTGGGACTACAATTCGATTAAGTTAAAGTGAGATGCTAAAGAATGCGGGCCTCGCTCGGCATTTTCGCTTTAGCCATAAATTAGATAAGTTCTTATGCCATTACTCATCCCTTCGGTGGGTGCTTTTATCATTATGTTGTTAATTAATTCATTGTTTTTAATTTTATTGGTGAGGGATGCTGATGATATTATGCAAATTTTTAGGTTCCGTACCCAAAGGGTAAAACGGGACCCTATTACTAAGCTTACGTTGTCCGTCCCTCCGTCCGTCCGTCCGTCCGTCTGTACTACCTATTTAGGGCTGTAACTTTTGAACCGTAATAGCTAGATAGTTGAAATTTTCTCAGATTATGCGTGATTACGGCGGATTTGTTAAAAAGTAATAAAAATGGTAAAAAAATAAAATTAAGGGGGGTTCTCATCAAGAAACTAGTTTTTATCAACGTTTTTTCTTCACGCTCTATCGTAAAAACGGTAATACATATAAGCGTCAAACTTAGTGTGATTATGTGTATAGAGCAAACTCTACAGAATAACAACAAATACTAAAAACCGGCCAAGTGTGAGTCGGTCTTGCGCTAAAGGTCCCGGACAAAAAAGTTTTTTTTCTAAGTCAATAATGTTGTGTTCTGTGGTGGTGTGGAACCATATTGTAAAAAAACAAGCTCTTCTATTCCCAGAGTGACACAAGCCTACGTCACAAAAAAATGGCCGCTAAACATGGTAAAAGGGTATGATGACGTAGACTTGTGTCAGTCACGTGGTCAGTCACGTGATCGGAAGTGAATACCAGGCGCAGTATATTATTTTACCATGTGTGGTACGGAACCCTCGGTGCGCGAGTAGCCCGACTCACACTTGATCGGTTTTATTATACTCGACATGCTCGAATATGACTACGATAAGGTGGCTTGAAAATTCTCTGACAGCTTGTGTTGTCGAACGTGTCGAACTGTCGATTGTTTTTCAATCGATAGACACAATCGATAGGCCTTAGTACAATTCTATGGATAATATTCCAGCAATAATGCTGGATAGCATTGATAGTTTAATAATTCATAAGAATTATTAAACTATCAATGCTATCGAAGTTCAGGGGGAACATTCACTGCACAAAAAATCTATGAATTCAAAGTGTCAAAACGTCTTTCATACCACTTGAATGATCATCAAAATGAAAATCAAAAAGTGGCCGCGCTAAAAAAGGAAAAAAGGCGCCATTTTTAAGGCATAGGCTTTTTCGCCAATCTTGCCAGAGTTAAAATAATTTTTGATTTGATTGAAAACGCCCATTCGTATTGACCTCATGGTACCTACCCCACCACGCGGGGTAGTAATAGATACTCTTTCATATGCTGTGACGCACGGCAGGCCAAGTGCATAATGGGCCTTTGCCCTTCAGTGGGATCATACAAGCAGCTACAAGCTTTAACTCACTTATTTTAAAACGCTTCGCAAAAATCTGAATACTTTATAACACGGCTTGTTCATTGAAATATTGGCCTGAACTATTTTATATTCCGTAAGAAATTCGTCGCGAGCGATTACGTGGCACGACTTGAATCCTTAAAAGTGCTAGAGCGTCACCGTCGGTTGGGTTTAATACCTACGGACGAAACATTTTAAAGCCCATTACACCCAACATTCTACAAAGTTATGTCGTGCAACTGAATCTAATGTTATAATTATAATAGTACTTACGTATTGTACAGAATGGCTTCTACTTGATACTAACTAATAGTATAAGAGATAAGTGTACTTTTTGCAACCATCAGCAGCAAGGCTGATTCAGTGTTTATGGGGTGTAGAGCTTCTCTGTGATGGGGATGGACCAGGTCTGCCTGCATACTCAAGGAACACGCAAGCTATATTGCAGCAGCACAGTAGCTGCATAAAGGAAATTTCCTTTATGCGGCTACTGTACAGCTGCTTTATAGCTTACGTGTTCCTTGGGTAACTCCAGTCGGTTTAGGAGTTACTGATGTTTAAAGGTCAGTAAATTCAGTATGATATTATTGTAGTATGCACTGTAGCTATGTGAACAGTACAAAAACTGTCAAGTTCTGTCAGTCGGTTTAGGAGATACAGCCAGTCAAAGTTCCGACCTTTGAACGGCTGTATCTCCTAAACCGACTGATGAACCATCTCAGTTTTTGTACTGTTCACATAGCTACAGTGCATACTACAACAATAACATACGATCCGCCTTGCAGCTAATCGTTAATTTTTTTACAGACCTTTAATCATCGGTAACTCCTATACCTACCGACTGGTGTTATGCAGGCAGACTTGGTCCATCCCCATCACAGAGAAGCTCTACACCCCATAAACACTGAATCAGCCTTGCTAAAAGTACACTTATCTCTCGGAAAATAACTTCAGATGCGCGTTGAAGGCACGTGTGCAATGATCTATCTTGTATAATGTTTATACAGGGTCCTTCTTAATATGCTGACACTATTTTAAGAGAATGATCAGACAGTCAATCTGAACAGCTTTCTCTATGGCACCAAGATCGAAATCGCGAGAAAAAATCAGCTCTTCCATACAAAACTGCAATCATTCTACTTTTTATCTGTAGAAGTTATAACCCTAGGACAGACGGATGGACTGGGTGGTCTTATAAAGGGTTCCTTGAAAGACCAAACATAAATATAGAAAGTTTAATACTGATCTCAATTACTTGGATTAATGGTTCTTTGATTAAACGATCGCTTTTCAGCTCCTAAATGAATGGTTCAGATGAGTTCCAGCCTCAACGAATAATTAACCTAGAGGTTGATTAAGTTGCCATTGTTTTAGTACATTTAAAGTAAATTACAATTAAGATAATTGAAATTACATACGTATGTTTGACATTCGTTTACCATTTATTCAAGGACAGTAAGTAATTGTTCAGTGTCGTCTTAGTTTAATGCTAGTAAAGGCTGATTTCAGTATTCATAGGGTGAAGAGCATCTCTGTGATGGGGATGGATCAGCTCTACCTGCATAGCTCCTGTCGGTTTAGGAGTTACAGCCGTTCAAAGGTCTGTTATGTTCAGTTTTTGTACTGTTCGCATAGCTACAGTGCATATTACAATAATACCTGCATATATTCATGCATATAAATTTTTTGCAACCATAACAACCTTTGAACGGCTGTAACTCCTAAACCAGCTGGAGTTATGCAGGCAGACCTGGTCCATCCTCATCACAGAGATTATCTTCACACCATGAATACTGAATCAGCCTTGCAACTGATGATAACAAAAAGTACGTTTATCTCATAGAGATCTAGAAAGATGCCAATCAACGCGCTGTGTACGAAACCTAGTGTCGCATTACCACCAGTACCACGCGATAGAACGTGTTTTGTTAGCTTGAATGTACTCATTATCCATTGCGGTATCAGAACTCAACGTTCGAATAATCTTTAGTACTACGCAAGCATTGTAAACTATTTACACATAATTTCTCGACTGGCTTTCAGCCTCATAATATATTGAATAGGGTACTTACTGTCGCGAGCAATGTGTTCCGTTTTTGCGCATATTGCTGTGACACTGACCCCGCCCCTTTTTCACATCTCCCTTTTGTTTCTGTGATCTGTGGTCTATCTCTTATACTTTATAAAGAATGTTGCCCAGTTTCATGGTCAGATCATCTTCTAAAAAAAAGTCGGCATATTAAGAAGGACCCTATATGTAAGTAAATAAAGAAGTTCGCTTTCACTATAGTTCTCGCTCAATTGAACTCGCCTCTACATAATAGAATAGGCCGGGCATTGTTAAGGCAATACGAGTTGGCCCAATAGTCCATTGATACCGTACAAAGGTACTCAATTTGATGGTAGATTGCCATTTCTTTTGATTGGGTCGTAGTTTCACGCAATACTTTTTCAGCATTTGTAATAGGTACTCAGGTTTTCGATATTGGTGTGTGGAAGTGAATCTTGGGTATGGTAGAACACGCACGAAAGTAGGATTAAGGCAGTCGAAATGCGGTCATTGAGAAGTATGTGTGGTGTAACTGTGATGGACAAATTGAAAAATAGAGTAATTTGAGAACATTGTGGTCTGAAAGAGGATGTAGAGACAAAGATAGAGAAAGGTTTGTTGAGATTGTTTGGTCATTATGGAAAGAATGGATGAGAGCAGACTGACGAGTGCAAGCGTAAGTGGAAATATTGGAAGGGGACGGCCTAGACGTACATAATATACTGAACAAATTAGATCTACACTAATATTATAAAGAGGAAAGATTTGTACCTATTTTTGTATGTTTGTATGTTTGTAATGAATAGGCTCAAAAAGTACTGGGCCGATTTAAAAAATTCTTTCACCATTAGAAAGCTGCATTCACCCTGAGTAACATAGGCTATATTTATTGCTAGAAAAGATTAGACGTCCACCCGTGCGAAGCCGGGACGGGCCGCTAGTGTAATATCAAATCAAATGAACTAGATATATTCGATTCGAACCAGTATCGGTACAGAAGAAGCCTTATCTCCGCTCTTCGCACTGCTGATACCTAGTTACAATTAAGTACAAGTAACCAATAACGAGCTCTCAAAATGATTTTTGTTTCTTTTTTTTACCTTGTAGTATTTTTGTCGTTCGATGCATGGAAAAATTATTCTCTTGTTTTCTTTTTCTTTTTGTATAGAGTCACGTACACGATGCTAATTCACCTTTTGCTTATTTCATGATGTGCACAAATGCTTAGGATTATGGCTTGCTTTACCTTATAATGTCTATATTTGGTGTTTTTATAACTGTAATCTGTTTTATGTGCCTAATAAATAAAATAAAAAATAAAATAAAAATGTATATCCGAACCTAAACCAACGAGCATTTATGAAAGGAAATGAATGTGTAGGAAGCTATAAGGTTTGTCGGGATCGTAGCAGGTGGCGTTCCGTTGTATCTGCCTACCCCAGTAAGAGAGAGGCGTGAGAATTCGTATGTATGTACTCAGGTTTAAATACGTGAATAGAGGAAGGGTGAAAATATTTATCTTACTATACAGGATGTAAGGAAAAGTATCATTAACCTTTAAACCACATACTCTACCCATGACACTCAAACAAACAAAATGATCAAGGGTATGAAAAGAGCATATAACTGAACAACCTTCTCTATCTATGGGACTAAAAAACTAAAAAACAGCTGTTCCATACAAAACTGCAAACCTACTTGACCATAATGTATGATGATTTATGATAATATAATGATGATGCAGCTGTTTTTTTTTCGCGAATTTGTCATTCTACGTTAGAGAAAGTGGTTCAGTTTGACGGTCTGATTATCCTCTTTCAGCTAATTTTGTTTATAAATAGACCAATGTTGTGCTTAAAAAAAAGGAAGGAAAGAAATATAAATAAATATTCTCGAAATTTTTTAGTAAGTATACATATATTTTTCCTACTATACTTACTAAGAAAATTTCACAAATCCTAATATTATTTTATATTTCTTCTTTATCCAGAACGATAAAACTCAATTGGTAACGATATTTATTTCCTTTCGACCGTAAAAAGTTGACAGTACCTACCTTCTTTTTTACTATGTCCTCAATTCCGTACAGACACTTATATCATAATTTATTATAGTTTAAAATAACCCTTTATAGTCGAAATGAGTTTCTAGCACTTTTGTAAATCATTCGCTGTTTATTTTACCCACAAAGCTGGGAGACCCGATTTTCTGCCTTTGTTTACAAGGGCTCCGATAAAAGCCCATTTGACACTCAATACACCTTTTAGGGACCTACAGTTTTGTTGAGATGTTTTTCTGATTTGGAAAGCTTTCTAAGAAATATAGGTCAAAGTCTTAAAAATATCCAGTTTCTTGGAGCAGTTCAGTGGGTACAGTACCCGGCAAACATCTTGAAAAACGGGTGGGGGTAAGCGCAGTAGCGGATTCACGTACAAATTTAATTCTGCGCAGCCAAAGCTTTGCTCAAGAAGTTTGCCAGCACATATCTTATCTTATTATGGGGGCTGGCAAGCCAGCAACACTTCGACTCAATTGGATCTTTCATTTTGACCCCTACATATTTATTTTCTTCACTCTTCAAAAACTTAGGAGGCAATACCGTTCAGGGGAAGAAATCTGTAGTCTCTAGGTTTTGGGAATCCATCTCCCAGGCGGCACATGCGTTTAGCCACCTTCCTCCTCCTCTTCGCACGTTCAGCAGCTGGGGTCTAGGGTGAGCTTCATCTTCTGCATCATCGTGCCTGTAGCGTAGTGCCCTTTGAGGGCTCCGACGATGGCACGAGGATTGCTCGTGCTGTTGTTCAGTATGAACTTTGTAGGGAGAGTCAGTGTGAACAGACCTTGGAAATCTAGTGGCATTATCCTGAACCAACAGATTGACGTGCCAAAAGAAGCAAAATCACAAAAGTACTTGTACATATTACATCACGAGGTGAAATTGGCCTTATTGGCCTACTTGTCCTCACTGTTATTCGTAGGAAGAGGCCTATGACCTACAGTGCAACGTATAAGGAAATTATCTTCTGAAAGCTGATGATGACTAATTAAATAGCAACGCAATGCCTATTTAAAAAAAACCGACAAAGTTTCAAAATTCTCGTAAATCCGCCTCCACACCAAATAATAAGTATTTGAAGTTTAATCAAAGATTTGATGGCGTGTTTTTAACGGAGTTTGATTTGTAAAGGAAATTAAACTTTTTCAATTTATAAGATAAAACTTTATGATGCTTATCTGAAGAATATCGGAATCAAACCGAATTTGAGAGTTCTATGATTTAGCTGTTATATTGGGTTCTTCTTAATAAGCTGACACTTTTTTAAGGGGATGATCATACCGTCAAACTGAACAACTTTCTCTATGGAACCAACATTGAAATCGCGAAAAAAAAATCTGCTCGTCCATACAAAACTGCAAACCTACTCAAACCAAATGTATTGTTTTTTTTTCGCTATTTCGATGTTGGCCCCATAGAGAAAGTTGTTCAGTTTGATGGTCTGATCATCCCCTTAAAAAAGTGTCAGCATATTAAGAAGGACCCTGTATTAATATTATTTTGTTCACGTAACATGGTAAGTCATCCTTTCGGATTCGAACCCGGACCTCAAGATTGAGTTTCCATACCTCTCCGCAACGCGCCACCGATCCATTAGTATCGAAACCTAATTCAACACAAACAAACAAAAAATCTAATCTTTCCTCTTTATAATATTGTATTACTAGCACGCAACAGCGTGGCATGCGTTGCAATGCCCCCTTTTTTCGCGACATGCACTTGGCCGTTTTTTTCAAAGCCTACAATACAAACAAAAAATCAAATCTTTCCTCTTTATAATATTAATGTAGGTTATCGACGGCGTTTATTCGAGAAAAAAAAACACAAAGTGCGTATCCACGATAGGCTTCGTCAAAAAAATCAGCTGTTCCATACTAAACTACAATGTCGACGCGCTAGATCGCGACTCAAATGTATGCAACAGCTGATTTTTTTTTGCTCTGATCTGTTTGCTGCCATAGTAAAAATAGTTCAGTTTGATGGGTAGACTCTTAGTTTAAAGGATGCTCATGATATTGATTTCACCCTGTACAACGTGTTAATAAATTAGCGCAAAACCTCATACACCCCAACTGATTTATAACAAAATAATTAGATTGAAACTATAATTTCATTATTTCGATATTTAAAATTTAAAGTTATTCGCATTTTAAGTTTAGGCAAAAATGAATTGTTATCTTTTCAGCACTGAAAGAAAGCGCTAACGTACTCATGGATACATTTTTATAATCTTGTTTTGGTAGTAAGTATGGTGAGTGTGCCCGTGGGGTGGGTTGACATCGGGTTCAGAAATTTTTAAATTTTGCAAACAAATTATTCAATATTTTGAAAAAAATTACCTATGTAAAATATGTGAAACCATGATAATTCGATTCTGCTCTCGGTTCTAAACAAACTACTTTCTAGTTTTGCGTTAATTCATTAACACGTTGTATATAAAAATGTAAAAAAATAGAGAAGGGGTAGATAGAGTAAAATTGTATGTAATTAATTATCCTTGTCAATCTGAGGGTCTGGCTAAATAGATTCATTCTCAACGGGGTGCCCCTCTAATTTGGAGAGCATTCTCTCCCGCCGCTTCTAAATTGAGCATGTATCCTTAATAGAGGCATTGTTTGAGTAAATTGTTTACGAAAGATATATGACACTAATGTACAGAGTTAATTTTCTACCTAAGTGTACATTAAAACAGTAGGTAGTATACAACGTGTTAATGAACACCCCAACTGATTTATAACAAAATAATTAGATTGAAACAATAATTTCATTATTATGATAGTTAAAATTTAAAGTTATTCGTATTTTAAGTTTTGAGGCAAAAATGATTTGTTATCATTTCAGCACTAAAAGAAAGCGCATACGTACTCATGGATACATTTTTATAATCTTGTTTTGGTAGTAAGTAGGGTGAGTGTGCTCGTGCGGTGGGTTGACATGGGGTTCAGAAAATTTTAAATTTTGCAAAAATAATATTTAATATTTTGAAAAAAAATACCTATGTTGAAACCATGATAATTCGACTCTGCTCTCGATTCTAAACAAACTACTTTCTAGTTTTGCGTCAATTCATTAACATGTTGTATAATTGCGTTTAGAAATTATTTTACTTCTATTGCAAATATTTTTGATAAATAGGGGAGCGGATTGCATAAAATATATGTAAGTTTTATCTTCTTAGTAAAACAACCGGCCAAGTACGAGTCGGGACTCGGGCAATTAGTGTTCCATACTACCAGTTGTTTAACATGGGTGATTGTTGAAACCACTATAAATTGACACTTACTTAGTATGTGGTCACATAGTAACTGAAGATCATTTTACACTTGACCTAATAGTGTTAGTTTTTTGGGTATAGAAAAAAAACTATCCAAGTTAGAGCCACCCTGATAATTTTCCAGCCATCTACACGTTATTTCTGATGTTCATGATTTTTTTTCAGATCTTATACGGCTATATTTTTTGAAATAGAGATGGGGACAGCAATTTCTCGGATTTAATTGAAAATTTTTTTAAACAAAGTTTTAATTAAACATTTGAAAAGTTTATTTTTAGACTTGTATTTTCATAAGCTTTCAATTGATACCCCACACCATACGGTAGAAAAATTTTATTTTTTATTTAGCCTAGTTCTTACTCCCCAAATTGCCCTCCAATATAAAAATTTAACTTTTTTACTTCATTTATGATATTGGACCAGCAATTGCTATATCTGTACTGAGTTTCAACTTCCTATGTCTTACGGTCGCTGAGAAATATGCCTGTGACAGACGGACGGACGGCCGGACAGACACCGAGCTGATTCCATAAGTGTTCCGTTTTTCCAATTTTGGTACGGAACACTAAAAAACCTTTGAAAATAACGCTATACAAAATTTGTTTTTTTAGCTAAAATACTATTTTTAATAAGATGATGAACTATAAAAAGTAATGCAATGTTGATGACGGACGTCACTTGTGGGTTTTGACGTTCGATTAAAAGTTGTTAATTTGACTAATTGTCCCGGACTTTCCAATCCCCTATTCTGATGAAAATGATTCATAATTTTTAAAGGAGATGATCGGACTGCAAACTAAACAACTTTCTCGATATGACTAAAATCGAAATTAGCTTGCTTTCGCTTACAAAATACTACCACAGATACTACCGACGAGTACATTATTGAGCAGTGGCCGAAAATTTATTTCCAAAACGTACCTAATTAGTTAATTACTTAACGTGGGTAGAACTAGAAAGTAGAGTAGTTTAAAAATTTACATATCAATTTTTTTTTCAAATGGCAAAGTTGTATTAAAGTGTGAATTCTCTATGTATAAAAGTAAAGTTTAATCAAATTAATGTAAGCTGGCTATTAAGGCGACTGCTCCAGAAAACTGGAACAACGGTCTCATTACTCAAATTTTTTATGATTATCTTTTAAAAGTAATTAATTTCTCGTATCTTGCAACTGACGCGGCTATTTTTTTGTCCGGATCTTTTTCGTCGTTACACTTAAACTTTGTTTTTACAATTTTTTTAAATAAAATGAATTTTACTCTAGGAACATATTAAGAAACGATTGTTGTAAATTGGGATGTTTAAAAAAACACAACTTGATTCTGAGGCGGAACGAAGTTCGCTTACATAATTATTAATTATACTACATACAATCTGCTGTTTGTATTTATTGTTCTCTGCTTACTAATGCATGAACCCTGACACTGTCAGGGGTGTGAAACTAACTAATCAATAGCTCTATAATCTAATTGTAAATGTAGGTCAGAGCCTTATCTCACCCCTTACATACGTAAGGAGGTCTGACAAAGTACAGTGAGCAACGCTGATATGTGTACTAACATGGTTCTAGAGCTTTGAATCAAAATGCATGTCGGAACAAAAAATCGTAAAAGCGTTAACGAGATAACAGTTGTAGCTGTCTTTAACATTGTTATAATCCGGTTATTATATTGTTAATTGGGTGTGGCATTCTACAGGCTATAAGTAACCTAACTTTATTGTTTGCTTGCTTGCTTGCTTTTGCCCGCGATTTCGTCTGCGTGGACATATAATAATATGTAGCCTATGTGTCTATCTATATGCCAAGTTTCATCGAAATCGGTCCAGCCGTTTTAGCGTGAAAGAGTAACAAACATCCATCCATTTAAACAAACTTTCTCATTTATTTATAATATTAAGTAGGATTGTGAAGCTCCACAATCATTATCATCATTAGCCTGTCATCGTCTATAAACTTTAGGTATTTGTCCACTGCTAAACATAGGCCTCTCCCAAGGCTTGCACAAAACTCGATCCTCAGCCTTCCTCATCAAGATATCCTCGCTTCCCTTCTCAGGTCATCAGTCCAGGGGGCCTAATTGTGAAGTTCCGTTATTGGAAAATTAACATAGTATAGCTTATATGCTTATCTTTGAGTGAGATCATGTTATAGAAACGTTTTTACCAATATTTTCTTATATCTTGGTCTTCTTTTTCGTGTCAGCATGAGCTATATCGCATGACGATGACACATGCTGTAGTGTAAAGATTAGCCAGTCAGCAATGTTCGTATTGAGGCTGACTACCCAGGATACGCCAGACGAACTCAGGATTCGTCATTCGGGGAGACTCTTTCATAATTAGTTATATCTTGGTGAATAAGACAGAATTCAACTATTGATCGTTTCAATTGAATATATCGTCCAATGTCGTTAGGCCATAGGCACACGAATAAGGCTAAGAGGTTGTGGGGTGCATAGTGGGCAAGCATTGGTTTTAGACCGCAACACCAATAAAATACTGTACTTCGTTTGGACCTCTAAAAATCAAACTCGATTACATGACTGTAATTGACTCGACAGGAGGACAATGTATACATATTGATGTTGATCACTGTACCAGACTAGCATGAATATACACTAGTAAATTTCACATCATACGTCAGTGTCGAATCCACAAGAATTTTGCATATGATCACTACATGCATGTTTATTTGCTGCGGATGTCAAAATTACTACGTTCAGACATATTCCTGCGACCGCGCCCGAGCGCGCTGCGTACAAACGAAGTCAAACTCAAAATAATGTATTCAATATAGGAGCTTGAAGATCATTTACTAAACGTCAAATTTTATTATAGAGCTACCACACTGTAGAGAAGATGCGGCCAGAAACTCTACTTATTAATCGTAGTTAGTAGTGATTTGACAGATTTTCGTTAGGTATGCTTTAAAGTTACGATTTATTTAATATTTGGATGGAATTTAGAAATATTTGAACGAGTGCGATTTTGGTGAAAATACATTTTATTGGTAGAATCAAACTTCGTTTGAATGCGACTTTGCAGGAATTTCCTTTTAACTGGTTTAGTTACACTCAATTCTGGCGCCTACACTGCCGTGTAATGAGACAAGTTAGCTAAATAGCTTCTCACTTGGCAACTTACCAAATGCTACGTTTGTATATCGCTACAGTAACATTTTACTGCCACATCATGTTTATCTCTGTTTGAATGAGTAGTAATGACTTATATTCTATCACTACTGTGATTAACTAAACGGGAAATCAAAACATTTTCTCTGATATATTTTGAAGGGTTTTTAGAGGATGATCAGACCATAAAGTTGGACAACTTTCTCTATGAGACCAGATATAATAAAACCGGCCAAGTGCGAGTCGGGCTACTCGCGCACTGAGGGTTCCGTACCACACCACCACAGAACACAACATTATTAACTTAGAAAAAAAAACCTTTTTTGGTCCGGGACCTTTAGCGCAAGACCAACTCACACTTGGCCGGTTTTTAGTATTTGTTGTTATTCTGTAGAGTTTGCTCTATAATCACACTAAGTTTGACGCTTGTATGTATTACCGTTTTTACGAAAGAGCGTGAAGAAAAAACGTTGATAAAAACTAGTTTCTTGTTGAAAACCCCCCTTCATTTTTAACTTTTTGAAATATTTATTATTTGTTAACAAATCCGCCGTAATAACGCATAATTTGAGAAAATTTCAACTATCTAGCTATTACGGTCAAAAGTTACAGCCCTAAATAGGTAGGACAGACTGGCGGACGGACGGACAGACGGACGGACGGACGGACGGACGGACGGACAACGTAGGCTTAGATTACTAAGCCTCCCTAAGGGTCCCGTTTTCACCCTTTGGGTACGGAACCCTAAAAAACGCGAAAAAATCTGTTGTCCCATACATTTGGTTCGAGTAGGATTGCAGTTTTGTATGTAATACTTAGCAGATCTTTTTTCTCGCTTTCAACATTGGTCCCATAAAGAAAGTTGTTCAGTATCAAATAAGACTCAGCATTTAAGAAGGAACCTATTAGTAATCACAGTGTGTGCTTAATAATACTAATTCGATAATACTATCTTGAAGGAAACCGTGGGGAGAAAAAAGCCCATGAGGAAGACCGCAAATACGTTGGTATGACGATATCAAAAGAACAGCTGGGGGCCTAGACAAAGTGTCTTTCAATTAGCGTTGACGATAGATTTTCCCTTAGACAATTTATATAGGGACTTGCCTTGCGGTAGCATTTACCCTCTGCCACGGTATAAGAACAAAAAATTGATCTTGTGCATTTACACCCAATTTTATACCTTTTCACTAAACGAGACAGCCTATAATAGCGAAACAATAATTTTGAACTTAGAACACGAGACTACTTTTCATGATTTTTAACCACGGACCTGAAAAAAAGACGGACGGAATCTCGTCTAATCAAAAGTGAAGCACCCATTTATATGAGTGTGCGTGCTGTCGCCTTGTTGCGCGGGACAAAATGGCGGCGGGTTGTCGCACCTGCGCCTAGAACTGGTGCGTCAGTGTGAGTGTAGGTGCTTTGTAGAACAAACGAAATTTGTAGCACCTTGCTGCTTCACCTCTTTTTAATGTGACATTACGTCCGTCTTTTTTTAGGTCCGTGTTTTTAACATTCAAAATTAGAATCTAAACTTATGGGGAATAAAATCCAAAGTTGCGGATTTCATGTTACCTCGCCCCCCGCAAAAAGTGGCTGAAATGTTTCTTAGTAGAATGACACGCGTAACTCGTCCTTATATAAATTGTCTAAGGATTTTCCCCATAAACGCGGAAAATTTTCAAATCTGACACCCTTTCGTTGAATTTGACGTTTATACGACGTTTGCTTTTTTTACCAAAGGCAACGGCCTTAAGTCCATTCAGCCTCTGATATGACGTCATTTAGAGGTTGAATGAACGTCAATTAATTTTTGTATTTTTGTTAAAATATCCACAATCTTACTTGTATTTTAAGAGTTTTAAGTAAATAAAAAAATAAGGTATCTAAATATAAAATCTCGAAATAGTTTTGGAATCAGCATAGCTTAAATTTTACTTTACAATACCGACAAAGTATCCCCAAAGGATTAGTATGGCCGTGAATTTATGTAAAAATGTAGATTATAATCTAAACAAAAGAGTCTTAAACCTCAAATAAAGTTCCAAGTTCAACTTTAGATAAACCTGCGCTGCGGTTATGAAGGCAGTTCTAGCTAGGTCGCAATTTAGGAATCCTAGCTACGTCTAGGTAATTGGCAAGCTGAGGTTTCATGGCTCGCGCTGTGATTTACATGCTAATTGTTATCCTGCCTGTTCGAGCCTTTAATTTAATGCTTTTAGTTAAAGCCTCTCATTGCTGCTTGCAAAGAGTAACGCGTATTGGGTTTCAAGGAAGCATTCTTAATGTGTTGTTCGGGTTGTTCGCATCAATATCGGGAGAACTTGATAACACTCAAGCTTATACGGGGTTATATAGGCTGTCTCGTTTAGTGATAAGGTATAAAATTGGGTGTAAATGTGCAAGATTAAATAATTGATCTAATACCGTGGCAGAGGGGAAATGCTACCGCAAGGCGAGTCCCTATTAAATTGTCTAAGATACAGGGTGTTCCTGGAAGTATGGACCAAATCTAATACGGGCATGGCGGAGGTCATTTCCAAACTTTTAAGCTATACATTGTGAAATTGATAGCATTGGCATCCTTTTAAACTAAGCCATCCCACCCATCAAACTGAACAACTTTTGCTATGGGAGCAAACCGATTGGAGCGACAAAAAAATCTGCTTTTGCATACATTTGAGTCGAGTAGGCATTGCAGTTTAGTATAGAACAGCTTTAATTTTTGCTCCGATTGTCAAAACAAACAACGATTGTCAACTTAGAGTCTACTCAGCAAACTGAACAACAAACTGTTGTTCAGTTTGATGAGTAGACTCTAAAGTTTAAAAGGATGCTAATGATACACCCTGTAGATGCCGGTTCCATTGTTCAACAAAAGTATTATTCCAGGAAAGGCAAATCTTCCTAAAATGTCCAGTAAAAAAACCTATAACCTTGATAGTTTTATTTAAATGTTTGTTTTGCTAGAGCGATAGGCTCTATTATGAAAAAATCTAAAAGTTATCTTAACTTATGAACCGTCGGGAATAGAACCGGCATCCATAGGGGTTAAAAGTTTGTAAATAACCTCCGCCATGCCCATGTTTGATTTGATCCATACTTTCAGGGACACATTTACAACTATTTTCAGGGTTTCGTAGCCGAATGGCAAAAAACGGAACCCTTATAATATTGTCCTGTCTGTCTTTTCGTCCGTTTGTTATAGGTATTTTATTCGGAGACAGTTGACATTATATAGGGTCCTTCTTAATATGCTGACCCTTTTTTAAGGGGGTGATCAGAACATCAAACTGAACAACTTTCTCCATGGGACCAACATCGAAATCGCGAGAAAAAAATCAGTTGTCCCATACATTTGATTTGCCTCTGGTAGGTTTGCAGTTTTGTATGGAAGAGAGTTCCATTGAGTAAGTTGTTCAGTTTTACGGTCTGATCATCCCTTTAAAAAGTGTCAGCATATTAAGAAGAACCCTATATTTTAGATCTTGTAACGTTTTACAAAAACATTACTTACCCTCCTTTTGGCGCAATCGAGTAAAAAGAGGCATACCTAATTGTTATAGGTATTAAGTTTGTTCAGTAATCAATTCGGTACAAAGGATAAATCGATATTGCGTTGATACTTAATTTACAGGCTAGAATTTACTTACAAACTTTTTCGCGGTAAAAACTTGCAACGTAAACAAATAAAACACAGCGGGCGATTGAGAAACGTACACTTAAGTGCACTCAAAACAATAGAGTTTAATTGAAGTAGAGACTAATACAGAGTAATTAATTCGAGAGACTACACCCGAGGGCGCGCGGCGAGCCGTTGTTTGTCAGCGCTCTGCTAGTTACACTTGCTGGCAAATTGGAGTGTATAGAAATATTTGTTCGTGGTTATGGTACCTAGTTGCCCCCCAAGAGAAACTAGAGAACGTACCCGATACTACGTGACCCACCAAGGGAGGGGGGGAGGGTCTCTTCAAAATACCACGCTTGGTCACAGGAGCGGGCGGGGTTGGGCTTAGGTTTTAGGGAAATCTCGTGCTTTTTCGTGCTACATTATTGGTCAAATTGTCCTGGCTTCGCACACTTGACGAACTAAGGTACACTTTCACCTTTGTATGCGCTAAAATGCTCTAATAAAGATAAATATGAACCAGTAAAAAATTTTTAAAAATGGGTCACGTAACGTAACCATACGGTTACGTTCCCTTATTTGTCACAAGCTCTGCCGTGGAGGGAACATCTCGTCGTGAAGAAAATCGGTAGGTAAGGTAAATTTTTGGCTATTGTGTCCCCACTGTCGATGTCTGTTAAAACTGGCACCAGGCTCACTACCGGTCACGCTGAACAATTTTGGCATTGCTAGTGAAATGTTGATGCTCTGAATGTGATTTATTAGTATTTTAAAGCAATTTTTTATAGTAAAATCTGTATTGAAAGCTTTTAAATGCACGTTGGCGTTTTAAACGGATTGAAACTGAGCGTAAAATTGGTATAATTAAGAGTGTGTTCTGACTGCGATCGCTTGTGAAAGGAGTGGCATAAACTATAGTAAATTTTCTACCTACTAAAATTTCATGATTTTTCGACCACCGTCCAAACCTGGGTAGTTTAGGTTTATTTTCATGCCTTCTTTCGATTTTTTCAGGTTTGAACGGTGCGGTGGTCGCAAAATAATGAAATGTTACTATCCAATAAAATTTCAACAAAATTCTTGGGGGACCTGTATTGGTCGAGATAATGACTGGAATGATATTACTATGTAAAGAGTTACTAAGCAGAGAGGATGCGTGAAACTGTGTGCCTTCAGACTAGACTTATTAAGCCAAGGCCAGCCTGGTCAGCTCGGAGTTTTGATGGGTTACCGTTTTAGTGGAATTTTTGCATACGAAAACATCAGAAATACTTGCTAGCAACGACATTATTTTGTACCTGGTTCACCAAATATTTTTATGTTACGAATAGTACGATTGGGATTGATAAATCAAGAGAAGATAAAAGAACATTTTGGGAATCCAAAAAGTCTTTATTTCTCGTTCATATAATATTTTTCTTACAACCAAAGAGTTTTTATTACATTTAAGAAATAAAGAACTGGCAGCTATCTGTTAGAAAAAAATATCGCAAAGCCAAATACTTCAATTAAAAAGAAAAAAAGGTTTCTTCCTTTTTAGTTTTAATGGCTTTTGATATTTTGTTTCCAAGACATCTTGCCAGTTGGCATTAAAAAAAAATTGAATCAATAAAAAGTTTATATTCCGAAATCCCAAATAATCTCAATAATGTCTCTTTGGTGTCTGGTGCCTATTTTTTTAACGGAATTAAACACAAACATAATATAAGTCTGTGGAATTAAAATATTCAAAAATATTTAAAAAGCAACGACAGTTTTTCTAGAAATTTTTCTGGATAAATTATATTTGTTTAAAAATAAATAAATTTAATATCTTGGACATTACCACACAAAACAACTAATGCAACTAAACACACTCAACTAATATAAGTACTTAATTTATTCATATGGATTATCTCACAATTGAAAAATTTGTTTCTCGAGTTCTCGAGTTTTTTCTCGTCTCGCTCGACTAATACCAGATTTCTCGAGAATTCAAGAAATTCTCGAAAAAATCTCAAGCAGAAACCATAATCTCGTCTCTAGAATAGCGCCTCCAGGTCCTGAATAGTACCGTTATTAGATGGCGGCTCACCTATCTATCCAGTCAGAGATCAGGTGCCTATTAAGGCAGCTTGAAAGACATCAAGTTGATCAATGACTTGTCTTGTGGTGGAGTACGGCCCGCTGCCTTTATTTGTGTGAAGTGGCATATGCCCTGCAGTACAATTGGGATATGAGAATTGAGTCACATCTGGCAGCATGGAATCGCATCTTTTGACGCTCTATCCTTTTCTGTCGCTCCAGGAACGTCATTTGCTAGAAACATAAAGGTAGCAGGACTGCCGGTGCTGCCACGTGCTGTCGCGTTCCCGCTTTCTTTCTCGCTCTAGCAAATGACGCTCCTGAGCGACAGAAAAGGATGGAGTGCAAAAAAATGCGATGCCGTGCTTCCAGATGAGGTTCAACCCTAAAGGTGAATGTTGGATGATACTGGTAAAGAATAGGGTGAAGTCAAGGATTTTGGAGCAACAATAATTGTACTATAATACATAAGTTACATAGTTGCAAATTAAACTTTATTACAACTTTAAAAGTTTTGCTCTATGCTTTGTAATTTTATTTTTTCAGGACGCCGCGCGCCGTGCCAGTACAGGGGTTTATAGGTACAAGAGAAGAGAATGATACAATGTAGTTTACACTCGCTGGTAAATAAAACTTTGCTGTTGACATTTTATTCTAAATTAGGACAGATTTTATATTGAAGGTTTAGTAAGGATATCAAGAAAACCTCCAATTGTTTTTTATGTCGTTTCTTGCTGCTGAAGCTGAAATTTTGGATTAAAAAGAAAACCCGAAAGATTTCGCGGTGTCCAATAAAAAAAAAATCACCAAGTAAAAAATCTTCATCTTTTATGCCTTGGTATGTCCTTTAGTGTGTCCTAACGCGTACGTTATAGTAAGAGAGCCAACCTCTTTGTTTTCTTTGCCGGAGACGTAATTGCATCCTTCATTCGTCCTATTTTCTTGAGAACTCTAGTCTCTGAAAATAAAATTTTCTTAGCACTAAGACGTTTGGTTTAACAATGGTGAGATGCTGAGATTATATTTAAGGCTAAACTAAGGTTGGAACTTTGTTTTTCTACAGTTTTTAATTAATTGTGGCATAATAGTTTTTAATAGCTTTTGCCTGCGACTTCGTCCGCTTGGATTTCGGAAACTTTTAACTTTGAAACAAGTTGTGTGCGTGCCCCTCATCCTAGAAGAATATTTTATCCAAATTGCATCTTTAGTGATATTTTAGGCTCTGCGTTTTCTGTCAATCAGTCAGTCACGGAACCACAGAACTGTTTTATCAAAACGATTTGGTATGTCAAGATATTTTTTTATTTATTTCGCATTATTTACGGATAGTAAGACATCATTTAAGGAACCTGTTTCTTTGATATCCAAAACCGGGAGACCTAAGGCTTCTTCCCCTCAATGGTATTGCCTCCTTCATTGACCATGTATTTGAAGGGTGAAGTAAGCAAAAAGTATTGGGGCTAACACAAAAGATCTCACTGGGTCGAAGTGTTGCTGGCTTGCCAGCCCCCACAATAAGATAAGATAAGATAAGATACGGCGTAAACCTGCATGTGGGTACTTTTGAGCGCTATCTCCACGAGCTATATTATCAATTCTCTCGCCGATCCACAATTACATACTAAACTTAGAAACTTCTTATATTCTCTAAATACTAAAATGTGCGAATGTGTCACGTTGACATCGAGGAGATTAGCTCTTACATTACTTATGAAATTTGGTGGCTCAGCGAGAATATAGCAGTGCGTAACACCTAATCTTTAGAACCCTACGTAACCTCCCTCATAAGTACGACAATAGAAGCTTAGTCAGACATTGTTTGCAATGAGACGCTCATTTGTCTTAACGTCTGTACCAGATCCTATTCACACCACTAGATAACTACAGCCTCGGATTGTGGTCTGGCTGTTTATTATCATCAATAACTCAATATTTTGGAAATGTTTTCTTTTACGCACCCAAAGCTAAACCTCATTTACCAGGTGTAACTTGAGATGACAAAATCATTTGTTTCACAAAAGCGAAATACTGGAAACATCGATAAACTTAGTATACCAGCACTGGTAGCATGCCGGGTGTACATGCGTTCGCGAAAGAACGAGATAAAACACGTGATAATGCCGTATCACGGCTATCGCGGGTGTGCATGCTACCAGTGCTGCAGGGTATAAATTAAATGCATTACATATTAATATAATTATGTAATTATAAAGGGGGCGTTTCAGACCATCGAACTGAATAATTTAGCTTTGGAGCCAATATCGAAAAAGCGAAAAATATCTACTGTTCCCTACATTTCATTGGCGTTTTCTATGGAACATAATTTTTTTTTTCGCGACTTAGATGTTGGCTCGTTGGCTCCATAGAGAAAGTTATTCAGTTTGATGGTCTGAAGCACCCTTTAATAGATAAAGATAACGCATTTAATTTTATACACTGTACAGGGTGTAACAAAACACCCCAGTAATACTTAAGTGCTTCAGTGCTTCAGACCATCAATCTGAACAACTTTCACTATGGAGCCAACGTCGAGAAAAAATTAAAAAATCTGCCATCCGATACATTTGAGTCGAGACGGTACTGCAGTTTTGTATGAAAGAGTGGATTTTTTTTCGCGATATCGATTTTGGCTCCATAGTGAAAGTTGTTCAGTTTGATGGTCTGAAGTACTCCCTTAAGTATTACTAGGGTGTTTTGTTACACCCAAGGTTTTAGTAGGGTAAATGGGGTACAAATAAAAATTAATAGATTGATTGGTAAAAACGTTTTCGCTTTTTGTATGAAGACTGCTAGCTACTCGTAGATTCTGGTGATGTTGCTATGCCAAAACTGCATACTAAAAACAATAGTTGATAGTTGTAGCTAAGTTCTTGGCTACCCGCAATGCGATTGTGGTCGTGAGTTACGAACGTATTCTCGAATAAAACGATTTGCGTTCAAGATAAATGTTACAAAATTACCGTATAACTGCACGTCACAGTAAAGTGACCCTATTAAAACCTTTTTGCTCCTCGTGGGTTGATACGAGATGACAAATGACATGGAGGTGGAGGCTGTACGTTAAAATGTTGTCTGGATCTTTGGGTGGAACAAGTTGAGAGAGAACGTATTATTTAAAAGTAATTATATTTTTGCAGCGCATCAGGCATGTTTGCAGAGGCCAATACAGACGGGTTTCAGGCAATAATAAGGAAGAGAGTAGCCTCCCTGATGTGTCGAGTGCGGGACAGCCCTAGTGGACTCCTAAACACCATACTGGAGAAGACTGATTGCCCGGTCGTGCGGCACTGGAACCGTGTGCACATGGGGTCCAGACCCGCTTTGTTTAATGTAAAATAAAACTGTTACTGTTTCTGTGTACCTACTAATATAGTTTTTAAGAAATACTAACATAAATATGGATGTACTTACCTATCTGAAATAAATGATTTGATTTGATTTGATTACTCTGTGTTTAAAATATAGACAAGCGAAGAAAAACTTGGTATAAAAATACCTTCTGAACTATCCAACCATCTTGATTTCAAATTATGTCGAATTCTTCTTATGAATATTATATACACAGGTATCTGTGTGTCTGTGTATATTTGTGTAGTTGTATGGAATAGCAGACTTTGTTTTCGCGATTTCGATGCTGGTCCCATAGACACAGAATAGGTAATACCCGTTGGATTTGACCATGGTACAATAATATACTGCGCCTGGTATTCTCTTCCGATCACGTAACTGCCCACGTGACTGACACAAGCCTACGTCATCATACCCTTTTGCCATGTTTAGCGGCCATTTTTTTGTGACGTAGGCTTGTGTCACTCTGGGAATAGAAGGCCTTGTTTTTTTAGACTATGGATTTGACTACATAAAATATATTTTATTTTTCTCATCACAGTAAAATAAACGTTGGAAAGTAACGTTAAATTAACATTTTCTGTGATTCTTTAGCTTAAAAACTATTTTTAATAACAGAATGAACTATAAAAAGTAACGAAATGTATAATGTAGTTCATACGATGCTTATTAAGTCAACCCTACAGATATGTCATGCACAATTTTCACAAAGTGCGCATGTGCGAACGTCATCATGTCAAATCTAAGGCCGGTATTACAGAACGACACTCAAGTGGAGATCTTTTCTTGAGTATAGATAGAAAAGGACGCAAATACATACAACGTATACATGCATCCTTGTCTATCTATACTTAAGAAGAGATCTCCACTTGAGTGTCGTTCTGTAATACCGGCCTAAAACGTTTGAAGTGCCGGACCTGTGCCATAGAGATAGTTTTCCAGTTAGATGGTTTTGATGGCTCTGAAAAAACCGTCATTAAGTTGGACCCTTTGCATTTTCCATAAGCTGAGTAAGGTGGAGTTACTACATCACTTATTTTATTTACACTATGGTATAATCATTATACCATAATGGTTCTCTCCCCGCTTAAGCCCGCACATTAGAGATAACGGCAGGCCCTTTCATCCCGGACATCACAAGCCGTCGCAAGGCGCAATTAGATAAAAACGTCATCTAGTTTGCATAATAGGGATTTAACTATAATATTACTACAGATTATTATGTGGTTCCAGCTAAGGATGAATCAGCACATTTCTTCCCGTGGGTGTCATACTAGGTAACTAAAAGGATCAGGAATAAAGGATTGTATCTGGAAGGAAACAACGAAATAGCGAAATGAACGTCGGGATTCTGCGGGGTATAAAAAGGCGGCGAATTTGGACTACGGATTTCTTAGTTTAACAGTGAACAGTGCGAAACAAAAGGAAGAAAAGTAAAAGTGGAAAAGTACAAGTGAAAAGAAAAGTGCTTAGTGGAACAGTGAGTAGACAAGTGTCAGTGTAGTGCGTGACGTCATAGTGTAAGGATTGTCATACAGTGTTTTTGTGGGCGATAGCGTCTTATTCGTAGGCGATAGCCTATACAGGGTGTAAGGAAAAGTATCATTAACCTTTAAACCTCATACTCTAGCCATCTAACTGAACAAATTTTACTATTATGGGAGCAAACCGATCGGAGCAAAAAAAAATCTGCTGTTGCATATATTTGATTCGAGTGGGTTAGTTGAGTTTAAAATGAAACAGCAGATTTTTTTTTTGCTCCGATTGGTTTGCTCCCATAATAAAAGTGGTTCAGTTTGATGGGTAGAGTATGTGATTATTCTTCGTTCATGCCAGTTCTTTCTGAGCAATATCGCTTGATAGATTTCTCATGGGGTAGTGGAAAGATTCGCCAGTTAGCAATGGTCGTATGAATGTCAGACGAATTCAGGATTCGTCAATCGAGCTCGAGCAGGCTCTTTCCCATGAAAGCGATACGATAATGAAAACTTACTATTTTGTTTTTAGGGTTCCGTACCCAAAGGGTGAAAACAGGACCCTATTACTAAGCCACAGGACCCCATTACTAAGCCTATGTTATTCGTTCGTCCGTCTGTCCTACCTATTTAGGGCTGTAACTTTTGAAACGTAAGAGATAGATAGTTGAAATTTTCACAGAATATGAGTTATTACAGCGGATTTGCTAACAAATAATAAAAATGACAAAAAATTAAAAGTTAAGAGATCATACAAGAAACTTTTTTTTTCAATGATTTTTCTTCTCGCTCTATCGTAAAAACTGTGATACATAAAAGCGTCAAACTTGGTGTGATTATAGAGCAAACTGTACAGTATAACAACAAATAATAAAAACCAGCCAAATGTGAGTCGGTCTCGTGCTTAAAGGTCGCGGAGAAACAATTTTTTTTTTAAGTTAATATGTTGTGTAACGGAACCCTCGGTGCGCAAGTATCCCGACTCGCATTTGACCGGTTTTTATTTTAAATGTATTATCATCATCATCAGCCTATAAAGGTGGAGGGGTCATGAGAGGTGAACGGAGCGGAGGTAAGGGGTTTAAAAACACGGTCTGAGTTAAAAGGTTGCAAACGTGCAGACTAGAATTCTTAATAAATAAAACAATTAACTTCAATGTTACGTGACCGAAATTGGTAACAGTGTGAACAGAATACTAATGTGTTCGCCACAGAGCAAGAAAATTTAACACGCCACATAGCAACCGTAAAAGAAGACCTAGTTCGGAGAGTTTTAAATTCATATAGGTACGAAGAAAAACCAATTTAACTTCGATTATTATGCTAGCAACAAATCATTATGACTTTTAGAATTTTTTTAGTAAGGTCTATCAAAATGAATACATACATACATACATATGCTTACGCCTATGTCCTACTACTGGGGTAGGCAGAGACAACAGATCGCCACATGCTACGATTCTGACACACATCTCTCGCTTCCTCAACATCCATAAGTCTCTTCATACAAGCTCGTCGGTTCCGGTACATTTTATTTGGCCCTTCTTCAGTACGCATCCGCATTTGGTCAGCGTACATGCGCCTAGGGCGACCCCTTTCAACCATTCCATTCACACTTGCCTTGTAAATTTCATACGTCAACTTACTTTCACACATTCTTTCTACATGGCCAAACCACCTCAACATGCCTTTTTCAATCCTGGTCACTACATCTTCTTTCAGACCACATCTTTCTCTAATCACACTATTCCGTATCCGGTCCTTCAAAGTCACACCACACATACTACGCAGGGAGCGCATTTCAACAACATTTATTCTAGATTCATGCTTCTTCTGCCATACCCAACTCTCAACTCTCAAAATCTCAAAATCAAAATGAATAAGTGGTAAAAATGTAGTAACAATTAAAATCTGTGGTAAAAGTACCTAACTAAATTTTTCTGTCCGTGCATCAAGCACAGACAAACTAAATTTAGTTTTTACTGAATTAATAGTGAATGTAATCAGCGATTCTACTATAATATCATTCTCCATGCGGTGTCTATTTCGGTCTCAAATTTCCATCATTTATTAGTGGACGCAAGTTAGTGCTCGGATTGCTGTTAGAGTTTTTTAAAAGTAATAAAACCGGTCAAGTGCGAGTCGGGCTACTCGCGCACCGAGGGTTCCGTACCACACCACCACAGAACACAACATTATCAACTTAGAAAAAAAAACTTTTTTTGTCCGGGACCTTTAGCGCAAGACCGAATCATACTTGGCCGGTTTTTTGTATTTGTTGTTATTTTGTAAAGTTTGCTCTATAATCACACTAAGTTTGACGCTTGTATGTATTACTGTTTTTACGATAGAGCGTGAAGAAAAAACTTTGATAAAAACTAGTTTCTTGTTGAGAACCCCCCTTAATTTTTGACTTTTTGTCATTTTTATTATTTGTTAACAAATCCGCCGTAATAACGCATGATCTGAGAAAATTTCAACTATCTAGCTATTACGGTTCAAAAGTTACAGCCCTAAATAGGTAGGACAGACGGACGGACGGACGGACGAACGGACAGACGGACAGACGGACGGACGGACGGACGGACGGACGGACGGACGGACGGACGGACAACGTAGGCTTAGTAATAGGGTCCCGTTTTCACCCTTTGGGAACCCTAAAAACCATGCGAGTTTTAAAGTAAAAACCAACTGCTCTGCGTTACACGTTGTTTGATGACGTTGTCGTTGCCATCCAGAAACAGCCAATTTAGCATTTTATACTTACTGGCCGTAAAACAGCTGAGTCAGGAACGTTAAAAAGATATTCACGCCGAGAATTTAGAGTCGCGAATTTCGTTTAATTTAATGTCAGCGTTTGTAGCATAGTTTTGCTGTTATTTTCAGCAAAAAATTCACAGATACATTGCCTCACACGAGTATCGAGCACATTGGAAATGAATCTACGGATTTCGAAAAATATATTGTCTCAAAAAGGTTAGGCTATAGTGCAAACCCTTAAACCGATCGTCTTTGTTTTAGGCTCATATTGGATTTTTGTATCCTTTTGCGTTGTATCGGCGTCGAGGCAGACCAAGAAAAAGATGGCGAGACGAAATCGATAGTTTCTTAAAGAACTGGCCTATCGAAGCTCAAAACCGGGACGCATGGAGAGAACGGAGGGAGGTCTTTGCCCAACAATGGGACAACAACGGCTGATATAATAATAATAATAATAACACGTTGTATACTCCACCACAATCCAGTGAGGATTGGTAGAGCATATTGGCAAGTTAGTGGTCAACTTGCTGACAGATAATTTTCAAGTCGCCATAGAGGCCTCTGACCTGGATAAACGAATTCTTTATCGTCGTCCGACGGTAGATACTATTCGGTTATACAGGGTGAAATTGATATCATTAGCATCCTTTTAAACTAAGAGTCTACCCATCAAACTGAACAACTTTTACTACGGGAGCAAACCGATCGGAGCAAAAAAAAAATCTGCTGTTGCATACATTTGAGTCGCGAACTCGCGCGTCGACATTGCAGTTTAGTATGGAACAGCAGATTTTTTATTTGCTTCCATCGGTTTGCTCCAATAGTAAAAGTTGTTCAGTTTGATGAGTAGACTCTTAGTTTAAAAGGATGCTAATGATATCAATTTCACCCTGTATAACTGCTTAAGTTGCCTTCCGAAGCACGGAGACGCTCGCGATGGAATACCACTAGCACGATCACCCGTCCAAAGACTGACAGGACTTGGCGTTGCTTAACTTCGGTGATTGTTCCCCAATATTGAAGCTTCCATTCCACTACGCCAACGAGTACCTTTCTACAGGGTGTAAGGGTAAACAATTACATTACTTTAAGGGGTGATTGTAACCATGATGCAGATCAACTTTCCCTAAGAAACCTATAGGAAATTCTAACAAAAAATCGTGCACTTTTTTTTTTTTATTTATTTATTCAATACATTATTTTTATAATAATTATATATTTTCAGGCGCACTTCTGAAACCACAGGGTTTATACGAAGTGCGGTACATGAGATCGCTTTCAATATGGCACATAAAGTAGATAGATAGGTAGGTACAGTCAAGAGTACATCAAGCCTTACAGTTGCAGTTCGATTGTAACGCTTATTGCGCACTATACAACGTTTTAATGAATTAACGCAAAACCTCATACACCCCAACTGATTTATATCAAAATAATTAGATTGAAACAATAATTTCATTATTTTTGTAGTTAAAATTTAAAGTTATTCGCATTTTAAGTTTTGAGGCAAAAATGATTTTTCATAATTTCAGCAATGAATGAAAGCGCTAACGTACTCGTGGATACATTTTAATAATCTTGTTTTGGTAGTAAGTAGGGTGGGTGTGCCCGTGGGGTGGGTTGACATCGGGTTCAGTAAATTTAAAATTTAACAAAAAAATTATTTAATACTTTGAAAAAAATTACCTATGTTGAAACCATGATAATTCGATTCGGCTCTCGATTCTAAACAAACTACTTTCTAGTTTTGCGTTAATTCATTAACACGTTGTATAAGAACGGCACAAAGTCCAAAGTGTCAAGCTTGACGCGCTCTCGACTGTACATATAAAAAATACTAAATGCAATCAGCTTGCCATACTAAATGCAATCAGCTGATCGAACATTTGTATGAAAAGTCGACAAAATTTTTTTACAGAATAATGTAGACAATATGATTTCCTATATTTCAGTGTATTTTTCGTATTGATAGTGTTCATAATCTTTAAGTAAAACTGGAAAATTTTTCATAAACTTATCTTTGCATGGTTTTATAAGCGAGAGACGTAAGAAAGCTATCGTGTTTTGAGCCTAAGAATAGTCAAGAACAGTTCATGAACAACAACATATATTTTTTTCTGGATTAAAACAACGACTATTTCATGCCTTAAGACCTAAGAGCAAGGATCTCCTTTATTCTAAAGCATAGAGACCGCATCAATTTACAATTTTAGTTAGTCTCTTTTGTCTTATGATGTACCTTTAATAGTAGAAGGAGACGGAACTATAGATCTTTGTTTATGCGGCTGTCCACTTTTCACTTGTCACTTTTGTGCTAGTGTGTGTGAAAAGCGACCGTAAACATTAGGGTAGTTGTCACTTTGGTCTAATTGGTCTCTTTTGGCCACCACACAGCACACAATCATGCTACGGTTCGAATTATGCCAATAGTGCAAACGCTATGCACACGCTTTACCGGTCGGTCCAAATTAGTAAGTACGAATACACTGCTAAAAAATTTGTACAATTTGAAACAGCTGTCAATTTGACATGCATACGCTGCACTACCTAATTTTCGTGTGCGGCGTAAGCGCAAGTTAATGACGTCACTGATGACGTCAGATAGCAAACGTATCCGCACATTCGCGCATTATGAACCGATTGTGTGCATGCTATCTCTACCGATAGCGCATATTTGCGCATTTTGGACCGTAGCATCAAACACAAACGTCAAAAAAGTGGACATTCTTGCAATGGTATGGCTCCCTCTCTGCCTTTAGAATAAAGGAGATCCTTGATCTTAGCTTAAGACTCAACAAATAACAGGTCGATTTGAAAGTACCTGCCCTTAACACACCATGTTACTTGGAAAAAGTTGTTTGTTTTCGCTATATTAATTAACACAGCTAAACATCGTAACACGTACGAATTCCAACACAATGTAGCCAAAATTCACTTTAATTTAGGCTGCGAAGGATACAAATGGATGTGGTAAATTGATTTATTAACGTTTTCAATAAGTCGACGTAACCAAATTTAGCGTTAGCTTTACGACACGAGGTTCTAGCCTCACGGATGCGGATATCCTGTCTAGATAAATCGGTTTTGTAAGCTGTTGGTAGGTACACATTGACGTAGAATACTATGGACGCCGGGTCTAGTACAAAATTCTCGAAATAAGTGTTCGGGACTGAACTAAACAAATCTATGTACATAATAGTAATATATATATATATACCATTGTTTAAGTCTGGGGATAAATCGGATCTAGGCAATTATAGACCAGTATCTATTCTTCCGGTTTTCAGCAAGATATTTGAAAAGATCATGCTCAATCAAATGCTTTCATACTTCAATATGCATAAACTTTTTCATCTTCAGCAATACGGTTTTACCAAGGGACGAAATACGACTGATGCAGGCATTAATCTTATTCAGTATATTTTTAGTGCCTGGGAAAATTCCCAAAATGCTATTGGCATATTTTGTGACTTATCGAAGGCGTTTGATTGTGTTGATCATGAGACCTTGCTGAGCAAACTAAAACACTATGGAGTGGGAGATAGGGGTTTGGATTTAATTAACTCGTATTTGAAGGATCGGGTTCAAAGTGTGGAAGTAAATGGAGTTAAATCCTCTGGTGCTCGTGTAAAAATGGGTGTACCTCAGGGCTCTATATTGGGTCCTTTTCTTTTCCTCACATACATAAATGATCTTCCGTTTATGGTACATGACATGACTAAGATAGTATTATTTGCCGATGATACATCACTTATTTTTAAAGTTGATAGAAATGATGATCAAATTTACACGGTAAACCATACTCTTCAGCTGATACTAAAATGGTTCACTATAAACAATTTAGTTCTTAATTCCAAGAAAACCAAATGTATTAACTTTTGCCTTCCGAATGTTAAACAGGGGAACTGTAGTGTAATTATTGATAAGGATAACCTAGAATTTGTGGATAAAACAGTTTTCTTAGGTATAACTTTAGACTCAAAACTTCAGTGGGGCCCACATATAGAATCTTTAGCTGGCAGGTTAAGCTCTGCTGCATATGCAGTCTGGAAAATAAGACAAATAACGGATGTTGCAACTGCGAGGCTAGTCTATTTCAGCTACTTCCACAGCATCATGTCTTATGGCATTTTGCTGTGGGGGCGACCATCCGATATTAATACAATATTTGTGCTACAAAAAAGGGCAGTACGTGCAATTTACAAACTGCGTCGTCGAGACTCGCTTAGGGACCGTTTTAAAGACGTTAATATTTTAACCGTTGCTGGTCAATTTATATACGAAAACATCATGCATGTCCGTAAAAATATTAAGCAATTTCCAAAGAACAGTGACAGGCACAACTTTAATCTTAGAAACAAAAATAAACTTGACACCCCTGTGTTCAGACTCAGTAGGGTCAATACATCATTTATGGGCTACTGTATACGTTTTTTACAATAAAATTCCTGACGATATATTAAATTTATCTGAAAGAAAGTTTAAATCACATATTAAGAAGTCTTTATCTGGCAAGGCATATTATAAAATAATTGACTATATTGAAGACACAAATGCGTGGTGCGATTCCAGTTTGACATAATTTATATAGCAAAATCTGTGACTTTTTAGATTGTGACGTTCGAAAAGAGGTACATTGTATCCTATTTTGAATAAATATATTTTGAGTTTGAGTTTGAGTTTGAGTATAAACCAACTAAAAACATTAAAAATGATGAAATTCTTTTCCATCCCATTCCCATCGAGGCACAGAGCGCGCCGCGTTCGCGTTCGGCCGATCAAAGAAGACTGTCGCGTAATTGGTTCTCTTTTTACGTTTTGGTGCTCTTTTGGTTCGGACACTTTTGAGCGCGGACCCTAAGCGACCCTACGTCCAGTAGTTGGTAAGGCAATGTATACATGTATGTTTAGTCACTGGAAATGCTTTATGCATAGTATCCGTACATCATCAGTTTGTTTGACGGCCCTATAAACCAGTCTGTACTGAACCCAATGATATTAATGTTACTAGTGAACCTGTGTGCAGTGCCGAGTGTCGCGGTTTTGAATCCCGCAAGGGGCAAATATTCGTATTCAATCGAATTTCGAATCGAATTCGAATCCCGCCCGAGACTTAATTTTTCAATCTTTAATTTGATTCGAAATAGCACAACATCGCTGTAACATTTTTAAAAATCAATAATATTTGAAATTCGTACCTATATCATACAAATATTTGTACACGAGTCATGTATGTTTGTATCTACATAAATGTACTCTATATCGTTATCTATTCATCACATTACAAGTCCGAGTAAGAGGGTTATCATAGTCCAGTGGCGCCCTCATCACATTAAAAAAGATTTCTCAATAAAGAAAGCCTAAATAAAAAAAGTGCTCAACATCAAAACTACAAAAGCCTTCAAGCTATTTTCATAGAATACTTTTATAGGTTCTAAACATTCCACTTTTAGACAATTTCGAATAAAAACAAAAGCGGCCGTTTTTTTTCTTTTTCCAAAATTTTTATGTTTAGATCTTTAAAAAACCTATAAAACTATTCTATGAAAATAGCTTGAAGGCTTTTGTAGTTTTGATGTTGAACACTTTTTTAATTTAGGCTTTCTTTATTGAGAAATCTTTTTTAATGTGATGAGGGCGCCACTGGACTGTGATAGCCCTCTGATAATCTGCGACAATGTTCAAGATAAGGGAAGAAATGGGAAAAAAGGCCGTAGTAAGGCCGTAGTAGATACCATCGATTTGTACAATTGACGGTACTAGTGTAGTGACACAGATTGTGGGGTTGTTCAATATAAGCCATAAATGTTAAAGAAATTAAACAGTTATTTAAAAAGTAAACGGGTTAACTTTTATAATAGTGTGTGGTAGAGGAAGTGGCAAAGAGGAAATACCACTTCCTCTATGACTTTATTTATAGCTCCGAGGTGAATCCAGGCTTTTTGTTTCTCTACCGCGTTATACACTGACCTGCAAAAAAAGGCCGTAGTAGGGACCATCGATTTGTTCAATTGATGGTACTAGTGACACAGATTGTGGGGTGGTCCAATCTAAGCCATAATGTGTTAAATAAATTAAAGAGTTATTTAAAAAGTAAACGGGTTAACTTTTATAATAGTGTGTGGTAGAGGAAGTGGCAAAGAGGAAATACCACTTCCTCTATGACTTTATTTATAGCTCCGAGGTGAATCCAGGCTCTTTGTTTCTCTACCGCGTTATATCACTCTACGTGTAATTGTATCGAATGTGTATGTTTTTGATTTGTTACGGCTAAAATAATATAAAAAGAAAGAAACGTGTGACGGCATTCCCAGGACAACCCTTGCCATGGGTATAGAGTTATTAATGGATAATTTTTTTTTAAATTAATTTCATATACCTGTGAATGGCTTGGAAACCAAAACCAACAACAAGGTTCCTTTGCCTTTGCTTTTTGAACGTCACATTTTGTTGATAATTTAATTTTGTTTTTGTGTAAATTTCAGATTTTTTATCTCGCTTGCAAAGTGGTTTATTCGTTCAAGCTTGCAAAGCAATGATTCATAGAAATATTAATTTATTATGCAATGATTGATCACCGCGTGATGTCACTAAACATTCCACAGACAAATAATATTTTATGAACTTTTCTGCTTTCCTGTCAGAAGAGAAGTTGTGTGCAGTGACGTCACAACCAAACATGTCATGTCAGTGTCATGTGATCAAGAGTTATTGCACGAAATAAATAAAAAATATTTGCTGTTAAACTGATTTCTTTTTTCCTTTCTGACAGCTTTCGAATGATCCCTCTATGTTAACAAAAATATGAGTAAAGTATTTTGCGATTTGCTAGCTACATTATGTTACTAAATTATGTATATGCTTCATTTCAGCATAAAACAGTAGTGTCTGATCTTAGGCTAATTTGGTAGGCTGATTTAGAAAATTCAAGAAAAGAACATAACAAAAGAACAGTAGACATTAATTAATTAATACATTAAAAACTAATAGGAAAAGATATTAAAAAATGTAAAGTTAATAACTAACCCAGGTTAACTCTCACATGAACCTCTCATCGACCTCAATATGAACAAAAAACATAAAGTACACAAAAGAAGACCCAAAGTAGATTTGTCTTTCATAAAATTTTGTAAGTAGGTATACCGTATCACAAGAAATCACACCCCCGAAAGAATATTGCGGAAAAGTTTTAATCTATTCTGGCAGACTGTAGGTCTCAAATATTTCACAGATTTATTCGTAAATTTGTTTTGCTACGTGCCAAGTTTTGTTTCAAATTGTCTATGACACTGAGCAAGTAATCACGTCTATGAACCAATTTATTTTAATACATTTTGTAAATATTTATTTCTCAAACATGCTTGGAAATGTGAGCATTATTTTAACAACCTTCTTCGAGATAAATCGAAATTGCTGTACTGGCCAACTACATGCGCGCAGCGGCCGGCAATGTTTGTATGAAAATCCATATCTGTCGTGTTTTGCGGCCAAATAAATTACATAGTAAACTCATATCTGTCGTGTAATTTAAAAATGGAACGATCTTTTTCTCCTAAACATGGCGACCAAGGAGGTAACTCAAAAAAGGTTTTATTTAAATTTCGAACTAACTTGCAAATAGAAAGCTGTTTATTGAAAAAAAAAACAAATTGTTGTTCGTTGTTCGTCATTGATTTTGAAAAGAGTTTTAATTTCCGCGAATTATTTGAGAAAACAACAATTTGTTTTTTTTTTCAATAAACAGCTTTCTATTTGCAAATTAGTTCGAAATTTAAATAAAACCTTTTTTGAGTTACCTCCTTGGTCGCCATGTTTAGGAGAAAAAGATAGTTCCATTTTTAAATTACACGACAGATATGAGTTTACTATGTAATTTATTTGGCCGCAAAACACGACAGATATGGATTTTCGGATTTTCATACAAACATTGCCGGCCGCTGCGCGCATGTAGTTGGCCAGTACAGCAATTTCGATTTATCTCGAAGAAGGTTGTCAAAATAATGGTCACATTTCCAAGCGTAGAAAAATTCTTCGTCTATGTTTCCAAGCATGTTTGAGAAAAGTTTATTTACTGTATGGTAATATTGACATTTTCTACGCTGAGTTCAAAGAATGAGTTTCAAAAATCGCACTCCAGGCCGACACGTACTAATTTTTCGGAATTTATGTATACGATTTGTAATTTGTAACACCACTGGCTTTTCGTTGAAGGAAAACATCGTGAGGAAACCTACATGCTTCAATTTCAATGATAAGGAACAAAAGTCTCTATGGGTCAACCGAGGTCGAGGTACTAGAACTCTCAGAAAATGCAAAATTGAATTCCCATACATTTTTGTAGGGCATAACCAAATCACCTATAGTGATGATTTTGTAAACCCTTCAAACAGGGGTTGTTCAGACCATCAAACTGAACCACTTTTACTATGGGAGCGAACTTGAAATCGCAAAAAAATAAAAAATTGAGTCTATAGGTCCTTGCAATTTACTAAGGAACAGTTGATTTTTTTTAGATGATGATGATTTCACAAAACTGCAAAACTGCTCAAGCCAAATGTATGGGACAGCAGATTTTTTTTTCCCTATTTCGATGTTGGCCCCATAGACAAAGTTGTTCATATTGATGGTCTTAAGCACCCCCTTAAGTATTACTAGGGTGTTTTGTTACACCCTGTACGTGCCAAGTGACAACTATTTATTTTAGAACTAGCTGTGCCCGCGACTTCGTGCGCGCAGAGAAGCCGATTGCGATGAAATAAAGCTTATATATTAATCCAAACTAAGACCTATATTTTTTTGAATACTCTATCCAAATCGGTTCAGTCGTTTTTAAATGATACATGCATTAAATTAAAATCAGTAGCGCTCGCGACTCTTTGTCTTTAAATACTTATAACTTTTGATAGAATGAACCGATTGCGATGAAATAAAGCCTATAATCTGCTCAAAGCTAAGCCCTATATTTTTATTAAAACTCCATCCAAATCGGTTCAGTCGTTTTCAAGTGATGCGCGAACAAACAAACAGACAAACAGATAAACAGACAAACAGACAAAAATTCTAAAAATGGTCTTAATTTATTCCATTAGGTATTCTGAACACCGCCAATAAATTTTTTTGCAAATATCTTCAATGTACATCATCGCCAAGTTTAGAATTTTATTATATGTATAGATTTGTTGCAGCAGTTGAACAAATTTTGTGTAAAAATACCTAGAAACTAAATATTTTTTCCGTATGGTTTTGGTTACTTTAACACAGCGATCTGTCAAATTTAATTCACTAGCCAGCAATATTGTTATAACTTCGAACATCAAAGAAAAAATAAGACAAGTAAAGCTTGTCAAAAAAGTTATATTTATTTACTTTCTTATCGTGTTTTATGAGATCGTTTTTACGAGCGAGGGAGCCGGTGAACTGAGCAACGGAATTCCTCGAACTTTATGAAGGTGTCGTATCATTCGTATCGTATCTCTTATGTAGGTGCAATTGTTTATTACGTCAGGCTGGTTTATATTGAAGCAGGTTTAGATGGTTGTAACGAGTGTTACCGGTTTCCAATTCAGTAATGTATCCGATGGATTGTGTGGTGGTCCTAGTACCAAAAAATACTAAATGAAAATAGAAATAAGACTGCAAATGTACCAAATTATTTATATTATCAGCCCCCTGCCCCGTGGTCCGTGCCTCCTCCTGCCTCCGTGGTCTAATGGTTAAGAGCACTGGCTCTCAATACGGAGGTCGTGGGTTCGATTCCTACCTAGTGATATGTCACTTTGTGCGTTTTTCCCCAGTTGGTTAGGACATTGCAGGCTGAATCACCTGATAGTCTGAAAAGAAAAGTGATTCCGTGCTTCGGATGGCACGTTAAGCCGTTGGTCCCGGCTACTATCTCTAGTGGTAGTAGTCGTTACATAAAAACCACCTCAGAGGCCGAAAGGCGGTCTGAGAAAACTCTGACACCAGAGCTCTGCCCACACGATAAGAAGAAGATTTATATTACCCAGTGTTTTGGAAAGAAACTAAGTAAGATTGCACTGAAACTTGATTTTGTACTAAAATTATACTAAATTAATTTAACAGAGCCTCAATTATACCAATTTAATACTGAAAGTACCAAAAACGGTCATACTACTACGGTTGTAACGCAAACTGGTATTTTTATTACCTATCCGTGTGGTTTTGGCTCAGAACGGAACCCCCCCCCCTTCTCATTTCTTCTCGTGGGTTTCGTAGCGACTAAGGGATAAGAAAGGTATTATGGTATTGTGTTTATGTATTTACAACAATTATGTAATATTTTAATTATTTTTCTTGTTAAAATCAGTTTTAACGAAAATCTACTTACATAATAACAAATTCTAGTAAAGTCTGATAAAATAAACAGTAGGTATGTTTAACAAAATGCATAATGTATATTATGAGTTTACTGCCGATCCCCTTCCGAGATGATCAGAAACTTTGTTAAAACTATCTAGATACAGGGTCCTTCTTAATATTCTAACTGATTTTTACAGGAAAATCAGACCATCAAACTGAACAACTTTCTCTATGGGACCTATATCGAAATCGCGAAGAGAAATAGCTGTTTCATACAAAACTGCAATCTTACTCGACCCAATATCCCGTATGTGACAGCTGCAGGCCTACCATGAGTTTACTGTGTAGGTAAACTACAGTAAAACTACTGCAGTAAACTTTTTTGTATAGAATTGCGAACAGCGCTCCTAGTAGTTACGTCGGAAACTAATTCTGTCATACAAAATTGGCGCCGCAAATACAGTAGTAACGAACAGTGAAATATAGTAGTACTACTATCTTTTTTATCGCGATTTCGACATCTGCCCTATCTTTCTTTTCGTGTCAATAGTTCTTCATTGGTGTTTTTATATTTTACTAGCCAGGTGTTTGGCTAGCCTGACAGCATCAGGTGAAGCTGTGTTTAAATCCTCTCTCGTACAGATGTTGGGGCACAGCGGACATTCCAGCAGATGACCCATCGACTGTATAGGTTCGCCGCAATCACATTGTGTTAGGCCAGGATCCCTATACCCCCAGTTGCATAAATGTAATGTTGTCTGCAACGGCCGACCTGAGTGCGAAGCCGATTTAAAGATTTCCACACTTGCCATTGCAGATGGTGTCCTGAAGGTAGCTGTTCCTGTGGTGAAATGAACTCAGCTGGTGGAAGCATACTTTCCTTCCAGAGAGTGCATCTTGTAGCAGCCGGGTTAATATTTATAGCCGTCGTGCAGCGTTGGAAACTCTTCCGACTCTTGAGGCGGGCCTGTGGGATGTGGGATCTGCCTTATAGAGAAAGTTGTTCAGTTTCATAGTCTGATCATCCTCTTAAAAAACTTTCAACTTATTAAGAAGGACCCTATAATATTGTCTGAAAAACGTCTATATGTACCGTAGGGTAGCTACGCGGCGAGATACAGAGGCAAAGAAGCCCGCCTTGCTCTACACGTACCGTTCCGCCCCGTCACCGTCGTAGACTTTCGACTACCTACTCGGTTTACCAATTTGTGGTCAGACTATACAACGTGTTAATGAATTAGCGCAAAACCTCATTCATACACCCCAACTGATTTATAACAAAATTATTAGACTGCATCAATAATTTCATTGGCGCAGGACCGGTCGTTATGGCGATCCTTGGGGGAGGCCTATGTCCAGCAGTGGACGTCCATCGGCTGAGATGATGATGAATAATTTCATTATTTTGATAATTAAAATTTAAAGCTATTCGCATTTTAAGTTTTGAGGCAAAAACGATTTGTTATCATTTCAGCACTGAAAGAAAGCGCTAACGTTCTCAGGGATACATTTTTATAATCTTGCTTTGGCAGTAAGTAGGCTGAGTGTGCCCGTGCGGTGGGTTGACATCGGGTTCAGAAAATTTAAAATTTTGCAAACAAAAATTATTTAATATTTTGAAAAAAATTACCTATGTTGAAACCATGATAATTCGACTCTGCTCTCGATTCTAAAAAAAACTACTTTCTAAAGTTTTCACACTCACCCAGTGTGCCCGTGCAGTCGGTTGACATAGGGTTCAAAAAATTTTAAATTTTGCAAACAAATTATTTAATATTTTGAAAAAAATTACCTATGTTGAAACCATGATAATTCGATTCTGCTCTCGATTCTAAACAAACTTCTTTCTAGTTTTGCGTTAATTCATTAACACATTGTATAATCTTTGTATTTATTTAAGTTCACTTTTACTCAATGGTATTATTTTAGCTTATTCAGGATGTAGAGGAACAAAAAGGTAAAAATATTTTATGTCACGTCATATAAAAGTAACGAGTTTTTTTGGGGATTAAAACGAAGTGCGTTTTAATGAAAAAAACTCGCAACCTCTTTTAATACACTGTCTATAATCCGATAAAATTGCGACGTAACATTTAATTCTAACACGAATGTAATTTCGAAGCTCGTCAATATTCCGGATGCGACGCCCCGCCAATCTGAAGGCGGTCGATATCAGAGACCAATCAATCATTCGCTTTCATCTGTCTCATCTATCTATGCTGGAATGGAAACTCTTCAATGCGCTACAGTCCTGGTATTAGTGGTACAAAATAGACATACAAGTTTTTGCTAAACGTGTGGGCCACATAGATAAGCCACTATTTATAAGGGACGTGTGGGCAACTGGGCATCAGTGCAAGTGGTATCTTAAGTAGAGTTTTAGCCAGTAGGTTGCTACTGCAGGGCTAAGGCACACCCCGGACACTGCCTACAAAGAACAGACATTGACAAGATGACGTCAGCACATTTGTCCAACATAGGATGGTGATTATGACAGATGAGATGAGATGAATATTATCAGAAAGTGAAATACTTAATTAAAGAAAAATATTAAATTTAACAACACGCTGCGGTGATTGCCACTCGCGCAAGGTCCAACGTAACATCATTTTCACTAGGTCTGTGACATAAATAACGGGATCGCATCGTAACTATATTAGTAGCATAAGCATCGTAACTATATTAGTGACTTTAGCAATTTCGTTTTCGTAATATATATTATGTTTTATTTACTTTATTCTTTGCTACGCGTAAAACGGAGACCGTTTTCCCTTATTAACACGAAAATAAGTTTATTAAACGTGGCTACATTACTTATATTGGTATAGCTAGTTCCATACTAGTATTATAAGGTCGACCAGAATCTCATGAAATGAAAAAAAGTCAAGAAATATAGATTTTCATATGGTAGTATCAAAACGTCATCTGTCTAGTCAAAGTATCCGTTTTGCACCGATAAAAACGTGCGTTTGTCCATCGCATGACTTAATCGCTTCATATCGATTCAAACACAACGCACACACAATGTTTCTATTGATGGACACGCGCGTGTGCATTGTGGCAAAGGCTGTCGACAAATAACTGTCTGTTTTGCATCGTGGCTGTAACGCGATTGCATCTATGCTATATCGCATTTGCATCGATGCTGCATCGCGATTCAATCCATGCTTTTTGCAGCACTTCTGCGCTGCAAAAAATCGCAGTGTGTAAAGGGCCCTTATCTAATCCAGACCAGCCCAGCCAGCCCAGCCCAGCCTTACTCTAAAATTTCATTTCCCTTCTTTTTCACCAGATTCTGTTCCACCTATAGCAGTTATATCAGTGAAAGTGGACGTGTCACATCTCTAAAACGGTCTGGCATATAATCACCATCCTTATGTTGGAAAGACGAGGCTGCTGCAAGCATAGAGATAGGAAGTACCTACTACGTGCTGCAAAAGCTACTTTTATATGGTTGCGGGCGGTACAATTTATGACGGGTAGATGGAGCGTGTAACGACATATTTTTAGTTACCAAAAATGTATACGCATAATTTTCGACAGCGTAAATAACAGAAATATGTTTAGTTCACCCATGTACTTAATGTAAATAATGATGAATAAAATTAATGCAAGTATATTATTTGAACAATTTTGAATAACAACAATGCCACAAACACACGTTTGCTAATAATAGTGACTGAAAGAGCATTTCGCTAAATTAATAGCTATTTAATTAAATAAACATCTGAGGTAGAATTAAACAGCGTCAAATTCCACGAAACGATATTTCGTTGAATTTGTGTGAAATGAATTTTGTTCATTGTTCTATTTTTAACCGACCTCAACAAAAAAAAAAAAAAAAGGAGGAGGAGAGGAGGAGTTTCTCAATTCGACCCGCATGTTTTTTTTTGTATGTTACCTGATTTGATTACTCGTCAATTATTAATTCGCACCCCCGAACGAATAAAGGTGTAACTTTGAAAAGTCAACTTTACAGGAGAGCAAAAAAACCGAATAATCGGCGTGACGTTAAAACTACTGTAGATATTTTAATACTTTTTCTATCGTTGGGAGAGAAAAAAATTACTTTCTTTGTGATACAACTGTCGTAGAGGTATAATGAGCGAGTACTTGTTAAAATCTAGAAATGCATGTAACACTTTTGTTCTGATGAACGTTTATTGATTTTTTTTATATAACATAAGATGCACCTTTATTCGTCCGAAATTTTTTACAGTCTTGGTGGGTAACATCAGGATACTTGAGGTTTACAGTCAAATATTTCGTCCTTGGTGTCCGTGTAATAATAGGTTACACCTTTATTCTTCCATTTTTTAAACATGCATTTGTTAGTATTATCCCATTGGTACTATGTTCGCTCGAAATTTGTCTGTTGGCTTAAAATTGATCATATGTAATAAGCAAATATTTATGAATTTAAATGTAAAATATTTATTTAAATGGTGTTTTGTATTTTATTTCTTTCAATTCCTTAAGTTTCAAAAAATTTAAGCTAAACAAACATGCACGCAACTGGCAATAGTCCGCTCCCACGCGCTTTCTTTGATAATGCGACGTTGCCAGAATGTTTAATTTAGTCAATCATTCTTACCGCGTGCACCGGCGCCCTTCTCCTATGACGGTTACTTATGTCTAACGCGGAAAATATATAAATTAATTTTTTTCAATTTTGATGTGTCAGACGAATGAAGATGAAGTCAGGTATTATACCTTCCGAAATATCCCGATTTAATTAATTTTTCGGTCGAATAAAGGTGTAATAGGGTCTTACATTTTTTTCAATCACAGACTTGTAGACAAATAAAGATGTAAACTGGAATACAACCTGACCCCTTTTAGTTTTATAGAGATAACATATGTGTAATACTGTATTATATAATTTTTTATGAAGAGCTTGTTAGTAACACTATATTGTGTCCATATTCTTCTATGAAACGTAAGTAGTAATTAGATAGAATAAAGATGTCTTACCATATAATTTTATGAATATGCACCATAGCTGCGTAGTAAAAATTTAGGACATGTATTGAAGGCCGTAGATTCCAAAAATGGCATAAAAGTAAAAAGGGTGTTATGGCAGTTTACACCTTTATTCGTTCGGGGGTGCGAATTGATTTTGTGATGATTCTTTTTCTGTTTGGTAGATACACAGATCACAAAAACTAAAGGGTGATTGTTTTTCAATGTGGGATGGAAAAGAAACAAAAATAAAAAAAATAAAAATAAAACTTTATAAAGGTTTAGAAAGACAAGGTTTCAAATACATATAATGGCCCCGATTCGGACTGTGCCACGACTTAACTTAACTAAATTAATTCCTGTCAGTTTCTAAAATAAGATTAAGAAAAGAGACAGAAAACCAACAACTGACTTTAGTGCTGTCAAAGTGACGTAACACACCCAAAAACGCCTTAAATAAAATGGCGTACATTATGATGGCATCTTATTTTGGGCGTGTAACGTCACTTTGACAGCACTAAAGTCAGTTGTTAGTTTTCTGTCTCTTTTCTTAATCTTATTTTAGAAAGTGACAGGCATAAATTTAGTTAAGTTAAGTCGTTGCACAGTCCGAATCGGTACCAATGTTTTAATGGGCGAAAGGTGCTGCACTATCACCACATTGTTAATTCCTGAAACCTTAATGCTAAATGTACTATACTCATCTATGTATCTATGTTTTCTGCGGTTGCCTTCTAACCTTCTACACCTTTACCTAAGATATTCGTATTTGCTCACCAAAAACATTAGATATACCAACGCATTTCGGGCCCATTGCGATTTACCATTTGCAAAACCAAATAATCACAGCCTATATACGACCTACCCTCAGTGTAAAACCAATAATAATACATTTAAATCGAGCCTAAAATAAAATAATTTTTATTTCAGATTACTTGATCCATATTACATTTTACATTTGGCATTTTACATTTTTATACAGGGTGTAACAAAACACCCTAGTAATACTTAAGGGGGTGCTTCAGACCATCAATCTGAACAACTTTCACTATGAAGCCAACGTCGAGAAAAAATATAAAAAAATTGCCGTCCTATACATTTCAGTCGAGACGGTACTGCAGTTTTGTATGAAAGAGCGTTTTTTTTTTCGCGATTTCGATGTTGGCTCCATAGTGAAAGTTGTTCAGATCGATGGTCTGAAGCACCCCCTTAGGTAGGTATTACTAGGGTGTTTTGTTACACCCTGTATAAGAATATTGTGTAACAGATTTTCAAGGTGATCATATCGATATTTCGACAACAGAAATATAAGATAGAGCAGCTATAACACATCATCAAGGCGTTTTTGTATCCTCCTCTCACATGCGGAGAATGAATGATAAATTGTATTTTTGTTTTCTTTTCCCCTTCAGCGGGTAATTTGTATCCGTCAGGCCATCGGTTTTCGGTTCGACGAAAAAAAAGATGTATAAACTTGTCACGTCTCTTGTTAACAATCCTTTGGTATTCAGGGTTTGTTTGTTATAATATACATAAATTTTACGGGGTGATTCAGACCATCTAAAAAGCCAACTTCAAAATCGCAAAAAAAAAAGGTTTTTATTATTCGTAGAAAACGTCAATAGATACTTGACTCGAATGAATGGATTGGGTCTACACCCTGTATAATGCACTGCATGAAAAAACGATTATTACGAAACTTCGGTCGTATGGAGCGCGCTCGGGCGCCCTCATAGTTATCTATGAGGGCGCCCGAGCGCGCTCCATACGACCGAAGTTTCGTCCTATTTGTAATATAAAGTCAATGCAATTTTTTAAACATGATCTAAATACTACTAGAAAAAATTCAATCTTTTTTTCAGATTTTGGATTCATTTAAGATTTCTATGGAAATCATAATTATGTTTTACTTTAATTGGGTTATATTGAAAAACGGACGAAATTTCCATTCATTCCAATCCTCCATAGGGTAAAACGGTATCGCTTTTTTTATAGAATAAAAACGGATTCGCTTTTTATATGGAGGCTATACTATAAAAATAATGTAGTCCGACCATTTCGTCATATGCACTTAGCTAAAGATATAGAATATAGGTTGTTTACCAATAAGCTGCGACATACATACCTACACCTACGTATACATATCAGAGTACCTTGAATATTTTATGAGATGAGGAAAATGAAATACGTTTGTAGATAACTTTATCATGTCAGCACCAACCCAATATTTATAAACTTTATTATTAGGTACATACAAGGAAAAATATATAATCTAAACTATTATAAAATTGTAACAGAAGTGTGTCTGTACGTTGAAGATATTTACAAAAAAAAGATTACGTTATGATTTTTAGACGTCCCTGTCCAAATCAAAATTTTTTGGATTTTTTGTCTGTCTGTTTGTTTGTTTGGGTGTTTGTTTGTTCGAGTATCACGCAAAAACTACTGAACCGATTTTGATGAAACTTTTTTGTTTGATAGCTTATTATCTGACTTAAAATCTGGTATATAATTTATGCGGACGAAGTCGCAGGTAAAAGCTCGTAGATAACTATAAATATTAGTAGACTTTACTAGAGTTATTATAAATCTAATTCTGGTACATTTTATTGAAATTTGGTATGGAGCTTAGTGAATCTAAATATCTAATGTAGAGGTAATTTAACAATTAAATTTAAAATTCATTGAAACATAAATGGAAATTAACAATTAAGTAGTACTAAAGTAATTAAGATTATAATAATACACGTTATTTGCAAAATACAGGGTGTTAGGGTAAACAATTGCATTACTTTAAGGGGTGATTGTACCCATGATACTGAACAACATTCCCAAAGAAACCCTTTAAAATTCGCAATTTTTTTTTCGCAATTCAAAATTCGGTTTTGCTGGAAGAAATCTCTTTAGAGATAAGCTCGCCCTTTGTAATTGTCTATTATGTTGTTTTCATGTATATTTCCGTGTGTACAATAAAGTATTAAAATAAAATAAAATAAAATAAATGCAATCAGCTGATCGAACGTTCGTATAAAAAGTTTAAAAAAAAATTGCGAATTTCCTATAGGCTTCTTTGGGAAAGTTGTTTCGTATCATGGGTACATTCACCCCTTAAAGTAAAGCAGATGTTTACCCTAACACCGTGTATACATATTATGCTCACGCCAATTTACTATAGTGTATGGCCACAGTGAAGGTGAAATGAAGACGAGAAGAGATTGGTACTAAAATACAACGTGTAAAATTCATTAACACGGTCACGTGTCGGTCGAATTTTATCTTAAATGATTGTCAATTAAATTCCCGAAGAGTAACAGAAATTTTGTATCTGTTAATTAATTTTGGAAGCTTAAGATTTCGCACGGAATTGATTAGATTAAGTTGTGTCGTTAAAGCGCTTCGAGTGCTTAACTTGGCTTAAACATTGCTTTATCTTCGTATAAAGTTACATAAAGTTTTAGCAGGGGTACTTATTTATCATAGGTACTTCGAAATACTACCCATTTTTAAACGTCGTTGAAAGAATAGGTAGATATAACAAGATTGTATCGAGAGCTCCGCTTTTAAACACCTATTAGACAAAGTTGCATTATGTTATGAAATCCTGACCAAATAATTTCTACTCTACAACGTGTTAATGAATTAACGCAAAACTAGAAAGTAGGTAGTTTGTTTAGATTCGAGAGCAGAATCGAATTATTATGGTTTCAACATAGGTAATTTTTTTCAAAATTAGGTTATTAAGTAATTATTTTGTAAAATTTAAAATTTACTGAACCCGTTGTCAACCCACCGCACGGGCACACTCACCCTACTTACTACCAAATCGAGATTATTAAAATGTATCCATGAGTACGTTAGCGCTTTCATTCATTGCTGAAATGATAACAAATCATTTTTGCCTGAAAACTTAAAATGCTATTCGCATTTTTAAATTTATTTATAAACTATCAAAATAATGAAATTATTGTTTCAATCTAATTATTTTGTTATAAATTAGTTGGGATGTATGAGGTTTTGCGTTAATTCATTAACACGTTGTTCATGTCCTAAATACCTTAAAGAGAGTTAAGGAGTACAATATAAATTTGCTTAAATCAAAAATAATAGGTGACCGAATTATTTTTTACTTTAAAATTTTTGTTTTTTGTCGTCTCTGCATTTGTGTTTTTTCTTCTTTTCGTGTTTGTATGTATTTATTGGCCAGATATTCGGCTAGCCTTACAGCGTTCAGTGTAGCTTTATGTAGGTCGTCTCTCGTGCAGGTGTTCGGTACAAGGGTCATTCCAGCAGGTGTTCCATCGACTGGATAGGTTCGCCGCAATCACACTTTGTTAGGCCAGGCTCCAATTGCATAAATTTAGTCTGCCAACTTCTGTGCGAAGCCGATTTAATGACGTCCACACTGGCCATTGCACAATTGTGTCCCGGAGGTAGATGTTCTGCTGATAAAATATCAGCACTTGACAATCAATCAATCAATTATACTTTATTTACATAACAAAACATAGTACAGTCGGCCGCAATAAGTTATATACACTTTAGTACTATGGCGTAGAACAAAAGTGTATACAACTTATTGCGGCCGACTGTACACAGAGAGTAAAGACAGGAAATACAAAAGGTACAAAACAATGCCTTAGATCACCCCATTTTTCATTGAGGGTAAAGTATAAGTTGGCTGAGAGATCTTTCCTGCATGGATTTCGAACGTAAAGTGTCAGCTATTGGTATAATTTTTGGGCATAATTATGTTAAATCACCTCCCGGCGTAGGTAAGTATAAAAATTACAAAAAAAAAATAGGTGTGTTTATGGAAGCCATATTTGTGGTTGACTATGGTTTTTGTAGAGATAAACTTTAAAAGAACGAGTCTTTCAAAAGTAGGTACTTGTTTTAATAATAATAATAATATAATAATAATAAAATTTTATTTCAGGCACTTGTCCCATAACATTTGATAAAATTACAATTGATACAATGTTTTAACCAAACATTTTTTAGAATGCCCTCCGGTTTATCGCTTGGAAAGATCTAACAGTAGATGGCACTTGATTCCTCTAACGTGAAGCATGTACCTCACATTCGTAATACTTAGGGGGTCAGATTTCTCTGACGCTGACTGTACGAAGAATTCACGTCAAAGGTCATTGCACTCTTTATAGATCGGGGTCAATTACTTTTATGCAGATTCTTATGGCTATAATAAAACCTTTAACTTGGCAAGTTTCTTGTTTAATATTATAAATTAATAACTCGTAGGCAAGTGAAACTTGCCAAGTTTTAGTACTGTAAGCAAGCAAAATTCGTAGTATAACTTAGCATACACTTTTTTTTACGGGTAATTGCGTAGACAGAGAATACTATAGACTCCTGGTTGCCGTGGCCACATGAGATAGAGCGATATCAAGGAGCGGTGTTACCATATTAACATAATTACCCGATTTTAAGCGATTTAAGGATTCAAAGTACATCTTCACCAATTTAGATATTTAATACTCATTTTCAGTCTTACCACACGCTTATACGATTATCTTACTAGAAGATAGATGAGATGACTGTATAAACTAAAGGATGATAATGGTTAATTGATAAGCGTAGACATACAGCTACCAAAGATGAGTTATTAAAATATTTTACCAACTCCCGAGTAATAGGATGAGGACAAGGAGAGCTGGGGGGGGGGGGGGGGAGGGGGACACCATCAAAAGATCGCACAAAACGTGCGTTCTTTTACGTGTTTATTCAAGAGTTTGAGCTAACGTGATGAAAGTGATATATAACATCTTAACTATTATAAAACACTAACAGAACTGTGTCTATGGATTGAAGATACTTACAAAAAAAAAATTATTTGTTTGTTTGTACTAGCATCACGCAAAAACTACTGAACCGATTTTGATGAACCTTTATTTGATAGCTTTTGATGTGATTTAAAATCTGGTCGGTATATATTTTGTGCGGCCAAAGTGGCGGGTGAAATTTGTTAAAAATTACTGCACAATATAAAATTTATGAATTATCAATAAAGACCTTGATCTACATTTGAAATCATCATAATTTTTCAGAGTTCAAGATAGCAGGCGAAGATAGGCTTCTAGAGATTTTAATACTAACTTAGTGATTCGTCCAGGATTGTCAAAAATATGTTGTTTTGTCCGACTAGACAAAATAAAAGAGGTTTTTGTTGAGAACAAAATAATCAAACAAAAAGTACAAAAGTAACGTAATATTTATTTTATATTTCTTAGCATGTGATGTATATAATATGTATTCATATGCATGTCCTACAAGGCATACAGGCGTACCGAACTGCTTTTTAATAGGAAAATACTCTGATGGGTATAGCAATAGTGATCTCAGAGTTAAATCTGAACTTACTGTTTATGTACCATTCGCCAATTTTAAAACTAGTTCCAGGCAATAATTTATCTACATCTGCAGTCATTGGGGAATCTGGTCCTGATCTGGTAGATCAAAATCTAAAATAATAAAAACAACATTAGGGTAACAGCAGAATAGAATAGAATAGAAGATATGGCAAATAGTATTTTTTAAAGATAATTATAAGTATACTTACAAAATCAGCATCTGAACTAGATTGTGTTAGATTACTGTTATGTCCATAGGTTCTTCAACTACCGAACTAGTAGAAGGAAGGAAGGAATAAGCATTTCTGTTTCCTGAAAAGCAAAGTTTACGAATTAGTAGTAGATGGTAGTAGGTAGTAGTCATTTAAAAGGGATTTTAAAACTAGGTACTCTTTTAGTTGCTTTAGTTTAAAGATAAGATAAGATAAATATTCTTTATTTGCAAACTAAGAAAATACAAATACAATTTAAAACAGGAATGAGAAGGATACAAAGGGCGGTCATTAAACCATTATTAATTACTACAAGTTGAATAGGTGAGTACATAAATAAAACAATAATTACCAGCATTGGAACAGCATTAGGAAGTAGAACAGTCACTTTCCTCTTTTTAAATATAACGTTTGCCGCACAATGTTTACTACAAATTCATGAAGACTTATTTGGAGTCCAATTTGGTCGCCCCGTAGCCTCAATCCGACGCATTCGTAAATCATCGTTTACGGGAAATCTGTAACAAATAGAGTAAACTGTAAGAACAGTACGTAAATAGTATTCAATAACTTTATTTTAAAAAATTACTTGTGAGTTTTGGGGAAATTTAGTACCAAAAGATGGCAACACTAAGCCGAATTATTTTTAGGTTATGTAAAGGTAAATAATCTACTTTTTATGCTTATTTGAGGCGCAAAGTTAAATTTTCCATGTTATTACGTATTGCAGTTAAATTATATAATCATAACTAAAGCTAATACTTGATCAAATGTATCGTACTTACGAGTGGAAAGACAAATTGGGAAGCTTCATTTCACTGTCACTTTTACACCCTAATACGCTACACCGAACCATTATTTCGTGTAAATTCTTTATAGGAATTCGTCTTTTACAATTCCCAATGGTTATAGCTTCTTAACCGCAATCACTATTAGTATTAAACTTTAATTTTATTATGAAAAACAGAAGAGCAATGAAGTACCTATCAAATTTGTTTAGAACACTAGTATGCTGACCTTGAAAAAACCGGCACGCGACGCGAAACAAAAGATCTAATCGTGTTGTCTCGTTTTTTTTCAGGACGTGGGCATAAGTTGTTCTTTTTCTTGTGTGAATGCGATGGAAGCTATCACTTTGTCTATAGCTTTCTCTGTCTACGGGTAATTGGGTTTAATACGGGTTTCATAAAAATACACTTATTTATACCAAATTTTTTTTTTGCGGTCAACACGGAGAAAAATTTTATATGACAATGACAACTCTATATTTTACCAAACTCAACTTACTTTTTAGTTACATCTACCAGAAATTGATTAAAAACTACAAATTTTCTACTAAAGTATTCTATTTTCTGTAAAGTCTGCTAAACTGCGACTAGATTTATATAGAAATTTTGTTTCTAATGCGAAACACTTTAAGCTGTTGGTGTACCTATTAAATAAATAAATAAATAAAATAAATAGTTGTCACAATTTGTAATCAACAAATTTTTAGGAGTGGTTCTCACATCACAAAAAAAATCTGCTGTTCCACACTAAACTGCAATGCCTATTCAACTCAAATGTATGAACGGCCCTTTTTTACAATATCAAGCTTATTTCCAAAGTAAAAGTTGTTCAGCTTGATGGTCTGAACCACCCCTAAAAATTTGTCAAATCATTTCAATAACACCCTGTAGATATTTTTCTCTGTGAATAAGTTCACAGAGAAAAATATCTACAAGGTGTTATTGAAATGATCCTCAAATGCAAAACTATGCATGATAAGATTGATAAGTCATGCATAGTTTTGCATTTGAGGAAGAAGCACCGCGCAGGTGAACATGATCTCACCCTAACATAAGATTGTGTTATACTGCCATGGTAGTAATTTTCAAGTTTTCAACAAAGTTTTGACTTTGAAAGATAACCGTCTTTGTTACTATATTGTTAAGATAGCTGCCGAAGTTGGTATGTAATACATATTATTTAACACCTTTGTGGTATAATAGTTACGACACATTGATCGATGCGACCGACGGTTTGCCTTAAAACACAATTAAATAAATAAATAAAATAAATAAATATCTTGGACAATGTCACACAAATTATCTAGCCACATTTAAAGTACCAGAATCTAGCCTGGACTTGTATTATGATGACTAGACAACGATGTACAATACATATATAGATACAAACATCCATGACTCGGGTACAAATATTTATATTCATCATACAAATATTTGTCCCTTACGGGATTCGAACCCGCGACCCTCGGCTCAGCAGGCAGGTTCACTACCGACTGTGCTACCGGGCCGTCAAAAAATTATTACCTTTGGTACGACGCCATATGCATCAACGGCGTTACTAAGCTGATCTTCAGTTACTATGTAACCATAGAGATCTAGAGAGATGCCAACCAACGCGCTGAGTACGAAACCTAGTGTCGCATTACCACCAGTACAACGCGATAGCAAGTATTTTATTAGCTTTCGAATAATTCGAACTCAACGTTCGAATAATCTTTAGTACTACGCAAGCATTGTAAACTATTAACACATAATATCTCGACTGGCTTTCAGTCTCATAATATATTGAATCCTTACTGTCGCGAGCAATGTGTTCCGTTTTTGCGCATATTGCTGCGACACTGGCCCCGCCCCCTTTTCACATCTCCCTTTAGTTTTTTTATGATCTGGTATGTGGCTCAATACAACGTTAGTGTCAGTTTATGCTGGTTGTCACCCATGTGAAAATAACTGGTAGTACGGAACCACACACTGTCCCGACATCCACTTGGTAAAAGTGATTTTAATTGAAATAAATTTAAACATATCATTCTTACTACGGTGCATTGCATCGTTTATTAACCGCTATTATTAATTTATTACGATTGCAGATGCAAAACGTGCATCGTTTATATCGCTACGAACATATCGTTGCACCCCTAAAAATACCCAATTGCTTTACTATACAATAATATCAGGACTAGACAGTCAAAGTGTTCTTATACAGGGTGTAAGTGACAACTTAGCAAATACTGAAACGGTGAACTCAGAACATCAAACTGAACAACTTTCACTATGGAGCTGTCCCATACATTTTAGTCTAGTGGGTACAGCAGTTTTGTATGGGACAGCTGATTTTTTTTCGCGTTTCCTGAGGTAGGCTCCATAGTGAATGTTGTTCAGTTTGATGGTCAGAGTTCACCGTTTCCGTATTTACGAGGCTGTCACTTACACCCTGTATAGTTTTAATCTTCTTCTTATCGTGTGGGCAGAGCCCTGGTGTCAGAGTTTTTTCAGACCGCCTTACGGCCTCTGACGTGGTTTTTATGTAACGACTACTACCACCAGAGATAGTAGCCGCGACCAACGGCTTAACGTGCCATCCGAAGCACGGAATCATTTTTCTTTTCAGACAATCAGGTGATTCAGCCTGCAATGTCCTAACCAACTGGGGAAAAACGCACAAAGTGACATATCACTAGGTGTCCCCCGTGGGAATCGAACCCACGACCTCCGTGTCGAGAGCCAAAGCTCTTAACCATTAGACCACGGAGGCAGTTTTAATATAGAACGTAGAGTAAGTTCTTGTATGTTTTTTTCACTTAGGTTCATATAGCTTTTAGTTCCCGTACACTACTCCGTCGAAAGAAGAGAGGAATGCATTGAATTGTAAATATCAGAGCTTGCTGGAATTATTTACATAAAATGGATATCTTTGTAAGGGGAAGAAAGTTTATTCTGGGAAAAAGAGTAACATCTCATGCATTAATGTATTCCTGGTACATAATATTAGAATTGAAAGTTTTTGCTTTGGAATACCTACTTCAGCTCATAATCACTTATTGTACCGACTCGTGTATGTATCATGCAAGTACCTATACCTAATCAGATGCAAAATTCCCGTTTAAAAAATAAATACAGGGTCTATCTTAAGAGGGGGTGATACCTATTTTGTCTGTTTTCGAACCGATTTTTGATAACCAAATTATTACATTTAACATTAACAGGGTGTAACAAAACACCCTAGTAATTAATGGTATTTAAGGGGGTGCTTCCATCAAACTGAACAACTTTCACTATGGAGCCAACATCGAAATAGCGAAAAAAAACCGCTCTTTCGTACAAAACTGCAGTACCGTCTCGACTCAAATGTATGGGATGGCAGATTTTTTTTATTTTTTCTCGACGTTGGCTCCATAGTGAAACTTGTTCAGATCGATGGTCTAATTACTAGGGTGTTTTGTTACAACCTGTATATAGTTTACATAACAGTGTAGATACGTTCTTTCTGCAGTGAATCTAACCGTTGAAAACACGATTCTATTAAATTTTCTCGATAGAAAAGAGGAGCAAAGTAAGTTCGATTTCAGATTTATAACCAGGTTTACAAGAATCACCCTACACCATTTCTTCTGAATATACCATCATTTGAAAGGTAATTAATTATAGCCGTGATTCTTCCCGATGGATTTTACCCCAAACACCCAAGAGAAAAGATATTGATGAAAAATGCGTTTTTTTGCGATCTTGCTTTCAATTGAAGCGGGATGGCTAATCGCAAAAGTTTCCTTGTTAGAAAGAGAGGCTTGCTGCTCTAAGGACACCCAGCCTTAACATGCTGACGGTTTTTAACTGAACAACTTCATCTAAAACCAACAAGAAAATCGCGAAAAAAATTTTGCTGTTTAATCAATGCCTGTTCCATATAAAACTGCAGAACTACTCGAACCAAATGTATGGCATTATATGTTAGGGTAAATAGTTGCATTACTTCAAGGTGTACCCATGACCATGATACTGAACGACTATCCCAAAGAAACATATAGAAAATTCGCAAAAAAAAAATTGTACTTTCCATACTAAATGCAATCAGCTTGCCGGACGTTTGTATGAAAAGTCGAGAGTAAAATTGCGAATTTCTGTAGGTTTCTTAGGGAAAGCTGTTCAGTATCATGGATACAAAGTAATGCAACTGTTTACCCTAACACCCTGTATATGAATAACAGCTTGTCTCCATTGTGTTGTGCTTGCTTGTGTTGAGTAATTGTAGACCATCAAACTGAACAACTTTCACAATGGAGACACTGTCGAAAAAAAAAACCGTTGTCCCACATAATTTGAGTCGAGTCGTTACTGGAGTATTATGTGAAACAGCAGATTTTCTATAATTTTTCTTGATGTTGGCTCCTATAGTAAAAGTTGTTCAGTTTGATGGTCTAAACCACCCTTTTACATATTACTAGGGAGTTTTGTTACACCCTGTCTACAGAAGAGCGATGATAGCCCATACGGAAGAGAGCTAGCGCCTCAATCCTGAGGCCGCGGTTCGATTCCTGGCCTGTACCACTAAGTTCTCCGGAAATGATGTACGGTTGTATTTATCATTTACTAGCTCGGCGGTGAAGGAAAACATCGTGAGGAAACCTGCATTCCCGAGAATGAAAAGAAAATACCATAAGTTCGGAGGTATGCGTAAATATGGGTGAGCTTGGGGCGAACACAAAAGGACCAGCGCTGGTCTCCGTGTTACAACGACCCTTGCTTGCAATAGCCCAACCACAAATAATCAATAATACACCCTGTCTAGCCAACATTAGCATATTATTATTTACAAAATTAGATTGAGAAAGGTTTCTCGTCTGAGCAGTTTTTTAAATGGCCATTTTCATTATGATGAGTGCTTACTTTGTAAGACTTTTTTCTGCTCCAGGTTTTGCCAGCGGCTCTACAAAAACGTTTTACTAAAATATTTTCAAGAAAAAATTGTACTTCTGTTTAAGAATTTAGTTGTAGCAATACTCACATTTAGCAATTTATTTCATTATGGAATGATGTGCCAAGTGGTGGCTAACCTTTCGCCCACATAAACACTGCGTAAGAAACCTTTAATCCCTTAGTCGCCTCGTACGACACCCACGGGAAGAATTCGAAAAAATTTATGTCTCAATAAGTTACAGATTCTTTAAGTATCAATTCTAGGAATTATTTAAGGAGATAGTTGGTATTTACAGCAATATTTTAGTTCGAAATATACAGGGTGTTAGGAAAAGTATGATTAACCTTTAACATAATTACAGTCTATCTATAAAGTCGTGACCAAAAATGAGGGCGCTGCCTCCACGCAAGAACGTCAAAATCAAGCATAACCTGGCAACACCACCATACTAAAATGATTACTTGATTAGTTCTTCAAACATTCACGACACGACTTTATATAATATAGACCCTACCCATCAAACTGAAATTTTTTTATTATGGGAGAAAACCTATCAGAAAAAAAAGAAAATTAGCTGTTCCATACGTTTGAGTCGAGTAGGCATTACAGTTTAGTATGGAACAGCTGATTTTTGTTTTGTTCTGACAGGTTCGCTCTCATAGTAAAAGTTGTTCAGTTTGATGAGTAGAGTATATGGTTTAAAGCTTAACGATACTTTTCCGTACACCCTGTATTAATGGTCGTATCGTATGTTAATATGAAGTACGTTCAACCATATTAGTATTTGATTATTGATTTGATTAATTATCACGGTGATCGTCATTATTTGTGATATGTTTTATGATCATTAATATTATCCCCTTTTGATGCCTCTTTTCTTTTTTATTTTCGTCTACATATTTAGAAAGTAGGTATGTTAAAAATGCCTAATTTATTACACCCTTTGTCATTTAAGGCCAGGAAAAGTATTTTTCACATAAAATGGTAACATTGTATTACCACGGTTATAAAAACGAAAGTAAGGTGACTCATAAACTCAAAAAATACAGGGTAAGTGACAGCCTAGCAAATACTGAAACGGTAAACTCAGACCATCAAACTGAACAACTTTTACATTGGAACCTACCTCAGGAAAAGCGAAAAAAAATCAGCTGTCCCAAACAAAACTGCTGTACCTACCCGACTAAAATGTATGGGTGATGTGTATTTGAGGGTGCTTCAGTCATTAAACGCCTTGTCAACGGATAGCACGTGTTTTATTGATTCGCATACATATCATTGGCAAACGAGGATAATGGCTAATAATTCGGGTTATCTCGGTAGTGTACAGTGTTTCGACTATAAAATCAATAAGTGGAACATCTTTAAAAATAAACTAGATGCTTTCTTTACGGTGAATAGAATCATCGAGAATAAAAATTGTATTTTGTTGTCCTACCTCTCGGAGGAAACATACGAATTAGTACGGAACTTGATTCATCCAAAAGTGTTGGAAAATGAAACGTATGAAGTGATAGTGAAAGCGCTAGATGCCCATTTTGAGGTTAAAAAGTGTACATTTGTCGAGTTAGATAACTTCTATAGTGCTACGAAATCTGTTGACGAGGGACAGGAGGAGTGGCTCGCGCGACTGCGCGGGCTCGCAGCGCACTGCGCGCTGGGCACTGCGTTCGACAGGGTCCTAAGGGACCGCATCATCTTGGGGCAGCCGGACGGTCCGGCTAAGAACAGGTTGTTCGAACAAGACGAGACGAAACTAACGGTGGCGGGCGCGCTTCAGATAGCCAAACAATCTGAATGTGTATCTAAGATGAAGTCCACCACCGTCGGGGCTGGCTTGAAGGTGAAGGATGAACCGTTATTCCGTGTGAGTAGCGGCACACGCGGCGGTGGCGCGGCGGCGGGGCAGGCCCGGCGCGCGCGCCGCGACGCCGATAGTGCGCAGAGTTGCGAGGTATGCGGCATGAAAAACGACTTAACAAGGGTTTGTCGTTACAAGAACTACACCTGTCAACGTTGTGGCCAGAAGGGTCACCTTAAGAAAGTGTGTACAGAGAATAAAAAGTGCCACCGCGTACACAACATAAAGGAGGAGCCGGAAAGCGATTCTAACAGTGAGTGCGAGGAGTGTAAAATCTTTCACATGAGGTATGTCAATACTGATCCTTTTATTGTGTCGGTTGTGGTAAATCAGTGTAAGTTGCAAATGGAATTAGACTCTGGGTCAAAAAGATCGGTAATATCCGAACAATTATGGACAGAGAATTTTAACAAATGTAAATTACAGAAAAGTAACCTAAAATTTTGTTTCTATGATGGTCATAAAATCGAACCCCTAGGATACCTAAATGCTAAAATTAAATATAATAATCAAATCCGCAAAGTTAAATTGTTTGTGGTACAAAACGGAGGGCCACCGTTATTGGGACACGATTTTATGGTCAGCTTTGGAGTAACATTTTCATGTCTTAATCATATTGATGTAAATAACAATAGTGATGTAAACAAATTGTTACAACGCAACGTTACGCCGATCTTTGGAAGGATGAATTAGGTCTTTTTAAAAAATTGAATGTCAGTCTGCGTCTGAATTCGGGAGCAAAACCGAGATTTTTTAAACCGAGACCAGTGCCCTTTGCCCTTAAAGACAAAGTTGAAACGGAATTAACGCGGTTAGTAGCCTTAGGAATTTTAATACCTGTCTCGTACTCAAGGTATGGCACACCTATTGTACCGGTGCTAAAGGCAAATGGTGAGATACGTATATGCGGTGATTATGCACTTACCATAAATAAAGACTTAGAAATAGACAGGTACCCCCTACCCCGTATAGAAGAAGTCTTTGCTAAACTAAGAGGTGGGGATCAGTATACTAAAATAGATTTAAAAATGGCTTACAATCAGTTAGAACTGAACCCAAGCGATCACTCGCAAGAGATCACCACCATCAGTACTAGCAAGGGCTTGTTTAAATATACCAGGCGTGTTTTCGGGTTGGCCAACGCGCCGGCCATCTTTCAACGGGCGATGGAGACCCTTCTACTAGGGATAGACGGCGTAGTTTGTTTCCTGGATGACATCTGTGTGACGGGACCAACAAGGGAGTCGCACTTAGAGCGCCTCGATGAGGTCTTAAAACGTCTGCAGGACGCCGGCCTAAGGTTGCAAAAAGATAAGTGCGAATTTTTTTGTGATAGTGTAACATATCTCGGTTACGTAATAGATAAGAACGGGTTAAAGTCTTGCCCTAAAAAAGTGGAAGCTATAAATAAGTTACCACTGCCCACTAACGTAAAAGATGTAAAACGCGTCTTAGGAATGGTAAATTATTACCGCAAGTTTATTCCTAATGCGTCGTCTATACTGCACCCCCTGCACACACTCCTACGTGATGAGTCACCGTGGCAGTGGGGCGCGGCGCAACAGAGTGCCTACGACGCGATCAAGCGCGAGCTGGCTAGCGGGCGCGTGCTCGCGCATTTCGACCCGGCGGCGCGGCTCGTACTGAGCGTGGACGCGGGGCCCGCCGGCCTCGGCGCCGTGCTGGCTCAGGGGCCCGATGGACAAGAGCGCCCGCTCGCATTCGCTTCCAGGTCGCTCACGGCGAGCGAACGGAACTATAGTCAAGTTCAAAAGGAGGCTACGGCGTTAGTCTATGGAGTGAAATATTTTCACCAGTATCTGTACGGGAGAGCGGAACCCTTCGTTCTTAAAACAGATCACAAACCATTACTTGCAATATTCGGAAAAAAGAATGGTATATCGGTCATGGCTGCCTCGCGGTTACAACGTTACGCGATTTATTTATCCGCTTATAACTATATAATTCAGTATACGCCGAGCGAAAAGAACCTAGTTGCCGATTTCTTCTCCCGCGCTCCGACGCCGCTCTCATTTCTAGACAGTGATGTCACGCACGAAGCGACCGACGATGACGTATCGATGATGCACTTCGTAGGTGACGGAACATTACCGGTTTCGATTGATAACATTAAAACGGCAACGGCGACGGATCGTATCCTACAAACCATTATGAAATATATGACGCACGGCTGGCCGCGTAGAATCACCTGCATCTCTGTACAACCGTTCCTCCGTTGTAAGACAGAGTTAGAGGCCGGTGACGGTTATCTACTTCGCGGTCACCGAGTGGTAATACCGAGTGCCCTGAGAGATAAAATGCTTCACGAACTGCACACTTGGGTATCGTGAAAACTAAAAGCAAGGCACGCGGGCGTATGTGGTGGCCGTCAATAGATTTTGATATCGAAAGCACGGTTGGCGCGTGCAGCGAGTGCAGCGCGCAACGTGCTGCTTCACCCCGCGCAACCCCCGCCGCCTGGCCGCGCCCGAGCGCGGCGTGGCAGCGAGTTCACTTAGATTACCTGTCTGTGGGGCAAACAGTGTATCTGGTCGTGGTAGACGCATACACTAAGGGGCTTGAGTGTCTTCCAATGACCGGCGGAACGTGTACGCGATCGCTGATATCGAAATTAAAGAACCTATTCTCGAGGTTAGGTATTCCAAATACTATCGTGTCAGACAACGATGTAAAGATTAAAACGGCAGAATTCGAACAGTTCTGTGTGGCGAACGGTATCGAACACATGACCTCGCCCATATATCACCCAGCCAGTAACGGTCAGGCCGAAAATTCAGTTCGAACCTGCAAAAGAATGATAAAAGGAATTCTGAGTCGACGCGGTACGAGCAATCTAAACGACGAATTACTAGAATACCTATTCCAATACAGGAACACAACACATTGCTCGACAGGCGCGTCACCGGCAAAACTGATGTATGGACGGGAGATGCGTTGCCGATTAGATTTAATAAAGCCGACCAAACCGGTTGATCGTCATGCCTTAAAAAAAACAGATAATAGCGACAGTACTAAATGTAGATCATTCAATGTGGACGATAATGTCTGGCTTAAACATTTTATAGGCAGGAAACCGGTCTGGACGTCTGGAATTGTAAGGAAGAAGCTAGGACGACGTATGTATTCGGTGATGATGTATACAAATTCAGAGTGCGTTAAAAGACACATCGATCAGTTGTTGAAATTTACTGGCGATCCAAAAAACAGCGCTAGTGGGTCACGCGCGCGCGCCTTGTCGCCTTCCGCCTTCCGCGCGGCTGCGACCGCTCCAGAGCCAACACCGGCGACGCAAGCGCCGCCTGTGGAGGACTCGCCTGTCAACTCACCTACACTGTCACCACCGAGGTCGCCTACTGCTCCATTGGACTCGGAAGAGTCGTCCTTAGGAGACAATAGTGTACACATAAGCGAAAACGATAATCTTGGAACAGACGATGAAGATGAGTTCTCAGACGCTATTAGTAGGGAGGAGGAAGGTGCACAAATCGGAAGCGAGCCTGTGCGACCGACGGAGTGGACCACGCCGCGAAGTCCAGCGCCTGGCGACGCTCTGCCCGCGTCAAGCGAGCCCGAGCCGTCGCACAAGCTCATGGCTAAAACACGTAGTTTAAGGCCTAGAAAGGATGTTAATTATAAATGTTAATTGAAATATTAATGTTATCAGGTTCCCAAATTAACGTGGAAGGAGTGATGTGTATTTGAGGGTGCTTCAGTCATTAAACGCCTTGTCAACGGATAGCACGTGTTTTATTGATTCGCATACATATCAATGGGACAGCAGATTTTTTTTCGCGTTTCCTGAGGTAGGCTCCATAGTGAAAGTTGTTCAGTTTGATGGTCTGAGTTCACCGTTTCCGTATTTGCTAGGCTGTCACTTACACCCTGTATAATTATTTGGATGTTAATAAAATTATAAAGATGTTTTTTTTGTTTTGTTGTACAAATAAAGAATAGTATCTATAAGAGACAACGTTTTGGATGATTAGCGTCACCTGTTAGCGAAAAACTAAATTCTTGATCCAGTTTATTATATTTGTTGCAGAACGTAAACAACGTTTCAATAGGTATTAGGTATAGCAGTTCACCTACAAAATATCTGTTAAAGACATCTTAGTGACAAACACACACACTACTCTTTTTGAGCATGCTGTTGTAGCAAGGACGATCTGACGACGTTGTTAGACGTTTTGATCATCAGTCGAACAAAGTCCTGCCAAAAAACTCGCCTTTCCTCGGCTTTCCTCATCCAGTCGCTCCACGCTAACTGTATCAGGTCGTCGGTCCAGCAGCGGATGGGAGAGTTTCACATACTACACCTGCCAGTTCGTGGTCTAAATTCTAGAACACGGATCCTAATCGGTTGTCAGTTCTTCGGCATATAATTAATGATCGTATAGCTTGCTAATTTTCAGAGCGATATCAACAATTGCAGTTCTTTGACGACCTTATTTCTGATATTGTGATCTCTCAGAGAAACATTAAGCATAGTTGTCTTCGTTCGCTTAGTTCGCTTCGATAGTTGGACATTTAGCTACTTAGACGTATTATTGATCGTGAGTAGAGTTGTAAATCTACCGTAGTCTACCAAATCGTGAGGTAGACTACCGGTAGGCTACATAAGCTACGGTAGGAAATGTAGATTATTCAGTCGTAGAAATTTTGGCCAGTTCACAATATTTAAGGCGGCTGCCATTTATTATTTGTGATAAATAAGCTAAGAGAGCTTCGGCAATAATTTTAGAGAAAGTAAAAATCAATCTAGAACGCGAAAAAACGACATTGATGTACACTGTTTTATAAAAGGTTGTTTAAAATGTGATACTATGCACTAAGCCATGATAGCCTAGGTCCTAGGGGTATGGGTTCGATCCCCAGGGCACGTACGTACTACTGAAATGTGGTTTTTATAATTTATATTTCATGTCGGTACGGACGGTTTTAAAGAATTATCGTTGGCTTTTTGGTGAAGGAAAACATCGTGAGGAAACTTTCATGTCCGAAAAGAGGGGCAATTTATAGGCTTATGACAATTTAAAATCTTTAAAGATTAAAATCGTCTTTTGTTGGTATTTTCAGATATTTACATAATGTTAATTAATTTGTATTGATTAGTACTTTCTCATATTACATATTACATGAATCAAAATCATAATTAAAAAATAAAATCTGCGAATTTTTATTTGAAATCTACATAATCTACGGTATGAATCGGTAGTCTACCGTAGTCTACCATAGTCTACCGGTAGACTACCGGAGGCAGTGGTAGGCTACGTAGCATTTACAACTCTAATCGTGAGACACCCTTAGCCCCTTTAAGGTAAGCGCATAATATGACGCGCCGCATTGTATCAGAAAATACGTATTTTGCACACTAAGAGCTGGCCGGCTCGCAACGCATTGACGGATTTTTAGTTCGAAGTAATACTGGCAGATGTTGTAAAAAGTTCCATTCGGAAATCGAAAATCACCCCGAATGCGGGGTATGGCGATAGTTCATTATTATAAATTACGAGCATTTACCCGCGACTTCGTCCGCATAAATTATACACCAGATTTTAAGTCAGATCATAAGCTATCAAACAAAAAAAGTTTCATCAAAATCGGTTCTGTAGTTTTTGCGTGATGCTCGAACAAACAAACACACAAACAAACAGACAGACGAAATATCCAAAAATTGGTGATTTGGAATCAGGGACATCTAAAAACCATATCGTAATCTTTTTTTTTTGTAAATATCTTCAATGTACAGACACACTTCTGTTACATTTTTATAATAGTTTAGATATAGAAGTGATTTTGGAGGAATTTTGCGCTGCGGCACAGAATGGGTAATAGTATATAATTCTACATAGATGCGGGCCCTAATACTCGCTTACCTTTAGAGAGTTTCAGAATAGAATGAGTTCAAAGAGTTGGGGACATCCGACAGATGTGACAGAATGGAGCAATTTGTTAGGATGAAAATAAAAGTGTCACCGCGTCGCGGTTCAGTTCTATTCACATTCCGGTCGTACTGCTTGAAACGGTTCCAATATTTGAAATGCTTTAAAGAGGACAAATGGCACTTGATTGGGATATTTATTATTGAAGGACTTACGGTTTTTTGTGTAAGTATAAGATTTATAGGAAAACCGTCTTTGAGAAATACTGAAAATTAAAAAAAACTATATTGTACATATTTCGTGTAATTAATTAAATTAAAATTATTAAAAAATTTAGTTTCTGGATAATTTACACAATAAACCTCTCCCTTTGTTTAGAAATAAAATAAATACGATAATGTAACTTAAAAAAAAAAATTATTAGAAAGTAATTGTTGGCCATATAAAATCTCTAATTTATCATCCATAAATTAGCTATAGGTATTAAATCAATTAAGTTTTTTTATAGCAATAGTAAAATAGTGCAAAATCGTCACTAATCCTCGGAAAAATTCAGATCGAATTGATTATTTAAGACCTCCCATAGAAAATCGATGGGCCGCTCCGCACTTTTGTATGGAAGGTCCAATCATTTGTATGAAAATGTATGAAACAGCTGATATTATTAACGATTTCAAAGTTAGTCTTATAGTAAAAGTTGATATGTTTGATGGTCTGAAGCACCCCTTTAACCTCCTGCGTACCCAATTAAATAAAAAAAAAATCGCGTAATAATAAAATCTATTGGTGGTGTTTTGGTTGGCCACTACAACACCACCAATAGATTTTGTTATTTTTTATGTCCTACGTGAAGTACAGATGTACAGAAGCTGTACAGAAGGTTTAAAATGTGACGTATACGTTTACACCCTGTATTATAGGACTGCGTAATGTAGGTAGTTAATGTAAGTTTGTTTACATAATTTTTAGCTTTGACTAGAATTTAGCTTTCCACATTTTTCAACGATATTTTTGACCAGTTTGTTATTCCATATAGGTTTTAATATTAGAGCCAGAAGTAGTTTCCTGAACTCAAATTCAAGTGCTAGTTGGAAAGTTTTGTAAAATTCCAGGTATTTTTCATGTCATGCGAGTACGATTCTTCGACCGTTTCGAGAATATTTTTAGAGTGCAGAAACGGGAAATTCTAACGGACAATTGAAAGTATTTTGTTGCAAAACAGGTTCTTATCGACGGTCTGATATCCTTTGTAGGTAGTTAATGTGGACGTTACTTATGCCAAATGTAAAATTCCAAATTTAAAATGTAATATGGATCAAGTACCTAATCCGAAATTAAAATATCGATATCATTAGCATCCCTTTAAACTACGAGTCTACCCATCAAACTGAACAAATTTTACTATTTTAGGGAGCAAACCGATCGAAGCAACTAAAAAATCAGCTTTTCCATACTAAACTGCAATGCCTACTCGACCCAAATGTATGCAACAGCAGATTTTTTTTTTGCTCCGATCGGTTTGCTCCCATTGTAAAAGTTGTTCAGTTTGATGGTTAGACTCTTAGTTTAAAAGGATGCCAATGATATCAATTTCACCCTGTATTTTTTTTAAAATGAGATTCATAGTTTTGATAATCCATAAAGTGGCAAATATTTATAAATTCTTAACATAATTATATCCTACATTAAAAACCTAATACCATTTGAAGTGGTAAGAAGCTTTACCACAACTGCGGACTATATTTTAAGAGGGGGTCATACCTATTTTGTCTGTTTTCGAACCGATTTTTGAGAACCAAATTATTACATTAAATATATATAGTTCACATAACAGTGTAGATACGTTCTTTCTGCAGGGCATCTAACCGTTGAAAACACGATTCTATTAAATTTTCTCGATAGAAAAGAGGAGCAAAGTAAGCTCGATTTCAGATTTATAACCAGTTTTACAAGAATCACACTGCACCATTTCTTCTGAATATACCATCATTTGAAAGGTAAATAATTATAGCAGGGCTTCTAACCGATGGATTTTTCCCCAAACACCCAAGAGAAAAGATATTGATGAAAAATGCGTTTTTTTGCTATCTTGCTTTCAATTGAAGCGGGATGGCTAATTGCGAAAGTTTGCTTGTTAGAAAGAGAGGCTTGTTCTACTAATACCCAGCCTTAAGAGTGCAAGTATAATAAATATATACTATACAGGGTGTAACAATACACCCTAGTAATACTTAAGGGGGTGCTTCAGACCATCAAACTGAACAACTTTCACTATGGAGCCAACACCGAGAAAAAATTAAAAAATCTGCTGTCCCATACATTTTAGTCGAATCGGTACTGCAGTTTTGTATGGGACTGGTGATTATTTTTATTTTTTCTCGAAGTTGGCTCCATAGTGAAAGTTGTTCAGTTTGATGGTCTGAAGCATCCCCTTAAGTATTACTAGGGTGTATTGTTACACCCTGTATAGTGTCAACGTGGTAATAGGTGTGGCTATCCTTTTGACCACAAAAATCTTTAAAAAATTATTTGAGACCCTTTAGGTAAGCTCAAGCTAAGACGTAGGTCTTGCAACGGAAATTACGGGTGACAGTGTCTAAAATATTTATTATCATTTCTATGAACCATATTTGAGTTTCTTGATTAAGCATTAAAGCATTATTTAAAAATAAAATTACTTATAAAGGTACTTTTGTAGACATATTATATGGACTATGCTATTGTTCGTAGGAAAACGGTTTGAATTCCCGCACACAATAGTTCCATATTTTATTTTTATTACCAAAGACCTCGCTTACCAGTTTTCGGGATAACATACGGTATTATCTAAATCTTTCCTATTTCTAAGGATTCCTTAGCCAAATTGCAGAAACGGGGCTTGTTTTGTTGAGTTTGATTTTTATGAAGCATCTACAGCTTACATAGTTTTAAGAACACTAAAAACTAAATACAAACTGTAGATTGAGGAAAACCGGAGAACAAAAATGATCTGAAAATAGAGAGGAAGAGAGGCAGAGGAAGTCAGTGGTGTAACTTGCCCTTGGGTCCTTGGCAAACTTTGGACGGTGCAAACGGACCCTCGGCCTAACTCAATCTGAAGTGAAAATCAAAGGTAGGTCCAGATACAAAACCTGAAGCACGTGATGCTAACTTGAGATTTAACTGCACTACGGCTAAGTTGCATAGTCTAAATCCTGGAGTTCGAGATTTTATTGCAATGTGACTAAGTCACTGCAAACAGTCAAAAATCAGGAGGGACGAGGGACATTGGACATATTTTCCAATCTACGTATTTTCCTTACTTGCTATGTCCATGTTAAAAGGGTGTAAAAAAAGGGTTTGGGGTCCTTGATAACGACCCGGTTGGTGTAATGGTTACCACGCGGGACTGCCAAACCAGGGTCCTGGGTTCGAATCACGATTCGATCATGGATGTTATATGTTCGTGCCGTTGTTGTATGGTTTCCATATTTAAAAGCCTATAGTGCTTAACTTGAAATCATTACAATGTATGTGCCTGTGAGCGTTATTAATTAATAATTAATTAATATTTAAAACCTAAAGCACGTGATGCGAGCTCAAGATTTAACTCCAGTTAAGTGACAAAACAATCTAAATCCTGGAGCGAGGGAAGCAAGCTCGAGATTGTATTGCAATGGGACTAGGTCATTGCAAACAGTCAAAATCAGGAGGGAAGAGGGACATTGGACATTTCATCTGGGGCCCTTGATATTTTGCTAGCATGCCAATCAGTAATCTAGTGGAAGGAGAACTAAACCACAGTATAAGAAAGAGTATCTATTACTAGATACAGTACGGACACTCCCTTCCTCCCACCAACTTTTTACCTCACCCCCTCTAATTGCCCTCCGGTTACAGCGCACTGGTTACTCGTTACCTACGAAGAAGACTTAAGGTTCAATTTCTTTAGTTTCGCATGTGCTGACGTCATCATGTCAATTTCAAATTTTAAACTGAGTTACCACAAAACTGGATGCCCTAGAACTGGTGAATGAAATCGTTGATGTTAACGTGTCTTCCGAAGCACAAATAGACAAAAATTCCAAAATCTATTCGTTACATAGCGCCTAATATCTTCCGAATTATTTTATTATTCTCGTTATGTCTATAGTTATCCGACATCCGATCTATCGCTATTGAATTCATGCCTCTAACTTTATAAGACGGCCGGCTTTATCGAATTACTTACCGATATGAAAATTCTGTGCGATTTCTAACTTTTAAAGAAAATCTATTGTGAGAATTCAGAGGGAGAGAGCCCGGCTCACAATCATTAAGTCACTAGTCAAATTCCAAACCAGCGATTTTGATTTTTTTAAATATGAAATTGTCATTAGTTTAGCGATGAAAAAAAAAAAAAAGTTTCAATCTCTAGACGTGAATTGTGGGCATACTGCCAGTCACGATAGAGTTTGGGGCACTGCTAGTGAAATATGGAGATTATTTTCTTTATAGCGTGATTATAAATGTCAACCATGTTATCATGTTGTCATTTATAATCACTGTAGTGGAAAAATTTGCCAGTCAGCAATAGTCGTATTGTACCGTCTGCTCTCAACCGGTGAAGGAAAAAAACATCGGTCGTGAAAAACCTACATACGCTGAGGAAGAAATTGTGATGCGTGTGTGTAGTCCACCAATTCGCATTGGACACGCGTGGTGGACTAACGCCCGTACACCTTCCCTGTGGGTAGGCTTGTGCCCTGCAGTGGGACGTATATAGGCTGATGATGATGAATTGTCGTATCGAGGCTGACTTCCCAGGGTGCGCCAGACGAACTCGAGTTTTGTCACTCGGGGAGGCTCTTTATTTTCACCCCATGGATATTATGAATATGGTATATTTGGAATACTACTGAAATCCTCCGTGTTGACTACGAAGTCGTGAGTATATTTATTTTACAAGATACATAGCATAGCATAGCATAGCATATGCTCACGACTATATTCCCCGAGGGGGTAGTCAGAGATATTCTGAAATCTCAGAACATCCACGTTTCACTAGTAGTACCGAAACTCTGTCCAGTGTGACGGGGAGTGAGCCCGTCGCCACTTGTAATGGACAGTAGGTACAATACATGCCTCGAAATTGAAGCATGCAGGTTTCCTCACGATGTTTTCCTGATTTTACAAGATACAAAGGTTAATAAAGTGTTAGGCAAAAAGTTTTTCCGATTTAACACTCGAAAGTCCTCGAACCTTCTGAATATTTATGAAGCCAAATTATGAGCTAATTACGACCGTCGTATTTTGTTAAAATGTAAATAAAGCCTAATTAGCAGTTTCGAAACATCTTTACAAAGTTATCGTTATCAATAGCCGTTACGTTAAACTTGAGGATTTCCTATAAACTCATTAATTACCCGTTCTAATCTAAACAATTTAAGCTACAGAGTTTCAAACATTTGCAAAAAAGATCTGTAATTTTTTTTTTCATTTTTGGACTCACTTTTTAAAAGTATTGTGATTTTTTTGCTATTTAATTTATATTGCTAAAGGAGTATCGTGGCGCGTTGCGGAGAGGTATATACACGTAATCATGAGGATCCATGTTCGAATCCGCTCGGACGACATGCATGTTCCAATGAGTTTTTCTAACGAATGAACGTAATACCCATCGAGTTTCTCTCAGACGGTGAAGGAAAATATCGTGAGGAAACCATTGAATAATAAATTATGTACAGAATAGTCAAAGCGAACAAAATCTGTGCACCACGATCAGCAGTACAGGGCGCGCACCGGGGGCGTCGTCGCGTTGTAGCACGCGCCCGGCACATGCTAAGTAAGGTTGAGCCAATTAGCTTAAACGAGTGTTACAAAAAAAATATTTTGGGAGTCGCCTCTAGTATGTACCTCAATGGAGAAAATCTGCATAGTGCATACCTACTTCACTTACTTTAAAGTTTAAAATAAATACAGCAGAAATAAAAACAGACATTAAAAAAGTACACTTAACAAAATTATCTCACCCTGCGCGATTCTCAATTAGGCCGACAAGACAAACTTTTTTATTTTGTTTGCCGAAAGAAGCACCAATTTATTTTGCGGATAAATTTTCTGAAATGGAAAGGAAAAAATGGCTTCCCTGTTTTTTATTTGGGTTTGTAATTTGTAATAATGTAAACGGCTGATCACATTGTGCTTTGATTTTAATGTGCGTTTAATGCTATCGACATTTTGGTTAAACTTATATGAAACAAAATTTTATCTCTTTCTACGATAATAAATGAGTTTCAAACTTATTAGGTACAATCAAAAATGACAGCCCGTAGCACAGTCGGTAGTGAACCTGCCTGCTGTGCCGAGGGTCGCGGGTTCGAATCCCGTAAGGGACAAATATTTATATGATGAATATGAATATGTGTACCCGAGTCATGGATGTTTGTATTTATATATGTAATCTATATCGTTGTCTAGTCATCATAATACAAGTCCAGGCTAGATTCTGGTACTTTAAATGTGACTAGATAATTTGTGTGACATTGTCCAAGATATTTATTTATTTATTTAATCAAAAATTAGTTTTACTAGGGCATGATGGGTGTATCCAAACGGGTGTATGCATAATATTTAATGCTATAATACAAAACCAACATAAGGGCTCTTACAGACGAGCGACACTTTGCTGTCGCGGTGGTGGGTCGCAGAGCGCCGCGCTCATACATTTTACGGTCGCGCGACGGTCGCGCGACCCTTCGCGGCACCCGGCGACCGCAAAGTGTCGCTCGTCTGTGAGAGTGCTAAGCTGGCCGCGCGACGTTACCTATACCTACCTACGTTACTCGACCTAACTCGCGGCCAGTTTATTTTGGTTTTGTATAGCTTGATGTGTCGCCGTGTGTACATTTAACAATGCTATACAGTATACAGGGTGTACAATAAAATGGGACAGCTACTTAAAGGGGTGCTTCAGACCATCAAACTGATCAACTTTCTCTATGGGACCAATATCGAAATCGCGAAAAAAAAATCCGCTCTCCCATACAAAACTGCAAACATAACTCGACTGAAATGTATGGGACAGCAGATTTTTTTTTCGCGATTTCGATATTGGTCCCATAGAGAAAGTTGTTCAGTTTGATGGTCTGAAGCACCTCTTTAAGTAGCTGTCCTATTTTAATTTACACCCTGTATACAACGTGTTAATGAATTAACGCAAAACCTCATACACCCCTACTGATTTATATCAAAATAATTAGATTGAAACAATAATTTCATTATTTTTGTAGTTAAAATTTAAAGTTATTCGCATTTTAAGATTTGAGGCAAAAATGATTTTTTATCATTTCAGCAATGAATGAAGGCGCTAACGTACTCATAGATACATTTTAATAATCTTGTTTTGGTAGTAAGAAGGGTGGGTGTGCCCGTGGGGTGGGTTGACATCGGGTTCAGTAAATTTAAAATTTTACCAAAAAATTATTTAATATTTTGAAAAAAAATTACCCATGTTGAAACCATGATAATTCGATTCGGCTCTCGATTCTAAACAAACTACTTTCTAGTTTTGCGTTAATTCATTAACACGTTGTATAGGTAATGAGATTGACTTTCATTGTAAAGTACAATATATTCAAAGTAAGATAAGTAGATAAGTAAAAAGTTATCCAAAGCCTTTCCCGATAACAAGACGTGTTGATTTTGAAACTGTGTACACAAAAGTATTGAAATCTTTGCCAACTGTTCAATGGCAGTCACGTTTCCATTGTATTCAATGTTGAGTAGATTCCATCGTTTCGGATTCCTTTTCTCTTGTTTGACTTTTTTCCACTCGCCTTTAATGAGATTGAAAGCCTTTCGGGTATTTTTAACCGACTTCAAAAAAAGGAGGAGGTTTCTCAATTCGACCGTATATATATATATTTTTTTTTATGTGTGTTCGCGGATAACTTCGTCGTTTATGAACCGATTTCGATGATTCTTTTTTTGTTGGAAAGGAGATATCCCAAGAGAGGTCCCATGATAAGGAAACCAGGATCTGATGATGGATCCCAGAGATATCGAGGGGAACCTTCGAAAATCGTAGTGCCGACTAGTGCGTTTGTTAATTTAAAGCACTACTATTAAATCGAACTAATGAATTTACCACTGAAAATTGTAAAATAAACAAAATTTAAACAAAAAAATTAAAACCGCCTTCAAAAAACTAAAAAGTTAAAAAATAATATTGCAGCCGATGACTTTTTCGTTCGCATCATAAGAACATTAATTTGTTTTATAGAAGTCGGTGTCAAGCCAAGCCAAAAAATGCAAGCCCTGTCGCGAATTGTACCGGCTTGACGGCGACTTCAATAAAACAAATTAATGTTCTTATGATGCGAACGAAAAAGTCATCGGCTGCAATATTATTTTTTAACTTTTTAGTTTTTTGAAGGCGGTTTTATGGTTACTGCGAAATGCAAGAAAAGTATCTAAAACTACCTCGTTCGCAAAAACTTCAACACTTTGGTTATAAATAGCTAAACGGTTTTCCGAATGGTTTCCGGATGGTCTGAACCACCCCTGATAATTTGGAAAGTGCTTAAAAAATCACCCAGCATTTAACAAGACATTTTATTCTCTTGCTGTTTGGGATTTTGTCCAATATTTTATCATTCGATAAACCAGATTTTTAGTGCTCATCTCACGTGGAAACCAATTACTTAGAAAATTACTTGGTCGCGTAGGGCAGTGCCTTTAGATTAAGTTAGTGATAGTCTGACGAAGCTTGCATGCGGATTTTATCTTGTGTGCTGCCATTGACGAAGCTTGTTGCGGATATACAGGATGTAACAAAACACCCTAGTAATACTTAAGGGGGTGCTTTAGACCATCAATCTGAACAACTATCACTATGGAGCCAACGTCGAGAAAAAAAAAATCTGCCGTCCCCATACGTTTGAGTCGAGACGGTGCTACTATTAGCTATTCTGTGACGGTGCTGCAGTTTTGTATGAAAGAGCGGATTTTTTTTCTCGATTTCAATGTTGGCTCCATAGTGAAAGTTGTTCAGTTTGATGGTCTGCAGCACCCCCTTAAGTATTACTAGGGTGTTTTGTTACACCCTGTATATATGTGTGATTAGTATTTGACGAAGCCTGCGTTGCCGATTCGATTATTTTTGGTATTTTGTGTTTTTGATTTTATTAATAAATACATTCTTTTTTATTACTTAGATCTTCATTATGGATAAAAGAGAAATCAACTGTATTTCAAAATGTAGGACCTACGAGGAGCTGACCAACCCAAAATTACCCTAAAAATAGAATTACCCTTAGACTCAATAACCTTCCCTATGTGATTCAGGATAACAACAAATAAATAAAATATACAGGGTCCAACTTAATATGCTGACGGTTGTTTAAGAGGACGATCAGACCATCAAACTGAACAACTTTCTCTATCGTACCAACATCGAAATCGCGTAAAAAATATCAGTCAAGTAGGATTTCAGTTTTGTACAGAAAAGCTGTTTTTTTCGCGGTTTCAACCTAGGTCCCATTGATAATGTTGTTTAGTTTGATCATCCCCTGAAAAACCGTCAGCATATTTAGAAGAACCCTATACAACGTGTTAATGAATTAACGCAAAACTAGAAAGTAGTTTGTTTAGAATCGAGAGCAGAGTCGAATTATCATGGTTTCAACATAGGTAATTTTTTTCAAAATATTTAATAATGTTTTTGCAAAATTTTAAATTTTCTGAACCCGATGTCAACCCACCGCACGGATACACTCACCCTACTTACTACCAAAACAAGATTATAAAAATGTATTCATGAGTACGTTAGCGCTTTCTTTCAGTGCTGAAATGATAACAATTCATTTTTGCCTCAAAACTTAAAATGCGAATAACTTTAAATTTTAAGTATCAAAATAATTAAATAATTGTTTTAATCCAATTATTTTGTTATAAATCAGGTTGGGTGTATGAGGTTTTGCGCTAATTCATTAACACGTTGTATACAGTGTCGTTCCCCTTGATATTTTGAACAAAGCAAATACTTATAGATTTCCAATTTCAAGTAGGTACCTACAAAGAGAAATCAAGATGGCTGGACCCAAATCTTAATGATCTCCTAAATTTTGCTGATCTAGACTCTCCCATTTCTTGTGACCCTCACCCGACCTTCTATAAAGGGTGCTATAGTTATAGCTAACGAAGATAGATGGTTTGACCATCGATGGACAGGTTTAGGGTCGGCCACTTTTGTTGAATTTTTTGGAGGATAGTATTTTTCAATAAATTGTAAAAAATTATAGTACCTACTTGCAGGAAATTTCAGAGAGAGAAAAATGATACCTAGTTTTATTTTCATTTAATTTGTATTTGTAAATGTATTTTGCATAGTAATTATTATGCGTTTTTGGGTTCTTTTGAGCGAGGTGCGTCCCGTGGATTGGAGGGCTTTTATGTTTGTTTTAGTTTTATCTTATTATTGACGAAGTTTATTGTGGATTTTTATTTAGTAAGTTGACGAAGCATACTGCAGATCTCTTAGAGTTTATTTATGGCTTTGACGAAGAATGTTGCTGATTACTGCCCGTTGTATTAATATGGTATATTATTTGATTGACGAAGCATGTGTTGACTGCTTTTTTTTTGTAGACATTAACAAATTATTTTTATTAAGTATCAATAAAATGATATTCAATTTCCATCCTTAATAATTTTTGATTTATTTTTTGCATTTTATTGCAGCTTTTACTTTATTCTACTACTTGTTCGTACAATCGAGCGATGAACACTACTTTTTCTCAACATTATAATTTAGGTATAGGTAGTGTAGTAACTGTTTACTGGTGTTCAAGCTTCCGAATCGATTTGTTCTTGAATTGATCTTGTTGTTTTTCGTAAACTGTTAAAATCGTTGCATTTCGGATTTCGTTTATTGTAAAATATTTAACATTCTACTAAAATTGTCTTGTAATAACAAATCCTGAAAAAATTATTAAGCCAAATAAAACACTATTCCATAAGACAATAGTTCAGGTGGCAACCCTAGGATGGACCCATATCTCGAGTGTCAAATGAGTGAATTGTACAGTTGGATTAAGATTTATTGATCGACAGATTTTATTAAGGGATTTACGATTTACATTTCCCTAAATGTCTTTGGAAACCTTTTTAGTTATATTCTGATTATTTACGTGGTGGATTGAAAAGTTCGCGGTGGCAGTATTTTTTTCTGCCGCCATTTTAAACTGTCATTATTCAATGAGCGTTTTTCTTTTGGTTTTCTAGTGGATCGATAGATGGCGTTACGGTCTGTGCGAATAAAAGTCAAAATATCAAAATGTGTTTCTTTAAAATAATAAAGATATCAAAAAGATGCCAACTCATCTTTTGATTTAATATTTTATTATTTACGAATCATTTTAATTGAAAATATAAAACTTTTTACGTCTGACATTGTTGAACGGGCTCCATCCCTTGGCCTTTAAAAAAAAATCAGGCACAGTCTTGACATGATTTTGACAGGATCAGGCCTACGTCTCTATGGAGCGATAATCATGTCATCTGTCGAGTTTTTTAGGAACTAAAATTAAAAAAGAAAAGAAAAACGCTCATTGTTAGACCGCGAATTTTCAATTTGTAATCCTGTTCAAATAAAATTTCACGAACAATTAAAAAACCTGTGTAGATAGAACAGATTTTCAATAATGGAGAAATTGGAACACCGTGCAGTAATTAAATATTTGTTTAAAAAAAGATTAGCACCAAAGGAGATCCATGATGACATGCAAACAACATTAGAGGAATCTGCCCCGTCTTATACCACTGTGAACAAATGGGTTGCAGAATTTAAACATAGAGACGAGAGGGTAAAAAAGATTTCTTGAAATAAGAATTTTACGTTTTCTTCGATATAATATGAGAGCGCCATATTCTTGGTTCAATGCAATTTGCTTTCACACAAGACAATTGTCTCTACTGAAAGCAAATTGCATTGAACCAAGAATATGGCGCTCTCATATTATATATCGAAGAAAACGTAAAATTCTTATTTCAAGTCATCTTTTTTACCCGTGTAAGAATCTACCCATCAAACTGAACAACTTTTACTGTGGGAGCAAACCAATCGGAGCAACTAAAAAATCTGCTGTCGCTGCTGTTGCTGTGTGTGAAATACTAAACTGCAATGCCTGATTTTTTTTTCGCTCCGATCGGTTTGTTCCCATAGTAAAAGTTGTTCAGTTTGATGGGGAGACTCTTAGTTTAAAAGGATGCCAATGATATCAATTTCACCCTGTAGTTACCATACCATACCATAATAATTAGTCAGTATACCTATCATGTAGGTAGTTATGTAATGCTCACTAATGAATGAAGTGGTTTTGTTGAGGACCGGTCTTTATTCTCCTACCATTTCATCAGTCTAAAGCCTTTATGTCAAAGGTTTTCATTTTATACTCACATTACAAAATGTTCTAGTCGCTCTACATTGCTCTCTACAGATTTTCATTATTCATTAAAAGTAACAAACTACTTTGTGCCTATAGCGTATAAAGTTGAATTTAGAATGCCACAGCTGGTGTGCAGCATTCACAGAGTTTCGGACTTCTAATTTGTTCGGCGTAGAGCGTTGACGTTTGAATTGGAATCTTAGTTCTAACTGATAAGTCAACTATTTGAGTGAAGTTGTTTGTCGTAACATTAGTACTCTGCTCGCCTTTTGAACAGTTGATTCGGTTGTTAGTGGACCATGAAACTCTGCAAATAGTGATAGAAATGGTGTCTTTGACAAATTACAAATTAAATTACATCCCAATACGATGTGCTAGCATACATTTTGTGAAATTCATTATCATCATCAGCCTATATTAACCAGGGTGTAAAAATTAATGGGACACTTACTTAAAGGGGTGATTCAGACCATCAAAATGAACAACTTTCACTATGAAGCCTATCTCAGGAAACGCAAAAAAAATTCAGCTGCCCCATAGAAAACTGCTGTACCTATACCCGACTAAAATGTATGGGACAGCTGATTGAAATATACATAGCTTCGTGCATTGTCTTCTCTTTTTCGCCTATAGTTTTGTCCTTCACTATCATTTATATGACTGGCAATATCTATTGTCTTCTCTTTTTCACGTATAGGCTTGTCCTTATTTGCATTTGCTTAATGTTTTCGAGGGCGGCTGGAAAAAAATATTGTTTAAAATAATATTAAAAATTCTTTTTAATAATTAATTCATGTTGCTTGTTTGTGCAGTATCTCAGTACACACCACGGCATTTTTATGCATTTTTTTTTTTTCAATGTAACTGCTACACGTGACCGCAGTGAGAGAGCGACTAAATGCCGGAGTACTATATCGCCGCAGTTGAATGAGACAACGTCATGAAGCGCGATGTTCACTATACTTCCTTCCTCTATGGTCGGGCTTCATTAAAAACTAATTGCAAAAACCTTTATTTCTGAAAAAATATTCTTTGCTAGTATAGTTTATTTATATGTTTTCGTAAGTAGGGATATAATGTGCTAACGAAATGGAAACGCCATGTTTAGAGATGCTATCGTAATGAATATGGCACAGGGCCATCGGATTCTTAGTCTGGCAGCATTCACAAATTCAATGCATTTTTCTTGGAAACAAAATGTTTAGATAACGTGAATTATTGCTTGTATATTTTCATACAACTGTTTGTGTCTCTTATCTTTTTTTGTTTAAAAGATATGTTGTAGAGTTTCTGGCCGCATCTTCTCTCAACGGAACACCTTCCGACGCGGTGGTAGAGTCAAAAAATGACGTCAAAAAGCTATCTATGTGATATTAAATTGAATCAAAATTTTTATTTATTTGCTTTGATTTATCTTTTTTAACCGACTTTAAAAAAAGAGGGTTTTCAATTCGAACGTATATATTTTTTGTATTTTTTTGTGGGTACAATATTGTATACTAATTATATCAAATTCACACTGTATATTTGATTTGGTATTGAGGCAACTTTTTTTATACAATATAAAAATTTGTAAATTATACGACGTAGAATAATAAAATAAATAAAAAAATGTTTTTAAAACAGTTTTTTGAATTCGTCGCTGTTTAGCTTACTGTAACAATTTTTAAGACCTTAATGCATGTTACGGAATTCCGAATCAGAATCAGGATTTTGTATAGAATTTGATACCTTCTGCAATTCCGAACGGAATTGTGGATGGGGAAATCGTAGACTAGGTAAATAAAACAAAAAATAGTTTCTTCATAAGGACGTCTACAAAAAAATTAGAAATAATTACGAAAAAAAAAATTACAATACCGAATATTATAGTTTTTTTTGCAAGGAATGAATGATTTTGTTTTTATAACTTATCTTTTTTAAATTAGGATTATTTAAATATTTGAGACAATTTTGTATTTATATTGTTTACATAGTTTAGATATTTTAGTTTTAGGATGTTTTAGTTTTAGGATATTTTAGTTTTAGGATATTTCAGTTTTAGGATGTTTTAGTTTTATTGTCATTTTCTTCTGTTTTGAAGTTAAATAAATATAATTTGTTTACAACATTTCAATATTTAGCATCAACTTGCTAAAATCCCTAATATTATTAAATGTGAATGTAAGTTTGTTTGTTAGGCTTTCACGCGTAAAGTACTTAACCTATCATCATGAAACATTGCACACATATTCTTGGAGGTATTAGAAGTAACATTGGATACTTGGGTTTTTCCAAACTCCAAGCGGACGAAGTAAAAATAATAAAATAAAAATAAAAAGGTATTTATTTTCATCTCACATATAGGGACAGTGAAACATTAATATTGTCTTAGTACTATATGTGAGAGACCGGTGCACGAAGTCGTGGGCAAAAGCTATTAGGTAAGTAATAAAGCTTATTATTTCCTGTCTTTAGGCGAAAATTTGGCCAGATGCAAGTAGAGGCTAACTTTCATAGAATTTCGGGCATTATCTTCCCTGTATTAACATATCCATACTATGAATTCCCAACAAAGTTCATTCGTCTCAACCCATTACACCCAACTTGCCTTACTAGGAATTTAGACATATCCCCATTCTGGTCACGCCACAAATTGGCCGAAAGTCCCTTTCACGCTCAGTGTGTAATCTGAGCGTAACTCGGGTTCTTAGTCAAACATCTGTGCCTTAGATCGACGCAATAAATCAAAACTTTCTGTTGGAACTTCGTATTAGAGACAGATCGTGTCCTTAGCTCGTAGCTATACAAATATTACTCTGGAATACAAATTCTTGTCCTATACATACAAGCTTCGAAAGTAAAATGAATGGATCGGCCTGATGATGATCTTTAAACTGTAGTCTTTGGATGGCCTTACGCGACCATTTCAAACGATAATAATAAGTTGAAACGGGTACATAGCAGAATTCCGAAACTCATAATACCTTAATTTAAAATACCTAAACATTCATAATACCTTAGCCCAGTTTACCTTACCCCGAAATCCCGAAATTTAAAATACCAAATGCTTATTATGTCAAATGTTTAAAATACCTTAACTAAAAATACCTTAACTTAAAATACCTTAACTTAAAATACCTTAACTTAAAATACCAAATACGAATGGTATACAGAGCATTTTTTTTACCGACTTCATACTATGACAGTATGCAATCCGAAACTTATATTAGATACAGAGAAACGGGCTCTTAGGAACTAGATCTTTTTGTATGATTGTTTTTCGGCATAGTTAATTTTTTAACCGATTTCAAAAAAGGAGGAGGTTTCTCAATTCGACCGTATATTTTTTTTTGTGTGTTCGCGGATAACTTCGTCGTTTATGAACCGATTTTAATGATTATTTTTTTGTTGAGATATCCCAACGGTGGTACCATGTTAAGGAAACCAGTATCTGATGATGGCATCCCAGAGTAATCGAGGGGAACCTTCGAAAATCGTAATAACTTCGGCATTTATTGACCGATTTGAATGATTCTTTTTTAGTTTCGAAAGATTTACCCTCGAGATGGTTCCATTTTAATTTAAACATAGTACTTAAAATTAACTAAATATAACATAAGCCAATTATAGGTTTTCCTAGAGTACTAGTACATGTATAATATTTGGAAAACATCACATCATAAGGATGTCGGTGAACTCAGACCATCAAACTGAACAACTTTCACTACGGAGCCCACCTCAGGAAACGCGAAAAAAAATCAGCTGTCCCATACAAAATTGCTGTACCTACCCGACTGAAATGTATGGGACAGCTGATATTTTTTCGCGTTTCCTGAGGTGGGTTCCATAGTGAAAGTTGTTCAGTTTGATGGTCTGAGTTCACCGTTTGAGTATTTGCTAGGCTGTCACTTACATCCTGTATAGACTGAAATATTTAAAAAAATTTCAACCGGAAAGGATATTAAATTATTGGACACTTGATAAGACGCGTTTTTTTTAAACTTGTGGAATGATGTATATCAAGTGGTGATAAGTAGCTTAGCATTTAGCTCATCACTACATAGTATAAAACAAAGTCGCTTCCCGCTGTCTGTCTGTCTGTCTGTCCCTATGTATGCAGATGTTTAAAACTATTTTTTTTTTTAAATAGATCGTGTGATTCAAGATGAAGGTTTATATCAGCATTGTACCCGTGCGAAGCCGGGGCGGCTTGCTATTAGAAACTTAATTTAAGGTGGTTTCAGTCCATACAAACGTTTGACGCACAATACGCGTAGACGGAATTAATACAAGGAATATTTTATAAATGGAATAATAGTTTAGAAAATCTAGATGTCGCGTATCAAATAACATTTGCAATTTATAATATAATTACGAAGATATAAAGCTTTGAAAATTTTGTATGAAAAATTTAAAAGCTTTATATCTGCGTAATTATATTATAAATTGCAAATGTTATTTGATATATATTGATTGACATTTATTCATTATTGATATATATTGATTGACATTTAGATTTTCTAAACTATTTTTCCATACATACAAAGTTACTTATATTAATACCGTCTACGCGTATTGTGCGTCAAAGTTTTGTACAAAATTGACCCCTCTGCAACCGCCTTAAGAAATATTTTTCCTAAGTCGCCTCGTACGACACCCACGGGAAGAAATTATATTGTCCATTCTAACCTGAAACCACACAAAAAGCAAGTAAAATAATACAATCTAAAACTCCAAAGATATCAGGCCGGAAGCACAACGTATTTTCATCGGTTAGATATTTAATTTAAATTCAGTAACTTAATTCAAACTTGTTCCCACAGGAAAAACAAGAAGGCCTATCGCCACTCCGCAAGCGCCAAACTTCATGCCATTTCCATATCTAAATCTAGATTAGTTAACTTCGGTTAGCGGTGAATTTGTAAGAGATTAATTGTCAGATAACCAGCGCCGGTATTAATTATGCTTTCATTTAAATTAGCTGCATCATTTTGGAATGGCGAGGCGAGTCACAAAATGTAACAATAATTTTTGATGGACATGGCGAATATGCGTAAATTATCATAAAGTGCATTTAACGTTAACCTCTATAGGTATAAGTAATAAATAAAAGTATAAAGCTATGTTGGTTTGGTTAATCCAACGACGACCTCAATTTGTTATGCCACTGGCTCTTTGGTGAAAGAAACCATCGTGAGGAAAAATTCTGATGCGTATTCCATTGGGTACACGTGGTGGATTGTACAAGTAAATAAATATTAAACACCGCATTGCAACGCATGCCATGCACGGCTAGAAAATATTCATCATCATCATCTCAGTCGATGGACGTCCACTGCTGGACATAGGCCTCCCCCAAAGATCGCCACAACGACCGGTCCTGCGCTGCCCTCATTCAACGGGTTCCCGCCGACTTCACCAGAGCGTCTAGCATGATTTCTCTACAAGCGCGCGACTCTGCTTTTTTCCATACTACAAGTCGCGGCAAGCGCGGCTTGCGCTCTCCGAAAAGCGCGGGAACAGGTTATTTTGTATGCAGCGAAGGCGAGTCGCACGCGTGTAGAGAAATCATACTAGACATGCAGGTCGTCGGTCCACTGTGTGCCTACCTACGCTGCGCTTTCCGGTACGCGGTCGCCACTCTAGAACTTTTCGGCCCCATCGGCCATCAGTTCTGCGAGCAATGTGGGGCACATTGCTAGCAGAACTGATCGCTCATAATAGAAAATAATTTTAAAACAGTTCTGTAACTGACGGACTGACAGACAACGCACATCCTAAACCATAGAATTTTGAATTATAATACAATATTCTACAGAGGATGTAGGGGTGCATTAAGAAAGGGTTTTTCGAAAATCGACTCCTAAAGGGGCGCAACGAGTACTTGAAGTTTCCTGAAACCCACGAGGCCGACGTCGCGGGTATAAATAAAATTCTTTCGGACTTGGTTTTTCACTGACTCGGCGAAAGAAACAGTGAATACAATCGAAGTGATATTAGTGTCACTGCTATAAACACTTTCAGTCTGAATCAAGTATAAACCAAAACTCGTAACGTAAATAATATCTATGGTAGAGTCATAAATTCCACGTATCCTGGTCCCAGACTAGTTCAAATAATGGGAAAAGTTCTACCTTGCCGCGACTGACGACGGTGCGGTGCGGTGTACTGACAACTTTTAATAGAATTTCATACTCGCTAGATTCTGTGATTCTGAGTCTAGTGTGTGCGGTTGACGCGGTTGCTTTCGTGGCTGACAAAATATAATATTATGTAGTATTTCACTAACGGATACCGGACGGATGTTCTGTTTGTAATTTATGAGAGTGAACAAAAATGCTTTTAGAAACATATAAAGCGATTTTTGAGCTTAGGCGATGTTCTGGCGATGAAAATGTCAAAATTATCTTAAAGTTATGAAATGGATGTTCCATAGGTTGAAACTAATTTTATAAACTTCAAAATTCAAAATTTTTTTATTCAAAATAATATCATATCGTCATTTTTTGACTCTATCACCGCGTCGGACGGTGTTCCGTTGAGAGAAGATACGGCCAGAAACTCTACAACACACATCTTTTAAACAAAACAAAATGTACAAAGTACAATTAAAATACAATATTGCATTACATAGTGTAAAATTGTAAAGACCAGACATTTTGGTCATTCAAATAATCATCGAGTTTATAGTAACCTTTTTTACAGAGGACTTGTTTAACATGAGACTTAAACTCTTTGTCTTCAATTGATTATTCAGCATACCACATAAGAAACAAAAAGTGGTTCTTAATAGTCTATTTTACCCTGGAATTCTTGCTTCCAATGTTAGGTGAAAAATCAGCTAAAAAATTTTTTTTTTATTTTTATGGCTAATATTAGTCAAATATCATGTAAAATATTTTAAGATTAACACATTTGGACATACACACATGTCTCCGTTTGGACCACCCTGTATTTGTTGGTATTCCAAAAGCAAAACGATTTAACTTTCTTTCCATTAAAATCTAAAGTTAGTAAACACAGTAGTTTATATTAACTTTTAAAACTACAATATTTACCACAATGCTTCTGTGTTTGGTGGTTATAAAACGAAAAACTTCGCCTTGACATCTGCCCGGAGCACTATTGTACAGTTTTATTGCAGAGCTGATATTAAAAATGTTGAAGAGTCGAAGAGTGGTCGGATTGAATAAAGTTATGTAGAACTCTGAACTCTTGTAGATGGGTAAATTTCCCTACTCTTAAATGTAACAGACTAGTTAAGCTACATTCTAGAGCTTTGTTTAATGATAAATGTACATTGAACGGTAGTCTAATTTCGTCTTTCTAATTGTATAAATTTAGTTCAATACGTATGATTTTATTTCTAGATGTAAGTGTTGCAGAGCCCTAGCAGGGTCCATGTGTACTGGAAGCACTATGTAACATCTTATAAGCCCATGGTTGCAATAAACGATCTTCTTCTTATCGTGAGGGCAGAGCCCTGGTGTCAGAGTTTTTTCAGACCGCCTTACGGCCTCTGACGTGGTTTTTATGTAACGACTACTACCACCAGAGATAGTAGCCGGGACCAACGGCTTAACGTGCCATCCGAAGCACGGAATCATTTTTCTTTTCAGACAATCAGGTGCTTCAGCCTGCAATGTCCTAACCAACTGGGGAAAAACGCACAAAGTGACATATCACTAGGTGTCCCCCGTGGGAATCGAAGCCACGACCTCCGTGTCGAGAGCCAAAGCTCTTAACCATTAGACCACGGAGGCAGTATTTGCATTTATTTTTCCATGTGATTTCATTATCTGATAGCATGTCTGGACAGTTCCATACATTTTAGATTTAGTATAGTCTTGGCGCAAACAGATGTCGCTACTGGCCTGAACGAGAGATAAATCTTAATTAAACGTTATTAGATTTATTATTTGAGTTTTGTTCCACGGAAATAAATTATATAGATAATTTTTTTTTTAATTTTAATAACAAATGTGTTTAACACGTATTTTAATTTAACGTAATTAAACATTGCTGTAGTACCGTTACTCACAACCGGCGCTGTACTTGCGTGAGTTTTCATATAAGAAGGTGGCAACTTTCTTAGTATGAGCATTAAATAATAAAAAAAAGACATTTATTTCAGGAAACTAGGTCCCATACGCAGAGCATTACATTGAGTAGTTTGCCAGAAAATCAAGTTATTAAAATTTAAATTGAATTAAATTAAATTAAATTACATTACATTGTATTGATACTCTGTTGTGTATAATTTACTTAGGTACTCTATGCTGATAGTATGTTGTTTCCTATTTCCGGTTTTCTTATAATCTGTCTGATACACATTTTCAAAACGTATAGTTTACTATCAAACTGATATTAGTGGACTTTGAATAAGACGATAGTGTAGAGGGAGAATGGAAAAGGCTGTATACTTTTATTCCGGAAAATCAGAGTATAGGGTGTACAATAAAATGGTACAGCTACTCAAAGGGGTGCTTCAGACCATCAAACTGAACAACTTTCTCTACGGGACCAATATCGAAATCGCGAAAAAAAACTGCTCTCCCATACAAAACTGCAAACATAACTCGACTGAAATGTATGGGACAGCAGATTTTTTTTTCGCGATTTCGATATTGGTCCCATAGAGAAAGTTGTTCAGTTTGATGGTCTGAAGCACCCCCGTTAAGTAGCTGTCCCATTTTATTGTACACCTTGTATAGACCGAGATCCGACAGTAAAATTATGCACCTATTTCATAGGCGAACGAAATGTGATTCTAGTGTATACAGGGGTTAATTCAACGCTGCCAAGTTGCCTACAAAAATCTTGCCGCAAATACCTTTTCCATTATGATTTTTGGCATAACTTTTTCCGCCTGTCTGTTTGGGAAGTAAATGAGGTGCCATCGGAAGGAGACTGATCTAAAGTCCTACTGGAAAAACTGGGGTTGCTATCTTTCAATCTGCCGCAACTATAGGGTTGCCAGGTTCAAAGAAGTCATTTTTTAACCTGGCAACCCTAGAGTTACGGCAGATTGAGAGGTGGCGTTGAATTAACCCCTGTGTAATACACTAGAATCACATCTCGTTCGCCTATGAAATAGGTGCATAATTTTACGGTCGGATCTCGGACTAATACGGCCAGCGGATAAACCTAGTATCATTTACGTATCGTTATGTGCTCAGTATTTTGTGCTTTAAGCTACAGTGACAACGTTGACGTAAAACTTTTTTCGGAAAAGTTTGGGCCGGGGTAAACCGCCGTGATTTAAGCACATGGGTCGGGCACATTGCCCAAGTTCGGCTTAGTACGCCACACTTGTAGTTGAACGAGCTTTTAACTGTTTTTGTTGAGATTGGATTAACAAAGCTCGTACGTTTGTTTCATATACTGGAATAGCTTCTAACTTTTCTAAAAAACTTTAGATGGATGGTCTTTGTAGTAATTTGAAAACGACGTAAATAATTAAAAATACATGAATGAACACTATCACTCTCTAAAGTAAGCCTTAGTTTATGTATGTTTATTGTATCTATTTGTTTATTTATACGTATGTGTATGTATGTATATATATGTTTATATATATATTTATTTATGTATAATGTTTACATATATTAACGTCCATTTAAATATCTAGTTTTTATCATTTGTGCTGTACACTTTCTGTCTGCCTCACACTTTACAACTGTCTCTGTTGCGGGTTTGCTGGAAGAAATCTCTTTAGAGATAAGCTCGCCCTTTGTATATTTCTACTTTAATTGTTTTTTTTCTGTAATTTTTTGTGTACAATAAAGTGTTAAATAAAATAAATATACAACGTGTTAATGAATTAGCGCAAAACCTCATACACCCCAACTGATTTATAACTAAATAATTAGATTGAAACAATAATTTCATTATTTTGATACTTAAAATTAAGTTTTGAGGCAAAAATGATTTGTCATCATTTCAGCACGAAAAGAAAGCGCTAACGTACTCATGGATACATTTTTATAATCTTGTTTTGGTAGTAAGTAGGGTGAGTGTGCCCGTGCGGTGGGTTGACATTGGGTTCAGAAAATTTAAAATTTTGCAAACGAATTATTTAATATTTTGAAAAAAATTACCTATGTTGAAACCATGATAATTCGATTCTGCTCTCGATTCTAAACAAACTACTTTCTAGTTTTGCGTTAATTCATTAACACGTTGCATACATTATTAACTAATTTCAAACTCATACTAAAAGTGGTTTAACGCTCGCTAAAGGGTGTAGGTTTATAATATCTTCATCATCGGTCTTTCCATCTACAGGGTGTAAATAAGGGAACTGCTCCCGAAAACTCAAAGGGGTGAAAATACCCATCAATGTGAGCAACTTTTACTCCGGGACTGAATATGAGATCGCAAAAGTTCCTACCGCGCAATATGTACGGAGGAGCAGATTATTTTTTGAGATCTCACCATTGGTCCCATAGTAAAAGTAGCTCATGTTGATGGGTACTTTCACCCCTTTTAGTTTTCGGAAGCGGTTCCCTTACACCCTGTACAGTAGAAGTTTTGTGACGCAGAATTGTCCCGGTTTCTCTTAATCTTAGTAGAGAGTCTCCGATAGCGTCGAGATATCCATACATTCTATATTCTTACTAGTTTACGGTTACTAGTTTCATCCTGAATAAAGCGGTGTCTCGGCTGCACTTATGCTCGTGACTACCCAACTCTATCAATTTGGTCGTATATGTGTCGTATAGTCGAACATTAGACGCATAAAGCACCAGTATAATTGACGAAATTACTATATTTACAACTTTAATAAGTCAAAATTGTCATAAAAATGGGAGTCTTATACGACCAAATTGTTTGCTTGGTAAAAAGCCCTATACGAGAGCGAAAGGTACGGCTGCATGTACGACAAGTACACGGAGAGGTTTCGGTGCATTTATTTGTTTTGCAATTCGATCATGCCTCCTTTCCTGATTTTCAGCTAAGGAGACAAACCACACTTTGTCGTGCACAGCTCTTCCCTTCGCAAAACTCTGTCCTTCTATTTGAAGTACCTCTGAAGTATATGTTTAACTCTTTTATTATGTAGCATGTAGGTATCTGATGACTAGACAATGATATACAGGGTGTAAGTGACAGCCTAGCAAATACTAAAATGGTGAACTCATCCCATCAAACTGAACGACTTTCACTATGGAGCCTCAGGAAACGCGAAAAAAAATCAGCTGTCCCATACAAAACTGCTGTTCTTACTCGACTAAAATGTATGGGACAGCTGATTTTTTTTTCGCGTTTCCTAATGTAGGCTTCACAATAAAAGTTGTTCAGTTTGATAGTCTGAGTTCACCGTTTCAGTATTTGCTAGGCTGTCACTTACACCCTGTTGAATATTATAATATTAGACACACATAATAACGACTTCATGACTTAAGTCACACATAAGTTTTCAATGTCGGTTCGTTTCATAATCTACTGGCAGGTTCACTATCAATAAAATTGAGCTTCCAAATAGCTCAGTTGGTAGTAAACATGCCAAATGTTGATTTGATTGATTGATTATTTAAAACCGTTAAAAACAGGAGGCGATGTTCGATCTCCGTCCAGGCCGACTCTTACCAATGACTTTTTCGGAATTTATGTACGATTTGTAATTTGTAACACCACTGGCTTTTCGGTGAAGGAAAACATCGTGAGGAGACCTACATGCTTCAATTTCGAGGCATGTATCGTACCTACTGTCCATTACAAGTGGCGACGGGCTCACTCCCCGTCACACTGGACAGAGTTTCGGTACTACTAGTGAAACTAGGATGTTCTGAAGTTTCAGAATATCTCTGACTACCCCCTCGGGGAATATAGTCGTGAGCATATGCTTGTTTAAAACCGTTAAGTTCTTCTGTAAGTTAAGTTGTGTGTCCTTGTTATTTCGTCCACCATATCCATATAGTTTGCACTTGTCCTTTAATCCAGTTTAGAATGCATCCCGTGCCACTCTATTACTGCACAGAAGTTGTGGAAGTCGAAGTTTAGCTACGGAGACCCGGTGCGAAACTTTAATTGTTATGCCATTAAAGTTCATGTTTCTTTGATCATTGATGTGTAATGGTGTTGTAGGTAGAAATTCTTCAGTCGAATCGAATTAATGGGAATGTCATTCATTTAACTTGCCATGCCATCGTGGTGAAGAAAATTCTACGCTTGGCAAATCTTAGAATAGGCAATGACATTAGTAAACAAGAATAATGTTATTGAGAAGGTATCGGAATTGTTTTCCTTCTTTTTCTGCGACAAATCTCGTAAAAGTTAAATAGAGTGGTATCTTAGAGTTCAAACACGTTACAAGACTGATTGAGATCTAGTGTACTAGCTAGGGCACTTTATAAGCTTCAACTAAATGCACTTTCATCCCGTCCATTACTATTTACTAATGTCATTGAGAATAGGTATAAATAATTATCCTTTATAAACGCTTCGAGATTTTTTGCTGTTCCTGAGAAATCACTGCAAAGGTAACAACTCCTAAAAAGTGATTATCATCATCATCAGCCTATCATCGTCCACTGCTAAACATAGGCCTCTCCCAAGGCGCGCCACAAAATTCTGTCCTCGGCCTTCCTCATACAGTCGCTCCCCGCCAGTTTTTTTAGGTCGTCTCTCCAGCGGGCAGCAGGGCGTCCCACACTACGCCTACCAGTTCGCGGTCTCCACTCCAGAACTCGTATAGAAAAAGTGATAACAACGCTGAATCAAGATATATTTTTGCGCTTGTCGTCTTAAAGCGGCAAAGATATAATTTGTCTTTTTCAAATGGAGTGATGTACATCACAGAGTATCAGAGTATCAGAGTATCAGAGTATCAGAGTATCAGAGTATCTACGTAACAGATAGGTACCTATCTGTTACGTAAATACTCTTTAGTAATCTGTGTCATAACAATGTACATCACAAAGTATCAGAGTATCTACGTAACAGATAGGTACCTATCTGTTACGTAGATACTCTTTAGTAATCTGTGTCATAACAGTGTACATCACAAAGTATCAGAGTATCAGAGTATCTACGTAACAGATAGGTACCTATCTGTTACGTAGATACTCTTTAGTAATCTGTGTCATAACTTTGTTAGTAAAAACGCCTGATCCAGTGCTTAATAAAGCCACTGTCGCAGTATGGATGCTATTGGTGCTGGCGCGAACCCTCTACATCGTGGCGACGCACAAAGTTTGCTGAGCGTACGCAGTGGGAAACCCATCAACTTGAGCATCTGTGAACCTAAACATGCCAGACGCACTGCAAAAGCGTTTAAAACGTGTTGGCAAAACAGACGAATGTAGAAATTTTACAGTGGGATCTTAGTCTATTTGTAATCCTTGAACGAACACGGAAAGTTCTCGTGCACATCACACAGGCATACAAGTTCCACCACGATCTGTCACCGACTAGAAATACCTATTAAGCCTTAAGTGAGACCCTTAGAAGCCTTTGTTAGACGAAACTTATTTCAGGTTATACGAGATTCTAAGAATATTACCCAATGAATGTGATTTAGTCTCAGAGTTTTGGAATTTCTGTTTATGACTGGTCGATAACTCTGTCGGTAGTGAACCTGCCTGCTGAGCAGAGAGTCGCCGGTTCGAATCCCAGCAGGGACAAATATGTGTGCGAATGCGAACGTTTGTACCAGAGTCATGGATGTTTCCATCTACAAGGTGTTAAGTTAAATGCGTTACATACATATGGAGGTGCTACTTGGGAATATTCCTCCATTGAAAAGGGAAGATCTTCCACCAGGCTATGTGTAAAGCCTGGGGACCGGCCGTGGTCCAACAGTTCTTAGTTGGACCTTCTATATATATCGAATCTCTGTGATTATTTCTCTTGCGCGATTTATGTCTCGCATTCGATTGTGAACCTTATGTGTAGTAGGGAACGTTGTCTTTGTATGGAGCATATTTCCGTGAGCAACGGTATCGCCATCTGTTGGCATCTTTGCTATAACTTGTGGGTGCTGGACATCTGTAGTAGTTCCCCACAGGACTCCCCCCTCAGACCGGAGGTGCAGTGTGAGTCGAAGTGTGCAGTCTGTATCCATGTAGTGTAGGTGCAGGGCTCCAGTCAAGTGAGTCTGACGAGCGATGTGCTGCTGTGTGTGGGCATCTGTCAGGGAGACCAGTCCTGATGTGATGCGGGCGAGTGACAGGCGTGGAGAAGGCGAGCAGAACTACCACGTGGAGGTGAGCTCAGACACGTGGGCTGCGGGAGATCCTTCTATGCAGACGCTGACTGTCGTTGAGGAAGCTGCAGGCCCAGGAAGCGGTGTGAAGACAGCTGCGATGGACCTGGTGCGGCTTCGGGTTGATGGCGTGACTGCTGCTTGTTTGACCTGGTCGAGGGGGTGAAGGGTTGGTTGAAGCTGGTTGCTGCTGCTCTGCGGTGTTCAGGTTGCGATGTTCTCTGTCGAGGGTCACCAATATGGAGGTGCTACTTGGGAATGTTCCTCCATTGAAAAGGGAAGTACTTCCGCCAGGCTAGGTGTGATGTCTGGGGACCGGCCGTGGTCCAACAGTTCTTAGTTGGACCTTCTATAAATATCGAATCTCTGTGATTATTTCTCTTGCGCGATTTATGTCTCGCATTCGATTGTGAACCTTATTTGTAGTAGGTTACGAGTTGCGTATTTATGATGAACGTTGTCTTTGTATGGAGCATATTTCCGTGAGCAACGGTATCGCCATCTGTTGGCATCTTTGCTATAACTTGTGGGTGCTGGGCATCTGTAGTAGTTCCCCACATACCTTAAGGGGTAGGTAGTTCAGACCATCAAACTGAATAACAATGGGATCAACTTTAAAATTACGATAGAATCTGCTATTTTATAGAATAGCCGATAGCTACTTGACCAAAATTTATGAAACAGTCGATTTGTTTGTTTCGCGATTTCAACGTTGGTTTTATATTCTAGTCTTAGTTCATACCTTATCAATTATCAGCAGTCATCGATTCCAAGTAGATACAGTCGATGGCAAAAGCTAGTAAGTACCAAAAAGAGAGAAGCTAAAAACATTTCGGCGTGGTGTTAACGTCAGTGCTAAAGGTTCAAGAAAAGATTTATAAGCACCGAGTGTTAATGAAAAGAATTCAATGAATTGGAAATAAATAATGACTGACCTTTTTCGGGTCAATCGATAGAAGGGTTAATAGATAAATAATTACAGAAATGTGTAGGTATTAGGGTCAATGGAGCATGGAACGGGTTTAGGGTTTAGAGGAATGAGAAAGTACCACAAATATTCAAAACAGTTTGTCACATTTTGTTTTCAAATGTTGTCATCTTACCGCTAAGTTTCATTTATGTACGGTAACTCTAAAGGTGTCTATACAACGTGTTAATGAATTAACGCAAAACTAGAAAGTAGTTTGTTTAGAATCGAGAGCAGTATCGAATTATCATGGTTTCAACATAGGTAATTTTTTTCAACATATTTAATAATTTATTTGCAAAATTTAAAATTTACTGAACCCGATGACAACCCACCGCACGGGTACACTCACCCTACTTACTACCAAAACAAGATTATTAAAATGTATCCATGAGTACGTTAGCGCTTTCATTCATCGCTGAAATGATAACAAATCATTTTTGCCTCAAAACTTAAAATGCGAATAACTGTAAATTTTAATTATCAAAATAATGAAATTATTGTTTCAATCTAATTATTTTGTAATAAATCAGTGAATTAGCGCAAAACCTCATATACCCATATGAGGTTTTGCGCTAATTCATTAACACGTTGTATAAACTCCGAATCCGAAAGCATAAAGATTGTAGGTACTTTTATTTTATACATTTACAAATCTTATACAGGGTCCTTCTTAATATGCTGACACTTTTTTAAGGGGATGTTCAGGCCATCAAACTGAACAACATGCTCGAAATCGCGAAAAAAAAATCTGCTCCTCCATACAAAACTGCAAACCAAACCAAATGTATGGGACAGCAGATTTTTTTTTCGCGATTTCGATGTTGGTCCTTAAGAGAAAGTTGTTCAGTTTGATGGTCTGATCATCCCCTTAAAAAGTGTCAGCATATTAAGAAGGACCCTATAAAAGTAAGTATAGGTATTTAAAAAGATACGAATTATAAAGGTGTAAAATTTAATGCGTTTCATACTTTTGATGCTTCAGACCATCAAACTGAACCACTTTTACCATCATGGGACCAATTTTGAAATTGCGAAATAAAATCAGCTGATTTTGAATTTTTTTATGGAACAGCTGATTTTTTTTCCGTGATTTCAATATTGGCTCGATAGTGAAAATTTTTGAAAAAATTAAATGAAGTGAAATAAAAAATATTCTGTGTGTGTGTTGTGTTGTTCAGTTGGAAGCACTGTCTTTAATATGTATCTAACGTATAAAAATTTTACATCCTGTATCGATACGGCTATCCGCAACTTATCGGTGGATTCGGTGTGTCCTTTAGACTAGGTTTTGAAATAAGAGGACCTTTCCCCACTCTACTTAAAAAATGCTGACTCTTCTAGATTAAACCTTTCTTACCCCAACACCTTCAAAATCACCTTAAAATGTTTTAATAAACAACCCGTTAGTGGTCCGACGACTTCTTAATTAAGATAAGGGTGGTCTGAAGGCACTAATTGCTCCTAGAGGGTAGTCGGTATAATAAGGGAAAGTCTTTTGTGTAGAGTTTTCACTTCAATCTGTTTTAGTTGGTTCGAGTTGTTGGATTCGAAGGCTGAAATTAATTGATGAGGCAAATTGATTCCTTGTTCAAATTGCTCGTATTTTTGCGAAATTTTTGTTCTGAGTCGAAATAACATATTTAATCACTAAAAATTATGAAAAAAAAACTTTTTACAAAAAAATAAAAACCGACTTCAGAAGTAAAAAAAAGTACAAAATAATATTTCAGCCTATGAATTTTACGTTCGAATCTATAGGAAAATTAATTTGTTTTGTTGGAGTCGGTGTCAAGCCAAGCCAAAAAATTACTGCAAGCCCAGTCGCGAATCGTACCATAAAGTTATTATACCTGTCGGAATAGAGTAACTGACATGAGTTGTCAAATGAAACCGTTTTTTGTGCATTTGTCGGCACTTATCGGCACCCTAAAACTTCGAGTTCTGTGTATAATTGTGAATCTAACGTGAAATCGTAGGTAATTTAATGAAATAGTGTTAGTATATTTCACAAAATAATCTACGACTTCACTTTAGATTCACGAATTATTCACAGAGCACGAATATTTACCCAGTCGATTGTGCCGACAAGTTCCCAAAAATAGTTCAATTGCCTCGCGTCACGTATCTCTTTCTATTATACAGTGGCGCCGCTAAGTGCATCTCGCTCTCTCAGCTGTCAGTTCCTCTTTATAATACCTTTATGAATCGTACCTACGGCTTGACAGCGATTTCGACAAAACAAATTAATTTTCTTATAGATTCGAACGTAAAATTCATAGACTGAAATATTATTTTGCACTTTTTTTCATCTGAAGTCGGTTTAATTTTTTTTGTAAAAAGTTTTTTTTATTAACAAACATTTGAAGTGTGAATTAGAGACAATGAAACTAAAATAACTTTCCCTAAGGAACATGGGTGGATTTTTTTTTGTTGATCTTCCTTACAAAATCGATCAAATGATCCGCACTTTTGCATGGGAGGAGCAAAAACTTTTCTTTTTTTTCGACCCATGTTCCTCAGTTTCTTCAGTTCATTGTTATAGTTTCATTGACTGTGAATACACCTTTAAAATTGTATGGTAATTTTAAAAAGTATCCATATCCAAGTATTCCAGTGGGAATAGTATGTTTAATCCAGTGGTTTAACAATTAAACTGAGTGTTGGCATCTTATTGCCATTTGCTCGTAATCATAACTGACTGTTTATCAGCATACACTTTTGCAATGATAGTGGCAAGAACGCGAGGGTTCCATACCCGTCCAGGCCGACTCGAACCAATATATCGGAACTTATAATTAATGACTTGTAACAACACTTACGGCTTTTCGGGGAAGGAAAGCATCGTGAGGTAACCTTAGATCAAACTAAATGATCGGAGAAGGTAACCTGCATGCTTCAATTTCAAGGCGGGTACTGTACCCACTGTTCATTAGGTTACACGTTCAGTATTTCGTCATTCTGGTCCATCAGTCTGGTCATGTTTATTTGATTTGAAGGGAAACTGATATACTGAAGCACCATGTTAGTCGGGTCAATCTCGAGTCAGTTTCCCTTCAAATCAAATATACATGACCAGACTGATGAAATACTGACCGTGTCCTCTTATAAGTTGCGAGACTTGCGACGGCTTCACTCTCCGTCACATTGGACAGTTTTAAGCATAATGCTCCCGGCTATAATTATATAAGAGGGTAGTCTAAGATATTCTCCAACTGTACCGAAACGGTTTTGGGTTTCGGTACAGTTGGAGAATATCTTTGACTACCCCCTCATATATAGCCGGGAGCATTATGCTTAGTTATGCTTCTATTTGATTGAATGTCAGCCCTTATAAACTTTTTATTAGAACTTAGTTTATCAGGAAATTTATACATATTTCTTAAGCTGCTAAATTAACTGCCAGCGGCTTCGTAATCTAGACTTCTTTTCTCACTTCCGACCCCGTCTTGTAATAAAGATTTCCTTCTACAAACTCGGAAGCAATATGGCTGCTTTCATCGGGATATTTTTTTGCTGTAATCAATAAGGATGTGCTCGTTAATCATTTGAAAGGGGAGACCTGTCTGCGTCAAACATTGTGTTGCTAAGGATGAAATACTTACCTATATTGTGATAAGAAAATATAACTACGTCAACTCACGGCGTAGTAACATTAATATCATTGCTCACGGCTGTATGGAGGTCGGAACTATGCAACTACCAACCTTTTTATCTGTCTGTCCGTTTTTCAGTCCGTCCAAAGGCTGGTTTCAGAGTCGAGCTTACGCCGGCGCGGGTGGTGAGCGACGCGACACGGGCCACGAGCTAGGCGTTGCCTTGTACCATTTCACTGTGAAAACTGACCCGCGACACACAATTTCTTAGTGCTAACCGCGCGGTTACCGCCCGCGAGTGACTCTGAAACCAGTGTATCTTTTGAACCGTACCTAATAGGTAGTTAGTTGAAATTTTCACAGAATATTATGTTATTATTTCGGATTTGCGAACAAATAATAAAAATTGTATCTCAATTGTTAACTCTGAAATTAGGCCTGATGAGCCGAGTATTTGTATTTTCACCATACGAATATTTGCCTCTTGTGCGGGATTCGATCTTGAAGCCGAATAACTGAACAAATATTATATCTATCTTTTCAGATCTACTACATACATACATATTCTCACGCCTGTCTCCCACTGGGGTAGGCAGAGACAACGGAACGCCACCTGCTACGATCCTGACATACCTCTCTAGCTTCCTCCACATTCATAAGACCTTTCATGCATGCTCGTCGGTTTCGGGTAGATCTGACCTGGCCCTTCTTAAGCACGTCGCCAATTTCAGATCTACTTCTAGTAGATAATTATAACACAAGTCCGGGTTAGATTCTGGAACTTTAAACGGGACTGGATAATCTACAGGGTGTAACAAAACACCCTAGTAATACTTAAGGGGCTGCTTCAGACCATCAAAATGAACAACTTTCACTATGGAACCAAAATCGAAATCGCGAAAAAAAATCCGCTCTTTCATACAAAAGTGCATTACTGTCTCGACTCTAATGTATGGGACGGCAATTTTTTTAATTTTTTCTCGACGTTGGCTCCGTAAAGTTGTTCAGATTGATGGTCTGAAGCACCCCCTTAAGTATTATTAGGGTGTTTTGTTACACCCTGTATGTGTTGAAGAGGTTTATTTACTTATTAAATAATTTTTTTTCTTGTATTGGATCCTTTTTACCGGTCGTATCCCAGATCAACTTTAGTTTCTGATAATAACATAGCCCGGGGAATATAACGACATAAGTAGTTAGACACGGGACTTTGATAAGGGTCAACTCTGCTTTACTATCACATCACATTAAAATTGTGATTGTTTTTATGTGAATCATTTTATAACGTCCTATAAGGGGAATGAAAGATGATAGAAATAATTTTAAATATTTATTTATAATTTTTTTTTATTCCGATTTAGGATTACTAACAAGGTTAACACAGATTTAATCACAGTTCTAAAGCTAATAAAATAGGCATATGATAAGTAACCACGACATTCAATTTGACAATTGTTAAAATTTTTTTTTTTTTTTTTTTTTTTTTAACCTACTTCGTCCCACTGCTGGGCAAAGGTCTCCCCTAAACTCTTCCATATATCTCTATCCAATGCGGTATCCCTCCATTCGTTGCAATAGGCATCTAACTCATCGCGCCACCTTTAAAAATAAAAAAAACAAACAAAAAAAAACAAAAAAATTATAATAGTAATCTAGATTATATGCAAGCATTATAAAAAAAATATCTTGAAAGTCAGTCAATTGACAATTTAAACAGTCACCATCATAAATTAATTAAAATTTACAATTAGATACATACAATATTGAATAATATTAAATACAAGTTTAACTAATTGAACATAATTAAGAATTTGAATACTTATTATTATCATTGAACAAAAGGCAAGTGATTTGAATTATCATTACTGCTCATCTTTCATCGGTTGCTCATCTTCAACGATAGCCGCAATTTTTCTCTCTTTTTCTTTCATGTCAGCATCAGCTGTAGCACAGTCATGACAATGACTCAGGCATAGTGTTAAGATTCGTCAGTCAGCAATGGCCGTTTCGAGGCTGACTGCCCAGGGTACGACAGACAAACTCAGGTTTCATCACTTGGGGAGACTCTTTCTTTGCACCCTTCTGCAAAAGTTCGTGAAACAAGAAAAGAAAGTTATCTTCAGCGACTGGATGTGTAGCATGGAAGTTTGATATTTTTTGACGACTAGTTGCGAAACTCAGCCGTTTTCATTATCACATCTTGTTCAGTTACCGGGAGCAACTTTTTTGTACCTATCTTTATACGAGGGTGGCAACCATGTGGCAAAAATATTTTTGGAATCCTAACCTTGGACCATTTAAATATGGACAAGTTACGCGTGTAATTCTACCAACTTTTCTGTCACTTTTTGCGGGTACCTGGTCGGTAGAATGAAATATGCAACTTTGGATTTTAATCGTTATACTTTAGAGTCTAATTTTGAATGTCAAAAATCATGACAAATAGTCTCGCGTGAACCCCAAACAAGATTAGTTGTTCTGCAATTATAGGTTGTCTTGTTTAGTGATAAGGTATAAAATTCTATGCACATGTACATGATCATTTGATCATGTACTTTTGCAGAGGGGAATGCTAACCTAAGGCAGGTCCCTAGTTAAATAGACTAAGATCCTGGCCTATGTTATTTTCACTGGAATACTTGTATGATTGATTATACACTTAGACAATTTAATAGGGACTCGCCTTGCGGTAGCATTTCCCCTCTGCCACGGTATTAGATCAATTAATCTTGCGCATTTACACCCAATTTTATACCTTATCACTAAACGAGACAGCCTATAATAGCGAAACAATAATTTTGAACTTAGAACATTTGGGGTTCACACGAGACTGCTTTTCATGATTTTTAACATTCAAAATTAGAATCTAAACTTATAGGGAATAAAATCCAAAGTTGCGGATTTCATCTTACCTCGCCCCCCGCAAAAAGTGGCAGAAATGTTTCTTAGTAGAATGACACGCGTAACTCGTCCCTATTAAATTGTCTAAGATTAAACATAACAATGTAGAAAACTTGTTAGGGATCTGAGAAAATCGGACCAATTGATAGTGAAAATTTTATTGACGTTATTAATTAGTGAACATTTTGTTGGTGAAGTAGGTAATTACTGTCTCAGAAATCTGTTGACGACATTTCAAAGGCTTCGTCTCGACAAAGCTTCTCCTCTAAGCGATCAATCTTGATGACGGATGGAACTTTTAATTCGATAAAGAGCTTTGCTGAAGAAACATCTCAATATTAAGCAAAACTCTCGATTTTTATTGTAGTGTGGGTGCGGGTGCCAACGGGACCCTATTACTACCAAGTACTATAATAACGTTTTTCTGTCCATCTGGTCTGTCTATCTGTCTGTCTATCCGTATCATTTGAACCGTAATAGGTATTAAGACGGTTGAATTTTTTACAGTGACAATATTTCATTTTAAGAAAGGTACCAAAATTAGAAAACCATTTGGAGATTATGTGATTCAAAGCTTATATCAAAATTATCAGATTTTTCTATCCATTATTTTTCTCGAGTACTGAAAAATAAAATAGAAGTTGAATGATATATTCCTTTGCCTGCTTGGCTTTTCTACTGTATTTGACAGTTTTTATTTTTAATTTTATTACGGCCAAGGTATTTATTATAGCCATAAATCCTACGTTTTTCAGAAAATTCAAAAATAAATTAAAAATAGAAATATCGGTCAAAAATATAATCGGAAAAATACGTATCTCTTATTTTTTAACCTATTTTTATATTTTTCATTAAAAAAAGGTGGTTAAGATAATTAAATGTTGTCAATTATGGCCAAGTGTGAGACGGTCTTAGTGTTTTTTCATACCGAACAGGTAGCCTTAATAAAAACTCTGGATTGGCAGCATCAAGTCCCATTCGATACTGAATTTTAAATAGATTGAAAATGTGGAATGTCGTATGTATCTTGTAATTGTGTAGTTACTGTCTTACATCAAAATTAATTTAGCTAAAAGACTTTATTTTGGTTCACGTTAACTCATTAAAACTTATGTTATTATGGTGAAAACGCGTTTTGCATGTTCTAATTGCAGTGAATCGGCAAAAGTTTTAATAGATTATTTATTCTTGTTTCAGGTAACACAGGAGGAGATGTTTGTTATTTTCGACGGTATATTTAGAAGAGAAGAGATGGGTACAGTTTACCAATTTTAAATATAGGCCACCGAAAAACTTGTCACAGTAAACTATAAGCAGTTATGTTTGACCATAAAGGTATCGTATAGAGGAACTGACAGCTGAGAGAGCGAGATGTACTCGGCACAATCGACTGGGTAAATATTCGTGCTCTGTGAATAATTTAGTGAATCTAAAGTGAAGTCGTAGATTATTTTGTGAAATATACTAACACTATTTCATTAAATTACCTACGATTTCACGTAAGATTCACAATTATACACAGAACTCGAAGTTTTAGGGTGCCGATAAGTGCCGACAAATGCACAAAAAACGGTTTCATTTGACAACTCAGGTCTGTTACTCTATTCCGACAGGTATAATAACTTTATGTGTTTGACAGAACCATAATTACGTTGGCGTCGGTACAGACTGAAAGAGCCACATCTGGTGGTTGTGGTGTACACTGATGGTTGTGACAAGGTTTTAAAGTGGCCTACATTTCATATTACAAGGCTATATGTATTAGCTAACAAAACGTAACAGTACACACGATAGTGGACGTTGTGCAAAGCCAACCGTTAACCAAAGTTTGATTAATAAAAAGCGGTCAAGTGCGAGTCGGGCTACTCGCGCACCGAGGGTTCCGTACCACACCACTACAAAACACAACATTATTAACTTAGAAAAAGAAACATTTTTTGTCCGGGACCTTTAGCGCGAGACCGACTCACACTTGGCCGGTTTTTAGTATTTGTTGTTATTCTGTAGAGTATGCTCTATAATCACACTAAGTTTGACGCTTGTATGTATTACCGTTTTTACGATAGAGCGTGAAGAAAATACGTTGATAAAAACTAGTTTCTTGTTGAGAACCCCCCTTAATTTTTAACTTTTTGTCATGTTTATTATTTGTTAACAAATCCGCCGTAATAACGCATAATCTAAGAAAATTTCAACTATCTAGCTATTACGATTCAAAAGTTACAGCCCTAAATAGGTAGGACAGACGGACGGACGGACGGACGGACAGACGGACGGACGGACGGACGGACGGACGGACGGACGGACGGACAACGTAGGCTTAGTAATAGGGTCCCGTTTTCACTCTTTGGGTACGGAACCCTAAAAACCGCAAATAGATGAACAGGATAGCGTATAATTTTTCCAGTTACCGTACAAAGTGTTGGCAAAACCTTTATACGTCCCACTGCCAACTGGCCCGGATTAAAATAACTCCTTTATGAAAATGAAATTAAAATTAAGAACGTCATTGCGCTTCTGTGTGTTCGTGCGCGTATTTGGTTAATACGTAGAACAAAGTTTCTATTCCCTAAATCCAACCGATATAAGTAATAAAATCGGTCAAGTGCTAGTCGGGCTACTCGCGCACCTAGGGTTCCGTACCACACCACCACAACATTATTAAGGTACAAAAATTGTTTTTTCTCTGGGTCCTTTAGCACGAGACCGACTCACACTTGACTTGTCTTATCATTTGTTGTTATACTGTAGAGTTTGTTCTATAATCACACCAAGTTTCACGCTTGTATGTATTGCAGTTTTTACCATAGAGTGAGAAGAAAAAACGTTGATAAAAACTAGTTCCTTGTATGAGGATCCCCTTTTAACTTTTTGTCATTTTTATTATTTGTTAGCAAATCCGCCATAATAACGCATATTATATGATCATCTATCTAGCTCTCACTGTTCAAAAGTTACAGCCCTAAATAGGTAGGACAGACAGACGGACAGACGGACGAAAGTGAAACAGGAATGTAGGTTGAATGAGGTATTGCATAAAACCAAACATTGTAGGATACGTGTTGTATTGTCAACGATCCGTAGGTAAAAGAGAGAGGATCAATCGATTAATATTATAACCAAAGACATATATATTACTAGCGTAATTATAACTAACTTAATTAGTCAGCTATTACGTTTGTCACAGTGTTGCAGCGCGTAACTTTAAGTCGCGGTAAAAGGACAAACTTAGGCATATACTACAAATGGGGTTCCGTTTTCACCCTTTGGGTCCAGAACTCTAAAAACTAGCCATGTTTACATTGGACCGCGGGGTGAGGCTCTCAACTCAAGCAGTTACTCTAGAGGCGACCTAGGGCACCTAGGCTGTCACTCAGTGAAGTCTTAGCACTAATGAACGCTAGACTTTATTCCAGTGCCTTCAGAACAAAGCTTTAGTTTCTTTTGTGTGTCCTGTTACATCAGGACTGCGGTTTGGTGGGGTACTATTGTAAACAAGTGCGAGTCGGGTCTCGGTTAATTAGTGTACCGTATTACGTCCAGTAGACATACATTATGGTTCTTAGGTGATAACTGATAACTGATCAGTGATAACCAGGATAAACTGACACTGATCACGATGCCTATCACGATTTCGCACTTTAGTAGGTATACTAAAGTAGATTTGTTACAGAGCTCCTGAGAACTTTCTCATTTTTTCTGACTAAAGAAAAAGCGCTTAAAAATGGCATGAATTGCTATAATAAGAGAATTTTTCCTACCATAAAAATTCTTATTATGTACGTAACTTATTTGAAACCTATGTTGAGATATGACGTATCAATTTCTTACGTTTTGTCGTGCCATAATGCCCTCCTACCTGCGCCGGGCGCCCCGCGCCGCTTTCTCTTTCCCGCTCGACCGGTGCGTAGTGGTGGGGCGAGCTTATAAAAAGGGGCGCACTGCGCGTCTCGCATTCAGTTCTTCTCAACATGCAGTTATTTGTTAGGTTTCAAATAAGTTACGTACATAATAAGAATTTTTATGGTAGGAAAAATTCTCTTATTATGCACTGACACTTATTTGAAACCTATGTTGAGATTTTGTTTATTATCGCATGGTGATATTCAAGTGAAGGAAATGTCAGGGTATTAAAGTATATAGTTATAGGCATATGGGTAAAGTAAGAGAAAACTATAATTTTAGGTATAGAAATATTCATTTATTTCCTTTATAAATAATAAGAAATAAGCAAAAACAAGCAAGATCATCAATACAATTTTACCATGTAAGTAATTAGTTATTAACAGGTTTGAAATAGGCAGCCACAGAGGGCGTACTCAAATTGGGAGGCTGAAGCAATGGTTTGCGATAAAATGTTAGCAGCGTATTACTACTTCTCCAGTTACCTCTAGCCAAAATGTCCTCAATCGTGAATGATTCTACCCAGTTTAAAGAGGCAACGGCAGATCGGATGGAGCCAGCTGAGCTATCTATGCCGGCATCCTTCAGTATGGTACGGACCCAGCCCGCGATTATTGTTCTGCTAGCTGCTTTAGCTACTCCTATAGTAGTTAAAAACAGATTAAAGATACCGCCAGCTTCTCTGCGACGGTTAGCACTCAAGCTGAGAACTCTTTTAATCCAAAAGACAGGATCTATATTTTCTTCAAGTCCAGACAAAAGTTGCCAACCCGATTGTTGGTAGTTAGGCGTGTCAGTTTTTGATCCATATTCTGGCCAAAAAGTTATGCTTTCTGAGTCTATTATGCATTTATCATCAGCAATCGAAAGCAAAGTTAGATCGTGGACCCTCCTTCCTGAAGCTAAAAGCAGCAAAATAGCACATCTCCGTGAAGCGTCAAACAGACTTTCTGTTGGAGACTGTTCATTTAATAAATAGGAAACCACTACTTGTGGGTTCCATATTGGTGGTTTCTGGTGCTTTATAGATTTGTTAGCAATGCCTTTAAGCGTTTGTTTTACCAAGATGTGCGAAAAGTCAGATTCTGAAGCTGGGCTGCCAAATCTTGAAATCACTGACTTGTGAGTCAGTATGGTCCTGTAAGCTAGCCTCTCATCGCAGTGTAGATGAATTAAATATTTCGCCAATAGGTCAGGACTAGGATTCTTGGGACTTACATCAGTTTGATGACACCAGGCACACCAACGGTCCCAGGCAGATTTATATGTCTTTAAAGTAGACGATCTCCATCCTGCTTCTAAGATAGATTTTTGTGTCGTAGTCCAGTCTTTGGTTAAATCTTCCCACCCCGACATCTCCATGCTTCCAATACCAGCTGATGGACGCACGGTGGTGGTAGACCGGTTCGCGTGTCTACTAGTACTTGCCTTAGGAATTTTATGGTGAAGGGTGCTGCCATAGCTCGTTTCTTCAGTTCTGTTCTCCAATAAACGTTCTTCCACCTGGGGCATATGATTATGTAGGTTCCGGACGCTTGGTTCAAAGCGGCTAGGACTTGGGGCATCAGACTCGGGGGAGGAAATATCCACGCTAGTTGGTAATGCCAAATCCTGCTGAACGCATCTGTGTAAACTGCCTTTTTGTCCCTGATGTCCCAGGATACGTACTGATGGACTACGTGGGCGTAACTCGATGCCATCAGGTCTATTTGCGGGCAACCCCATATGGAGAAGATTAGATGAGTCGCTTGAGGCAGGAGGTGCCACTCTGCCTGTATTTTGTTTCTGGACAAGCTGTCGGCTATTGTATTGAGAGGTCCAGGAATATAACTCACCATCAGCTGAATGTTTCTTTGAGCCACGATATCGTATATCTCGCGTGTGAGACTGCACAGACGCGGAGATCGAGTTCCTCCTTGTTTTCTCAAGTAAGCAACAGCTGTTAAGTTGTCGCTCTGAACTAGCACAGTGGAGTTCCTCAAATCGTACTGGAACTCCTTTATCGCGAAGAAGACAGTCATCAGTTCTTTCACGTTCGAATGAAGTGAAGCTTCCTCCGAACTCCATTGATCTGCCAAGTGTACACCATCGATATAAGCGCCCCAACCTATATCCGAGGCGTCGGTTACAATGAAATGAGAAACTGGGTTTTGCCATATTTTGCTCTTGTGAGTCAGATGATTCAACCACCAACGCATGTCCTGGTGGGCTCCTTGAATGAGGGATTGTGTATTCCTGTCCTTCTGTAAGGCGTATAGAAGTTTTTGTAAGTTGCGCATATTTAGGCGACCGTAAGGTATTACGAAACTGGCAAAGTTTAGAGTTCCGACTAACCTCTGAATCTCGAGAATCTCCCAAAAGCTCTTGGAGATGGCTGCTGTGAGAAGTCTTCGGGCAGTAGATACCTTCTTCTCTGGCAGAATTTTTAAATTGCACTGCGTGTCCCATATGATCCCGAGAAATTCTAATTTCTGAAATGGTTTGCTCGACGATTTTTCCCTGTTTATTATCCAACCCAGAGATTCTAGGAATGAGATTGCCATATTTATTTGTTTCTTGAGCTGGAAAGCGTCTCGATCTACGAAAAGAAAATCGTCGAGGTAAACAATCACCTTTATTCCGATGCTCCGAAGTTTCTGTGCCATCCAGTTGGAGAGTGTGGCAAACGTTCGAGGAGCACTCGATAGCCCGAATGAGAGGCAAGTCATTTCGAGTAGCTGGTTCTCGTAAATAAGCCTCAGGTAACGGCGATGCTGTGGTGCTATCGGTACATGAAAGTACGCTTGGGATATGTCCAGTTTCACCATCCAGTCCTGTGATTGAAGAAATTGAGGAACACGATGCATGTTGATCAGACGAAACTTTTTGTCCTCGACGAAATAGTTCAGATTTTTTAAGTTGAACACAGGTCTGTATGACTGGTCTGGTTTTTGTACCAGAAATAGATGAGAGACGAATCCTCCTCCAAGACTTGCTTCCTGTAACACTCCTTCCTGAATCATTTTCTGAATCTGTCGACTCATCTCTGCCGAGGGAATGGTATACAACCCTTTGTTCAGCTTGCAAGTTACGGGAGGTTTCGCTATGAATGGTATCCGATAGCCTGTTATTATTTTCATTATGTGAGGAGGAGTTTGATAGTGCTGCCAAATCTCCCAATGCCAGGCCAGTCTGCCTGCCTGAAATCGATTCTTTGCGTAGTCATTGTCTTTTGCGACGGTCAAAGTCATCCCGTCTAGACTTATAGTTCTGGTTCTTGGCAGCAGCAAAGGGCAGTTTACCAACCAGTGATTTACCTTTTGTCGATTCCCGAGTGCGAGATGTCGACGTAGAGGTTGGTGCACCAGATGTAGATCCTTGAAAGGGTTTCTTTACCACGGGGTCAGAGGAACGCCCTGGTACGGCCTGGCCACTTTCAGCAAATGGATACGGCTTTCTAAAGAATACCTTTGTACTACCGCCCAGTTTGGCAATAGCTTCGTCTAAGGTTGCAGAATGAAACAAATGTTCTGATGTTGGTGGTATTCTTCGCAAAACAACTTTGTTGTATTTGTCTCTGACGTTAGCCAGTATTTTGTCATGTCTCTGTTGTACGATATCTGCCCTGCGGCCACATACCACCTGCATCAGGTCCTTAGAGACTGTCTTTAGAGCAGAGTCTTCTGAAAATAAATTGCGAATCTTGGTAGTGACAGAAACTGATGACAAGGAGGTGTTCTTGTCATTGCACCACGACAGAAGTTCCTTCATAGCAGTTTGCAAAGCTTCTCTTTGAGAAAGCAGCATGTTGGTCAAAGCAGCAAAGGTTTGGTCTAAAGATCTAAGGTGTACCTGCTTGTCTTCATACTGCCTTAAAATATCGTTTGGTTCTAGACTCGTCCCTCCTGGAGAACTCAAATACTTTTTCTGTACCTCCGCATACCGTACGTTAGTCCAGTCAGAAGAATTAAAATGCTGGAGCCTCTCTATTTCTGCTAGTCTGGTAGCGGATGTTTTTGGCAGGGTCGATCCCAAAAGTGCCGTATCATAGTCATAAGTAAACTCGAATTGCTCGCTTTCCTTTTCTTCTGCATCACGGAAAGTTTGTGAAAATAAGGAATATTCGTCATGAAGAGACTCAGTACATTCCTTTTCTGTATCATGCACACGTTTGTCTTTCAAAAGTTGCAATATCTGAGCCATGTTATTTTCTAAAACCTCCAAACGAGCGTTTGATTCACTGGTTTTCACTAACCTGGGCCGTTTTTCTGCCGGCTGCTCGTAAGGAATATTGTCGTCATCATCATCATCATCGGAAAAAATCCGTCGCGGTCGCTTCTCCGGTCTTCTTGTCTCCAAATCCTCACCTCTGGTAGGAGAGCTCATGTTGCTATTTTTGTCTTCCATAACACAAAAAATAGATTTTAATAAAAAATATATATATATCTTTATAGTAATAAAATAGAAAAGTTCTTACTCGAACGGTAATACCGTTATGGCACAAACGTTTCGCTTCGAAACTAAACGCCAACTGAATGCGAGACGCGCAGTGCGCCCCTTTTTATAAGCTCGCCCCACCACTACGCACCGGTCGAGCGGGAAAGAGAAAGCGGCGCGGGGCGCCCGGCGCAGGTAGGAGGGCATTATGGCACGACAAAACGTAAGAAATTGATACGTCATATCTCAACATAGGTTTCAAATAAGTGTCAGTGCATAATAATGGCAATTGCACAGAAAATAATACTCACCTAATACAGAGAAAGATATTTCTTAAAAATTGCTTGTAAATGGCAAATGACATGTTATTGAATACATTATTTTGTAAAAGAGGCTGTTAGCATCCCGAATATTATAAAATAAAATTAAAAATAAAATAAAATAAAATTTCTTTCTTTTTATTTTTTTTTTAAAGCTTATGTAGGAACTGAATAACAAAAGCGGAGGTAACGTACATAATGTTCCCTGACCAAAGCAGTGGCCGTTGTTGGCGGCCAAACAGAATAAACTTATGGTAGGCCGCAATTCCCACTCGTCTGTTCTATAGAAAGTTCATGTCATATTTCTTTGAAATATCTATTGAAAGAAAAGATAAAAGATTCAACACTCGTGAATCTTACTTATTCTAGAGGTACTTAACTGTAAGCCTCAAAGAAATCGATAATCAGCGGATGTATGCCACGATGTCTCGCCACACAATGAATGCTTGAATACGTTCCTTCACAGTCCATTACATCGGAGATCGCGCCAAGTGGTGTGGAACCTACACGAGATCAACTTGCTTTATATTGTCGTTGAATACTTTGCAGGCTGAGAATATTCTGTGAGTTCTTTCATCATTATAATGTCAGCCGATAGACGCGCCCACTGCTGGATATAGTCCGCCCCCAAGGATCGCCACAATGACCTTGTCTTGCGCTGCCCTTATCAAACAGGAATCCGCCACCTTCACCAGGTCGTCGGTTTACCTTGTCGGCTTACCCACGCTGCACCTTCCAGGGCCTCAATTGCGCAATTTTATACGGTTTTAGTTTGGTTTTGGTTTTGGTTTAGTTTTGGTTTAGATTTGGTTTAGCTGAAGTAAAAAAGCTATCGCGATATTTTTTTCTGAACGGTTATATCGCACAATATAGAAAATTCGATCGAACGGACATCAAACGTTACGCCAACGTTTCTTCCGAAATAAAGCTAAATCGTTACGGTTAATATAATTTGCGCGATACGAATTGTGCATAACGTAACGTTTTTGGTTGTGGTTTTGTTTTGGTAGTATCGTTCAAACTTAGGGCGATTGAGGCCCTGTACGCGGTCGCAACTCAAGAACTCTTCGGTCCCATCAGCCATCTGTTTTGCGAGCAAAATGTGCCCCGCCCATTGCCACTTTAGTTTAGCAATTCTTTGGGCTATGTCGGTTACTCTGGCTGTTCTGCGAATCTCTTCATTTCTGATTCTTTCTCGTAGGGAAACTCCGAGTATAGTCCTACTCTGATTTTCCCTGTTTTCACTACAGCTAGCCATAGTGAAGCTTTAGTAACAAGATAGAGGTAGATTAAATTATCCTAGTTAGCAAATAATAGGCTAAATGTGTGCTGTACCGATCCCCGCGACCCAATCCGCCGCGTAGGAAGTCCCAGCATAGTCCTATTAGACCTGTAAAGATGATGATGAACCAAATAGCTCAAAACCTGAAATCGACTGTACTTGTACAGTACACATATAAATGCAATCACGCCTGTCGTCACTCGAGAGACAGATATATAATACATCGCAATTCGGTATGTCAAGTTTTTTTGGAGGGCTGAATCGAAAACCATTTCGAGATAATTGTCTCAATAGCATTATTTTCTATGTCAGAGATTTTTAAATGAAAGGATTAGAGCAAAGATTTTTTTTGGTCTATACAAAAAAAATCTTTGGATTAGAGTATAGATATTTGACGAGTGGCGTCACTTCGTCGGACCGAAAAATTCATTGGTAAACTTAAAATCTACGTAAAATAACTGGCCATAAAGATAAAACAATATAATATTCACAATGTCAGAATATGACATTTTGATGTTGCGGTTCTGTTTCCAACAACAAATAAATGTTTATGTTTATGTTTAGATATTACACATAAAATTAATTAAAACATTAAATTTATATTGACTAACTCGATAAATGCAAAAAAATTAAATTAGTTTCTTAAAATAATGTCTACTATCCGTAAAAAATATTAAATTTAAATTAAAAATATTTTATTTTCATACAAACTGGAAAATTATACGTGGCCAATTTAAGGGGCTATGTAAAAAAATAGGATTCTTCAAAGCTCCATATATCATGAAGTACTAACAGTAGGAGTATGATTTGCGGATATGTGTAAATTGAACATATAATTGAAGTTTTGATTAGAGCCAAAACACGATTAAGACAAATTTTATCGATAGAAAAACAAGCCAAAGTAGCCTCCGTTTTTGTCTATAAACGCTTGTAACTGCTAAACGATGAATAATAGAAACATGAGACTTGATTTAAAAAAAAGAGATTGCTATTATCTAAGTTTTGATTAGAGCAGAATTGAACTTACATAAATAGTACAATCACAATTAAATAAAGTTTGTTTTTTAGCTTGATTCGATCCAGGCGCGCGCGCCGCCCCATCTCTTTCTCTCGCATCTGGCAGTAATATAAGCTATCACACGCCCGTTTCGCTAAAATTATTTTTCGACATAGGCTCTTAAACGAAAAGCAGTTTTTATTACTGCTTGATACCAGTACTGTATTGTGCTGTGGACGTGCCATACAAATAACGCTTTATAATACACATTGCTAAATCGTGTTATATTCTAATTAAATTCTGAAAATCCTTTATTCCGTGGAAGATAGAGTCGAAAATAAAATGATAGTAGAATACGTCCATAGTCTATTAGGATCTATTATTTTATGGGAGATGGATGAGGATCGAAGTGGGCAGCTTCGCTCGATCACTTAGTTAGTACACGACAATACACTAGCTTTTTGCCAGATATTGGTGATATGAATACGTTTTAGTTTTAGATACTAAAACTAGTAGATATTTTGTTCTATGCCTTTAGTTTCCAGTGTAAAATTTTTATATGCAGTCAGGGTTTGATAAGGGGAAAAGAATAAAGAATAAAGTGCCTCAGACCATCAATCTGAACAACTTTCACTATGGAGCCAACGTCGAGAAAAAATAAAAAAAAATCTGCCTTCCTATACATTTGAGTCGAGACGGTAGCTACTGCAGTTTTGTATGAAAGAGAGATTTTTTTCTCGATTTCGATGTTGGCTCCATCGTGAAAGTTGTTCAGTTTGATGGTCTGAAGCACCCCCTTATGTATTACTAGGGTGTTTTGTTACACCCTGTATAATAAAAGTTTTTTTTCGCGATTTTAAACTTGGTCCTATAGTGAAAGAAATAAAATGTACCCACCTTTAAAATAATGTATTTTAGACTTATACTGTGTTGCAGTGCCCTTACAGGGTTTCTATGTCTTGTACCTACTAACTTAAAACCTAAGATCATGTAAACTAACACATAGAAACGCAATAAATATATGAAATATGAAATATGAAAGTTGTACAGTTTGATGATCTGAAGCATCCCATGAAGTATGTTATGCATTTAAGTTTACACCCTGTATACACAGAACTTCTTTAATCCAAATTCTTACCAACAAACGATTTACTTACTCTCAAGCAATTAAAGTTTAATTTGTAATGTTCACAAACGAAGAACTATGCTCTTAAACTAAAACTAAGCCACTTCAACTTGTGCCACTAAACGACGATGTTACATTAGAAGTCCCTATTAAAATGCTAATTTTTGCCGGCAAATGTGTACCCTAAGGTCCGCGAGATGCTGCTTAAAATCCCGGTGATTAATGCGGGACAACACGGCGGGATTTGCGGAAATCCCGCACTGATTAGCCATTCCCGCTTTTCGTTTAGTCTCAAAGGAATTGGGAATCAGAGAGTGGGAAAAATTACGTAACTTCTTGAAAACTTTCATTTCTTTTTTGTTTAATTTATTAACTTTTTAACTCGTACATATACATAATCCCTATCAGTGTGGAATGTTGACAATTGCTTAAAATATATCACATGCGATTTTTGAGCGTCGCAACTGCACCACAACCTCGTCGTGATTGCATCGTCGTGATTGCATCGTCTTGATTTTTAGGTACAAGTGTTGGCTGAGCGATATCGCCGCGATTCCGCCTCAACATCACAGCGATATGATGTGGTGAGAACGCAGCAGAATCGCGGCGAGGTCGCGGCGGAATCACAGCTACGTCGTCAACGCCTGCGTTCTTAAATCGCTTGAGTGAGGTTTCTTCTTGGCAAGTGTTCAATTTATGTATTGGCGAAACAAGTTATAACATTTAGAGAAATTGACTCTACATTTTATGTCTGTAAATTCTGGTAAAAAGGTAGACTATGCCAAATACTGGTCTGATCTAAAATTCTGACAATGCTACGCACAGTTTTTTGTTCTAATTTTGAAAAGAGTTGACAAATATGGTGAAAAGAAATGGTTAAAATAATTATGATAAAATTATGCTATTTTACGTGATGTAACTACAAATTAACTATTATCGGACTTTTCACTTACTTCTGCTTTGAGACCTTGCTTCTTGCCAAATTTCATGATTCTATGTCAACGGGAAGTACCCTATAGGTTTTTGTTTGCGAGCTGCTAGTATAAAAATTGGATAACAAATGGACGTATCTTTTGATTGAGTAGACTTAGAAGCTTGAATTTTTTACACCACCACGCGACCGCAGACTTTAGTCTTTGTTATTAATTTCAACTTGATACCTTTACCCGTTCCAGAGAAAAAGGTTCTTGACAGACCGACAGACAGACAACAAAGTGATCTTATAAGAGTTCCGTTTTTTCCTGTTGAGGTACGGAACCCTAAAAACTATCAAAGTCTACATCTTTTTAGACTGTTCTGTATTTACCTACTTTTCTATCTAATGTTTTTAGACAAAATTGTTCAGTTTTTCCAAATTTTCGTACGGTATACAAACAAATTCGTAACATGTTCAAAGCAGGAGCTCAGAGTAACTTTCAGTAATAAATTAATGTTGCGTATCCAGGGGAACGAAGGTGAATACGTGATCTCAATTACAATTTGTGAACCACGAGCCGTGTTTACTTATCAAAACGTCTTTAACGAACCTCGCGAACGTGCTTTATTTAGTTGTTATTTGTTTTATAATTAATATTAAACATATCGTAAAATTCTAAATATTTATATAAATATAAGCGTTCAGGAAGCTACTTAGTATCTTCACGTCCCAAATACCGTAGTGTCTTAAAACGAAAGTCTTCGATCAATGTGTGTTGCCAGTGATGACATATGGAACAGAGACGTGGTCGTTCACTCAAGGCCTCATAAAAAGGCTGAAAGTCACCCAAAGGGCAATGGAGAGGGCTATGCTCGGAGTTTCCCTGCGAGATCGAATCAGAAATGAAGAGATCCGCAGAAGAACCAGAGTACTGACATAGCCCAAAGAATTGCTAAACTTAAGTGGCAGTGGGCGGGGCACATTGCTCGCAGAACCGATGGCCGGTGGGGCCGAAAAGTTCTCGAGTGGCGACCGCGTACCGGAAAGCGCAGCGTGGGTAGGCCCCTCACACGGTGGACCGACGACCTGGTGAAGGCGGCGGGAAAAAGTTGGATGAGGGCAGCGCAGGTCCGGTCGTTATGGCGATCCTTGGGGGAGGCCTATGTCCAGCAGTGGACGTCCATGGGCTGAGATGATGATGATGATATCGTAAAATTAGTCGATAAAAGGGACCTATCTGAGTAGGTGGGGTTGACGCTTTTTTCCAACTACCAATAGACCAATCTGTACGTACTGACGTATCCGTTTAGGTTTAGCTCCCGATGTAGCAAATAAAACAATTTTAAATAATGATATAAAAATTGTGCCTGGGTATCCAGACATTTTGAAAATGTGTTAATTTGCGAAATAGACGTTTTGCTACACAGACCATCTGAGAGTTTGACTGTTTGCTACATAGACCTTTTCCTAATTAGGATTACTGCTCATTAGATGTTTTGCGCTGTTGGACGTTTTGCTGCTTAGATCTTCTAATCGTGAGGCGGTAATGTTAATATATTAACATCTACCTATCTAATCGATTTCATATTGGATTTCATGAATTGTGTGTTGGTTGGTGTGAAATGTTAAAAAACGGATGCAAAAGAAAAGGACTCTTCAACGACGGAGGACGGACGGAGGTAAGGGATCTTTTAATTATTGGGTTAACGCCTGAAACTGGTGTAGCAAAACCGGTTGTCGAACCTTTTATCACCCTTTAAACGAAGCTTAAACCATTTTTAATCAACAATCGATTTTGAACCACACAAAAGTCCTGATTGCAAATCAACTCACTCAATCAAGGAAACGGCAAAAAAAAATCTAAAGCCTTGTTTTAAAATTTAAATATTTAAATTCTGTACGGAGTCCGAAGTTCATTAGTAGCTTGTACAGTGGCCTGGAAGTTAAAACCACGTATGTGCAAGTTTGCGTTATTATAGGAGTAAAAAACCGTACTGAGAGTGCAATTTTTGAAAGTCACACTTTCTGATTCGTCTACGAACAAAAAAAATGCATCAACATTGCATTTTTGTCTTTTTCTGGTGTGCAAGTAAAGAATATTTTTGTTAAGTTATGTTAATCTTAAAAAAAAAAACAGAATTCAAGCTAAAAAATTTAACAATGCATTTAAAGGTGTAATGAGCGTGCGAAGCGAGCTCGAAACTTTACTTCACTATGCCTCATTTATGGCCACAGCCCACAAATATCAGCTGTAGCGAGCGAAGCAAGACAGAAATTTAACTATACGTTCTGGGACAGATTGCCAGAATTCTAGCCACAATCAAGTCACAGCCAGCCGCAAGGATATCAATCTGTATGGTGGCTTATAGGTACTTGTAAGTCTGTCAGTGCTTTTAATGGATCCTGCACGTCTAGTATGATTTCTCTACACGCGCGCCGACGCGCCTCCGCTGCATACAAAATAACCTGTTCCCGCGCTTTTTGGAGAGCGAAAGCAGCGCTTGCCGCGCCTTGTAGTATGGAAAAGAGCCGAGTCGCGCGCAAGTAGAGAAATCATGCTAGACGGTCTGCTGTAACTCTACTGCACAAATATCTGGAACCTAAATTCTTTAAATGTTTTGAGTGTAGGAAAATAAATTTGGTTTTGATTGTGTTAATATGAGACATACAAGGTTTTAACTCTCGAGTGACGATACAGGGTGTATTGATTGATCCCTTTGATGTCTGACACCGCTACACTCGTTAGGGAACTGGTTTAATTGGGGAAAGGTCGGGGATTCTATTACCCTTTACATTTGTTTCTGTAGTAAGTTTAGAGTTGAAGGGTTTTTGGGTAGATAATGAAATTAGCTATTTAATAGAAAATGATTAGAAATAGAGATAATTTTTAATTTCTTCTGCGTGATAAAATAATGCATAATAATATATATATTTGTACCCGAGTCATGGATGTTTGTATTTATATATGTATTGTATATCGTTGTCTAGTCATCATAATACAAGTTCAGGCTAGATTCTGGTACTTTAAGTGTGACTAGATAATTTGTGTGACGTTGTCCAAGATATTTATTTATTTATTTATTTATATATATTTGCAAGTTCTTAAACTAAAATATAACTAAACTAAATAACTTATTCTAAAAGGTTGTTTCTGGCCATACATACCAAAAGGGCCTAATGTTGGTGGCAAAAATGTCCAGATCAGGGTTTCTTAATCTTTTTCTAGTCATGAACCCAATCTCAAAATTTCAAAGAGCGCACGGACCCTTTCCAAAAAACAAAAACGATGTTTAACTTCCATCAGATTTTATTGTTTGCAATTAAACTTTACATGTAAATAATTAGTTAGTGTGACGGTTTGCCATGGACCTCAAGCTTTCATTACACTGACCCCTTAGGGATCCATGGACCACAGGTTAAGAAACCCTGGTCTAGATCATGTGGCGTTTACCAGCGAAGTGGGGTAATGCACAGCTAAGGACACTTGTTGGAGTAAAAATGAAAATAAAACTAATTCGTGCTATAATGTATAAACGTTATAGTGGACGTGTAGTACGTGGACGGTTCGATAGCTCCGTCGGTAGTAAACCTGCCAGCTGTGCCGAGGGTCGCAGGTGCGAATCCCACAAGGGGAAAATATTATGTAGTGAATACGAATATTTGGATCCAACTCCTAGATGCATGCATGCATAACAGATATATTCTGAAAACTCACAACATCCACTTTGCACTAATAGTCTTCATCATCATCATCATCAGCCTATCATCGTCCACTGCAGAACATAGGCCTCTCCCAAGGCGCGCCACAAAACTCTGTCCTCGGCCTTCCTCATCCAGTCGCTCGCCGCTACCTTTTTTAGGTCGTCGGTCCAGCGGGCAGCAGGGCGTCCCACACTACGCCTACCAGCGTCCGCGGCATGGCGCCTCGATAAACGTTGTATCGCGCCTGCTGGCTCGTTCGTTCACGCGCAAAAAGAAAGAGCGGTAGGGTGCGATAGATATGTATCGCGTCGTCATGCCGCGGGTGCAGTTCGCGGTCTCCACTCTAGAACTCTGATACCCCACCGGTTGCCACTAATAGTACAGAACCTTAATTCTGTTCAGTGTCTAGTCATATATGTTTGTATTTATACAAAGTTATGGTTACTATCGCTGTCTAGTCATCATAATACAAGTCTGGACTGGATTCTGGCACTTTAGAGGAGACCAGGGATAATTTGTGTGACAATGCCCAAGACATTTATCATTATTTATTCTGAATATTATATTTGGAACATCTTTGTTTACCCTCGAGTAAATTATATTTGTGAGTATACGCCCTCTAATCATAGAGGTCGCTTCGCTTCATTTGAACCTTAACCTATTGCGTAAATTCAGAAATGTTTGAATCTAGATATATCGCTATTGACATATGAATAAATTGAGGATACTACACAGTATATTTCGTTCCAAGCAGTATGACAACAGTCATAATCATAACGAAGTATGTGCAAAAATACGTCATAAGAATTTTTGCCTTCATGCTATTACAAATATAAAAATATCTATCAAATCCAGACTTTGAGAGTTACGCGGTTATTATTTAATCTAGAATTAAACATACGCGAGTTACGCGGTAAGAACCCGTTAAAATGTTTTATTCTAGATCTATCAAATCTTTATTAATAATAAAAAGAAGAAGTCAATACACATGAATCACATGAAACAATGGTCCCCCCGAATGTGGCAAGCCAGAATCTCTGGAATCCTTCACGAGTAAATCAGACAAAATTACAATGTTAGAACAGAGTGAGCAAAGTTAATTAACATCCAGTTAAAGAAATTTTAAGTACCTATAGAAAAAGAAATTAAAATTGTTATAAGGGAGACATTGATATATGCAGTGATTATACTGAAAGAATGGAAGAGGATGACAAATAGGACTGATCCCAAATAATGGGAAATGGGCAAGAGAATGATGATGATGATGATGCAGTGGCATAAGAATTAGGACTCCAGACGAGTTTTAAAAAAAAAAATATTTTGTAAAGCCTACGGCTCTACAGATCGTGACCACCATCCGCGGCATTGCGCCTCGATAAATATTTTATTGCGTCAGCTTTATCGCGCGATAGTGCTTTATCGCGCCACCATGCCGCGGGCGCAGTTAAAGTAAGAACCTAAATCTGTAAAGTATGTGTAAGAAAGAGTATACTTCCTTTGTAACGCGCTATGTGAAATGTCATGCCATGTCAAAAATGTAACGCGCGGTAGGCTCACAAGGTTTGCCGCGGTCAAAATATGTCGCGTGCGCGGCTGCCGCGAACATTAATATTTTTTTAAATAAATAATCCGTAGGCCTACCATGAGTTTTCACTGTACGTTACTACCGCAGTTACGTCGCCAATTTTGTATGACAGAATTAGTTCTCAACGTAACCACTAGGAGCGCTGTATGAAATTCAATACAAAAACTATAGTTTACTACAGTAGTTTTGCTGTAGTCCTACAGGTATTATTTTGAAAAACGATTTTGTGCATACATCTTTTATTTACTTTAACATAACAGGAGATCAGATAATTTGGAAAAACTCCTGATCAGCGGTCGTATGGAGGGAAAGAGGTAGAAGACGCATGCCTACGAGATAGACCGCTGTGAAACAAATTACTGAGACAACACTGCAGGCCAACATTCACTGGGTCCAAGATCGAGCGGCCTGGAGAGCTGTGGTGGCACAAGAGGCCCACGGTGGTCACGTCCCTCAGCCATGAGGTTACGACTATAAGAACCTAAGTTATATATAGCTAGTTTAAGGTTTCCCTTTATTGTTTATTTAATAGTATTGATAAACAAATAAAAAAAAGTAATAAATATAATTTCTGGCAGATGTGATTGTTTCATATCTGTTTTCGAAAAATACCGCACTCTGCGACAAACTAAATCGCAGCTGTTAATACTCAATACAAAGTACGAGTGGCCCAAAAGGACAAGTATCCAGAGCCGTTAAAGATATTATAAAAAAACACAGAATACGAGTGGCTAAAAAAAAACAAGTAGGCAGAAGTGTGATTTTTGAAAATCATACTAGCGACTTGGCAGTGGAAAGATGCATAATCTCCATAGTCATTTTGACATTTTCTACTGCCAAGCAAGTGCCAAGCATAGAAATATTAATTTACTACGGCTGCCAAGTCGCTCGTATGATTTTCAAAAATCGCACTTCTGAGCTGTTAAAGATATTATTATTTTTTTAAATCGAACGTGAAAGGAATCTCAGACCACCAGCAGACCACAAACTAATTGTCTCAACTCAGTCTCACGCGTGTGACAGCAACGAGTCGGTTTTATCACTGAGGCGCACCAATAGATGTTCAACATCAATGTTACAAAAGTAAAAATAAATTTTTAAAACTTTTAAGAGGGTTGTTTACACCATCAAACTGAACAATGGGATCAACATAGAAATTTAAAAAAAAAAACAACTGTCCCATACATTTAGCTCGAGTAGATTTGTAGTTTAGTATGGAACATCCGATTTTCTTTTCTCGATCTCGATATTGGTCCCATAGTGAAAGTTTGATGGTCTAAACCACCCCCTTAAATGTTTATTTGTATTTTGTAACACCTTGTAGAACACCTCAAGTTTACGATCCTCGGTCTACTGCCTCCAAAATATATACTGTGACCAGTAATATATTCTTTTAGGCTCGTTCAATAGAACCGTTTTCATTGGCGCTCGCGCATTTCTATTCTAATGATGCTATCGCTGGGGCAAAACTATTGTGGGTAGAAATGTGTGGAAATATCTTTCTTTATCTATCCAATCGTTTAGGATGAATGGTTTTGTGAAATGTGTTGATGTTTATGAATATCCACTGTATTGCCCAAACACCGTATTATGCTTTGACCTTTTTCAATGTCACTTCGGGTTAATGTTTCGCACACGGAGATAAATATTTGTAACTGTATTACAGGTATAGCGTTTAATAGGTCGCTGCTGTAGAGGAGAGGTGCGGTAGGGTGTAAAATATATTCTGTTTTGGGGTTACTACAAATTGATCCCTAAAATTCTAAAATTAGGGAATCGAGAAAACACGGAACACTTTCGGCAACTTTCATTCTTTCATTCTTCCAGTGCCTTTGAATTTTTTTTATAAAAATCTCATTTTCGAGGCATACATACAGAGATAGAATGGGCGAATATTAAGTTTAAAAAATTAAATTAATTAAATAAATAAAGGCAAACACATTTTAATGAAAAGGGATCCTTGTTTGATTACGGAACCCTAAAAACAGTCCGTCCAACATAGCTTCGTGATTATGAGATTATGACCGATGAGATCTGGTCGGATGACGTGACTTTGAAACGGCGACTAAATGATGTCTATATTTATCAAAAATTGAAAATTTAAATTTATTATAATTCCATAATGAAAATAAAATAATAAAAAAAAACCTAGTAATAAGATAACAACACGCTGCGGTTGATGCCGCTCGCGCAAGGTCCAATGTGACGTTTTTCTAGGTCTGTGACATAAAAACTATTAATTATATTAGTGACTTAGCAATTCTGTTTCCCTAATAAATAATTATGACTTATTTACTTAATTCTTTGCTACGTGTAAAACGGAGACTACTTTCCCTTATTAACACGGAAATAAGCCAATCAAACACGGCTACTAGTCATTACAACACGGGCGAATTAACTTGGCACCTGGCTCGCACGTGACTAGGACTAAAAAACTCGGAAAACTCGGAAAGAATAACTCGAAAATGATAAATCGTAGGGACACGTGCAACAGTAACTGAAATGCTATGCTACGGCATCGCACAGCGACGGTGGGGTCCCGCGGGGCAGTAGCAGGAGGGGTGTCAAATTCCGAGCCACGTGCGAGCCAGGTGCCTAGTTAATTCGCCCGGGTTGTACCCATTATGATATTGTTAGCCTACCATATTAGCAGAAGTAAGTAACGTTTTTTTTTCCTTTATTTAAAATTGACAGAATTACAAACGGTTCAAATTACATTACATTTCGCCAAACTGCAGAACAGATTGTTGGCTTTTATTATTTATTTTTATTCATAATGTGTTTGCGCTTGGCTTCAGCTCACCTGATGGAAAGTGTAGATGAAGCCGAGAATGTAGCGCGCTCGCCCGGAAAAAGCCTATTTACCCTTCTTTTAAAAGATTACACTCAACTTTAAGAAATGATTGTAAAAGTGGACGTGTCACATCTCTAAAACGATCTATTATAATCACGAAGCTATCTTGGATGCACTATTCATGTAGTTTGCATCATCTCAATCCACACAAGTACAAAACAAAGTTCCAAGTTTTAGTGCTTGGGATAAACCATTTTATTATACTTAGTTTCAAAAGGGATTTATATTGAATCTACCATTGCTTTGGACGGGTTTGGACATTGTTGTCACACTTCAATGTAGCTATCGCGAACAGTTAACCCTTTTACGACCGATTTTATTGCGCAGATGTGCATTAAATTCTGGCTCCAAAGATAATAATTGCTTGGAGACTATTGTCTGAATGGATATTTCATTTTAGGAAAAGTACCAAAATTCGAAAACTATTTGGAGATTGTGGCCTACATAGCATGTATAAAAATTTACAGTTTTTTCTATCCATTATTTCTCGAGTTATTTGAAAAATACTGAACAATTGTGAGACAAAATGGGCTGCATTTCCTTTTCCTGAATCTAGTAATCCTTTGACATTTCTTTACATATTTACATAAATTTTACATACTAACATTTACATATTAATAACTTTACATATTAACATTTGGAAATAAATATTTGAAACACACAGCTTTAGTAAAGTCCAAGATGTGTCGGATAGTATCTTTCTGATATCCTATGTATAAATAAATAATAGAAAGCTAAATGGGAATCGGAATATCTTTTCGTCCTTATATGAGCAACCTATGGTAATTTATCCCGTAGGAACATATATATTAAATGGAAGGTAGGTACTTAGTCTTTTTATTTGTCCAAATTTTCATATTTGGTACGTTTTGTTTTTTATACCTCAAAATTTTTTTAAAACGGGATAATGTATCCTGTAGAAGCAGTTAGTTTAAATGTTAGGTTATCTTTTAATTTCTCCAAACTTTCTTTTTTTTTAGTTTTATCCCCTGTAACTTAAACAGTTTTTAAAACGTGTTATCATGTAATTGGCGCTGTATAATTTAAATGTTGTTGTATTAGAAATTAAGAAATTTGCTGTTTGATATCCAATAAAGATAAATGCCGCCTCACATCTCAGCCGCACGGTTCGGTCTGCCAGAGCCGCCGCAGAATTAGCGGCTGACAAAAAGCGGGACATTTACTCGGCCCTAGTGCAAGATTATTATTTTGCGCCACTGGCCTTTGAGACCACGGGCTGCTGGGGGTCGGACGCTTTAACTTTCGTTAAAGAGCTCGGCCGTCGACTCCGGGAGAGTGGGAACGACGCTCGCTCCGGGTACTACTTGATGCAAAGGTTGTCCATTGCCATCCAACGCGGAAACGCGACAAGTGTCATGGGCTCCTTTGCACCGGGTATGACCCGGGGAGGGCTCTTTGACTGAGTGTAAATATTATTGTAAATATTTTATTACGCTAGTTTTATTTTATTTTGTTACTTAGTTATATTTTAGTTAGTTAGTTATAGTTTAATGAGTTATATTTTAGTTACATAGTTATATTTTATTGTTATTAATTTGTCCCTTCATATTTACTAAGAATAAAGATAAATTAAATTAAATATGGAATGAATATATACTGTATACGGTAGTTTTTTAAGGGGATGATCAGACCATCAAACTGAACAACTTTCTCTATGGGACCAATATCGAAATCGCGAAAAAAGTCAGCTGTCCCATACATTTGGCTCAAGTAGGTTTGCAGTTTTGTATGGAGTAGTAGATTTTTTTCGCGATTCTGATATTGGTGCCATAGAGAAAGTTGTTCAGTTTGATAATCTGATCAGGAACGCCCATATCGTTTCTCTCCTGTACAACACCCTCCACAATCCTTCTGCTCCCAGTTACCTCCGCGAACGCTTCTCCTTCTCCCGTCCTTCTGACAAACCCTGTAGATCCCACATCCGTACCCTCCTTAATATCCCGTCCCACACTACTGACTTCTATTCCTATTCCTTCACTGTCCATGCAGTCCGGCTCTGGAACTCTCTCCCATTTAATATAAGAGACTCTCAAACAATTCAAAGATCACTATTTCTCTCTTCAATAAACTAGTATATTTATTTATTTATCATACCGTATATATTTGAATGTATGTATGTAAGTATATACATATATACCTGTATCTTTATATATTATGTATTTATTAGTCTTAAATACTATTTTATTAGTTAAATGTGCACACAATGCCTGCCTCACTTCTATGCTCTCTCTCTGTCTCGGGTTTTCTGGAAGAAATCTCTTTAGAGATAAGCTCGCCCTTTGTAATTGCCCAGTGTAATTATGTTGTTTTCATGTATATTTCCGTGTGTACAATAAAGTGTTAAAATAAAATAAATAAAAAATCATCCCCTTAAAAGAGTGTCAGCTTATTAAGAAGGACCCTATACCAATTGTTGTGAGTCTCTTCCTCAGTTATAAACATTTGTCATAATTAATTAAAGAATATAAAAAGAAAGATAACTTTCAATTTCATTATTCAGACAAAATGTGACACAAAAGAATATTCGGCGTCGCTTATTTCCAAAGCGAGCCCGATCTCGAGTCGTTACGCGTTCACGCCTACATTTTACACTGTCAACGAGTTATATCTGTGTATTTGCACTTCGTATTGAAGTGAGATGTATAGCCACTAGAAGTGACTGCCTAAAGTGCTGTTTAAACAGAAGTGACGTGGCGCGGACGTGTCGCAGACGGGGTGCGGCAAAATACAAATAAAAATATCTTTATTAACAAATACGAAATTCCATACAAAAGATACAATCGACCCCGCATGCGGCAAGTCAGAATCTCGGGAATCCTCTACGATTTAACAGGAAAAAATTACTAATTTTAGGACAGAGTGGGCAAAGTTAATATGAGATTTAACATTTGAAACAATTTAAAAAAGAAACTTTAAGTATCTACAGAAAATGAAATTACAACTAATATAGGTAACGAAGACATACCTACAATGAAATTCAATAACCAACTCATTTATTTAACAATTTAGAAATATAAATTAAAAAGTGTGTGCGGGTGTGTGTGTGTGTGTGTGATGTCTAAGAGTGATTCAGTGGCAACATAATCAAGGAACTTTAAATAATTGGTTACTTTATGTTTGACCTCTATAAACCTTATAGTACGCAGCATAGCGTTGTTTGGAGAATTACGCCCGCGCCTCCAGGCGACGTCCGTCACCTGGTGGCGCGGGCGCGATTTTCCTTTACGACAAAAACGACGCTATGCTGCGTACTATAAGGTTGAATATTATGTTACTTTGACTATCCACCACCGCCGCGCGTCTCTTCTGTATAAACAGCACACAACCTTACAGTATACAGGGTGGAAGTTAAGATGGGACACAATGATCGTCTGCGTTCACCGTTTCAGTCTGCGGAGGGCTATACCTTAAAGTCCCCTTTGTTTTGTTTTATTTGCTTACACCCAATTTATTACTGCATTTCGTTTTTACGATCACGTTTTTCCATTACCGTATTAAATAACATTTCCAGTGGTTATGTATCTCTAAGCATTTTGTTTACGAAAGCGCCCTCCTTGCTGAATGTATGTTTTATTCAGAGGCTGGTTGCCTCCTTTTGATGTATTTCTACCACACTGTATATAGATTTGTATAAATTTTACTCCTTTTGCAATTATGTTAAGGTGCATTTTAGTGTAGTCTGTTTAATAATTATACAATGACATCGATTCTACGTATATTGAATAATTTGGAGGCGGTACAATTTAAAAAAAAAACACCTTATTTATATTTAAAGGACTATAGACTGAACAACTTTCACTCTAGAGCCAAAAAAAAAATCTGCTGATAATACAAAACTGCAGTACCTACTTGTAACTTGCAATGGTTTTTGTAACGAAATGTGCAGATGTTTTTTTTAAGTTGTCTCCATAGTGAAAGTTGTTCAGTTTTGATGGTTGACCACCCCTTTAAATGTTAATAGGGTCTTTTATTACACTTTGTATATCTAATTTCGAACCTTATTAAATTAAAGTACTCTGTGCTTTTGTCTTTCTGTGTAAGGTATTAACAATCACACAGAGAAAAATATTTAGTTGCTTTTACTAGAATTTTGTGATATATTTGTGACCACTATTTATTTTAGTGTACCTTGCTAAAAAATGTTGTTATACACACAGAAAAACGTGCTTTATCTTTCTTAGTTTCTTTCCTGGTCCATTTCCAGAATAAATGGCTAACCATTTTTTACGTCGAAAACCGAAATTCAAATCACCTCCCCGCCTAACTAAAGCCACTAAAATCACGGTATATTATTAAATAAGCTTTAAGTACCAACTTTTTAAGTGCGGCAATTTGTTCTGAAAGCCATTTCTGCCCTACGTAATGTTATTTATAGGAAGGGGATCAACGAGATTTCTTGGCCAAACTAATATAAGTCTTATTACAAAGAGCAGAGAGTTCTTTGCTTTAGAATTATAGGATAAAAATCTTATTTTTCTCTGTACGGCATTGCCTACGGCGTAGGCTTTGGCGTAGCTTCGTAGCGTCGTCGTAGCATTTGCTACAACGGATTCAGATATAGATTGAAATCCTTGGTTTGAATTGTATTTGAATTCAGTAGTACACACGGTGACACATCCAGCTATACAAAACCAACATAAGCTGGCTGCGCGTAGGTCGAGTAACGTATAACGTCGCGCGGCCAGCTTATGTTGGTTTTGTATAGCTTGATGTGTCGCGCCGTGCGTACACAACACCGACCGATCAACGTTGAACTCTTAGTTTATGGAAATAGAGTTGAACTGTGGTTTGGTATCATAGGGTAGGTTGATCTGCTATACAAAACCAACATAAGCTGGCGCATAGGTTGAATAACGTATATTAGGCCAGGTTATATTGGTTTTGTATAGCTTGATGTGTGGCCATGTGTATACATGCAGGCAGGGTACATTTTTTAGTCAGTGTGGATACAAATTTAGTAATTATTTTCAAAATATTAAATAATTTGTTTGTAAAATTTAAAATTTACTGAACCCGATGTCACCCCACCGCATGGGCGCACTCACCCTACTTACTACCAAAACAAGATTATTAAAATGTATCCATGAGTTCGTTAGCGCTTTCATTCATTGCTGAAATGATAACAAATCATTTGAGTCTCAAAACTTAAAATGTGAATAACTTTAAATTTTAACTATAAAATAATGAAATTATTATTTCAATCTAATTATTTTGTTATAAATCAGTTGTGGTGTATGAGGTTTTGCGCTAATTCATTAACACGTTGAATTAGGCTCAAGTAGGTTTGCAGTTTTGTATGGAACAACTGATATTTTTTGTGATTTCGATATTGGTATAATAGAAAAGGTTGTTCAGTTTGACGGTCTGATCATCCCCTTAAAAAGTGTCAGTATATTAAGAAGGACCCTACAGTTTAACCTCAAGTTTTTTTAAGTCAAGGAGAGTTTAACAAAAACTGTAAATAAAAGTTTGTTTGTTTGTTTGACTGAGTGTCACGCAAGAACTACTGAACCGATTTTGATGAAACTTTTTTGTTTGGTAGTTTATGATCTGACTTAAAATCTGGTATATAATTTGTGCGGACGAAGTCGCGGGTTAATGCTAGTGCAATATAAATGGCGACGGGCTCACTCCCCGTCACACTGGACAGAATTTTAGTACTAAGTGGAACGTGGATGTACTGAGTTTTCGGAATATCTTTGACCCTTTTTCTTTCTTTTTGACATCTTTTCCCTTCTTCTTCTTATCGTGTGGGCAGAGCCCTGGTGTCAGAGTTTTTTCAGACCGCCTTTCTTTTCCCTTGGGGAATATAGTCGAGCGCATATGCTATCGATTAAGGTTGATGCTGACAAAATTAAGGTTGATGTTGCTCATGCTCATGATTCCCGGAGGGAGTAGTCAGAGGTAATCCATAGTATCATCTAAACTATCATAAAACTGTAACAGAAGTGTGTCTGTACATTGAAGATATTTACAAAAAAAATTACTACATGGTTTTTACCTGTCCCTGATTCCAAATCACAAATTTTTGGATTTTTTGTCTGTCTGTTTGTTTGTTTGTTTGTTTGTTTGGGTGTTTGTTTGTTCGAGTATCACGTAAAAACTACTCAACCGATTTTGATGAAACTTTTTTGTTTGATAGCTTATCATCTGACTTAAAATCTGGTATATAATTTATGCGGACGAAGTCGTGGGTAAAAGCTCGTATTATATATCCACATAATTCTTATTTCCCTAGCAGAATTAAAATTCACGTTTCACATTAAAGAAATATTATATGCTCATTGCTATATTCCCAAAGCGATTTCAGAGATAATCTAAATAGGTATTTCCAGCATGGTATATACTTGATGCGACTGACGTTTCATACCATTTTTCATACAAATTAATCTCATTGATATAATTTTAGTTTGTAAAAAAAGCGTAAAAAGTAGTCTACGGCAAGGTGCCAATAACTCCTATTTGACAAAAACTTTTTTTAAAGGGCGTTTTCATTACAGACAAAAAATTTTTTTTTTTTAAATAAAAATGCAACTTCAATTTTTTCTCTAGATCTCTTATTATAGGGAAATATTTTTTTAATGAATAAATTCGATTTTGATGGTTAGGTACAATTTGAAAGATGTATTGATACTTTAAAATTGTTTTTTTTTATGCATTTTATGTCGGTACAATTTTATTGTAGTTCCTATTTCGTATTTATTGGTAATGAGCAGTTTATCTATTGGCAATACTACAAATAGGGGAGCGGACTGCATAAAATATATTTTAGTTTTATCTTCTTAATAAAAAAAAACATTTGAAAATAACGCTATACTAACATTTTTCGTTTTTTTTTAAGCTAGAATACTATTTTTAATAACATGATGAACTATAAAAAGTTATGAAATGTTGATGACGTCATTTGTGTGTATTTAGTACAAGCGATGTTTTGACGTTCGATTAAAAGTTGCTAATTTGATTAATTGTCCCGGACTGTCCGATCCCCTATTATCTGTCAGTCATCCAACAAACCATCGAAACCCAACTTTTTTTACGAAGGTAACGAACTGACAGGTTTTTTTGTCAAATTTACTAACGCGATCTGCTGACTTTTATTTTTACTGCACTTGTGAAATGCCTCATTGCACAAAGCTATATTAAAATTGTAAATTAGGTGCACTAAAAATGTTACACAGAAGTCATTACAGATTGTACTTCGGTGAGTGTGCCCTAGAGCTGCATGAGCTCATCCCACCTTCCCCTTTCTACTATCGGACTTCCAGACGCACCGCGGGATATCACCCCTTCTTGGTTGACATCCCACATATCCGCACCAAGCGCCTTTCTGAATCTTTTATAATGCGCACAGCCAAGGAGTGGAATGCCTTACCTGCGTCAGTATTTCCGAGTACTTACAACCCGAATTCCTTTAAAGTACGAGTGAATAGGCATCTTCTGGGTAAGCTCGCTACATCTACGACCCCATCTTCGTCCTGAGGACTGGATTGAGGTCAAGAGCAAACCCATAGTTAATAAAAAAAAAAAAAAAATTGGCACATCGCAGTTCGTACAAAAGATTTTCAAGTTTTTTGACAACACTTTATATGTGGCTTATAGCCACTGGTTATCCACTTGTGGCCCTCGTCGGTGGCCCGTGTTCAGTGAACCAAATCAATGATTATGTAGGAGAATATGACGCTGCCACTGCATGCCATATTTATATTCGGACAAGGGATGAAGCATAAATTGAAATGCAAATTACTTTCAACTCTGACATATTTGATTTTCGTTGACTGTATATCAGAATGGGATTTTTCGTCATAATTTCTCTTTGATGTTTACACTGATGAAAGCTGATTAAAAGATTATAAGGGGGACGCTGAGCACGCGGTACTATAACCATCAATCGTATTTTTAAGGAAATGTATTTAATTTTAACAATTAAATACATTTCCAAAAAACAAGAATGTTACATTTTAATCATTGCTAGTTTGCTTTTTATTTAAAATAATATTCTTTTCTCATCTATTGAAACATCGTTTACACTATTTTAAACGTTATTAGTCCCCACACAAATAGATCATAGTTAAATAACCCCCAAGCATAAAACCCTAAGCAACCCATAAATATAAGCAGAAAATTAAGTACCTAGTTTATTTAAGAAAAGAAATTTCCTAAAGAAAATAATGTATTTTCTCTGGCCTTCCTACATCTCCTGATAAGCTAAGAGAAGTGATTACGGTACATAAATCAATTTCTCAGATAGCTCTTAACGATATTGTGCTGAGGCGAACAAAATTCGTGTCTGAGGTCGAGGGTCCTGACACCTCGAAACTCGAGTGTTTACCGTTATTATTATTATTATTCATTAGTTAGGCGACCGAGGTTTGCAACACATCTATCGAGTTTATCATTTAAGTACTGCCTCAGTGGTCTAACAGTTAAGAGCATTGGCTCTCGACACGGAGGTCGTGGGTTCGATTCCCATGGGGGACACCTAGTGATATGGCACTTTGTGCGTTTTTCCCTAGTTGGTTAGGACATTGCAGGCTGAATCACCTGATTGTCTGAAAAGTAAAATGATTCCGTGCTTCGGATGGCACGTTAAGCTGTTGGTCCCGGCTAATATCTCTGGTGGTAGTAGTCGTTACATAAAAACCACGTCAGAGGTCGTAAGGCGGTCTGAAAAAACTCTGACACCAGGGCTCTGCCCACACGATAAGAAGAAGAAGTCATTTAAGTTAATTTAGATGATTTCATCCGTGAGAAAATCCATTTTCACTCATAAAACTATTTTCTTCAAATTTTCTTCCAATGCCAGTTACATTTAGACAACAGTAGGTGGAAATATGCATGCTACATGGCTGTAAATGTTAATGACATGCTAAACCTAGGTAAATAGATTAACTTGCAAAGTACAACACTATCTAAATACAAAATTTTATCTGAATCGTTACATCCGTTTCCGAGAAACCAATTTTATACATCACTAGTTTTTAATTACTAACATAACTTTAAGGGTGTATTCAGACCATGAATCTTAACAACTTTCCCAAAGAAACATGGGTCGAAAAACGAGAAATTTTTTTGGACCTCCCATACACAATCAATCGGCCGATCCGCACTTTTGTATGGAAGGTCCAAAAAAAATTCTCATTTTTCGACCCATGTTTCTTTGGGAAAGTTGTTTAGATTCATGGTCTGAATACACCCTTAAAGTTATGTTAGTAATTAAAAACTAGTGATGTATACAGTGTGAAATTGATATCACTATCATCCTTTTAAACTCGATTTCAGCCTGTACACAAGTTATAATAAAATACCCTAGCAATATTTAAAGGGTTGATCAAAAAGTTACAACAGCCATGTAAGACAATTGAATTACTTTCAACGCTGGTTGTACCGAATAACGTCCAAGGAAATGACATCTAAACTATTATAAAACTGTAACCGAAGTGTGTCTGTACATTGAAGATATTTACAAAAAAAGATTACGATATGATTTTTAGATGTCCCTGATTCCAAATTACCAATTTTTGGATTTTTTGTCTGTTTGTTTGTTTGTTTGTTTGTTTGTTCGTTTGTTTGTTTGGGTGTTTGTTTGTTCGAGTATCACGCAAAAACTACTGAACCGATTTTGATGAAACTTTTTTTGTTTGATAGCTTATCATCTGACTTAAAATCTGGTATATAATTTATGCGGACGAAGTCGCGGGTAAAAGCTCGTAAAATTATAATTTCGACTTGTCTTAACTAAATGCGACAGCTGATGGAACGTTTGTATGAAATGTTGTTCTTTTACTTTGGTGAAAGTAGTTAAGTATTATGAGTAAGTACAATCACCCTTTTAAATTACTACCAACTCTCTATATCTAAAGGGTGGAATTGATATCATTGGCATCCTTTTAAACTATGAGTCTACCCATCAAACTGAACAGCTTAATTACTATGGGAGCAAACCGATTGGAGCAACAAAAAAATCAGTTGTCCCATACTAAACTGCAATGCCTACTCGACTAAAATGTATGCAACAGCAGATTTTTTAGTTGCTCCTATCAATTTGCTCCCAAAGTAAAAGTTGCTCAGTTTGATGGGTAGACTGTTAGTTTAAAAGGATGCTTATGATACCAATTTTACCCTGTATCTATACCCCGTAGACCGTAGTCTAGAATTCTATACAGAGCGACACTATCCAGGGTTTCTCATTTTGTTATTCAAGATATCAATATCACAACACTGCCCATGTTTAAACAGGCTTCACAGCGCCCGGGTCGAGTGCATCCATCAATCTACACTGTATATATTCGCTATAACTATTATACTATACTATATTAATGGACGGTTTACGTTGGGGGTATCTCTCAAGTGGGCTGGAATCTACAGGGTGTAACTAAACACCCTAGTAATAATTAATGTGTGGTTTAGACGAGGCGTGTCAAACTTTAAAGTTATCGGTGGGCCAGTTATTTTAGAATCATTTCAGTTATTTTAGAGGGCCGTAAAAAAATCGAGGAAAATCCCAAGAATTCGTTTTTTTTCTTTTAATGAGTTGTCTATTTGAATTCTATTTTTGCTGAAAATCAAAATCGAAACTGCAAGTGTGCGTAGGTCAATCATAATTTTGTTTTTTTCATAGGGAAAATACCTAATCGAACGCACTTGTTGTGTCGCACAAGCAAATTGCCATATGGTACAGAATATCATCAGAAGGTGTTCTTAAAATTGGATTGGGCCACAGTCAAGTGCCTGGAGGGCCGCAAGTTTGACATGCCTGGTTTAGACCATCAAACTGAAAATCCTCCACCATGGACCCAATATCATCATCATCATCAGCCTATATACGTCCCACCTCCAGGGAGGGTGTACACACGGCGACACATAAAGCTATACAAAACCAACATAAGCTGGCCGCGCGTAAGTCGAGTACCGTATAACATTGCGCGGCCAGCTTATGTTGGTTTTGTATAGCTTGATGTGTCGCCGTGTGTACCTATCGCTGTGGTGATCTGCTGTTTTGTACTAAACTGCAGTATCTTGACTTAAATGTATGGGACAGCTAATTTTTTTTCCGTCATTTGGCCGCATGGTGGACTCTGACCTCTTCTTTTCACCATTATTAGTATTATTATTGTTGGCTGGGCTATTGCAAGCAAGCAAAGTTCGCTATGTAAAAAAGCGACCATTGCTGGTACAGGGTGTTAGGGTAAACAATTGCATTACATTAAGAAGACATTAAGGGGTGATTACACCCATGATACTGAACAACAATCCCAAAAGAGCAAAGAGAAATTCGCAAATGACAACTTTTCATACAAACATTCGATCAGCTGATTCAATTTACTATGGACAGTCCACATTTTTTGTTGCTAATTTCCTGTTTGTTTCTTTGGGAAACTTGTTCAGTATCATAGGTACAGTAATGCAACGTTTACCCTACACCATGTGTTGTGTTTGCCCCACTTTTTTACACATTACATCATCTACATCGGAACTTTTTTCCATACTCCGGTATGCAGTTTTCCTTCACCGCCGAGCTAATTATAATGACAAATACAACCGTATTCGTAAGGGGAGGTATTTGCCCTGCAGTGGGATCCTACGGGCTATAACTTACTGGTTATACTGTGCCACAGCTCAACAATACTAAACTATTCTGCGACGGTACGCATGAAATGATTCTCTGCACCGGACGGTCCGTGACTTATGTACTCAAACCCTGTGGTACTGACGCGTTCAAACTCTATGATTGTACGGTCGGCATCATAAGTTTATATTGGCTACATTTTGACCGCGACAGTTTGTAGGTCGAATAGATTTAAACGCAAAAGTACACGATCAAACTGAACAAATACAATCGAGCTAACATCGAAATAAATTATTACGAAAAACAAAAAACCCGACTGCATAAAAAAACTATTAACTGAAAAGAGAAAAACAAGCTCTATAATCACTAATCAGCTATAACAACACTAAGCAAAATATATAATTTGAATGTTATTAGGTATCGCAAACGGGGACAAAGAAGAATTATAAAACGTTTGTACGTACCTTTTGTTTGTCCCCGCCTGCAATACCTACCTAATAACATTCAAATTATATTTGCTTAGTGTTGTTATAGTTGATTAGTGATTATAGAGCTTGTTTTTCTCTTTTCAGTTAATAGTTTTTTTATGCAGTCGGGTTTTTTGTTTTTCGTAATAATTTAGTTTATTTCATACTTTTTAGTCTTGTGTCGAAATGGTAGCATAAAAGTACTATAATATATACATATTTGGAATCGTCTGTTTACTAGCTTTTATTTGATACCCATATTGTATGTTTTACCAAAAAAAAATTTTTTATTCCCCCTCTTTTTTAATTTGTAGACGCCATAACAAAATAATATGGCCTATGACACTCTCACGATTTTTATGAATCTAACGACAGCTCATACGTCAAAATCCATCAAGCTGTTTAGGCTGTAGGGCGTGCCAAAGAAATAGACATACAAACATACATACATACATACATACGCTCGAAAAACATAACCCTCCTTCTGGCGCAGTCGGGTAAAAATATACAGCAGTGGTTGTTGACTAACTACAATGATATTAATGTTACTACCGTACTAACTATAATGCATTCTGATATCAAAGACCATTTTGTCTTGAATACGTGTTTTTTTTGTATTTTTTTTGAGTATTTTTGAATTTATAAATACTTACTGACTGTGTAATATCGTTTTTTTTTAACAAATATATGTTATATGGAACCAATATCGATAAAAAATAAATACAATCAGCTGGTTCATACAAAATTACAAGACCATCTCGACTCAAATGTATGGGACAGTATTTTCTTTCTCGATGTTGCCTCCATAGTGGAAGTTGTTCAGTTTGATGGTCTAAATCTAAACAATCCCTTTAAATATTTACAAGGATATTTTGTTACATCCTGTATAGTAAACTATTAATTCTTATCAGACATTTTCGACATTCTAATTTCACGCGGACTAAGTCGCAGGAGAAAATAGTACAGTTAGAAATTTTTTGTCAGTGTGGAAACTTTTACCATACATTCTACTTATCAAACTGAACATCTTTCCATAACCTCGAAATAGATCGCTATTTATCGATGTTCCTGACTATCGAGTCGGGTAAAATGTATTTAAGGCGGTTGCAGAGGGGTCAATTTTATACAAAACCTTGACGCACAATAACTTACTATATAACTTAGTATATTAGGTAACTTTGTGTATATAATTACGAAGATATAAAGCGTTGAAAATTTTATATGAAAAATTTCAACGCTTTATATCTTCGTAATTATATTATAAATTGCAAATTTTATTTGATACGCGACATCTAGATTTTCTTAACTATTTTTCCATATATAAAATATTACTTTTATTAATTCCGTCTACGCGTATTGTGCGTCAAACGTTTGTATAGACTGAAACAACCTTAATTTGGTTAAGAGGGAACCGAGCCTATTGTGCTGCCCTCAGTAGTATTTTTTTTATTTCTAAAAAACTAAACAACATTTCCAAAAAACAAGAATGTTACAATTGTAGTCCTGATTGGCTTTCAATTTGTCGAAACATTTCGGATTATTATGTTTTATGCTTGTAGCTATTATCGTTAATTTCATTATTATCTTTAGAACCGCCACAAGTGTCACTTTTGGCAATTTTAAAAATCTTTAAAAAAAAAATCCGCAGTAACTCGAAAAATTGAAAATCAGGAGTGCGATTTTTGAATCTCATTCGCTGAGTTCAGCAGTTGAAAATGACAAAATTACTATGGAGATACGCATCATTCTACTGCTGATTTGACTTTCAAAAATCGCTCTCCTGAAGTATGATTTTTGAAAGTCAAATCAGCAGTAGAAAGATGCGTATCTCCATACATTTTCAACTGCTGAGTTCAACGTATGAGATTCAAAAATCGCACTCCAGCAATGACTACAATGTGACATTCTTGTTTTTTGGAAATATTGTTTAATTTTTGTGAAGCAAAATAGGCTCGGCTCAGCCTTAATGTTTCCACATCGACTAAAAATGGTATAATTGTATAAAAAACCAGTATTAATTAATTATTTCGTATAAGTAGCCTAGAACTACTAATAATGAAACGTCAGCTGCAATAAGAGTTTATTATAAAACGGTATTAAAATATTCCATCCCAACCTATTATCAAAATAATAAGAATAAAGGAAAATGTGCTGAAATGGTAAAGGAATTAAATTTAAAATAGCGTGCACGATACAAAATCAAATGGAACATAAAATATGTTCTCGAGAAAATGTTGGATTTTATTTTCACGTTCGCGTTGCTACAAGTGCTACGACGTGATGCTCGTAGCAGACGCTACGGCGTAGCAAACAAATTGTAGAATTTGGGACCACAGGTGCATTTGTTACTATCGGTTCTAGGAAGAGAGAAAATAAATGCACTTTTTTTATAGAAACATGTAAGCATTTTGTTTTACGAACCCTGTGGATTATGTTGTCTGAAAATAAATAATAATTATATTGTTGTTTTATTACGATAACTTTTTTTCTATACTAGGTGTTAACAATTGAATGAAAAACTTATAGTCCGAGATCCGACCGTAAAATTATGCACCTATTTCATAGGCGAACGAAATGTGATTCTGGTGTATGTTTACACAGAGGTTAATTCAACGCCGCCAGGTTGCCTAGAAAAATCTTGCCGCCAGTACCTTTTCCATTATGATTTTTGGTATAACTTTTTCCACCTGTCTGTTAGTTACATTGAAGATATTTACAAGAAAAAGATTACCATTATGTTTATTAGGTGTCCCTGACTCCAAATCATAAATTTTTGGATTTATTGTCCGTCTGCTTGTTGGTTTGTTTTTTCGAGGATCGAAAATAAAAACTACAGGACCAATTTTGATGAAACTTTTATGTTTGAAAGCTTATGCCTTGTCTTCACTGAAAAAAAAATTGTTTACTTCAACCAACATCATGAATAGAATAGAATAGAATTGAATTTCTGAATCATTTCTTCTTTTTTTTTTTAATCCATATGAGCCTGTCAACATCATGACTTCTCCGACTAAGAGAACTTTGTTAAACGAATTCGGCTTGTTGTTACAACTAACCATCTTTTGTTTTTAGTAAACAATAATAACGTCATTTCAATTATTTTGGTGATAATCAAGAGAAATTATACTTCTTAGTTGGCTCGCATTTTTTTCAGTGTATCTGGTATATTTGTGCGGAGGAAGACGCAGGTAAAAGCTCATACATATGTGGGGAATTGCTACAGATGTCAGCACAGCACCCACAAGCTATAGCAAAGATGCCAACAGATGGCGATACCGTCGCTCTCGGAAATATGCTCCATACAAAGACAACGTTCATCGTAAATAAGTAACTCGTAACCTATTACACATAAGGTTAACAATCGAATGCGAGAAATAATCACAGAGATTCGATATATATACAAGGTCCAACTAAGAACTGTTGGACCACGGCTGGTCCCCAGGCATCACACCTAGCCTGGCGGAAGTACTTCCCGTTTCAATGGAGGAACATCCCCGGTAGCACCTCCATACATTATGTATGTACAATCACAACCATAAACCCCTTTCCCCAATACTATCAAATGCAGAGAATATTCGTGGTTATAATCGTAACTAAATCATCTAGCTAGAATATCCCACTGATTAATCCGTATCCGAGACGGAATCGTACAATTGCCTGGGAGTCTTGAACCGGAAAAGTGCTTAATAGAATTAGATTTGTTACGCTCTATTGATTTACAGACAACCGAAGCTTGTTATTATATACCTTAAGGTACCTACTGGATAAGAAATCTTGGATGAATGAATGAATGAAATTGGTATTGGCCATGGTACAATATACAATTTACATGGTACAATAATATACTGCGCCTTGTATTCTCTCCGATCACGTGACTGACCACGTGACTGACACAAGCCTACGTCATCATACCCTTTTATCATGTTTAGCGGCCATTTTTTTGTGACGTAGGTTTGTGTCACTCTGGGAATAGAAGGCCTTGTTTTTTTAGACTATGGTATTGGCTATGTGCGAAGTGGGTGTCAGGAACTGTCAAGTCGATCGCAGCGCCCGGGGTGGCAGAAATTTGTACTTTTGCCGGACAAACTGAGAAAATATGCTTGAATCTATGCAAATCCGCACACTAACTTAACACGAAATCTCCAAAACTCTCAAGACTGCAAACTTAAAATTTGGCATGGAAGTTTCTATTAGCATCTAGATGCTCACTTAAAAAAGACTTGTCGCATATCAACCCCCCCAATGGTGTTAAAACTAAGGTAAAAGTTTTATGGGAATTCCGAAACAAATTAGATTTTGACAGTGGCTTCGTCCGCATCCGCTCCCGTCATTGTACCGGGATAAAATATAAGCTAGCTTTTAAGACTAATAATAAGCTTTTAAACATAAAAAGTTTTATCAAAATCGGTCCAGTAATTTTGGCAGAATCCTCGAACAAACACAGAATTTTACAGTACTATAATAGTGTAAATAATTCACGGCGGCTGTCCGAAAAAGTTCTGTCAGTACGCCGCGCTAGTGTGGCGCTAGTGTCGTTCACATAGCCAATACCGGACTAAGATTGCTGGAGTGAAAACTGTAGCACAGGTTTTTTTTTTACCTTATTGAAAACTGTTATAAAACTGTGTCTGTTCATTGAAAATATTAACCAAAAAAAGTTACGATATGGTTTTAGGGTGTCCCTGATTCCAAATCACCAATTTTTGGGTTTTTGTATGTCTGTTTGTTTGTGTGTTTATTTGTTTGATCGAGCATCACGCAAAAACTACTGAACCGGTTTTAATGAAACTTTTTTGTTTGATAGCTTATAATTTTACATAAAATCTGTTATATAATTTGTGCTGACGAAGTCACGGTATCCAATAAAATGAAATTAGTTTTGTAACATCTTTTATAATAACCGAAATATACAGGGTGGTCGTGTAAAGGTGGCTCAAATGAAATGAGGTGAAGCAGACCATTAAAAAAAAAAAAAAAAATAATAATAATAATTTTTATTTCGGATTACTTGATCCATATTACATTTTACACTTTACATTTACAATAAAAAAAAATTACACATTTCATAATAATAAATTACAATACAATTACAATTTAACAATTCATAACATTCATTTAATTTAATTTAATTTAAGTTTGTTAGTAACGACGCAACACTTAAATAACTACGTTAGTACAGACACTTAAATGCAGAGTGGCCCAGTGCTTGATAAAGCGACAGTCCCACCTACTCGCTGCTACAGACAGAATACTGTTGGTGCTGTCGCGCACTCTGCGGAGCGTCGCGGCGCCTCGCTCCCGTAGTATCGCTTGGAAGCCGTCTACGTGCGCATCCGCGAACATGCCCGACGCGCTGCAGGCGCGCGGCAGCCGCAATAGCACTTAAACAGCAGCTTAAACTGAACAACTTTAAATAAAAATAAGCTCTCCGATTTGATATCTGAGGGTAAATGAGCGTTAGTCCACCACGCGTAACAATGCGGATTTGTAGACTTCACATACGCCTCAGAATTTATTTTTCAGCGTATGCAGGTTTCCTTACGATGTTTTCCTTCACCGTTTAAGAGCAGTCGGTAGTACGTACACAAGTTAGAAAAACTCATTATGGCATGTCGTCCGTGCGGATTCGAACTCGGATCATCAAAATTCAAAAATTCCAAATTCAAAAATTTTTTATTCAAGCTAATATCATATAGATAGCTTTTTGACGTCATTTTTTGACTCTACCACCGCGTCGGAAGGTGTTCCGTTGAGAGAAGATGCGGCCAGAAACTCTACAACACACATCTTTTAAACAAAACAAAATGTATACAAAGTACAATTAAAATACAATATTGCATTACATAGTGTAAAATTGTCAAGACCAGGCCTTTTTCTTCATTTAAATAATCATCGAATTTCATCGGTCCATACCTCTCCACATCAACCCACCGACACTCTACGTTCTAAGTAAAAGTGTATCCAGTTTATTGGCAAAAACGTTATTTGTATTTTGTTCTTAATCGTAACACGCCATTTCACGTCTCTAATCCGAGACATTATCGTGAAAATGGGTCGTTCTGTCCGACCCAGTACGTGTCATTCCGGCCATCTTTTATGTTATTTAGGGCTGATATTTTTTTTTTATCTAAATCATTTTGGTCAGCAATCTCGTTTAGTATGTTAAAGCGAAGAATGTGCAAAGTTTTTCGTTATTAACAAATAACTGATATAAAGTCATAATAGAGGAACTGACAGCTGAGAGAGCGAGATGTACCTAGCGGCGCCACTGTATAATAGAAAGAGTCAGCACAATCGACTGGGTAAATATTCGTGCTCTGTGAATAATTAGTGAATCTAAAGTGAAGTCGTAGATTATTTTGTGAAATATACTAACACTATTTCATTAAATTACCTACGATTTCACGTTAGATTCACAATTATACACAGAAATCGAAGTTTTAGGGTGCTGATAAGTGCCGACAAATGCACAAAAAACGGTTTCATTTGACAACTCATGTCAATTACTCTATTCCGACAGGTATAATAACGTTATGTATAAAACAGAATTACTTAATTTTACCCGACTGAACCAAAAGGAGGGTAATCTATTTTTAATTATGGTTTTCATACGAGACGACTAAGAAAAAACGCTTTTGCAGTGTTCTTTGGGCTAACATTTATTACCTGGGCCACAGATCAAATGATACTATACCTGGCCCATTATTTTATTCAAGGTACAATTTGGGTACAATTTTATTTTCTTTAATTTCGATTTATGCCGATTTTAGTTTTCTTGCTTTCTTGCTGCTTCTTATATTCCGAGAGATAAGTGTACTTTTTGCAACCATCAGCAGCAAGGCTGATTCAGTGTTTATGGGGTGTAGAGCATCTCTGTGATGGGGATGGACCAGGTCTGCCTCCATAACTCCAGTCGGTTTAGGAGTTACTGATGATTAAAGGTCTGTAAAAAATTAACGGTCAGCTGCACGGCTGATCGTATGTTATTGTTGTAGTATGCACTGTAGCTATGTGAACAGTACAAAAACTGACATGGTTCATCAGACGGTTTAGGAGATACAGCCGTTCAAAGGTCGGAACTTTGACTGGCTGTAGCTCCTAAACCGACTGACATATCTTGACAGTTTTTGTACTGTTCACATAGCTACAGTGCATACTATAACGATAACATACGATCAGCCGTGCAGCTGACCGTTAATTTATTACAGACCTTTAATCATCAGTAACTCCTAAACCGACTGGAGTTATGGAGGCAGACCTGGTCCATCCCCATCACAGAGATGCTCTACACCCCATAAACACTGAATCAGCCTTGCTGCTGATGGTTGCAAAAAGTACACTTATCTCTTATACTATTACAATTATTTATGTTTATTCAACAAAATAACCACTGCGTTACTGTCCCTCATAATTATTTTGTGTTACCGTAAATTGCAAATAAGTTTAGTACCTACTTACCTCATCATATCAGCTGAAAGACGTCCACTGCTGGACATAAGCCTCCCCCAAAATGGGGGGATTTGCCATAATCGCCACGCTTGGCAGGCGGGTTGGCGATCGCAGTTGGATTGAATGGATGTACTCAGAGGATGCTGCTGCCCATCCTCCGGTAGATCCCTTAGTCGCCTTTTACGACACCCACGGGAGGAAATGGGATGGTGCTATTCTTAGCCGACACCACACGGACCTTAGCCGACACCACACGGACCTACTTACCTATTTTTCTTTAATTCCTACGTTTTTCAAAGATTTTTTTTTATTCGGTAGCTACCAATAAAAGCTTTATTTCAGAATTTACCTATATTTACTAACAAAATCACCTTTATTCTTTTATGCCTTTGAAGGGGATCGGATTATGATACCCTTACCTAAAACATGTTGACATTTCGTTTTGTCTGAAACCCTAAATATTCATTTGTAAAACTTGCTTCCTACTTTAAAATGCTAGCTCTAACCGCAGTTGCAGTAAAGTTGCTGCCCACTAGGGATTGCAATCCGATGCAATTTTTAATCCGGCCGGACTCAACCGGATTTTCACCGATCCGGCCGGATCCGCCGGATCCTACCGGATTGGTAATATCCATAATAATTTGTGTTTTCATTTTAAAATCTACTGTAAAACAATAGAGGTATTTCTAGCAAATGTGAAAAAATATTATTATTACGAAGAGATAGTTTCTATCGTAATTTAATAATGCTAAAAATACGAAAAATCAATAAAAAAAATTAAATTGAATTTAATTTTCATATATTAAAAGCCTCCTACTATGGTAGGTAATAAATTAATCGAAGAACTAAACGTAATGATCACAAGATATTTGAAGAATTTGCTACTGAAAAATTATAATAAACATTTGCGCATTATTGTGCGTGTAGGTGCGGATTTGTAGCAGGTGAGTCGGTAACGTCGTCAAGCGACGACCAACGCGAGAATTTTCATTAAAAAAACCGTTTTATGCTTATTTTCAAGACTTTTCCGGATCCGGACCGGATCCGGACCGGAAAAATGGTGCCGGATCCGCCGGATTACGGGTTCCGGAAACTGGATTGCAATCCCTACTGCCCACCCTTAAAGAGATTATCTACGATTATGGTCGTAAGTTCATATCATCATCATCATCATCAGCCTATAAACGTCCCACTGCAGGGCACAGGCCTACCCTCAAGGAGGGTGTATTGGGCATTAGTCCACCACGCGTGCCCAATGCGGATTGGTAGACTTCACATACACATCAGAACTTCTTCTTCAGTGTATGCAGATTTCCTCACGATGTTTTCCTTCACCGTTTGAGAGCAGTCGGTATTACGTACATAAGTTAGAAAAACTCATTGGTACATGGCATGTAGTCCGTGCGGATTCGAACCCGGACCCCCATAATTGGGAGTCCATACCTCTCCGCAACGCGCCATCGACGCTCGAGTTCATATACAGGGTGAAATTGATATCATTAGCATGTAGCAAATAAGAGTCTACCCACCAAACTGAACAACTTTTACTATGGGAATAAACGAATCGGAGAAAAATTTTTTTTTTGCTGTTTCATACTAAACTGCAATGCCTACTCGACTCAAATCATAGAAGAAGTTGTTTAGTGTCATGGTCTGATAATCCCTGATGGACAGACAGACCCTGTTTATGTATGAAATTAGCTACAACTGCATGCTAGAACAGTTTTAGTGAACTTTGTGTCCACTCCGAAAAGGATTTTGGTTCTATGTTTAGGGCTTTATAGTAAGTCCATAACATCCAGTTTGATAAAGGGCTAAAGGGAACATCTCCCAAATCGGCCCCGTCACAGTTTAGTAAGATCATTTTGTGAAATCCTCCAAGATTCTTGCTCATACATTATTCGGTATTTCCCTCCGAGGGTTTACTAAGGTTGCTCGAATGGAATCCACTTATGAAATTCACGACGATTTATGTCTTTTTTTTGGTGTTGATTTGGGAGATCAGAGTGAGTTACATGCTTGTATTTATATCTTTTTTCTTTGTATTCTTGATTTATTTTGAACTAGATATTATTGCGACTTCGTCTGCATTGAAGTTTCATGCCTATCTCCTTCCTCAGGGTTCAAGTTATCTCTGTGCCAAAATTCAAAATAGCTTCAATGGCTTAAGAAATGTTAACGTTACAGACGGACAGACAGACAAACAGAGACCCTTTCACGTGTACCTATAATATTAGTATACAGGGTATAAAATTACACCAGACCAGACCATCAAACTGAACAACTTACACTATGGAGAAAAAATCGATAAAAAAGTAAAAAAATCTACTGTTTCTTACAAAACTGCAGTACAGACTGGACTAAAAAAAAATGATAATAAAAAAAACTTTATTTGCTTTATTTTAAACATACATTTTGTTCTTAGGATAATTAAGACAAGTTAACAAAAAAATTTTTGGCAAAACATTTTTTTTCTCTGACGACAGCGGATTTTTGAAGTGAAACTTTTTATGGGAGGGCTTTGAAATTCGGATCTGCAACTATGATCCGCAACCTTTTCGTGTGATAGAAGTTTGAAATTTAAATTTGACAGCTGCGGAAGTTTCACTTCTGCCGGGCGTCCAAAGTAGCCAGCTTTTTTAAAAAAAAAAACTTTCGTTGTCTCCATAGTTGTTCAGTTTGATGGTCTAATATTACTACGGTGTTTTGTTACACCCTAATATTTATGATTTTACCAAAGTCCATAAAATACACGTAAGTGAAGTGGCGCGTGATGCAAATGGCGGGAATATTATCGGGTAATGAATGACAACTAGTTGTTGGTAAAGAAGTAGAAATCTCACCTCCGTAAGAAATGAACACAGTTTAACTTAGTAAAATAGTCAACAAATATTTGATTACTTTGTTTCCCCCAACACCTCCTTCCCTTTGATTAAATTCGTTGCTTGTTCCAAGACAGATTAGGGTAATCCCCCGGGGCTCGCTGGACTTAGTGTTGGGACGGTCACCGCTGTTGATCCTGGTTTACAAGAGTTACTGCTGTTGTAATGAGTGGTGGACATATAGGAGTCTAATATATAGGGTTCTTCTTAATATGCTGACACTTTTTAAGGGGATGGTCAGACCATCCTGAACAACTTTCTCTATGGCAACAACATTGAAATCGCGAAAAAAATCGACTGTTCCATACAAAACTACACACCTACTCGAGCCAAATGTATGGGGCAGCAGATTTTTTTTCGCGATTTCGATGTTGGTTCCTTATATGAGCACAGTGTAAGTTGTTCAGTTTGATGGTTTAACCCCGTTTGGTTTAATTCGTTCTGTATATTATAGAACTATGCAGGGTGTGCTTCACAGACGATCAAACTGAACAACTTCCACTATGGTTCCAATATTGAAATCGCGAAAAAAACTGCTTTTCCATCAAAATCAAATTTGGATCGACTAGCTATTGACGTTTTCTATGGAACAACCTTTTTTTGCTATTTCATTTTTGACCCCATAGTATTAGTTGTTCAGTTTGATGTATCTGAAGCACCATATAAGTTTACACCCTGTATGTACTATCTATTCTGTGCTATAATATTTTTAGAACGAACATTCCGAGAATCGATGGTAGAGCAATACTAGAGTGGTTCGACATTAATCATTCGGGAATCAAATGAGTCGTTCCGAACGCGATCCGGGAATATTTTATGTTCATTCGTTGCTCTGTAATTTCAGATAAGCGTGTCGTATTTATTTGCAATACAAATACGTTACATTGTTGAATAAATAAGTGAGAGTGTTATTATTTCACTATTCAATTTAATTTAATCTGACTGAAATATTGATAACAATTATTATTGCTGGTTCTTGGTTGTACCTACAATCGTACTTTCTTTTTCCCTAATGATAAAATTATGAATGATGTTTTCCATGCCGATACAATTTCGGCGAATGCTGTTGGTATTATGATGAGCTTCGCTGGTGTGCCCAGATTGGCTGACGACATCAATCTATGCGGTGAAAGTGCTTGTAATATTATAATTTTTCATATTTGAATGAGAGTGATTTGATTATCATAACAACGATTATAATTCACTGTAGGTATTTAATTTTGCCTTATGCAGTACCTACTCGTATACTTCATTCCATATAAGACAGAAAAGATATACAGTTCTTATTTAGCTTTCTGGCCAATTCTGATTAGCAAATAATGCATGCATATGCCCACGACTATATTCCCCGAGGGGGTAGTCAGAGATATTCTGAAACCTCAGAACATCCACGTTTCACTACTAGTACCGAAATGCTGTCTAGTGTGATGGGGAGTGAGCCCGTCGCCACTTTTAATGACCATGGGTACAATACATGCCTCGAAATTAAAGCATGTAGGTTTCCTCACGATGTTTTCCTTCACCGAAAAGCCAGTGGTGTTACATAAATTCCGAAAAAACTCATTGGTACGAGTCGGCCTGGACGGGGATCGAACCATCGCCTCCTGCACTGCAGGCAAGGTTATTCGCCACTGCACCACCACGGCTTTTTATAGCAAATAAATTATTAATAAATAAATAATTAATTATTATTAGCAAATAGTATGATTATAATTTATTTCTCAGCAAGACTACGTCGACGGACGTGTCTTGCTCATTACTAGAACTGTTCTAAGAATGTACATACATACATAAGCTCACGCCACTGTCCCAAGGGGGTAGGCAGAGACCACGGACCGCCATACGCTACGACTCTGACACACCTCTTTATTGAGTAAATGTAAAAGAAACCTAAATGTTTTGAAAATCTTGAAGTGTATAATCTTATCTTATCTTATCTTAATCTTAATAACTATTATAAAACTGTAACAGAAGTGTGTCTGTACATTGAAGATATTTACAAAAAAAAATTACGATATGATTTTTAGATGTCCCTGATTCCAAATCACCAATTTTTGGATTTTTTGTCTGTCTGTTTGTTTGTTTGTTTGTTTGTTTGTTTGTTTGTTCGTTTGTTTGTTTGTTTGTTTGGGTGTTTGTTTGTTCGAGTATCACGCAAAAACTACTGAACCGATTTTGATGAAACTTTTTTTGTTTGATAGCTTATCATCTGACTTAAAATCTGGTATATAATTTATGCGGACGAAGTCGCGGGTAAAAGCTCGTATTTTATAATTCCCTTGCGATTTGAATATTGCAGGTTTTAAATACGTTACGATATTTTAGATAAGAAAAAAGGTTTCCACATTTAATGCACAATTTCGAGAACTCTAGGGATTCATTCGAAAATGCAGGGTTCGGTATATTCACACGTGACTCCGGTAGTATACGATATTATGTTCACTTCTTTATTACCCGATGGGGAAATCCGTGGTAATCGAAATATATAAGGTGCTATTACAATATCAGCCACAGCTGCAGTGCTAGAAAGTATTACCATTGCAGCTTTGGCACGTATATTTTAATAGGAATAATAAGTTTCACTACAGACCCTGGTTTCTTAGTCGATCTTGACTTCAGCGACTGCTAATATTGAAAGAAAAGCATCAGTATATATTATTCTGAAATTAATAAGTTTACGCGCTAAATTCAGATGCAATCAAAGTCAAAGTCAACATAATTTATTAAATAAAGGAGCTTGAAGCACACTTATTACTTCACGTCAAATCTTTTTGAAGCTACCATCGCGTCGGAACGTGTCGTCGCTGTAGAGAAGATGCGGCCAGAAACTCGACAACATATCATCATGAACATAAGCAATCTCTCCAGTGCTGCCAATTTAAATTTCTTGATTCCCCGCTTAAGTAGGCTCAATTCCTCGAATTTCCCCGATTTCGAATCATGCATTCCCCGAAAATTCCCCAACACTGTAATATTCAAGAAATAAGGCCTTTTTCATGCAAAATTTAGTTAAATGTTTCACAAAATTAGCTTATCAACTTCTTTGTCTTCTAATTTTTATCAAAAAATCTACTTAAATATTTAGAATACAATAAGTTTTATTTATTATTTATATTTTGTAGTGTACAGCAATAAAGAGTAGTTAATGCGGAAAGCGCCGGTAGCGCCATCTATCGGCTGGTGCGGTCTGTGGTCAATATCTATCGTTCATTCGCTCGGTAATCGTGCACCGACCGCCGTGCTGTGCGGACGTGCGCTAGTCACATTACTAGTGAAGACTATATCTGTGTTTCATTATATACATCAACCTCAACCAACCCTTAGTAGAAATGTGTATTCTACATTGGCGACGACGGGATTCGAAATTCACGTGAGTAAAGTGTTTATCAGTTTGTTGAGGGTTGAAAATTAAAAAATACAAACGGTGCCAACGAAATAAAATCCACCAGTTAAGGACACCCAGTTAAGGAAGCTAAGCGAGTTATTTAAACACAATCGAAGACGGTTTCTACTGGCGTTGCTTTGTTTGTTGCCTAAAAAGTTACACAGTGTTAAAATATATTTCAAAAGAAAAGTAAAAATAGTTTTGTCCCGATTTTAAATCGTTTATTTGGAATTATCTTAATTATCTGGTTTCTGCTAGCATTGCTTTGTTTTTGCCTTTGCCTAGTGATAAAAATATATTTCAAAAGAAAAGAAAAAATAGTTTTTTGTCCCGATTTTAAATCGTTTATTTGGAATTATCTACATACTGTATTTCTTTTCCCACATGTCGACCATCGAATGCTGGAGGAAAGAGGGGAGACCAGACAGGAGGGAGGTGTGGGACAACACGGGACGGCGCGGCGCCTAGGATGAACAAATGTACGCCAGCGCCAGCTGTGGACATCAATCTTTAAGGTCACGTAATCATTCCTTATTACTTTAAACGATTGAAAGAATTTATTCAAGTCCGTAGCTCCAGGCTCACTGCCCGTCACACGTGACTGGACGGAGTTCCGGCGCTGGTGGGGCAAGGGTGTTCTGGGGTTTCTGAGTCTCTGACTGCTCCTCGGGGAGTGTACTCGTGAGCATATACTAATGCATGCTTGTAGTCCGTCATTATGCCCTAATGGGTATCCAAAATACGCGCATTAACCTCTCGTATGCCGGAAAAGCCAGACACAATAGAAATAAATGGTTTTCATCATGCTGATGCGCGTTCCTGCATACCAAAGGTTAAGAATAGTGTCTTGATTCGAGACAAACAGGATTAGGTAACCAAGATATGCCAAGTGAGTTTATTCCAATAGTTTTTTATACTTATATTGACACATTGTCATTTTTAAGTAATTGTCTTACTTCGTAGTTGTGATGGTCTCTAATAAAAGTTACTTATTACCATTATGCGTACCGAACATTCTACGTGTAGAACATTCGGCGTAACCGATGTTCGGCGTAACGAACATTTGGCAAACGAACTTTCGGCGTAACGAACATTCGGTGTAACGAACCTTCGGCGTAACGAACATTCGGCGTCACGAACATTTGACGTAACGAACGTTCTGAGTAACGTACATTCGACTTAACGAACATTCGGCGTAACGAACATTTGGCGTAACGAACATTCTGATGTCACAAAAATTTAAGTTGTAATCCAAAGTTTTACGTTTTGAACGTTTTACTTATTGGACATTCTCAGTGTAGGTATGCGAGAACAATAATAATATACAACACTTTCGGAGCTTATTTGGTGGTACTAGTTCATGAAAATATTTCAATTCAAACATCAATAGTACCAACATAATTTCCGATCATCATCATCATCATCCGGAACTTGTTTGACGTATTCTCTACTTTATAGAACTTCAATTCAGTAACCTTACGTTGATCTTATCTTTGCAACATTGTTGTTAATGTCATATTTATGGATATAATTACTCCAGGTGAAACTAATTAGTTTCTTTGGCTATTTGAGCAAGGAATTTTATATTTTAAGGATCAATGTAAATTCAGACAATTATTTACAAAAAGTATTAGAAAATGATTAGGTGATTTCTTATTAAATTTGGTATTTCTGGAAATACCTACTCACATTTTAACAAGAAACAATTCATCTCAGTTGAGAGAAGATTAATAACTATATCATATTCAAGCATCATAACATTCATGACCAAACCGATAATACTGGTTAACAATTTTGTTCGCAGATTGTATGTTCCTAGATGTCACAGAAAAACCAGCCTTCAACAGGACGACTGCTAAGGCGCCGATTGAACCATACCTCCTTGCTTTAGTGCTTAATAAAGAGAAAATGTCTCCAATTAATAGCTAAGAGGTTTGAAATGGTCAGGGTGATTACTCTCATATTGTCAGCTTGTAGCTGGTTAATGGTTAGTGCTTTACCATGTACAACAAACAGTTACAAACAGTACAGTTGGTCATTCAATTGACATTGGCAGCTTTTAGCTGGTCATTCAATTGACATTAGAAACTTGTAGCAGGTCATTCAATTGACATTAGCATCTTTCAGCTGGTCATTCAATTGACATAGGCAGCTTTTAGCTGATCATTCAATTGACATTAGAAACTTTTAGCTGGTAATTCAATTGACATTAGCATCTTTCAGCTGGTCATTTAATTGACATTAGCAACTTGTAGCTGGTTATTCAGTCACTCAATTGACATAGGCCGCTTTTAGCTGGTTATTCAATTGACATTAGAAACTTGTAGCTGGTCATTCAATTGACATTAGCATCTTTCAGCTGGTCATTTAATTGACATTAGCATCTTTCAGCTGGTCATTTAATTGACATTAGCAACTTGTAGCTGGTCATTCAATTGACATTAGCAACTTTCAGCTGTTCATTTAATTGACATTAGCAACTTGTAGCTGGTCATTCAATTGACATTTGCAACTTTTAGCTGGGCATCAAATGCTATCAAATTTACTATCAGCAGCTTGTAGTTGGTCATTCAGATGACAAGTCAAATAAATAAAATAATTATTAGCAACTTGCAGATGGTCATTCAATTGAAAAAAAAACTGTTATTTCATTATCAGCACCTTGTAGTTGGTCATTCAAATGACAAGTCAAATAAATTATTATAAGCAGCTCGTAGTTGGTCATTCAGATGACAAGTCAAATAAGTAATTATTAGCAGCTTGTAGTTGGTCATTCCATTGACATTAATATAAGGAATTAATGACTTATTGCTCTTTCTTCTTTGCATAGATAAAATCTGTATCTTACCTAATCACTGCAGGCACTGCACTGTTAATTTATTCATTTGTATGTGTTAAAGTATACTACACTGTACTTGAACAAAATCGGTTAGTTATAAATTCATAATATTTTAAATAAAGAATATAATTTCAGTGCAAGCAAGTCAAAAAACAAAATGATTTGCAGTTCTGTAATAATATTACGCCACGCAATTAAGTTGAAACAACAGTTGCACTTAATTCATGTACATTGTAATTAAAAATAGCATTATTTTTTTTAAAGCCTACCAAATGATATAATGTATGAAGATAATAACAAATGATAGCCTGTATGTTTCGTAAAAGGAAAACATTATTAGTGTTTAAATAATAAGTAAGTAACTAATGTTTCAGATACATACCTAAGTATACCTTACATTAGACAATATTTTCATGAGTTTCATGACGTTACATGTAACTAACAACTAATTGCTAAATTGGTTATAGTTTATTTTATTGTTATTGTTATAGAAATGTATGTATGTATAAGGGAAATTAATTATAATAACTTATTCACTGTTGAACGGCAGGAAATATTATGCCAATTTATAAAATTTATTTGGAATACTGCTTTAGTGACTGAATACTTATGTATAGCAGACAAAATAACTCATAGGGTAGACCACCATCAGACCCTTTGCTAAAACAATATTCGTGAGTACCAAGATAGCGGAATCAAATCTCAAGTTAGCATACTGTTGTAGTAGGCTAGACTTCTTTTTATTTTTGGTTTATGGACGGAATGACTTACCAAATGGTGAGAGAATGACAAGCTTTTCAACCACAAAAATTTATTCCAATATTAGGAACAATCGAAGCATAGCATACCTAATGGGGTAGAACTTTTTACAGACAAAAGGGGAAATAGATGAATAAGACAGGGCGTTGGCTGAAATTGTGCTCGTGACATAGAGCCCGAAATGAGAGCGACAGTAATGTGTGGACTCTGATTTTTTACTTGCCCGTAACATTAAATTGTGACTGCGTATTAAAAAAAATAATAATAATAATAAAAATAAATTGCGAATCTTTTGAGTAATTGCAACACCGTCAAAGATCAGCATTAAAGTGGGTCAAAGAACATTTAATTAAATTATTACGATTATTATTTTATTAAGGTATCAGCATTTTATCTATATAGGTTGAGTAAAATAGTATCTATTTATTAAACGGGTCCATTAAATTGAAACTGCTGATTTCTCAAAACTATTCTAGTCGACTAACTAAAGGTAACTACTGTACATAGCTGGTAATGAAAGCGACCTAGTGTACCTTACTTAATATTGTTGTCAGTCAGCGTTATATCAGCATTCATGAAACTGTAAAATTATATGGGTTATAGGACATGCAACTATGAAGTTGTTAGCGAAAGCTAAAATATCATGCAACAATAAAATGATATGGGTTACAGAGCCATGCAACTATCAACTTGTTAGCAAAAGCTAAAGGGTCATGCAAATAAAATAGCTATGAGTGCTTAATTGCAATGGCTGGCACCCGCCAGAATATTTTGAGTGCATAAGTGTATGTGCTTATCACAGATTCACTCTTTTGTCCTTACCTCCTTAATTTGATAAAACGGAAATGGATACGATCTTGAAGCAGTGACTTTGACTAGTAGTTAGCCAAAATAAATAAATAAGAGATAATAAAGATCTATGGAACGTTATTTTTGTAGGTTTACTTACACCTATCAATAGAAAAATATTTTTACAGGGAAGGGATAGTATAGAACAGAAGTAACAATAACTGAAATGTGTTAATATAATGAGATTGTAATTTCCATAAACATTGTTTATCGTTGAATTTGGTGTTTGACAATTTCAGATCAATATTTGATAAATATCTATTTTCTGTAAACAAATTAGTCTCAATAACTTATTCGTAATTTGTTTAATGTAATAGCATTGATAACAGTCAACACTGTATTGTAAATAAGATTTAAGAGATTAGCTAAACTGTGGAGTTTCTTGCGCCGCTTCTTCTCCACGGGCTATACCTTCCGAAGCGGTGGTAGATTCGAGTAAACGTAAAAAATAAATTAAAACAAGAAAGGGATGTAGTGTACAGCAATAAAGAGTAGTTAATGCGGAAAGCGCCGGTAGCGCCATCTATCGGCTGGTGCGGTCTGTGGTCAATATCTATCGTTCATTCGCTCGGTATTCGTGCACCGACCGCCGTGCTGTGCGGACGTGCGCTAGTCACATTACTAGTGAAGACTATATCTGTGTTTCATTATATACATCAACCTCAACCAACCCTTAGTAGAAATGTGTATTCTACATATTTCTCCCAAACTTTCGATCTAAGGATAGTTCGATTCGGTTCGAATTTTAACAATTCCTTTTCTTTAGATATCCTTTGTTTGACATTTTTTACAAATAGTCGATTCCCCGAAATTCCCCGATTTTAATCATTCCCCGCGCTCTCCCCGCACGCACCCCTCAATCCCCGAAAATCGGGGAATCTCTCATCCTTACACTCTTGAATATGATGAGACGAGAGACCGACCGGCACGATCAGAAGTCACACTGAAAAAAATTATCAACCAAACTAGTGTTAAATTTAACCAAACTGTGACGACACGTGAGTGAGTGGGGGACTTCCCAACTATTTTGTAGCATATAAACAAACTTTCAGCTATAAACACCAACACGTTTTGCTATTTATGGCCGAAAGTTTGTTTATATGCTACAAAACAGTTGGGAAGTCACTCAGTTTGGTTATATTTAACACTAGTTTGGTTGATAATTTTTTTCAGTGCAGGGGTTTTATTGTGTAAGTACCCGATTCAATCGGTCGGATACAGGGTGTCCCGTGGCAGGTTTAGGATTTTAAATTCGAATAAAAAGTAAACTATCAGAGTTAAAAAAATATTTTAACAATTATTATAAAGTAGGGTAGTGCGGATTTCATTTCTTAAAAATTAATTTATCCAAACGTTGACTATTTTCATAATTTTCATAATTTTAAATTATTTTCATCACTGTAAAATGTCGATGATTTTAAAAAAAAACAGGGGTGTCCCGTAGCAGATTTAGGTTATAAATTTAAAATTTATCTGTACCCGTTGAACGGGGGAGTTGGGGAGGGGCCGCGCTAGCTTCGTCATTCGTGCGGATTATTTATTCTTATTTATTCATGTGATTAATGGTATTCTAACATCACTAATTCCACGAGTGGCACGAGATACTGGAGCTAGGTTTCAAGAGTGTGTCCGACATGATGGTCAACATGTGAATGAAATAATTTTTAATAAATGAAATCCGCACGCGACCTTTTAATCATTGCTAAAATAAATATTTATCTCTCATACTTTATTTTTTATTTAAATTGAAAATCCTAAATCTGCCACGGGACATCCTGTATAAGTAACGTAAGCAAAAACTTTTAAATCTAAGATCGGTATCAAATCGACTTGGTGTTTTTTGACAGTCCGTCGAGATTTTAGGTACTTCTAAATATTTAATTAATTAATTGCAGACAATGGCCCCGATTCGGACTATGCCACGACTTAACTTAACTAAATTTATTCTTGTCACTTTCTAAAATAAGATTAAGAAAAGAGACAGAAAACCAACAGCTGATTTTAGTGCTGTCAAAGTGACGTTACACGCCCAAAATAAGATGCCATCATAAGGTACGCCATCTTATTTAAGTCGTTTTTGGGCGTGTAACGTCACTTTGACAGCACTAAAGTCAGCTGTTGGTTTTCTGTCTCTTTTCTTAATCTTATTTTAGAAAGTGACAGGAATACATTTAGTTAAGTTAAGTCGTGGCACAGTCCGAATCGGGGCCAATGGATATGATAATCACAGAAACAAACTATGTTTTAAAAATTGTGTAGTACAGTCATAATACGTTATCGATCTTGTAAACGATGTAATTAGAAACTTGCACAATTATCTATTATAGCCCTACTGGTCAGATGCAATTAAATTCAATTCAATTCATTTATTTTATTTCAGATCGTAGATCCATATTGGTGTTAGTAACAATGACTTAAGACTATGTTAGTGACAAATTTTTTACATTTATTTAATATTAGTAACAATGACTTAAGACTATGTTAGTGACAAAATTTTTACATTTATTTAATATTAACAAAAGGGGGCCTAGAGCCCTTATGTAGGCTATTCCAGTACCCAATGATGGGACACTGGAGCCGCTCTGCAATGGGCTCGAGGAGGGTGTTGGTGCTGCCCCGTACCTTGCTCAGCAGGGAGCCGGCACGTTTGCGTATGATGGCTGCAAAGCTATCTACTCGCGCAATGACTATAACAGACAGCCTAAAAAGGTACTTAGTTCAGGTCATAGACTTCTGTTTTATCATCGTAACAATAAGTCTACACCACACAATGGAAATAGACTGTAGTGATTAATCGAGCTGACTGGCTGGGGGCCAAGATTTAATCCAGCCGCCGAGGTCTGCGGCATAGCGCCATAAATCCTAATATTGAATTGATTTTCACACACTCCGTTTTTGTAGCCAAATGTTTAATTAAGCGTAGTGTATAAGTTTAAGACTAGTTTATAGACGACCCGGTTGGTGTAATGGTTACCACGCCGGACTGCCAAACCAGGGTCCTGGGTTCGAATCCCGGTTCGGTCATGGATGTTTACATGTTTGTGCCGTTGTTGTATGGTTTCCATAATAAACAGCCTATTAATAGTGCTTTCTTGGGATCATTACAATGTATGTGCCTGTGAGCGTTATTTATTTTATTTATTTTATTTTTATTGGCTATGTGCGAAGTGGCTGTTGGGAACTGTCAAGTCGATCGCAGCGCCCGGGCTGGCAGAAGTTGCGGGAAAAGCTGTGAAATATGCTTGAATCTATGCAAAACCACACACTAACTAAACACGAAATCTCCAAAACTGTCAAGACGTAGGTCAAGACTACAAATTTAAAATTTGGCATGGAAGTTTCTATTAGCATCTAGATGCTTACTTAAAAAAGGTTTGTCGTATTTCAACCCCCGAGGGTATTAAAACTGAGGTAAAAGTTTGTATGGGAATTCCGATACAATTTAGGTTTTGGTGGCTCCCGTCACCGTACAGGGATAAAATATAAGCTAGTTTTTATCAATGTTTTTTCTTCACGCTCTGTCGTAAAAACTGTTACGGTTCAAAAGTTACAGCCCTAAACAGGTACGACAGACGGACGGACGGACGGATGGACAACGTAGGCTTAGTAATAGGGTCCCGTTTTCACCCTTTGGGTACGGAACCCTAAAAAAGTCTGTCATTGCGTTTTATACACACGTGGTGGATCAAGTCCGTACATCTTCCTTGAGGGTATAGGACTGTACCTGGCAGTGGGACGTAGATGATTATAATGATGATATCATGCATAGTTGGTATCTTTTCTAACGTACAGATCTTATCTCGTTACGTCACAAGAAAAGTAACAATAAAACAAAATCCAAGACAACTATGTAGGTATCAGCAGGCAAATACAGCTGAATCTCTATTGCACATCCCTTTTACAATATCAAACCTTATCCTCAATACACATAAGGTTCCTTATAGCAGCCGCCGTCAGCTCAAAGGCAGCTTAAGTGGTATTTGCCTGTTTATCCTATAAGTGAAAGACAAAGAGGTGCAGATGTGCATGTCTTTTACAAGAAGCCGTTTATAGAAAATGGTGTTTCTTTTGGCGATAAATGGCGTTGCGTTCTGTTTTATGCACACATACATAAACTCACAACCTTAGGCCTATTCAGGGTGGTAAGAAACTACGCTACAACTACTAGTAACTAAATTTTTAAGCATGCTAGAACTTCTTCTTATCGTGTGGGCAGAGCCCTGGTGTCAGAGTTTTTTCAGACCGCCGTAAGGCGTTCGTTAACACCCTGTAAATACGGAATGAGAATGGAATGCGACGTACCGCACTGCGGATGGCTCACATTTTCCCGCTTATTGTATTGAATGGACGCAGCTAACTATGAGGAAAAGGGAACGGTGAAATAATACGTGCGTTATTCTAGTGTTTTCGCTAAGAGGCCGTAAGGCCTCTGACGTGATTTTTATGTAACGACTACTACCACCAGAGATAGTAGCCTGGGACCAACTGCTTAGCGTGCCATCCGAAGCATGGAATCATTTTTCTTTTCGGACAATCAGGTGCTTCAGCCTGCAATGTCCTAACCAACTGGGGAAAAACGCACAAAGTGTCCCCCGTGGGAATCGAACCCACGACCTCCGTATCGAGAGCCAATGCTCTCAACCACTAGACCACGGAGGCAGTTAAAATAAATAAATAAATAAATAAATAACGCTCACAGGCACATACATTGTAATGATCCCAAGAAAGCACCACCGAGAGCATGAGTTAGATGCTACCACTGCTAAGTAGGGAATATAAGATTTCAGAACAAAGTGGCCTTGAACACACAGGGCGAGAAATTAAGTGCTTCATCCTATGTCGGAACCAGTGGTGGCGGAAGAATCTAGAGCTTATGCTATCCGTGTAACAAAATACTGGGCTGGAAAAAATTGTAATGACTTTGCCATCGACGCGATAGAAGAAGAATGTAAAGCAAAAAACCACCACGTCACGTTGTCTACGTCATTCCATCCTAAAAAATTATGCCAACGGTTTTTTAATCGATGATTAAACTTTCAAACTTCGAAATCGTGAAAAAATCTGCTGTTACATAGAAAACTTCAATAGTGACTCGATACAGATTTTTTTTCCACGCGATTTCAATGTTAGTCTCATCAAGAAAGTTGTTCAGTTTGATGATCTGAAGCATTCCTTATATACAGGGTGAAATTGATATCATTGGCATCCTTTTAAACTAAGAGTCTACCCATCAAACTGAACAATTTTTACTATGGGAGCAAACCGATCGGAAAAAAAAATCTGCTGTTGCATACATTTGAGTCGAGTAGGCATTACAGTTTAGTATGGGACAGCAGATTTTTAGTTACTCCGATCGGTTTGCTCCCATAGTAAAAGTTGTTCAGTTTGATGGGTAGACTCTTAGGTTAAAAGGATGCTAATGATATCAATTTCACCCTGTATATAATATGTGACGCGTATAAGTTTAAACCCTACTGTATGCTACAAATATACTGTATACAGAAACCAAGAAATTGTCTGATGTTCATAAGTAACAACTAAAAATGAAAGAGACTGTAACACAAACAAATTGATTTATTCGTTTGGCTTTCAGAACGTCAGCGTCATTATAAGATCAGCAGTGTCCTTAATGTTCCCAGGATACTTTGTCAGCTGGCACTCCTCGACGATATGGCAAACTGATTGAAATTCCTGTCCACTATCACAGGCAAGAGAGCTATTTTACCGACAATGATGCCTATATTGGGCTCTACGGCCGTGGCCTGCATACGTGAACTCTGTTCAACTGGCACCATTGTTTTGGCATCGCCAAACTAATACCCTTAACCATCGCTCAAACCTGTACGACCAAGTTTTTGGTAATTTCTGGTAGATTTCGGTAGCAAAAACTACCAAAAACAAAAGAACTAGGTAGGTTCTACAAACTACGAAAAAGTAATAAAAACTACCAAAGGGTACCAATTACTCTAGATATTCAATTTAGACTCCGATGTTAAAACGAAAATGACATAACCACAACAATAGTTAAAGAAGTGTTGCTTCAATGACTATTCATCAAAAAATTAAGCTCGCGTCCCGCGTCGCAGTCGCGCAGGTTTGGAGGCCGAGTTTCGCGTCGTAGACGCTCCCGCTTCGCGTCCCGCGTCCCGCGTCGCAGTCGCGCAGGTTTGGAGGCCGAGTTTCGCGTCGTAGACGCTCCCGCTTCGCGTCGCAGTCACCCAGGTTTCAGCACTACTTAAATTTTTCCAGCTGCTATGCCAGCTTCCATTCCGTTACAAAAACAAACAGTACCATCCTATACAAATACCTTTCAATAGAAGAAACAATCTACTCAAACTTTATGACACTTGGACAAAAACTATAAAAAGAGTCCATATGGAAATGTTTTCTCATTTACTAAGAGATCACCAGATCCATTTTATTTATTCCGTTCCGTTTGAATAAGCGCCCTTGAATACGTGCAAGACAATCTGAGAAATGTTAGTTTTATGTATGGTTTCCAATCTTGCGCCACTATGTTATTTTAAATTGTATCCCGTGATTCTATCTACCTATTTCTTCTGACAAGTCGAATTGCGTCGTTGGTATATCATTGTTTGAATTTCCATCGTCGTGAAAAGATTTTTTTAAACAGAGTTTTTCATAAAATAGTCGCGCAGTATCATGGTAAAATAAAAGTCTCAGGAAACACTTACTAGGGGCGGCAAAATTCTGAAAAATATATTTAGATCCAGCTCTATCTATTACCGATTCGTAGAGCGGAAAAAATTATTAAAGCTCGCTCTAAGTTTCTGTTTTAATTACTGCACACATAGGTAATCCTAAAGAGTTCTGACATCTGCTAAGACATGGTCACAGTACCTATATGAAAGAGTCATGGTGCTAGAAATATTGAGCTCACTTTGCTCGCTCCATAGTTTTTACTTAGGTGCACTTATTTTGTAAGAAAAGAGTTCTGGCTACAACCGATTCATATTGACGGGAAAAGTTGAGTTCGCTTATTTTGTAAGAAAAGAGTTCTGGCTACAACCGATTCATATTGACGGGAAAAGTTGAGTTCGCTTATTTTGTAAGAAAAGAGTTCTGGCTACAACCGATTCATATTGACGGAAAAAGTTGAGTTCGCTTATTTTGTAAGAAAAGAGTTCTGGCTACAACCGATTCATATTGATGTGAAAAGTTGAATTCGCTCGCTCCCTCTATGTTTAGCTAATTAAATCCCAGTTTAACCGACATTCCACATAGTGCTAGTAGTATAAGAGATAAGTGTACTTTTTGCAACCATCAGCAGCAAGACTGATTCATGGGATGTAGAGCATCTCTGTGATGGGGATGGACCAGGTCTGCCTGCATAACTCCAGTCGGTTTAGGAGTTACTGATGATTAAAGGTCTGTAAAAAATTAACGATCAGCTGCAAGGCTGATCGTATGATATTGTTGTAGTATGCACTGTAGCTATGTGAACAGTACAAAAACTGTCAAGCTCTGTCTGTCGGTTTAGGAGATACAGCCTGTCAAAGTTCCGACCTTTGAGCGGCTGTATCTCCCAAACCGACTGATGAACCATGTCAGTTTTTGTACTGTTCACATAGTTACAGTGCATACTACAACAATAACATACGATCAGCCTTGCAGCTGATCGTTAATTTTTTACAGACCTTTAACCATCAGTAACTCCTAAACCGACTGGTGTTATGCAGGCAGACCTGGTCCATCCCCATCACAGAGAAGCTCTACACCCCATAAACACTGAATCAGCCTTGCTGCTGATCGTTAATTTTTTACAGACCTTTAACCATCAGTAACTCCTAAACCGACTGGTGTTATGCAGGCAGACCTGGTCCATCCCCATCACAGAGAAGCTCTACACCCCATAAACACTGAATCAGCCTTGCTGCTGATGGTTGTAAAAAGTACACTTATCTCTCGGAATATAGAAACCAAGATCGAAATCGAATGTTTCTTTTTAGAGATTTTAAGTTGGAAATAAACTTTGGAGCAAGAACAGTCTTATTTTTAACAAAGTTAGTGTTCTTTGAAAGCTTTGTGTTTTGTTTAACCTAAACTTTATTTGTTTCAGGTAAGAAGGAGTTTGTTTTGTGTTGCGAGAAGCAGGTAGACTTACGGTAGTATCTAGTATAGATCTAGTATTAAATAAGGTAAATGATGATCTTTATACTATACTAGGTAAACTAATTAGGGGTTTTATCTGTATTTATAATACGAGAGGCCGGATGGCTTGACTTTGGTGCCCTGGCAGAAAAGCAAGTGCCTTTTATGGGACGCAACGTGCGTCAGCACTTTCGCCGCCAGCTACCTGAGTTGCACGTCGCGGACGCCTGGAGCGGCCGCGGAGCTGGCTGCCGTTAGGAAGTGGGACACGTACTCGGCCCTGGTGGCCAATTATCTTTTTGTACTTGTCGCCGTTGAGACCACGGGGGTTTGGGCTGCCGAGGCTAAGACCTTCGTTGCGGAGGTTGGCCGTCGACTGAGGGAGCGAAATTGTGACCCCCGTTCCGGGTCGTTTCTGGTGCAAAGGCTAGCCATAGCAATTCAACGAGGCAACGCTGCTTGTATTATGGGCTCCTTTGCGCCGGGATCATCCAGGGGCGGGTTATTTGACTGAGCCTGTATTTCATTGTTTTGACGAAGCATGTTGCTGATTTATGTCTGTTTTTGTACCTTTGTTTTTGACGACGCTTGTGCTGACCGCTTTATTGTACAATTAATCTAACTAATCTTATTTATCTATTTTTATCTTATTTATTATTACCTGAATAAAATTCATATAATTTTATACGATAGTTCATAAATAAATTCTTCATATTCAAAATGATCATTTAAAAATAAAAGTGTTTTAATTATATTATATTTGTTCATGATGTCGAATAATTAATTATTTTACGTAGTCAAAAGTTTACAAAAAGTATACTCTACAAATTATATCTTATTTGTCTCGGAAACTTTTAATAATTGCTCAGCAAAATTTTTAGGTTCGTAACTTTTATTAATGTAACTTTTTTATTAAAAAATAAAAAGGATACCTAGTTATATTATCTTAAATAGAGAATGTTTTAAAGTAGAATCTTCAAAGGAAAATGAAATGTTAAATCATACTTACTATCCTGTATAGTCACTTGTATAGTAGAAACATCGTACCTAGTCTCATCTCATGTGGCCTAATTATTTATGAACTAGCATGTACGAATCGGTCAATATTCAAATAGATTCAAATCACAATTCAACATAACATGTGTAACTTTACATAAACCTACAAGGAAACTTGAAACAGTAATATTGACTGACATGACTGTATTCCCCGAGGGGGTAGTCAGAGATTTTTTAAGAGGTAGAGGAAGACAAAATAAACACTTATTATTTATTTTTTTATTGCTACATTTCAATAGCAGTACCCAAACTCGGTCCAGTGTCTTGTAGAGCTACAAAACTGTTAAGGAAATGTTCCTGTTTGCATAGTTTTTTTTTCGCAATTTCGATATTTAGTCCCATTAATAAAAGCTTTTTAACAAAAAAATTCAACCGCCGAAAAAACTGAAAAGCAAAAAATAATAATTAATTCTACCTTAATAACTAAATTCTTAAACTAATGTAAGTAAGTATATCAAAGTATATAATATTATTTTGCAATTATTTTGAGTTTTTAATTAACCTTAATAACTAAGTTCTTAAACGAATGCAAGTATACCTAAGTAATTTTGAGTCGGCGCCAAACAAGAAAATTAATTAATTGCGTGATGCGCGCCAGCAACCCGAACGGGCACACACCACGTAACGTAACCAATATAACATCACTATCCACACAGGCCCTGTACCCGGACTTTCGATTTTCGATATATCGGACTTCATTGTAATAGAGTTGACATTGGAACGAAAACGTTCACGTAATCGTGAAGTTCGAATGTCCGAGTAGAGGCCCAGGTGCATACGTCCCGTCTCGTTGCTAGTGGTCGTGCAGAGAGCTTGCATTGTTAATTTCATTTTTTTTATTTCTTTAAATTTAAGGTTATTTAGTGATCTTTGTTCATGGATTGTTTGGCGCCGACTCAAAATTACTTAGGTATACTTGCATTCGTTTAAGAACTTAGTTATTAAGGTTAATTAAAAACTCAAAATAATTGCAAAATAATATTATATACTTTGATATACTTACTTACATTAGTTTAAGAATTTAGTTATTAAGGTAAAATTAATTATTATTTTTTGCTTTTCAGTTTTTTCAGCGGTGGAATTTTTTTGTTAAAAAGCTTTTATTTTATAATTTTTTGTTGCTATAATCTTCTAATTACTACATGCATAATTTTCGATTACTTTTAAAATAGCTACCTACCTTTTAACCACAGTATAAGAAAGAGTATATATTACTACATACAGTATTGTCCATAGCATCCCTGCCTCCCACCAACTTTTTACCTCACCGCCTCTGGTTACCTCGGCAATTACCTGTGTTTTGTTACAACCTTTTTTTTTTGACGCTGGGAAAAAATGCATTATGTATCCCCTCCCGTTGGGGGATGGGAGGGGTATGTGGGACTCTCCGGTGCGTGTCACCGGTATACCCACTAAAATAACCCAGCGGCACTCCATCTTCGCCCGGATGGCAGGGGACTGGGAGACCAGCAGAGCCTTTACGTCCTGTCCCCCGCCGGCGAGTTTTGTTACACCCTGTGTTGAGGCCTGATGAGCTAGAAAATATAAGTCTGGCAGAATTTGCTGTGCGATACGAAACGATTCCAAATAGTATGTGGAGTGAGGAAGATGGTGATATCGAACTGAGAGAACCTGATGATGAGCCTATAAGAATAAGATATAGACGATTGAGGGACGGTTCACGCATGCGAGTAAGAAGTTTAGTTGAATATTTTTTCCTCCTATCCTCCACTTGTGATCCACTTATCCATGTGCTTATAAAGTGATCCCAAGACGTAAGTCGTAGGGCTGGATAAGTGGGTGCACATAAACATTTTATTATAATTATTTTGTCACACGTATTCATCCAACCCCTGCCTACACACACCCACAAACACACACACACACTCACACACACCCCCACACACACAAACACAAACACATCCAAACACACCAACACGTGAGCGCGCTTTAGCGTGCACTGTGCACTCATATGCAGCAGATCTCTGCGTACCCTCTGGCCTTATGGCAAAGTATGTAACTATATAAGGAAGCTGATGCTTTAATCACAGTTTTACTTTTTAAGCATCAGCAGCTGAGTAAGATTGAGTAAAATTAAAATACAAAACCAAAAATTGACGGCCCGGTAGCAAAGTCGGTAGTGAACCTGCCTGCTGTGCCGAGGGTCGCGGGTTCGAATCCCGTAAGGGACAAATATTTGTATGATGAATATGAATATTTGTACCCGAGTCATGGATGTTTGTATTTATATATGTATTCTATATCGTTGTCTAGTCATCATAATACAAGTCCAGGCTAGATTCTGGTACTTTAAATGTGACTAGATAATTTGTGTGACACTGTCCAAGATATTTATTTATTGTTTTGTTAACTTGTAAGAACAAAATGTATTAATGTAACTTTATTAGCAAATTATAAACAAACACACCAACACACGAGCGCGCTTTAGCGTGCACTGTGCACTCATATGCAACAAATCTCTGCGTACCCTCTGGCCTTATGGCAAATTATGTAACTATATAAGGAAGTTGTTTTGTTAACTTGTAAGAACAAAATGTATTAATGTAACTTTATTAGCAAATTATAAAAATTCTGTAATTTACGTGTAAAATTTGGTAGCCTACCTACCAAATAAAACAATAAAATTTCGTAAAAAATATGTTTTTTCTTTAAAAATTACAGTAATTTATTGTTTTAGAATCCAAATAATTTAAAAAATAAAAAAACCCGACTGCGTAAAAACTGAAAAGAAAAAAACAAGTTTAGTAGTCTAGAATTCAGTTAAGTTATATTGAATAACTACACCTTGAAATAGTTTTTTGATCGATACACACATAAAACAAAAAATATTAAACTCTAATGTGGAACATCTTGGCTTTAACAATCGGGACCCATTATTGGGAAAATTAGGTCTAGAATTTTTAATGGGTCCCGACTGTTTAAACCCACGATGTTCCACATTAGAGTTTAATATTTTTTGTTTTATGTGTGTATCGATCAAAAAACTATTTCAAGGTGTAGTTATTCAATATAACTCAACTGAATTCTAGACTACTAAACTTGTTTTTTTCTTTTCAGTTTTTACGCAGTCGGGTTTTTTTATTTTTTAAATTAATTTTTTTATTTTACACTTTTTAGTTACGATTATAATTTATAAGGCGGTAAATTTCGCGATTTAAAGAGGGAGTTAATATCGTGGGAAATATTAAGTAGCTTGCGGTGGTCTAAACTACTGATTATTAATCCATCTATAGACCTAACTCGGCTCAAAGCTACATAGCATAGGCTTGACATTTCGCAAAAATGCGTGAACTTAAATCAATCACAGCTTGGTCCAAAGTAGTTCCCTGTCGTTACTGATCTTAAACTACTTAACTTATCGTTCTATTTTGTCCTGTACTCGAAATGCATCGAATTCTGCGTCGATTCGATTCTGACTCCTACTCCAGGGACATTCTTTTTAATAGCTTTGTCGTCAAATTCCAAATAAACAGCTTGTTGCAATTCTCCGGGTTTCATTTGGTCCCTCCAAAGAGCTGGCCACTCAATTGTCCTTATACTCCCATTAATCTGTTGACAATCTTCGCAAAATTACTCGAAATCCTAACCCGATTGTCAAATATTTAACGATTCCTTCAGTTTTGTTGGGGTCATCAGAAACATATAAATTTGTCGGTTTTTTGACCATAATCATGTCTTCTTTTCTACTGATATATCTACCTGCATGTAATTTATATAGTCTAGTTAGACTTTTCCAATATAAATGTCATGTTTTGATTATGTTCATCAACATGTTTAGTAGTCGGAAAAACTCGAATGATTTCATTAAGATCGTTTACGTCTACTCGTCTGCTATCTAATATAATATCTCCAGGTGCTGCATTATCAGTTGTCTGACTCTAAGAATTTTTAATATATCCACAAATGTAGTGTTATGTCCTTGTCTCATATTTTGTGGTAATTCACAGAAATCAAATAGATGCCAGAGGTTGACTTCACCTCCCAAGGCCAGGTATCCCTTCAATATCTTTTCTCTTGGGTGTTTGGGGTAAAAACCATCGGGTAGAATCGCTGCTATAAGTAATTACCTTTCAAATGATGGTATATTCAGAAGAAATGGTGAATGGTGATTCTTGTAAAACTGGTTATAAATCTGAAATAGAACTCACTTTGGTCACAGCCTGGACAATGCAAAAATTGAAATTGACGAGATGCCGTCAGAGCACATGCGAAACGAAAGAAATTGAACCTTAAATCTTCTTCTTAGGTAACTGCCGGGTAACAAGAGGGCGATAGGGGGGGGGGAGGGGGTGAGGTAAAATCTTGGTGGAAGGAAGGGAGTGTCAGTACTGTATGTAGTAATAGATACTCTTTCTTATAGGTACTGTGCTTTGGTCCTCTTTTCTACCCAGAATATTTAATTGAATCATGTTTTCAACGGTTAGATTCACTGCAGAAAGAAAGTATCTACACTGTTATTTGAACTGTAATTATACAACGTGTTAATGAATTAACGCAAAACTAGAAAGTAGTTTGTTTAGAATCGAGAGCAAAATCAAATTATCTTAGTTTCAACATAATTTTTTTCAAAATATTAAATATTTTGTTTGCGAAATTTTAAATTTTCTGAACCCGATGTCAACCCACCGCACGGGCACACTCACCCTACTTACTACCAAGACAAGATTATAAAAATGTGTCCATGAGTACGTTAGCGCTTTCTTTCAGTGCTGAAATGATAACAAATCATTTTTGCCTGAAAACTTAAAATGCTAATAACTTTAAATTTTAAGTATCAAAATAAGGAAATTATTGTTTGAATCTAATTATTTTGTTATAAATCAGTTGGGGTGTATGAGGTTTTGCGCTAATTCATTAACACGTTGTATAAGGTCCTTCTTAATATGCTGATACTTTTTTAAGGGGATGATCAGACCATCAAACTGATCTACTTTCTCTATGGCACCAACATCAAAATCGCAAAAAAAAAAATCAGCTGTCCCACACAGAACTGCAATCCTACTCGAAACTCCAAATGTATGGGATAGCTAATTTTTTTTTCGTGATTTCGATATTGGTCCCATAGAGAAAGTTGTTCAGTTTTGACTATGTTAATATTTATTAAGAAGGACTCATCAAAAACTGGTTTGAAAACAGACAAAATAGGTCCCCCCCCCCCCTTAAGGTACATATAATAGGCGGGCAGATTGATCCCGGAGACCAAGTCCACCAGGTTCCAGGGGGGACGCTTCGGAGCTTCACTCCTACGCGTAGCTCGGCCTGCGGCCTCGCAAAAATTACACGGGGAAAGGGAGACAAGAGGTGACGGAGATGTTCAGGCAGTATAAATTAAATATTGTGGGTAACATTTATTGATAATAATTACCCCTAAATAAAATCACTACGTACAATCAGCTTAAAACTACACGAACAGGAAATACCTACTAACCAATCTTTTGAGTTAATGAACCGATTGCGATGAAATAAAGACTATATGTTAATCAAAACTTAGCTCCATGCATTTGTGAAAACTCCATTCAAATAGGTTTAGTCGTTATTAAGTAAGTATTGAAAATTTAACTGAGAATTATTGTTAACCAACTTTAAATCGTTATAGATCCTAAATGGTCATTCAAAATGAAAAATATTAAGAGAAACCTAAAGATGATTTTCAAATACCTATTCAATGATACCCCACTTAACATAGTGGGTCAAATTTAAAAAAAAAAATTTTTACTCTATGGCGTCTGGTTTTCGCCATATCTAATTTTGATTACTATCATGTCTTTAGTGACACTCGCAGGATTAAGACAAATCGACTGACGTAAGAATCATCAAAATCGACCCACGCGTTTGGTC